>JAUIMM010000183.1:10514637-11816421 GCA_031769625.1 Taudactylus pleione
TGGTGCATATTTAACCTCATCACTATTACTCAGTGTCAGGTACAAAAATATTGTCCAGCTTCTAAAGACGGCACTAAGTCAGCATGACTGAAGCAAAATCATACTTGTCCGTGAGTCTCCCAAGTTCACCTGTTCTCATGGGAGAGTAGCCCACCCTCCTGAATCCCAAGTGAAGGGGGCAGACACAAATTGTGGCATTTGCAGTAGTAGGCAAGGCCATGATGAAGAGTATGCATTCCCACACTTACCATACCGGCACACTGAACCTCCCGCTCTAAGATGAAGATAAACAAATGTAAGTAGTATAAGATGGATTTAAATTAAAGCTGGATAGTTTGTGATCAACTAGATATATATTTTCAATTAAAATTAATTTAAAAATATTGTGAGTGGCTGTCTGGTCTTCAAATGGGATGTGGTCATAATACAGACAGTTGGGATACCGCCGATTAGAATCCCAGTGCCGGAATCCCGACACCTGTCAGAATCCCGGCACCGGCATCCCAACGGTAAGTACTGAGGTTAGGGTTAGTGTTAGGCACTAGTGGGAGGGTTAGGCTTAAAGGAGGGAGCGTTAGGTTCAGGGTACAGGAGGTTTAGGCACTAGGAGGGAGGTTAGGTTTTGGCAGCGGGGAGGGATAGGGGTAGGGAGAGGAGAGGGTTAGGATACTGACCGACAGGTGTGGGTATCCTAACTCCTTGAAATATAGGATGAGACTAGACTCCTACCAGCTTCGACTTGGTGAAGAATGCATGCCCTTTTGCAGAATAAAAATGGCCACGCATAGCAAGGAACATCGAGCAATAATTCACTCCATAGAATGAAAGCTAATTTCTGCACTGCTCATTAGCGTGACTCTTTGCCTGTGCAAACTTCTCACCACTTCGCACTACAAACCTATACACCGTAGCAGAAATCTAGGTGCATTTTTACAAAATAAGATACATGACCTGCATAATTATATCCCACTAGGTAAAGGTTAATTTGCAAAAATGCTAAAAATGTGTTAGTTTTGGATGCAATTACAGCACCGCCATCCGACCAATAAGGATCAGTATACTTTAGAACAATAAAAAAACAAAATAAGAATAAAATCAGCTGCTGCGTACTGGCCAAGCAACACCAAGGATCTACTCAACCACAACACCTATCCATTGACTTTTGACAAGGCTATATCATCATCCTGATGAACTACAAAGTAAATTTTAGGGGTCGGGAAGACGTGATTGATTGGACAAAAATGGGACTATTGAAAAGCATGAGTCAGGTGATGCAACGGTCATTTTACTTGCATAGCCTGCAATGTTAAAATTGTAAGTTTCTGAGACTACTGATGTCTAATAGTGATGGTCATTTGTCAACATTTGAATACATTCTCCAGGCTTAGGTGGAGAGGAGATGAATGATTGTGTACCTTCATGGCCGGTGCAAGGTTTCTCGGCACCCTAGGCAAATCCTCAGCCTTATGCCCCCAACCAATACCCAATACCCACTTCCCAATCCATCAGGTGAAAGTGCATTTTATACAGTTTTATGCAGTTATACAGTCATCGCCTGCATTAAGAGACATCCTTAATTTTGTGGTAGGTAGACACAGTGGCACCCCCCAGATCTCGGCGCCTTATGCAGCTGACTAATGGTAGAGCCGGCACTGGGTACTTTGAGCTGACTTGAGAAGAATATTTTTAGGGCTAAAAACTTCCCTTTTATGAAGCTGTAAGTAACATCTCACATACATTATGCATAAAAAGACACCACTCAGTGACAGCACATTCTTGAAATGTGAAATTAAGACAAAGACAATCCATAGACAGTGTAGCCGTTATGATACTTTCTTTTTCCATCTACACACAGTACACCACACAATGACTACACCAGATGTATCACCAACTCATTCCATCCCCACTGTATTCATCCATCCCACAACCAAATTGCACCAAATCCCTAGAATGTAAAACTATTATCACTAGGGCTTTACACAAAGCCAATGTCAGGCAGTTGTCTGGGCCTGTTTGTATCTAGTTATGTAAAATAACAAAAAGTCGACAAAAGTTGAACATAATTTTTAAAAACCATGGAATTTTCTATGCACTCCACACGTACAGTGCCAGCAAAAGTAATAAACCATTTTGTCAGCTCTAGTCAGTATAGACTATTACCAGAATATCCCTTTCGAAAGACATCGTTACTGCTACTTAAGACAAAATAAATTTTTCTTTAATTCCAGATTTAATATAATTACAAAAAAAGTTATTTGCTGACTGCCTTTTATTGCTATCAAACTGAATTAGTAATGTAGGTTTTAATGGCCATATGTAAAAGCAGTTTTGGACAGGGGCATGAAGAGCTCACTGGGGGGAAAGCAGTGGTATGGGCCCATGTTTAAGGGTGTGGGTTGTGGTCGTCCACCAGAGGGGAGTGTCCTGTCACCAGAGATAACCATAAGGCAAATCTTGGTGTCATTTCTATAGAAGTAAACAAAGCACCCATGTTTATCAGTAGCCCTGCTCCAGAAGGAAACTGACCCTCTAAAAGAGTAACAATGTATAATTTGAGTGCAGTGTGGAACTTGACACCTAGATGAGGGGGAGACCCACAGGTAGTGGAGCCAACTGGGGATTTCCCATGTACCCCTGAGGGCCAGTCCAACCCTGTCTGAAAGTTTGAGCTTAAAATGGTGAAATAGATCAATGACATGTCTGGCAATTTTTTTAAATGGTCAATATGGAGAGATTAAGATATGCATAGACATGCACATGCAACCCATCTGACTTTATTTTAAATGCCTCCCACCTTAGTGGTATAACTTGATCAAATGCCTCTACTGAGCATAGGTGGTGGTGCCAGTTTAGCACAAACTTGTTTACACTCCCAGAATGATTGAGAGACTCCTAAAAATTGGGGAAAGTAGACCAGCCTCCCAGATAATACTAACTCCACAGTGTATTGTATCAAAGTGCCCCCTTGCCCAACTGCACAATGGAATGGATCACAGTGCCATGATAATGCAAATAAGTAATAATGCTGCAGAGGGGTAGAGTTTAGCATAAGATACATACTGCTAAGAATACCACACAACATTAACAGTCACATATACACTAAGGGGGAGGTTTATCCAACCTTCTAAAAAGGGCAAGTGGAGGTGTGCCCATAGCAACCAATCAAATTATAGCTATCATTTTATAGCGTGTACTAGATAAATGATAGCCAGAATCTAATGGTAGCTATGGGCACACCTCCACTTTTCCTCTTAACTCAGCAGGGCTAGCATGCATGCGAGAACTGGGAATCTGGTGGAAGGAACCTCACAGGGGCAGAGGGATCTGACCGGATCTCTCTTTGCAACCCTGGACCTCAGGGGTGCGGGAGCAAACGCAATCTGAAGATGGCGAAGGTTCCTGCTGTCAAACTCCAAGATCTGGTATTTTTGGAGCTTGATGAATTTAGCTCCCAATACTATTGTATGGGGACCTGGAACAGATTGGAACTGAAAGATAAGCAGGCATTACCTTTATAATCAATGGCCCCAATACATCATTTAAACAAAAGTAGGTGAAAATGTTGATTTTTATCTACTTTTGTAGAAATTAAGGGATGATAAATAGACCCCTGAATCAGTGAGTATATTAAAGGCTAGATATTCTATTCAATAATGAATATTAACTCACTTTCCTAAAATTATAAGCCGTGATACCTCCATGCACACATAGGGGTGCAATTAAAGCGTATCTGTCCTTGCAGTCTCAAAAGCTGTGAGGAAACTCTGCATAAAAAGCAGCCTTTGGGGCTTTATGTGTGGAGTAACCCAGAGATTCTGGCCCCTTCACCTGAAATCTATGGGTTAAGGCCACAAGCTTGCCGCATGGGGAAAGTGGCTAATAACTGAATAGCTCCGGGCGTTAAACCGATGCTTTAGCCACACAGTAATCCCCACAGCTAAATGAATCTGCCTCTACAGACTAATGGTGCATACACATGGTCAGATCAGATAACGATAACGATATCGTTGTCTGATTATCCTGCATGTGCTGGATGATCGATATTGATCATACAGCACACCACCAACCCCCAAACGACTATAACGACTCGCGATCATTCGATATCGACCAGGTTGGACTGCATGCACGGTGATGGTTGTTATCGTTATCGACCATCGTCCGTCATTTGGGGGTTGGAAGGGGCCAAAAACTGGACGATATGATCGATAACGATATGATCGATATCGTTATCGTTCATATCATCCTGCAAAGTCGTACCGTGTGTACGCACCTTTATTCTACTTTTCGATGAAGTACAGAATTTTATAAATTTGCATTTTGTTTCACGTCATGTGTCCCAGTCATTGCCCAGCCCTATGCCTCTTATTACAAAAGCGTGTTCAACGTGGCCAAGGGCATGCCATTGGCAGAGGCTGTTCCTTTTTTCCAACAAGAACAATGGTTCGTGCTTTCATTCTATACTTCATGTCCGTGATACATGTGACCTTTCTGCATCACTTGTTTATTATTGATAATATGAAACGTTAGTGCTCTGTTACATCTCGGAGTGGTGCCTCCACATGTAAGCAGGGAGCACGTCAAATATAACAGGAAAAACTGCTGTAATTCTTTTGAACAAAAGATTGGATTTCATCTGACACATCAGGCAGCACAATTAGATTGTAAGGTCACTGGGTCAGAGATCCTCTAATGTTCTCTGTACAGTGCACCTAGACTGTCATATCTACACAAAAACGGCAAGACATTATTAGGACATGATAGAAATTAGATCAATTAATACTAACCAATTTACATTTACTTGTATAATGTCCAGTCTTTGAGAATATGTGATGCCAATTCTTAGCTACAATCACTATCAACCATCGTGTCTATACAATCAATATAACACATTTGCTTTTAGGGGAGATTTATAAAACATTCTATTGAGGAGAAGTTGAGGTGTTGCTCTAAGCAAGTAATCAAATCCTAACTATCATTTTATAGCATGTACATGATAAATGTTAGCTACAATATTTTTTGTTGCTATGGGCAACACTTCCACGTGTCCTCTTTAGAAGGTTTGATAGCTGCCCAGAGACATAAGGGTAGTTTTTAAAGTAGCTCGAAATATATGTTAACTGCATAGGGAGTAACATATTTTGGGATGGATTATTAAATCTACAAAAAAGGAAAAGTAGATGTGCCGTACCAAGTAATCAGATTCTAGCTATCATTTATCTAGCACATTATATAAATTGAGAGTCAGAATCTGATTGGTTGCAAGCCCAACTCCTCCACTTTTCCTTTTTCGAAGTTGTAGTAAATCTACCAATTAAAATTTCAGATGGGTTATATTATTGCAGCACATCTTCAACATTTGAATTAAATAAGAAAAAAAATTATATTTATAGATGTTACTGTAACCAGCAGCAAAGCTGAACCAGAGCAGTGAATCCTTATAGGTTTTATTATACACAAATCATTAAGTAGACGGACATGGTTAATCAATCCTTTATGTGCACCAGAGATAGAGAAAGCCTATGGGAAGATACTATAGGAAACAGTCAAATATCTTAACAATTATCTCCACAAGTTTATTATTTTCCTTTAATCATATCTCGAAACTGCTAATAAGATGATTTGCAACTTTTATGATGCCTTCTGGTAACAAAAAATTTAAAAATAATAAGACTTATCATAGTTGCTTCTACTCTACCTGTTTGTGAGAAGACTTTAGGACCTATTCATTATCACTAATGGGCACATGCGGACACGTGCGCACATGTGGTAACTGGTCCATTCATTATTAGGGTCCGACAGGGCCGCCAAATATTCAGTAAGCCCTTAAAACTGAAAGTTTTCAGAGTTTGCTTGCGGGAAATAACACCATCTATAGATGGGGTTGGTGTACCCAGAGCCCCGCTCCTTCCTATGGGAAAGAGATCCAGGGTTGTGAAGAGGGATCCCTCCATTGCCTCTGCACAGCAGCCGTGCGCATGCGAGACATTAGGGCACCGTTAAGTATCACTGCTACTTCGGTAGCAGTGTTATTAATCACGGGGTCAGCTGCTTTTCAAAGCATCTGTCTCCACACCTGAGCAATACTGAATTTATCCAGTAATTAAGTATCCACCACCGCCTCACGGCAAGTTGGGTACTTAATCCCCGATGATGAATAGGCGCTTTTTGCTGACATACTATCAACCCAGATTAAATCTATGGTAATCTGACGTTGTACATAAATTTGTATTTAGTCTAGTGCAGTGGTCTTCAACCCGTGGCCCGCAGAGCCATTCCCCGTGGGCCGCCGATGGTTACTGTAGTGCAGACAGACAGAAACAAATACAGACAGACAGAAACAAATACACTGTAGCCGGCGCCGGCTGCAGTGTGTTTGTTTTGACAGCCAGTCAGAGAGACTTTCATTGGCTGCTGCGCCCACTGCAGGAGCCGGGCTAGAGCTCACTCATGAGCTCCATCTTCTGGCTCCCGCAGTGGGTAATAATTCAGAGAGGTCCGACCCGGGAGGACTGTATAAGGGGCACTTATAGGGGGGACCACTACTGGGGGCAATGAATAGGAGGACCACTACAGGGGGCACTGTATAAGGGGCACTGCATAGGGGGCATCATTACTGGGGGCCTGCATAAGAAGGACCACTACTGGGGGCACTGCATAGGGGGACCACTACTGGGGTCATTATGTAAGGGGCACTACTAGGGGCCTGCATAAGGGGGACCACTACTGGCGGCACTGCATAGTGGGGACTACTACTGGGGGCGTTATATAAGGGGCACTACTGGGGGCACTGCATAGGGGGGACTACTACTGGGGGCACAGCAGGGGGGACTACTACTGGGGGCACTGCATAATGGGGACTACTACTGGGGCCACTGCATAGGGGGGACCACTACTGGGTCCTGCATAAGAAGAACCACTACTGGGGGCACTGTATAAGGGACACTGCATAGGCGGCATCACTACTGGGGGCCTGCATAAGGAGGACCACTACCGGGGGCACTGTATAAGGGGCACTGCATAGGAGGACCGCTACTAGGGTAATTGTGTAAGGGGCACTACTGGGGGCCTGCATAAGGGGGACCACTACTGGGGGCACTGCATAGTGGGGACTACTACTGGGGGCACAGCAGGGGGGACTACTGCTGGGGGCACTGCATAATGGGGACCACCACTGGGGCCACTGCATAGGGGGACCACTACTGGGGGCACTGTATAAGGGGTACTACTGAGGGCACTGCAGAGGGGGGCAGTTATGAGACATAATTAAAATTGTAGGAGGGGGCAGTTATGGGTCATAATTGTGTGAGGAGGGGGCAGTGTTTAAATACCGCAGTATAGCTTATTGGCCCTCGGCTTCATTGAATTTTTTAATGTGGCCCGCACTGCCTTAAAGGTTGAAGACCCCTGGTCTAGTGCCTTGTTAAACAAACAACAGAGATATTATATTTTGAAAAGCCTAGGACAAATGGCAACTACTTGCCTGCATATTTCTGTACCTATGCTAAGAATAAATGTAAATACCTGTACTAAATCAGTTTATACACCAATAACAAACCTCCCAAAAGCCCCAAATGTAGCTATACTGTCCGGAATTTTGGAAAGGAAATATGTATGAGGTATAAGAAAATGGGGATTGCATTGGTAGATTGTTTAGACTAGGGTTATGGCCTAATTTGCCCCATTTCCTCTTTGGACATGATGAACGGTATGTAGCAAGCTTCTAATATGTATTTATTATCCCTCTTTTAACATTTATTTTAGATTTTTAATTCCAAATTTCTCCCCTCTCTTATCTGAATCAAGTATTTTAAAGTGATGAGTTTAAAACGAATAACAGATTATAATTTATAACTGCATTTACCTTATATCCAGTTCCTCCAAACAATTGCATAACAGGAAATGTACTTTCACTAAAACAGAAAGTATTATGCCCAATTTAAGTCTAAAACCAAGCTAGCCATGCCATTGCATCTGATCGGATGTGATGGTCTGGCAGAGTTTCTTGATAAATTGCCCCATAGCAGCATCGATGGTGTTATTTATTAGGGCAAATTTATGTAAATTAATACATGTGCCCCTAAGCATGGAGTGGTATTGTGAGCAAGACATGTTGGGGCTTGTAGTTCCACTGAAGCTGGAAAGCCACAAGTTTTCTATCCCTACTATGATGCATGTACTAGGTCTTTCCCCATGTGAGTGGCAACACTCCATGGCACACACTTACGTTTTAAATGTTAAAACATAGTTCTCAGATATACAGTATAGAGGCCTATTTGTGAAGTTGAGATAAGCTCACTCACCAGCGCTTTTGCCCGGAGAAAGGACTCATCTCAGATTCTCACAATTTACATGGGAGAAATCACTGACTTTCCTTGCGTTACCTCACTTTCCGCAGCTTTAGACCTCTATAGGTATAGCGACATGAGCCCATTTAACATGCGGTAAAAATCATAAATCACTATGCTCATGCAAGAGTGCGTTTAGCATTGTGATCATGTGACGGCAGTGTTAGTCTGCTGGGTACCAGGAGAATAGCCTTGCTGAAGAGGCTCCCAGAGATGCACCGACATGGTAAATTGCAGTGATAGAACATGATTTATCACTGCAATTTGCTGTGATACATAATTATTGTTTCTGCAGGATCTTGGCAAACAGAACCCCTGGTATAGTATTTATACAAAGTAGAGAAAAAAACTATACACTAGAAAGTAAACACAGAACTGCACAGCTTAGATAAACACAAAGACACATATGAAAATTACAATTCCCCATATTCCATAAAAGAAGTACGCTACACATCTAAAATTCATTTTTCTCTAAATCCTGCTAACCTGAATCTATGGATTACCAATAAATAAGAATCTATTCAGGACTCGGTAGCTACAGAGTCACAAGCATAAGCTGTTTGTCTTAGATATAGAAAAGTGTCAAGAGTATAAGCCATTTACAAAAAAAGCCTCAAGGTTGAAAAACTTAAATAAGTAATTTTTCTATAGAAGAAAAGATAAAGCTTGTCTGATTAATAATAGACTCCTATCTAGCATGCTGCCCCTATGTACCCGGAATTGGAGATGAAGGAGGAGTCCAGATGTCAGAGTTGAAGAAATCAGTTACAAGCTGGATAGACACACAAGTAACCATAATAATAGTAGTAAGGTATGATCACAGGCAGGGTCGGACTGGCCCACAGGGGTACAGGGGAAACCCCCGGTGGGCCCCACTGTCTGAGGGCCTGCTCCTCCTCTAGGGAACAGGTTACAGACTGTGCTTTTGAATTATACATTATGCATATATTACATTATACTGCACAGGACTATGGTTTATTTCCTACAATGCATTGCTGTTATTATGGTACATTATCATGCATGATCTAGCAGTATTTTATATATTTTTTTTTTAAAGGGGCCCAGACCATGCTCTCTCTAATGGTTAGCCAAGCCTCTGTGGAGGCTGGCCACACCCCCTCTGAAGTCTGGCCAAACCCCTAAGTATGGGCCCCTATCACTGCATTCCCCCGGTGGGCCCTTCATGCCCCAGTCCGACACTGATCACAGGAATACAAATATGAGGCAAGGAAAACAGGCAGCTTAGGTTTAAAGTAGCATCTCAGTAATTCCTCAGAATGGGCAATGATTAAGAGCAGGTGAAGCACTTTGGGAAATGTGAAATTCTCAGGAATAGTCACTCAAGACTAACTGGCTCAGAGGCCGAAAAGCAAAGTAATGGAAAAGTGACAAAGAATCAACAGTTCAGTTTTTCATCAGGCACAGTACTGACACCCTGGTTTCAGCCTAGTGTCTACTGTGTTATGCTCCAACCACCATCCAGCTGTGTAAGCCCTGCAACTTGCTCCAAATGCTGGGAGGAATGGTTCCTTTCCATTTCTACTGTATGTTAGTAAGAAGCTGGATCACATCAGAACAATTTTTTAGGGATTCCTCACAAAAATATCCCAGTTGATTTAGATGAGATCATCTCCAGACATTGCACATATCTGAGGGCCACAGATGAAGTTATGTCACGGCAATTGTCTGATACTCCTGGTGATACCGCTTTGTGTGTGACTGGTCTCCTGGTGACACCGTTTTGTATGTGACTGGTCTCCTGGTGACACCGCTATGTGTGGCTGGTCTCCAGGTGACACCACTTTGTGTCTGGCCGGTCTCCTGGTGACACCGCTTTGTGTGTGGCTGGTCTCCTGGTGACACCGCTATGTGTGGCTGGTCTCCAGGTGACACCACTTTGTGTCTGGCCGGTCTCCTGGTGACACCGCTTTGTGTGTGACTGGTCTCCTGGTGACACCGCTTTGTGTGTGACTGGTCTCCTGGTGACACCGCTTTGTGTCTGGCTGGTCTCCTGGTGACACCGCTTTGTGTGTGGCTGGTCTCCTGGTGACACCGCTATGTGTGGCTGGTCTCCAGGCGACACCATTTTGTGTGTGACTGGTCTCCTGGTAACACTGCTGTGTGTGTGGCTGGTCTCCTGGTGACACAGCTGTGTGTGTGACTGGTCTCCTGGTGACACCGCTGTGTGTGTGACTGGTCTCCTGGTAACACTGCTGTGTGTGTGGCTGGTCTCCTGGTGACACCGCTGTGTGTGTGGCTGGTCTCCTGGTGACACCGCTGTGTGTGTGGCTGGTCTCCTGGTGACACCGCTGTGTGTGGCTGGTCTCCTGGTGACACCGCTTTGTGTGTGGCTGGTCTCCTGGTGACACCGCTGTGTGTGGCTGGTCTCCAGGTGACACAGCTGTGTGTGTGGCTGGCCTTAGTTGTTTGATGCAGTCCATTTAAATAAAATTTGAGCATACAAAAGACAAATTTGTGCCTCAATTAGGCCAGGTACCGAGTGAAAGTGATTTTAATTGTAGTAACGTATGACACAAGCAATACTACTAGCATTTGTATCTCACTGCAGGCTACCACAGTTCATTCACCCATGGCAACTGTATGTGGATAAAACAAGAAGTGTGCAGTAAAGCAGTACACTCACAAAATGCTCTGCAATGCTAACACACCCTAGTAACAGGAATAGTGGGTACAGTAACAATAGAAACAATGCCTGTTTACATGTATTCAAAATACTGATTTTTCTTGGAACTTTCAACATTGTAATTGCTTTCAATTCACACAGGCAGAAAAATTATCCATTTTCCCAATATTAGTGATTGTGTGGTCATCATTATTTCACAGTACTGTTGTCATTGTGACTTTTATCAGTATCAGTGGCAGAACTACTATGTATGCAGGGGGCTCGGCATTGAGGGGACCAGTGCCTGAGGCCAGACTAATATTTTATTTTAATATTGAATTTGAGATAAATCTACTTATACAATCAGTACATGTTCATTGTAGCGGGGATAAAATTATAGTTCCTGGCTTGCTTTGTTTTCTTGTTAATTTGTAGGCACAATAAGCCTCATGCAGGCTAATGAGATATATATTAGATATTAATTTAAGTGAAACTGCTCTTTTAACCACTTTGCGTTGACCTTTAGCTGTGAAATAATTTCAAGGCAGCATCAAAGTTTCTAAATGACCTACTGCTGAACTGAAGGCATATAGCTGGAATCCAGCACAGACTGTTCAGTTGGGTGAGTGCACAACAGGGAAAATGGAACGTTGCCAGACTGTAGTAGATTGATGCGGTACATAGTGATAGACAAGCTGCCAGTCAGAAAAGGCGTAGGGCGTACCGAACATATAATATGTTGAATCCAACTAAAATGCAACTCACAGCTTCAAAAAGCAGATGGTTTTCTAACTTTAACCCTTTTACCATTACACACGGTTCTATAACATACCTGCCAACATCTGAATAGTTATTGAGCATAGTGTGGACATGAATGGCTGCAGCACCATATCAGGGCTTTTCTGCATCCTGTGGTGGCCACACCCCCATAGCGCATGATGTCATGCCGGGGGTGCAAGACCGGCAGCATCGGGATTTACAGCAGAGACAGGAGCATCCGCAGGATGCTCCGGGGGTCTGTAAGAGCTGCGGTGAGCACATCTGGAGCATCCTCAGGACAGTCCAGGTGGCAGTCACTCTGCTAGCCAGATCAAAGGGTCGCGGGTGAGTGGTGGTGCCGGCCACAGGGCTCTATGCGGTGGCACCGCTCGCACACCCCTAGTTACAGCCCTACCAATGGGACTTGACTAGTGCTTCCAAAATGCTAAGCAGCTATCACCCTCTACTCCCATAGAAATTTCCCATGCATTGCCACATGCAGCATTTCCATAAAAGTCATGATTGCTGGGACAGTACCCTACTAACAGAATTATCCCGCCTAAGTCAACCAGTTGGGGTCTGGAGTAACTGTATGATATAAACATGGTCGTACCTACAATGGGTGCAGGCTGTGCAATGCAAAGGGGTCCTTGGAATACCGGGAAAATTGTGCCATTTTCACAGAGATTTATGCAAGAGCAGTAGAGAAATCACAGAGAAAACTGTGACTGTCTAATTTCCTGGAGATCTGCACATGCGCAGGAGACTCTGGCACAGTGCCTGACTTTGTTGGGTGCATGCATCAATGAAAGAGTGAGGAGACTACATACAAGCCCCTTCTCTCTTCAGTCGCCTTTGGATATAAAATGTTGCTCCTTTCTAAGTGTGTTCTACTTTTGTAGGTAGACCCTGTTATACTTCCTATTTGCTGATGTCAGCCTACATTTCTATACCAGGTGAATAGAGGAACAAACATATCTACAATAAAGACACAGAGACATATTGGCTGGGAAAAGGGTCAGCTTTATTCAAGTATTTCTTGAAAGAAGGGAAAAGATATGGTGGCGAAGAAAGAGTGGCCCTACATACCGTATCGCCATCTTGTCAAATAATCCAATTAAATGTGAAGATGATGGTTAACTGCCAGACCATCATCAACAGCTCAATGCCTAGATGGGGGCCAACTGCCAGCCCATCACAAACAATTCAGGGCTTAGATGGGGGACAACTGCCAGTCCTTCACCAACAATTCAGGGCTTAGATGGGGGACAACTGCCAGTCCATCACCAACAATTCAGGGCTTAGATGGGGGCCATTGCCAGCCCATCTCCAACAATTCAGGGCTTCGATAGGGGCCAACTGCCAGCCCATCACCAACAATTCAGGGCTTAGATGGGGAACAACTGCCAGTCCATCACCAACAATTCAGGGCTTAGATGGGGGCCAACTGCCAGTCCATCACCAACAATTCAGGGCTCAGATGGGGGACAACTGCCAGTCCATCACCAACAATTCAGGTCTTAGATGGGGGACAAGTGCCAGTCCATCACCAACAAGTCAGGGCTTAGATGGGGGACAACTGCCAGCCCATCACCAACAATTCAGGGCTTAGATGGGGGACAACTGCCAGCCCATCACCAACAATTCAGGGCTTAGATGGGGGAAAACTGCCAGCCCATCACCAACAATTCAGGGCTTAGATGGGGGAAAACTGCCAGCACAACACCAACAATTCAGGGCTTAGATGGGGGACAACTGCCAGCCCATCACCAACAATTCAGGGCTTAGATGGGGGACAACTGCCAGCCCATCACCAACAATTCTGGGCTTAGATGGGGGACAACTGCCAGCCCATCACCAACAATTCAGGGCTTAGATGGGGGCCAACTGCCAGCCCATCGCCAACAATTCAGGGCTTAGATGGGGGACAACTACCAGCCCATCGCCAACAATTCAGGGCTTAGATGGGGGCCAACTGCCAGTCCATCACCAACATTTCAGGGCTAAAGGCCCCCATACATCAGAGATTGATTGCAGCAATCGTGCAATTTGCAATCGATTATGTATAAAAATCTTTCCCTTTTTCAATCGATGGCGGCATTTCTGCAATCTGCAATCGATTGAAAAATGGAAAGATTTTTATACACTATCGATTACTGCAATCAATCTCTGATGTATGGGGGCCTTTAGACGGGGGCCAACTGCCAGTCCATCACCAACAATTCATGGCTTAGATAGGGGCCAACTGCCAGTCCATCACCAACAATTCAGGGCATATATGGGGGCCAACTGCCAGTCCATCACCAACAATTCAGGGCTTAGACGGGGGCCAACTGCCAGTCCATCACTAACAATTCAGGTCTTAGATGGGGACAACTGTCAGACCACCACCAACAACTCAAGGTATCCAAACTCCCTCTCCAATGACAAACAAAAAGGCCCACCGGGACTGATGGTGTCGCTGATCCCAGTAGGGTAGAAGCAGCCTAAACCCATATACAGGGCCATCAAGAGCCGGCCCAAGCCAGGATGAAGGAGGCATGGCCTAATAGCGGGAGGCGTGGCAACACTCCCTTTAGGGAAAAAAAAACTAGTTGCAGGGCTGTGGCAGGGGGGTGCTGTGAGCTCCTCAGCCCAGCACAAATTCAGGGGTGGGGCGCAATCAGCATGATGACCTCCCATAGGCAACAAGCAGTCTCCCTTTGCAGCCCAGCACACAGCAGCATGTGCTGAGCTGCTCAGCTGACAGGGCAGATGGAGAGAGAGGGGAGGCATTGTCGCTCCCCACCCTCTCGGCGCTCCTACCCATGTATTGGCAGGGAGAGCATCTGAAGACATACAACACAGCCACTGTTACTGTTATTTCCTGCACAACAATAAAGCCAACAATCACAATAAGGGGGTGGGGAGTGAGAGACCTTTCAGCCAGGAAATCACTATTATAAACTAGCAGTTCAGCACCAAAATTCCACCCATTAATGTAATAGCACTACACAAATCAGACCATAAAAATGGGACACTTTAGATGTTTAACCCTTGCTAATAAATGTATTCTGATGCATCCTAGTAGTTTAAATTCCGACAGACATTGGAAATGTCTTCTGTCTTCTTTCATAGACACCGTGGAGCTCTTAAAATGTAGTCAGGACCAGTTTGCTGTGTACAGATATTAGGGGCATATAATGCAGTGCTTGTTTTTTTTTCTTATTTGACAAAAGTGTTAAATCAATTGTCCACTTTTGAATTGCTATAAAGGGATCGGGATACCAATCTGACAGCTGCATTCTACTGGAGGCAACAGACCAGAACTGAGTGCAGGAAATGGCTGGAAGCCTACCGAGCGCACCCCACAGAAAAGCTATAGCGAGGAACAGGGCTGGCTACATCCTATTGCTGTCAATTATTTATAACTATGCAACATCATGTTCTGCTGTAGTGTGCAATCAGAGAATTTCATTCAAGCATGTCATTGCCTGCAAAGGTGGATCTTAAGCTGGGGACACACTAAACGACGTGTGTACCCAGCAACGACCCCCCCCTAAAGTTGGACCGACATATTGGGCTGCCGGTACACACTAGATGATCCGGTGCCCAACCGCCCGATATGTCAGCCCCTGCCGCACCCTTCTGCATGGGGTCATCAGCTGCATCATCAGGTTGGCCTGCGTGTAGGGCCAACCTGACGATGCAGGTGACGACCCCACGGGAGCATGCACACAACAACATAGTGGGTACACACGTAACGATTTTAACGGTTTTCCGTTCCGATCCGTTGGAATTGGGCATTAGTTTAAAAAATCGTTAAGTGTGTACGCACCTTGACATCTAGTTTTCCTACCAGGGATATGCAAGCAACAAGTCAGAAGCAGTTTATCCTCTATAGACAGTGTGGGGAATCTGGAGAACTCAGAGGTAACCCATGAGCATTTGTAGTGAGGCTTTGGCACCCATGCGATAAGAGATCTATCATTAGAGCTAAGAGCGGTTTAAACATGCCTCCCAACATTTCCGTTTGCCAAATTGGGACCCCAGAAAACTGGTCATGCTATCGCCGATAGAGGGCATGGCTTTATGGCGTGCCCCCGTTTTCATCACCCTGGAGGCATGGCCAGCACTCCCAGAGATACTGGGCTGCCCCCAAGCAATCCCTTCATCAATTCACCCAAGAGAGTGCTCTCCCCAACTCCACTTTGTCACTTCAGAACACCATGTTTTTCCAGCCAATGAACTGTGGTGTTACATTTGATTCCAGCATGCAGCATTTCTGTAGCATAGGAAATCTTGTGTGAGAGGAATGCTGAACAAGATGCGTGGGGCGTAAACTTCCAAACAGATTTTGAACCCTGGGATCCATTAGTTGGTTAAGCACTGCTGCGTAGTGCCATTTGATTCCAGCCTTAGAGCAAAAAGAGAATCTATTTATTTATTAACAGTAATTTACATAGCACACAGATATTCCACAGTGCTTTACAGATAATATTTTAGGCATTCTGCCCCTGTCCCACTAACACTTACAAGCTATATTCCCTGTAACATATACAAACAAACTAGGCTTCATTTTTGTCAGAATTCAATGAACCCACCAGCATGTTTATGGGTTGTAGAAGGAAACTGAAGCAACCAGAGAAAACCAAAGCAAACATGGGGAGAACATACAAACTCCACACTGATATCGTCTTGGTTTGAATCGAATCCAAGACTTCAGTGCAGTGAGGCAGTAAGGCTAACCATGGAATGGGTATGAAATACCGCCGACGGTTCGATTCTCATCAGCGGCAGCCCGACATGAGCAAAGTTCGAAGCAGCGGAAGCCCGACAGCGCTGGAAATCCCGATCGTGGATAGGTGAGTATCTACTAACCTAACCCCCCTAACCCTAACCCTCCTTAGGGGTGCCTAACCCTAACTTCCCCCCAAGTGCCTAACCCTAATCCCCTCTCTAAGTGCCTAACCCTAACCACCCCCTTCCCCGCTGCCTAAACCTAAGTCCCCCGGGGGGGTGCCTAACCCTAAGTCCCCCCCGGGGGTGCCTAACCCAAACCCTCCCTCCCCCTAGCCTAACCCTAACCCTCCCGGGGAGGGTGCCTAACCCTAAGTCCCCCCCCGGGAGCCCTAAACCTAACCCTCCCCCCCACGGCTGTCCGTTCGCGGCGCCCGGCATCACTACGATCGTGATGCCGGGCGCCGGTCTCCCGGTGTCGGGGAAATGCGGGCGTCTACATCCAGACGCCCGGCATTTCACCCTTGCCGGGATAAGACAGTCGGGAAGCCGGCTGCCAGTATATAGGCATTCGGCTTCCCGATTGCATACCCTAACCACTACACCATCCAGGATATCTAACTACCAAAGCTGCAAGAAAATGTTGCTATAGAATAGTGCCCATAATTTGTAAGAAACATAATTCTGTGTATTTTTTTGAGATTAGAATTTAAAAGCTGCAGTTATTAAAAAAAAAATACAAATATACTGTGTACACGCTGTAAGACGTTATTTATTTAGATGAAATAGTCATTTCGCCGATATGACACTGCTGCATTTGTAACTTTGACAAGAAGATAACCAGCATACGACTTTTCAGTGTTCATATAATAATAATCCAACCTCAGCATTTTATTACAAGTAAATTGGAGCTCCTGACAATTATTTCAAGCATGTTTATTTTCCATTATGTCAAATGCTCTTTTAACAAAACAAGCTAACAAAAAACTTATTGACATTATTATGTGTTGCTATAGTTTGGGTGAATGTTAGTATTGTGGGATAACATATAGGCAAGTAAATGCCAGAGGCAAAACCAGCAAGTGTCAATTCAGGAGGTACAACATTGTAACCAGACTAAACATGTTTCTATGTGACTACATCAACACCTTATATAATAAGTCTGTTTGTATACTATTCCTCAAATACTAGTAGTACTTTCTATGTATAAGTACAGGAAAATGCTCCAGGGCTAAGCAGGGAATTTGATTAAGGATTGTAATCTTTGGATGGTTTGTAAATAATGATTTAAAATAATAAATCTATATTACATTGTGCAAACAGAACTATCAAGGAAAAATTAGTCTAAAGTAGTGATCATATAGTTACCAAGGGGTTAGCTCACCAATTCCAGTGTTTCAAAGTGGCCAATATGACACGTTAATGTTTAGATAAGAATATGTAGTATTAAGAATATAAGAATAAGTTTATTTAATTACAATATATCCCAAGAGAAGACACATATACAATATGTACTATCTGATATACCACTTGTTTGCTCTCTGTTTCGGTTGAATATAAGGTATAATATCTAAGTAGAATCATATTTGAACTGAAAACAAGACAGCCTACAGATGTGTCCTATAATCTCGACTCGTCAAAACATCCCCTCTTAGCGTGCTAGGTCCCATACAACTCGAGTGTCTGTTTAGCTTGTGCATCTTATCACATAAATAAAACAACCAGAACAACAGAACTACATTGCTAGTGTACACTACCCATTGGGACTTGCAGTACTTGCACATCGGTGTGCGACCGAGTCTGAATTTGTGAAAAAAGAGTTCCGATATGGGCGTCCGCGGCTTTTTCTAACGTCAAGTTCCATGGTGCTTCATCTGGTAGTTTGTGCATGTGTTACACCAATTTCTATGTGCGTAAAGTCGCAGACTAGCGTCTCTGGTATATTGCGTGTTTTCTTGCTGCATCTCCAATGTGATTAAGACGCACATTTTTAAGAAAAAGTCAGTACGCTACGTATTTGCACCAGATTGTGCTAAGACAAAAGGTGTATGAGGACTCATCTGTATGTATAACAAAATTTAAATATCTTCATAACAATCATAGATAAAACATATACTGTATATCCCAGTCTGAGTCCCCTGCTATGCTGCATCACAATACTCAATAGCAAAACTTAATAGCAAATTGCAAAGAAGAGTTGACAGAGATAAGTTGCATCATGGAACACCATGCACACGCTTTTCACAAAACTTTTAACTCGATGACAGTTCCTACAATTCAAAAAGTGCACAGAGCTAGGACCTTATAGGGAACAATAGGAATCAGACCAAATGTATCCGTGAGATACAATTTAATTAAATCCACTTAAATATTTTTCCATTTTTAAGTAAAACAAACCCCACCTCCCCACTATCATAACTATGGGGTTCCGTTGTCCTGGACTTCCGCTATTCCTGGTGTACTCTTTCCAGTCATGTCCAGAATCAATGTCAGTTTCATTTAATGATTTCATTTAATTATTGTCTATGTATGGCTTTGCCCAGAAAGTATAAGACAGTGAGAAAATGGTTACATTTATATCTGATTTAGTCAACAACCGTCTGTGTGCTTAAAAAAAAAAGAAAAATTAAATCGATATTGGGCTTGTGCTATTAGGGGTAAATTTACTAACACGGGAATTTACTACGGCAAAAATTTTAGTATTTTCTGTATTTTCAAAAGTGACCACAGTAGTTTTGGTACTCACACTGTTACCCGTACACCCATCTCCAGGGGTGCTGGAAAGAGCCCCAGCCTTCAGCCTAAGCCTGGGGTGCTCGGGAAAGGGGGAACCTCCCCTGAGATCCCAGGCTAATGCTTTGGACTGGGTGACCCAGTGAAAATGTTCCCTGGCTGTGGCATTACACCCCGGTTAGGTTGAGTCCGGTGCTAGTAGTGGGAACCTCACGCCATATTTTTCCCCTATTGTTAAAATCAGAGCCCAGTATTTGTTCCTAAAATACGGGGGAACCCTCCATGTTTCTCCCCCTTCCCACCTGTATTTTTAGAACTGGGTCTGGCTCAGGAGCCCAGGGCTGATTATGCTTTGGGGGGGATCCCACTTCAATTTTTTTTTAACCCTTTAATAACTTTCAAAGGCACAAGCAGCCTGCATGTATATCACTGATATTTGCAGGCTGCTTGTTCAGGAGGGAAACACAGGGATTAAACACAGGTAGGAATGATCATATACTCCATTAGGAAACACGATCATGACAAACACGGGAGCTTGGTAAATTCCCACATTTCTTTTAAAAGAAACCTCCTGATTCTGATCGTTCCTACCCGTGTTTAAAAATGGACAGACATGGGCAGGACACAATTCTTAGTAAATTTGCCCCTAATGTTATATTTTTCAGCATGAAAGGTCCACACTAATTACAATGCCATATACTGCTGCATGCCCCGGATGTAAATATTTACATTGGTCCATACAGCGAACACAGTCTCCATGCCAGCACTCACTGTACAAGCAAAAGAGTACTTTCGACCCAGCTGACTCTTACTTTCTAAGTTTAATAAAACATAGAGATAATAAATTATATAACAAGCAAATAATGAATTATATATACTTTAGCAGGATCACTGTTTCCTTTAGCACCATAGAGCTAATAAAACTGCATGCATTAAACAGAACACCCACAAAACCGTACCTCATCACCTTTCTACATGCATTGTTACAAAGCAAAAGATGACTTTTCTTCCCAAGCAAACACAAATTCAACTTTAAGCAAATACCACATTGGTCATTAAATTTAAACTTAAAATAACACTTTATATAAAGTAAACTATCTGAAATAGGCTGTCAACCTGAGATTGCTGCTTTATAACTGTTATTTTAGTGAAAGAACACAAGGTCATTGGGAAACTAGGACTTTAGTTATATAGTCCAAAAAAGGGAATGCATTTGAAACGTAGTCTGCACAGTGAAATAAGTTGATAGGGTTTAGTCATTGATTACACATATCACAGTAGCCTACTGGACTGTCTGAGAGATTCCCGATTTACACGGTGTCCCAGAAAAGTGGACCCTGGATTCTCTTTTTGTGAAGTCGGCTGGGCATTGTTAACGCGACTCTCGTCATCATGTTCAGCCTCTGCCAAGTATGAATGCAAATTGCATCATTGCACAGAAGGAGAAACAAAAAATAGGGGTGCAGGCAATTGCATCATCAAGCCCCTCTCATTGCCATCTTTTACTAATATGATCTTACCACTCCCTGAGATCCTGGGAAAAATAAAACTTCCCTGGGCCCTGAATATCAGAGCTGTATGACAATACAGGGTGCAGGGGTGGAAGGAGGGGTGAGCAGGAGGATCAATCAGAAGTCATAATCTCTGTGATGGGTGCAATTTTAAGCGTTCTTCTACCTAGGAAACATTGCAGCTTTAGAGAACACTTGATGCATAATCCTAGGATTGCATTTTATTACCTAAAACCACGTTCATAAGAATGCAATTTACCAATTTACTGGTTACAATATGAAATTACTAGCATTACAATATGAAATGGCTTCCCTGTACACAGGTGACCTATGCAATAAAAAAGTAATTGAACAAAAGTAGAAGCTAAAAGACAGATAATAAAAAAAAACACTGCATCTGTCATTCTACAAATAAAAATAGCACATTTTTACTCTAAAAAAGCAAACTGCTAACAAAATACAATTATATTTCAGGGCAATTGTTAAATGTGTTTACTTCATTATCACCTACTGATTACTTTTTCAGCAGTGAAAACTTGTTGAGTATATCAGCCTGAAAACCACTTTTTTTAACACCGTTTCTTATTTAGCTGTAAATAAATGCCAAGCAACACTAAAATGCATTTGTTTAATACATCAACTTAAAACATGTTACTTGGTAGAAATGAAAACAATTATTGGCAACTATGTGAACATACTTCTTTGATTTATTAATTTAAATTAGAAAAGTTCTTAGTACGTAAATTATTACTTGCCAACAGTATATAGAGAAGTGCCAGTTATATCTCAGGTCATATCTGATTTGGAAAAATTGTATAACAAGCAGGAATGCTAGATCCCTACTTAATATGTATTCTATAATACACATGCTACTTTTCTTCTGTGCAGTTCTTTTTCACGCGGTCACAAGTAATTTTAAGCTATGGACCCGCTCCGGGGACAGTGTCAGGTGGGGAGTTTAACTGGGGCGGTACAACTGTGAAGCCATAACGCAGGTGTCCAAGGCAAGCTAAGGGAGGACAGAAACCTCCTGTGGAAGGGATGTGTCAAGTGACCGGCAGCTTTTCGGGAGTTCCCGGGGGGACTTGGGTTAGGCACGCCCAGGGAGGGTTAGGATTAGGCAGAGGAAGGGGGGGTTAGGGATAGGCACCAACGTGGTGGAGGTTAGGGTTACACACACCCCCGGGAGGGTTAGGTTTAGGGAGCGGGGAGGGGGGGTTAGGTTTAGGCACCCCTAGGGGGAGATTAGGGATAGGCACTAGCGGGAAGGTTAGGGTTAGGCACCCCTAAAGGAGGGTTAGGGTTAGGTGGGGAGAGGGGAGGGTTAGCGTTACTTACCTCCGCTGTTGGGATTTCCTTCTTTCGGCCTCACGTTGTCGGGATTTGAACCAGTGGCTAAACACATGTGCTAAACACAGGAGCCTAGTCCGCCACAGTCTTGAAGGCAGGAATGTAAATAGTCCCGGAGTTGTATGACAGCCTTGAGGACTGGTAATAGGCTAGATGCAGCCGTTGGGCCGAGGTGCAGCCTTTGGGCTGAGCAGTTTTAGCTGGATGCGGCCTTTGGGCCGTGATGCAGCCTTTGGGCTGTGTAGCAGCCTTGAAGGGCTGGGAGTCTTAGCTGGATGAGGCCTTTGGGCCGTGATGCAGCCTTTAGGCTGAGATGCAACCTTTGGGCTGTGTAGCAGCCTTAAGGGCTGGTGACCTTGGCAGGATGATGCTGGGGTGCGCTAAGTGCCACCGGGATGACACTGGCGGTGGTACACAACTTTGCCCAATCAGACTCTTATATGCGCCAAGTGCCGCCGGGATGACATTGGCGGCAGTACACAGAACAGTGTACCCTGGGTACTGGGATTTGAGCACTTCAGATGCTGAAGTGCGGCCTATGTCGCCAAGTTGACACTGGCGCTGGTACACTAGGTAGTGTACCCTAGATGCTGGAATGCACAATGTGCCGCCAAGATGACACAAGCGGCAACAGCAGATGATATGCAGACCGGGCCGCCTGGATGGATCAAACGGTAGTGAGGAAACACAGCAGGACTGGACTCTGGAACTTAGACAGATCAACAGGAGACTAGATGCCACTGGAACACAATAAACACTATCACCGGCATGGAGAGAAGGGCTGGCTGGATTTTAACAGAAACATGACCCAACCAGAGCAAGCCTCCCTAATGATAGACAAATGTGCAGCTGGGCTGTGCACAGACAGGAGAATCAATCACTGTGCACCTGATACTGCACACAGACAGGCAGTAATTAGTGCAGAGCCTAATTACGCTTGCCCGGCGTTCACCCCGTACAGCATTGGCAACGCGGAGGATTGACACCCATATGGCTGCATACAAAATTGAGCGACTTCAGCCTGAAAAGATGGTCACGAGGGGTGCGACATAGTGCTGTTACTGGCGTTTGAATGCCGTGGCAACGGCAAAATGCACCTTATTCACACTCCTTGCGGCTAATTGGATTGCCTCCAAATAATTCATTATTGTTAAAGTTTGTTTTGTGTAATAAAATTGGCTTATTAAAATTGTTGGTTGGTAAAATTAAAAACGTATTAGTAGATAATTTGCGGGGGGTGCCCCAAGATTTTGACTGCCTAAGGGCCTCCACAGGGTTTGATCTGGCACTGCCATGGGCAATAGTGACTTTGAGCCCCATTTATTAATGAAGCATAACCCCTTAAGCGCTCGCTAATTGGGTTATGACTTCCTTTCTGGATGTCATAACAACAAACAGTAGTAATCTAAGATTATTGCTGTTTGTCCTAGCATCGTTGATGGCAATGGGGACCCGGCACTGCCTTTTCAGCTTCACCGAAGCCTTCCAAGCACTGTCGGGTCCACCTGTCGCGCAAATGCGCATTACACAAAACCCCTGTCGCTGGCAGCATTAGGCTGCCAGCTGCCCAGCGGAGGACCTCGCAGACGAGGGGGACATTGCGGGACCTCGCCAGAGGGGTAAGTATTGTTAAATTCCAGTGGATTTTTCATTTGTATCACAGTGATACTAAACAAAAAATTCTGCTGGTGTTTACCTTTGTTGATAAATGAGGCCTTTTGTCAATGAAGTGGTTGTTTTGAGAGCAGTCTCCCCTGTTTTAAAGTTACATCTGCTAATTATCAATCTGAAGACTGCTATAAGTGCCATAGCTGTAATTCGATAATACCACGATTCCTCCAGGATTAACATAGTGCACATCTTTGAAATTTGGATGAGATCATTGTGGATCAGATTGATAGTATAATATGCTTACACACTGGTGATTAGAAGGAGGTATACATGTATTAATTGTGCAATATTAATTCTTAATATTCTTACTAACTGCAGCGTTGGGAGTCAGTGGTGTAACTAGGGTATTTGGAGCCCAGGTGTCACGCTTGACACGGGAGTATAGAAAGCAGAGGTCCTAGGTTGCGGAAGAAATCGGAGGCGAGGGGCCTGAATATATATTATCTCCTCATTCACAGAAATTGGATGTTGATGAGACCTGATCAAAGGTGCGGAGTCTACCCTGTGTCTACCCTGCTGGGTGTTCACCAGTGAACCCTCCAATCGGGATACATGTTTCAGCTGCTCCCAGCAGGCAGGTCGCGGTTCTTTGACCAGGTATCCAAAATCTGCGGGAATAGAGAGTCACACAGACGGTGCCCCAAGAGATATGCCTCTAAAGAGGCACTACTGCACCAAGAGATGGTACTACTGTACCCACAGGTTGAGATGTTAAACACGCTGTTGTACTAGGAGGTGGTAATTTACACACAGACAGAGGTGTTCTGATGCACTGTTGCGCTAAGAACTGGCACTTGGAGTTGCACCCAGGCAGAGGTGTTAGGACGCACTGTTGCACTGAAAGGTGGCACTTGGAGTTGCACACAGGCAGAGCTGGTTAGGATGCACTGTTGCACTGAATGGTGGCACTTGGAGGAGGGGGCAAGATGAAATATGGAGCTCCCTCCCCCATGAGTGCGAACCAAAAAAGGGGGCCACAAGGGCACGGCCACTGAAAAATGGGGGCATGTCAACATGACACACCACCGTTTCTCATCACTCTGGGAACATTCCTTCCATATGCACCTTAATGCCCCAAATAGTAGTGCCCCTCTTGCAATTCCGACTGTAGTAGTAGCCCTTATGCAATGTCCCCAGTAGCAGTGCCCCTTATGCAGTCACCCATGTAGTATTGCCCCAGTAGTGCCCCTTATACAGTGCCTCCAGTAGTGGTCCCCCTTATGCAGTGCCCCCAGTAGTGCCCCTTATACAGCACCCTCAGTAGTGCCCCTTATACAGTGCCCCCAGTATTGGTCCCCCCTATGCAGTGCCCCCAGTAGTGGTCCCCCTTATGCAGTGCCCAAAGTAGTGCCCCTTATACAGTGCTCTCAGTAGTGCCCCTTATACAGTGCCCCCATTATACAGTGCGCCAGTTGTGCCACTTTTACAGTACCCCCCTATGCAGTTCCCCCAGTAGTGTCCCTTATACAGTGCCCCCAGTAGTGGCCCCCCTATGCAGTGCCCCCAGTAGTGGTACCCCTATGCAGTGCCCCTTATACAAGGCCCCCAGTAGTGCCTCTTATACAGTGCCCCCCCAGTAGTGGTCCCCCCCTATCCAGTACCCTCCGTAGTCGTACCCATTATGCAGTGCCTCCAGTAGTGGTCCTCATTATGCAGTGCCCCCAGTAGTGGTCCCCATTATGTAGTGCCCCTTGCATATACACAGATACAGACTACAATAAAAAAACAATATTTACCCCGCTCCTGCGCCCGATGCCGTCCACTCTTCCATCCTCCCAGCCCGCTCGGCACTATGGGAGCGACGTCATAACGTCTCTCCCTTCACCCACTGCGGGAGCCTGAAGGCTCACTCATGAGTGAGTTCTGACTCTCATTGGCTGCTAAAACAAACACACCGCTGCGCCGGTAGCGGTGTGTTTGTTTTACTGTGTAGTGCGGACCGCACTCACTGCAGTCTGCACTACATTAATTGAAACGGACCTGGACTGCGGCGCGCGCCAACACCCCCTGATGGTGCCCAGGACACGAGTCCCGGGCGACCCCTCCTTAGTTACGCAACTAGTGGGAGCATGTAAATTCAATATGATTAGACATTTTGTAGTCCATATAATTTATATATTTTTTAAATTTGTTTACAAATGTGTATTATAGTGACTGTTATATTTTGTATATTATTTTGTTTTTAAATGTTATTTAGTTACACTGTATTCTTATATGAGATTTATCTTTACTGTGCTCCTTGGTTGTCTCTTACAGTTAGAGAAACCCTTAAATTGATTGTGAAATCCACTAAAATGTAATGTTTCTTTCAATTACTACAGACTACATTTACTTTCAAAGTTTTCTGCTTAACTGGTTTTGCACAGTGCAACTGACAGACAGTATGGAGATAGTGGACACAGATAAATTGTACAAAACTGCTTAAAATGGAAAAACAACTTCGAAAACCTATTTCATAAGCATGCAGGAATGTAACTTCTGCACAAAATGATTTCCAAAAACATAGATATCATTGACGCCTAAATCCACTTATGGAAAGTTTCATTTAAGAAAAAAAAAAAAAGAAAGAAAGAAATGGATAAAAGCTGAACCTGATATGACATGTCTGTTGTAGAATTAGGGAAGGCTGTGCTGGTGGTGGTGGATAACAGATAGAAGCACAGGGCCATCACATGCTGCTATTCAGTAACAAATGATCTGATTATGAGAAACCAAGAAAAAGTCGTTCCCTGCAGGGCGGTGGTAATTTATGAATCCAGATTATTCCTCTCAGAAAATAAAACAGATGTTGCTCTATTATAAACAACAACCTTCATGTATTGGTTGTTAGTCTGTTTATGAGTAGTGAAAAAACACAGCCCAACTTTTTCTGGTTAGGTGTATGTGTCAGTTTAATATAGGAACATTTTTTTTGTATCATAAAAAAGTATTTTTTGGCAGTAAAAAAGATTATTGACTAATTGTCTTGTACTGCACTGTTGACCTTAAATTTTATAAAAGTAAATATTTCTACAGTATGTATACAATGGAAAAAAAACTACTTATATTCTATTCTAAATACTTTCCACCCATACTTGCCTACTAGTCCCGAGTGTCCGAATGACTTTAGAAATTCGAACAGGCCTCCCAGACTCCTGGGAGAGATTGTCACCATCCCAAATCTCTTCCTCAGGAGTGGGTGGGAACTTGATGTGAATCAAAATAAATCATGTCATTATAGTTACACCCTGAGGCACGATGATCCATCACCAAAGCCACACCCCCTTCTACCAGATGAGTTATATGTGGATGTGGATTTATGTAATGAAGCCCCCTGACACTTTCCCACTGGACCTCAAAAACTAGGCCAGTATGCTCATTTAATTAAGACAGTCATGATTTTAGGGGACTGTTACACCATCATGACAGTCAGGACTTTTGCTGGGACTGTTGGGAGATTTCATGAATATTAGGTCAAAATGTCTGTGTGCAGGGGAATAATGCAGGGGAATCATTTTTATTAAACAGCAAAGACACCAAACTTATACAGACAGAAAAATATCTTCAGCATTTTTGTGTTGGGAGGATGAACACATGTAAAAGCTTTTTTTGGTTTTGTTTCGCCCACTTCAGCGGGGTTAGGACTCCAAAAAACAGCTTAACATTTTATTGGACCATTAGCATGATGCCATTCTACTCAATCATCTCAATAAAAGTAGATCTAGAGGTATTGACCTTGTAATAAACAGCACTTCACGAATGCATAGAAATGGTCTTTGCCAGCTTTTCATATGAATGGAAAAAAACGTATTGATTTTTAAATTTTTCCCTTAGATGAGTTTGAAGAGAAAAAAACATAACATTTACTTTCTCTAAACAGGAAAGAGCTCTGGTGTATTCATGATTATATTCTATAACATATTAACTGGATTGTTTTTTTTACAGGCTTGTATGTTTTGCGCTTTCAAGGGAATCTGTAATTCTGTTGTCCTTCACCAATAACATGACCTAAGGTATAATGAACAGCCACAGTATTTCAAAGTTTATATAGTGTAACACTACTATAGGTAGTACTATATTATCAGATAGTAAAAATACTTTATTAATTGTACATTCTAATCTGTCCCTCTTTAGATCCAACCTTTAATATTCCTATTTATTAATTGCCCACAATCTGTGATAACTAATCGTATGTGTGCTTGTCATACCTAATGAAAATTTGGGATGTAGTTGACATCCCAGGTGTCGGAAGGCTGGTGCTAGAATCCCGACACCAGTCAGAATCCTGGCACCAGCATTTCGACCGCCGGCATCCTGACGGTAAGTATTGGGGTTAGGGGAAGGTTAGGGTTAGGCACTAATGAGAGTGTTAGAGTTAGGTTGCGGGGGGGGAGGGTTAAGGTTAGGCTGCAGGGGGCGTTCAGTTTAGGCTGCAGGGGGAGGGTTAGGTTTAGGCAGCAGTGGGGGAGGGTTAGGATTATGGGTAGGGATAGGAGTAGGGTACTTACCGACAAGTATCGGTACCCTAACCCTGTCGGGATGCCGGTCTCGGGATTCTGACCATACCAAACCCGAAAATTCAACCTGTCATAATCTAATTTTATGGTGTACAACTTTAAAAACTGTACAATGACCTCCATCACTGGGCCAAACATTGACTTTTGTCACCATACAATGCTACAGAGTCTTAGTAAATTTATAGGTTGTGTTGTTCTAAGTACTGGTTTAGCCCACAAAATGGCTGCCACAATAGGGCACTTTAAACTTTGATCTCATTACAGATAAGATAACACAATAACCCCATAAATAAGGAAAATTTGACTACAGAGTTCCCAACATTCTACTGAATTTAGACATGACTACAACCCCTCCAAAACGGTGGCCCTATCATGTCATATTAGGGAGCGGCCATATTGCGGTGGTGTGTTGCCACAATACTCAGGAAGTCTGAATTGCTAGGTGGCACTCTAGACACTTCTCCATTGCTGGTGAGACCTGATGTGAAGCGCGACAAACATCCTGCCTGCCGGGAGAGTGAGACAGTTCTTCAGAGTCAAAACAGTCCATTAAAATCAGAACAGCTATGAGTATTACTAAAGCGTATTACCATAGTATTTACTACAGAAATATCTCTTGCATTCAGCTAAGTAACAGAGAATATCACAGTCCCCATAATTCTCAATGGGGACTGCGCCTGCAAAAATGTATCAGCTAAGCTCTTCAGAAGTTGATGGCACTGTAGCCTATAGGCTCAATATCATTGGACAGAACGTTTCTGATCCACCCCAGCAACTGTGAACATGTGCAGCCTGAAGGCTATCACGGCATGACTTTAATGGTAAATTGTCCCATTAAACCAGTAATTAGTCCTGTGAATGGCTGCAATAACAGAATTATTGGAGCAAAATACAGTCAATGGTAAATAACCCTCTATGGGGCCTATTCAGTATCGTGTGGCTCTTGATAAATAAGTATTCAACTCAGTGCGAATTGCATTGGCGGACACAGAAGTCCTGGAGAAATTTAACACTGCTCCGCTGTGGGGACAGGGGCTCTGAAAAGCATCTGTCCCTGCTATCAGTATCACTGTTACAGCAGCAGTGATACTTACCAATGCCTACCGGGTCGACTGCACATGCGTGACCTGAGTTCACACATGCACACAGCCAAGGGTCATGGCGGCAGTGGGATCCACTTGGATCTTTCTTTGCAACCCCAGAACTCCGTCCAATAGGAAGGAGCGGGGCTCTAAGAATCAGCGCCATCTGAAGATGGCATTGGTTCTCACAAGCAAACTCAAAAACTTTCAGTTTTCAGAGTTTACTGAATAGTAGGTGGCTCTATTGGGCTCTTAATAATGAATAAGCCCGTTACTGTGTAACGGGCCCTTATCTGATCATGAATAGGCCGGCCCATATGTGTGGTAAAGGAATCTTAGCCATTTTGGCCATATATGAAATAATTCTATGCCAAGTAGGGTTGACATTGACCATCGAGTTAGCAATTATCAATGATCTGATGGCAATGGTGAGTGTTTTCATTATCGATGGAGATCCACTGTTGGTGAATATCAGTAGTGAGCCCACGATGGTTAGTGTCTGCTGCAGGCACAGCCTGTTCATGTGTGAAACGAAACCATAGCTAGCTTAAGCATCCATGATTTCTATCTGATGGTTAAAACCCATCGATTGCAGAGCTGTCAATGGCCATCCCTTTTGCTGACTCTGATGTGTCTCTAGATCAATGTTGGCTTTCTATTCTTTATGCATTCTCTCTAGTGGTATGCATAAAAAAAAAAAAAATTGCAGAAATACCATTAAAACGAACACTAGACAAAGAAAATGTTCTTAATTTTGAATCTATCAAAATCCACAAATGAAAATAAAGCGCATTACAGTTTACTTTTACGCTGTGCATCTGCAATGTAATTAAAGTGTAAGTACAATGCAGTGACTATCTCTTATGAAGCACAGTCATGAAAATTTTGAGGGGGTTGCAACAGCTTAATACAGGAGGAGAATGATTTATTTCTACTATGTTTTTAGCAGTAGGGAAAAGATTTTATGCATTCTGCTCAGTAACCCTTAAAAGTGTCAAGTCTAAAAATTCATTTCTAGCCGTTTTCATTTTTAGCACTTGATCCTAACCTCAGAGAAGGATATTACTTTCTTAAAATTATTCACCCTTCAAAATAAGGTTCTAGACTATAAATCTACTTTTAAAGGCTCCATGACGAATCTTGGCCCTCAACCTTTTGAGATGTATCAAACTGTGTTTTTCTCCACACCGCAATATAAAATGCAATTTTTTTAGGCATTTGTTTGTTTAAATCGTATAGTTGAACAATGTAAAAACTGCACATCAAGCTGCATTTAAGAAAAACCCTTGGCAAATTGTAATGCCAGTTTTGTGACCTGGGATACAGACAAAAGCTATCAATGACCTAGTTGTGGTTATAAAACTGCACAAAAAGATATAAATATCTTCAATGTGGATCTCATCAGTGAGACTGGCCAAACTGCTTATGCTTTGTACATGATGCCTATAAATGTTTTCAATTTACTGTTGAAATTGTAGCGACTAAGGCCCTCATTCAGAGCCGTTCGCTATTTGTGGTCGCTCGTTTAAAAACAAGGGGTGGCTATTCAAATGATCCGTACGCACATTGTAGTCTGTTCACACCTCTAAGTCTGAACGAGCGAGCAAAACATACGCTCGTTTATTTGTTAAAAACGCCCCCTGGCCGCTCGCATCCTACGTCATGTCCGCTATTTATTAGATTAATCGAGTACATCGACCAGCGTATGAACTGCTCGCTATTCTTGTGGTTGGTGTTTGCTACCACAAATTTGCGAGCAGTTCTGGCTAAAAAATAACCCAGTGACGTGGTCACTGACGCTGCTGTTTTAAATATGCACACCCATAAAACGCCCGTTTTGACCTTTAAGCACGCCTGCGTTCGGATCTCCACTCCCCATTTTCAAGCACCTTCCCCTGTTACCACCCACATACGCCTCATTCTGTCACTCAAAATAGCAGGCACTCGCTATATTGCGTACCAACGATTTTCGGCCGCACTGACTGGTTCGCGCATGCGTACTAAAAACCGTACGCATGCGCAGATGTGCAAACATCGCTCGGAACGAGCGTACTGCCGCTAACGAGCGGCTCTGAATGAGGGCCTAAGTACCCACAAAAATACATTCAGAAGTCAAATCTTATGATACGTGCACCTTTCAGCAACACCTATGGTACACACAAAGGTACGCCTAATTAATTTAAATACAGTACACATATTACTGCAAATTGAACACACGGCAAAGGGTTAAATCAGGAATGAATAGTTTTTCAGGGATGACCGGCGTGCAAACTAGCGGTTTGTTCTGAAATACATGTAGTGTTGTCTTTTACAGAACCAGCAAATTAATAAACACTGTCCACCCCATTGACTTCTTCGAAAGAAAATTCCAGTCTTATTCTGCTTGATACTCAAGCCCTACAGGGTAATTGCTTGGCTTTTGCTGCTAATTCTGAACTGTTTTGTTCCCCTGAATGTTGTTCATTAATAACTATCCAATTATGGTTATTTTGCAATTAGAGTATTCACAGTAAATTTACTGCAGCAGGAAGAGCCCACAGTGCAGCGAATAAATGTGTTGGTGGGCCGGCACAGCCGTTCACTCCTAGAAGCCGGGCTAAGCAGCCTTTAGGCTTTTCATAGCATTTCTGCCATGTCGGCTGATGGATTAAATATCTGCAGTTGAATCTGAAAAGGGAACATGACTAAAACACACTTTGAAATCACTGTGCGGCGTAGTGTGCGTGCCATAAGCTTTGCTGGATGACTCCTGGAATCGTGTGTGACAGATACTGAAATGGAAGTAGCAAGAGATTTCTCAATAAAAATAACATTGAGTTTTGGAGATAACATGACAGAAGACTAGGCAGCTACATATACATCAATGGTTGGTCATTTTAGCAAACTGCTATTTTGTTTTATGCTTCAAATTGTTCTAATTGCTTTCTGTAGCCAAATTATCTAAAGGTGAAAAGCTCTCCTGCTGGCAAAACACCAGACAGGGCTTGTTCCCCTTCACTCTTGTGTCCTGATTCTGAACCGCGTGCAAGTCCCAATGTGCATAGATGTCAGAGGATTTCAGCATACTGCCCACGTGCCACAGACAGAGATCTGCTTGTGAGCATGTGCCAGATCCGGTATACGCACACAGACAGAGTTCACTAGTGGTATGGATTGATCCGTCCATCGGCAAACACTATACGTAAAATGGTAGTTTCTCGGCGATAACCAGGTATTGAGAAAGCAGAAGCACAGAACTCATTTGCCGTGTGGGAGTGCCATGGGAATGGCATAGGTACGTATGCCAGCTTCCATGCTTGATTGCTGGGTAGAATGGAATTTGGACACCTATTTCAGACAGTATGGGCGAAACTACCATAGGTGCAAAGGGCGCAGTTGCTATGGGGCCCATAGCTGAGGGGTCCCCTCTTACTGCCAAAGTTACATGTGTTATGTACATTTTTCACCATTGGGTGGTACATAGGGGCCCTTGCTAACTTTTTGCTATGGGAGCCTTCAAATACCTACGCCCCTGGCACCCAACATGCGGTGGGTGCAAGTCCAGATACTAATGATGATGGTTGTGGCTACAGAAGTAAAAACAGTGAGTGGATAGGCTACCACAAGCAGAGAATTTTAGTATACACCAGCTGATTCTCGGCTTTTGTTGTTTATCATGCCCTGAATAAAGTTAAGAGAAGTGTGCTGAAAAAAATCTATTGATTTTTATTTTTATTTTAATGAATAGGGATATTGCTAGTCTCTAAAAAATAAATATTATCTTCCAGAAGGAAAAAAACAAATAGTCATAATATAACTTATAATATAAATATCATACCTCCCAACATGGATGACTTGGCTTTGGGACATAGGGGTGTGGCTGCAGCATGCTGGGGGCATGACAACATCCTAGTGGTTGTGGTCACTTAGCCAGTGAGAGTGGCAATGCCCTTGGTGTTTCTAGACCAAAAACCCACCATTTTATTGGTGCACGCTCTGGAGATATCTGTGAGCGGCAGGGGATATACCTTCCAACCTTGCACAAATTGGGACAAAAGAGACGATCGTGAAACAATGAGAATGTCTCCTCAAATCAGGACTGTTGGGAGGTGTATATATGTATATATACACATATATACATACAGTTTCCAACAGTCCGGCACTCCAAACAACAATAATAAACTGTGGACGGTGCCTTCACGTAATAATCAAATAGTATAGCAAGGGTGCAGCACTCGTCCTGGAAAAAAGACGCTCCAAACTTAAGTAATGCCTATCACTTAAGTTTGGGGCATCTTTTTTCCAGGACGAGTGCAGCAACCTTGCTATACTATATATATATATATGTATATCTATCTATATTCTATATATATTATATTTATATTGAAGTGCCAAAAGTCATGGGATGGCAGTCTGTAAAGGTAAAGGTAGGTGGCGTCACTGTGCTGTGCAATCTTGGAAATGCCCAGACCTGCATCAGTTGTAATCTGACATATCGTGAGTCAGTTTAAACACCGGCATAGCTGCTCACGGCAATGAGACATGAATTGTTGGAGTTCGAACGGGACATGATAGTGGGTGCCCAACGGATGGTACATTCCATTTCTGAAGTTGTGCGGACATTCAACATTCCTCAAACTGCGATGTCACATGTGCACTGGGAATACCTCTTGGAGGCATTGCAACCCACCTTAAACAGCGCAGTGGCCGACCACGGGTCCTTAATGATTGCGACCATTGGCTTCTGGTTAGAATTGTCTGTGGTAACAGACAAACAACATTGGCTGAAATCACGACACTGGACACAGCGCCTCACTTGGGCTCGTTACATCATTAAATAGATCCGAATACTGGAATAAGTTTGAGGAAAGATAAGCATCCTGTTTAGGATGGAACATTGCTAGTTCACCAGGGGTTAAGGAGAAGAGGGGACGTAGCCAGGATTGTGTCCATCAAAACAATAGCCTAAGAGTTGCCTACCTTTAGTAAATCTCTTCCCGGGAGAAGCCCGGGTAAGAGAAGCAGGAGAGGGATGATGGGGGCGGGGCCTGATGATTCACGTCATTAAGCCACGCCCCCTCGCGGTAAATTGCCGTGATTGACTAGAATTTGCATTGGGGTTGGGGCCAAATGACGTGATCCATGAAAAATCATGTTTTAAGCCCCGCCCCCTACGCGGAGACCCGCGATCGCCACGGGTATTCTCCTCATTCTGCCCACTTCACTAGGAAGTGGGCAGAATGCGGGAGAAATGCCTACTCTTCCGGGGGTGCTGGGGGTTACCCGAAAAATCGTGAGCCTCCTGCAAAAAACGCAAGGGTAGGCATGTATGGCCTAAGGCAGCAATAAAGGAGCAGGGCCATACTATGCATTATAAATAGTCTGGAAGAGGAGACATCTTCCTCTTTTCCAGTTCTGGAACTCTACCTACCCACCCGTTTAAGCTGTATTGTATGCAATTATTGTTTAATTTGCTGGACTGTGCAATTATAATTTTCCCTACCAACAGGTGGAAGTGCAGCCTGGTGGGAAGCAGAGCTCCTAGGCGGCCTATTATAGCGCAAGAGTGCCTGGGTAGCAGCCAGTTGGTCATTCCCTTTAAGGGGGGACCAGGCCATCATCTTAGGGAGGAGTCAATGCTGTGCCAAATAAGGGAGAATTGGTTCTGCCTCAGGCCAGTTTACGCCGGGCGGGGATCCGCCTCTTATTATTTAGTCAAATATATTTGCTGGGCTGTGGCATTGGAGAACTGCTTTTTTACTGCCACCGTCTTTCTAATTACAAATTGATCAATAAATTTCGGCTGTGTCTTCTTTTAATTCCACATAGGTGTCTGTGTGGTTATTTCTAGTTAGTAGTTAAATGAATAAAGTAGCATAATGTAAGATTCAAACAATGGGTGACTTATTGCACCCTGGAGGACTGGCAACTTAGCATGAGCCAATGAGTCATGGTTCCAGTTGTTTTGGGCTGATGGTAGGGTCCGGGTGTGTCGCAGATCCCATGAGGCCATTTAGGCTAGTGGTGGTTCCATAATGGACGTGTTCCCATTGCATGAGTTGGGTCCACCTGAACACATCATTGACTGGCAGGGGCGTATCTATAATGGGTGCAGGGTGTGCTGGGAATATGGGCACCTGGGCCCAGGGGGGCCCCGCACCGCACACCCTGCACCCATAATATTACTTACCTCTCCGGAGTCCCACATCGGCGCAGGGGTCCGGCTCCGTAAAACGACTGGAAAATGGCCGCGGCGGCCATTTTCCCATCGTTTGCGCATGCACAGTACGGGAGAATGGCTGCTGCGGCCATTTTCCCGGTGACCTGTGCATACATTATAGACTCTGGGCACACTGTAGTGCCCAGAGTCTATAACTCCGGAGCTGGCTGCACACAGCTCAGTGCGCTGCCGGGCGGAGAGGAAGGGGCCCATGTCGGAGACTGCACCCGGGCCTCCTCCTCTCTAGAAACGCCCCTGTTGACCGGTAACCACTACGTTGCATTGCTTGATCACCATTTGCAGCCCTTGGAGCCCCACAACGATGGAATATTGCAGCAGGATAATGCACTGTGTCATCGGTCCCAAGTTGTAAAAAAAATTGGTTCCAGGAGCATTCTTGAGAGTTCCGACGAATGGTGTGGCCACCACATTCTCCCAACATGAACTCAATTAAGCATTTATGGGATGTGGTGGAGAGTTCCATTCGTATCTAAGATACTGCACTTAGAAATATCAGGGAGCTGTGGGAAGCTATCCAGATGGAATGAGTCAACATCTACCCAGGGAGTCCACCGTCTACTTGCGGAACCGATGCCACATCAAGCTGCTGCACTTCACCAGGTTAAAGGGGGTCCTACACCGATACTAGGCATCTGTTCCATGACTTTTGCCATTTCTGTGTAAATTATTTTCAACATAGTAGATTAATACTGAAGACATCAAAACTATGAAAGAACACATATGGAATTATGTTGTAAATTAAAAGTATTAAATCAAAATATGTTTTATATTTTAGATTCCTCTAATTAGTCCCCTTTTGCTTTGATTACAGCTTTGCACACTCTTGGCATTTTCTCAATCAGCTACATGAGGTAGTCTCCAGGAATGGTTTTGAATTAACAGGTGTGCCTTGTCAAGAGTGAATCTGTGGAATTACTTGCCTTCTTAATGTGTCTGAGACCATCAGTTGTGTTGTGCAGAGGTAGGGTTAGTACACAGTGGACACCACTATTTGACTACTGTTGTAATCCATATTATGGCACCAACCACTCAACTCCGTAAAGAGAAACGACAGTCCATCATTACTTTAAAACATGAAGGTCAGTCGATACAGAAAATTTCAAGAACTTTGAATGTATCCTCAAGTGCAGTTGCAAAAACCATCAAACGCTATGATGAAACTTGCTCTCATGAGGACAGCCCCAGGAAAAGAATGACCAAGAGTTACCTCTGTTGCAGAGGATAAGTTCATTAGAGTTACCAGCCTCAGAAACCGCTACTTAACAGCACCTCAGATTACAGACCACATAAAGTCTTCAAGTAGCAGACAATTCTCAACATCAACTGTTCAGAGGAGTGCGTGAATCAGGCCTTCATGGTCGTATTGCTCAGAAGAAGCCACTACTAAGGATGAACAACAAGAAGAAGAAAATTGTTTGGGCCAAGAAACACAAGGAATGGACATTAGACCAGTGGAAATCTGTACTTTGGTCTGATGAGTCCAAATTTGAGATTTTTGGTTCCAACCGCCGTGTCTTTGTGAGACACAGAGAAGGTGAGTGGATGGCTTCTGCATGTGTGGTTCCCACTGTGAAGCATGGAGGAGGAGGTGTGATGGTGTGTGGGTGCTTTGCTGGTGACACTGTTGGTGATTTATTCAAAATTCAAGGCACACTTAACCAGCACGGCTACCACAGCATTCTGCAGCGCCATGCCATCCCATCTGGTTTGCCCTTACTGGGCAAATTTGTTTTTCAACAAGACAATGACCCCAAACACATCTCCAGGCTATGTAAGGGCTACCTGACCAAGTAGGAAAGTGATGGAGTGCTGCGTCAGATGACCTGGCCTCCACAATCACCCGACCTAAACCCAATTGAGCTGGTTTGGGATGACTTGGACTGCAGAGTGAAGGAAAACCAGGCAACAAGTGCTTAGCACCTCTGGGAACTCATTCAATACTGTTGGAAAACCATTCCAGGAGACTACCTCATGAAGCTGATTGAGAGAATGCCAAGAGTGTGCAAAGCTGTCATCCAAGCAAACAGGGGCTACTTTGAGGAATCTAAAATATAAAACATATTTTGATTTGTTTAACACTTTTTTGTTTACAACATAATTCCATATGTGTTCTTTCATAGTTTTGAAGTCTTCAGTATTAATCTAGTATGTTGAAAATAATTTCAATAAACAAAAACCATTGAATGAGAAGGTGTGTCCAACCTTTTGACTGGTACTGTATATATATATATATATATATATATATATATATATATATACTTACACTGAAATGGCAAAAGTCATATATATTTTTTTAGACAAAAATGCTTCTTTTAAAAGAGTAAGACAAATTATTCATTTTTTTTTTGTACTAACAGTGGAACCGGAATCTTAAACCAAGCTTCCAATTTGTCGGGCTCAGTAGAGCAAACTAGGAGCTACAGAGCTAAAAGTAATCCCCTGGATAGTTTTGCCATAGCAGCGGAGTACTGCTAAGCTGCTACAACATTAAAATAAATGTTAAAATGCAGCAATAAATAATTTGCTGCAACAGGTATACGTTCCATAAATAGACCTAGGGTATTAGGTTATACTAGTTTGAATTCATATGTTCATTTTTATTTTATTTTTTGACTGTATGTAACGGTTTCCAAAATTTGCATGCATTCACAATCAGATGATCCAAGATATTAATATTATCTATTTTTCCCCAGTGGCGCCAAATGAGATAACCATCTTCAAAGAATATTGTGACAGGTTTTCATCATTCATATGAATGACATTTTTTTTTCACGTCCTCACTAGACAAAATAGTTCCAGCTACCAGCAATAAGGAATGTTTGGCTGATGGAAAATAAGTAAAAATAAGTAATAGTTCTGCTGCCTGTTGCATGAACAGCATCTAACAAAACTGTACAAAACGTTTTGAAGGTAAGCCACGGGTGTTTTATAATTACATGGTCGCAGATTTTATAGTATAAACTGTAATGAATGCTCTCAGGAAGCCCAGTACACAATATTTCTCTGGATGACTTTTAGCCTATTGTTGTATACCTTTTATTAAGGTGCTAAAACCAGCTTTACATGCAAATGGTTATATGTATGTTTTTACTACAATTATTCATTGTCCATTCTTTTCTTTTACTTTAGTTTTCATTTGCCCCTCCCCCCCCCAAAAAAAAAAAAAAAACAAGTCTCAAACCCCATCAAGCCCACTCAAACTTAACTTTGCCTGTGTTTGACGAGCCGCACCTTGGTGTGGAGGCAGCCAATTTGTTGGTGAGCCAAAATATAGCCCACAACACACTAAAAACTAGTGACATCTTTGAGGAAGAAAACCAATTGAAATGCTGGCCATGCTGGACCTATTGACATCATTGAGGAAGAAAACCAATTGAACTGCTGGCCATGCTGGACTTAATATATGAAGTGTCCAGGAAGCTCACTTCAAATAATCATCTAGCACTTTAGAACATATTTGCCTACTGTCAAACTTTGGGGAGTTCTCCTGGAGAGCAGACCATCCTCTTGAATTCTGCCCACTTTGGTGGGGCCATGATGATGAGATACTCTATCCAGCTATGCAGCGAATCGCACCATCATAGCCTGGCGCTACCTGCTTTGTAATGCAATCATTTGCAGAATTTTTCCATGATGTGGAGCTTCATAGCACCATGCCACCTATACCTGCCCTTTGAACCTCCCCTCTGGGAACTTCACGGGGCAGTAGTTAAAAGTAGGCAAGTATGCTTTAAAAGCCCTTTCATAAAATTAAACATTTCTTTTTACTAATTTGGGCCTATCTATAGCTTAAATTAATCAAGAGAACAAGAGACTGTTTATACTGGTATTGGTATTTTTGTGTGTTTCAAGCCTTTAGTTACATTGGGCAAAGTGCACCTACTGTAGAAATGTGTTACTTGGTTGGAATTTGCAAAATGTGTCCCACTAAAATTATAGGTTGAGACCTGTTTTCCACCAGCTCACAACTGGTATACAATGCAATGGCTTTGTAGAGTGATGGCTCTATTTCCTTCCAGAACACTCTAAATATATGTCTTTCCACCAAGAAGCTAGATCTGCAAAATGAAATCTACTAAAACTCTGTATTAGACGAGGAATGGCTTTAGTCTGCCAGTTTTTTCTCATCAGCTTACTTGCCAATATTTTCTCAAAGCCACCCAGGAGATCCAGGATCAGATGGAAGGTGTGGACAGTGAGGTTTGTTGTAATTGCATAGCTGTAACCCTGCGCCTCGCTGATCAATGTTGCAATTCGTGGGTACGAGACCACGATTATGCAATACATCACAAACTGCATCATCAAGCCACTGACCACCAAAGCTCTGACATTCCATGGTCTCCTTCACCTATCGGGAGAGTAGTGTCCTCAATGAGCATAACCATCTTGTGTCACAAACCAATACACTTAGAAGTCTAAATACACAAGAGTAAGTGGAAATGTCTTGGCTGTTTTGAGCTTTGCATATGAGGACCACTGTGTGTATATGACAGATAAACTAATTCTGTCCTTATCTATCCAAACTTTTTCACCAAACCTACCAATATCAATTTGCATTTATTCAGCTTGAGATTCTTTATTACAAACACCAAGAGCAATGCCAACAAATTATGCCATTAACGTCAGCAAATGTATTCTGCTTTTTACAGTCACAATCTATTCAGGATACACAATACCCAGGATAATAATTGGTAAAAGAAAAAAAAGTCTCTTAAAATAAATAAAATAATAACAGAAAGCCTGTAGAATGTAATTCCTATTGATAGCAGCAGATGTGACTGCCTCACTAGGAATTTATGGCAAGCCAACTCAGTGGAATTGTTTATTTTGATTGATGCTCACATTTAGCAGCTATGTAGCTCCCAAGTACTGTCTATCCCCGGCTACATGCAGAATAACTGCACAGAGAATGACATCTCTATGGAAGGCAGAGCACTATGAAAGTCTACACACACATAATGAATGAATCTGTTAACCCAATGCATAAATATTTAAAGTTCAGGCTTCGGCTGCAAACAGACAGCAAATCTTTCTTTCTACAAGGACGTGCAAGACTCTATATGACTCGGCATGCTAAACACCTTCCTAATGTCTGTTCCACCTCAATTGTCATCTACCACTGGGAATTAGTGCAGACGTAGGCAGAGATTTCATTTCAAATTATTCTATTTGAGGGGGACTTTAAGAGTGTAAAAAAATTTAAAATAGGTTTCCAAGAAAGGTTCCAGATAATGACCTCACTTGTCATGGTAAAAAAATATAGCCAGTTTTCTTTATACTATTATTTATGTCAATCCTTCCCAACTGCTCCTCTTTTGGATCCAAATGCTCCTGCCTCTCTTTATTTGTGCAGTATACTTCTGTTGCAGAGGTGGCACAGTGTCAAGATCTAAATAACCAACTTACATGATCATACTTATTGCCCTGGCACCACAAAAAAGTTATTGTCATACCTGACCTCAGCATCTCACGAATAAAAAGTGGGCAAGTATGGTATAAGTATATATGCATATATAAAGAATGTGTCCCTTTAGGTAGAAAACTATTTACACTTCCACGCTTACCATGTCCTACATAACAATGTAATCATATGCCACACATAAGGCTATTGAGGCCTTGGGACAGATGGAGATCCACAAAAACGAACTACAAGGCCAAACTTGTCTCAAAGACCAACTATAGGACAACCAAGTAACAGTAAATGCAAAACTAAAGGTGCATACACACACAACGATTTTTTGAACGATTTTCCTTAAACGATATCGTTTAACGATAATCGTTTGAAAAAATCGTTCACTTTCTGAGTCAAACGATGAACGATTATTGTTCATGCGCGTTCATGTTTGTAGTTTGTAGTTCAGTCAGACTTGTCAACTCAACGATTTTCATTAAGTTAATATGCAAAAATCGTTTGTAGTTCATAAAAATCGTTCATTACATTTAAATGAACATAGTAAATGAACAACTTTAGTAAACGATTTTAGTTCATTTTTTCAAGGTAGAAAATAGTTTACTAAAATCGTTCATTAACTAAATCGTTGTGTGTGTATGCAGCTTTAGAAATAACTGGAAGTAACTCTAATAAAATTTTTTTATCAAAAACATAATTAAGTACTGAAGAACTGCTATGCCCAAAAATGGTTACTTGCATCTGGGACAATTCTTCCCCGGTGAAAACATAAAATATGTTAAGGACTAATAATAACCCCCCTCCCTCTTTCATTATAACCTCACTCAAAATTAACAGTATGCAAATCATCACCAGATTTAACAGCCTGAACATCTACCATGGGGAATGGATGAATATTTACTCTGTTTATTAATGCTAATTAGTGATTCACATAACACGTTTATATTTGTCTCATTACAAAATCTTACACAAGAGCAGATAGAGTCTTTATAACAAAGCTGTAAGACCTTTTATTTAAAAGGTGCTATTGTAATGATATCACTAGTGACAAAGGGGATTGCAGAAGGATTCCGTGCCTGACAACAATTTAAATGGCCTCGATGCAACACATAATATTAGAGTAAAGAAGCACTTTTGCAGGCGCAGCGCTTAAATATAATTTGCCCCTTTGCTTAGCCTTTCGTGAGCACACACTGAGGGGCCTATTCATCATCATATACAGTTTGGGAGACCCCTTAGCACTGGTTCATGCTTGGCATAGACTACTGGGATCCATTTAATTTCCTTTTTTTTACAATATTTACTTAATAGTGAAGGCATCCTACCACATAGCCACAATTGTGGACATACTGAATATAAATTGATGAAGCTCCAAATCCAAATATTATAAACATGGGTAATGCACTCCATATGCTAAATTATATGGCTACAAGTAGTCACTGAGCAGTTCTGTGACCTACAAGGATGTAGACTGAGTGTTTTATACAGATCTTAGAAATCCAAGGTGACATCTACTAGAGAAAATCATTATACAAAAAACATTATTCCTATAATATACAAGTCCTCCTAATGAACACTGAAGTAATGTCCTCAGTACTGTACACTAGCCTTATGAAACAAATGCGCATTATCAATCCCTAATGTCTAAAACACATTAACAGCATATATCTGTGATCTGTGACACTGTTGTGCTGTGATGCTTTTAGAGAGATACAGAAAAAAAATTTGCAAAAAGCATTACACAAGACACCCAACAAAACATGTACCACTACAATTCACAATACTCAAAAAAGAATGAACAACGAAGCCAAATACAAAATTGTATTGCCTTCATGATCATATCCCTTTAATGGATGATCAACTAATTAGTTAATAACAATACTTAACCATTCAACGACTGACATTTGACAATTAGCTATGACTACCTTTAATAGATTTACCTTGAAGAGCAAGTTAGTGCATGTGATGAGCTTGTGTATGAGGATCAGCCGTCTGCCAATCACGGTGACTCACCCCCAGAAGAGTGCTCACTGGGGAGAAGCATGCGTCTGCTCTGTGCGGAGACATTGCTGTTCTGACCTATGAAACTTCTCTCAGGGGGAAATCAATGTCTCTATTCTTTTAAAACAATGATGATATTATTTTACTTTAGAATAGCTCTCTTGAGACGGGTTAATCAAAAAGAAGGCCGTCGAATTGCAGGTCAAGGTCTGCGCAATGATTTTTTTTTTAGCTGCCAAAATTAGAGCACAAATGTAATGCTTTAATAATATTTTTCATACTGCAAATTACTTTTTGTTTAAACTCATCATACCTAAAGCTAAAGTAAAGCATAAAACTGGATGCATTTTTAATGGTATATCTTAATATGGCATGAGATAATGCATTTTATAGATCTCATTTAGGGGATCCCATCCAAAATACCGACAGTCAGGATGCTACCTGTCAGATTCCCGGCGTCAGCATCCCAACGGTAAGTACTGGGGTTAAGGGGAGGGTTAGGAGTTAGGGTTAGGCACTAGGGATAGGGATAGAGTTAGGTATTAAGAAGGGAGGGTTAGGTCTAGGGTGTGGGGAGGGGGAGGTTAGGTTTAGGCACCAGGGGCGAGGTTAGGTCTAGGCAGCGGTTAGGGAGGATTAGATGTAAGGTGAGGGGGAGGGTTAGGTACTGATCGACAATTGTCGGTATCCTAACCCTGTCGGGATGCCAGCATCTGAATTCTAAGCACCGGTATCCCATACCCAACACCTCATTTAAGATCCGGGAGAAATTTGGTTAAATGAGGTGTTTTTGCGATTAAGCATTCAATTTCACCATCTTTGAGATCTCTCTCAGGACTATAGCAATATTTGGGGTGTGGATTAAGGGCCTGATTCAGAGGCGCTCGCTATTTGCGAGCACTCGCTCTGAATCAGGGTGGATTTAAAAAAAAATAAAAATCCGCCTCCAGGCCGCTCGCATAGCTGTGGGTCACCATCCACAACTTTTGCAAGCGGCCTGGCGATGGTCGTGATTATCGCGACCATTGGGCTTGCGACGAGACCCTTGTGTTAGGGTCTTGGCTCCCGCAAGCCCGAGTGAACTTGCTGCTCTGATAGAGCAGGAAGTTCAATATTGACATCACGAATGATGTCAGTAGGGCCGCCCACAAATGGCAGGCGTTCCTTCGGGAACGCCTCCTTTTGTCAAGCCATCCCCCCTCCCCGCCTACAAAACGGGGCGAGCTGTCGATCAACATCGACAGCCGCCCCGTTTTGTAGCGAGCCCCGTAGCAACTGAAGTTCTCACTCACTCCGGGGCTCGCGCGTTCGCACTGGCCAACCATCTATGCTATGCTATGCTATGCGCTCCCGAGCGGGTCTGAATCAGGCCCAGAGACCTACATGAAAAGCCATGTGATTCAAATAATATCACTTTTTTATTATTATTATTTTGTTTTGGTTTTGAGGACCTGTGTACAGAAACTCTATCCAACATTTCACTTTCAGGCGTCTGTTTTTGACTTCTTCTGTACAGGGCTATGGAATATGTCTGCAGCATTCTACACTCAAAAATGTAATCACATCGACTCTATTTGATGCCTACAAGCACATTAAAGTTACACTACCAGGTACTCGTTTATCCAGCGCACCACAGTTCGTCTCAGAGGCCCAACCAAAAGCCAGAGGCCTGTGTGAGGCTGCAGGATTATTTTAGCCAATGATATGCACAGCTGATTTATTTTTTATTCTGTATGAGTGCGAGTCAGCTAGATCACAACTCCTGGATCGTCCCACTCCATATTAGGCACCTAACTACACTGCTTGGCTAAAAGAACAATCAGTCATCTGTATGTTTCTTGGATAATTTATTAGACTATCAACAAAAGCAGATTTTAAAATGTAAATTTACCTTCCAAAGGACAAAGTCTTGTTACTTTCTCTGGCATCAGCTTTGCCTGCTTGTGTTGGCAATACACCTCGGCGATCTCTTGGCGACACTGCTTTGATTTGGCCCGGGAAAGTGCTGAGATTGCTTCCTTGCCAGTAATCTCACATTTTGGGGGCAACTCGTACTTCCCGATTTCAGGGGAGCTGCTGCCAGTCTTCTTGGTATGGCGCAGTTTAGTGCTTTTGTACTCATCTTTGAGGCTGTTAGTGCTGAGGTTCTTGGAAGGGTTACCCACATAGTGTAACACTTCATTGGAATTTTTTCCCAGCAGTGAGTTTTCTTTTACTTTCTCCTCTAGCGCTAACTTTCTTTTTAAATGTTCTTTCTGTTTGCTAAGAGTTTTTTTCCCTAGATCTGTTTGAAGCTTATGCCTTTGAGTCCTTGGGGCAAAGTTGCTGTTATCAATATTTTCAAAGTCTTTTGGGACGGAATTCTCATTATTGCTGTCTGTCCGCATTTTCTCCTTCGGCCGGTGAGAAAAATATCCATCCTACAAAGAGAGGAAATTAAAGATTTAGAAGAGGGATACTTAAGGAAAGAGCCATCTTCAGCAAATGTTATTCCTATATTGTATGAACCACATGAGACTATTGTCATAAGTTGGTGAGAAAGTGAAATGCAATAACTGTCAGTAAGGTACAGCAAATGAATTCCTGCTAAGGTTTTCCTTCAGCATATATACACACAAAAAGAACATCCAGAGTTATTATTGCTGTAAATGAAGGTGTGATGCAGATAGATAGATAGATAGATAGATAGATAGATAGATAGATAGATAGATAGATAGATAGATACTGAGTGGCATATATACCTTTGTGAATTTTACTTTCCCCAACACTCCCAAATGTTATCCTACCTGGATCACACCCTCCTCACCAGTGAAGTGGGTAGCAAGGGGGTGTGATTGCACAACTCAAAGCAAATATATACATATAGCGTCACCCACTGTGAGATTCAGCGAATCAGATAATTTTGCAGTAGAAGGTCGTCATAATGTAAATGGTGTCTACATGCGTCCCACACAATCCCCCTGGAAACCCTCCCCCCTCCCCTTCAGAGACCTATCAGGGGGAGAGGCAAAAAGTAGCTAAGTGTATGTATGCTGCCTTGTACAAATCTTTACCATTTATTTATTTATTTATTTTTCATTCTACCATTATCACTATAATTCTCATCACTAATATCTGAGATGTGCAACAATGATTCCATGTTGACAACAGGGTTTTTTTGTCTTTTTTTTTTTTTTTTTTTAATGAACATACTCAGACAATTCATAAGCAGGTCCAATACATAGTACACATGCAACTTCCTATCCGTTTCCGTAATGTGAGAGGTTTGGCGTTGTGCTCACATTGCTGTGCAGCTGAGGGCAAGCTATTGTCTGCTTCAGACTCAAACAGTCTAATGGTATTATCCTTCAATAGTATTAAAGAAAGAGATCATGGTGTGCAAAGGAACAAATCTTACACTTTAAATTACATTCATTTTAAGTACTAACATTCTGGATGCTTTTTATTTATGTATGGCAATAGAGAGACACGGTACCTTTTTAAATTACAAATGTAACCTTCATAAATAGTGTATCAGGAAAGAAACATCAATGGTAATCTCTTGAACAACATGTCTGTGTTCAATAGTACAGACCTACACTAGTAGATTTATTATGGAGACAAATATGATGGCACTGCAACATGATGCATAGAAATACATGCAAATTGTCACACTGTATTAGGCATTTATGCAACAATGCATTTCTTCATAAGTACTATTATTTAGGTGCATATTTATCAAAGAGTTGAATTAAATTAATCCTGTGAAAATGGATTTACGGTTAAAATGCAAAAAATATTAATGGTTCATTCCATATCAAGCGCACCAATTGTGAAGATCATCCCCACCTGCTGTTTGTGCACTGCGGAGGTAACGACAGTTGCACCCACCCCCACTTTGAGGGCCATAGTTTTGCTACTATTGTATATTGCGAACTAAACTTCCCCAAAGTTGGTCTGTCATATATGCCAACCTTCATGTAAATTTTTCCAAAATTGGAGAACCTAATAATTATTAATAACTGTATATATATATACATATATATATATATATATATATATCTCACTGCATTTGATAAAATTTTGATATGTAGTTAAAAATGTCAGATAACATGGTACAAGAAGTTAAACACACACACACACACACAAAAAAGGAAGCATGTATGGTCTGATTTAGTAAAATGCTATTTCATTGTCACAGCTGTTTATATGAGCTTAACTGGCATTAGAAATGCAGAATTTTCTGCCAGTTTCTATGTATCCCTAGACAAGTAGGGCATTTTTAATCTTGTTTTTGGCCACAAGGGTCCAGAAAAATTAATCAGATTATGTTTGGAAACCTCTGATGATGTGAATTTTAACAAAAAATTAAATGTGCCTCTTCTTCAACCAGCTTGATACAGAATCTTGCTACAAGTTTTCAATAACTATTCCCTGAAATGTACTAAAAACAAAATCTTCAAACATGTTCCCTGTTATAGAACTGATACATCATACTAATATTTAGCATTCTGTAATGACTAGGAATAAATAAGTTAGTTCCCATGAGACAGTCAACACAAGTATCCAGATCCATGAATATAATTACTGTCGGTACTGATGCAACTTATTTATAACACCTTCAAAGCCTTCCTTAGGGCCATCATAAATAACAATAAATTATTTAAAAGGAGAGTAAGAAAACACCTCCAAGCAACAAAATTACTTATTGATTCATAACTTTTCATTAGTCTTAAACTGAAACAAACAATGTCAGTCTATCTCTGGTTAAACTGATTATTATTATTGTTACTATTATTATCCCGGCAGTCGTGGGCACGATTTGGTCTGAAAAAGCTGCCACTTCGACACACCATCTACCGTGCCTCCTAAACTATCCAGTGCATCATGACTTGAGATTGTCAGATCTGCCCTACAGCACTGCAGATCTGAAGATGCAATGTGTGACCTGTGGGGACGCGCATCACATCGTAATCGTGACTGGGGACACGCGATTTAGGCATATTTTACTCGATCTGTCGTTCCGATGCATCGGAATCGGCCAGATCTGGTAAAATATTGCCATGTGTGTAGGCACCTTAAGTAAAATGGCTGTGAGAGGTGAGAATGGGATAAATGGTAAGAAGCTGCAATCGGAATCTGCATTTTCTTATCAATAGTCTCACATCCCCTACACAGTGTCACTAAGCTCCAGTGTTCCCGCTAGGCTGTTTCAGCGGGGCATCGCGCCCTGCCTGATTTGAAATGCACCCTACCCCTTTTGGTGCCGCCCCGCTGAAGCAGTCGTTCCCGCCCGCAGGCCGCAGTGTGCTGCAGGGGGCAAAAGTTTTGGTGACTCAGGCGAGTGAATAGATGCCCATCTAGTCATACAGGAGGAGAGCTTGGGGATAGTCCAGCAGAGTGCTGGGCACGCCCCCTACAATGATGGAAAAATGTGTCTCAAGGACACGCCCCCTTTTGCAGTGACCACACCCCTTTTTCAGGCACAACTACAGCAGTGCCCGACTTTGATAAGTGCCACCCCTCTCCACTTCCTAGAAGTAACACTAGAGCCCCATACCTCCCAACACTGAGACGTGCAGGACTGGGACAAATAGGCACCACTCTTGATCCACCAAAACCCCTTTGAAACCCAAACTGTGAACGTGGTCCTACAAATTTTGGCATGCGGCATGACCTATTTCTTATGCATTAATGCATGATATCATTAAAATAGATTACAACACAACAAAAGTGCATGGAGATTGTTTAGCTAAAAGAACATGCGTTATGTTATCCAATTTCCCAATGCATGTATGAGTGGACACGGATTGTAATTTGTACTGCAAGAGGTTAAAAGAAATTCTAAGGAGATAATGCTTTGCAGGCTAAACATGGGATAATTCCCAGATGAAAGAAAAATATCCTTCCAGCCTGGAAAAATATCCTATCTGGTTCTATAGCTAAATATCCTCTAACACCACAGTGTATGTAGTAGTTATATTCATAACCACATGTATAACAAAAACATTAAAACAAATGATGGAGGCAGTATTCTAAGAGAGTGCATGGCTGCAATTACAGATATGTTTGTTGACTTTGGTCATTGGCATGATAAAAAAGAAAATATTGTGCAGTAAAAGTGCAATGCTATTCTGCTCTGTATACACTGTGAGCAGAGATGAGCAAACGTTTCAAAACTATTCCAGGAAATATTCACTTTATTTTGCATTCGAGTGTGAAAGTTTACGCGTTTCACCAACAAAATTTGGCCTTAAACATTTCTACATATTCCTATCCCAAGTATACCACACAATAGACTTACTAAATATCATCCTCACAGCTCAGTACAAACAATATAAATTCTGCAAAATATGACTTTACAAATACAGTGTAGATGGGCAAAGCACAAAAAAACATTCACACCCCCTTCAAAGCATTACATTATGCTGCACCCTCACTCATTCCTAAATGTTAGGGATGGGTACCTGACCAAAACGTCAAACTTATATTCTAATGTTAGCACGTTTCAGTAGCAGTTATTCTGTCTCAATTCCTTGAAATGTGATGGCCATATTCAAGTGGATTGGTAATGACTTTATTTAAGTAAGACCCCATAAAGAGAGCAGAAGGCTGATGATGTTTGTCCTGAGAAGAAAGCAAAAAACACTTGACCTATTATATATCAGCATGCTTCACAAATACTGATTAACATAATGATAGACCAGCAGCTATGTGCCCAATGTATACACACTAGAGATGTGCGGTTCGGTTCTCCAGAAATCCGAATCCACACGAATTTGTGAATCTGGGTAAATCTGAGTCGCAGTTCTAATCTCCTGAGGAGATCCAAGTAAATCCGGATCGCAGTTCTGATCTTTTTGGAGGTTCGGAATTCGGATTTCAAATCCGAATTTCGGGTTTGGATTGCATAAATTACATGATTTTAGCTGTATTTAAAACTTTTTATCTATTTTTTTATTTCAAAAATCCAGATCCAAAACCAAAACACTTGAGGGTGGTTTGCAAAACCAAATCCAGATCCAAAACCTTGAAGGAGATACAGATCCAAGAGCAAAACCAAAACACTGGGTGAAGATGTTGCCCATAGCAACCAATCAGATTCTAGATATTATCTTGTAGAAAGTGCTAGATAAATGATATGTATAATCTGATTTGTTGCTACGGGCAACATCTCCAGTTCTAAAAACCCACACTTTAGTAAATATACCCACTATACTTTTTAGTGTGAAAATGGTTTAGCGCCTTTAGTAAATTAATCTGTAATAATAGTATAAGAAAATTATATGAGACATATACTGGCCCTATGGAAGGAATGATGAATGGAGTATGTGGACAAAGCCCAGAAAATTAATTTATATACATAAGTTAACCTAATAAACGTGAGCAAATTCGGGAATGGAGAAATAGAAGAGCCGAGAGTAAAGAGGATGAGCTTGCTGAGTGATAGAACATCCTGGCAGTAGGTGATGGAAAAGTGAGATGATAAACAAGTGAATCACAGCTACATCAGAGTAATACTGGATATTTTTAGCCACATACTTAGCAAGGCTGAAAAAAGACAAAAGATTCCTCAAGTTCTAATGGTGTTGGATCAGAGAAAGGCAAAACAAAACTCCATCGAGGCAACTGATAATTTAACCTCACAGTGTGGAAATTCAAAAACCTCCCTGGTCTAATAAATTGAAGCAGCAATCTCACACAGATGGGTTTCATTTTATTTAAATACCAAGTTAAAGTACCATTTTAGCATGCATCTGATTTCTCCCACCTATCCTCCTACAAGTATTTACTTACTTCCTGCCCAACACAAACAGACTCTCAGACTGTCATGTGATGGAAGTGGGTGGAGAAGCAGTAGGAGGATGTCATAGTAAAAATGTTCAGAGGGACATTCCAAAGTCTCTATGCTCACTAAATCCTGCGCTATGCGGCTGTGGTATCTCCTATTTAACTAGGGATTTCCATCAGTGGGGTGTCTAATGATGGTTCCATCAGTGTTTACCGTCAATGGCACAAAACCATCTATGGTAAACCAAGAATCAGGAATGGCGCTTAGCGTAAAGTCGGATCTAAGCTCTGTGCCATCGGGAAGAAGAAAAAAAACCATCAGGTCCCAGTCTGCCATCAATGGTGGAGCACCATTGGATCTAAGCCACCAATGTCAATCCATCAACCATATGTAGCTAGCCTTCGACCGTTGTAAACTATTGATGGTTGATGGCCATCCCTACATTTAACGTTGCCCTTCATTCCATAGCAACAGTGAATAGGTGCCTTCCGCATAATGAATGGGTGATTGGGGGTGGAGGTAGTTAAGGGACAGAGTTGCTTTATGCGGTCAATCCCCCTGTCCTGAAACTGTATCTGAAATGTTAAGAGGTACCTGTATGTTTACCAACTTTTATTCTTCTGTCTCCAGAAGACCTTACAGAGGTGAACTGGAGGTGGCATTCTGGGGATGGGTCGTTGCTAAATGCCTTGTTGCAATAGGAAGTGGGTAGGAGTTCCTTGCTCTTCTGGGAGTCTGAGAGTCTCCTGAATGTACCAGAGAAGTGGACAAGCATGGGTTACATGAAACATATTATTCAGTATATATCTATCAGCAATCAAGACTGCACAAGCTTAAAAATCCAGTAAGACTAAAAATGTACTGATTTGAGGACATTCTAAATAAATTCTCCCCTTGTAATTTTGTCAGTCTGGCATCTAAGTTAGTTGTGATTTCACATAAGTGTGACAGTGACCAAGCAGTAGTCCACACTCATAGAGCCTGCAATGTAGAGCAGAAAGAACTCGGCCTATGTAGTCCAATCCATTCAAGTTTGCTGTAAAACCTTACACCCTACTTGTTTTTTGGCAAACAACCAGCCTTCCACCTATGCCGTTTTACCATACATCCTTTAGCATTTGAGCTCACACAGAATAGCCAAACAACAAATCAACACATAGGTATAATGGATTTATTGTGGTTGATAGATAAACAAGAATAAATCATCTCTCTTTAGACATAAACATTTCTGGATTACATTGTCTCCTCATTATAAAGCCATGGGGATTTAAGTTACAAATTGCTATGTTTCATAGATGTGCACTCAAGTCTGCGCTTATAAGCAGCTTCTATAGCTGGAGACACTGTTGTCTAAGAAAGGTTTGTATCTATGTATCCAACATATGTCCTATATGCCCTCAGCAGCACAAACAGTGACATAAAGGAACTTGAGACGAGGTAGCAAACGTACAATAATTAACACCATACAAAGGAAAGAGGTCAGTGAAACTCTGTATTAAATAAGAATGGCATAAAATGTGTAATAGATACATGAGAGGCAGCATCAATATGTAGTATATTAATGCAGATGTATTATATTCACAAAATAAAAATACCTAGTATAATGATCACATACTATTAAATGAGAAATCAGTGGATGGGGACACAAAAATTAAAGCAACAAAGGAACCAATTTAAAAATAAGCCTATTTAACATGTACAATATCTTACCTGTTATCACCCATTTCAGGATGGCAATATCAGAATAAAAACTTTCTCTAAATACTAAATTTTTCAATTAATAAACATTTCTCTATATTTTTTACATTTATTTAAGGAATCTATTTTAAAACTTTTTAAAAGCCCAAATCTGGCACACCAGCACAAGTTAACCCTTACTGCTGCAGGGTAGTATCCCCAGTGAAGCTAAAGCTGGGTACACACTAGACAATTTTTTGCACGATTGGCCGATTCCACCGAATCCACAAATTGCGCAAATCGTGCCGTGTCCACGAACTAAATCAATGCCGATGCGCTGTCCCGCAGGTCATTGGTCATATCCTCAGATCTTCCCTACATGCAGTAAGATCTGGCAATCTTGTTAATGATTTGGCGCAGAGTTCAAGGGAAATCGTTGACAACATTGTATCATTTGCAAGTCGTCTAGTGTGAAGGCACCTTAAGTCTCTTATATGGTTTGGCAATTCTTTCCGTTAAACTGCTGCAATAAGGGCTTTTTTATCTCAGTGATAAAGTGAGTTCAAGGGCCTATTAATAAAGCAGAAAAAGTGCAACATGCTCATCCAAACTATCAGCTTTAGAGACCCACTACTTGACACCTATAGATGTGTCCTCATAGACTATGGGTTCAGTAGCACCAAAAAGCCCCTCTTGGGCAGTCAGGTGTCGGACATCTCGGCTGTACCGAGCATCTTTCCCGCTCAAAATTTGCATCTTATTCGGATAAGTAAAACAACTGGAAGCGACAAATTACTTTGCTAGGTTACACTGATTAATTTGATTTGCCAAATGTATACATCTGTAGTGTTCACTCTAGCTCCGGCGGCAGGCAGGGTGCCGGAGCTAGAGAGGGCAACTTTGTGCGCACGGGCGAAAAGGGGGCGTGGCCATAAAAGGGGGCGTGTCTATAAGACGCGTCCCCTTTTTCATCATACTTGGGGGCATGCCCGGCACTTACGGACATGCCGGGCAGCCCCCAAGCGCTGCAGACAGGTAGAACAGATGCCGGGCGCATGCGCCCGGCGTCTATTCTCCGGCGGTGACCGGGTCACCCACATTTCTCCACCCGCGGGACACTGCGTCCCGCGGGTGAAGACTGCACCTGCAGCCTGTGAGGGCAGGGCGCTTTTTGCCCTCCAGAAGGAGGGCAGGGTGCCGCACCCTGCTAAAACAGCCTAGCGGGAACGCTACATCTGTGTGCGAATGTGCCTGAATCTGTATACGAAATGCTACAATGCAGCTGCTTTTTCTCATGCCAAGTTCCATTGTGCTTTGTCTGTGACTTTGTATGTGCGGTTCCTGAGCAGCTAAAATCGTAGCCCAGTGTCACTAGTACACTCGATGTTACTGTATCTGCAATTCTAATAAGCATCATTTTATGAAAAAGACAGTATGCCACACCTCTAGGAGCAGCTCAGTCACTCCATCTGGCATATTGGCGCTAGGTGTATGAGGACACATCTGTATGCCTGTACAACATTCTTCTGAAATCATTTTTCACTGGTGATAGGTTCGGTTTACCTATATTTTGTTGACCCAAGGTTAAAAGGTGACATATTGGGATGTGTGATGTGTGGATGCATTTTGAATCACTACATACACAATGCAATTCCTCCACTATTTATCAATACTCGCTCCGATTCTGTGGTTTTCTCAGTCTTACAGGAAACCTAATGCTAGCGGAGAGGAGTTCAAGTAATATGCAAGTTTATTCTAATGCTGGGTACACACTATGTGATATGTCTTTCAATCAGTCAACGGACGACATATTGCATAGTGCATCTGTTTGTGTGTACAGAAGATATGTCTGTGAACGACATCGTTCAGACATATTAGGTCAGGCCTGCAGAAAAGCCGATGCAGATATAGCTGGTACATCTGGCGTCTGTACGGCAGAATCCATGCAGAACTCAACCCATATGCTGGCCCAGGAACCGCCGACAATTACGCCACTACTGGTTCCGGTGGCCAGACATGCCGGGCGGCATACAGGTAAGTGTGTATGCACAATATTGTTTGTGCATACCACTTACCAAATTACCGGATAGGCTTAGCCATCACTCAGTTGTGTACCCGGCATAACAGAGAGGGATCCTACAGGTAACAATGAGAAAAACCATCTCAGGATGGCATTTGTTCCAATATCTCTATTTCCTAATATTAAAACAAGATATAGAAGCTACACTCTCCTAAATGGAGAATGCCAGGATAGCAAACTGAACGTGTTTTCTTAATTATTATTATTTATTTAAATTATGCAAGATTTATAAGTATTCATTACAGTCCAACAGATGGTTTACATGTATTTTAAAGTAAAAACGGTAAAACAACGTACAGATTATTTAACAGACTGGTTGGCATACAGCCAACAATACACTGGAATTGTTCGGGTGCATTAGCATAATGTATATATACTGTATGTTTGCACTATAAACTTTAGGATATCATTTTATAACTTCTGGCAGGATAATGACTGCAGAGTTGCTTATGTACACTTACCAGCAATTAAAGAGGCTGATTATTTAGCAGGTAATTTCTGCATGTGAAATCAGAGCAGAGACATGGAATGTGAATGCCCTTTCATGTTGCTAATATTTTAATGCCTCATTCTCACCATTTGATGGATCTTTTTTCCCAGATTAAATTGCATCTCCTACTAAAGCTTAGACACAGTAAATGTCAATGACTGCATAATATAGTACCTTGAAATGATCACACATGCACAGATATTTAGGATATTTAATTTAAATATTCTTTGTTAAAACTAATTGATTTCTTTTTTATTATGGGAATCCATTAAAGTCCCTACACTGCCAACAGGTATCTTCTGGTAGATGATTAGTAATTATGGCCTGGTAACTAGAGTTATAGAATAGTAAGAAGGTGCACTATCTTTTCCACATTACTGTCTACCAGCACATATACACTGTGGTACAGTTTAGAGCCTCAGGTGGGTGGCCCAACGTCATAAAACTAAGAGGGAAGGACGGTCACCCTCCCAAGGCCCCAAATTGGGCTTCACTGCACATTGCTGACTCACACATACTACAGAGGCTCTGCTCTTGTCTTTTTAGCTTGGGTGTAAGCTGGTGCATCCACAACATAGCTGTAACTGGTTTTCACTGTCCAACTCCCCGGCATATACAAAGGGCAGGACACAGGTCTTATCTGCTGGCCCCAAAATGGCCCCTTCCCTTGCAGGGGCGCTATATATTATATATATATATAATTATTTATTTAATATATTCATATAGCATTTCCCTGGTTTTAAGACTGGACGTGACAAGGATGCAACACTCTGAATACTTACAGCATATGCAGTCACAAGCAGATCTTTAAATGTTCATTCTCAAGTTATGTTTATCTGCCAAGAATGATTGAAAATCCATGAATTTTATGTCATTTCATGCAGACTTCACATTTCTATAAATTCCCTGAGCTGATATGCTGTCCCATTTTAATGAAATTCTCAAACTATATTGAAGGCACTCAACCCAAAAGCCAGAAATAAATGAAGACTGACTGCAGGACTGAATGTTTCCACCACACAGGTAAAAAGTATGACAACTGCTGTTGACCATATATTTTTAATACACGCAATCACTGTTCAGTCATGCAATGTAATCTCTGTAAGTTATTCATACCCCAGGCGGCTTCGTTGTCACCACAGCAACAGTTTGATAAAGTTATGTATCAATATTTAAAAAATAAAAAGTAATACATTGAAAAATGCCATCAACCTGCAAAGACATTACTAACACCCGCTAATAAATGATAGGATAACATTACAGCTCTGGGCCCCATAGCAGCTGCACCCCTTGCACCTATGGTAGTTATGCCCATGGCTACACACACACACTTGCCAACTGCTACTCATTCACTCATAGAATTTGTCAAATAATGCCCCTGTTTTTACTAATTGACTTGCTTTACTTTCTTCTGTACCCTGGAATACCTTATCACACCTAACCGGGTTTCAAAATGTAAGAGATACGTTTTAGCTGTGTAATAAAAAAACATGCAGAGTGCTATTTCCTAATAGTTCTTAGATGTGCAAATTTGCACTAAAATATACAGTAACAGCCATTCAGCATGTAGTTGTTAAGGGTTGGATACGGGATGTTGTAGCTCGGGATCTTGGTGGGCAGAATCCTGACGCTGTTATCCTGAAAGGGTTAGGATACTGTCACCTGTCGATAAGTATCCTAACCTTACCCCTAGCCTTCCCTACCTGCACCCTAAACCTAACCTCTCCCCCCTAATGCCTAAACCTCCCCCGCAGCTTAAACCTAACCTTTCCCCCTAGTGTCTAACATAACCCTGCCCCTAGTGCCTAACCCTAAACCCTAACCCTCCCCCTAGTGCCTAACCCTAAACCCTAGCCCTCCCCCTAGTGTCTAACCCTAAACCCTAACCCTCCCCGAGTGCCTAACCCTAAACCCTAAACCTCCCCCTAGTGCCTAACCCTAACCCTCCCCCTACTGCCTAAATCTAAACCCTAACCGTCCCCCTAGTGCCTAACCCTTAACCCTAACCCCCCCCAGTGTCTAACCCTAAACCCTAACCCTCCCCCTAGTGCCTAACCCTAAACCCTAACACTGCCCCTAACCACTACTCACCGTCAGGATTCTGACAGGTGTCGGGAATCCGGCGCCAGCATTCTGAGCGCCGGCATCCCGATAGTCGGGATTTAAACTACATCCCGTTGTGAACTGTCTGGTGCAGGTTAAATGAGAAAAGCAAACATTTAATTGGATGCAGATATAGTTTTATTAGTGCAGGTTTGTATCTTGAACAATGCTAGTAAATTACCATCTATGCACACAAAAGCTAATCTTTCCATCCAAATAACCACACTCTTGGTTTGATGTATAGATCAGTAGAAGTAAATAAATACATAAATTATATAAAATTAATCCTGAACGTATATAGGATCCACCCTGTATATCATTGTGTGTTTAATGCTTTATGGTTTCCATAACGTTTGGTTAGATATTTTTATGTTAATCTGTCTCTGAAAGCCTGCTGCTTGCAGGTGTCTAAGTACAGTACGTGGAAATCTGGGGTATTTTTGCATCGTCTAAAGTGTCTTTCTATGGCCATCTGTTTGGAGATATGAAAATGCAGTTACATGTCAGCAGGTATGCAGACACAAAAAGGCCAATAAATGAATAGATGTTAGCTATAACCCTCATAGCACTTTTTTTTGTTTTGTTAACAAAGTGGGTGGTAACCCTAAATAATGTGCAATTATCACACAGCATGAAGTGGGATTCGCAGTAAACATGATGTGTTAACCTCAATCACTTTCACATTCTGGAATTAAACTAGAAGCTATACAGAAGTATATTTTAACAAGTATATTTATTTATGTATTTAGGTTCTAGGAATAATAAATAGAATCTGCTTTCAAAAATTCTTCTTAGGCCAGGAGATATTTCATAACTCCCGATCGCTACACTCCCATAGACTCATTTACTCATGGCCAAATATGAGAACATTGAGCGATTTCCATTTTGTGCAAATGTGCCTAAGTGCCCTCTGTAAACTCTCTGTTGGAACATTTGAGGGATTTAGGCATTTATTGTATTTGACACATTTTTACATTTAAATGTTTTTATTACAGTATTATTTGTGTGCACAGAATTGTGCTTTCCTTTACATAATGTGCTTGGTTGATACAAAAGGAATTGTACTCAATGCATAGCCAACATCAGTCAGATCCTTCAACCTCTCTGCAATCACTGTTTTCATGTCCAGTAAATACGGCAGTAGTCACCTTTGCAGCTCCATAAATGATCCTTAGGGCTCAATCCAATTAGGGCCAATGTTCTCGTCCCTGCGAACAAGTGCAGCGGAGGCTGCGAGCAAAAATGTGCGAGTCCGTGGTGAGGTCAGGCTGCGATGGGGATGAATTGCCATGCTGTTGCTTCTATGCTGTTCCAACGTCAATTCGCCCCCTTTGCTCCTAATTGGATTGACCTGTTTATTTGACATCTCATAACGCATTGGGGAATTCATGGGAACAGAGGCACATGTCATATTATGAATGTTCTCAGCAGAATGCGGCTGTGGTTGGGTTACATAGGCTGTTGTTGGATAGATCAAGGGTGTGACTGGGCGACTGGGAAAGTTTATGAGCAAAGCATTTTATATTGGAAGGAGTCCTGTTGGTGAATCTGGCAATGTTATACACATTTAACTGTCCTCAAAAGCTTTTATAGTGCATAGCGCTCATCAAAGTCTGATTTATTGATGTGGGATAGACTATTATATAATTTTTCCAGTTATTGCTTTAAAGAAATATTTCTCAAAATATCTGCTACTTTTAACATATGAGTTACTTTAGTTGTATTATTTAAACCGTAAAACAAACTACAAGAGAGGATTGGCTGCACAATGCACATCACAAATAAAAATGAATGACCTCTTAAGATCAAAATATATTTGTCATTTATTGCCACAGTTCAAAACACAATATAAAATACAAAAAAAATGCATATAAAAGGCTTTTTTCATAAAAACACATCTAATATTCTCTAATACATATGTAAGATTCTTGATACTAAATTGTATATCGTTATAGCTGTTGCATATTAAACATTAACATATAACTATATCACTGTAGCTTGTAAAGTCCTTAACAATGTTGCCAATGGAAAAACACTTCACAGTCACTGAATAAATAGAATGTAACAGATTGTTAGGCAGATATATGTAGGTGTTGCAGCCTGCTGGCTCTATCACCTATATTTTAATACGTGTAGCTGCCAGTGTCTGGTATTGCTGTGCTTGGTAATTGTTATAATATATGGACGTTCTGATCGGACCACAGTATGGACGTCAATTGCAGAGTGATGTGGCTGCAGGAGTTGCCGTTGGTGACCACTGCGGGGGGGGGGGGTGTGGGGGTGAGTGGGGTTCTCGAGCCACCCAGTAGAGTAGGCAAGCATGGGCTGCATGAGCATGCCTACCATAGGTGCAAGGGGTGCAGCTGCTATGGGGCCCAGAGCTAAGGTGGGCCATCTTCCTTGTCAAAGTTACGTGTTCTGTACATTTTTCACCATTGGGTGGCACATAGGGACCCTATTTATGCCCCTGATGGGCTGCTAGTGTATGGGGTGTAAATGCCCACATGGCACTGCCCACACAGCACTAATTACAGCTCTTCCCCTTCTCAGTATGTACCCTTGAACTTTTTCTGTCCCAGACCCATGTGGTCCTTAATCTGAAACTGCTACTTGCACCTGCCTATAGCAGGTGTAACAGTTATGTCTCCTAACAGGTACATTTGCAAATATTTGCATTCTGCATGGGCAACATTTGCATGAACACACCCTTACCGAACTTTGCCCACATGAGAATGACATAATTGAGGAACTGCATATGCATCATCGCATTTGCGCGCATTTGTTTTCTGAGCCTGGGCAGTGCTGATACCCACAAAATACACTACGCAAACAAGTATATGTTTAACTCTGCTTCAGTGCTAGGGGGAGATGTATGAAATCTTCTAAAGAGGAAATATGGAGGCGTTGCCCATAGCAGCCAATGAACTTCTAGCTATCATTTATCTATCACCTTCTATAAAATGACCATTATAAGCTGATTGGTTGCTATGGGTAACTCTTCCAATTGTTTTTCCTTAGAGGGTTGATACAGCTAGATGGATCTACAATAAAAGCTGCAGCCTCACCAGCTGGAGGGGATTCCAGGAATCTATAATATGAATAAACTCTTAGTGCATAGTCATACATTTACCAATATGATAAGCTGTCTCACACCCTTGGACAACAGTGAATTGCATCATTCTTTCTACTACCCCTGTATTAGTATGTTTTGTATTCTGTGGCAGTTCTCCTAAGCTTTAGTTTCTCAAGTACAAAAATCCCTGCATGACAGTTGTCATCTAGTGAAACTACAAATGACTTAAAACAAAATGCAGACAAAAATAATACATCAAATGAATGGAGACTGACATGCAGGCCACAACATTTTCCACATCACAATTGCAGCAGCCTGACAAATCTGAAACCGGGAAAACAAGACAGAGTAAAACAACTATTGTTGCGCTCAGAAACTGCAAATGCTAGATAATCTGTGGCATTCTATTCAAGGGGAATGTAATTTGGGGATGTTAGGCATCTAAACTCAAAAATGTAAAATTGGCATATATGAAGGTGTCTGGCTTTCACTGCAGCTTTGATAAAAAGTAAAGTATGATAGAGAGTATTCTCTGCTCAATCAATCATACACAGAAACACAGCAAAGGTAATATCACCCTGTTACTATCACATGATGAAAAGGAAGCAAACCAAACAAAACAAAAAACTCAAATAACAATTAAGGAATGGTCAGTTATTTATATTTAAATCTGTGTGACATCATGTGTCATGTGCATCTAAGGCTGCCATCAGGGAGGGGACTGCCAGGGCCTGGACAGAGGGGGGGGGGGGGGCAGCCGCAGTCCCCCACCTGCAGTCCTGAGTCCCCGGCCCATGTCTCACCCGCTGCCCGATCCAGCCACCCGCTGCCCTATCCGACCTACCGTCCCGCCTACTGCCGTGTAATACAGATTCGTTTTTTTTGAGACGGCACATGACGTCATGATTTCACACCGCACCGATGAGGAGCTGCGTTGCATTACTAGTAAGGGGTCTGGGCTGGAGAAACCGAAGGGAGACTGGGCTGGAAACAGAGGAGTCCCTCTTTTTGGTTGGAGACACAAAAAGGGGGGCTGACTTGAGAAACAGAAGGGAGGCTAGCTGGAACTCGAGAGACACTGCAGGGTTGGAATCGCAGAAACACCGGGTGGGGGGCCTGCCTATTTTGTCAGTGCCGGGACCCACAACTTCTGATGGCAGCCTTGTGTGCATCAACCCACCAATCTCTATAATTTTCTTTTCACTAGGAGACGGCAAGCAAATCATTCTGCGTCTTCTAATTTCAGGCATATTATTTACTTCAGAAATACATATACTGAACAAATCACTGTTTGGAAATCACGTGTGATGGATTACTACTGCAGTTTACTGATCCACCTTAAAATGTATTAAAAGCAAGGAAAATTAAAGTTGGTTGCTGCATATTCTCACTATAAAGTGTGGCTGCTTTGGGTGAAGAGACTCACTACGCCATATACAACTGATCTTTCAGTACTCACTAATATAGCAATCTATATTATCTATAAAATGGTGTGGTATATTAAGACAGATCACACCAACATGATTGGACACACTAGATCACATGACCGTGCATTATTTCCCAACAACCGCACACCTAACGCCTGATCTACTCTCCATTGTTCTCAAAACCTCACCACAAAGTCACTCTATATCACTCCACAAGTGTAAACAATAACATCTCTAACAGAGACACTGCTCACAGAAAAGCAGCACATCACTGCCTTACTGAAATACACATTTTTGACAGAAACATTTCAACAAATGCCAAAATGATTTCATAACTCAAAGGATCAATCCTCACCAAAGATTGACTTGTACAATAGTGATCTATTCAAAGAATTTGAATAGGACTTTCCTGAGAAGCCATTTAAGAATCCACAGCAATCAGTGAGTACACATGCCAGGCTAGAAGACGCATTAAGCACTTACTGCCAGTACAAGTCACTATTCAACACACACTTTTGGTAAATGCCCATGATATTGAATAATGGGTGAGTCTTGCAAAGTCAACCATAGCCATTCTAGTAGAAAAGCAGCTTAGTTGAGGAGAGATCTTTGGATCCCTCCACAGCAGCATATATTGTGCATATCACCGATAGCTGCACATGAGCAGTAGGTAAACTAGGTCCTACATTACTAGCACCGAAACCACTACATAATAACTTTTTATGGGTCCTAACCTGGCACTAAAGTGATCTTTACTGTTTACTCTCGATGAGGCATACTTTCATTTTTAAATGCTTATTTTGATATATAGGCACTAAAATTAATTTCTTCCTGCCATGATATGCAGCAATAAGAAATTATGGTTAATGGACCATATATGCCTACTCTCCCGAAAGTTGCAGGAGGCTACTGATTTTTCCTAGTGAAGTGTGAAGGATGAGGAGACTTTACCGGGAATTTTTCAGATCTGCGATTAAGGGGCGGGGCTAAAATGATGCAAATTGTGTCATTTAGCTCTACCCCCCTACTCGCGGACCCGCAAATCGCAGCCTTTTCCTGTGGTTGGGCGGGGCCTAATGATGTATACAGTCCAGCCCTGCCCCCTGAAGATGTCAACAAAATCTCCTCCCTGGGGGTCTCCCGGGGAGGAGAATTATAAAGTCGGTAAGTATGTAATGTTCCAAACACAAGTTACAATCAAGAGGGTGTAATATACAACTGGCAGAGCCCCAGGGAAAACAACTGCATGGAGCAGCCATCTTAAAATGTTTCCTAAGTGACAAGAATGATGTTACAGAGGCGTCTCCAGGAAAGCAAATATTACTGAAATGCCAGTTCCAGATGGGGAAGGTCGGCTGGTGGTAGACAATTTTTTTAGCAGGAGTGATTGTGCATAACCTAATAAAAACATTTATATTAGTATGCTCTGTAAACAGTGGTAAGAGCTTAAGCTGCTGAGGCATGGTTGCCCCATACAGATGCATTTGTAACTACAGAGAAAATTCAAGTTGGACGCATATTGGTATAAACACTGTGGGCCTGATTCATCACGGATCGCAATAGCAACAGCGTAGCAGATCAGCTGATGGTGCATTCTGCGTATCACCGCAGTGCGCTTGCGCAGGTTAGCATTGCAATCGCACTGTGATCACCCACGCAGATAGAAAGCCATTGCGAGTGAGTGATGTCAGCATGGTATGCAGTCGGGAAGCCGGCGGACCTAATGCCGACAGCCGGCTTCCCGACTGCTTTATCCTGGCGAGGGTTAAATGACAGGCGTCTAAATATAGATGCCTGTCATTTTACCGGCGCCCGGCATCCCGATCGAAGTGATGCCGGGCGCCACGGGGGGGGGGGGGGTGGTTAGGTTTAGGGCTCCCGGGGGGGACTTAGGGTTAGGCACCCCTCTGGAAGGTTAGGGTTAGGCACCCCCGGGGAGGACTTAGGGTTAGGCACCCCCCAGAGAGTTAGGGGGGGGATTAGGGATAGGCACTGGGGGGACGGTTAGGGTTAGGCATCCCTAAAGAGGGTTAGGGTTAGGGGAGGGAATTAGGTTAGTGAATATTTACCTTAGGGACGATCGGGATTTTCAACCATGTCGAGCAGCCACTGTCGGGATTCAGTCAGCATTTGGGGGTGGTGACGTGGGAGTGGTATGAGAAATGCAAGTGTGTCTGTCCGTTTGAACGCCGTTACACGGGCATGCATAAATTAGCCACTGCAACGGCATACGTAGCTTGTGTATTCACTGCATGCGCCGAGACTTGCAATTTCTGAGACAGCAAAAATATGCTAATGTATGCAATCGCAAAGCCAGCATAGAGACGCCCACTACCGCTATTTCATATCCGTAAGGCCTCGCAGTCCTGCGTATATATCGGTAACATCGAGTAACATCGGCCCCTCAGGCAGAATTACAGCAGGTCTGACCTGTCTCAGAAATTGCAAGTCTCATCGCTTCGTATGCCGTGGCTCATTTATGCACGCCCATGTAACAGCGTTCAAATGGACAGGCACGCCTGCGTTTCTCTGACTACTCACGCGTCACCACCCCCAAACGCTGATGTCCCATCACTCACTCTGCGATGACTTTCTATCTGTGTGCATGATCGCAGTGCGATCGCAATGCAAACCTGCGCATGTGCACTGCGGTGCATACGCATGCGCAGTATGCACCATCAGCCGATCTGCATACGCTGTTGCAATTGCGATCCATAATGAAGAGCAGCAGCTCCTGCTCTCTTACATGAGGGGGCTGCCGCTGCTGCTGGTCTTATTGTGGCTGGCTGGGTCCCGGTGCCTGCGCAATAGATGATTGCAGCCCCGAGAAGCCGTGTAGGGCTGCCCAAAAGGTAAAGCAGCGGCTTCCAATGGAAGCCGCTCTCTGCTAATCGCAGCCTGGTCTGGCAGCCCCTGGTGCTGCCTGTGCTTGACTGGCAGGTAGCCCTTCAGTCACTGGAGTGGAGGATTTTACTGGTGGGGGCTGCAGCCTCGCAGGCCCTAGGTAAAATCCGCCACTGGTGATGAATAAGGACCTCAGGGCCTGATTCAGACCCGCTCGCGAGCGCTCAGAATTTTTTTATTATCTTGCCTGTCTAGTCCTTGTCTGTAAATCCTGCAAGCGCTCGCAAGCATGTCGATGGTGCCCTAGTGCGCATGCGCACGACGGAGGCTGCTCCGTCGTGCGCATGCACGAGACCCGGCTAGCGACGGGGAAGCCGTCGCTCCGGGTCTCGCACCAAAGGTGGCGTGCTGTCGATTGACAGCATGCCCCCTTTGGTGGGCGTGCCGGGGGCGTGGCTGCCAGACAGAGGCGTTCCCATGGGAACGCCTACCGTCTGGGTCCGGCCCCACTGACATCATTAGTGATGTCAGTGGGAGTGATTTTGGCTCTGATAGAGCCAAAATCACTCCAGGGCTTGCGGTCACCGAGACCCTACCGCGGGGTCTTGTTGCAAGCCCGATGGTCGCGATGGTCTTGACCATCGCGACCATCTTTTTTGCCGCTCGCATATGCTGTGGGTGGTCACCCACAGCTATGCGAGCGGCCAGGAGGCCGCTCCAAGTTTAGGTAGCAGGGCCCTGATTCAGACCGTCCGGCTCTGAATCAGGTCCTCAGTACACAGTAGTGTTCACATTTTAAATAAAAAAATAAATAAATAATAATAATAGAATAATAAATAGGGCTTCTAAATAAAAATATAACCCCTCGCAATAGCTAACTAATTTAATTGCAAACAGCTTGTGCGAATTGGCAATCCAGGAAGGCAAACAATAACAGCAAACCTTAAGTGGGAACTGCAAACTTTGAATATGATCAGTACAAAGGTAACACAAATCAGGTGCCCCAAATATCTGAAATAATATTCAGTAGTGAGGAAATTATTCCTCATAATATACAAGTTGCCATTATAAGCAATGACATCAGAACAAATGATTTATACAAATATTATTTACAGCAGTTAATACATATATTAACATCACTTGGTATTAAATGTAGCCATTCGTGTGCATGCTTTAGTCTAGCAGATCTAAAAATTAAGTATAGGAATTGATTAATATGCCATGAGGCCCATCGAGAACAAATAGCATTGGCAGGTCTGGACACGAAATGCGCCAAAGGGAGCAGATGGGGAAAATACAGCAGATGTTTATGTCTTTTGCCTTTTCCATATGCTCTATTGTTCGACAGTAATACATAAGTTCTAAATTCATATATATTAGCAACATTCAATATCTAACTGTGGTATAAAGGGAAATAAACGCAAATGAATTGGCACTTTGTGTTTCTCTCTGCACAATTAATGTTGTTAAGAATAGATTAGCAGACATTTTCGAAAGGGAGAAAAAAAATCTTGCAATAGCAAATTAGTTTATTAGCTCATCAGTCCTTTTCATTTAAACATCTATCTATATTGAAGGTACATATTTGAGGCATATTCCTAGAAGGCTTAAAAACATAAATTAATAAAATGTGTATTTTAATTAAATGTAATTATAATTACAAAATAAGTTACTTAAAAATAATAAGTGTGTTTATGTGTACTAGAGCAGAAACCTGGGTTATTGCTGGGTCTACCCAGGTCGCAGCTCAGGGTAGAAGGGTCCATGACAAATGAACCAGGTCAACTGACCCGGCAATCCAATCCAGGTAGCTACCAGGGTCGGACCCAGGATGGACCCGGGTAATGGTGTAGTGTAAACGGCGCAACCCGGGTTATCCGACCTGGGTCATGCCTAAAATGAGCTGATTGGTGGTTGTGGAGCAGTCACCTCCCACTTTTTATGACATCACAAGTTTAGCAGGACATATCGATGGTGCTGTGTAAACGGTGTCTGACCTGGGATGGAACCATGTCTGAAAACCAAGGCCGGACCCGGGTTTTTGGTGGAAAAGAGGTATAAGTGTGTAATGGTTTGAGAACAGAATGAGTTGTGACACAAGCCACTGAAATATCCAAATATTGTGTACGTTTTATTTTTATTGTTCTTTTATGACATTAGTAACGAAAAGGAAGTTAAGTGTAAACTAGTTAAGTACAAACTAGCATCTCTTTATAGGACTGATTTATCACTATTGTAAAATTTCCCCCATGCAATAAAATTTCTTATTGCTGTAACAATAAGAAGTTACTTTTGTGTCTCAAAAGAACCTGTCCCGGCAAAGTGTAAAGTGATAACTTAAGCTATCAATCTACTGCAGGAAGCAGCCATAGACTGCTAGACAGGTATTTCTGATACCTACAGTGAAATCATCATTATGCAACAAGGGGAGGAGTATTTGACATGAAAATATTTTAATAAAAAGATAAGCATATTCATATAAAAATAACATGCACTATGGTTAGTAAACAAAAATATATAAGATTAGTATACTAGGGGGAGGGGTTAGAGATACCCACCACCGGAAGCGACGCAGGATCAGCCAGAAGTCACAGTCAGCTGAAAAAAGGGTTTTTGAGATTTTTGCAAATTTAATAAAAAAAAACTAAAAACTAAGAAATCATATGTAAGTATTCACAGCCTTTGCTCAATACTTTGTTGATGCACCTTTGGCAGCAATTACAGCCTCAAGTCTTTTTGAATATGATGCCACAAGCTTGGCACACCTATCTTTGGGCAGTTTCGCCCATTCCTCTATGCAGCTCCTCTCAAGCTCCATCAGGTTGGATGGGAAGCGCCGATGCACAGCCATTTTCAGATCTCTCCAGAGATGTTCAATTGGATTCAAGCCTGGGCTCTGGCTGGGCCACTCAAGGACATTCACAGAGTTGTCCTGAAACCACTCCTTTGATATCTTGGCTGTGTGCTTAGGGTCGTTGTCCTGCTGAAAGATGATCCGTCGCCCCAGTCTGTGGTCAAGAGCGCTCTGGAGCAGGTTTTCATCCAGGATGTCTCTGTACATTGCTGCATTCATCTTTTTCTCTATCCTGACTAGTCTCCCAGAGTCTGCCACTGAAAAACATCCCCACAGCATGATGATGCCACCACCATGCTTCACTGTAGGGATGGTATCGGCCTGGTGATGAGCGGTGACTGGTTTCCTCCAAACATAATGCCTGGAATTCACGCCAAAGAGTTCAAACTTTGTCTCTCATGGTCTGAGAGTCCTTCAGGTGCATTTTGGCAAACTCCAGGTGGGATGCCATGTGCTTTTTACTAAGGAGTGGCTTCCGTCTGGCCACTCTACCATACAGGCCTGATTGGTGGAATGCTGCAGAGATGGTTGTCCTTCTGGAAGGTTCTCCTCTCTCCACAGAGGAATGCTTTAGCTCTGACAGAGTGACCATTGGGTTCTTGGTCGCCTCCCTGACTAGGGCCCTTCTCCCCCGAACGCTCAGTTTAGATGGCCGGCCAACTGTAGGAAGAGTCCTGGTGGTTCCGAACTTCTTCCATTTATGGATGATGGAGACCACTGTACTCTTTTTGACCTTCAAAGCAGCAGATATTTTTCTGTACCCTTCCCCAGATTTGTGCCTCGAGACAATCCTGTCTCGGAGGTCTACAGACAATTCCTTGGACTTCATGCTTGGTTTGTGCTCTGACATGCACTGTCAAGTGTGGGACCTTATATCGACAGGTGTATGCCTTTCAAAATCATGTCCAATCAACTGAATTTACCACAGGTAGACTCCAGATAAGCTGTAGGAACATCTCAAGGATGACCAGTGGAAACATATATATATATATATATATATATATACACATATTTTATATATATATATAACTATATATAACTATATATATATATATATATATTTATATACATACTTGCCAACTCCCCCTGATTGTCAGGGAGATTCCCTGAAGTAGTAGCAACCTCCCTGACTACTGATGAGTCTAGCAATCTCCCTGATTGCACCTTACCCCCCCCCCCACCTCCATGATGAAGCTGTTATATACCAAAAAAAACAGAGATATATACATTCAAAGAGGATCATTAATATAATTTCCCTGCATTGGTTATAAGGCACAATGATTCCTATGACTACATGCATTTTCTGAAAAGTATCAGTGTGTTTTCATCAACAAGCTGATCTTACTAACTGCTTTGGGGCTCATTTACATTTGGATGTAAGTCAATTTTATGGCACGCCTCTCAGATGTAGCAGTACACGTATATCTTATCTCCCTGAAATACTTATATATATATATATATATATATATATACATATTTGTGTAATGAAATTAGAGAACCAGGTGGCAGGCCCCTTTAGGTGTTTCACAAATGCACCACATTGCTGTATAGAAATGAATATCAGGAAGAGACTAACAAACTGCCCCCTATGCATTTTACACTAATGGTTTTGAAACCCATAAGTTTGTGTAGTTATGTCAGGATCCCCTGGACCTACGTACATGGAATATATTGAATGTTAATTTCTTTGTTATGCAGGGATCATACTTTTATTTATCACTGTCAGAAGCCCAGTGAAGCTTTTTAATAAGTAAATGTTTAGCATTTTCCTGTAGGGCATGCTTATAATAGACGTCCTAACATGGGTTTATTTATTTTCTTCCTTTTTTGTTATACAGGATTATTGTAAAATCCATGCACATCATCCACATATCTCTATTGCTTTTGTGAAGGTCTTTACAGTGTACCCATCAAAATTCCCATCAATCTTCAATATTATTTTCGGCAGAGAGCTATTTGTGATGTGACCGGCTATACTTCATGTAAATGGGCCTGATTCAGAGTTGTATGTTTATTCTCATCGTTGCTGCATCTTTGGACGCAGTAACAATGAGAAAATATTCTGATGCTGCAGGAGGTGTCTGAGGACAAGAGATGCCCCTGACAGCATAGCAGATCCGAGTGCTACATCTGAAGATGCAGCATTGGATCACCATCATGACCATTGGTCCTGATGGTCGCAGCCAGCGGCCTTCTGAGTAAGCCTGTGGAACTGGTCAGACCCTGGCCTCCGCACTCCCAGAAAATGGGAGCAACAATCCCCCAATTTCGGGAAGGGGGGCCAGCCCCACCCACTTCCCACCCCCAAACGGCTGCAGATCCCGCGCATGCGCAGCTCTCTGTCATTTGGACTACAAGTGTGGGTTAGGCCCTTAAGCTCTATTTTGCTTATATAAAGTGTGGAATAGTTACATACAGAATAAACTGAATATTTTTGGACACAGACTCCTGCTCGTGTGGTAGCGTAACATACAGACTACTATATAAAAGAGGATTTTTAATTATTTGTAAAACATGTCAACACTTTCATATCTTGGAAAAGCTTATGTTGTATGTGACTTTAGATGACCACCTCAGAAGGGTGAAGTATACATTTTCTTAAAAGGGATATCCACAATGTGCAATACTCGTATTGCAGTGGGTGTGGTCCATTGCGGAGATCACTGCATAGAATAGGGCTTCCTTGTACATACGATGGACTCACACTAAGAAGTGCGTAGCAGGGGCCTCTGAAGGATGGGCCAGGACGTCAGCTTCCACTCCAAATTCTGTTATGGGGCCTGGTGATAGAATGTTACACCCCTGGCTATCCACCTAGACAGAATAAGTACTGAGTACTTCATGTCGGCAGCAAGTAGTGGCAACTATACCAAACTTACTTACTGCCCAGGAATGTCCGGGAGGCAATCAGAGTTTGGGAGATTAGACAACACTTCTGCATCCTGTACACCTTTGCAGTGAAGTGGGAGAGGCCAAGGTGAAGTGATTTGCTGTAAGCGCATCATCTGTGCACCACCGCCTGCTGCAAACTTCCATATACAGCATTTTACAGCTGGGGTGAGGTCATTAGGACTTTATTCATGACACTCTAAACCCGGAATTTCCCCTGGGATCACCCGAGGGGAGTCCCACAAAGTTGGCAACTGGGACCTACAGTATCCCAGTTGCACACTGTGGTCCTGTGTTAGGCCACATATTCACTGGTGATTTTTAACATGTTGCGTGTTTTCTTACTAGAGATTTTTTAATAACAGGAAAAAGATTATCGAAGGTATTCACAAGGTATTTACTGCAAAAATAGATAATATGTATTCTGAAAAGTCAAACACAACTAAAGGTTGTGATATTTTGGCCGATCCGACGGATTAATCCGATATATTGTCAATAACGTCTAACATGTATGCTCTGTGTTGAGCCATGCGCCCTACTGTTTGGTCATCAGTCACATCGTTAGGTCGTCCCTACATGCAGCTTAATGTGACATATCGTACATAATGTGTACCAACCACCCGATATGTCGGACTGTCGCCCTTCGGATCGCTAGGTACGCATATTGTTTAACGTGTACCCAGCTTTAGTAATAGTTATAGTGACACTAACAACAACCCAGAAAACTGATAGGAAAAAGCAGGTATACATCTCTGGTGAGAATAAGCGCTAAAGAAGCTGTCTCCCATTCTCATAGTGTGTAAGTAATATAACAGCATAATTTACATTACATCAGTATGCTTAGAGACAGGATGTGTTCTGTACGTTTAACAAAACTATAATGGTAAAAGTATTTTGAGCAGAATAGTTGTCAAGAGACTTTAATATTTATTTTCCATTTAAAAAGAGAACAGACTTTTGTCATTCATAGATGCTGAAAGGCACTTAAAGCATTTGTAAGTGTACGTCTCTTAGCATCAAAAAGTGTGTTTATCTCTGCATATGTTGACTTTTCAGAGTTACAAAGCACATCTGTTATTACGGAGTGTATCACATTCTGTATCTCTCATTTATTTGTTCTCGTTTAAGCTCAATAACAACCAAGAGGTCAAAGGCAGATAAAAGCCTTCAAGCTACATCTCTAATGGCAAATTGCAGGCACAATCATAAAATGGTCTTCACCTCACAAGGTCCTAAAAATATTTAGTATTCATATCTAGACCCAGATAGAGATACATCTATGTACCCATAGGAATCGGTATGACAAAGCCCGGTATGTCGGTATGCCGGATATAAGCCCGACGGATGTAATACCGACGCCGGAAGGCAGAAGACTGAAGATCCCGATAGGGTAAGTATTTTAACTCTCCCCAACCCTCTCCCCCCCCTACCCCCCTTTAGTGGTGCCTAAACCTAACCTTCCCCCTCCTCCCCACACCCTAAACCTAACCCTCCTGGGGGGTGCCTAATCCTAAACTCCCCCCGGGGGTGCCTAACCCTAACCCCCCCCTTCCCCTAGCCTAACCCTCCCAGGGGGGTGCCTAACCCTAAGACCCCCCAGGAGCCCTAAACATAACCCTCCCCCCCTGTAGAAATATTAAAGTGCAACTGATGCCTACAAGCAATGGGTTGGACCAGAACTGACACAAACTGCCTAATGCCTAGTGATATCATTAGGTTGACCCCCTCAGGACCATAGGCAAGATTTTGTTATTGACCCCCTTGTAACCCCTATGTGAAATAACACACACATAAAAACAGTTTAGAATAATCAAGGCCCCTAGGTTTTCACTGGCTAGACCCTAGGCAGGAGCCCAGGTAATCCAGCTCTAGTGACGGGTACAATGTCTATTACTATATTACTATATATTGATATATATATATATATATATATATATATATATATATTACTAAGACTGAATTTGAATGTGTAACATTTTCAAGTAAAAAAAAATATAAGTTCATCTTTGCACTAATTACAAACTTTGGTTCTAGTTTGTTTAACAGACTATGGCCCCCATTTACTAACAAGTTTTATCACCAAAATGAGTGATGAATGTCACTGTGTATGATAAATGGTGATCCAGCCAATCAGCTCCCAACTGTCACTTTTCTAACAGTTGACAGTTGGGAGCTGATTGGCTGGAGCACCATTTATCATACACAGTGAAATTTATCACTCGTTTTGGTGATAAAACTCGTTAATAAATGGGGGCCTATTATACATACTTAACTACTTTCCCGCATACTTGCCTACACTCCCAGAATGGTCGGGAGGCTCCCAAATATCGGGTGGCGCTCCTGACCATCCGGAAAAGTAGCCAAATCTCCCGCACCTCCCTCCATCACCAGCACCCCCTGCGGCCCCATCCTCCATTCGCTCGCAACCCCCCACAGCCACACCCATTCACCCGCTCATAAACCCCCACGGCCACCCACATATAGAGCACAGATGGGCGGTCCAGGGGGGACAGATGACAAGATTTGCTGTGAATCGCGTCACTTGTAGCCCCGCCCCCCACTATACAATGCCTGTTTTCTCAGCACTGTATAGCGGGGGGGGGGACCACAATAACACAATCGTGCAGCCACGCCCCCTGAACCACCCACTCTCTGGACCATCACGGCCCCTCTCTGCCGACCTGGCTTACCCTTCCCAGAGGGGGCAGCAGCATAGGCAAGTATGCTCTCCTGGAAGTTGTGGGAGGCTACCGAATTATTCTCGAAGAGTATCTGGATCTCCTGCATCCTGCCAACTTCCTAGTGAAGTGGGCAGGATGGGGAGATAATTGCCGGGAATCTTGGCTTCGTATGGGGGGGCGGGGCAAAATGATGCAAAGCCGTGTGATTTAGCCCCACCCTGTCCTTGCACTCACCGCGATTCGCGGCAGTTTGCCGTGACAGGGGCCAGGCATAATAACATAAACAACTCCAATGTGGCCAACTGTGTAGGTAAGTATGCTATTATATCTCTTTTTTCATTTTGAACTATTAATAAGATTTCTGAAGGTGATGAAGCTGTATATAGTTTACATATGGGAATATCAGATATGGTCTAAACAGATATAGGTTTCAGAGTAAAATGTCTAGATATTTATTTCAGGAATGTTGGGAGGTATGCATGGATTCTGTAACATATGGCACATATGGACGCAGAACACACTGCTGCTGCATCTTAGGACACAGCAGTGATGTGTGAATATGCTAATGCTGCAGGATGCGTCTGAAGGAAATAGACACCTCCCGTCAACATCTACATCCGAAGACAGAGCATCAGATCAACATCGCAACCACAGCTGAAGCTTACTCAGGCTGGCCAGGAAATCTGCATCCTCCTCTGTCAATCATGCTGCCGCTTGGGGGCACTGCATGCGATTGCGTAGGACTCGTTCTGCACGTGCACAGAACGGATCTTGCGCATACGCATGCACTGAACCATCGGAGATGTAAGTAACTCATCGGGTTTACGTACATCTCTGAATCAGGCCCATATCACAATATAGCACTGGGAAGTGTCAGATTACATAAATCCTGGACCTTACAGGATAAAATATAACCTATTTAATAGGATTTATATATTATTATATATTTGTTTTACTCGTGCCTTCTTTTGTTTCTATAAATATTCAACAATATCTATGGTAATAATTTTGTATAGCATTTACTTGATAAATGTATGTATTCATATTTGTAACTACTACAATACTTGGCGAAGTAAAATTAAATAATTGTCATAGATAGCAATAGAATAGTCATCATTCGATCCTTTGGCCAATATAGTGATAGCTGCATGACCAGACATGGAAAGGTCACTATCAGCAACGGCTCCTAACCTCTTACCTGAGGTGGGCTGCTGCAGGGCTGGCCGTGGCCGACCGGGTTCCGGCACCTGCACAATGAATCTGACAGGTGCCAGGACCGGCGCATGAGTGGTGGGGCGCCACGCATGCACATAACAACGGCTTCTAGGGACTGCTTTGATTGCAGCCCTGAGAAGCCCTGTAGGGCTGCCCAAAAGGCAGAGCAGCGACTTCCACTGGAAGCCGCTCTCTGTTAAGCGCAGCCTGGGCTGGCAGTTCCAGGGGGAGGAGACACCTCCCCCTGGGGCTGCCTTATCTTTGCGTGACTGGCAGGTGGCACTTCCAATAGGAAGCCACTTCCAGTCACAGTGTAGCCAGTGCAGTCACGGACTGCAACTGGCTCACTGAAGTAGCAGATTTTACTGGGTGGCTGTAGCATCGCAGCCTCTAGGTAGAATCCGCCACTGGTCACTATTACTTACATACAGTGGTGGCAGACATTTCTTGAGCTGAAGTAACATTCATGACAATACAGCTTGCTAATTTACTAGAAACGAGCTACTAGAGATGCCCAAAGATTTTCAAATGGTTCAGATGTAATTCGCCATTTTGATGGTACACACATATCTGCAGAACAATCTTTAGACTTGATTTGCTGCAAAAAAATTGAGGCTCATGTTCGCAGGTCGTTTTACATTGTGTACAATTTGTGTTTGCTGTTCACATTAACATTTGCGTTGTTAAGCTTTTTTTTAAAATTTTGACTACTATTTAGATAATGTTTTTAAATTGTAATTTTAAAAATAAGTTTTAATATATATTTTTTTTACATTTGAACAATGAACTCTGCTGTGTTAAAAATGTTAATTTAGGCTCACCGTTCACTGGGGCCGATTCAGACCCGGACGCTAAGCCGCGTTCACTCGCTATGGGCGATTGTCGCCCGTCTGCACATGCATATGTGGCAAAATACGCATGCGCGAACAAGTCTCGTTTTTGACATTTTCCTTTGAGTGACCCCGTTTGTGGGTAGTAACAGGGGAAGGTCCGGGAAAATGGGAGACTGGATGTGCGAACGCAGGCGTGTCTGAGTGTCAAAATGGCGTTCTTTGGGCGTACATGTCAGCATCATTGTACACGTCAAATGGTTGTTTTTCAGCCTGCAGTGATCGCAGTGCTTGCGGTGGGGTAGGGTCTACCTTAAGGGCTCCGAGCAGCTCCAATGGCTCTCGATGTTACTGAATAATCGTACACTTCCTGGAGATGACGTGTGCTAAGACATAAAAGTGGGCGTCATTACACCGGTGAGTGTTTGCTCTGCCGTCGCTCTCCTAAGACATAGAGGGCGTCCTTTAGCCTGGCTGTGCGACCGCAGCATTTGCATATGCGCCCAATGACAGCTGCGCGAGAGCGCAGCTTAGTGTCCAGGTCTGAATCGGCCCCACTGTTCACAAAGCTGTTGTAAATTTTTGCACGAATAGATTCGAGAACCCGTTTCCTGTCGTTCAAGCATCTCTACCAATCACATAAGGAATGACTCTATTGTATTTTCAGACACGCTAATTAATGGGTGCCCAGAATTGCAAATGTTTTTGAGAACCCATTAATTATCTCGCTTTTCGCTCCCAATTAGACCGGGTTTAGCTGCATAAAACGGCTAAACCCATCTAAAGTCCTGGTTAGGGCGCCCAAACCACAGACTTTTCTCATTTTTCAGCTCGCCTCCTCAGGAGGACCGGGCAGAAATGCAAGCACCTATTCACGCCCAAAAAGAGCAACAATTGAATTGCTCCATTGGGTGCCCAGCACTGACAAGCCGCCAATGCTAACAATTGTAATGCCACCATAATGTCATATAGCCTATCAGTTTACTCTCTCCTAGTAAATGGGCAGGCTGAATTCTCAAAAATATTGGTTTAACCAACAAAATATGACAGATGAACTTTTAACTTCTAAACCATTGGCGTATCTATAGTGGGTGCAGGGTGTGCGGTGCACATGGGCTTCTGATCCCGGGGGGCCTCACACTATCTCCATATAATTATACTTATGTCTCTGGAGTCCCCTGTCAACTGGTACTGCAGAAAGAAATCACTGTGTGGCACCCATCTTCCCTGTGATTTCTGCATGTACAGTAGCGAAGTCTCCAGGAACGTAGTGCGGGTGCCATGTTCTCAGAGACCTGCACATGCACAGTTGACTCTGGCTTGGTGCTAGAGTCTACTGCGCATGCACAGGTCTCCGAGATATGCGGAGTGGATGGGGCCCGCACGGTCTGCACATGGGACCTCTCCTCTCTTAAGCCACCACTGCCCTAAATATAGCATCTCTAAGACATTGCAGTATCTTTATATTAGTCATCAATTATAATTTGATCAAGCATGTGGAACATAATTGAAAACAGAGATAATAGTAAATTCTGTCTATGTGAGTAAGGAAGAACAGACCAAGGATTTTTTTAGTTTTCAACTGAGAGTAAAGTGCACAAGACCAGGAGAGCATATCACAAAATAAACTAAAATTAAATTGCAAATATATTATAAATTGGAATGAAGATCGGTGAATGGCAGTACAGATGAAAGATATGTATATTTCTGTATTGGACAAGAAATCCTTTTTATCTCCTACCATCTTCTGCTCCAGGCTATTTATTGCTTATTGTGCTGTTGGCCATCTTGTATGTAGTTATGAAACTGTTTTGTAATCTGTTTTACAATAAACTGAGTATCCTCCTGGGTTATGTCTCAGCCTTCAGCGTATTGCTGACCTGTGACAGGGAGAAGTTACAACCCACTGGAGTGACATGCAGACATCGCATACAAGGAATAAACTTGAAAGAAGAATGATATAAAGTACTCAGGCTACCGAAGCAATCAATTCCACACTTTGTTCATTGAAATGTTTTTTTCAAGTAAAAAAAAAAAAAGAGCGAGAAAAAAGAAGAATAAAAGACTATTACTGCTGTCTACATCTAAAAGCACAACTACACTTTGACACATTCTTCTACATGCTGGGATACAACAGTCTGCAGGAAAAGCATTATGTTAGAGTACAAATTGGAGTATTTATCAGTTCTGCACAGATGCTCATCCACTATGCTTGTCTATGCAGAGAGAAGACATGAGAGTTCTAAAATCAATACTGGATACATGTAATTATAATACTACGCCAATAAAACAAAACATACTTAGGTACTGCATAGAGCTGCGGCAAGAAAACAGGGAAAACTGGGCCATTTCAATGAAAAAAAACTAATATTAAAGTAAAACAAATTAAGCTTACACTTTTTCAGTATGATTTTAATGGTTGTTTTGGATCTGATTATATAATCTGAGTATGTTACAATTTGAGTGAACCAGTCAGCTGTCTGTAGATTATAGGTACTGTAGTATCATTGACCATCCAATATATATTTTGTAGTGTACCATAATATATAAACACATTGGGCCAGGTGCAGTTAGAAGTAAATATGTACAGTATATGTATGCTGTTTCAAAGCAGCGTGCGCATAAACAAAAATGCTTATACTTTCATGTGTTCAGAGTTGTACTCATCTTGCAAGGGAACGCCCCTAGGAGTGCACATGGGGCCTGTTCATGTACGCAATGCCGATTTTTACGCAGATCGATCGATTGTTTGCCATTGCGCAGCAATTGTTTTGCAATTGAGCCCGCACTGAAGATCCATACGAAAAGTGAGTGACAGGTAGTCAGTGTTTGGGGTTGGTAACGGAGGGTGGCGGCTAGGCAAACGCATTCATGTCTGACCGTTTGAACGCTGTTTCATGGTCGTATATAAATGAGCTATTGCGATCTCCTACGCAGCATGAGAGCTCTCTGCATGGCATGAGAGCTGCAGTGTTTGTGGCGCTGGTCAGACTTGCCACATCTGTTGCATGGCTGCCCGATTTACATTGATGGTACCGATGTTTGCACTGTTGTACGTCGTTAAGCAGATATAAGAAAGCAGCAGTGAGCGTCCCTATGCTCGGCTGTGCTGTGGAAGGCATTAACATATTTTAGCAACTGCGATCCGTGAGAGAATGCAGCTGCGATTGCATTAGTGTACATCTCTGAAACAGGCCCATGGTTTGCTATTAGTCATCATTATCATTATCAGTGCACATTAGTACCTATTGTATACAAGTTGCAAAAGATACTCTTCCAAACAGGCGCATTTTCATTTACGTCCAACTCTGTACCTACATGAGAGCGCCCCATTACAGCCCAGTTCCGCTTATTCCGTTGTAAGTGTAGGTGCAATCAAAATGCGCATGACTCTGCATCTCCTGTACCTGTGTGTGCTCAGGTCCGGATCATGCGCAAAGCGAAATCGTGCCATATGCGCTCTGTCAACAGGTGTACGATCAGCCCCATTGTTAACATATCTTGTGTTCCCTTAAATTATATAGCCACATTGAAAATAATATATTCTTTTAAACAAGCTTAAACGTATGTCAGGCGTCTTAACAAAATTAATTTAATCAGTTCTAGATTATTACAACATTTCTCAGCAATAGGTTTTAATTAAAGATCAGATTAATATTACTTCAAATATGATCTGATGACACCCTACATTAATGAACGGATCACATCTGTATACTGTACTCGGAGTCTATACTTACAGCACAATTATGTCATTACAGGTCCATGGGAACCCCATCACTAATGTGTGGGCAGTGCAATCTTAATTTGCTCCTGCAGATATTGAACTGGGACCAATCATGCATTTTCTTTCCCTAGTCTGCTAAAGAAAAGTCACATTTCATTAAAAGGTAAATGAAATAAAGCAACAAATGAACAGCAGAGACAGACTACTGTACTGAATGCATTTTTGTGACTAGAACTACACACTCGCCAATGTTAAAATGAGGAATTTGAATGAAATGATATGATAATTAGTCATGCTGAGAATGAATCCTGTTTCTTTATTTAGAAGGGGTGGACCTAGTGAGGATCAAATAACAATGGTTGTACAAATACTCTACAGCGGCCCATACAAGGTGCAATAAAGCAGCCGATCCGATGGATTGGTACGATTTGGCTGCTATATCGTACCGTGTATGGGCTTGATGTTGGACAGAGTGCACACCTGTGGGGTCATACATCGCGTACACTAGAGTGTGCCCAGGGTCTATTGCGCATGTGCAGATCACCGGAGAAATGGCGCAGCCGCCATTTTCCCGGCAATCTCCGCACGGCGCATGCGCAAACCGCCAGAAAAATGCCCACGGCGGCCATTTTCTGGCATTTGAACAGCGCTGGCAGACCCGACGCAGGATTTCGGAGAGGTAAGTAATACAAAGTATGGGTGCAGGGTGTGCGGTGCGGGTCCCCCTGGACCTGGGGGCCTATGTGCACCGCACACCCTGCACCCATTATAGATAAGCCCCTGCAAACAGAGCACACCCCTGACCACCACAACATAACTGAGCGTGAGTATAACAAATAAACCGAATTTACTTAATGGAATAATTTTGCTACATTTCTTAACAAAAAACTTTTGGCCTTGAGAAAAATGCTGATGATCTAGGGCGCCATGATTCAAGAAAGTTTGGGAACCACTGTGCTATAGTGTTCATTCTAGCACCCTGCATCTGTCACAACCCATGCAGTTCCTCTTTCCTGCCTGGCGTGTCGCTGTCTGCTCTGGTGCTTCTAGTACACTCAGTTGATGCAGCAAACTGCTGAGATATAGACCAGAGTGTGCTAGAAGCACCAGAGCAGAGAGCGACACAGGTAGGAAATGGAACTGCACAGGTTGTGATAGGTGCAGGGTGCTAGAATGAACACTATAGATGCTAAAGTATGTGACCAATATACAAAACATTCTTGTGATCTCTATACAATAGAGAGGGCTATCTAGTAATATCTAAACAATGCACAGGGTATTCAGGTAACATTAATACAACACAGGTAGCATTTTAGTTATCAATATACTAAAACAATGAACATTCAAAGGACCTTTGTAGTCAGAGCATCTTAATAAACAGTATACAATAGTTAAATAGTTATTTTGACCTCTATTCAACATAATAAAAAACTTTCATGACCGATATACAAACACATATTACCAGTGTACAATACAGATCATTTTAATGTCTCAGAGAACATTCTATTGAACTCTATACACTATAGAGAGTATTCTCGTCAGCACAAATCAAAGCACATTACATATTTGGGACTACAGTTCAATGCCAAACCTGTTCTGGAAGCTCCCATTAATTACAGATCCCAAAACCTCTAGTAGTTTTTTAATACAGGTTCCCCAATTATCTAATGGCTATACAAAGCATACCCTCATATCTCTAGAGTCCCTTGCTGTCTCCCAGCATTATGCTGAGCAGGTTTGGTATTCTGGGCTGTCCTCATACCCAGTAGTCAGCTTCCTGCACTCTATGGTATAGTTTCAATCATCCAGCAATGAGTATAGAGAGGGCTATCTAGTAATATCTAAACAATGCACAGGGTATTCAGGTAACATTAATACAACACAGGTAGCATTTTAGTTATCAATATACTAAAACAATGAACATTCAAAGGACCTTTGTAGTCAGAGCATCTTAATAAACAGTATACAATAGTTAAATAGTTATTTTGACCTCTATTCAACATAATAAAAAACTTTCATGACCGATATACAAACACATATTACCAGTGTACAATACAGATCATTTTAATGTCTCAGAGAACATTCTATTGAACTCTATACACTATAGAGAGTATTCTCGTCAGCACAAATCAAAGCACATTACATATTTGGGACTACAGTTCAATGCCAAACCTGTTCTGGAAGCTCCCATTAATTACAGATCCCAAAACCTCTAGTAGTTTTTTAATACAGGTTCCCCAATTATCTAATGGCTATACAAAGCATACCCTCATATCTCTAGAGTCCCTTGCTGTCTCCCAGCATTATGCTGAGCAGGTTTGGTATTCTGGGCTGTCCTCATACCCAGTAGTCAGCTTCCTGCACTCTATGGTATAGTTTCAATCATCCAGCAATGAGTATGCAGGGGCTTTCGATACTTTGACTGGACAATGGCCAACAACCATCCACCAATCAGAGTTCTAGGAGTCATCTAGTGGGAATTACAATGTAGCTCATAACTGTGGGTGTGTACATCTGGTGGCAGAGGATAGTCCCCAGCCTTTCTGATTGTGTCTATAACAAGACATTAGGGGAGATGTATCAAGCTTTGGAGATAGAATAGAGAAGTTTGCCAAAGCAATCGCTTTCAACTGTCATTTATCTAGCACAGTCCTTGACATTACAGACAGAAGCTGCTTTGGGCTACTACTCCACTTTATCTCTCTCCAAGGCTTGATACATCACCCCCACTATGAGAACAACCACTGAGGGGTATATTTACTGAAGTGAGTTTTTAGAATTGGAGATGCTGCCCATTGCAACCAATCATATTCTAGCTATTATCTTCTACAAGGTGCTAGTTACAGTCAGGTCCATAAGTATTGGGACATTGACAGAATTTTCAGATTTTGGCCTCTATTCACCACCACAATGGTTTTGAAATGAAACAAACAAGATGTGCTTTGACTGCAGACTTTCAGATTTAATTTGAGGGTAACTACATCCAAATTGGGTGAACGGTGTAGGAATTACAACAGTTTCAATATGTGCCTCCCATTTTTTAAGGGACCAAAAGTAATGGCACTATCAACTCAAAAGCTATTTCATGGACAGGTGTGGGCTATTCCCTCATTATTTCATTATCAATTAAGCAGGTAAAAGGTCTGGAGTTGATTCTAGGTGTGACATTTGCATTTGGAATCAGTTGCTGTCAACTCTCAATATGACATCCAAAGAGCTGTCACTATCAGTGAAGCAAGCCATCATTAGGCTGAAAAATCAAAACAAACCCATCAGAGAGATAGCAAAAACATTAGGTGTGGCCAAATCAACTGTTTCGAACATTCTTAAAAAGAAACAATGCACCGGAGAGCTCAGCAACACCAAAAGACCTAGGAGACCACGGAAAACAACTGTGGTGGATGACAAAAGAATTATTTCCCTGGTGAAGAAAAACCCCTTCACAACAGTTGGTCAAATCAAGAACACTCTCCAGGAGGTAGATATATATGTGTCAAAGTCAACAATCAAGAGAAGACTTCACAAGAGTGAATATAGAGGGTTCACCACAAGATGCAAACCATAGGTGAGCCTCAAAAACAGGAAGACCAGATTAGAGTTTGCCAAACAACATGTAAAAAAGCCATTACAGTTCTGGAACAACATCCTATGGACAGATGACACAAAGATCAACTTGTACCAGAGTGATGGGAAGAGAAGAGTATGGAGAAGGAAAGGAACTGCTCATGATCCAAAACATACCACCTCATCATTGAAGCATGGTGGTGGTAGTGTCATGGCGTGGGCATGTATGGCTGCCAATGGAAATGGTTCCCTTGTATTTATTGATGATGTGACTGCTGACAAAAGCAGCAGAATGAATTCTGAAGTGTTTCGGGCAATATTATATGCTCATATTCAGTCAAATGCTTCAGAACTCATTGGACGGCGCTTCACAGTGTAGATGGACAATGACCCGAAGCATACTGCAAAAGAAACCAAAGAGTTTTTTAAGGCTAAAAAGTGGAATGTTATGCAATGGCCAAGTCAATCCCCTGACCTGAATCCGATTGAGCATGCATTTCACTTGATGAAGACAAAACTGAAGGGAAAATGCCCCAAGAACAAGCAGGAACTGAAGACATTTGCAGTAGAGGCCTGGCAGAGCATCACCAGGGATGAAACCCAGCGTCTGGTGATGTCTATGCGTTCCAGACTTCAGGCTGTAATTGCCTGCAAAGGATTTGCAACAAAGTATTAAAAAGTGAAAGTTAGATTTAGGATTGTTTAGTTTGTCCCATTACTTTTGGCCCCTTAAAAAGTGGGAGGCACATATAGAAACCGTTGTAATTCCTACACCTTTCACCTGATTTGGATGTAATTACCCTCAAATTAAATCTGAAAGTCTGCAGTTAAATCACATCTTGTTTGTTTCATTTCAAAGCCATTGTGGTGGTGAATAGAGGCCAAAATATGAAAATTCTGTCAATGGCCCTCATTCAGAGCCACTCGCTATTTGCGGTCGTTCATTCTAAAACAAGGGGTGGCTATTCAAATGAACCGTTCACTGTTTGCGGTCTGTTCACGCCTCTATGTCTGAACGAGCGAACAAAACGTGCGTTCATTTTTTGAAAAAATACGCCCCCTGGCCGCTCGCATCCTACGTCATGTCCGCTATTTATTAGATTAATCGAGTACATCGACCAGGGTATGAACTGCTCGCTTTTCTTGGGGCTGGTGTTTGCTACCACAATTTTGCGAGCAGTTCTGGCTATAAAATAACCCAGTGACGTGGTCAATGACGCTGCTGTTTTAAATATGCACACCCATAAAACGCCCGTTTTGACCTTTAAGCACGCCTGCGATCGGATCTCCACTCCCCGTTTTCAAGCACCTTCCCCTGTTACCACCCACATACGCCTCTTTCTGTCACTCAAATTATCAGGCATTCGCTATTTTGCGAGCACATGAATTTCGGCCGCACTGAGTTGTTCGCGCATGCGTATAACGATCCGTACGCATGCGCAGTTGGGCAAACATCGCTCGGAGCGAACGAGCAGCGACTTGCGTCCGGCTCTGAATCAGGGCCAATGTCCCAATATTTTTGGCCTGACTGTAAATGTTAAGTAGGATCTGAATGGTTGCTATCGGCAACATCTCCATTTCTAAAAACTCCCACTTTAGTAAATATACCCATGACTGCTTCACAATTGTACCAGCTTGGGATGGCAGATGCCTCCATCCTGGCCCAGATAACCCACGCATGGGCCAATCAGTGGCACACTGGTCAATACAAATGTGAAATATTTCTTCATCCAGTACTGGTAGTCCAATTAAGGATAAGCATAATAAGTAAAATAAATATTTTAAGCCTGATTATTTAGAAATATTTGTGCAACATATATTAACCATCATTTAACAGTAAGAATTGAATGTTGAACATTGTATTCATTACATAGTAGCAGACAGTGGAATCCATTTGTGTTGTCTGGAGCATGCTTTGCATTCAGGCATATATCAATGCTTGAAATTACTAGACAAAAAGGACAGGTGTAAAATAAAAATTCTGGGAGGTTTATAGTGAAAGCGGCTAGGAGCAGGGGATCTGAAGTACATTTCTCCTCACATAACCGGCACCTTGGATTTACAGATAACTTGTGGCTACATAAAAAGCACAGTAATTTGGGAACATGAATGCTGTCTGAGTGCCTGTGAACCATTTCTCCTATTTGCTGCACAATTTTCTGACTACTTTGCAGTTCTAAGAAGATCTATTTTCCTAGACATTTACAAAAGGATGTTTTTAAAAAAGTAATATTGATTCAATTTTGTATTTTTTATTTTTTTTGCTTAACCGCTTGAAATAAGGAAACAGATTCACGTGGCAAATACTTCATATGTGACAAAGTACGATGCGTGGAACCAGCTACTCTGGGTACCTAACTGTTTAATGTTCTGTACTCCAATAGGAAGGGGACTACATATCCAAGTGCCCCCAAAAATAGAGATTTTCTGTTGCCATTGATCGTGATGAAAATATATATTTTTTGGCGGGGTTTATGCTCGGCTCCCCAGTATACCACAATAAATAGATATAGTACCAGTACCACACATAGTGCACACCAAAGCAGCCTTTATCACACAGCAAAATACAGCTTCACCATAGCTAAAGAAAATAATCCAACCAATAAATAATGTTGTGAACAATGGCACTCAAACGAATATATAAAAGTGAATACTACCCCACTTTCCTTGCAGTTATGTGGTGGTCTCCCAGATTGTATATACTCTCATGGAAATTTCAACCTCAAATAACAACAGCAAAAATAGCAGGATAGTGGCATGCATTTTTTGTCATTAATAAATCCTGAGTCCTTATTAAACATTTGGTGAATCCACACTTATGGAGCATACACACGGTCAGATTTGTCAGATCTGTCAGATAAACGATTTGAACGATTTTACCAAAGATTTGAACGATTTGTATGATTTTTGACTGCATTAAAATGAATGGAATCGTCCAAGTCTGACTGCAAACACATCAGATGTCAGATATCGTTATCTGACCATCGGGAACGCGCATCGTTCAATCGTTCATCTGACAGATCTGACAGATATGTCAGATTTTCCTTCAGATATGAACGATTGAACGATTTTTTAAATCGTTATCGTTCAGATCTGAAGGAAAAATTTGACCGTGTGTATGCACCATTACTGTAACTGCCACCTTATCCAGATCTGGTTCTGGTCACCTCTGAATCATAGCACATACTGTAAACATGATAAATAGCATATCAAGCAATCCTCAAAGTGTGTCACATCCTGTCAGCACGTCCTTGCTAGGTGGATTGCTCTTTAGCACGGGATCATGGGAAAACAATATATACGGAGGGGAGAGGATGTGGTTCACCCTAATCTGCTATTAATTCAATAGCTCAGCCCCAGCGGCCTATACTAACATTGTAACCCACACATTTCCACAGGATTATAAGTATAGAATGGCCACATGTTACTGATGAAAACAGAAGTGATTACCAGATCTCAACAACAAACAACATAAGAACACATTGTTTATGCATATAGTATTTACTAGTTCAGTAATGCCATCATGTATTGCGTATTACGATTTTTTTATACCCTATCATGATCTAGATGGCATTATCAAGATACTTATTGACACAAGACTTTTTTTAATGGCTACAGAAAAACATTACTGCATGGCTATATAACAAATAGAACATTTTTGTACCTTTTCAAAATAGCACATGACTATGTAGGTGTATATGTTATTAATATGTAAGTTGGAACTAGGTATAGTGTCTCAGTTATGCAGTATTAAGGCAACATATATACTTTGGGCACTTAGCCAAATGCAGTACTGTTATCCCTTCTTAAATAAACATTATATTAATTTGGGAACAGAATTGGACAGTAGACAGTTCTAGTGTTCACTCTATGTGCAGGGTGCTGATCAGTGAGAAGGGCATATTTACATTTTGAAGGACAGAATTTTAGGTGTGATTTATCGCTACAGTACCTATAGTGATACATCACATATAAAAGTTTGCCTTTCAAAATTTAACTATGTCCTCCTCACTGATCAGCACCTTGCACCTAGAGTGATAACTACAGTTCTATTAATTTATTTTGTCCTGACAATAAGTCACTATTTTAGTAATTGTCCAGGGGGAAATAAAAACGTGGATATTCAAAGTGATATTTACAAGGATTATACAATTATGTCATTGATCTAAATCATATTTTCATATTAACAACATATAAGCTGTTCTTTAGAAGATACCAGCTGCCATAATATAGCCAACAATTTCTTATTTGTTTTAGATTAGGCTATGCCTACTTACAGAGGGCATCACAAGAAATTAATTTATGACATCATAAATTAATTCAACTGTGTTCCCAAAGGGCATAGAGAGCATACACCATTGGTGGCTGCAAAGTGTGGTAAAATAGAAGTCTGTAAAGATGGAATGGCATGAAATTCCTGTGTTACTTCTTTCTCCCTTCTGGAACATGCACGAAGAGATATCATGTTCCCCTATAATGCAGGCTGCCTTGTCTGAATGAGAAAATTGAATGTTATAGATAGGACATTAGTGTCTTAATAAATCTTGGGAGGAACAGGAGAAGCAGATTAAATGCTAGATCATTTGCCAACAAAATGTCAACTACTCTGAAAGTAATTTATCAGTGATGTAATTTGATCTTATACATTAACAAGTAATAGAGTAAATGTATTGGCTAATCTTTACTGAAGCACATACCTACGTGGATATATATACACATTGCTGCATGTCTGCACTAACTACAGTAGTGGGCTGTATATAAAGTACAGTACTAATACAGTACTAGCTACACAGCATGTAAAACTGCAATGATTCACGCGTTACCACTCATGATAGGGGAAAGAATACAACAAGATAGATAGGCAACCGCTTGCTCTCTCACTATTGTAGAACTTCACATTTGTAACCAGTGGTTAAATAGTTAATTTCTACATAGGCATATAAGTAACAAACACATATACCTCTTGCTAGGCCTCTTTGAGGTTTGAAAAGAAATTGTACTATAGTTGTAGTCTATGGACAGAATGGTTAGATATAACCTTTTGAGGTCAAACAAGCCATAATTTGAGGGGCCTAGCTCGTATCTGCCATTTCTACTACTAGAAGTATAATGAGCCATTCATAGCTTACAAGGTCTTATCAGTAGACAGTGAGCCACATTCCATTGTAAGATGTGTAGAGAAGCTATGCATTATGGGTAACTGTTATTGATGTCCATACTGTACACACAAGGGAGCTTTGAGAGTTCATCTCCAAACATACTAGGATAGGTCATTACTGTATTTCTTTGTCTGGTAGTATATCTTAGTGCTTACGGAGCATGTGCAAAAGAGATAAGTTTGGTCAATGCTACGTTGGACCAATCAGTGCTTAGTACAGTACCTAGTTTGTAATTAATATGGGCTTAATATCTGGAAAGCCACCACCCAGACTAGGGTATATAAATCAGAGGTACACAAAGGTTCTTGGCTCGTGCATGGATCTCTAAGGCTGCAGTTAGGATGCCTGCAATGTAAATTGAACTACCTGGGCATTGTGAAACAAGGGCTCCCCAGAAGACGATAAGATGAAGTACATCTTATGTTGCTGATGATGAATTACCGGTGTCATCTGAATACATAGACAAAAGTTGAGTATACTGTATACTTTGTATATTGTTTGTTTATTGTTTGTTTGATACTTGTAAATAAAGTGTGTTCATTTGTACTCACTCATATTGGTCACATGTGTGTACTATTTCATTGCGATACTGAGATTGTTAGGTAAGCCGTGGTGGGATCAGTTACATTACAGACATAGAGTCAAGTTAGATCATATAAAAGTCCTTTAAACTTGCCTAGAACATTAATGTCCATTGATGATAACCAACCAAACCCGCGATCACAATCTATGTCATTTCAGTAGACATGTATGAATTAATAGATGTGCTCCAAAGCTATAGGGTAACAATTGTAGATTATCATAAGAATAAATCTTTTTCTTGAACAAAAAAAAAGATCAGCCTGCGCCATAGAATGGTCACCAGATATTTGGTGTGGTTTACTAAATCCTGAATAAATTCATATTATAAGGGTTGTTTGGATCAGGGGGAGAAACACAGATCAGTTTTGAATTTAAAAGTAAAATAGATAAATCAAATGGTAAATGTTCAAAACAAGTCATCATGAAACCTGTAAATAGGGGAAGTTGAGTGCTAGAAATTATTCAGCTTGTTTAGTCTCTCCCATCCCCAGCAGCTGCGATGGAATTTAACAGAACACTATTCAGACAGCACAGCCAGTGACTGCGTACAGGGAAGCTTTCAGCACCAGGTCTGTGGTTAGCAGCAGAATGAATCCCCAGTCTGAGATTATCAGGAAACTTTAATGTTTAGCTTCTGAAAAATCTCTTGCTGCCAGAAATGCTTAAAACAAGCCAGATATTGTTTAAAAACAAACTAAGTAAAACCCTGTTAAACACATTTTAATGTGTCAGTCCAGCAAATGCACCCAGCATTCCTAAGTGAGCGATGAACAGACAGACCAAACCAACTATTGGAGCTTACTTTGCCATCAGCTATTTCTTTCAGTGAGCTCTGGAAAGGGTACAATGCACAAGGCTATTTCACTGTAGGATAGAAGGGTTGGATGCAAAACCACTAAACAGTGTTATTTAATCTAAAAAGTGCACATTAACCTCAGGTAACTGCCATGGGAAATCAATCTTTTGCAGGCTTCCTTGACAGTGCATGGCTTTGAGAAATATGATGAATGTCATATTGGAACATTACTAGTTTACTTAAGTTTTGCGTAGCTATTCTCGTTGTGCAACATGGAGTTCCACAAAATTTCAGGTGGCTTCCTACAAAACCTACCGGGTACATTATTTTATTATCATCATCATCATCATCATTTTTATACCTCTCAGATGCTATTGTGTGCTTTTCATCCATGCAGTTATATAAGGATAGCAGAGCCCTTTATTTGTGCTCCCCTGTTTGCACTTCGTTGTGGTGTATCCAACGAGAATATAGACCTATGCCAGATCATACTGTATATACTATACTGTACTATTAGTAGTTAGTAAAGATGCAGGATACTACATAGAAGAAAATACATTGAACACTGTGAAGATATAATACACACCTTTAAGTCTACTTCTAGTTAACATTATCAATTGACCACTAGGGACACCTGGTGCGTGGAGGGCTGTAGTACATGTGGCAAAGCCGTGTGCTTGTAAAAAGGGGCATGGCCTTGCAGGCAGGGGGCATGGCATCGTGGGACAAACCCCAGTTGTAATCACTATGGGGGGGTCCCGGAGGTGCCCACTGCACTCGACAGGTGACACTTGGGTGAGCCCCGCACCACCCATTTTGACGCAACTAGTCCTTGGATATCCCCGCAAAGTATGCACAACGGCAGCTTCTAGTTATATTAACAAAGGTTTGCTTTGCAGTCTGAGTTTTGTATGTATGTTTTATAGAATGCTTGTAAAACTATTAGATAATATTGGACCCTATATCAGCCCACGATAATAATTTTTCAGAGTTTGCTGAATTTTAGGCGTCCCTACTGGGCTCCTAACAATAAATGGGCCTGTTACATAAAACATGTGGAAACTAACATTTCTACATGTGTAGCGGGTGCATTAGTGATAATGAATAGGTCCCAGTATGTTATATTTCCTTTTAGAAAGTTAATGTTTTACAAAATACAGTATGCTACGTCCAAGAACACAGAACTGCCTATCACATCATAATAAAAACAACAACAACTTTGCAACAAAATGACATAATAGTCCAAAACCAATATGAGCCGACTGTACTAACATCGTAGAAAAACAGCCTGCAACACAAATAACATTAAAAATCGAATGTAAAAGGGGAATGCCGTTTGTTGGACTATAAATGTTAGAGTATATGACATAAGTAGGTCACACAATGTAACTCTTTATTCTTTACTACATTGCCTGAATATACATGGATACATTTTTACTATTCAACCTCATCTTTTCTAAATGCAAGTGCTGGCAACATGATCATTTAGCTCATCTTCATGAACTAGCTAATTAATGTAATCTATAATAACAAATATATAATAACATCAACTCGCTAACAAACAAAAGGGTAAAAATAACAACAAACTGAAATAGAACACAAGCATCTAAAAATAATATAAAGCTCTAAATAGCTATATGCAAAAAATACCATTTGGTAGACATCATATCTATCAAATGCAAATTTCGTATCCATGTATGTGTAACTTCTTGGGAAATGGGAAATATAGCATATTACAGAATATACAATAGAAAACTCTTATAAAACTACATAGTTCAACACTGTGTGTGTCATATCTGAGTCATTTGAGAAAACACTTTATGCAATAAATTGCATTTTGAACAATAGCAGTCATTATACAGTAAAATGTATAACCAATGTCAGATTTACGAGGGATAAAGTACCTGGTTCACTAAGGTGTTTGTCTGACTAATCTTTTGTTTTTGGAGTATTTTTTTAAGTTGCAAATTAAAATAATTTTTTCCCTGTAATGCACATTTCTGTGACTACATAATACATTAGAGTCTTTATAGTTCTAGGGAGGAACCAGAAACACAGAAGATTACATTTGCCAACAACATGTCAGCTATTGTGAAAATAATTTATCAGTGACATAGTCTGATAATTTCAACCATGAATAATGGACGTAACAAACAAAACATAAAGCAGACGCAGATGCATAATCACACACATTTATTTTAAATGTATAGACTAAAGACTTCTACTGTAAGTATATAAAAGTATATTATGTAACATACAAAAAAATATTAATATACAAGAATTTGTACTGTTTCTGCCACTGTATACACATACAGATGCCATTGTGTTGTCAAACTGGATACAGTTACACTGATAATTTGCTTACAGAATATACTTGCAAATTTATCATTTATGCCAAAAAGATCCAGTTTTGTATAACCTGTCATAGAAAATTCATGCAGTGTTTTTTATTTATATAGCATACGGTATTCTGTAAACAGAGAACTTTGCTGTCTCAGTAGAGCTAACAATCTAATTTCTCTACAAAGCCACAGACACACAAATGCCAGTTAATAACAAGCTATAACTGACACAATAATAGCACACAATTTGGGAATTGAACCCAAGTCTCAAATGATGCAAGGCATTAAAGATAGCACATGGCAAACTTCCAGCAGTTTTGTGATTGAACACTGTTTTCTTTACACCAGGACTAAATCGGGACAATAGAATTCTTTGTGATGGCCGCAAGTTGCCCGGCGTTCAGACCACCATGTGACCACCACCAGCACAGATTTCCCCTTGCACTCCATAGAGTTGCGCAAGAAACTCTATTGCCTCCAAAATGTTTAAAGGCCATAGGTTAAATGTAATGGCCTGCAGACATAGGATAGTTCAGTGCTAGACTGCTTGATGTTTTAAAGTAGCAGTCATATAAAAGGCAAAACAAAGTTGATTTTGCCTTTTAAATGACTGCTACTTTAAAACATCAGGCAGGATCGCGATGAACTCGCCGATGCCTGCAGTCTGCGGGCTATTACATTTACTCCCATGTAACCAACCCCTACATCCTTTTGAGTGCCAAATGAAGTAAAGCACTGACTGTAATATAAACACAACTTTTGGTGCATTAGGAGCTTGAATTATAATTTGTTGGTATTTAAAGATTTCTTGTGGGGGAAAAGGTCCTTGGAACATATGGCAGATATCCCAACATGATCCATTCTTGAGAGAGACATTTGTCTAGTTCAGAATCTACTTTTTGGTAACCAAGGGCAAAATTTACTAAGCGGCGGTTTGACGGCGGTTTCTATTCTATTCTAAACCCCAGCGGTTTGGTGGCGGATTCTATTCTATTCTAAACCCCAGTGGTTTGGTGGCGGTTGTGCAGTAGTTTCTATATGATAGCCCTGTTCTATTCTATTCTAAAATGTGTTTGATGGCAGTTTTGCAGCGGTTTTGGCCTTAGTAAATCTGCAGATAGCAAAACCGCCGCCAAACCACAGTCAAAACACATTTTAGAATAGAATAGAACAGGGCTGTCATTTAGAAACTGCTGCAAAACCACCACCAAACCCCCAGAGTTTAGACTAGAATAGAAACCACAACCAAACCCCCGGGGTTTAGAATAGAACAGAAACAGCTGTCAAACCGCCGCTTAGTAAATTTTGCCCCAAGACTCAATTAATTGACCTAAAGGGCAAAATTTACTAAGCGGCGGTTTGACGGCGGTTTCCATTCTATTCTAAACCCTGGGGGTTTGGTGGCTGTTTTGTAGCAGTTTCTAAATGACAGCCCTGTTCTATTCTATTCTAAAATGTGTTTTGACTGTGGTTTGGCGGCGGTTTTGCTTTCTGCAGATTTACTAAGGCCAAAACCGCTGCAAAATATTCCATCAAAACACATTTTAGAATAGAATAGAACAGGGCTATCATATAGAAACCACTGCAAAACCGCCACCAAACCCCCGGGGTTTAGAATAGAATAGAAACCACCACCAAACCCCCGGGGTTTAGAATAGAATAGAAACCACCACCAAACCGCCGGGGTTTAGAATAGAATAGAAACCGCCATCAAACTTCTGCTTAGTAGATTTTGCCCAAAATGGCAGGTTTTAGATCAATTGATGGAGCACAAAAGTGGCAGATACTGATCCAGACAATGTCTGCCTGTGGAAATGGATCATGTTGGAGTGTACACCTGAATCCTGTAGAATAAGATTGTTACCCTTGAGTCCTTTGTGATTTTCAGGAAAATGTTACACTTTGTCCTTGACTGATTTTTGTTGGGTGGCTATAGTAACGGTTTTGAATGTTCTCCTTGTGTACATTATCTGACCGTGGATTGATGGAAGTATTTAACAATAGTTTTGCTACCTCTGCCGGCCTCATGGGCATCACTATTGTTCTTAGGTCTTAGGAAATGTACATGATTCACATCCACAAACAATATATATATATATATATATATATATATATATATATATATATATAATTAAGGCCTCTCACAACACAATGCCATGTCATTAATGTAACGATCCAACACAAAATAACCCACAAACGTGTAATGAAAACTGTTTGTTTTTTTAAATAATAATTAAGTCCTCTCACAAGAAATTGCCATGTTATTAATGTAAATATCCAACATAAAATAACCTTTTCATAATGCTGGTCAACCTATAGCTCCACATAGTTTCTTCCTACAAAATTAAGATCAGAGCATAAGCAAGAGCTAATGAATCTAGGAATATAGATAATGAAATATGGAATAACAGATCACTGACTGGAAATTATAAGGGTATTAAAAGCCACCAAGGAGTTCTGTGATTATAAAAAATGCAGAAGACGGGAAACCTATTATTTTACAGTAGGGGGTTATAACTTATCCAAGTTTTCTAATGCTCTTTTTGTAATGACATCCAAACTCATCAATTAGCACTGACATCAGAACTCACTGGTGAAATAGATATTATTTACAGGAGTGTAAGTGTACGGATATTAGCATCATGGCTCTGTGATTCATTTTAAAACCTTTCCTGCAAGAAACTTGGTGCAGAAGCAACCCGTTCACACGGTCCTTCTTAAACTATTCTGAGGCATTATTGTATATTAAGCTACTATATTGTAACATAAATAGACATATGATATCACACAATTTAAAGTTTACAACAAACTATACAGCCTGCATGATTATTATTCATATTAGTTTACTATTGAAACAAACCAAAATCTGTACATTCAGCTGCAGTATTTACCAGAAAATGTATTCCTAAGAGAGGATTTCCAGTCAAAGCATATCACTGACCTCAATATCCTGACGTGAGCTTAAATTATCATTTTTCCACTGTAAACAGTAGAATGCGGAAAGCCAAATATATCACGAGACCTTTTCACTTGTGTGGAAGTGTATTTATAAAATATAAGAAAATATTGGTTTTGTTTTACCAGCAGATATCCAGCCTTTCTTATTAATGATCAATAAAAAGATATTTCTATTTAATGGAAACTATCTTATTACTGCGCTTCAGCTGAAAGCCGATAGAACTCTGTATATAGAAATTCTGCTATTATTCGTTTTATCATATTTGTCTCATTCATTTGATTTTTATTACATAAATATAACATGGGAACATTAAAGTGTAACTGTCTACGATGGGTACACTTTAATATTAACATGTTAACGTTTTGTAACTGGGCAAAAATAGATATTTTTTTTGTAGGAACTATTTAAAGTAATTTCAATCATGGAAATGCATTAAAAGGGGCTATTAATTTTTGGAAACCCCCACTATTTATTTAACACTTCCCAAGAACAACATGGGGTCTCACTCCTCAATGTGTCCTATCTGACCTAATGTAAAATACAATAAATGAATTCAGGAAGCAGGGGATGAGCCCCACATATCTGTTACATAGAGCCATGCTAAGCGGCTGATAATCATTATTACACTAAAGGGAGCCCAGCAGCAATCGTGAATGTGAAAACTTTGTTCAGATTTTCTTCTGCGTTAAACATATAAACCATACCACACCTAGCACCCTGCACCTGTCACAACCCGTGCAGTTCCTCTTTCCTGCCTTGGGTGTCACTCTCTGCTCTGGTGCTTCTAGTACAATCAGCTGATGCAACAAACTGTTGAGATGCAGACCAGAGTGTGCTAGAAGCACCAGAGCAGAGAGCAACACCCCAGGCAGGAGAGAGGAACTGCACAGGTTGTGATAAATGCTGGGTGCTAGAATGAACACTACCACAGCAGGAAAATGTTCTAGCATAGGAGTGTACTGATTTTATTTGTGGAATTCAAAAATGGTGCCTTGTTTTCTGACTCCACTACAATAACTGCAATTTGACTTTGAACCCTATAGTGTTCATGACATGACATGGTTACAAGAGATTGGATGCCAGAATTCACTAAGATTTACCCATACTGATGTGTTGCATAGTTTCCAAAGATGGACTCTCCAGTCTCCACATACACTTTACATTAAGCCACAAGATGCAACATTCTAAATGCTTAGAATGTTTTAACTTGAATCATTGTCTGCACTGCACATTGCACCTTCACCAAAATCATTCCATTACTGAAGGGACATGTATTCAATGCAGTGTGAATGCACAACTTTTCATGTCACCACTGCCTAACCTGTACAGATAGGGCTTGTCCATGCATCGCACATGGACCCACGGGTCTAGGGAGGCCCCGCACCACACACCCTGCACATAGGACTAACTACTATGACTGCCAGTGCGGCCCAACAGGTCCCTATGCTTATCCTGCAACTCTATCTTTCTAGTGATATATGCAGAAAATTGGAGCCACTCAGAAACTAGAAAAGATTGGCATGTCTACATTAAACATATAAGCTATAGGGCTAGGGTTAGGTTGTGGTTAGGGTTCAGTTAGGCTGCAGCAGCACCATATCTTCATTACGATGCCCAGTGCTGGCCATGCCCCGCTCAGCGCATGACATCCTGATGTCATGCCACAGGGGGGCAGGGCTACAAGCGACCAGCACAACAGCAATGCCCGAAGCATCCCCAGGATGCTCTGGGGGGCTGTTATAGATGCAGTTGGCCGTTTGGAGTGTCCAGAGGATACTCCGGGCTGTGCTGCATCTACGATTCTGGCTGCAGGGTGCCGTTCCAGGCACTCTTCTAGCCAGATACAGGGACCATGGTTGGGCCGCCGTGCCGACCCTGGGCTAGGGTTCAGTTAGACTGCGGCAAGGTTACAGGTAACGCCGGTTAAGAGTTAGATATTGACAATCACACTGTCGACATACATAATGTGAATGTCGACATAAAGACCACCTCGACACGCTGAATGCCAACATTCTGATTGTCTAACTTGAATAACACACCCTCTCAGTGATGTCCAATGGTCCTTAGTGAAATTCTCATATACATTGTTGCAGGCCTCCAAATTGGGTAGGTGAAATGTATTGGTCATAAGGCTGCATACTGTATGTATACAGCTGAATAATGAATCACAGATATGCTTCTGGCATTCTACATATATATCACTGTCCCTTTAAATGCTGGGTTACTTTTTAACAGGTATATGACAGAGATATTCTTCTTGCTCTAAAGGAGAGCCCTCTAACAGTCTAATGTATACAGCATTTACAAGGCTAGACCTTCGTTGGTGCTGTATTTAATGCTACTGCTAATCATGCAGATTAGTGTGAAACAATTACAATAGCTAATTAAAGGACAGCACATATTTTTGGCACCTTCTCAATCTGTGCTGCTGGGAATTTTTAACTCAACGCAGAAAAAGATTGCTATGGAAAAAATCAACTACACCGGCTTTCCCAAACTAGTCCGAAGGTAATTAAATACCATACTAACTTGGCTGTTATTACTATTATAATAATACATATTCCAGCACAAATGTAAATTGGAAAAACAAAGACCTTATTACGCCTCAATTGACAATAACAGCTGAAATTAACAATCATCTTTATTTTAAAACTTGACTTAGGAAGTGTCATTGGCTCAGTGCTGATAACAGGTGATATTACAATAGCACTGATAGAACCATCCACGAAGCAGGCATCATGGTTAATCTCCGGTGACCTATTAATACAAGAAATGCAATAGGAGAGAGTGATTTCTTTTTCAATAACTGAGTCTCAGGTATGAAATTAACATTAAAGTAAGGTATAAAAATGATGTACTATATACCTCTCATACTCATACTCATCCAGGTTCCTGCCAGTCGAAACTATGTGTCCTAAAGGACAGAGGGTATGGTCAGGCACATCTTGGTGGGATTTATTTTGTCCCACTTTTGCCATAATTGTAATGGGAAATGTGATCTGTCCAAAGTTACTAAAAATAAATTGTGAAAAAATACCGGGGGAAGCCTTGTGATAATAATGCCACCTGGAGGTGGCATTATCCAAGGTTTCCCTCGGTTCCTCGACTCCTGCTCTGCTCTGACAGGCAGAGCAGAGCCAGGAGCTGGGCCCCAGTGATCAACTGTGTGGGACCGGTGATCGGTGCTCCGGTGATGTCCTCTGGGGCTCCAGTCAGCTGGTCTCCCAGCTCCTGCACTGTAACCCTGGTCAGCTACTGCATAGAACAACTGACCGGGATCACAGTGCAGGATAGGAGACCAGCTGACCCGAGCTCCAGGGGACATCACCGGAGCACTGATTACTGGAGGGGGTGGCCGCGAGGGAGGTGGTGGTATCCAGCGGCAGGCGTGTGCACAGGCACAGTCTCCCTGTATTTTTTCTGAAAAACACAGGGAGAAGTTTGCGGACGGCATTTGCGGGGACAGAGCTTTATTGCAAGCTCTGTCCCTGTAAAGGATTTTTGATAAATCCCTGTGATATTTTCTAAATTCATAATGCAAATTATTCAGAAATATCACACTACAACCGCATTTTCAATGCAGTTTGTAGTAAATAGAGCCCTTTGTGAGGAATAGGCAGGGACGCAGAGAGAGATCGGGTACTCTTTACCGGGGCGCGGATCCTGCAGCCCCCTACCACACCTGCCTCGTTACAGGATGTGGCACTTCAGACTGGGAGAGAGAGGAGACTGCTGTGTGCTGGGCTAGGGAGAGGCTGCTGCAGCAATACTGCAGTGAGTCCGCTCTCTCCCTGTGTGTTGTTTGGGGAAGAGTGATTGCCCCTCCCTTCCCCACCGGCGGACCTGTCACCAAATTAAATAGCGCAATAATAGTTTTGAAATATGCAGGGGTAACATGCGGCATATACCGAACTATTATTGTGTTCCTTAATAGACCCTTAAATAACCAAGGGGTTGATGTATCAAGCAGTAAAAATACTGGTGAAGTGGACCAATGGAGAAATTGCCTATAGCAACCAGTCAGCTTTGATTTAGCATTTATCAAGTACATTCTATAAAATGATAGGTAGAAGCTGATTGTTTGCTAGAGGCAACTTCTCCACTGTTTTCACTGCTTGATACATCTGATCAACTCCCAAATTCTAGTCTATCTCCTCCCTCGCTGGAACAGTACAGCAGGGATATTTCTCACCAGCAGCTATAAGGAAGGAAGTTGAGGTGTTAAGCTGGGTACACACCTAGCAGATATATCTGCAGATGATAGTTGTTCATACACACTGAACGGCCATCATGTTCTATCTGTCAGTGGGTCCCGCTGGCCGGGGGTCGTTCCGCGACCCCCTCCCTGCAGCTGCTGCTCCAAGTGTACAGGTGGATGGCTGATCACCCGTACACAAAGCACGATGGACCGATATATCGGCCATCGGCTGTGCAGCACAGCCGATGCGATATGTCTGTGAATGACGTAGCTCATGCTGGCCGACGGGGCATACAATATATTTGCTGATCATTTCATCATCTGCCCGTGTATATCCAGCATTACACAGCACCTACTAGGATCTCCATAAGCATCCACTGTGCTCTTCTGAGTTAGGGGCCTCATGAGGGTGAGTCGGAATTGTCAAAAAAACTAAAGCTGGGTACACACTGACAAATATATCGTCTGCTCGTTTGAACGGGCGATATATCTATACTGCATCGCCGGGTGTGTACAGTAGATATGTCTGTGAACGACGTTGTTCACAGACATATCCGATCTGCTGTGCAGCACACAGCAGATGGCCAACATATCTGAAAGGGGATGTAGTCAGCGGTCTGAATGCCGATGCTATCTCGACAAGGGAGTCAAGATAGACGTCGAAATACCGACGCCTATCTTAATCCCGACGCCAGAACACAGTCGGACGGATGTCATTCCTAGGGGGGAGGGTTAGGGTCAGGCACCACTGGGGGGGGGGGTTAGGTTTAGGCACTAAGGGGGAGGGTTAGGTTTAGGCACTAAGGAGGGGGAATTAGCTTCAAGAAATAACGGGGAGGGTAAAGGTGCCCATCCACTAGAAGACAGGCAAAAGACTGCACGATTACGACATTGTAATCGTGCAGTCGTTTGTCAGTTTGTGATGTGCCTACACTGAACGAGCAGTCGTTCAGTGAAGGCACATCAATCATCTGCAAACATGTTGAACCTGACAATATCGTCAAGTTGTACAACATATTTGGACGATGATAGATGTCTAAACAACCAGCGGGAGCGCGCATCGCTGGTCGTTTTAGACATTTTTTAAACAATCTGCAAACGATTTTCAAACGATTATCGAACGATATCGTTATCGTTCAATTGCTCAATTTAATTGTCTAGTGGATGTGTGCCTTATCCAACCCCTGTCGGGATACCAACCATCGTTATGCCGCTGTCGGTATTCTGACAGGAAGCATCCCAACAGCCGGCATATCATACCGATTCCTCTGAAAGATATTTCGGCCATCTGCTGGTGTGTGAGAGCGACCAGCCGATCACCTGTACACATGCTGTGGCACACGGCAGTGACTGACAGCTGAACTCGGCAGGCGATTTCAATGCCTGCCAATTGAGCGGTCAAGCCCAGCACATCGGGCAGACGAATTGGTAAGTGAGTATACACTTACGAATCATCAGATAGGTTGGCGGGTCAGCAGACCCGTCGTCCTAGTGTGTACCCAGCTTAACTCATGGGAGCATCATATCAAATATTATATTTGTGCACTATATAGTTTGTACTTCAATTTGTTTTAATATTGGAAAATGCGTAAGCACTAGTATAAATCTCATCTCCCTTCACTCTTCTGTCAGCCCACTTCGTTCACTTCATACACGTCACCTTTCATGCCAACTGATTACTTCCTCCCACTCCCGCCTCCACGATTTTGCCCGCACTGCTCCCCACCTTTGGAACTCTCTCCCTCTCCCCATCAGACTCTGCACCTCTCTACAATCATTCAAACGAGCTCTTAAGACCCACTACTTCATTAAAGCCTTCCAGGTCTCATCCTAACTTGCTGCTACATCTTCCTCCCTCCCTGCCTACCTCATCTGTGTCACTCCTGTTTGTCTGCCCCTCCATTTTAGAGCAGGGCCCTCTACCCTCTTGTGCTTCTCCCTACTGTATTTTCACTTATCTCTTACTCCCTACTAGGGCAACTAACACTTGGCTGCTTATTTGGGTCTAAAGGTTGCTAATATAGCAAAGTTTATCATACTTGTCGGTGTATTGTATTGTAAGTCGCTGTTTACTTATTTGTTTATGTACTGTGTAAGGCGCTGCGGAATATTTGTAGCGCCATATAAATAAATGATAATAATAATAACAATAATAATAAATGAAGTATATGTACATTAGTATAGTGTACTGCCTTAATATTGGGAAAAACACAGAGAAAATACAAGATGAATGTTATACCGTTATTTCCCATAAAAAAAAATAGCAATGTTTAATAAAAAACAAAAAACATAACACTGATCTTTTACCCACCTCCTCCTCCTTCCTTAATTTCAAAGCTGTGCTCTGCAACCTATTATCATCAATTTATTCTCATTCCCCAACTATATTTAACATGCTGCTTACAGTCTGCAATCTGTAATTATTCACACACATATTTCCCAAAGGAGAAAGGAGTTCATGAGATGTGAGTTTTATTGTGACAAAACACTGACAGTAGCTGGACTACTGTCAGCACTGTTGCCAACACCGAAATATGAAAGCCATTTAACACTTATTAGCTTATATAATGGCATTGCTTGTTGCTGTACAGTTGCCGCAATACCATACTGTACCTTGGTAAATTTCATGCATTATTATTTGTTTATCCCCATCTACACATGGCAACCGTACAAAAGATTTATTTATAACATCAGTAGAGCTATTTCTGACAAACTGATTTTTATAGCAAAATATGTAATGTAAATGTTTATATGTTGTAAGTAGTGATGTAATAACTTATGTTTGGAGAGCAGTGATGTCACTTGTGTTACATGACTCATTGTGAAAGTACTCCATGATATAATGCACAAAGTCAATGAAGACAAAATACATTTGGATATGTCACTTAGTTAATACAAGCAATATGTGCATATGATAATACTGTAAATAATAGAACCTGTTATTTTACAGTAGAGGAATATTAGATGTCAGCTTGGATTTCCTTGACCTGCAGTATTAAGGCTTTATACAAAATCCTTGGTGACTCATAATATTTATTTACATTGCTACAATTGCATTAATCAAAGTAACAATATACTATTTTCTTGGGAGTAAACGGAGAATATATCCATATACATTGATCTCTATGTTAAGTAGTAATACCATACATTATAATGTTATGACATCATATCTCCTGTATTATAGAATAGCATACAATGTGGTAATAATTTAGAATAGATCATAGAAAAGCCCATTATGTTATTAAGTGTTCAGTAGTAGATAACACCATTGTAGCACATCTAAGACTCCTTTCCTGTTAAATCGTTATTTTTTTCCCAATGAACAGCATATTGCAAATATAGGGAGCTACTCAATTAATTCCAGTGACGGACGCCGAGCCTGATTCAGATCCGCTCGCAAGTGCTATGCGCTCACGGGCGGGTCGATGTTAGGCCACTGCGCATGCCGGAGCCGGCTCTGACGTGCGCATGCGTGAGACCCGGCTAGCGACGGGCGCTCCGTCGCTCCGGGTCTCACACCAAAAGGGGGCGGCTGTCGATTTTGATCGACAGCTCGCACCGTTTTGGAGGTGTGGCGTGGGGGTGGCTTCACAAACGGAGGCGTTTCCATGTGAACACCTGCCGTTTGTGGGCGGCCCCACTGATATCGCCAGTGATGTCAGTGGGAGAGCTTCCGGCTCTATTAGAGCCAGAAGCTCTCTGGAGCTTGCGGCCACGAGACCCTACCACAAGGGTCTCGTCGCAAGACCATCATCCTGGCCGCTCGCAATAGCTGTGGGTGGTCACATCATCCTGGCCGCTCCAAAGAAAAAAAAACGCCCTTTCAGAGCGTCCGGCTCTGAATCAGGGCCACTTTTCACCGTGAGAATGCCTGGGATTAGCGACATTAAGCTACAGCTCCCGGGCTAGGTGACAGGCGCGATACAGCTATCAGGTTGCGACTGGCTCCCCCCTCAGGAGGGCGCGAGCAGAAATCCAGGATAAGTGTAGCCTCACTTTCCCTGTGACCTCGTTTACCTGACGACGGAACTCCTTGGATAACTTATAATATCCTTATAATACCCCTTTTACACCGGAGCTAAAACCCGGGTTATTGCAGGGTTAACCCGGGCAGCTCCTTGGTGTAAAAGGGGTAAGGGTTGGATCGCCGAGTAGAGTGACCCGGCAATCCAACCCAGGTAAATAGCAGGGTTTAACACAGGAGTGACCCGTGAAACCCTGCTGTGTGTACGGCGCACTCCAACTCTTGATGACCTGCAGTGCGCCACAATCCGGCCCATTGGTACGGCTTCAGTGGCGCTTGGAGATGACGTCATCTCCAAGCGTCCACTTTCTCGCCAGAAAAGCCGGGGCTATGCAGACCCAACTGCGATGTGAGCAGCGCCGACTCGGGAATATCCCGAGTCGGCGCCGGCTAAGTTCCAGATCTAATCCGGATAGGAACCCTGTTCCAACTCCGTGTCAGACCCGGAATTTAGGTGGAAAAGGGGTATAATCTACCAAAGGGTGTACATTATATCTTATAAAATTGATTTATCATCATATGGGAACCTACCAAACAAAAGGTCCATAAACATTTCATAATTTAATATGTCAGAAAAAGGCATATGACCTAGAAATGTCCTTTTTGTAAGGGCTAAATTAGAAAAAAAAGACCAAGAGGTTCTAACCTGGTCTATGAACAAATAAGTGTATGTAGTATTTCAGGGCCATAACTAGGGTGGTGCAACCTGTGCCATGGCACAGGGCACCGTGGAGCAGGGGGCGCTGTTTGAGTCTGTCAATTTTCCTGTTTATTATCATTCTTACTTGTAGCTTCCTCTTCTTTTATCCCCAGCATCTCCTGGCCTCCCCTATCTCTTCCCTGGCCCTTCCTCATAGGGCCATGGCCTTTTTTCAGGTGCATTAACTTATGTCCCTATTTGAAAAATGCGGAAGGGGGGCACCAAATGCTCTTTCTGGCACAGGGCACCAAAAAGCTTAGTTACGGCTCTGTAGTATTTACTTTCACTGCTTATCTCGGCCTGTGTGTATAGTTTCCTCACTATGGCTTTAGCCACCGTTGTGTCACGTGGATGAACGAAATAAAATAAATAGTATATTTCTGTAATCAGATCAAGCCGCTGTCGCTAGCTATACAAAGGTGGAGGCTGGTTATAGGGCGAAGGCTGCATATACACAGACCGCAGTGTTCAATAACTTGAAAGTTGAAAACTGCTACAGAGAGAGAGGTTAGACAGTTGCTAATCCCAAGGCTGCACACAGTAGTCAGAAGTTTCCTACAGTCCTCCTGTATGCCGGTTACACTGTATGTAGGTGGTGATCAGCAGGTGGATTTACAATTCAGCAACTGTCTAAAATATCACAGTGGCTTTTCCTAGATCACTAGATCAGTATAAATTTATACTGGCTACACACAATGGTGCAACAATCAAGCACACACAGCATGTTTAGTTACAACATTGCGGAAAGATTGAAATGAGATCAAATAAAACCCTTTTATTTTGCATGTGCAAACATGACCAAGATATGTATCAATATATAATATATACAGACCAAGAAGAATCCCATCAGCAGTTTATGAGTTAAGTGTTACTTATTAATATACAGAATTTTTCTCCTTTAAATAACATTCCTACTTTTAAACCGAAGTTTCACTGTCTCTCATTCTTTCTTTCTCTGGTAAATCTATTTTAAGTCTTAGAGGTATTGCTATGGAAACACAATCTCCTGGTTCCCAAATAGATCTGTCTTCTTTCTCAGTGCACCCATCGCCTTCCCACTTAGCAGGCAGCCATTTTGTGGGCTGAACCAATATTCAGCTCCCTAGGTACTAGTGACATTCCCAATGCATAGTACATAAACTTCATAGTGAATTGACAGACTGCATTCTTCTGAGTCACATACATTCCACCCCCAAAGGGATGTCTGCAGGCAATATGTGCACTGTGCATTTAATATAATTATAGCCACTTTGATAAATATTAGTTTTAGTGAAGTGTGGTATTTATTATATAATATTGTAATACTGTACTGTTTTATGCTCATTTTGAGCTCAAGCAATGAAATGGGAAGTTTTTAAACAAGCTGGAGGCCAAAGAAAAAGTTACATATGTAAATACTAGCTGAATAACCTGGTGTTGTCTGTGGGATTTTTTTATTTGTCATTTTCTAAACCTTGAGTCCGTCTCTGTTAAGCCCCACCCACAATCCAGTCATCTTATTTCCTTCACATAAACCTCATGCTCTATCCCCTGTTGCCGATTCCCCTCCCACCTCCCTTTGCTGTCCACTGATTGGCTGAGACACCAGCCTGTCATGTCAAATCACAGCTTCTTCCCTCCGCTCAGCCGCTAACGGTCCTGGAGGCTGGCTGTGAGTGCTGGAAATTAATGGCAGCCGGGGCAGAGGGCATCCCTGTGGAGGTGGCCATGGGGTATCAGGTTGCAGCACTCATATACATTAGTTCTGGTATGTGTGTGTACGTAAACTTGATGACATAATAAAAATCAGGGTCCAATTTTATAATAATAGATAAGGCATTAATAAGGACTCACATTTCTTTTCTTGACCATGAATCCAAATGGAAAGCAGCGATTATAATTCCCACCTGCTGTAAAGAACTGTATACCCAATTTAGAAGCAAAGATGGAAACTTTAGGCTGTTGTGGTTGTTGTGGTGAATCAAACCAGAAACATATAACACTGCAGAGCTGCTAATGCAGTTATCATCTAGCTCAATAAAAATCAACTATAATTACAGTTAATTATATTGATCGGAAGCTGTTTGGTGTAGCTTGTATTTCTAACAAACAGTTTGTGGTTTTGAATGATAAAACCATTTCCCATAATTGTAGTAGGAATAACACACAAGACTACTGAATTTACTGAGCACAGACCAGAAAAATTCTAGAAGAGTGGGAGATCTGATGTCTGCTGTCTGGCTTTGCTAAATATACTATTGCTCAGCATTTGTATTTTTACTTCTAAACCACCCGTAGATGTCCACAATGCACACTACTATTAAATAAGGAAACTGTCCATCCAATTTCCTTTGTGTATGAGATTATATTAAAATATCAGAAAATAATCTATTGTAACAGTGTTACAATTATTTCTCAAAATTCATTAGAGAAATGATATTACTATGTTACATGTCAAACAGACAGATATTGATGACCTTAAACAAACAGCTTGGAATGTTACCAATAGCAATGTAGATAATGTAACCATTATTCATGTAATCTAAAGCAGCAGGGATGATCTAGGTCATTTGAAGGTATGATTAGATGATTATCACCATAAAAATCTACAGGGGATACAGCATTAAAAATAAGCAGGGCTGCCAAGAGCTGCGTCGTGCCCGGGTGGAGGGGACATGGCCTATTCGTGGGAGGCATGGCCATGCCCCCTTAAGAAGAAAAAAAAAGTACTGTTGGAGTGGGGCGCCGTGAGCCCCCTCAGCCCTGCGCATATCCAGGGAGGGGGGGTTGATCCCCCCCCCTCACAGGCAGAGGAGAGTGCTGCTGTGTGCTGGGCTGCTCAGCTGACAGGGAGGAGAGGCGTCGGCACCCCTGGCCCCTGCCAGGCCCCTCCAGCAAGCCCGTGCCCAGGTAATTCGTACCCTCTCCCCCCCCCTTCCCTCTTGGCACCCCTGAACGTAAGTTCATCTTTATGTCTATATTAATAACTTCTACACTATGTAATTATTGTTGGTTAGATACACTATTCAGATGTGCATATCTAGCTGGCATATGCCCATTCCCCATCACGGTTTTATACTGTATGTTTGACATAATAGGGTTTGAATTAATTTACACAAATAGCTTTTAACACTGCTTAGTTGATTATCGGGCAGACTAAACAGCATCAATGGCTGGTTCTCTGCACATGACTCCATATGCCAGCCCAATGAAGATCAGTACCGGGATGAATAAAGTTCCAGTTAGATACATTCGACAGCATAAAGTATCTAACCACTGATGACAGACAGTGCATGTAAAAGTAATTTGCTAAACAGACTCGTCCATCGTTTTATTTATTTTGTTGGTTGGGATCACAGAAGTGTTAATATTTGTAAATAGTACTAATTGTAATTGTATCCAGCTTATGACTTTATTTATAACATATTGAAATGATAGCAAACAAAGCTGTAAACTGCTTCCAAATCCCACCGCCGGTAACTGTTCTACATGCAGAATATTGTCTACAGCAGAATAAAAGTCCTGTAATGGTTTAGAAATTCCCAGAGCAGACAGATTTCCAGATGTTCCATGTGACATGTGTAGTCCAGACCATTAACTCAGTCACCAGAAGCTCTGCTGCTTTACACAGCAGCATCGTACAGCCCTCTGCTGCTGTGCAGGACGTCTTCTGGCCTCGCTCCAGACAGATTTGCTCAATATGACTCTGAAGACGCTGTACTGAAATGGATCACTGTTACAAGCAATAAACCTCACACAAAACAGTCATATGCTAGGCAACCTCTGGCTCTTTCAGCTGTTGCTTGTTGCTGACTGACAGGGCATGCTGGGGCTTATAGTTCCCAACAGCAGCTGTTGAGCCCCAAGATGCACAAGCCTGTCCTACCAATTGACTTGAGAAATTCACTATGAAAACCATATGTTCCCTTGCTATTTCCCAATCATGGCTAAGAAAATATCATACTGTATAGTATACCAGCACTGCTTGTAACTTAAGGATGTGGATTTCAGCAATGAGGGCCCCATCACACCGTAGCAGTGCAAGAGGGTCTGGTGTATCCACAATGGAAATGAGGTGCTACTGTATGATATGAACAATATCAGATACACATTTCATTTTAATGTGTAAAAAAAACATAAAGGGCCATATTCAATTAGTTTTGCACCCGCGATACTTTTTCGCATGCCGCACTTTTCGCCGACTTCGCGTGTTTTAGCCGCAGAAACTTATCGGCCGCGACCCTGCTATTCGCCGTATTAAATTCCAAATTCGTCCCGGCGAAACTCAAACAGGCAAAAAGTGCTGTCTGAAATGGGGAAATCAGCCTGACACCCCCCAAAAGATGCACTAAAATTGGGGATCAGTATAGATGTCCCAGATTAGTCCCCTGGAGCTATTTGGGATACTTAAGTACTATCAATTGCCTCTATATGGCGTCTTTGCACAAGTGGTGAAGAATAGCATTAAGCAGTTTTTTGGGTGAAAATGAGTAGTGCTATCAAATTTTGGGTACTTGAAAATGGGTGCAAGCATGGTTTAAAATCGCTAAAGTGACGTTTTAAGGGACGCAAAAAACGCACCTTCAGCAAACACCTGCAATAAAAAAACCACCTCCCCCATACTTACAGACCCCCCAAAAGTCTATTTCGCTAGTTTTTGTGTTTGTACCCCCACTTTGTACTTTTTCACCCCCATTTTCAAAGTGCTTTTTTGGGGTGTTCCCCTTTTTTTTGCGTTTTTTTGACGCAGTTATCCTTTGGGGGGCTGTCCAAAGGGTACAGAGTGGTTTCCGTACACTTGCACCCCAAAACAGCAATTCTGCACTTTTTTCAGCTGGGTACGTATGTGAAAAGTCTTTGCAATTGAATACGGCGAATAGTTTCCACCTGGCGAAAAGCCACAATCGGCGATACTTTTTCGCCGATCACGGCTTTTCGTATATAATTGAATACGGCCCAAAGTGTGTGACTTCCAAATATTGTATGGTTTATATTGTATAATAAATATTAGTAAAGGGACCAGGGTCACCTTGATCAGCCCTGCGATCTGTCCCGTCTCGATCCTTTCCCTGCCCCAATCCACCCAGGTACATTTACGCGTTCCCGGCAGAGTCAGTGTTCCTCCTCCAGATGCAGTGGTATGTCCCATCCTGTCGCTGCAGTGGGAACCATTGATTTTGCCCCTGGCTCCCACTGCGCATGTCGCAGACGGTACAGATCATAGCTAATTATTATATAGATACTTATAAAACCAAAATAAATTAAAATATTATAAATAGTGATTACATCGCTTAAAACATGTGGAGTGATGTCATCTACTCTGTATTAGCATGAAAAGACATGTAAATATATATGATAAATATCATTACTGTGCATTGCAATGGTAGACAAGTGCCCAGTTACAAACTGTAGGAGTGGGGTATATTACACAAGGGGTGACTCCAGATATTGGTAATATTCCTAGATGATGAAAATACAAAATTAAAGTAAGTGGTACCATTCTCTGCCAACAGGTGTCGATACAGAGCCACACCATTATTTTATGCTTATGTGCTAATACCTTCCAGAGATTTGCAAAACTGGTTATACAATATGCTAGGGCAAAGAGAAGATACATTGTAAAGTCATTTGTTATTTGCGTTATATGTTTGTGTCTACATTATGGGACTGATGTAGAGTTGGCTGCATTCTGGGAATAAAGAATTAAAAAAACCAGCCTACTCTCTTCCATTCTGCCTCTCGAGACCTATTTAGGAGATACATACAATATTCCATCACATGGGATTCCGCCACTTGGAATACTGGTACGGAGTCCGGACACCTGTCAGAATCTTGGCGTCAGCATCCCGAAGGTAAGTAGCAGGGTTAGGGGAGGGTTAGCATTAGGGTTAGGCACGAGGAGGAGGGTTAGATTTAGGGTGTGGGAAGGAGGAGGCTAGTTGTAGGCACTGGGGGCGAATTTATGTTTAGGCACCAGGGCGAGAAGATTAGGGGTAGGGATAGGGCGAGGGTTAGGATACCTACCAACAAGTGTCGGTATCCTAACCCTGTTTGGTTGCCGGCGTCGGCATTTTGACCGCCGGGATCCCGAGCGCTGGCATCCCATACCCAACCCCAATGGAGGTGCAAGTGTTAGATACATGCAAGTCTACATTGGTGCATGTGCATGCATTCTCATTGGGGGCATTTGCAGTCTGAATTTTAACAATTTATACTTCAGTTTAGCATCAGACCTTTTGTATATACTTTGCATTGTGGGCCTGATTCAGAGTTGGGAATAGAGAAAGAGATTGCACTTAACTGTGTACCTGGACAAACCATGTTGCAATGCAAGGGGTGTAAATACATATTTGTTTTTGCATGTAGGGTAAATACTGGTGGCTTTTGTATGCAGCCTACAAATACTGCACAGCTTTATTATTACTCTACAATTTAGATGTCAGTTTGGACACCGCCCTCCCAAATCTAAATCTCTCTGCACATTTTAAATGTGCCCCACCTGCAGTGCAGCATGGTTTCACCAAGATGATCAGTTGAGAGAGATATCTCACTCTATTCCCAACTCTGAATCAGGCCCTGTGTACAATTTGAAATGTGTAGCTTGATAGTTTTTATTTTTACACAGTCATCACCAAAACAGTCTGCTAATGGCATGACATGCATTGGCAAATTCCCTGTTATCTGTTATCGCTGCAAATAGTGGCAATCAGAGGTGTTAATTAATGTGGTGAAATTGCACTAACTGATGAACTGGCTGCTTACCTTAAAGAACACCTGTGCTTCAATATAGTGTATGCCTACAGTACCCAGCTTATAGTCACCTTATTTACTTTTGTATTAAAATTATTGCAACAGTTTGAGAAACAACTAAACAAAATCCACTTTGTTGCAGAGAATAACTAAATGTTTGGCATCTGAAGGCCAGATTTGTGAGAACTGAATAGATTGGTGTCACACATCTTATCATGTATGCTGTCTCCACAAAATCAATTTGGAAACAATCAATACAACTGCCAGACTAGAAAACACAAATCACGGAATGAGTGACTTTCTATAACTCTTTTACGTTGACCTCTATAGCTCCTCTATCACCACTTACTGAAAGGACAATACCTGCCTTAGATTGTGGTCAGGAAAATATTATCAGAGCTTTGTCTGAAAATGGCTAGTAAGATAAATAAGAAATGGAAAAGTATCATAGAAAAAAGAGGAACACTGTATGTCTGGAGAATATTGTTGGAGTGCAGATAATCTATCCTTATATAATGGACCTGCACCTAAATCTGTGGTATTGAAGTTTCATACTGACACAACGTTTCATTCTGCATTACAATTCAATCAGAGTATTAGTGGTGATAGAGGAAATGTAGTTTGAAGTGAAAGTTGAAAAACATTTCAAGGTCAAGTGCAAAATTTTACATATTTGATATGTATATTAACTAGGGGTAATTCAGCAGTGCACACTAGTGCACTGCTGATCGCAGATTCAGGAATCTACACACGTGCAGAACGGATCTGCAATCACACACGCAGTCCGGCAGCAAACTGTCAGTGATTGACAGTCTGGGGGGGAGTGGAGAGGTCAGGATCTCTGTCGGCTGTAGGAGATTTCCTGGCCCCTTTTACTCATTTGCAGCAGCCGGCTTGTCTGACCCCATAGTAACTAAGCCGGCCGATGGAATCGCAGATGATCAGATGCTACGTCCTTGTATGCAGCTCGGATCAGTAATACGTTCAGAAGGCATGACGCTTCCTGCCGTATCACATATTAGTGCTATCACAGCTGCTAACATGTTAGCTGCTGCAATAGCAAATGCGTCCACAGCTGAATCAAATAACAAAATGACACTAAAATTAGTTATTACTATCTAGTAATTGCAACTTTTTTTTTTCTTTTAGAACTACATAGGTCCTGGATTACAGTTGTATTTGCATGATATAAAGACATTTTTGGTGTGCATATTTAGAGATGCATGTATCTCGCACTTGCAGCCCTTTGCCATAGTAGAGGAGGATCAGCAACATTAACGCTAAAGCATAGAACAGTGGGTGCAAGCTAAGCACTTTCCTTTGAAATGCATCTTAGGATGGATGTTGAAAAACGTTAGCTACAAGACTTATATTTTGTACCTACATAAACTGGTTGCATGTCTTGGAGCTGATGATTTTGACTGTCATATCTTTAAGCCCTTCAGTGCTAAGGAAGAGTGGGACTGATCTTCATTATGTACATAAACATTCTAAGGACGAGTCCCACTCATCCTGAGCATTACAGAACCAAAAGTGTTAAAATGTATCTAAAATGTATCGGTTGTATGCAGCTCAACATCTGACCTAGAAATTTAATTGTGCGGATCTTTGCACATGCAGCATCTTTACTTCAAATCTATATCAGGTCTATAATTGGGGTTGTGCCACGTATCACACAATATGATGTGGGGACATTTTTGGGTGAAATTATGTATCTCTAACCAGAGCTTAATTTAATTTGCCCGACAAAAAGTTGTACACATCACCTGAGGCTAATAATTGTTATTACCCATCAGCAAAGCAATTACAAGCAAAGTAATTTTGATAAAGCATATTATACCATACTGTATAAAAAGCCAGACAGTTTCAGTAGAAGTGATGACTGCCTTAATTACAACTTTAGGAGGTAGTGTTAACTCTGCTGCTACAGTAACAGCTGATATGGTCACAGAGCAAACTGTCTAGGCTTCGGTTTAATACAGTTGTGGGAAACCTGTGGCCCCTCCAGCTGCTGTGGAACTATACATCCCAGCATGGCCTGCCACAGTTTTGCTGTTAGGGCATGTAAAAACTGTGGTAGGGCAGGCTGGGATATGTAGTTCCACAGCAGATGGAGACAAACTTGTTAAACATCTGTAAATTTACAGAAATAAAATGTTTAAAAAATGACCACACATAACTAAACACAAAGTTGACTTCTTCGATATAATCAAACACACAGAATTTTCACAACAACAAACTGAGCCCACCTAGGACTGTGAACTCATTTACAATCCTTGAGCCTCCTTTTTGTTGTAGGATTATCTTCTGCTTCAGTTCCAACAATTGTGATAGTGTCGGTAACAAATGTTGATTGTTAGCATATTTTATAGATAAAATTGACAATAAAATTTTTTATCAAGCTTCATGAATCCTGTGAATGGATGCTACACTTTTCCCTACAATTGGGATTTCGGAGTTGTTTCTGAGTTTTCCTGGACCTCATTTAGGCACAGTGTGACAGTCCACAAGCCTGGAAAGAATGTGCTCTAGATGTGGGCTCATGCAGTTGACCTTTCTTTGAATGATTCAGTATTAAGTGCAATGGCAGAAACCCCTCAAGAGGAAAGAAGAACGACTGGCTGTGTTTCAACAATTTAATGACTGCATAGTAAAATATAATAATAATGGTAAGTGTTGTGCTAAGCAGGAGGACATAAAAGGAGAAGCTATCCAAATAAAAAACATGAGGGATTTTTAACTACTTCATAAATGGATGTGCATGGTGGCACAGTGGGTAATATTGCTGCATGAAAGAAATAGGGTCATGGGATCAATTCAAACCACGGCCCCATCGGTGTGAAGTTAGTATGTTATCCGCGAGTTTCTATAGGTTTCCTGCCACAATCCAGAGACATACTGCTAGGTTGCTTGGCTTCTGACAATAAAAAATAAGTAACACTAGTGTGTATGCAATTCTTTAAAGAGTTAGTTCTACTCAAATAGTATTATCCCTTATTCTCCTGACAAATATGTGTACAGTGGTCTGATGTCATTATAAGTTCCATAGAGAAATGTATACATTTTAGTTCTAATTATTGTCCTTTTCTATCCACATACAGTGATGTTTTTCTAGGTGTAAACAAGTCCTTAGGGTTGACGTGGGGATAGGGCCAGGGCTGGCTAGTAAAATTGAATGACCATCAATGACGACTGACTTGTTTTACCTGCGGGAAAGGAAGACACTTATTCAAAATATCAAATCCATGCTATTTTGTCTTAAACCTTTTCTCTGCTTCTTGGAAAAATAAGTTATTGCAAGGATAACACCTGAACATTATAGTACATACAGTATCACTGTGTTGGTCTATGCTGTGATGCAAGTGCATCTACATGAAGAACAAAAGCTACACACATCGGTCATGCTTATCATTTTTTTTACTTCCCAATATTTTAAAAGGCAAAATCATCACAAACTCAAGTCAAAACCATCAACTGCTTAAACCAAACCTCCCAAATGACCTCATTTCAAGGGGACAGTCCAGATTTGGGAAATATTCTACCGGGAGCTTGACCACTCCCAAATGTTGGAAGGTACATTATACCATACACCATAAATACATCCAGATTTACTCAACCAGGGTGACTTATGTAAACCCATGCCAGCATGAAAAATAGACCACGTCCTCCTTTATGTTTGAGAATCGGTAGAGTTGCTCCAAAATAAGAACTATATAATGCATTTAGCATGCACTGCAAATACATGACAAATATAATAATGGATATTTTTATTAGAATTAAAAAAAAATTATCCTTCTGTCCTCTAATTCTATCACTGATCTCTGAGTACTGTACTGCTTATCCCACCTGGTGGCAAAAACAGCATGTGCACCATACTGTGATGACATCTGGAATCTGTGCTAGGAAACAAAAGTGATAGGTTTCTAAATGCCAGTATGTTTACTTATATTTGTTACCTATTTGTATACATTCTCCACAAGTGTGACTTCTACCACGGTTAACCTTAAGAGCATGAACAATAGAGATTAACACCATTGCCTTAGTAGGTGTTAATGAGGACATTACCATCCATACTGCAGTACGAGCATCATAGTTCTACAGTATGACAACTCTCCACTCTGCGTATCAAAATACAAAGTTCATTAACAGTGTTGGAGACTTTACATAAAATGCTCCTTCAGTCCATAATCCAACCTGAAACTTGTAACGTTGTATAAATAATACATTGGCATCATATGGTGCTGACAGATCTGCCTTGCTTCATTTAATGAAACAAAATAGGAGGAATTATGAGCTTGTCTTGTAGCGAGGCACCAAGCTGCATACATCAGCCGTGTAAAGCAGATCTGTCTCTCTGTGGGGGAAGTGTACAGTGGGGATTACTAGTAGCTGATTTCTTGTCATATGAATCAATGTCTGGAATATGGGGCTGAATTTATCAAGCAACAGTATCTCTGTACTCCGGAGGTAATGGAAGAACTGTAAAAGTTATATTGGAAAATAAATCAATAATTTTAGAGTGTTTTTGGAAAGAAAAATTAACCCAGAAAATAAAATGTATTAGCCAAGTCCTTCCCACTGCAAATCTGTCTACATGTGGACTTGAATAAATTTAAATGATATGCGCTACTGTCAACATGTCTTTTTGTTAAAGGTTACCTACCCTTTGGATCTTACCTCTGGGAGATCCTATAGGCAAGGTACAAGGGGCAAGCACTGGAGAGCTAGTAGAATGTTGCATGATCAGGGCCATGCATCCCACTGTGCAATTATGCAATTCCTCTCACTGAGCAGTTGGGGATGTGGCCCATGATAACGCAACTAACGTAATCCAGCTATATCAACCTCTGCACAAAGACTCATGGAGTGAAGCTGGGGCTTGATGATCCCCGGAGCCTGAGAGATATCCTGAAATTCTAGAGGCTCCTGGGCATTCCAAGAGACAGGGTTTACTAATGCTTGGGGAGGCAAAACCCCCCTTACACACACACACATACGCCCCCCTTATACACACACATGTCCACCTTATACACACACACATGCCCAACTTACACACACATACTGTAGGCCCCCCTTATACACACACATGCCCCACTTACATACACACACATACGCCCCCCTTACACACACATGCCCACCTTATACACACACACATGCCCAACTTACACACACACATACTGTAGGCCCCCCTTATACACACACACATGCCCCCCTTACATACACACACGCCCACCTCACAAACATATGCCCCCCTTACACACATACATATGCCCCCCTTACACACACACACATGCCCCCCTTACACACACACATGCCCCCCTTATACACACACATGCCCCCTTACACACACATGACCCCTTACACACACATATGCCCCCCTTATACACACACATGCCCCCCTTACATGCACATAAATGCCCCCTTATACACACATACATGCCCCCCTAATACGCACATACATGCCCCCCTTACACACACATACATGCCCCCTTGCACACACATACATGCTCCCCTTATACACACATACATGCCCCCCCTATACACACATACATGTCCCCCTTATACACACATGCATGTACCCCTTATACACACATGCATGCCCCCTTATACACACATGCATGGCCCCCTTATACACACATACATGCCCCCATATACACACATACATGCCCCCCTTATACACACGTACATGCCCCCCTTATACACACATACATGCCCCCCTTATACGCACATACATGCTCCCCTTATACGCACATACATCCCCCTTACATGCACATACATGCCCGCCTTATACACACATACATGCCCCCTTATACACACATACATGCCCGCCTTATACACACATACATGCCCCCCTTATACACACATACATGCCCCCCTTATACACACATACATGTCCCCCTTATACACAAATACATGCCCCCCCCTTATACACACATACATGTCCCTCTTACACACAAACATACACCCCCCTTACGCACACACCCATCTGTGGCCAGTGCCACCTGCACAGTAATATTGGGGAACATGGTCAATGTGAAGATAGCAATGGCTTTGGCACACAGCCAAATTCTGATTTCAATGCAGGATGCAGGAGAGTTGGTAAGTATGTTCTAACCCCTCCCATTTTGTGTTCATGGGCATTCCTCTACTTGAATACCGAAGGAGGAAATGTAAATGTAAATAGGTATAAAACCCAGGAGATGACAGCATAACACCCAGGATATAGAGTGACACTATTTAATTAATCATTGCAGGAAAGGCTGAGCAGCTAGCACTGGGATAATACCAATTACTGAAGTACTCAGTGCAGCAAGATCAGTTTCCCTTGTCTTTCCTTTAACCTCAGAAGGCAATGTGGGGAAAAGAAATACATTGTTTATCTGTTGAGAGGCTCTTGTATAACTTTCCCCTGTGAGGGAGCATTCATGCAGGGACTCTGTCTAGGATTCATAGCTGGAGACTTGTGGCTGGATGCTGTGCTACATTCATGTCATCTATATAGGTCTTGTTTACCAAACTGCATTTTCTTTTAAAACAACCTGACTGTGTTGGGACGTTTTAGGTACTAGTTTGTCGGTTTACATGTGCACAGGCGGAAAAGGAGAACTGGGAGTGCGCGTCTGTCCGTATGACCCTAGAGGTCCCTTTGCAGAACTGATGTGCAACTACAAAACCTATCCCTCAATAATGACGTGGCATATAGGAGCCTCTGAAAATTTTCAAGTTTGTATTTAGGAAGTAGGAAGTTCATCCAGGCATATGTACAATCTCTTCTACTTAAATCACAATTATGGGATACAAAGAGTATAGATAAACAGCATGAAATTCGATAATTCTGATGCTTTTGTATAAAACAGTATTTTTCAGTAATTGCTATTTGCTACATTTCCTTTGTCTACAAATACCAGCACATAGAACATCCTCTCCAAAGAGATTTGGGTTGCTATGACTCACAGTACTTGTGTTACCAGTACGCATAATAATAAGATGCACGTAAGCCTGACATATGTAGTGATGTAAATGTATAGCCACAGGACCCCAAACCTTCTCTGAAGAATACTGTATTTTTATTTGTCTCTAATTCTGTCAGTAACTTACACCCACTGTGCTATTAAACACATTATATACAACCATAGCTGCAGCTATATTTCACATATAATGGCACTTTCAGAGCGTTTACATATTAGTATTTTACATATATATTATTAGTAGGCACTTTTATAAGTATTCCTCCCTTCCCACACACCTACAATTTCCCCTTCTAGTATATATTATACTTTAATAGTAATGAACAGCAGCTTCAAAGTGCAAACAAAGACAAACTAGTCTGTTCTAGAATTATTTAAGCTAAGATAACGCTTTGCTAATGTCAAGTTATCAACCATTTGTAAAACAACAGGGATATCTGGAATACAAAGCTTAGACAATCTGCACATATGGCCACAATCAATCATTCCTAAGTCAGTATCAATGTGTTTATCAATAAACAGTAGCATTATATGATGTGTCTGTAAATGGAAGTTAGAACACAGCAAATTTCTGCAGCTCTCTAGCGATTAGTAAAGCAAAGCGGCCCTTGTAGTAACACAGAAGGGGGCTTTAATAATGTGTGGGGGTATATGCAACTGGAAGTTCTTTTAAAGAGTTGGCAACCAGATTCGGCACATATATTATATCATATTTCCCGGCTTTCCTCCTCTCATTTCAAAATCTGGGAGATGCTGGATGAGGAGAATAGTTTGTGACACATTTTGTTCATGTTATCTGGCTTTTGGGACATTTTTATGACTTAAGTAGGAATTTATTAAAAAGAAAAAAAATCCATCTTTAATTGTTATTAGTTGGCTGCCACATATTAAACAATAAAAAACAACAAACAAAATGATTCTGCTGCCCCTTGAACTTTGGTACCCAAGTACAGGGCCTAGAGCCTACATAAGATTTGACTTTCAGTTACTGGTATGAAAAAAAGTAATTTTCTATCTTAGCAAATACAAATATAAGGGCTGATGCTGAGATGGGATAGTGCCAGTTTGTGTAGCATAAAATATGCAAAGTCACCAGCACTAGTTAGACTTTTCTGACTGGTTGATTCAACTCTGAAGCCGATAGGTGCTTTCTTCATTGCCCAAGCATATTTTATATAATTTTGTGTTGTATACCATTACCAGGATAGTTTTTTTCAGGCAGTTATACTTCTGTATTCAAGAGCTTTTTAAAATTGCATTCAGACCTAATCACAAATTAATATTATGCTAGCAAATTAAGTATTGAAAACATTGGCCCTCATTCAGAGGCGGTCGCAAGAAGCGAGCGCTCGCTCTGAATGAGGGCGGCCGCTTGAATTTTCTAGTGCGGCCTCCTGGTCGCTAGCTAAGCTGTGGGTTACCACCCACAGCTTTAGTGACCGACCAGGTTGATGGGGGCTTACGACGAGACCCTAAGGTTGGGTCTCGGCAACCGCAAGCACCAGGGAGCTTCCTGCTCTGATCAAGCAGGAAGCTCCCCACTGACATCACTGCTGATGTCAGTGCGGCCGCCCACAAAACGGCAGGCGTTCCTTAAGGAACGCCTCCGTTTTTGAAACCACCCCCCCCGCCACACCTACAAAACTTTTGTAGTGAGCTCCGGAGCGTGAGAATTTCTCTCTCGCTCCGGGGCTTGCGCACGCGCAGTGCGGCCGCTGCACGTGCGCAGGGTCTAAACATCGACCCGGTTGCGAGCAGTCAGTGCTTGCGACCGGGTCTGAATGAGGGCCATTGTGTGTAAGTGTATGTGATGTATGCCTGACGGAAACATGCTGCATACATTACTGGTGCAGACCTGCACACATCTTAGGATTTTTGCAACTTGCATTTGCAAACTACTGCAGCCCCATATTCAGACCAATACCAAAATGAAATTCTAGAAAGACAGACATAAAAAAAACCCATAAAAGATGATCACTTTGAATCCTGCCGATGTCTTTGTCCAACGTAAATGTATAATGACTCACAATGACATCACATCTTTGCAGACCATTTTACACAAATCATAAATATTAATATAATGACTCATATTAAGTTAACACACTTTTCTTAGTATTATCGTTAAGCAACATAAATGACACCACTTAACGGCAAAGGTCAGAGTTGCAGTTCAGTAGCACAATGCTATTAGAAATGGGTAATGATGTCATGCACAGATCTCCGGCATAACAAGTAACCAGTTCGGGAACAGCTAGTGCTGTGATGACTGTAAAGTTACAAAGAGCCATAAGGAGTATGGTATTATGGAGAGACAATGAGAGTTGTATGAAGTGTTCCTGCGTACATTTTGCATTTACAGTCATTCAAACCCTGCACCTTCCTTACAGTAAAGAAATAAAGTCATTATGTTAAAGTATCGGTTACGAGATACATGATTATCGAAAGAAAATAACAAGTCGTTTTCAAATGGTCTCCATGTACAGTACTGCAGGCAGGAATAGTTAGTGTCCGGCTACTTTGTACCTCTCCTGATATTAGCCAGCTAACATTTCCAGCATACTAGAATTGCTGGCAGTCGCAGTTCACCAACAATAGGGTTGACGCTGGGTTTGTATTCCTCCATGGGTTCCATGAGCAAGAAAATGTGTTGTGATAGCACAGCTGTGACGTGACAAGCTTTTCCTTTAACAATATGAGAGGGATGTGTCTTCATCACAGGGCTGTCAGCTGTGTTTTATGTATTGTATAGCAGGGCTTTACACATTTTTTTAAAATCTAGGAGCCAGATTAAAAAGTTAGACTGTTGCCCGCAATCAAAATATATAAAAACTATAGAACACCACCCATGCCCCTTCAATGGTCCTCAGGCTTCCCCACATTCCATTAGACCATGATACATGCCCAACTCCTGTGTCCAATTCATAGTATGCCAATTTAGTCTGCCCCACCACCACAGTGCACCCAAAACAGTCTTACCCACTGCAGTGCCCCCAATACATAGAATGCCCTACTGCAGTGCCCCAGTATATAGCTGCACCAGCACAGTGCCCACAATACATAGTATGCCCCAACGTGGCAATATTTATAATTTAAATTAATGTGTACAGAAAGGCAAGGCTGCTGTCCCTACTGCCTGGGATAGGATCTGAGACACCAGCAGAATGATAGGTGGGCAAGTATCTGACTAACTTGTAGCTGGGCAACTGCAGGAACACCAGGGAGGAGATCATGTGGAGCTAATCCTGGTGAAGCTGTCTGACAAGGTCTATCAAGGTGCCCTGTTGTGCCGTAGGTCCTTTATCTTGCTCACCGGCGGGTTGTGTGATCTCACTGCTGCCATGGTTCCCCGGTTGTTAGGTGTGTTACTTACCGGCGGTTCAATACTCTTGTCAATGCTGCGGCACGTCCTCCAGGACCTGCGTAAACTCTGAAACAAAGCGCCTCCAATCACAAAATGGGGGTGGGTCCTAATTTGCATGGCTATCGCTGGATACAATAATCATGCAGTGTTAGAGTGCACGGAGCAGGGTCTCTGCAAATCTCGTCGCCAAGTGTAAAATTTTAGTCACCATGGCGACCGGGATTTGTTGAGCCCTGTTGTATAGATAGCCGCACTCTTCAACCAATGGCCAAGTCACACTCACATAGGAACTGATGCAGAATTAAATGCAAGTGAGCTCTAACAACTCTATGCACCACACTGCACCTATCCATATGTTTGTTTCCATAGCCATTGTAATTTTCAGTGCACACTTGCACCAGGCACTTAGCATAAGAGATGTCTGACAACAGGTGTACCTATTTGTATGCATAAATCTGTATACAGTAAAGCTGCAATTCCGTCAACACACCCCATGACACTGCCTCGCTAAACAACCTCAGTGCAAATGCAGAATTAGCACCCACGTATGCATATTCACCCTCAAGTGGATGACTTTGTTGTGTATGACTCTGCATCGCCTGTACGTGCATGAGCTTGGCGCCGCGGCATGCGCAGTGCGGAAACACGCAAGATGTGTCCAAAAAACTGACCTCCATTCAACTCTGCAGCAGCTCCACTGTGTCCAAAATGTGATCTACATTTAGGGGGAAGTAGTCAGTATCCCGGCAGTCGGGATGCCGGCAGTCAAAATACCGGTGCCAGAATCCCTACAGAAGTCGGAATCCTGGCACCAGAATCCTGACTGCCCGGCATCCTGATGGTAAGTATTAGGGTTATGGGGAGGGCTAGGGTTAGGCACTAGGGGAAGGTTTCGGGTTAGGCTGCGGGAGGGGAGGGTTAGGGGGAGGGTTAGGGGTCAGAGTTAGGGTGTTTATCTAGTTGGATCGGGATTATGTCGGGATGCCGATGTCAGTATTCTGAACGTCGCCATCCTGACCGCCGGGATCCCATACCCAACCCACATTTAGGACATAAAGTACTCGTCCTGTTACACTGGGATAATTCTCCTATTGACCAACTGTTATCCCAGGCTACGCAATTGTTCTTAGGGGCTATTTATTAAGACTATAGCAAAAATAAAATTGTCCATCGATGCTCATTGCAGAGATAGTTCTATTCAGCAAAATAACAAAACAAAGTCACTGAGGAATCTGCGCAACATAAGTTTTACGCTAGCCAGGCCAGTATATTGTATGTCAGCATAGGCTTGAGATTACATTGGGGGTGAGCATATTGTTCTTGGTACCAATTTGCTGAAAAGGGAATTTTTCCCAGATCTGTCACTTTTTGTAGTTTATTCCTCTACATTTGTATGTTTTAGCAATTATTTATTAGTACTAGCTATGCATTCATATTGATTTTTTTTCCATTTTTCAAGGATTATCATTATCAGTATTATGCCACTCCCGGGAGTTATTAATGTATTATGTCATTCTGATAAATGTTTTATCATTTATAATTTTGTGTTTTTAACACCAGCCTTTTCTTATTTTTGATTGTCTTATGAGAGGACTCTGTACACATAGAAGTCTTTTTGGGGTACTCATCACCAGTTGGCACCAGGGTTGTTTTTTTTAAGCATATGCCAGCCTTCTGGCTAGATTCTATAAAAATAAAAAATAAAGTGTGCTTAAAAAGTAAAGAAAAATTAAACATTAGGAAAAAAATATATAAACATTTAAAAAAAAACTGTCAAAATGCTTTAATTAAATAACAAAGGATTTTTTTTAGGACACCTTCGGCTAAAGCAGTCCTGAGATGGTAGACCATCGTCTTCACCAGCAGAGGGGTTGATGATAAGTAGAAGCCCTGAATCTTCCAAGACTCCCTTTGTCACTTGCTTCTATATCCTGAAAATAGCTAATCTCTCTAAAATACAATTCATCTGCAAGGAATATTTGCACCCGTGATGACAATTCCTTCCTGTTGGTATTGTTAATGGTCTTTATAATGGAGATCAATGCTACAGAACAGGCAGCAATTCTAATATATGGCAGATAGAAAAATCATTATAAAGTTATTTTGAGCTTCAGCATGCAATTATTTCTACTTAAAAGACACCAATATGGTTTTACATAGTAACAACAGTACTCATTTATGTCATCTGTAGAGTAAACCTTAATAGCCAATATTATGTAAACAGTTTGGGGGCTGCCTTCTAAAACTCCATTCGCCCTCTTGGTACTTAATTCATATGACCTTAGGGACGAGCTGGAGGAACATCACATAAGTCAGCAGTCAGAATGTGTAAATGTAAAACTAGCCTCTGTCATCACTGCAAAGCTCATCAAGCTGACATGAGACATGTCCTGCAGTTTATTTAATGGACTTGCTGCAGCTTTATGTACACTTGGGATATGTTGTCCGCATATGGTTATGATAAAGACCCATATATGGGCTTCTTATTATAAGTAACAATTCAGTTTACTGCTCTGAACGGTTCTAGTCGTATGCATCTGTAAAATGTTTGTGCTTTCCTGTCCAAATGCTGTCATCTGCTTCTAATTTAAATGAGAAGGAAAAGAATAAAACAGACTAGAAGTACACAGTGTAAATAAATGTAATAATAATGTTAAATAGCATCATATGGTACTAAATATAATATAATCATACAGAGGAAGTATGCAGAAACTATGGATGCATTTATGCTGTATATAATGTGACTTACAGTAATTACCTCATCTATTATTTAAACCTCATAAACAAGGTCTGGAATAAACTCACCATACGGTTACTAAATAGTCATGTCTACATAAAGCATCACTTTGTTTAAAACATCAAAATAATCATTTTATAATCGTGTGTTAAAAAGGTGTCTATCTTTTTTAATCAGTTTTATTGTAACTGTAGGAGTCTATGTACTAAGCCTTGGAGAAACTGGATGTAGATAAAGTACCAACCAATCAGCTCTTAACTGTCATTTTTGAAACAGCCTGTAAAGTGACAGTTAGGAGCTGGTTGGTTGGTACTTTATCTCCATCCACCAATTTTTTTTTTTTTTCGGAACAAAAATGCATTCCGTGCCCAACACCCATTTCACATCTGGCTTGCTGTCTGTTTACGCTAATGTGGTGCTTCTACTTATTTAATGCATCTATTATACACAGCACTGAAGCTTACTGATATATTTAAATATGTGTTTTGCTCCGTGGAAGTTTTTGCCACTGTGTCATAGATAGGTGCTTATTCATGCAGCAAAAACTGGTTTTAAGGTTAACAGTGTGGACCCATCCTGAATATTACTTAAACCACCATAAAAATACTTGTTAAATCCATTACCCTGGGAAGTCTCAATAATAGCTTTAACAGCATTGGTTCATCTGTCATGGGGGGATTTAGGGACAGGAGAGGGAACTCCTATAACAAATTACTGGGGCCCCTACAATTTGAAGGTGAGGTAATAGCAGACTCTATATAACAAAGATGGTTTTGTTTAATGGCAAGCAGGCCAATATTACCGGTCACACCTCTTACACACTCTGAGAAAGCCGCTCTCTGACTTGTGATAAATGCTGACAAGTGTTCCCTGAAATCACACAGTAACTGAATACATCTGTTTAGCTTCTACTCTACACATCAAAATTTACATTACTCTACTTTTTACCCACTGCAGAAAACTGAAGGAAGAGTTGGTAATAATGTTTTATCTCCTAAATCCTTGTATTTCAGTTGTCCATTGTTCAAGCATAACATTAGGGGTCTATGTATTAACAATTGCGTAACTGCTGAGATTATTATCTATCCATATCGCAGAGCATATTTTTATTTTTAATGAAAATAGCCCCGCTATGTACAAAGGGGAACACGCAGGGACAGCGGTTGCTGGTTGCTGTAACCGCAGTCCCTGCGAGTTATATCCCCGGCAAATTGTAGAAGCATTTCACAGAAGTGAAAGACTTCTCCGGGGGAAGCTGACTTTGCACATGCGTACAGTGTCAGCTTCCGGAGCCAGCCGGGGATCTGCGAGAGAGAGATCGAAAGCTCTCTCTCCTACACCCGGAGCTTCCATAGGGTTACAGTAGTTCACACCACCTGAAGATGGTGGTAACTACTGGGGCTAAACTCCGAAATGCTTTGCTCTTTTGGAGTTTAGTACATAGAGGTCATATTGTAGTCCCCATTGAGAATAATGGGGACTGCGATAATTAGCACTTTGCTGGAGATTTCTGTTAAATCTCCTGCATTGTGCTTTTAGTACATAACTACAACACATAAAATTATGCAGAAACTGCAGTTTCTGCATAATTTTATGTAAAAAACAGCTTGATACATAGGCCCCTAAATCACAAAGTGCTAATATTGAAAATAAAAATAATAAAGCGCACAACCTGAATTTCGTTGCTCACTAGCACGTTCCTGCCAATGAGACATCTACAGTACCACAAGTCATAATCCAGCCGTTCCTCTAACACCTTCTAACAGCTTTATATCAATTCTTTAGCCAAGTGTACTGTCTGCAATTTTTACTGCAGTATTCCACAGGACATTATTCCAACTTGTAGTTAAGAAACATTAATATTATTAACTAAATAGTTGCAATTTGTAATTTGTAATTTTTTTTCTTCTAGAAATAAGAACACAGATTAAGATAGATAAACAGAAAAAGTAAGAATATTTAACACTTGTGTACGTATGACTGTGTGTCATGTGTGTGACACGGGTCTGAAGTAAGTAGTTCAATAGGTATTTCAGGGGTCATAGGGGGGAATCAATTGCCGGTGAAGGGTGCGAACTGCGGTTTACACACCGGCAAGGGTAGCCCATCTCGGGCCCTTCGCCCAGCCAGCCGAAAGCACGATTTGCACAAAAGTGCCTGCTATCCTATGAGGTACAGAAACAGACAAATCACAAGTGCACAACTCCAAATTACTGATTATATATAAATACATTATGCAATAACATTTTGCAGTCAATAGAGATTTTTAGCATAATCATGGCCAAGGTTATGGGCCTACCCACCATATCCAGGTAACCTCTTTAGAGTAGGTCCCTAACATACTAGGGTTCAAATCCAGATCGCAGGGCCCCCCAAAACTGGCCCAGCCAAGCTGCCCCAGGGCACCGCCATAGTAAGAAAAGTGCAGTGTAAAGAGATAGGTAAGAGCAGCTACAGCTGCATATAAAGAATTAAAATAAAAAAGTGAGGTACATGTAAAATAAACACACAGTGAAGGGTTAAAATGTGTTATAAAGGAAAATGTGTTATAATACGGTGCCCTGAAACAGATCAACCAATGCAATTCAGGGGGACCCACGCCCAAAAATGAACCAAAATTGCACTACAGTACATAACTTGTAGGACTTACCTAGAATTGTGCCTAATACCAGTGTGCATATACATTACCAGACTCCATACTTTAAACCAATAAAGAAGGGTGCTAATCCAGAATGAGGGCATCTCCTTTCCCTCAGAAGTGCAATAAAGAACATTAAATGGAATATATGGGAAAGATTTCTGGACTAGTTGTGCACCTGAGATTTGTCTGTTTCTGTGCTTGCAATTAGTCTCATCAGGTAGCACCTCCCATCATATATCAGGGTGTGCAGTCCAGGAATCTTTTCTATACACTCCATTTAATGTGCTTTATTGCACACCAGAAGGAAAGGAGACACCTTCAGCCTGGACTAGCACCTCTCCCTTATTGGTTTAAAAGCATGGAGTCTGGTATTGTACATGCACACTAGTAATAGGCACAATTTTAGGTAAGTCCTACAAGTTATATACTGTAGTGCAACTTTGAGTTGATTTTTGGGACTAGGGTCCCCTGGATTGCTTTGGTTGGTCTGTTCAGGGCATCGCATTATAACACATTCTTTCTTGTTTGCACAATTTTAACACTTTACTGTTTGTTTTTATTATATTTGTATTTTCACCTTTCTATGCAGCCATAGCTGCAGTTATCTTTCTTACTTCACATTTCACTTTTCTCATTATAGCGATGCCCTGGGGTAGCTCGGCTGCGCAGATTTAGGGGTGTCCTGCGCTCTGGATTTGAACCCTAGTATGTTAGGGACCTACCCTACAAAGGTTACCTGTATGTGGTGGATAGGCCCATAACATTGGCCATGATTATGCTAAAAACCTCAATTGATTGCAAAATTTTATTGCATAATGTATTTATATATAATCAGTAATTTGGAGTTGTGCACCTGTGATTGGTCTGTTTCTCTGCCTGCAATAAGTCTCAACAGGTAGCACCTCCCATTATATATATTCAGGGTGTGCAGTCCAGGAATCTTTGCTATCCTAGCAAACACTTTTGTGCAAGATCCCGCTGCTGTAAAGCATGGCGGCGGCTGCACAGATTCGGCCCGGGAAGGATATGTCCTTAATTGAATTCTCCCTATAAGGTCTGATGAGGTTGCATGCAATGTGGATGTCGGATGCAGTTGAGCGTTTTTTCTTCAGCGCATGTGTCTAAGTTGCACTGCTCATGTGTCCGTGTGCGCAGATGGGCAGTTACGTTTGAGACAAATATTGTTAGAAATGTCTTGAAAATGTATTGCCTGTTCCTGAGAGGTGGCTATGCGGACGTGTTAGGGGAGTGCCCAAAGTGAGTGTCTTAGTCCTTGCATATTCAGACGCACGGCTGTACATCAGGGAAGGGCCTATAGTGGTACTTGCATAAAGTTGCAGACACAATACCATAAAAGACGCAATGTCCAACTCAGAATCAGGCTCAGAATGTTCTTCATAAAGCACAAACTGGAGGACAATAAAACAATAAATGACTATAAACTGAGCGTTCATGGGGTAGAAGACCAGGACCATGGCAGTTATAGCACCGATAATGATTTACTTTTCACTTGGCTAAAGCACGATCCAATAGAACCAACAATTGCTTTGGGACTCTAACACCAATGTGTTAAATGTGCTGACAGCCTAAAATATTACTTGTGATACCACTTAAGGTTCGGCAGAATAGTGATGTGTCAGGCACATTTCAGCTCCCTGAACTAAACTCCTAGTACAGTGGTTTCCAAACTGCGTGCCTGAGGTGCCTTGGGGTACTTGCCAGGGAACCTCATGTTGGTGGTCCAGAACCAAACCAAATAATTATGGCCAATGTGATAGGAAAAACCAGTGCTGGTGGCCGTCATTCATAATATATATGGACAAACAGAGCACAACCCTGACCACCACCACATTACTGAGCCTACGTATAACAAGTAAACCGAATTTACTTAATTTAATAATTTTTGCTAAATTTCTTAATAAAAATCTTCTGGTCCTGCGGTGCCGTGAAAAAGATGCTGATGCTCTAGAGCACCGTGATTCAAGAAAGACTGGGAACCACTGTCCTAGTAGGTAATCGACAACTAGTCTTGCAAAATACAAAATACCAATACTTCATGAAAATCCACATTCAGACTATATTCAACTTCCTCTGAAGAAAACAGATTGATTTACAGAACATTTCTGAAAGAGTAGAGTAGAAGCTAGATAATGAAGCCTCGGCAGCTCTCTCTATATATACTCCTGCAAGAAGTGCAAGTACAGCAAATTTAAATAGCTCTTAAGAGGAGATTATTCTACTTTTGCCTGGTACTTTATGTATTTACAGTAAATGTTTTATGAATTAAATTGACTATTTTGCTGAAAGCTTTCAAATATGTTCCTTAGTGGTGAAGACCGACATGGGTGTTGAGTATTAAGTATGCAGTTATTATTTATTGGCCCAACATACCTGCTTAAAGTACCGACACAGTTTATTTATAATGTATTTACATTACATTAACAAGTTGCACTTTATGGACCTGTCTGATATCACGATTCGTTTTCATTATGGTTGCAGCTTCTTTACTGCTGTGATTTACAACAAAAACATTCACACAAACGGAAAATGGGTAACACGCACAGCAACTAAAGCAAGTTGTAGCTGCGTTTCAGTGATGCATTTAAACATTTGTTTTAACATTTTTAGGCATCTATCATACAAATGATTATGCCAATTTGCCAATGCACTGAGAATAGGTTGTGTTGCATTAGACTGAAATGTTAAATTCAGCCATAAAATTGTGCAAGTATAGTGATTAAAATGTAGCATTAAAATCTCAGGAGGGCAATGATGTGAACGAGACCATAAGAAATAAATTATTAAATTATACTATTTTTAATACAGTTTTCTGATGTTAGCAGCTGAAAAACACATTTAGAAGTAGACAGTTGTGACTGAGCCCTAACAATAGCTAATAAACTCTTAATGAGCCAGGGTATTTGTCACTAAGTAACTCCAAGCTTCTTTAAAGTAGCATAAGAAAGAGTCTAATTTGACAATTATTTTACATTTTTAGTTAAGGTATAGAAGATGACGATAAACAGCAAATCCAGGTAAACCACATCTCACCAAAGTATATACTACTAGTAATAATATTTAATAAAAATATTTATTTAAAGTAGGGATGTGCAGGCTTGGTTCTACTCGGTTCCGCACATCCCTAATTTAAAGTAGCCTATACATTCACCTGTATAATGGCTTTGGACTTAGGACCTCATTCAGAGCCGCTCGCAAAATGCGAGCGCTTGCTCTGAATGAGGGCGGCTGCTTCCTCTTTAAAATCCAGCCTCCTGGCCGCTCACTAAGCTGTGGGTGACCACCCACAGCTTTAGCGAGTGACCAGATGATTGTCGCTATGGTCGAGACCATCATGACCATTGGGGCTTTGCGACGAGACCCTTGGGGTCGGGTCTCGTCTCCCGCAAGCCCCAGGTAGCTTCCTGCTCTAACAGAGCAGGAAGCTACCTACTGACATCACTGCTGAGGTCAGTAGGGCCGCCTACAAATGGCAGGGGTTCCTTCAGGAATGTCTCCGTTTGTCTGGCCACCCCCCCTCCCCGCCTGCAAAACCAGGCGAGCTGTCGATCAACATCGGTAGCCGCCCCTTTTGTAGCGAGTCCCGGAGCGAGTGAATTTGTCACTCGCTCCGGAGCTAGCGCACGCACACTGTGGCCGCTGCGGGCGCAGGCCTCACCATCGACCCGCTTGCGAGCGCATAGGCGCTTGCGAGCGGGTCTGAATGACGTCCTTAGCCTGTTTTGATTTTACTCCGTATTCAATTTGAAAGACTTTCTGCCTAGGCGGAGAGTCAATGCAATGTACTAGGCGAAAAAGTTTTGCCTATGAGTAGCAGGCGGAAAAAAGTGCAGAATTGGGGTTTTGTGGTGCAACGTTGCGGTAACCCCCATGAAGCCTTCAGACAGTCCCCCAAAGGTAAACTGTGTCATAAAAATTTTAAAAAAACACTTACGGACACCCCAAAAAATCACTTTGAAAAAGGGGGCAAAAAAAAAAAAAAACTGGGTTACAAAGTTAAAAACTAGTGAACTTGACTCTGGGAGGTCCCCAAATATGCCCCAAGTGTTTTTTTAATTGCAGGTGCTTGCAGCAGGTGGATTTTTCAAGTTTTTTTCAACTTCACTGTAGCAACTTTTAAATATGCTGACCCCCATTTTAAAGTACCCCAAATTTGCTAGGATAAGTTATTTTCAGGACAAAATACTCCTGAATACTATTCTGCACCATGTATAGAAAAACTATATTTAGCCGCTATTGAGCCCGTTTAAAAACACCAAATACCTTCAGCAAGCCAAATCGGGGGGTACCATAGTGAACCCCCATGTCAGAGCATCTTTTGGGGGGTGTCAGGCTGATTTCCACAAATCTGATTTCCGACTGTTCAAGTTTCGCCGGGTCCCGTTTTCACGTACTTTCAAATTGCATATTGGGTAATGCGGGAACGCGCATGATACTTTTCCGCCTGGAAAACAGGCGAAGTAGGCGAAAAGACCGGGCCGCAAAAAAGTATCGCAGCTCGGCTCAAATTGAATACGGCTCTTAGAGTGTGAGGGAAAAACATGGGAAGATTTTCTTTCTCTATTATAAACCGTGGACAGTTTTTACCCCAAGTTAGAATATATGCAGAACTTACAGGTGTATGGTTTGTGAATAAATTCTGGGTAATAAATGAAATTGTGTAGGAGACAACTGTTTATATAACTGTATCATTTGTTATCAAAGGATCCTGGCCCAGGTACAATTAAATACAATGACTCCATAATTACGGAACGCAAGTGCTTTGTGTCAAACTTCTCCGTGATGTTGCTATTATGTTTCCTAAGGACAAAAGAGTTCACAAAGTACTGACAACCAATTCATGCAAAATCAACTTCAGCTGCTAATAATGGTAAATGTTTTCTTGTCTTTCTGCCAAAACTGAATAAAGGGCTAATCAGATAATCAATACAAACATATCTAATGTGGCAGTGACTGTCATGTCTACAAAATCTGGCAATTTATTATATTCAAGTAATGACAGAAGAGGCAGACACTGTTTAAACACATGGGAAAGTAAATTGTAATAGGAGTGGAAAGAGATTATTTTAGGCTTTATTGTTTATTATCATAATTTAGCTCTTTGATCAATGATATAAAACTTTTAATTAGATGCTAAAACCAGGGTAGTCAGAGCAATACAGCTACTTGAAGGTCAAAACCAACCCATGTAGCTTTCAACAGTGCTAGACCAATCATATACTGTACTGTAGATGTACTAGGATAGAACAAATGATAACCAATCAATGCAATTTAAAACTTATAGAGCTAGGATGACCGTTACCCAACAAGAGCATTACAACACTGGCCAAACTAGAACGATCTGTATTAGAACTTTCAGAACTATACAACCCTCTAAACAATCAGTGTGTGTACTACAACTGTCAGCAGCCAATCAATAGGTTGTTCATAGGTCAAAAGGGCCCCATACATCTGCCGCCCATTTCCCAGATCAGACCAGAACCGCTGACCGGAAATGCTTACCAACAGTCATCGATGTTCCCCAATCTGTCGGGGACTCTGAAATTCTTCATGTTAAAAATCCTCAATTTGCTGATCCTGATCATATTTCGAGCGGGATCTTCAAATCGGGGAAATCCAACATGTTGGATTTCAGTGATACCCTGACCCCAGCATCTGAGCATCGTGGAATTGCCCCAATACATTGCATATATATATATATATAATATATATATATATATATATGTATATATTTTTGATTTTTTTTCAATTAGTTTGTGACAGGCTCTGTGTCTTGTAATTGGTAGATATTCAAGTGACAAATTTGACGGCCAGTGACTATTAATATTCATAACCTGGGTCACTCCTGTTTGCCTTCATATCATGCTTATCTCCCTTCCCTGACTGACATCAGGCTCCAAAGATACAATGCTGTATTTGTCAACACCAATGTAATGCTGCTAACTGGAGTGGACCTAACAGCTGGTGGTAGATGGCAATTGTCTGACAATGATTAATGATTATCCAGAGTTGTTGATTAGGTATGTACCTTAATAATGGTACTGCAGTTATGGGATGGCTTAATTACCTACTTAGTCCATCACTGGATTAGATCATGTAATGGAAGTGGGGCAGATTTAAAATGAAAGACAAATTTACAGTAGGGGAGGGATGTGTTTTACTATAAATCTACATTTTAATGTACAGTAAATATAAAGCTCTCCAGTAGTTGCTACATGCAAAAGCAGCCACTATTATCACTGCAATTTGCATTGCAATATGGTTTATCCCAAGAGCAAATTGCTCTTTTATACTCCTTTTTATAATTTGCTTCTAACTGCATAAACCCCATAGTGTTCTTTAAGGGGGTATAGTTTAAGTGACCAGGTATTCTCAATTAAGTATATCTATTTTCATTCATCAGCAGCTTGGAAACTGTTCATTAGATTTCCTATACATGGGAGCCACTTAAGAATAGTTAATTAACTCATTACACAGCATTCCTGCTGCAATTAGAAAAGACAATACATCATTGAGTTACTGATCCCTCTCATACAGCAATTAGTTGCCATTTTACAGGGCAGATAGTGCAAAGCACACTACGACCTACGTATATCTTTCATGTCATAAACAAGGCATGATGCAGACTTCATGGATACAGGCTTTAGGAGCAGGGAATACCTACATATTATAGGGATTTTCAAAATAAATGTAATAAATTCTGCACTTATCCTCCCTGTTTTAAATTATGAATGTTGCAGGAGGTTCATTTAAGATAGAAGAATTATTATGAATTTAAGATTACATGGAAAGGCAAAGGATCCTGAATAGTAGCAGCGGGGGGGGGGGGGGGAGGACAGGGACTGGAATTCTTTGCAGAAGTAAGCGGTCACCATTTACAGCTGCAGTAATTGATTTTAGGTCTCCAGTGAAATGTTTGTTTTTTATGTTAAAGTAATGACTTCTCTTGGGATTATAAATGCATAATAGGAGGGTGGTTCAATAAATATGGTAACAAGACCTCTCATTGCATAAATGTATTCAACTCGTACATATACGTATAATCAATAGTATGGCCTTGGTACAGATGATTTTTCCACATAGTAATAATACTTTTCTAAGCATTTGTTTCAACGGTACACCAAGGGGTTCTATCCCGGCATAGAAGAAATCAATGTCAAGTGCCTGAAGTCAGGACATGACGACTTGATGGTCCAATACCTTCCAATGATGGACATGTTTGTCTGGTCGGATCTATGCTCGTCTTGAACGTCTGTCCTGCCATTATCAAAGGCAGTGCACAAACCCAAACCTGTTTCTGAGACATGACGTTATCACTATACACCTCAACAAGTTGAAAATGATTTTCAGCTGCTAATGTGCCCTTTAGACACAGAAATCTGATCATCACACTACGCATCTCAATTTTGACCATGTTTCCACCAGCCTCACATCTTACAATGGATGTTGGGACAGTATAACTGATATGAGGAGCAGTCTAATGGCCGCGAGGGGAAGCAGTGGTCTATATGCTCTGGTCAGGCAGGAATTTAGAATGAAATAGAGAACATTACATGTGTGAGAGGTCTTGTTACCTTACTTATTGAACCACCCTCGTAATAACGAGACAAAAAAAAGAAAAAATATTTAACAATGTACTTTATTATATTAATTCTGTATATAAACTTTACAATAAGTAGATGTTGCTACTGCTCATGTGACCATTGCTCTCAGTAGTTATTCAGAATCTATGCCATTTGTTTTAGCACTTTTCATTGTTCCTGCTTGTGGATGGAAATACCTCCAAGTTGTCAAACAACTCTGGGGCGGGATGTACTAAGCATCGCATCCATGATGCGGTACATCCCGTCTGTCTTTGGGTACATAAAGCAGTTGATTACCGCGGTATGTGCCTAAAAAAATCGCAAATGACAGCTCTCCCGATAAGAGCTGTCCTTTGTGATGACTCTGGACAGAGGGATTTCCGGGTTTACCACCCAAAAGTCCCTCTGGCATCCTTCTGAGCATGTGCAGAAGGAGATGGGCCATGGGGGTGATGGCCGGGATCTGATCGATCCCTCTCAGGGTAAGCATCCCAGTAAGAAGCCCATAGGCGAGGCAAGAAGCCATCGACATGGAAGCAAGGCCAAGCAACTCAACTATGCACGAAAACCTAGGAACTGGGGTGCAGAAAAATGGCAACAGGTGCTCTGGGCTGATGAGTCAAAATTTTAAATATTTGAATGTAACAGTTTGTTCACTGTATAGCTGGAGAGTGGTACAAAAATGAGTGTCTGCATGCATGTTATGATTGAGGTTCCTTACAGGTTTGGAGCAAATGCATTTCAGCAAATGGAGTTGGGGATTTGGTCAGGATTAATGGTGTCCTCAATGCTGAGAAATACAGGAAGTTACTTATCCATCATGCAATACCATCAGGGAGGCGTCTGATTGGCTCCAAATTTATTCTGCAGCAGGACAACGACACCAAACATCCAGCCAATGTCATTAAGAACTATCTTCAGCGTAAAGAAGAACAAGGAGTCCTGGAAGTGATGATATGGCCCCGCAGAGCCCTGATCTCAACATCATCGAGCCTGTCTTGAGCAGGCCTACATCCACAGAAAATCTGTGGTTAGTTCTCCAAGATGTTTGGAACAACCACCCTACAGAATTTGTTCTAAAACTGTGTGCAAGTGTACCTAGAAGAATTGAAAAATTGATGCAGTTTTGAAGGCAAAGGATGGTTAAACCACATATTAATTTGATTTAGATTTCTCTTCTTTTCGCACACTTTGCATTTTGTTAATTGATAAAAATAAACTTTTAACATTTCTATTTTTGAAAGCATTCTTACTTTGCAGCATTTTTCCACACCTGCCTAAAACTTTTGCACAGTGCTGTATATATATATACATATATTAGAAATGTGCGGGTTCAGTTTTACTCGGTTCTTTATGCCACATTAGCGCAAATTCGGATTAGTTCAGATGTATCTTATTGGCTGTCCAAAACACGTGAGAGGCGCATAGCCAATAGGATAAATCCGAACTTATGCTAATGTGGCGGGGAAAAAAACAAGTAACACCAAACCCGCACATCTCTAATATATGTATATCTATATGTATATATATATATATATATATATATATTATTTTTTTTGTAAAGAAGGTCTGTGGTATAAATTTTTACAATGTATAATAGTGTGCATGTGGTAATGACCCTGGTAGCCCAATCTCTGCATATGCCTGTGCTGCATAACATTAGAAATGATAGAAACTGTGGTATATAAATGGATAATAATATAAGCTTTAGCTGGCAGCATGCTCAACTCTAACCATAACAACAAAATATCAAAAGCTGATAGAAATCAGAACATTGCAGGGAGCAGTCAGAGACGGCTTTTGGTGACAGGGATTAGTTGCAGTCAGAGGCACATAGATTTTTTGGAGGAATATAGCCGACAGTCACATTCATCACCACAAACAATGTATTTATGGTTGGGATCATTATATGAACAGAGATAAAGCTGGCAATCACACACTTTTCAGTGTTTGTTGCAATATAATAAAGAAGTTATTTTGCTTTTGCAAATTAAATAAAATGAACAATGCATTGTTTCTTGTATATTATTTGATGTTGATATTTGAGGTTTGTTGTCTGTAAGGCCAAGATCTGAAGTAACGATGCTTTGTATTGTTTTTAACAGCTTTTGTTACTTAAGGATAACAATATCATTCAGTCAGTGAACTCTTCTGGATGAATAGGAAGTTGCGATTTCATAATATTAGTTTACATGGTAACTTCACTGCATGTTATTTTCCTGTTCCTCTTACAATGTCTATTGCAATTATTTCTCTATATTAGCAAAAAAAAAACTCCAATAAAAAGATTAAGAAATAAAAAATAAAAAATAGAGAATTATTTGAGCCCTAACAACAAGCAAGACATTGCAGGACATAGCAGGAAAATGCCAATATATACAAACTAGTAATATATACCAAATAGTCACATGATACATATGTATTGGTGCATATGGGACAGAGATGATGACTTTGCTGTATTATAATTGATATCTGCGTTCAAATGACTTTAGTATAGTCACATGGTACATGTATGAACAGTGAGGACACAAAACTGACGGCATTTATCACTTTGTATGATATTTATTCTCCAGAAGCAATTACAGTTCACTTAGGGCAGAGATTCCCAAAGTCTGTCCTCAAGGCACCCTAAGAGTCCAGGTTTACAGATATCCATGCTTAACCACAGGTGATTTAATTTGTACCTCAGTCAAACTGATTTAACCAACTGTGCTCAGCCATGGATATCTCTAAAACTTGAACGGTTGGGTTGCCTTGAGGACGGCATTTGGGAACCTCTAACTTAGGGCCAAATTCAGAGGTGGATGGATTTAGAACATCGGGCCCAAAGTTTTAAAACTGCGCCTTCATTCTAGCACCCTGGACCTGTCACAACTCCTGCAGTTCCTCTTTCCTACCTGGGGTGTCACTCTCTGCTCTGGTGCTTCTAGCACACACTGATCTGTATATTAGAAGTTTGCTGCATCAGGTTAGTGTGCTAGAAGCACCAGAGCAGAGAGCGACACCCCAGGCAGGAGAGAGGAACTGCAGGGGTTGTGACAGGTGCAGGGTGCTAGAATGAACACTAGTTACCACCAGCGGACACATATTGGAATTGCATGGAGATCGGCGTTCCTGGGTGGTGACTGAGGAGGTGGCTTTCGCTGCTAGGCTTGACGTCGGCGTGCCTGTGTTAGGGATTGTGTCGTAAGACACAGTTCCACTGGCACCAGCGACATTCTGAGCAATTCGATGGTGTGACTTTCAATGCACCATAGTGGATTAGAGCCACCGCCAGTGGGCGTCTCAGTAGGAAGCCCATCGGCTGCAACATTAGCATAGATTCTCAGTAGTGCTACACTTCTGTTCACCCCTGAATCAGGCCCAAAGTGTCACACAATTCTAAATCCCAAAGAGTTTTTCAGTGAATTCTGTATCTATGAGTACATGTAGAAGGTATATTTTATTATGAAAAAAAGGCTGTATTTTTTTTAAATAATGACAATTCCTTTATACATTAGAAGAGATAACATATCAAAATGACACTGCTCTCAGGCTGGTAGTAATTGCTCTTGAAAACTCTGCTTCAGAAAGCTATGAAATATGTATTCTAATGGCAACTAATGGTATAGATTTGCAGATCAAGAGCAGTGTACATCTCTATTCTAACTTTTCGGATTATATCATTTCTAATTTTACAATCACTCTTCTGTGTGTATTAATATAAATATATAAATGACAAGAGAAAAATCGATTTCTATAAAAAAGCCTCCCAATATATCCTTCCCTATCTATGAAAGAGGCTAATGGACAGTTACAGCCCTCGAACTAACGTTTAAAAATAATGCTCAATTATAGAAATGATCTCATTTGACCTTCTAGGTAATAAAATGCGTAATAAGTAAAATATATGATTATTATTGTAAAGTTTTATGATAATTACTAGTAAATAAATGGACACCTCATCCTCCCCACCCCCTTAGCAGCTCCCCCTGTCCCATAACCCTACCTTCCCCGCCCACTCCTGTTCTTCCCATCCTTGGCCAAAGTGACCCATTATTTTTTCCACCCTAGTTCCCGGCCACCGCGTGCATGAACCTCACACCTAATGTGGGAGGCGTGCGCAATGGGCGCAAAGGTGTGTGATGACCAAATTTAGATTAGGGAACAATTTTACAATAGATTCTTATTAGTACTACTGATTATATACATAGTGTGTGTGTGCGTGTGTTTTCTACACTTACTTTCACTGAAACGGACAAAGGGCCTGATTCAGCAGCGATCGCAAATGCAACTATGTACACAACTATGATCTAAAGCGATTAAACAGACACAGAGGAATCCATCGCATAGTGAGTGACAGGCTGTGAGTGTTAGATGGTGGTGATGGGGCAGTTGTCAGAAAAATGCAGGCGTGTCTGGCCGTTTGAACGCCGTTGCTTGGGCGTGTATAAATTAGCCACTGCGATTGCGCACACAGCTGGAGAGCCCACTTTGTGTGAGGAGACTTGCAGTGTCTGCAGCAGGTAAGACCTTATGTGAAAGCTGCATGAGTAGTCTATGTGTATTGACGTTACCGATGTTTACACAGGTAAGCGAAGTCGTAAGCATATGAAAAAGCAGCAGTGGGCGTCTTTATGCCGGCTGTGCTTTGGCAGGCATTAGCATATTTGCACAGCTGTGTTCCGTGCACAATCGCAGCTGCGATCGCTACTGAATCATGCCCAAAGACAATTTTCTGCTTCATATTCAATATGGGTTTAAGAAATCCTTTAAGGAGGACACTGCTCACAAGTATACAGAATATGTACAGACTGAAGCCAAAACAATAATCTATTTATTGGCGAAATATCTGGGTGAAACTGAGCTTCTCTGTAAAAAACAAAAATAAAAATGGATCCTCTTTTGCCAAAGTGAGGGCAATGTGCATTCTCAGGCCATTGCTCATTCCAAAACTAATTTATATCAGTATCATAGAGGCTGGCTGCTGCATGTTCTGCAAGCTCTGCATTTCAAAGACATTCACATTTGCTGTTAAGAGATGTGCCAAAAAGTAAGATGCATTTTTTATACAGTTCGAGCTAGTTGGACGTTATTCTATTTTAAAATCTTAGCAGAGAAAAGAGTGTTATATATTTAAATTAGACGATACATCAGCTATTATCCTAATTTCTTCAAGATGGCTTTATCAACACAAGTATTTAAGTGCATCAGGCATGTGATGGGCCAGCAATCAGCTGCAGGTTATGTATGATACAAATTCTGAAAAAAGTTAAAGTCTCAACAACAGTACCTTTAGATTTAGATTTAAGATAGACTAATGATACTCTCATTAAACCATAACAGGATGTTAAAGTTTAATTGTGATATGTATCGCTCTGCTGTATTAGAGAGAATTTAGTCGTTTTATTGGTGCCCGTAGCAAATGCATTTAGTGCATATAAAATACTGTACATGGATAAAAACATTAAACACATCCCAAGTGAGATGTATGCCATTGTGTAGACCAGCTACATATGTGATTGTTGTCGTCTGGTGAATATGTTAAAATAATTACCACTTTGCATATAGATGCAACTGCTGCATCAATCACCCTGAAATTCATCTACAGCTTTCTTAAAAAGTGTTAACTACAAACTCCATTAGACAGCTGAGGCTCCTCCCACATCGTAATGACAGTATTTGATCAGATACAGGTAAAAAAGCTGAGATGATGTGTCATCACTTGCCCCACCCCTGTCTACACTATGTAGACAAAAGTGATTGAACATTGACAGCAAATAGATCAATGAGATTTTATTTTGACGTCAGTACTTTGTAGGTCCACCACGTGCAGTGATTACTGCAGACACCATTCTTGGCAAACTGTCCACAAGTTCTTGGACAACAGCAAGCGGTGTGTTTTGCCATTCCACCTTAAGTACAGTGACCAACTGTGACACTGAAGAAAATTGAGATGGTCTAGAATGCACCTGTCGCTCCAATTCGTCCCAGAGGGTCTCAATGGGGTTAAGATCTGGGCTCTAAGCTGGCCACTCCATCCGGTATACCAAATTTTCTCTATACCAGTCCAGCGTCGCCCTGGAAACATGACAGGTGGCATTGTCTTTCGTGAAAAGTTAATCAATAGAAAAACGATAAATAAAATATAGATTTTTTTCTAAATATTACTACTGTAGACAAATTGCTCTATTTAAATAATAAAGCAATTATTTGTAAAGGTTGTGCGCTATGGCAATTCTGAAATTGAGTCAGCGATAAGAGGATTGCAGCAGTACGTGTTGTGCTGAAATACTTCTTAAATAGGTTTCGCTATGGGGAAGCTATCGGCATTGCATGGGTAAACGAACGCCGTCCATAACTAGTGAAGGCTACTGCCTGCAATACGTGCCAATAGCTGTTGTCAGCCAAGTGGTTTTTCTCCAGCAAAAAAATAATACCAGTTTGAGGTTCTCAGTGTGACACACTATCAAATATGAATTGTAAGTAAAGGGCATGAGAATAATAACAGTGCATAGAGCCTGTCAATACAGTCATGTAAATAATCTATTATGCATAAGGTACAGTTTATGATTGAAGAACACAGAGGAATGCATTACTTCCATGAGACAATTGCTGGCACCTGAGGGTAACTTTTTGAATAAAAAAATGTCAATGATATGACAGCTTTGTATATAGTTCTTATGTAGGTTTTATAAATTATTTACATAATGTGAGAATGTTACTTAACTATATAAATATATGATTAACTACTAGGGATAATATCATAGGGTGATAAGAAACATGGCTTTAATATTAAAAGTATTTAGAGTAAATGTCCTTATTTATACCAATCATATTTGATAAAGGTTTTACCTGCCCCATTCATCTATTTTAAATATCATACTTGCTATGTGTTCCAGAAAATTTAGTTTCTCTTTTTCTAATCTGTTTTTCTTGTCTTGTCACCTCCATTCTGCTATCTGTTGGCATGCCCCACTATGTATGAATGGCTTCTGCATGCCAAGTAGGAGCAGACAAATTGTAGTGGTGTCTTTATCACAGGGTACAGATCCCTTGATTGAAGTATATTAATATAGTTTTTATTTGTTATATATTTTCTTTTTTAAAAAAACAAATATAAATATATATATATATATATATATATATTTATTTTTTACATTTTTTATGAATCTGGACCTGAAAAACACAGACTGGGTAATCCTGGTTCATACATGAGTATTAGGGACCCCGACTGGCCGGTGATGCACTGTTTAGTGCGGCTGTCCAATATTGCCGAGGAGCTGTTCATCGCATAACTGCCCCGACAATTGTTTTTCTTAGAAACAGTCCCAATCAAAAATGTTTTCTATTGCAACGATGATAGGTAAAATAAGATGACTATTTTGATTCTTTAGCCTCATTCTAGTAGCTTGAAAATGAATTTGCCCCCACTCCAGTGACCAATTTAAACATTGATATTTAAAGAGAATATTCTGAAATTGCCATGTAAAAAGGATATTCTTCCTATTATTTCTTACAATCCTAGATGCCAGGAGACCTGGCTACTTGGCGTATAGTAGTTCTGTTGCTTTTAGATAAAAATATAATGATATCAAAACAGGAAGTTTATCAATGTCAGGAAGTCAGTTCTGAAGTACAGAAATAGACACTTGCTCCCATACTGTTTGTCTTGTTGACATATAACACATGTTAAGCAATACTTTATATTTCTTATATGAAGAGCATAGCTCTTTCCTATATAATCAGAATAATCTGCATATATTAGATTTATTGCGCTTGCACTTTTGAGCACAGGTTAATTTTATTTTCTTAGAAGCACTCAATGTACGAGCTGATGAAAACACACCACTAAAGTTACATACTTCACATCTATTTGGACTAATTTTATGCAGTCTAGCAGCCAGCTAACATCTTCATAGATCACTGAAATACTGGAAGCATCAATTATGAAAGTATTTGTTTTCCCACACCATGGCGCCATGATTTCACATTTTATTAGCACTTTATTGATGACTGCAAAAACACTGAGCTACGGGGTGAGAGACGAGATTGAGATGAGACGGATGTAGAATAAGCCCAACTGGGGCACCGTCAGCAGTCAAAACATATGCTCCGTGATCCTTATGTATTATCGTTGTGCAAATGTCGTGTATGACTATGGCTGAGATGCATCAAACTTTCCAAAGATGACAAGTGGAGAAGTTCTCCAAAGCAACCAATCAGCTTCTAGCTATAATTTATCAAGTACATTCAATAAAATTATAGCTAAATGCTGATTGGTTGCTATGTGTAACTTCTCTACACGCCCCCCAGAGTGATGAAAATGGGGGCATGCTGCGAGGACATGCGCCCTTCCGCACAAGGCCAGCTGATGGCGCATGGCCCATTTACCACACTGGGTGTTACCAACCCTAGTGATGCCATTAGTATGAGCATTGCCTTCTGCATATCTCTTCCAAAGTGAGGCAACTTAGAGGAACTTTGCCCCCTATTAACACATTTTGTCACAAACGTTAACTCCCAGCAATGGCATGGAACAGATCGTAAGCAAGATGATCCTAATAAGTTCTCAACACATTTTTCAGGTATTTAATTTAGCTTAGTGTTAAATTGACTTTGCCATATCTTTGTGTCTTTTAGCATGATTACTTGTTTATTGTTCTAATGAACAATTATATAAATAAACATCTTCAAACACAGCTAAACTTAAGGTGCGTACACACGGGTCGATTAAAGTGGGCGACTGAACGATAACGATATCACTATTGTTCATTTTATCGTCCATTTTTTCACCTAAACGATGAACGATAACGACGAACGACCAATGATGCGCGTTCTCGCAGGTCGTTTGTCTTTATCGTTCATCTGGCAAACATGCAGGCCAACCTGACAATATTGTCAGGTTGCTGCATGTTGGGAAATGGGGGAGAGAGCCTGGCGCTGAACGATATCGTTAATGATATCGCTCAGGGAGCATATCGTCTAGTGTGTATGCTCCTTGAGAGTCATTGCTATTGGCACATCCAGAATACTTTCAGTTTGGTAGTTGCTGGATGACAGTGGAATATAATAAGTGCCACATTTACAGCAAACCACTCGTCTACATAATAAAGCCATAATAAAGTGACAATTTCTCTTCTGCATCTAACTTAGCATAGATGAAGCATGTTTTGTATGGAAAAATAGCATTGTTCAGTATTGGGAATGGGATTTAAATGCCGGCGGCGGTTCAAATCCCGACAGCGTGAGCCCGACAGCAGGAAATCCCGACAGCAGCAGGTAAGTGACCTAACCCTCCCCTCTCCCCCCCTAACCCTCCCTTAAGGGTGCTTAACCCTAACCCCCCCTTACCACTCCCAAAACTAACCCTCCCGGGAGAGTGCCTAACCCTAACCTCTCCCTGGGGGTGCCTAACCCTAACCCTCCCCCCTAGGGGTGTCTATCCCTAACCTCCCCCCCCAAACCAAACGCTAACCCCACTAACTGCCCTAAACCTAACCCCCCCCTTACCTCGTTCGAGCACACGTCGTCCTGGATTCCGCGTCGGGATATTGATAGGCATCGGTATTTCGACGCCTGTCATAAATCCTTTGCCGGCATTCTGCAGTCATCCCCTGTATTGTGCAGCAATAACTATGCCCATCTATTGTATGGGTGAACACAGAGAACCACAGACGCATGACCATGTTGTTCAGTGAGCTGCAGCTATATAAGTTTTAAGCTTGTTTCATTATAGACAGCGTGGGATCAATGCCCAATGAACATGCAGTGATAAGGGGCCCAAGACACAGTAGGTTCATTTAAATACACAGACCTATATAATCAGCAAGATGCTATTGAAGTCTATCAGGCAGTTTATACTGCTCACATAAAATCAGTGAGACATATATAATTAGTCAGCTGACAGCGGACGTAGCATTCTTTTTCATCTTTCTTGTGTGAAATTATACAAGCAGTTAATTAGCAGGAATCAAAACAATTTATTTCAATGATAACTTGCATACATTTTATGTACTTCCGAAAGGCCCAACAGCAAACGTATTTCACCTGACCCATAAAAATTGCCCTTGGAAATTAGAACTACTCAGTAGACCGTACACAGCTGACGACTAGCAGTGCAATTCACAGGCTCTGGCTGGTATCCTTGGGCAAAAGGATGCAGGTGCAACATTATATACATATAAGTCGCATACATAGTGCTTGTTGGATATATGACTTCAGACTGCCCTACCAAATAGATCTAAATAATGCAATTGCTACCTTGTGTTTAGGGGAGAGTGAGGTTAAGCTTGTCTAATGAAAGAGCAAGGAGACATCTACAGTGCAACATCACTAAAACCTTTAAGGTTTCTGTTATATTATTGTAACGCTACAAAACTGCATCACAAAACACTTCTCACAGGTATGGATGCATATTACATTGTACACAAATGTATTTACTAGCAAACTGTTTGTGTAGTAGACCCTATTGACATTAATATTGTTCAGACCCCACTGGTATGTACACTGTGCTGTCCCCATTGTCGGGCACAGTGTGCACACTCCGGGCATGGACCCCAAAGGTAGATACATCACACAGACCCCACTGGCAGGCATGGTGCACAATCCCCACTGGCAGGTACATTGTACAAGCCCCACAGTAGATACATCTCACAAACCCCACTAATACCCCTTTCAGACATACTGAGATTCCCGGGATTTTGGCCTGCCTCGGCCAAAATTCCCGGGTCTCATGTCTGTGTGAAAGGGTAGCCGCCCCTGCAATCGACCAGGGTTTTTCCCGGGACTTAAGTCCCGGGAAATTACCCTGCTTCTGTCTGAATGGTGCTACCCGGGAATTTACTACTCCCAGGCAGCACCAAGCAGCTTTGACATGTAGCTGACAGCGCAGAGCGTCCTATAGGACGCTCAGCGCTGCTGCTCACCACCCCCAGCACCGGCCAGCTGTGCCACAGTGGGCCGCCCACACTCCCGCTGGACCACCAGGGAATTAAAATAAATGTTAAAAAAATTATAATAAAAAAAAAAACTGCATTACGATTGGCCGGCTTTTGGCTGGAAGGAGCAGACAGCAGAAAAGAGGCAGGTAAGCAGAAAAACCCTGCTCTTGCCTGAAAGGGGTCTACCTGGGAATTTCCCAGGTAGACACTGTAGTGTGAAAGGGGGGTCTCGACCAAATACCCAGGAATTTGCACAGGATAAATTCCCGGGTCTGACCAGGAAATTTCCCGGGTTGTATGTCTGAAAGGGGTATTAGAGACATATTGCATACCCCAGAAATAAATAACTCAGTGTAATACATTACTTCCGCCCAATACATTAGTCTTCTACGCACTTAAAATCCTTATCACTTCCATGTATTCAATAACATTATCTGACTGATCATTACGTTCTGCCGGCAAACCTTCTTTCCTCAATTTCTGCTTTTCTATCCACAAAACCAAATCCCTTGCAGTATACTGGCCACCCCTACTGACCCCACTCACTTTGCTCCATGATAGATATTTACTAACATTACATTTGGATGTAAATTTGCAGAAACCAATCAGATCTTAGATTTCATGTCTAGTATGCAATAGAGAAAAAGCAATAGATAAAAGCTAATTCATGATTGGTTGTTTGCTATGGTTTGGCGCAAAAGATACAAAGTGAGGTATGAAGTTAAAAATAACTATAATTTAAGATGGGACTGTGCTGGTGTAAGGTTGCTAAGTCCTATACCATTTACTGTTGCTGTCCACTGTCAAGGTTTTGTAGAACGCAATAATTAATCATTGGCTCAGAAGCTGAACTGAGAAGATATTTGCTGGATGTCAAACAATGTTATATAATGGGCATATCCTCCCTGATATTAATCCAGCAACGGATCGCAGAACATCTATGGTGGGCGATCGGAGGCTTCTGATGGGCGATCGGAAATTTCCGATCACATCCCTGCATCGTGACGATCCGTCGCAGATGTATGGCTACCTTAATGCTGAGTACACACGTAAAGATTTTCTGTCCAACCAGCCAACTAGTTGATTGGATGGAATGAAAATCTGTTAAGGTATGACAGCAAATGACAATCAGCAATTTCCTCCCAATTGCCGGAAAATGGACAAAAACTGTTGTTTGAACAAATTGTTTGGGCAAAATTTACTAAGCGGCAGTTTGACGGCGGCTTCTATTCTATTCTAAACCTCGGCGGTTTGGTAGCGGGATCTATTCTGTTCTAAACCCCGGGGGTTTGGTGGCGGTTTTGCAGTGGTTTCTAAATGACAGTTCTGTTCTATTCTATTCTTAAATGTGTTTTGACTGTGGTTTGGCGACAGTTTTGCTATCTGCAGATTTACTAAGGCCAAAACCGCTGCAGCAAAACTGCCATCAAAACACATTTTAGAATAGAATAAAACAGGGCTGTCATTTAGAAACCACTGCAAAACCAAACCCCCGGGGTTTAGAACAGAATAGAACCCGCCACCAACCCGCCGGGGTTTAGAATAGAATAGAAACCGCCGTCAAACCGCCACTTAGTAAATTTTGCCCTTTAGATCAAACATTTAACAAACTTGTCTGACGACCATTTTCATCTGTTTTCTGGCATTTAGGAGCAAATTGCTGATCATAAGTTACTCCCATACGTTACCAGATTTTCATTCCAACCAATCAACTAGTTGGATGGTTGGACAGAAAATCTTTAGGTGTGTACCCAGCTTTAAGTTTCCAGCTTGTTTGATAAACTCCCCAGCTGCCCCAAGTTTCCCCAGATTATTATTTCTTAATTAATGTATGGACCCATCACAGGTGCATGTAAGCAGGGTTAATCTAGAGAAGAAAAAAACAGACAAGAACAAATTCCCCCGCACACTGCAATGGATCAGCAAGATAGACGATTCCGGGAGCCTCGCCTAGTCTTCCGGGTGGCCAGGAGCACTACTTGACTGTCGGGAGGCTCACGGCCATTTGGGGAGAGTAGGCAAGTATGGCATAATCCAAATGAAAGTTGCTCAAACGCAGCGGTTGGCTTATCATATATTTGCAAATGTGTGTGACCGAGTACCCTGTATTGTATTATTACATAGGATGCATGTCTCGTTTGCTGGCCCATAGCAGATTGTATAGTCTTACAAAATAAAGCACACAAAGAAAACATACTTCACACGTTAATCATTTAAATACTTAAGTATTATTTTTTTTATCTTCTGCTATTGTCATTCTGAGAAGTCAACTGTCTGGTGAAAAACACTGTAATAAATAGGCCGAAGGTCTGATTTTAGGCCATAAAAGAGAAAATATAAACTTCCCCTCAGAGCCGTAACTAGACTTTATGGTGCCCTGTGCCAGAAAGAGCATTGGCGCCCCCCTCATTTTTCAAAGGGACATAATGCACCCAAAGAAGGGCCATGGCCTCATGGGGAAGGGCCAGGGAAGATATGGGGGGGGGGGCAGGAGATGCTGGGGATGAAATAAGAGGAAGCTACAAGTGAGAATGATACTAAACAGAAATTTGATAGGCCCAAACAGCGCCCCCTGACCTGTGGTGCCCTGTGCGATGGCACCAGCCGCACTACCCTAGCTACGGTCCTGCATCCCCTAAAATATTCAGACAGGCAGTGTAGTTTGCATACACGGTGCGATAAAGCAGACGATCCGATGGATTGGTACGATATCACTGCTATATCGTACTGTGTATGGACATGATCTCAGACAAAACGCGCTCCCGTGGGGTCGTACATCGCACCTCCAGAACTTACTGCCGTCGCGTCGCAAGGTGCATATTGCACCGTGTATGGGCACCTTAACATTGCCAGTGTAGTAAATATGCATGTTTAACAAATAAACACATTTGAAAATTGTTATGATATGGACACAACGGTTTAAATAATCAATGTATCATATGCAACTACCTGCAGCAGTTTATGTCTAAGTAATTGTCAACCCAAAGTTAACACAACCATGACACTTTTTACACATGGCTAGGAAGGTGGCGAAAAGGTTAGAGAGTTAATTGAATCATATGAAAACGAGCCAAGGCAGGGTTGTCAAAGCCTGTAGGGCTTTTCCGTTAAAGAGATGCTAAACCTAAAACATAAGCTATATATAACAGAGCTACGAATACAGTTGCTAATCCTGGAATGTTCAGAATTGTACACCTGAGTGTAAGTTATTGATCTATAATCAGCTACTTAGCACAACTGTGTGTTATTCAATAGACTTAAATGCTATCTAACCTTTTTCCTTCATATTTGTTTAATAGAATTATTTGGAAAGAATTCACTAATATACATATTATATGATTTTATGCATTTCCCTAAGAGTAGGTAGCAGAGCTCACCATTTAGCAGACGAAAATTCTTTTTGTCTCTGTCTCCAAACCATTATCTCCTCCAAAAACACTCCATACAATCTTAGGGCGGTATTCAATTAGTTTCGCACACGCAATAAAGTTCTGCCTGCTAAACTTTTCGCCTATATTGCGACTTTTGGCAGCGGAAACTTATCGTGCACGTACCCGCTATTCGCTGTATTCAATTCCAAAAGAAGCGAAAACGGCGACATGCGAAGTCAGAACAGGCGGAAAGTGGTGTCAGAATCGAGGAAATCAGCCTGAACCCGCCAAAAAGATACAGAAACACTGGGGATCAATGTAGTAGTGCCCGATTAGTCCTAATAAAACTGTTTGGGGTACTTAAGTTGGTACGATAGCCTCTAATTAGCGTCTTTGCACAAGTGGTGAAAATGGCATAAAGCAGTATTTTTTGGAGAAAATAAGTAGTCCTGGCAAATTTGGGGTACCTGAAAATGGGTGCTAGCATATTTTAATGTCTCTAAAGTTAAGTTTTAATAAAAGTGAAATTCCTCCGTCATTAAAAGCACCTGCAATCCCCAAAACACTTGACCCCTTCTTAGAGCACCCCCAGAACCTTATTTCGCTAGTTTGTGCATTTGTCCCTCCACTTTGTGCTTTTTCGCCCCCAATATGAAAGTACTTTTTTGGGGTGTTCTTAAGTTTTTTCCTGGAATTGTTTGATACAGTTGTCCTTTGGGGGCTGTCCCAAGGGTTCTGAGAGATTTCCCCACCTTTGTACCCCAAATGAAAAATGTTGCACTTCTTTCTCCTGCTATTCAGAGGAGAATCTTTTTCGCCTGTTGCATTGCATTGACTTTCCGCGTACGCGAAAAGCTGGTGGAATTGAATACGGAGATAAGTTTCTGACAGGCGAAAAGACGCAATTGGCGATACTTTTTCACAAATAACGGCTTTTCAAGTCTAATTTAATACGGCCCCTAGTCATAATACAATAACCTAATCCTAACTGAATCATTTAATAGGGCCCATATTAAGTCACTTGGGGAATACAGGACCAGCAAGAGGTATGCGTGGACACCAGGGCACTTTAAAGAAGCTGCTTTGCTGTGGTGTGTGTTGTATTATTACACCTTCCTGGCAGACCCAAGCCCTCGAGGCCCCCAAACAGGCAGGGGGCATGGCCAGAGCCATCAGAAAGAAACATTTAACAGGAAGCAAGAAAATAAGTTGAGACACAAATCAAAATTCTGCACATACAGTTGCCTGCTGAGAGGGCTAGCATGAAGATAACTTATACATACACATAACAACTTTATCCTAAATGTCTTCAGTTCTGGCAAGTTCCTGAAGCTCTTACCTATACAGCATTTCTGTAAATGATGTTAATAGCAATGTGTATTTTATGTATAGTAATCTTAAACTGCATGTAGCTCATCTGGCAAAAAATGAGTTAATTCCTCTTATTCCCAGCTTGTAAAAAGACTTAATTCATAGGGATGACATAATAGCACTGCTGGCATTGTGGCTTGAAATGTGTCATTACCCTGATGATCAACATTTAACGTTTTTCTTGGAAGCTTGCTGTCCTTGTGAAGTTATACAGATGCTTACTCAGCCAAGTTGTGCATTTTAAATGATGTTGGCCCTGTTACTGCCAGCCAAGGCAAGCTACACCGCAATGGATATAGACAACAGATACATGCCAGCAGTCTATAAATGTTTAGCAAATCTGGAGTTTCCAAAAATGTAATACTTATATTACTTAAATAGGGATTTTTTTCTGCTTTTAATATAAAAAATATACATTGTTATAAATCTTTTTAAGTTTAAAAGAAGAAGCAGAACAGATATATGATATGTATACATTAATGATGCACATAAACCCATTAGCTGTGGCATTGCCAGATAGTGACTCTTCCCCACATGATTTTTCACAAGATCGATCAAAATCCTAACTAAACTGTTTTCTTAATGTGCACCACCCACCTACAGTATCTGTTATACCACCCAGCTTTGTCCTATCTGTTATCTAATGTGGAACTTACTACTTAAACCAGACAAATGTTTTCACAGGCACAACAGATATTGTTATAGGGCCTGATTCATTACCGATCACAGCTGCGATTATGCACACGATTGGCCGATTGTTGCGTTCTGAGCATGCATCGCAGAGCATGAACTGGCCACTGTGATCAGGACTGTGAATGCAGTGACTTCGCAGACCCATTGCAGAGTGATTGACATGAAGTGCCATTTGTAGAAGGTGATGGGGGGTGGTCGGCGAAACGCAGGCGTGCCTGGGCATTTGAACGCCACTGAATGGGCGTGCAGCTTCAGTACTCATAGCGTGTGATGAAGTTAGCAATTCCTGAGTAAGGTCAGAGCTTGTGCAAGTGTGCGTGAGGCTGTGATGGTACTCTATAGGGGAAGCAATCGGGAAGCCGACTGCCTAGATACCGGCAGCCGGCTTCCCGACTGTCTTATCCCGGACAGGTTTAGGCAGCGGGGAAGGGGGTGGTTAGGGTTAGGCACTTAGAAGGGGGATTAGGGTTAGGCACTTGGGGGGGAAGTTAGGGTTAGGCACCCCTAAGGAGGGTTAGGGGGGTTAGGTTAGGTTAGTGATACTTACCTATCCACGATCGGGATTTCCAGCGCTGTCGGGCTTCCGCTGCGTCGCACTCAGCTCCTGTCGGGCTGACGCTGACGGGAATCAAACCGCCGGCCGTGCGGCCGTCGGTATTTCATACCCATTCCCTCTATAGTACCGATGGTTTCGCAGTCTTGCTAAAGATTACTGATGTGAGTAAGATAAAGTGGGCGTCCTCCTATTTTGTTGCAACGGCATAGCGATCACAATGGATTAGCATACTATCACAGTGAGACTGCGTGTGTAATCGCTATTGCAATCGCAGTTTCGATCAGTAGCGAATCAGGCCCATTCTTATCATTGATAAGTTTTACATTTCTGACTTGTGCAACCCTACCTGTATCTGTAAATTTAGTTATAAAAAGGACATATTTACCTTTAAAATATATATTTAATGTCTATCAGTGATAACACTATAAGCACAGTGAAATCAGCACAGTAAGTAGTAGAGTGATGACATGAATAAAATGTGATCAATATGTTAGTTTTATTTAAAAACACACAACAGTGTTATCCCTCCACTACAGCAGATGCATTCATTGTGCACAATGTTTAGCAGAATCATACCTCCCAAATGGCCTCATACAGTGGGGGGCCCTCCTAATTTGAGGGAGCATGGTACTTCCTCACATTACTGAGGTCTTGGGATCGATTCCCATTATGCTGTGTAGGATTGGTATATTCTCCCCGTTCTTGCATGGGTTTCTTCCCACAATCCAAAAATATGCTGGTAGGTTAATTGGCTCCCATCAAAAAAATTAACCCTATTGTGTATGTATGTGTGCATGTTGTATGGAATATAGATTGTAAGCTCCATTGGAGCAGGGACTGATGTGAATGGCTCTAAAGCGATGTTGAAAATGTGATTGCTATATAAAAAAAATAAAGTCCCACATTCCAAGTGTCTTCCAATCACCAATCACCAGCATACTACTCCCTTACCTACTACGGCATACTAATGGTTTTCATGGCCATGACTAGATGTTTGGAGGGGAGTATAGGGCAGCCCAACTGCATATCTCCTAAGAATACCTATCCTTGTCTTGCTTCACATGCAGCAAAGACAGGTGCTTGTGGCAATTTAAAGGTGTCCTAGAAGAGATAGAAGAGAGGTTGGGGTCGGTCTAGCACTGCAGAAGTGCTAATTACTGGCACAAAGGCTCTGCCCTATATGATGTGGCCACGTTCCCATGCCCTAATTCCTATTTCCACAATGCTGAGTAATGACAACTGTAGCGTAGACATGCCTCCCGCACATGGAACCTCTGACTCTAAGCCTCATAGAATTGTGATCCTATCCTAATTTTTTCAAAGTAAAAAGTGTTTTTTAAATATGCACAACCACAAATGTCAACAACAATGACTACTAACCACAACATAAGAGTCCTTAGAGGGAGATTAATGGCAGCAGCAAAGGTTAACCTGCCCACAACTAACGAATGGTAAGATGTCCGCACCCTTTCCAGAATACAGTGCTCTCATCTCTAGACCCCATTGCCTGCATGATTATGAACCAGGTGAAAAGTGTCTACAGTATGAGTTCACATAACAGGATGAATAGTGCACATGTCACAGCGCACATAAAGGTGCTATAACTTTTAGCAGCCAATTAAATTATATCATTTAAACCAGATAGGTAAATGAAAACTTGTAATTGCTTACTATGCAATACTGCACTTTTATAGATTTTGGTCAAGTTGGTTTGTGATAACCAAAATTCAACCAGCAAGTACTGTAATAATAATTAGATGAGGTACTAGACAATAGGACATGAGCGAGTGTAAAGTATATTTTAAGCACCTTCATTCGTGATAGCCAAGAGCCGTGTAAAGTCTAATGGTATCCAATTAGCAGTGGTAAATTACTGCTGCTACTGGATCCCCTGGGGCTATCCAATTAGCCCCGAAGTCTGGCCCGACACCGACACTTATGGGGTTATTTTGTTTCGGGACCTGTTGTGTCCCGAAAACTAATCCACGAAAAGTGTTGTGTTTTCACCTGTGTAATAGCGAAAACACAATCACGGACCTATGTGTTTTCAGCCAAATTTACCTATTTGTTCGCCCGAACAAATCAGATAGGGTTATAAAAGAAATTACCAAAAAACCTGGGTTATCGACAAAAAATCTCTGCTTTTCGTCTATGAAAATAAGGCTTTTAAAATTGGGAGTACGCTACATATAATGAGACTCATCTATTCATGGGTTTTCCCTATAAATGATCTAATAAACAGGCATTATACAATGCTTGCCCTATGATTATATCATTTTCAGTCGTTTTCAGATTGGGTGATGGGAAGGCAGGGAGAGGCAGAGGGTGACAGGGGGAGGCAGTAAGTCAGAAAGACAGTGCGTTTCAGGGGGGAGGCGGTGGATGACAGAGGGGAGGCAGTGGGTTTTAAATAAATTAATTTATTTTCTGTTTCCCCCCTCCAGTTCCCACACTATGTGCTCCCCTGTTCCCCCATGGGGGTCTGTGCTCAGCACTTCCCTCATTTCTCATGCTCCCCTGCTAATGTTTCTTCCCCCTCCAGAGCAATCACCACACATTCTGTGTCCCCCCACCCTGGCAGCAGTGGGCCCCCCAGGCTGCACTTACGTAAGAACATATGCACAGACTGCAGAGAGAGTACGGCAGCTGGATCCTCTGAGTCTGTCTGCTGCTGAGGCTTGCTGCCTGTGTGTCAGTTTCTGCTGCTGGGCAGGAGGACAGGAGACGCTAAGCACTGGGGTGGGGGCAGGGCTGCCTAATGACTCCTCTGATCTCTCAGCCAGTGATCCGAGGAGTCTGAAATAACAGACAGTTCAACTGACTCAGAGGAGTCATCAAACTGACCCCATGTGAGTCGCGACCCCAGTCTGAGATGGCCGTGACCCACTTTGGGGTCACGACCCAGTTTGAGAACTGCTGGTTTAGTTGGATACATTGCAGTTAATGATGGCATATTTTCTCATCTTATCTTTGTGTGAGCCCACTTAGGCTTGTTGCACATCATTGCAATCCATGGTCATTTTAATGGCCAACCTCAGCCTGCACAGATGCCCATTTCGTGTGCCCTAACAGAATTCTTCTTTTCAGTGCCACAACTACGTTGTACATTGATCAAAATAAATAAAAAATTCTCATTGTGTTGCAATTTTTGGGAAATTCTATTGAAAGCAGAAATATTACAATGTACATTTGCTCAGCAACGGCCAAGCTTCCGCTGTAAAATAAAAGGGTGGACAGAAACCAGTGATATTTTTATCCTGAGTCCCAGGATGCATACTGACCTGATCTTACTGCAAGAGGCAGCTGTACAGCAATAAAATGCATCCATACCACAGTAAATCCAAGTGCACTAACATATGTTGAACACAGCCATGAATGAAGTGAGTTCCGGCATCCATGAAAGTCTGTGTTGATTTAGAGGCAGGTTGTACATTTATAGGGATTCAGCACTTGAGGTGTCCTGGCTGCCTGTAAAACGATTTGACGCTTATTCCAGTCATGGTTCCTAAATGTATTAATTTGGAAGAACTGAATGCTGTTTTCAAAGAAGAAATTTAAATGACCAGTGACAAAGAATGATGTACCTTATCTTTCTTTGCAATGATGCAGATGAGTCTGATGTTTTGCAATCTACAATACAAGACTGCTCAATGTGTTGACTAAACTTTCACCCAAGAAATGTACTGTGTATATAATAGACTATGTATTAGCAGAAGACGGAGATGAAGCAATATGGAATAGTGAGCCAGTTGCTCTGTGATATTGCATGCTGCAATCCTGTAGATTTTGGTTATTTAGTTTTCACTAAAGGTGTAATCCCACAAAAATATTCTCAGTAATGTATGTGATATAAATTAAATTGAGTAAAATAAATAAAATATACTTTTAAAAAGTGTTTGCTTCAATGTATACGCAACAGCCATAATTTAACTTTGTTGTCTACAATATTTTATTTGATTGACCTTTAATGGACGCTGCTTTATCTATTAAATAGTTCTTGTATGTTGTACAATGTTACCCTGCTAGCATATTCAGTGTATTCTGCAGCAGGCTTATTCTTACCTGTCTCCTAACTATTTTAAGAGATACAAAGCATTGCAGTTATCATGGACACTAGACTTTTTGGTGCCCTGTGCCAGAAAGAGCATTGGCGCCCCCCTCATTTTTTAAAGGGACATGATGCACCCAAAAAAAATGGAACGGCCTCATGGAGAAGGTCCAGGGAAGAGATAGGGGAGGCCAGGAGATGCTGGGGATGAAATAAGAGAAAGTTATAAGTGAGAATGATAATAAACAGAAATTTGATAGGCCCAAACATTGCCCCCTGACCTGTGGTGCCCTGTGCGATGGCACGGGCCGCACTACCCTAACTACAGCCCTGAAGGACACTGTCGCATAAAAAGATCATCACAGGGAATGCTAGTATTTGATTGTTAATTTGTTACCTTACTAAACACTTTAAAGTAATGATAGGAAACCTGAAAACCTTGGCCACATTGGACAGCAATCAAAAGGGCCACACATTGCTCTTGATTTCAGGAGTAACTTAGGGCCTGATTCACTACCGATCGCAACTGCAATTAAGCACGCAATCAGCTGATTGTTGTGTTCTGCGCATACATATGCACCACAGTGCGCGTGCGCGAACCAGCAACTGTGATCAGGACTGCGATCGCAGTGACTATGTAGACCCATCGCAGAGTGACTTGACAGGAAGTACCGTTTGTGGGAGGTGATGAGAGGGTAGTTGGCGGAACGCAGGTGTGCCAGTGCATTTAAACGCCATTGCATGGGTGTGCATAAATTATCCACAGAGATGCCTTACGCAGCTCGAGTACTCATAGCTGTCAGGATTGGTAGGGATGATTACCTAGGAGCCTAGGTAATCTTGAGTGCAGGAATGTAATAGTCCAGGAGTTGTGTGGCACTGTTGAGGGTTGATAATCTTGGCTTGATGCGGCCTTTGGGCCGAGATGCAGCCTTTGGGCCGAGATGCGGCCTTTTGGCTGAAATGTGGCCTTTGAGCTGAGATGCGGCCTTTGGGCTGTGTAGCGGCCTTGAGGGCTGGAATGCTTGGCAAGATGATGCTGGGATATGCTAAATGCTGGCAAGATGACACTAGCGGTGGAACGCAAGATTGTATATTCTGGCAATGGTGGCAGTACACAAAATAGTACAGTCGGATGCTGAGGTGCGCCTAGTGCCGCCGGGATGACACTGGCGGCGGTACACTAGAAGGTGCACACTGGACACAGGAGTGTGGCCTGTGCCGCCGGGTTAATACAAGCAGCAGCACGTGGAATAACGCACTCAGGACGCAGGAGTGCGATCCGTGCCGCCTGGATGACGCAAACGGCTAGAAGCTGGTATAGGACTGTGCAGCCTGGATGACACAAACGGCAAGAGACTGGAATACGAACAGGAGTACTGGAGCTCGACTGGAATACTCAGGAGACTGACCACAACCGGAAATATGTGAACGCTATCACCAGCATGGAATGAAGGACTGGCTGCAATTTAACAGATACAGGGCCCAGTCAGAGCAAGCCTTGCAAGCCTCCCTAATGACAGATTAGTGCATCTGGCGTTTGCACAGACAGGGCAATTAATTAGTGTGCAGCTGATACTGCACACAGACAGGCAGTAATTAATGAACACATGAGAACAGCACAATTTGATCTGCTAACTGCAGATCCTAACAATAGTGTGCGATGAAGTTAGGAATACCTGAGTAAGGTCAGAGCTTGTGCCTGTGTGCGTGAGGCTACGCAAGCACTCGATGTTACCGATGGTTTCGCAGTCTTGCTAAGGATGTGTGTAAGGTAAAGTGGGTGTCTTTATGTTCTGCTGTGACGGAATAGCGATCGCAATGGATTAGCATACTATTGCAGTGAGACTGCAATCGCAGTTGCAATCCGTAATGAATCAGGCCCTTAATAGATGTATTCAATGAAATAGAGACCTGTCTGTAATAACATATCAGCAAACAAATGTTACAGTATTTAATAAACAAATATGACAACAAAGCAGTAAAGATCCAGGGGTTGCAAGTTAAGGCTCTGAGGGCCCCGCATGTTCCTGATCACTGCTTTAAAGGGTTTAATAACTGTAGCTTCATAATGAGTTTTATTCTATACATTTTTTTTAGCTTAGTTTTCCTTTAAAATATGTGATCCTTCAGTATTTCTTATAAGGTGCAATATAAAGACGATTGGTTGGGTAAGCTATTTATATATTATCTGACCATCTAATTCGCCATTTCTTTTCAAGCAAGCCTGGTTATCTCTGCTTCAATCCTAGCACTCCAGGCTGTGTTTAATCCCATCCTTCCCTAAGCGTATGATGTGAGAACCTATACTGTCTCAGTCGCCTCTCCATGTCATCTCTGCTGATTGATGTCATGCTAAGCTGTTTCCTGACCCTGATCTAGCTTTGTATTAGACAGTCACTGCTATAAGTCACAAGCACTAGCGATGGATCCCGCTTCCCGTCCAACAAAGGCTGCTATTTGGGCTTGTTCATAGCCCATTAAGATGCTTTTTCCAGGCAGAGCACATGCAGATGGAATACTAATAGGATCTGAAACACAACAAAGGTGACTGCTTTCTGTCATTCTTCTTAATAGCATAGCACGGCAACAATTCACGTCTGACAATGTTGTTCTGAGCCACTGTGAATGAGTCAATATTTGTTATTGTTCTTTGAACAGACGATGAGGGGATGCCATGACACTCACACAAAGCACCTCCAAATTCATCACTAGTTTGCTGTGACACAGCGATACAAATGCAAAACATGAGAACACTCCATTTGCCATAATCATACAATGAGCCCTTCACATCCGCTACATATTATATATATATATGGTGTATCAGGATTGTCACTCAGTACAAAATGTTGTGTGCAGAGAGACATAACTACAGGTTTCTATGTACGGCGCCTTGTATTCCTCTGCACCAGGGCTGCCATCAGAAATTGTGGGGCCTGGTACTGGCAAAACAGGCAGGACCCCCCTCCCCCCCGGGATGGACGTAGCAGAGGTGGGGGGTAGGACATCAATTGGTGCGTGAACCAGTTTAAAAACTGTTATAAAATTCACACACACACACTGTATATATATGACCCACATAAAAATACACTTTAAAAGCTGGATCCACATACAAAGCCAAAAGGAAGGATAAGTGTATGACACAGGACAGGGAAAGGCTGGCTGGGCAAGGGAGGGGGGGTACCAGGGTAGGCTGGCTGGACTGGGGGGGGGGGGGGACACTGGGCAGAGCAGGGAGGGCTGGCTGGACTGGGGGGGGGGGGACAGGGAAGGCTGACTGGACAAGGGGGGAGGCACAGGGCATTGAATTCTGGCTGGAACAGAGTTGTGGACAGGGAAGGCTGTCTGAACTATGGGGGGAGGTACAGGGCACAGAAAGCTGTAACGGGGGGGCAATGCAGAGAAGGCTGACTGGACAAGGGATGGAGGCAGAGGGCATTGAAGGCTGGCTGGAACAGGGGGTGGACAGGCTGGCTGAATTAGGGGGGGTAGCACATGTCAAGGTCAGGGAGTACCTGGTTAGTGGTGTGTTCTGCTGGCTGCTTTTGAAGTATGGAGAGAGATGGGGCCCTGGGTGGCAGCGGTGCTGCGGTGCTGCGGCAGCAGCCAGGACAGTGCTGACATTTGCTGAGCCGGCCCTGACGGCATTTAAAATTTTGCAGCTTATTGCTGCCGGGCCGCGAGCCAATTACAGCTCGCGGACCGGCAGCCAATCAGGAGCGGTCGCTACGGCCGTTCCTGATTGGCTGCCAATCCGCGCTGCAACCCGGGCCCCCCTCTCTATCCCCTCCCTCCGGGCCTGTGACTTGAGGCTCAGCGGTCCCCCCCCTGATGGCGGCCCTGCTCTGCACTCTCCATAATCGTTGACACATATAGGGCGGGATGAATCAAGCATCGCATTTTGGATGCGATGTATCCATCTAATGATTGCATGTACGTATGCATATACATGTAAGCAAAGGACAACTCTCCCATTAAGAGCTGTGCTTTGTGTGTTTGACTCCTGGGTTTATGACCTAGGAGTCCCTCTGCGTATGCACTGCCGTCCGCCAGCTCATACTCAAGCCGCGAGGGACCCTATTGGATCCTTCTTGAGAAAATCTCAGAAAATAATACCACAGGCTTCTATTAGGCAATGCCATCTATGGATGGCGTTACCTATAGGGTTCAAGCTCCAGAGCTTGGTGCATATGGAAACAGCAAATTCATAGATTTGACAGTATTTTTCATAGCAATTAACTGTACAGCATATCGAAGGGATGGCGATAACCACTTTAAATGTGTATACAAGTTATTTACTATAAAGGCCAATTGGAGGGGGTGGGGGGATTTGTTGGCTGGAAAGACTGGGCGTGTAGGGTTCACAATTATAAACATAAAGTGAAATTCAATCACAATGCCTAGAGTACAGATAATGCCACAATATGGCTTTGCTTTACATCCAATAATAAATATAAATGAATGCAAATGTGCAAGACTACTAGATGTAACTCACTACACTATATAAAATGACAGATAATACAAGGTGGAAATGTAATATGGATTTTGTTCATGATTCTGGCTAGTAAGTATGATACATACCACCAACTTAATCTACACGGTCCTCGGGGTTTCAAACCCCGAATCTCTATGTTGCTGGGTTATTGGTAAAATCCAAAAATCATAAAAAGTCCACACTTAAATACTCTCTCAGAAGGCCCTGGACACTGCTGCATTTCAGGAAGACAACTTGCCTATATTCTGCCCACTCCTGCAGTAAAGTGAGCAGGATGGTTCCGCAATGACGCAATTTGCTGGGAATAGTGTCATCGCAGTCACACCTCCTGCTGCAAAATGCCGCAAACAATCAACAACTCCTGAAGTTGCCCCTTGGTCCTCCCCCTACAGGTTCTACCAGAGGGGTGTCCCACAGTGTCGGCAACTATGGGAAAGATATATATGATTATGCTGTATTACTAGAAAGATTTGTGTAAATCATAGCCTTAATTAATATTCCATCTCTATTGTCTTATCTTCTGCATACATCAAACAAAACATATGAACAAAAGTTATTCTACACAGAGAACATTATCTTTCTAGTGCCCCAGTTTTTCTTAATCTGGAACGGCGGGCTCTATACAAGGCTCAATAATGTACATTGCTGTATGCAACAGCTATTGGCTGTTTGCCCACAGATTGCATCATACCATGGCTGGTAAGTCTACATCCTGTGCTTCTAACTGTATAAATATCTATACTACTTATTGACATGCTTACGTAATTCGTTATTTAGTTTGCAACAGCTGTATTTTGGGAATATAAATTTACTAAGGAAGGAACACCTGACACATTGGACATTGACTCCAGTTTATTGGGTTATCCCCCAGGATTGATAGTGGCCTGTCCTTTTCTTATTTCAACCAGAATCTTTCATAACCAATGTCCCATCCCACAGACGCAACAAATATGTCCTGTAGATTCCCATTAGTTCTCACTGCACGGCTTGCATTAGCCAGTTACCTTGTTCACTGTAGGTGGAAGATGAAGTCAGGGAGAAAAAGAGCAAAGTACTAATGTTTTTGTTAAGATATGGGCAAAGGCAGAATGTGTTATGTAAATGGGAAGAAGTCACTGACTGGTAGAATGGCATCTCCGGTTCACTGGCTTGTGAAATGAGAGAATACAGTGCTAGGACGACTGCATCAGGTAAATGAAAATTGTACACAAATGTCACAGTGCATATATCAAATGTATCAGTAATAGTACAAAAAAACGTCTTCTTCGCAGGTTTTATACTCCCAGCACTTTCAATAAATATTCTGAACTCCCTGCTTCTATTACATGAGACGTGTTCCTGGTGTGTTTCAGCACACAAAATTTTATGGCAGTCTCAAGCTGCTGCTGATATAAGTTCAACATGGTGATTTAATGTAGAACAGACACAAAATCAGATTTGCAGAGAAGAAATCGTAAAAAGCATTGGAATAAAAACCTCAGATGTAAAAACATGGAGCTTGCCGAAAATTCAGAGAGATTCTCACTGCTGTTCCAGTGTAAATAATACTCCCTGTAAAGGACTGTCGTAGAGCCAAGCAAAATGGTCCAGTTACTGTGATCTCATAGGACAATATCTATTAACTGACTCATATTATCACAAAAGCCCTCAACCACTCTTCTCCATATGTCTGTAGCCTCATTTCTTAACACCACACTCCCTCCTACCCACTTTGCAAAGCCAATAGGTGCCAGCTCCCTTCTTCTCTGATCACCTCCGTTCATGCCTATCCCTACAATGTCATCCCACGCTCTATCAGGCACCTAACCCGGCTTCCCAATGTGCCTTCAAGACTCATTTCTTCTTAGAAGCTTACTCCCGCTCCTCCTAAATCTCCAAGCTGTGCACAACTGAGCTCCCATTGCCCTCTATGTGTCCTTCCATAGCTCGTCTTAGAATGTAAGCTCTTGGGAGCAAGTCCCTCTACCATTTTGTGGCCTCCACATAGCTTTGTAATCTGTGGGTTGTGATTATGTATTTCTCTCCTGTTTGATTACCCCTGTAGTATATCTATCCAATGAACAGTGCCTAGGACTTCTTAATAAATAAAAAAGAAAGGAGTGAACTCACCAGCGGTAAGTATTATAGCACTTAAAGTGCACTAAAATGCAGAGGATTCTGCCTACCTTAAAGCCTCAGTGGCTACTGTAAAGAGTGGCATGTGGCGTGTTAACAGTGGAATCGCTTTTGCTGTGACAGGTTAACATCACATCCCATCATAATGCACTGACTGAACATATCACCACACGGAAAAATCCTAGCGCACACTGCTGTGTACCAGTAAAACACACAATTGTAAGTACAAATAGAATGGCAGGATTTTTTCAAAGACTTACCGCAGTGTGCTGGGGGATATTTATGTGTGCTTTCTACTGCCCCTCCCTTACTAGCACCTGCTGCCACTAAAATTTAATTGAGCAACTTCAATTTTACACATAATTGAATTCTATAAAATCCCTTCTAACACTACCCTTAGGCTGGTGTCATAACTGTTTTTTTTGGAAGTAGCATTTAATATTTAAGTTAAAAGCAGAATTCCTAGTAAGACAACCGCTCATGAAAAAACTCCTATAATGTTTCTGCAAAAATCTGCTGGTGTGACAACATCTTGAGACTAGCACGGCAACTAATCCTGAATTATCTATTTGTAAGATATGATACTGAATGTGTTGAATGAAAGGCCTTTGTGACCTGAAATGACAGTACGTATGCCAACAGTTATTTATATAGTGCACACATATTCTGCAGCGTACATATTCCAGTGGAGCTTACAATCTATATTACCTATCACGTGTACACACACACACAGTTCATTTTTGTTGGAATCCAGTTAACCTACCAATATATTTTTGTATTGTGAGAGGAGACTGGAGCACCCGGGGGATACCCACTCAAGCATGGGGAAAATATACATATATAGGGCTGTGGTGGGAATCAAACTCAAGACCTCAGTGCTGTGAGGCAGTAATGATAACCATTACAACAACTGTGCTGTTCAGTAAGCCAGTGATTCCCAAACTGAATGCCGCAGGGTTCCAAACCAATTTATTTATGGTCAAAGTGATAGGAAAAACCAGTGCTGCTGACTTCCAATCATACATATGTGGACATAAGCACAACCCTATCCACCACCACATAACTGAACCTACAGTAACCACGACTAACTTAACTGAATACATTTTTGCTGAATTTCTCAATAAGAAACTTTTGGCCTAGGGGTGCTATGAAAAAAAATGCTGATACTCTAGGGTGCTGCCGTAAGAAAAGGCTACCCCTAATGCATTGCCTAATACACACACAAAAAAAGACAAGAAAAACACAACTTGTACTTATTAGGAGTGTTATGCAGTAATATATAGAACCATAGGAACAAAAATAATTTCAGTTTATTGTATTGCTAGATAATATTGCCCAGTTCTATAGCCTTTAAAATTGCCTCGTATACACTACACATTCATTTGCAGGGCCGAACTGCCCATTTGGCACTTCTGGCAAATGCCAGAAGGGCTGATGGCCAGATGGGCCGGTCCGGCGTCAAACTTCGTCCGAGCAGCTCCACCTCCCGGCGCTCTACTCAGCATGGATACTGAAAGATGGGGGCATGCAGCGAGGCCAGGCCCCCATGACTCGCCCCCGTGAGGTGAGGCCTTACCCCTTTTGCAGTGAGGTAACGCCCCTTTTGTGGTGAAGTCACACCCCTTTTTGCTCTGCAGCCCCAATCAGTCTCTGTTCAATTGTGTATGAATCTGTGAAATAATGCATTAATTAACAAACACAATATACCAACTTCACAAGCTTATCAAATATTTTATAGACTTTTTGTGACCGGAATTTATTAAACAAAGCAAGATATAGATTGTAGCTCTGCATCAGTGACCCTAGACATCATGGATAGATCCGTGCATGCGTACAACACCCACGTACAACAACTGAATCTTCCAGATATGTTATCAAATAGAATTTCCGAGTAAAGATTTTTATTCTGAGCTGCTTTACCAATTAATGTTACTGTAGAACCATCAGTGGGTCCCTTTTATTAGTCTTCATTTTCCCAGAGAGGAAACCAATATTTGTTTATGCCTGTTCCTAGTCTCAGTGCCTTACTATGGAGCACGCTGCATACTGCTTGAATTATAGGTATTTTTCTTCACTATGTGCCATGGAGTCCCCCAGAGACAGCGCAACAAGTGATAGAGCAAATTAATTCATAATGAAAGGCGCTATCTCTATGGCTGTAACGCTAAATTTTCATAATGTATGTACATTTCCTGAACAATAACAGCATTTAAAGGATAACTCTACTAAAAGATATGTTTCACTTTATGTTGAATTAACTTGTTATTGCAGTAATTATTTGTTGTACAAACACTTACCTGATGTCCACTAGATGGCTTCCTGCATTGCAATACTAATATCAGTTTTAAAAACAACTATACTATATTTTAGTTAAAAGACTAAAAGAACAGTTGCTTCATATAAAAGATCTATCAACAATACCAAATACATATGTAAATACAGAGATCGATAGATTGATATGATGCACTTATGCTCGGCACACACTTAAACGACGGATCGGTCAGCAGACAAATCCACCTTATGATTTGTTAGTTATTCACACTTACCAATTGGCGGCTTACTATGTCCAGGCTGACATCACAACTCAGCCAGGCATTTAAATTTGCCCGCCCAGTTGTGATGTCACTGTAGGCAGTCCCTGCAGCTAGAGTACGGACATAGGCGGGTCGCCCGTACACACACACAGATGTACCAATATATATTTCAGATAAATCGGCATCGGTTGCGCTGCAGGGCTGACCCAATATGTCTGTGAACAATGTCGTTCATAAACATAACGGGTGTACACACTCGCCGATGCACTCGGTATATATTGTTCGTTGATCAAACAAACAATGTATTGACAAGTGTGTCCCCTGCTTTATACAGTGTTTTCTTGTAAAAGGTGCCAGTACTCACATAGGGTTCTATTTACTACAATCCGCATTTGTAATGCAGATTGTAGTGTGATATTACCGACTGTGGGCCTGATTCCGAGCAATGATCGCACAACTGCGCATGCGTATGGGTTGTAATACGCATGCGCGAACCAATCATTGCGGTCGGAAATTGTGTGCCCGCAAAATAGCGAATGCCTGCTAATTTGAGTGACAGAATGAGGCGTTTGTGGGTGGTAACAGGTGGAAGGTGCTTGAAAACGGGGAGTGGAGATCCGAACGCAGGCGCGCCAAACGGTCAAAACGGGCGTTTTAAGGGTGTGCATAATTAACAAAGCAGCGTCATCGACCACGTCACTTGGTTGTCTTTTAGCCTGAACTGCTCGCATGATTGCGGTAGGAAAATCCTACCACAAGCACTGCCAGCAGTTCATACGCCTTTCGATGTACTCGATTAATCTAATAAATAGCGGAGATGATGTAGGATGCGAGCGGCCAGGGGGAGTTTTTTAAAAAAGCGAGCGCATGTTTCGTTCGCTCGATCAGACATAGAGGCGTCAACAGACCGCAAAGAGTGAGCGCTCTATTTAAATATCCGGCCCCTTTTTCAGAACGAGCGAGCGCAAATAGCGTCCGGCTCTGAATCAGGCCCTGAATTCGCATTGCAAATTCAGGCAATAACACAGGGATTTACTACAAATCCCTTGCAAGGACAGAGCTTGTGATAAAGCTCTGTCCCTGTGAATCCCCTCCGCAGCCTTATCACTGTATTTTCGCAAAAATTACCGTGATAAGTGCCCCGCGCATGCGCCGACCGCCGCTGCTACACCTCTTGTTGGCAAGCCCCGCCCCCCAGCAATCGCGGTCCCCTGCGACCCCCCCTCTCCTTTACTTACACTTATCTGCAGTTATCAGGCCTCCGGTGGTCCTCTGTTGCTCCGGTCAGGTGACATCCCATACTGCACTGGGACCCTGTCAAGTGACGACCGGGCCGCAGTGCTGCATGGGAGACTAGCTGGCCGGAGAGAGGACATCACCGGAGCCCCGATCACCGGTCCCTGGACTTTTTTTTACAGTGAATCAGCGTGTGGTCTGTTTAGACCACACAGCTGATTACTGGGGCCGGCTGCCGGCTCTGCTCTCCCCGTTAGAGCGGAGCAGGAGTCCGGTAACCGGGGGAGACCCTGGATTATTATCACAGGACTTTCCACGGTAGTTTTTCACATTTTATTTTTAGTAACTTTATCCAGATCACATTTCTCATTACAATTATGGGAAATGCGATCTGATTACTAAAAATAAGTGATAATTAGGGCTTGGAGTAGAATTTTACGAATTCTACTCCAATTGCCCTTTAGTAACTGTAGGTGATACTAAAATAATGTGAAAAGGGTGTGAAAACACAATTTTTCACTTTATTTTAGTAAAAATAATGTTAATAAATAGAGCCCATAAAGTTAAAACAAGATTTGACACAAGATTTGTAGTATCTTCCATACTCTGGATAAGTGTGCAGATGCTTATTTTATTATAAAAATTAGACCAAAAATAGGTGCAAGTACTGAAAACCCCCTGGATACCACCAGAAAGAAAGTACTATATAGTGTCATACAATGGCAGCAACCAAGGACACAATGAAAACAGCAAAAAGGTTCCTCTTACTCCAATGTTTCAATTATATAGTTCACTTTCATCGGGGATAATGAATGACTAACATAAACTGACCTAAATACTTTAAAAAAAAACCTTCACCACCTGTATACACTAGTCACAATCAGAGGAACTGGCTGGTGCTGAGCGACCACACATAATTGGGGGAGATAAAGTCGAGAAAGCTAAAGTACCAACCAATCAGCTTCAAACTGTCACTTTACAGGCCATGCTAGAAAAATGACAGTTAGAAGCCGATTGGTTGCTATGAGCAACTTCTGTACTTTATCTCTCTCCAAAATTTGATAACTCTCCCCATGGTGTAGTAACCATGGAGACCACAGAAAATCCACCTCAGTATCCATCAGATTGGGCACACTGACTACTGACATTACCCCTTAACCAGTTGTCATAGTGAACACTACTAAATACAACTATGATAATGAAAATAGAATAAAAGATGCAAAATAATGTATGAAAATAGTCAACATTACATCACTTGATAGTTATAAGCAAAAATAGGCAAATACTTTTACTATATGTGTCTGAGCCGCTGACCACAATCAAAGGGAAAGAGGTGGCACTGTGATTAGAGAGGAAGCGCAAGGTCATTTGCACAGGTTGCACTGTGGGTCTGATTCAGACCGGGTCACTAAGCTGCGAACGCTCGCTGCCAAAAGGGGCCGGGTATGCAAATCCCACGATCGCACTGTCTGGATTAAGGACGCCCTCTATGTGTTAGAGGGAGACAGCAGTGCGCATACGCAGGACTATAAAGACGCCCACCTTTCTCTCTTAGCACATGTCATCTCCAGGAAGTGTCTGCTTAATCGGTAACATCGAGAGCCATCGGAGCTGCACGCAGCACTTGAGGTAGCCCCTACCAACCACAAGCACTGGGATCAGTCCAGGCTAAAAAACAACCAAGTGACGTGTTCAATGACGCAACTTTGCTAATTATGCACACCTATTAAACTCCGTTTTGATGCTCAGACACGCCTGCGTTCGCACATCCACTCCCCCGTTCACAAGCACATTCCCCTGTTACCACCCACAAATGGCGCTGTCACTCAAAGTAGTGTCCAGTCTGTGTACTACGAGCGCACAATTCCCGCCCGCAGTGACTGGCTCGCGCATGTCTACTTTGATGCATAGGCATGCGCAGATGTGCGATAATCACCCCTAGCAAGCGTTCGCAGCTTAGCGACCGGGTCTGAATCAGGCCCTGTGTGTGCACAGGCCCCCTCCGGCACTTGGGCTGCTCTACAAGCCGACAGACAACAAGGAAGGGGTGTTGTCATCAGGAGGGATCTGCCACTGCTTTGGATAATGATAAAAATAGGTTCAGATGATTGGCGCTACTATCCTTATGTGGTCTTATAAATGAACCGAAAGAAGGTGCAGCCTGGAATAATCGGAACTTTCAACAGAGATCCGGATAAAGATATTTTTTCGATTAGAAGTATTCCAGCGCTCCCAAGGATCAGTTATTTTGGGGGAAAAAAAGAGAATGGAAAAAAACTATAGTGTAAATCTGTGATAAAAACCAAAAAAAGAAAGTATATAGACATATAGTCACCCTTTATAGGTGAGATCAGTACAATGGACACAAATGGACACGCGTTTCACAGACCCTGTGTCTGCTTCCTCAGGCTGACAACCTGTTGTCAGCCTGAGAAAGCAGACACAGGGTCTGTGAAACGTGTTGCTGCTATTGGTGCCTTCTTCACATTTTTTACATTAGGGTTTGGCACTATTTATGGTTATTTTATAATTTATAATTATATTATATTTTCTATTTTTATTGATTTTCTTTTTTTTGTATGGCCATATATGAAATTATTTTAATGGAAGTTAAAAATAATTTTATTTAAGAGATATATATTTTTTCATTACCGACGGACATCGGGATTTAAAATGAATGTCTAAGGCGCTTATGCAATTGGAATAAGGCGAGCAGGATATTATTTACTATTATTCTGACTTAATGACAAAAGAATTTGCACTATGGAGGCATGTTTTATTTTCTTCACATAACGACTACTGCCAGGATTTGAGACCTATCCAGATCGATTCATCGTTGCTATTGCAACCACCCACCATAGGACCACGGTGTTGATTTGTGTCCATTGTACTGATCTCACCTATAAAGGGTGAGTATATGTCTATATACTTTCTTTTTTTGTTTTTTATCACAGATTTACAGTATAGTTTTTTCCATTCTCTTTTTTTTTTCCCCAAAAATAACACCGATCCTTGGGAGCGCCGGAATACTTCTATACGAAAAACTGCTTTGGATAAAAGTGGTTATTACTGGATAGTGCTATATTCACTAGTAACGGTAAGCTATAAGCCAAGCAAGTGTGTGTCTGCTTTTGTTTGCCTGATCCATAGCTCCATTTACATAAATTGATTGTACATTGACAGTCACACAGAACAAAGTGCATACTGTATGATGCGGTGGATCACATGAGAAAGGGTCAAACATCCTCAGACAAATCACATTAAAAAATATTTGAACAAATATTCACTGTGTGTTACAGTCGTATAGTTTATTTAGCTTTTTTAAATATAGAGTACAGGGAATTTGTAGGAGTGTATAACGGTGTTAATCCTATTTATAAAAGATGCCTCATAGAAGAGACTTTGTTGCCATTTTAATCGACAGCTATTAGTCATGTATAGAACTGAAAATTACCCATTTTATTTATAATGGTCTGGGAAACAGATCAGTATTGTTAGAAGAGCTGTCGGCTGAATTTGATTGCATGAAATATTTCCAACACTATTACATCCCACCGCTTCTTCATGTCAATTATTGGATTTCACTTCATACAACAACAACAAATGGAATTCAAAATACATGTTAGAAAATAACAAAGGAGGAACAAAACATGCTTGTCTCTTTATATTTTCAGTTTTCACTGCTTATTAAAACTAAAAAGGGACTTTACATGAGCAGCTGGTGATTTTCACAGACATTTCTGCTTTTATTTTGCTTTGTGACTCATAGCAACAGCTAGATAATTCACTAACAATGATGGTCCAGATATATTTCACTTTAGTCTGTAAAAAAGCATCAGAAGGGTCATTCGCAAACAGTACATTTACACACAAAGGGCCTGATTCAGCAAGGATCGCAAATGCGATCACGCATGCAATCAGACGAATGTTGCGTACTGCGCATGTGTACGCATCACAGTGCACGTGCGCGAACACTCCACTGCAATCGAGACTGCGATCGAAGTTACTACGCAGACCCATCGAAGAGTGATTGACAGGAAGTACCGTTTGGGGGTGGTGACAGGGTGGCGGTTGGGGAAACGCAGGCGTGCCAGTGCGTTTTAATGCCACTGCAGGGGCGTGCATAAATCATCCACTGTGATGGCATACGCAGCCTGAGCTCTCACTGCATGCCAGAAGGTTAGCAATTCCTGAGTAAGGTCAGAGCCTGTGCAAGTGTGCGTGAGGCTGCCATGGTACTCGATGTTACTGATGGTTTCGCAGTCTTGCTAAGTATTACGGATGTGTATAAGGTAAAGTGGGTGTGGGCGACCGCAATGTATTAGCATATGATCGCAGTGACACTGAGTGCGCAATCGCTTTTGCAATCGCATCTGCGATCCTTCCTGAATGAGGCCCTAAGTTTGCACTAAACCCTAGCCACTAGACATATTCATTGTCTAACTTGTAATAAAAAACATTGACAATCATTATTAAGCTGTAAATGTATTTTTTGTAACTAGATCATTGTTTTGATGTATCCTTTGTGTATGTACATTGATTTGTGTCTTGAACCGTACATTTTACATGATTTGCAGAACATAAATACAGAAATATAAAAATGTATCTGCTTTACAACTATATAATACTCACACTAGACCAATGGATCCCAAACTGGGTGCTGTGGCACACTGGGCTGCTGCGAGGCATGCATGGTCAATGTGACAGGCAATACCAGTGATACTGGCTGCCAATCACAAAATGTCTGAACAATCACTACTGTACATAACTGAACCTAGCGTTCAGTCCTTCAGGTTGCCTAGGTTGCCTAGGTGCGGTGCCCGCACTGAATGGCGTTCACTGAACGTCATTCAGTGCAGGAGACCGACATCCTATCTGAGAACATGCCGAACCTGACGATCGCCGTCAGGTTAACAAGCATGTTCCACAGATATTCGACGTCGGCAAGGGCCCAGCGTGCACGCGCATCGCTGGTCCTTGCCGGCTATGCATTAGACTTTCTGAACGTTCCGACCAAAACCTCCTAGTTTTGGTCGCATCGTTCAGAAAGTCGTCTAATGGATAGGCCCCTTAAGGACGGCAGGTAAGCACAATTTACTTAATTTAATATTTTTTCTGAATTTCTGAATAAGAAACTTTAGGCCTAGAGGTACTATAAACAAAATATTGTCACTACAGGGCACCGTGGTTCAAGAAAGTTGACTGTTGAATGTCCCTGTTACTACTGCATCAGTAACAGAGACAAATATATACGTTTTAGTATACAAATCTCAGTATTAAACAATCTATCCACCATATTAGGTGTTTGGCATTATTTTGTCAAGATATTCAAGGTAAATCAATATGCAGAACTTAAAATGCTGAAACAGACAATAATAATACTATATATATTGATGTAAGGAAAAAAACATTGCACAATAATCCCTAATTAAATCTCCCATGGTTAGATAGCAAAATACAGGGAACGTGCCTTAATAATAACCTACACATATGTAGGTGGCTTTTCCATTTGCTGTTTAGCTTACTGGGATGTGGTTTGCCCTAAGCTTGGCAATACTTGGAGGAATTCTGGGCATTCAACAAATAGTAATATTAACAATTTCAATCTGCTAGATTCACAGAGCCACCACCTGAAGGCATGATATCCCAGATGCTTTCATCACAGTCACAGTTTCTACAGAGCGGACAGAGTCCAGAACAAAATATATTCATTTAGAAGTAACCTATAGGAAACAAAAATACCATTTTAAATTTGCCTTTTACTTGTTTTTTTTATTACTATATTTTTAATAAGTCATGTTCAATGAAATAAAATACTTATATATGGAAGTAATTATTCTACTGGATAACATATTAAGCAAAGATTATATCCTACTTTATATTTTATGTCCCAAAGTCATATGTAGCAAATACAGCATACTGTTATTTAAAGTTATAAATGCTCAGTTACCTTTGGAAGCACAATGTAATAAAAGCACTTTTGTATTTCGCAACATCAATATTTGTGGTTGTTTGATACCACTTTTCATTTGGCGGTTAATAATACTAGAAATACATATATTTTAAAACACTTTTGTTCTGTTAATTAAATTAAACAAACAAGAGAAGATCAAAAGGTTCCAAACAACGAGTGTGCAAGTTTTCCCAACAATTTCGGTTTCAGATATAATTAGTGATTGAGGCACAGCCAGCCTGGACACAAAAACATAATCAGTTTCCATGTCTCTATAAGCGCTGCCAATTCATGGCACAGAATTCTGTCAAGCACAAAAGTAAAGTGAAGATGAACATAAACAACAAAAACATCAGACTCAATGGCACATTCAGCAACACTGTGATCTTCTCAGAGTGAGGTGATTAAAAGCTCTGACCATCTGTACATGATACACAGGCAGGAGAATCCAAATGATAGCGATTATGCTAAGAGAACATAGTTGGCAGGTGACAAAATGTGTGCTGTAAGTAATAATGTATCATTACCCACACTCATCAGCATAAATTGCACTAATAACTCAAACATAATTATCATCAAGTAATATGTAATATCCAAAGATAATTAGACTTCAACAAAACACCCTATTCATATAAAGGCCTGTCAACAGTTTCCACTTGATTGAAATACATTTTGATTCATTTAAAAAGTGAATGTAATCAGTTAAAGTTCATTTCATGGTTAAAAGCTGTCCCATAATGTATACACTGTGGAAGGAGACATTCTGTGCCTCATGCCTCAATGAAGCATCTTGTATCCAGTGAACTATCTGGGTGCATACTTATGATTACTACATGTTAACCAAAGGTCCTCTCGCCCACACCTTCACAGTTATTTTAAATTGGTTCTACATTACAGAAAGGGAGGAAGGAGCAGGCAGGTAAGAGTCAGCAGTTAGGTGGTGATACAGCTTTAAAGCCGCATTTTGCAGGCACATCTTGCTGGAGGCTATAGTTTAACGCAGCTAGAGAGCCAGAGGCAATAAGAAAATATAGTCAGCAATTAAGTACTGTATATCTTCTAGGCATATATTTTTACCTGTAATACCTAAACCAGTTACGCAACATATTAAATACTTTATAAGTGACTCAGGAAAACTACACACATCATTAAAGCCATGATGAATATTCTTATACCGTAGGAGTTGAAAAATGGGGCCCATTAATTCTACTATCACTATTTAGTAGAGATGTGTGCTGGTCCGTGTTTTGGTTTTGATTGTGGATCACCTTCGAGTTTTGGTTTTGATTTTGCAAAAACACGCTCAAGTATTTTGGTTTTGGATCTGGGTATTTTTAAATAAAAATTTATAAAAAGTTTTTAAAAACGGCTAAAATTATGTCATTTTTGCAATCCAAAACCCAAAATTTAGATTTAAAATCCGAATTCCGAACTGCGGGAAGGTCAGAACCCGTTACTCAGATCTGTCCGAATTCACAAAATTCTGGTGGTTTTGGATTTCTGGAGAACCAAACCGCACATCTCTACATTTTAGGTTACAGGAGTTGCTTGCCAACTTTACATACAAACGCCACCATTGCCTACTTCTTACTAGAGTTCAATTCACACCAAAGGGACAATACTATCGGTTTCAAACAAGTTGAATGAACCTAATTATACATTTTGCTAGTAGTTCTAATGAAAGCATTAAAGGTGCCTGTTTTGTAATGTTTTTAGTTAATAGTAACAACACTATAAATTTGATTACAAACCAAAAAAATAACTGCAAGACGCATGAATCCCCTCCAATCTTCCCCAGTGACATTTTGTGACTGTACCAGGTCAGATCTCTGGGAGACAGGTGGTGTACCTTATTAAAAGCTCACTTTCCTTTTCTTGTAACTACCCATCACTCCAATGCAGAGAGAGACCATTCAGAGTCCATCTAAGTGCCATTTTTTAATACATCCCTCTATACTTTTAAACATTTATGTTTTTCTCTTTCATGGTGAGATGTATCAAGAACTGCAAATCCTTTGCAATACATACTGCCCCATACATGCCAGCATTTTTTAACACCGGTTCATGGGTTTATGACCCAAGAGTCCTTTTGTGTGTGCACGGCCACATAGAATTCTATGGGGTTTGCTGTGCCGTGGGACCTTTTTAATACATATTTTGGAGTGATATGTAGTGCAGTAAAGCTCTGAAAAAGGCCGTTTTAGTGCATTTTTACTAATGATACACCCTGCCTTAAACATTGCTTGGTTTCGTTTCCTATGTGTTAATTTAAACATGAGTGGTTTTCATTGTACTGGTAGAACTGCAGCCAAAATGCTGGTTCCCGTACACCTGAAGGCGCAAAGGCATTCCTATATGTATAGAACTGGACACTTCTTTGATGTTGGAAATGTAAGCAGAAAATATTGTGTGCTTTCCTTGGAGTCATGGAATGCCCCTTTTAATGTAGCCTCTCTGCTACTATAATCTATTTAATTATTTTATTCAAATAAGCTTTTACATTTGAATACATAGTTACCCAGCATTCAGCAAGAACACCTCAACGTCACCAATCTCCAGCCATCACAACATGCTAAACCTTGCACACAAGAAGACACTGTTATTTTCACGTGGAGAAAGCTTGCAAATTGCTCAAAATCTGGTGTATTTGTGCAACAACAGGTGCAAACACCATTCACGCACTGGGTCTTGCACTTTGTGCTTTTCTGAATATGCCCATGGAAACTTCACAAATTCAGGTCCTCATGCACCTGCCTGGGGCATCCTTGTTATTGGAACACCCCAGTATGGATAACATGTAGATGGATAAAACAGAATACACAATGTTGCTGGCTGACTTCTGGTTGAGAGCTAAAAAGATAGATTTTTATTTGAGAATCAGTCACAGGCAGCTGTTTAAGTCTTGTATCTGCAGTCCTTAAGCATAGAGACCTCTTGAACTAGACCTGCAGCTATTCCCATTTAACTGGTCACATGAAGGAGCCAGGGGCTGGAAAACAGGCCATGAGGCAGTCATCTTTACAGCGTAACACTGTCATTATCTGTATACATAAATGCTTGGAAAATGGAGTGGAGACTGCGGTGCTAAACCACCCCCCAGCACATCTTTGGTGTGTGTATCCCCTACATAAGAAAGGTACCAAGCTTGTGTAGGCATATTATAAAACAGCATTAGTAAGTAAATAGCTAATCCCGAGCAGACATGAAAGACCAGTTATCCCTGTTTTCCAGCAGCACATTACAAAAATAGAACATCAAACAGACAGTATCCATAAGGACGTTTGTGTCTGCCGAAAGCTAATTACACAATTGTTCTGACACTTCAAAAAGAGGCCAATTGTCCTATCAGCTAAGGATTTCCCAGTCCTCTCTCTAACACCTGCACAATGAATATTCCCTCTGGGTTTTCTGTGACTAGAACACTCAACTAAATGGAGAAAATAAAAAATATGATAACTGTAGCAATTTAGTAAATTGAAACAGGTTTGCAGGGCTGCTGTGTGCAGCTAGACTTGCATCATTGCTCTAGCATATGCTCAGATATAGTAACACAGCTCTCCTACAGCTGCTGTTTATCTATACGCATACACTCATGTCTTGTCCACCTTTCATTCATTTTATTTTATTGACTTGTTCTTGTCCAACATTAGCCAAACACATTGTTTTATCTCTATGCTGTCTTGCGTGTTTTTGAGCTATGCATTTCTGTTAACAGGCAGAGCTATTTATTTTCCATGTACAAGGACACGGCACAGAGCTGCTGTGCTTTCCTACATTAATTACTGGTGCATCCAGAAAGCAGTTTTGTTACTTGGTACTTAAAATAAACAACTCTGCCTAATTATAGTAGCACAAGAGGAAGCTAGAAAGAGAATGCATAAAAGAGAAAGTATTTTTGTAAAAGTTTAGCATGGTATTTATTTGACCAGGACCACCTCTAGAAGTATAGAAAATGGAAAATGTGGATGGGGGATAATATAACTCAGTAATAAGCTGGGCCGGATTAAGGTTTGCGGTGGCACCGGGCAACGAACTTGTGGGGGCTCTTTTCAATATAATTGTATATATATACATATATATATATATATATATATATATATATATATATTTATATATATAATAGAGAGCTCTATTAATAATTAAGACCTCCTTTTATGTTCTTATATAATATTACATTTTTTTCAGAGCAAACAGAAATGTTCTTAATCAGTGATACAAAGGTATCCCACAGGACTTGATTAGCTCTTTAAACTCTGGGTTCCGTATGAATTCTTTCAATTAAAGTAAGATCTTCTGATCTGGAAATATTCTCCGTTGATATTATTGGAGACCTTTACAAGTACTGATTAGTACAGACCAATAGTATATTCATTTTCCCAAACTAGTTCTCCTTTATGGTTTCAGCACTTAAAAATACGCCACAATAGGCAAATGGAGAGGATTCTCAGAAATCCAAACACTAATGTCCTCTAAAAATGTACAGATTCTACCATAGAAGTGAATACAACTTCTCTCTTAGGATACGTCAATCCAAACTCCTGGATCATGAAATCGATCCACCTGTCTCACCAAGCAAGTCTATTTTTCTGTGGTGTAATTTTTTGTGATATATATATATATATATATATATATATATATAAAAGAGGGCACTCAGCAGATATATAAAATAAAATCACATCTTTATTACTTTACAAGACGTTTCAGTCCACATTGGGACCGTCTTCAGGACACATACATAGGTCTCTCCACTTGCTTGTGGAGAGACCTATGTATGTGTCCTGAAGACGATCCCAATATGGACTGAAACGTCGACCTGCCCTATGTTTTAAAAACTAAGTAATAAAGATGTGATTTTATTTTATATATCTGCTGAGTGCCCTCTTTCTCTGTTTTTCTATATTGGGGATTTTTTGGGATCCTTGAGGAGCACCAAAACGTTGGCTTTGTTTGATTTGGACTGCGGACATTGTTGCATTATATATATATATATATATGTATGTATATATATATATATATATATATATATATATATGCATACACATACACACACACCTATATATATATATAATATATATATATATATATATACATCAAACAAATATAATAAAGAGTGTGCTACAATATTAACCAATGATAGCCGAATATTTTTTCATTGGACTAATGTAGATTATGTACATATAGTTCTTAAATATTATATATATATATATATATATTATTCTGAAATACCCCTTATGAAGTCCTTTTAAGGATGAAACGCGTCAGGTGTTATTGTGTATTCAGTTACCCATTTACGGGGTCGTTATTACAAAAAGGTACAGCGATATTATTGATTTTTACAAGTTGTCCACTGTTTTATTGAATGTACATTTTTTACATTAAAAATACATTTCTTATGTTATTAATAGTGGCCATTGGGCCTTCTTTGGTGATTTTCTCGGTGCGAGGGTTTTTTTTCAGAATAACCCCAAGGATGATTCTGCAACCCTAAGGAAAGATTTTCGGCTTCATCTCCAGCGGTCTGAATTGTGATGCCCATTTTGAGAATAACTTCAATTGAAGATTTTGAAAAGTTTTCTCTATATAGTACTGGTCCAGGACGGATTCACATCTTTAATATTTAAGAACTATATGTACTGTACATAATCTACATTAGTCCAATGTAAAAACATTCTGCTATTATTGGTTAATATTGTAGCGCACTCTTTATTACATTTGTTTGAAATTGTGTTTTGACCCCTCTAACGGGGTTTAGAAAGAGATGCAGCTGTCGGCTTTATAGCTTATTTAAAATAATCTTTTTTAAATCTTACAATAGTCTAGCGCAATCTAAAGGCATTTGTTCGAGATATATATATATACACATATGTCTCTTTGGATGATCCGCACTCACTTAGGTATAGTGTAATTGCTGGGGTGCAACATCAATATTTGGTCGAGGTAGAATCCATAGACCACAAGTATAAAATATAGTTCAGGGGTGCACTCACCAGACTTCAGTCAATTATTCAAGCTAAAATAATTGACTGAAGTCTGGTGAGTGCACCCCTGAACTATATTATATATATATATATATATATGTATATATATATATATATATATATATATATATACACATATACACACATATATATATATATATATATATATATATATATATATGATAAAATAAAGGCAAGTGTTATATAAATTCTCCACACGTACCATCTATAAAGCCCTGGGAATACCTTTGGGCTAAAAGTGCTTGGAATCGTGCTTAGTCCTGGAATCAAATCCCAGCTCCACCGGTCTTCCCAGGGACTTTAACAAGAAGTGTAGATATATAAAATAAAACAATATATATAGTGCAATATGCTTATAACGTGATTTGTTTAACAAAAACAATATAAGTTAAGCATACATAAAATAATGTGCACAGAGTTTTAATCAGTGCAATATAACCTTATCTGAGCCAGAGGGAACAGCAGCAAACCATAGAGGGACGACCATCCCTGTCACCCCCCCTATAATCCAGCCCTGGTAATAAGTCAGTTACCCACCTAGTATGGTAAAGTGGATGACAATATATAAGTCTCTTCTCTTCAAGGAAGTGATCCCAGTAGCTTAGTCAAGTCTAGAGTGCGAACACAGAGAAGGGATCTGACACCAGAGAGACAGAGCTCAATCCAGAAGGACTTTTGCAAATCTGTATAATAAGTGAGAAAGCGTGTCTGTTTGTTTGTCCTTTATGCACAGTCAGAGTTTTGGACCTAGCCCCACCAAATTTGGCATGGTGGTGTAGTTTGACCAGGATTAGGTTTTTGCCTAGATTTGGACTTCGTCAGGACCATACACTGTCACACAACCTCTAAAAATTGGAACACTCAAATTACACAGGTTCCGAGGCTGGCTCCAGTGGAAATTGGCAGTCTGCCAAAAACTTGTGTGAAGGCTACAAAAGTATCTAGTCTGAGTAAATGTCAAACTTTATGACTCATGCAAGTTCATATTAAATCCAGAGTTAGTCCTTTTTAAAGTGACCATATACTGTATATTAGTTAGCCCTCTGTGTTTGCATGCAAGGGCGTAACTAGAACTTTGTGAGCCACATAGCAAGATCTTAAAGGGTCCCCCCCCAGAGGTATAATAAAACTCCACACATTTGCCCCCACAGAGCCCATTCAAGTTATGCCACACAGAGCACATTCAGGTTATGCCACACAGTATTACCCCTTATACACATAATGCCACGCAGTAATAGTGCCCCTTATACATTATAGCACACAGTAATGCCTCTTACACTACACAGTAATGCCCCTTACACATTATACCACACAGTAATGCCCTTTACAGACTACCCATAGTAGTGTCGCCACCGTTTGCATGCATATTAGCAAACAGTGGGGTCCTTTTCAGGATGAATGGAATGGGGTTATAGGCAAGGACAATGTAAACAAATAATGGCTGCAGATGTACTTCAGGGTCCAGTCTTTAACCTGGGCAAGGCCGGGTTTCTCAGCTAGTTTGATATATCAGTGGTTCTTTTGGTGTTCCATCCTTTTCTAGAGAACGGGCAGAGGACAGAGTGCTGCCCAGTTCTGGCATTGTTATACTGGACATACTATCTGAGTCTTCACTATAATTATATTAGTCAATGTCTCTATGGGGAAAAGTCCTTGTTAGTTTTCAGATGTGATTAAATACTATGGAAGGAATTCAATTCAACATGATGGAAACAGAGGACCTCCACAATGGTAGGTCCATGGCACTATGTGACAAGTAGGTTTGATAATTTTTCCTTGAACCCCATGGAGTTGCACAGGACAATTGTGCAATATAGTGTACCATAATAGATGGTAATTTGGGTAGCCAGGAATCACGGTGATGTCCAGATCACATCACAAATGGCACATCACTCAGCTTTTAATTACCCCCCTTAACTATCTGGTCTGATGGTGAATTTTCTCCTAACTTTTTATGCTGAATTCACTGGCATTTGGCAGAAAAGAAAATAGATGTATACAAAATAAATAAATAAAATAAATTGTGGGACAAAGTACCTAGCATGAAAAATAGGTAGTTCTATATATACAGCTAAATGTAAAAATGATATTTCATGAAGATAAGTGCAGTTTTAAAATACATTATAGTGAAATATAATAAAAGTTTTATAGATCGCTCCTCTTGAATAAAGCTATTAAACTCTTATGTATGAGAAATGTTTATTCTATAGCTATTTCTTGGTAACAAAGTGCAAGCATAATGTTATAATTCATGATCATTCTGTAACTGGGTGGCATTGTCATAGCTGCCAACATTTAAAATCATGTCCAGGGAAATTTCGCTGCTGAGTCAGTGTGCTTCAGCTTGCAGCTCGTAATACTGTCTCTGCGAAACTTGGAGCAACGAACTGCCCGCCCACTATGTTATGTTATCATAATGCACATCTCTTACATAAATATTCACTTATTCGGCCTAGAGCTTAAGGACAGATGGTAAGCTTATGGCACGCAGAATAAAGGTGCACGTTAATGTGTGGTTCGGTAAAAACTGAAATATATGGACAATTCCCAGTACAACTTTTTCCGTTAACAAATCTTTAAAACTTGGGACTGGAAATTAGGAACATTTGGCGACTTTGCATTGTTCTTTCAGTCTATCATTGTAGAGCAAGGAATTTGTCAGTTTCCATAGCCATATGTTCTGTCCGTTCATTGCTTACATGCAGTCACACTGTGGGATGATAATGCACCCAATTAATCATTAGAAACTTGTTACATCACTGAGCCATAAAGTGAAATGAGAGACTGCATCCTCATGAATATTCATGTAATAATCAAGCCAATCTAAAGTAGAACCAATGAACATCTTCACAGTGGGAATGGTTGCTTGGGGAAACAGTCGGGAAGCCAATGGACGGAATGCCGACTGCTGGCTTCCCGACTGTACAATCCCGGCAAGGGTTAAATGACAGGCGTTGAAATCCTGTAATTTTCCCTACAACGGGAGACCGACACCCGGCTTACCGATCGAAGGTAAGCCAGGCGGCGGCCGCGGACAGCCGCAGGGGGGGGTAATTTTAGGGTTCCCGGGGGGGGACTTAGGGTTAGGTACCCCCCCAGGAGGTTAGGTTTAGGCTAGGGGAAGGGGGGGCTAGTTTTAGGCACTTAGAGGGTGGATTAGGGTTAGGTACTTGGGGGGAGGTTAGGGTTAGGCACCCCTAAGGGAGGGTTAGGGTTAGGGTGTAAAATAAGGTTAGGAAATACTTACCTAGGACGATCAGGATTTTCATCCTTGTCGGGCTGCCGCTGTCGGGATTTGAACCGCTGGTTGCTTGATAGGTTGAAGGGAAGGAAGCCTTCCCACTTGACCCCAACCGTTATCATAACATCAGAGCTAAAGCCTACAATACATGGCTCCAGGCACCAGGAGGAGTGCACAGTGTTGTGGGATCCAACACAATTATTCAGGCAGGGCCGGCTCGAAACAAGTTTGACCAGTGCGCTCGAACAGGGGCGCCACCCCATAGTGGGTGCACCCTCCCAACCATCCCGATTGCAGCGGGACAGTACCACTTCTCGGGCACTGCCCCGCTGTTCCACTGACGGGCTGAAGTGTCCTGCCGGTGGTCGGAAGGTTGGGTACCTCCACCACCGCAGCTGTGTGGCGGTGCCGGCCCCAGAGAAGAGGCAGCCATTCAGTGCAGAAAGAGGGCTGGGGCCAGCCCAGCTACTGACAGAGTGCTGGGCTCGCCCACAGGCTGAGTTAATGGGAGGCGTGTCATCCGGGTACGCCCACAAATAGCAACTTTTAGGGGTGTGGTCTATGGTAATTAGGCTTTGCCCCCTTTTTGGGGCATCAGAGTCCCTGTCTGCACAGTGCGCGGCTCCTGCTGGAGCCGGCCCTGTATTGAGGTATCGCACCCACTGGAGACACTTCACACCTTTTTCACATTGGGAGGGGAGGGTTGAACAAGACAAATAATTATATATAATATATTAGTTAAAGGCTACCTATAATATTTTTGTCATCTGTAGTTCACTGAACCCCTTTAAAAAATAGGTTATTAACCAGCATTTAAGAACAATTCCACCTAAAATCAGATTTCAAAAGTAATCTAATAATTACAACCCAGTCTAAAACGATAATGCACATGGGGTCTGGCACATGATAGCAGGTCCCAAATACTTGCAGCAGCCTGTCCTGATGTCTGTCTTAGGATCCCTAACCTTCCCCCCTCCATGCAGCCTAACCCTAACCCTCCCTTCGCAGCCTAACCCTAATCCTCCTGTAGCCTAAACCTAATGTCGACATTTCAACTGTAGATATTCTGAGAATGTCGACACATTGCCCATCGACATCAGAACTGTAGACATTATGAATGTCAACATTGTAATTGTCGATCTTTTGACTACATCCTTAATTTTTTACTGTTCTCAAAAAAAACAATGCAAAAGAGAGGATTCCTGGATAAAGTGCTTTTTACTGCTATCACCTCTGCATAAATTTCAACAGGAAAACGTTTTTTTAGCAACAGATGACGTCAGTTAATAAAAAGCAGAGAGCTATTTGGGGAAAGGGCAGACAAATATGTATGGAATTTGAATAGAGCATCCAAGCATTATCTGAGTCAGAGCCCAGGGGCTGATTTTACATTTGGATAAGACATTTTAAACAGTAAGTAATTGTTTTTGCATTTAAATTAGCACATGCCCATAGCTACAGAATTAGGACACAGCTCTAAAATTCTAAACATATTCAAATTATTTAGCTTAATTTTCATATTTTCTAAGACACAAATAAATTCCTGGTACAGCACACATGCAAATAAATAGAAACTCATTAGCATGAAAACTTATCTGCATATCCCCATATACTACACTATTATTCTGTGATATTTAATAACACTAACTTTTAAACATGTCTATTTATTTCTTGTTCCACTTTTGGATATTGTTGAAAAGACAGATAGTTGAGGAAAAAATGGTTACACCTTGTTAAAGAAGGGCTACCAAGCAAATTGAAGGCAAGTATTTCTACACTGGCGTGGTTGTAGTGCGTTAATTAAGCAAGTAGTGTACTCAGATTATGTGTAAATATGCTGTAGTGCCCTGGGTGCCTATAATTATGGATGTCGTGGCTGCAAGACGAAACCTCAGTCACTTATAGAGGTGATTGTTAGGTCAAGTTTGGCAGGAACTTCAGTGACCAAGACAGATCAACTTGCTAATGGTTCACATTCAATAGTGTCGAAGGTGATGTCAGCATAAAAGTCTAAGGGGCCAACATCAATCAGCAAAAGGTAACAGTGATGGAAGAACATAATCCAGGCTTTTGATAGCTGTGTATTAATAAGAAGCGCAAAGAAAAAAAAGCAACAGAATATCAACTGAATGCAAAAGCTAACCTGTGGAGAAAGCAGATACTAATGCAAGTTTTTGAATTCAGCGCACAGACAATAGACAATCAAGCAGAGCAGGAAGGTGATATGGTCAAAAATATGCAATTACATTCTGATCTAGGCATACAATTGGTGTGGCCGAAAAAAAGAACTAAACTAGATACCATTCAATTTAGGGATGAGCGGGTTCAGATTTCTGAAATCCGAACCCCGCTGAGCCGAGCCGGATCCGAGTCAGGTTCGAGTTTTCCCACCTGGCTCGGATCCGAAATCGAGGCAAAATGTCATCATCCCGCTGTCGGATTCTTGCGGGTTTTGGATTCTATAAAAGGTCCCCGCGTCTGCGCCATTTTTCACTCCGGCTGTGGACAGTGAAGAGGGAGGGGGGAGTTTGCTGTGCTGGTGCTGCTGTTGTCCATAGGGGCTATATCCACTCCAAAGTCCATAGGGGCTTGCTGGGCTGTGTTGTGCAGTTTCCCATAAAGGTAGTAGTCCTATAGGGGTGCAGTAGTGTTGTCCAAGGGGTGCTCCCCCCAAGTGCAAAAAAACAATTATTTTTTTCTGTTTGTGTGCTCTGTAGCTGCATGTGCATCAACAAAGTAGCAGCGCCAAGAGTGCGCCTGTGTCATGAGTCAAGGGCCGGCTGGTCTGTTGAAGGGCGGTGTAACCCCCAAAGTGACCCAAAAAATGAAAACATTTAAAAATGATTTATTTTTCTGTGTTTGTGTGCGCGTTAGCCGCACGTGCATCAACAAAGTAGCAGCGCCAAGTATGTACTCTTTGGGGCCTAGTATTTCAAACTGCCCTCCTGTCTGCCACTCCTAGATGGGTCACGTGTTTGTGCCGCCCACTTGTGTCGCTTAGCATAATCATCCAGCTACCTCGGTGCAACCTTTTTGCCTAAAGACAATATTGTGAGGTGTGAGGTGTTCAGAATAGACTGGAAATTAGTGGAAATTAATGTTATTGAGGTTAATAATAGCGTAGGAACAAAAAAAAAAAAAGACAAGACAAATTCTGTGATTTTAGCTGTTTTTATGCTTTTTTCCCAAAAAAATACAGATCCAAAACACAAAACCCAGAACCCAAAACACGGAAAGGTGGTTTTGGCAAAACCAATCCAGATCCAGAACACGAAGAATGATCCAGATCCAAAACCAAAACACGAAAAGTGGCCGATGCACACCCCTAATTCAAATATAGGATAGGGAGGGGTAAAGAAGGAGGAAAAAGGGATTGGGTCGTAAGGCAAGAGGCAAAGTCTGGGGCCCCGGAGGTCTCAATCCAGCAATATAGTGATGAAAATGACAAAGTAGGTGTGACTGCCTGCTAAATTCTATTGGGAAGGGGGGATATGAGAGCTCAGACTAGTGAAACGAATAGTAAGAACCAAATAGAAAATATGCTTCATTATGCTTCATCAGAAGGCAGTGAAAAAGTAACATTTCATTTAGAAATCTTCTTAATTTTTATGGAATATGATATTTTTCTCCTACCTGTAGCCTGCCCTTTTAAACTACTATTTTAAAATATGCATACTTTGTCTTACACTTATAGACATGAGTATGCTTCATGACAGACCTTATGATCCATATTAATACAAAATACATAGCCACAAAATATTAGTGCAGTTATATTAACCACGATGCATTCGAATCTAAATGTATGAGCCCATTCACAAACTAGGAATATGCTGGCCCTGAGTAGCCGTGGCCAATTAGAAGACGGCACCTCAGCCCTCCTGTCATGCCAAGCAACGTGAAAAGTCCCACACTGCGGGAGCAGAGATATTACCAGAAATACAACTGGTGAGGACAAACAGATGAGAGAAAGCGAAGCAATGAGATAAATATTAATGACCTCATCATTCGGCTAGCCTACTATTGGCGACATGATTAATGTCGGTAAGTTTGCTGAGCATGACGGCAACATAATCAGGCTTCATTACTACTGTTAGTGTTTCCATTTATTTTTAACATAGGGCCTGATTCACTACAGATCGCTATTGCGATCGCAGCTGCGATTACGCACGCAGGCCCACTGCGAAAATATGCTAATGTTTACAATCACAATGCTGTCGCAGGCCAATTTAAGAACGCCCATTTCCCCTTACTCACATCCGTAATACTTTGCAAGTCTGTGAAAAACATCGGTACCATCAAGTAACATCGGAGCCTCACCCACAATTACACAAAGTCAGAAATTGCTAACCTTCCTGTATGTAGTGAGAGCTCAAGCTGCGTATGCCATCGCAGTGGCTAATTTATGCACGCCCCTGTAACGGCGTTCAAACGCACTGAGACGTCTGCGTTTCGCCGACCACCCCCCCATCACCACTAAATGCTCACTTCCTGTCAATCACTCTGCGATGGGTCTGCGTGGTCTCTGCGATCGCAGTGATGCCTTCATGCACTGCGATGCAAGCGCAGTATGCAACATTCGGCCATCTGCGTACGTAATCGCAATAGCGATCTGTAATGAATCAGGCCCATAGTCCAAAAATACATAAGGTTTGGCCCTTCAAAGGAGCTTGATGGTGCATTTGAGGCCTCCGAAATTATGTAATTTGTCTAGCACCGTATTTATAAAGATATAGGGGTATATTTACTAAGCAGTGTTAGTAGAAGTGAAAAGTGTAGAGTGAAAGTGATAAGGTGCCAGCCAATCAGCTCCCAACTGTCATTTTTCAAACACAGCCTGTGAGATGGCAGTTAGGAGCTGATTGGCTGGCACCTTATCACTTTTCACTCTTCGTTTTTCACTTCTCCTAACACTACTTAGTAAATAGACCCCATAGACATTAGTCCCAAAAGAATGATAATTACAAAGGAAAGAGGGTGCAAAAAATAACTATCCCTCTAGAACCACTGGACTAATTAAATCTAGCATCTAATTAATTGGCTATTTGCACAATGTTATTAAATTACAAGTATGTTAATACATTTAATAACACAGTGGTTTGAATCCTGCTTGTGATCTATTCCTAAATGCTGAATAATATCTGTATATAAACATAATTTGCAGTACATGTTGTGTTACACTCATCTGCAGGTCTCTGACCATATGCATGCACTGTACAGTGTTTTCCCTGCAGTATAGCTATCATCTCATACAGCATGTAGCTTGCCATCTCCTGTTATACTCTGAATTGTGCAGCCACCTTCAATGGAAGCAATTTATTTTGATGCACAAACGAGGAGAATAACTGCAAGAAATAATTCCCAGTGTAAATTAAACAAATGGCAGGTAATGAGTGTATTTTACACTGTAAATGCTGCCATCTGCAATATTTCATGACAAGTAAATGGGATATATGCCTTTTCTTAGCTGCTTGCTCTTGGGCTAAAACAAGTAAATGAATAGGTATTTATCTCAAAAACAGAACATCTGCAATAGGCTCTCAAAGAAAATGCACAGCAAATCATCCACACCATAATGCACTCAATTAATTAAAATCTGTTTTGTGGATGACTAGTCCCTGTTGAAATGAGTGTAACCTGAGCTATTATGATGTTAGTGTATTACCGAGTTGCTTAACTCTGGCAATGAATGAACCATTCTGTGAGGATAATCCACAAGATGGCAAACCAAGGAATGCAGGATGCCATGAGGAAATGACATATGCATTTATAAAAAAAAAAAAGTCCATTCACTACCAACACGCAGTCAATGTGGTCATTTTATGGACCATACCAATATTCATGGAAATGCAGCCCAAGTCACTTCTATAATCTGATGACATCTCTTTGTGTTTCATACCTCAATGATTCTGAGTGACTTGATAGGTTAAATTCTGGGTCAAACTTGAATTGAGCTTGACCTTGTCACATTGGGGGCATGTCATGTCCCCTAGGAGGAGGGCACAGTGCTATGAAAGCATTAGGCACCCCCCACTTCTAAAAAATACAGTTTCAATGACGTGCAAAAATGCTTCTGGTAGGCATGGTACTGAAGGGGCACCATTTGCCTAGTGTAGTAAACAGTTGGATGTGTAAATGTATAGAGGTGCACTTGACACCATACTATCTAAGCACCAGTTGCACTGGAGCGTCACATCACTCAGGTCTGCTGGAAAATCTGCCATCTATTCTAAACCTTAATCTGTGGTTTACTATTATCTGCATTTGCCTTCCCGGCCTCCTGAAATACTCTGCTGCTGTGACAGTGGTTATATCTCTGCCCACTTCCAAACTGGGTAACACAGAGACATGCATGAAATGAAAGATAGCATACATGCACTGACATTAATCAAATTCACATAAAAATGCTAGGCATGATGTGACTTATCCAGTATATCTAAATATGTTAAGCCAGTTTTTGAACAAGGTTGTACGGTTAACATTTTTGCCATAATTGCAACATTTTTCGTCAATAGAAAATGAGAGCACACATAATGGCAGTCAGTATCAGGCGCAGGACAGATGACAATGTTAAATGACAAGCTAGAGACTAAGGGGTCTATTTACTAAGCTTTGTTAGGAGATAAAGTGAATGGAGGTAAGGTACCAGCCAATCAGCTGGCAAATTATATATGTTCATAATAGCAATCGGTATGATACAGCCATTAAGGAAATGTTTGCATTGATATTTTTTCAAAAGACAGAATTGCTGGGAGCCTACAATACCATATACTGTAAAAGGTTTCCATAAAAAACATACACTATAAAATCCACATATTAGCAAGGAGAATTATATTTTGTACTACTGATCTTTGGATATAATCATCTCCATGTTACTCTTGCAAAAACAATTCAAAAGCAAACAGTAAATACTGCAAAAACAAAGTTACTACCAGCAAAGTGAAGTTGAATTGATCATTTCAATTTATTATAATGATTTCTCAGCAGTCTGTAAGTAGACATTGTAAACATTCCTGCACATCAGCAAGTCTTTGCCAGCACACATTAGAAATGTAGCTAATTTACGCAAACTAAATATAAAAAAAAAAAAAAAAGTTATTTTTCCTCCTGAAATGTACAATAAAGAATTAACATTTCTTGCGCTCTGTAAAATCTCAGCATTTTGGAACAACATTAATTATCAGTTGCTGAAAAAGACAATTTGGAAATTGCTTGGGTAGTGAGAGTCATTGAAGTCTAGGTTCTCAAATTCCATAATTGCAAAATGCACTAAACGTGCTTGAAAAAAGAAAAAGAAAACCAATATTTTCCTTTCATTTGTAAAGATCCAGTGTTTGAAAAAAAGCATTCCTGTAGACATTTTGTTAATACAAAACCAATTAGTGACTCCTAATTAGAACGAGTCTGGGAAATATCTGGCTGCTCCAATACATGTTTTCATAAGCAAAAGGAAGATAGAAAGTAGTTGCATGAAAACCTTGTTTAATACCACCAGGCAAAAGTTCCATTGAAAAGGCATATTAACAAATGCGTTGGAGTTTGTGCACTGACTTTTAACGGTGAATGCTAAAAACCCTATGGTAATATATGACATAGGCCATTAATAAAAAAACTTTTCCTTATGCCCAGATATTTATTATGCAGAAGGCAACAGATGGGATATTTCCCTGTATGCAATGCAATAGATAGGTGTTTGTCTCTCAATTACAATTCACATCTGACCATTCTGTTCACCTCATTGACTCGCCCCCTCAGGCTGGGCAAGACAATGCATTCAAGCAAGATGGTGTAAAATGGCTGTCATGCTGATTATCCAGAGTGCTCATTTCACACCTTTTTCCCCAACTGGTGCGAAAGTGATAATGCTCCATTAAAGTTTTACTTAAAAAAAAAACAAATGTACTTGTAATGTGATATTCACAAACATATGTAACACTAAAAAAGTTGCAAAACATTGATAAAAATAAAAGTATGTTATGTTGGAACAGATTACAATAGAGTAAGCTATATGATGGACTTACGGTACCTCCTGACCATACTTGCCTACTATCCCAGAACCTGCGGGAGGCTCCTGATTTTTCAGGTAGCACCCCCATCCCTGGTAAAGTAGGTACTTCTCCCACATTACGCCCACTTCCTAGTGATGTTGGCAAAATAGGGAGAATCTTACCTGCAATCTGAGATCCACGCTGAGGGGGCAGGTTCTAATTATGCAATCCTATGATAATTGCATCATTTGGCACTGCCCATATTCAAATATGAACTTTTCGCAGGATTTACCCCACTTGGGGGCAGGTGCTAATAACGCAAATACGCCAGCCCTTCCCCCATCACCATCCACTTGAATATCCTATCCCGGCTTCTCCCGAAGGGGTATCGACAAAACAAGAATGCTCCAGACTCGCAGGTTTTTATTTGCAGCCCCATAGAAGGGTGCATTGCTGTGCCTTTGCTGGTGTTTCTACGCAATTGCAACAACTACTTGCTCCCTGCACACTTCATCAGATTGACCCCCAAGTATCTAAGGGGAGATTCATGAAACCTTCTAAAGAAGGCAAGTGGAGCAGTTGCCCATTGCAACCAGATTCTTGCTATCACTTATTTAATACATTCTAAAAAATGAGAGCTAGTATATGATTGGTTGCTATGGCCAACACTTTCACTTGTCCTCAATGTACAGTCAGGTCCATAAATATTGGGACATTGACAGAATTTTTAGATTTTGGCCTCTATTCACCACCACAATGGTTTTGAAATGAAACAAACAAGATGTGCTTTAACTGCAGACTTTCAGATTTAATTTGAGGGTAATTACATCAAAATCGGGTGAACAGTTTCAATATGTGCCTCCCGCTTTTTAAGGGGCCAAAAGAAATGGGACTATCAACTCAAAAGCTATTTCATGAATAGGTGTGGGATATTCCCTCGTTATTTCATTATCAATTAAGCAGGTAAAAGGTCTGGGGTTGATTCTAGGTGTGACATTTGCATTTGGAATCCGTTGCTGTCAACTCTCAATATGAGATCCAAAGAGCTGTCACTATCAGTGAAGCAAGCCATCATTAGGCTGAAAAATCAAAACAATCCCATCAGAGAGTTAGCAAAAACAGTAGGTGTGGCCAAATCAACTGTTTGGCACATTCTTAAAAAGAAAGAACGCATCGGACAACTCAGCAACACCAAAAGACCCGGAAGACCATGGAAAACAACTGTGGTGGATGACAAAAGAATTATTTCCCTGGTGAAGAAATACCCCTTCACAACAGTTGGCCAAATCAAGAACACTCTCCAGGAGGTAGATGTATATGTGTCAAAGTCAACAATCAAGAGAAGACTTCACAAGAGTGAATATAGAGGGTTCACCACAAGATGCAAACCATTGGTGAGCCACAAAAACAGGAAGACCAGATTAGAGTTTTCCAAACAACATCTAAAAAAGCCATTACAGTTCTGGAACAACATCCTATGGACAGATGAGACAAAGATCAACTTGTACCAGAGTGATGGGAAGAGAAGGAAAGGAACTGCTCATGATCCAAAACATACCACCTCATCAGTGAAGCGTGGTGGTAGTGTCATGGCGTGGGCATGTATGGCTGCCAATGGAACTGGTTCCCTTGTATTTATTGATGATGTGACTGCAGACAAAAGTAGCAGAATGAATTCTGAAGTGTTTTGGGCAATATTATATGCTCATAATCAGTCAAATGCTTCAGAACTCATTGGACAGCGCTTCACAGTGCAGATGGACAATGACCCGAAGCATACTGCAAAAGCAACCAAAGAGTTTTTTAAGGCTAAAAAGTGGAATGTTATGCAATGGCCAAATCAATCCCCTGACCTGAATCCGACTGAGCATGCATTTCACTTGATGAAGACAAAACTGAAGGGAAAATGCCCCAAGAACAAGCAGGAACTGAAGACATTTGCAGTAGAGGCCTGGCAGAGCATCACCAGGGATGAAACCCAGCGTCTGGTGATGTCTATGCGTTCCAGACTTCAGGCTGTAATTGCCTGCAAAGGATTTGCAACAAAGTATTAAAAAGTGAAAGTTAGATTTAGGATTGTTTAGTTTGTCCCATTACTTTTGGCCCCTTAAAAAGTGGGAGGCACATATAGAAACCGTTGTAATTCCTACACCGTTCACCTGATTTGGATGTAATTACCCTCAAATTAAATCTGAAAGTCTGCAGTTAAATCACATCTTGTTTGTTTCATTTCAAAGCCATTGTGGTGGTGAATAGAGGCCAAAATATGAAAATTCTGTCAATGTCCCAATATTTATGGACCTGACTGTATATTATCCTTGTCCTTGTCCTGCATTGTATTGTATTGAATTGTACTGTAAGACACTTTTTTGGTTATGTACAGTAGTTTGTAAGGCGCTGCGGACCACTTGTGGCGCCATGTACATAAACGATAATAATAATAATAATACAAATACAATTCTTTATTACCATGCAAACTTTGCAATTATTTCTGACTAGACCAATGCCGTAAAGGTGACCATAGCTATGGCACTACTATGACTCCTGGAAACTAATGGACCAATATTTTAAATATAAACATGAACTAAAGCCGATTTAAGTGGAACTGCTCAGGGTGGATCTGAGAGCCTCGCATGCTTAATGGCAGATTCACAATTGTGCATTGGACTCAGGACTCTATTTATAAAGCAGTTTCTAAATAGAAGTTTCTTTATAAATTCTTTCTAGTGAAATGGGATGGCTGCTGAGCATGCACCTTTGGCATTAACCTGTCCCCGGCTACACAGGAGAGGACACCACCAGAATTCGTCGAGCAAGTACGTCATGGTAAATACTCGCAGTACAGTAGTAAGTATTACTGCGACATGCTGAAACCAACATAGTTTAAATGATAAATAGGGGACTATGAGCCAAAACTACAGAAATCTTCTGTGAGAAGAATTGAAATGAGCTAAGAGACAATATTTTATTCCCATGTTGGAGTGTGAATATAAGTGTGTGCAGACTGGGAAAGCATACACAATGGTACTAAATGAAGATTGTGGCATCATCCGGCCATAAACCCTCTTATGAGCTTTCTATTAGCAGTTCTGTTCTAATAGGAAGACAAGACTAAAACATTCATTGTTCAAGTGGGTTCATGAAAACAGCAAGTTAGCCCCCTTTTCCATCACGATGTAGCCATCTATTGTTCCATAGAAAAACTATCACTGTTGTTTAAAGGGACCACAATACTGTTAAAAGTATCTGAACACAGTGACATGTCCATTAAGTAATGTAGCAAAACTAAATAATGTCAATTCAGTGTTTATATTTTGTTTATTTATTGACTTGTAATGGTTGTATCATGTATACTGAAGGGTTAGGTGAGGTCTGGTCTGCCTACTGCAGCTCCACCATGTGGTAACAGTTATTCCAGCAACAAACCATTAAAGGTGTAAGCTTTTGTGCAAATCTATATAAACAGAAAATAGGTAACAACCCTAATTCCTACCACTAAGCATAGCTCTACTTTCTAGCAGGCATGTCCTTAATGACTGGATGAATAGCTGTCCATGTTCAGCAGTTTTGCGTGTGTGCCCTCTGCCCACGTGCACTAGAGCCAGTCTGTTCAAGTGCATCTGTCGAGAACATTTGAGTCCTGTCTTCAGTGTTTAGTTTGCTGCACAGAACCTTCTCATACCACTGTTATGTGCAGGCCATGGACCAGTCATGGAGATATGGTAACAGCATTCCCAGTGTCTCCCTGTAGCCTGGAGTGCCTTTGGGTCTTATCAGGCATGAAGATATCTCTCCATATTACCCGTAGTGTTACAGCTAGCCTTTATGTGATGCAATATGAATTTAATTTTATATTATTACAAGTAAACCCATACTGTAGAAATGTTAAAAGAATAAGAAATTGTAGCCCCTACTGGGTATAAAAAAGACCAAACAAAACATTATAACAGAAAAATTAGATAAAGTTTTAAAACCGCACATGCACAAAATTCATTTATGTATAAAGATAATACTGAAGCATTAGGTCTTAAGTATACCTATAAATGCTTTTACTTAAATAACGGAGTTAAAGTAACAAAGGGTAGAGTCAGGGAAAAGTGTCATTGTATCTTAACTTTTATCATATCTCATACTTTTATAAGAGAAATAGGCATTCCCAAATACACAGCTATCCTTCAGTTGACGTCATTACAATACTCTAAGGAGGATCTTGTAGCACAGGCATCCTGGGAATCTGGTCTATGTGCCTCTTCCAAGCCTTCTCCTCTAGAACCACACTAGATGAAAGCACCCATGCCAATAAGATCTGTGGTTAGACTTCAGGTCTAAAAGGGGTTTACACAAGTAAACAGGGTAATAAATTTAGCCCTTAGCATGTAAAACTAAAATTATCTCGGAAATCTAAAGGGACATCAGATACATAAGCCATGGCTATGTATGGCCAAGGTTAACTTGCTGTCTCTACATTGTATTAGTTAAACAATAGAGTCTAAACATAAACTAACTTCAAATATTTAGTATGTAAAAACTATCCACAGTAACAGCCCTGCAACATTGTACATTGTAAGCAATAATGCCAAAAACTGAGCTTACTAACTGCAGCGATTGGGCATTCCGAATGATGTCATTAGCTGAGCAGGCATTCCAAGAGCAGCAACCACATAGTAAATTTAAGCTGTATTTCTGAATGTTTGTGCAGGTGTATATTATTGAACTTTTTTCTTTTAAACTGCCAGAATGTAACGCTGTAGTACCACACAATTACTAATAGATGCAGGGTGCAGATATTGCATAAAAGTAAACCAAACAGAGGGCACAGTGACCTTTACGCATGGGAGCTTACATTCTACAGAGATGTAGGATTGAAGGGGTTATTATTAAATCGAAATACCATAAATTAAACTCAGATGTCTACTTTTAGATTTGTGACAAATACAATGTAAAAATATATATATATATATATATATATATTCATTACAACATTGTCAGCCCCAGCTTTTATGTATCACCACTTGTAGTACCCCCTTATCTGTTGTCAGAGGCCAGACCATTCTACGTATTTGTGTGTTCACCCAGTATTATCCAACAGAGCGGAATAGAGGAGGCAGAAATATATTTCTTTATTTTTAATACGTGTATTTTTTATATTGTCGTATAAATCCTGCACTGTACACTGATAGGCCTATACCAATAATATCCAACTTTGTTTGGACATCATTTCCCATAATGCACTACCAGTCAGCAAATAGTTGAGTAACATGGGATATGTAGTTCACTAATAGCATTGGGCTGTGTGTGTGCTCGATTATATGTTGCACTAGAGGTCCGTTAATTTTGTGATGTGCTCACAGCCTGATGAATTTAGCTTAAATAGTTCTAAATATTTTCAAACGTATTTATTTTTGTAATAGGTATTAGTCTCTGAATGCTTCTTGTCCTATTTTTGACTAGTTCCATTTTGAAAAGATGATGTATTGTGTATATTAGATTGTAAGTTCTCACGAGCAGGACCGTCTTCCCTCATGTGCTTTTCTTTCCCTCACTTATACCGTCATCTCCTCCCCAATGCCTATAACGCCACCAAACCTTTGGGTTCTGCCACCAGATGCTCATTTGCTGATCAGCAATGATTATAAACCTTATCCATGTCTTGCAATGTTTTGTACTGTAAAGGTGCCCATGCGATGCACCGTGTAGGGCGACTGCCAATCCGTTGGCAGACGGATCATGCTGTCACCGCCAGCAATCGTGCGGTCCCCGCAGACCACACGATATGCCGGCTTCCCCCTCCTTCATCTGAATGGGATTGTATATTGCATCCCAGATCAAATGGTTTTGCAGGAAGACTTGGGGATGCGATGTACGACCCCGCGGGAGTGCGCAGCACGATATCGGGTCCGTCGGATCGGCGCGTATATATCGTGCCATGTATGGGGGTCTTAAGTCACATTTTTCTTTGTTTGTTTATACTGTTTATGTACTTTGTAAGGCACCCCTTGTGGCCATATAAGGCATAATAATAATAATAATTTATATAGGAAACAATGATTTTGCTGCTTGAAGCAGCAAAATGCACCAAACCTCAAAAGCATCATAAATTACAGTGTCAGTAATATATAATTTGTTTGTTCATTACAGCTCTATATATCTTTTTACATGTGAATAGCATGACAGTGTTTAGAGGCTCTGCCTTCAACAGTCATAACAAACATACGGTTATACTTATCTATTTGCCTGAAAAACTGAGATCTGGTATCTAAACAGGGATGTAATTATTATATTGACAGTCCAAAGGTTGACACCATAATGTCAAGTATCACAATATTGTCATGGTTAAAATTTTGACATCAAACATGTCGACACCTGAAAAATGTCTACACAGTGAAAATGTTGACATAGAACCTTTAGGGATAGGCTTAAATTTGGAGGTTGATATTATGTATCTATCAACATTATGGTGCCTATTTAATGACTGTTGACATTGTCACTGTCGACAAAACATACTGAACACATTTAAATATTACAACTGTTCAATATATTCATTCTCAAGCAACTAAGGAAAACATCCATATCAGCACACATCGGGCAACCCATGCAAATAAACTTATTTGTAAACACATTATAACAATGAATATTTGTAAAGAAAGAGTTAAATTTATGTAATGTTCCATGACATATTCTAAAGCTGCGTACGCAAGCAGCGAGTTTTTTGGACGATGAAACAATAACGATATAATTATCGTTCAGTCATCCAAAATATCATTCAGTTTCTGCCCCAAAACGATCAACGATAACGACCAACGCGCGCTCCCGCTGGTCATTGGTCTTTGTCGTTCATAGCCCGAACATGCTGGCCAACCTGACGATATTGTCAGGCTGTAGCATGCTCGGGAATGAGGGAGGGTGCCCGGCACTGAACAATATTGTTCATGATATCGTTCAGTGTCACTAGCGCATGGAGGGGGGTTTCTAAGTACCCAGAACCCCCCCCCGACCAACCAATATTTTTTTTTATTCAGAGATGGAGACAGCCTTGTCTCCATCTCTGCACCATCCCCGGGCCACCCACGATCGGCTGCGCGAAGGGATGGGAAGCATTGCCGGAGCCGGGCTCCACCATCCGGCTCATGGACGGAGGCGGGCACAGGAGCAGGGATTCGGGTAAGTGTTTATTTTTTGTTTCTGTATTTTTCATTGTATATGTAAGGGGCACTGCTGGGGGGAGGCACTACTGGAGAGCACTATATTGGGGGCACTTCAAGGGGGGACCACTAGTGGAGGCACTGGCACTGCTGGGGGGAGGCACTACTGGGTGCACTGGCACTGCTGGGGGGAGGCACTACTGGGGGCACTGGCACTGCTGGGGGGTACTATCTATTGGGCACTACTGGGGGCACTAAATAAGGGGCACTGCATAGGGGGGAATACTACTGGAGGTACAATATAAGTTGCACTGCACATGGGGGACCACTACTGGGGGCTCTGGCACTGCTGGGGGGGCACTACTGAGGCACTATATAAGGGACACTGCATAGGGGAGACCACCACATAAGGCACTGCATAGGTGGGTCTACTACTGGGGGCAGTATATAAGGGGCACTACATAGGGAGGACTACTACTGGGGGCAGTATATAAGGGGCACTGCATAGGGAGAGGACTACTACTGGTGGCAGTATATAAGTGGCACTGCATAGGGAGGGGACTACTACTGGGGGCACTATATAAGGGGCACTACATAGGGAGGACTACTACTGGGGGCCTCTGTCGCGCGCACCTACTTATATATATGTGTGTGTGTGTAGACATCTATAATGGAAACCCCTCCCTGAGAATCCTGCGTTTGCCCCTGAGTGTTTGTGCTCAGTGTGGTTAACGACACTGAGCACATCCCTGCCGGGGACACACTAGACGATGTCGCTCATGGAGCGAATCGTCCCGTGTGTATGCAGCTTAACAGTTAGACATTGGAAAGTTCATGTAAAATACTTAAATATAAATTAAAAGCTATATAAATTCAGTTAAATGATCAGCCTATCAGGTAGATTTAATATAGATTTAAATGCAGCAGCTCAGTTCTAACCCATGATTAATCTGCAGACTGATCACTGGGCTCGATGATCAAGTTTTTATTAATTTTGGTATAATGAATAGTAGATACCTTGCTAGTCCGTGTGAAAATATTAGCTTGAAACATTTATATCTAACTGAAATATACATATATTCCACTTATAACTTATCAGTATTAAAAAGAAAAAAAAAGTCTGTTGTTACAGATCTGCATAATTATTTGTTTTTTTTCCAGACTCAATATATCTCTTACAATCTCTATTCTAACCTTCAATAAAGACAGTAATCAGGTTTGATCGTTCCTAGCTTACTACCCTCATATCTGAGAAAGCAAGAAGTTTCCGTCTTTAAAACTTCTGTAAGTTTTTGTGTCTGAGCACATATTTCCAAAAAAGACTTTTGCTGCTGGTGATGATACGGGACATTCTTTAATACTGTTACTATTATCATCATCATTGATTTATATTTATTGGTTATTTACTAAGCTCAACCGTGTACAACTGTATAATTGTATTTGATACTCTCCCAATAGATCATCGTGTATTTATAGGCCACCACAGATTCCGTAACATTAGATAATCATCATACATATAAAATATACAGTGACAATAACTATTACATGAATACTGATTTATCATTTATAGATCATGCACAGCAAACATTAATGGTTACTGCATTTAAATGTCATGTTCTATAGAAAATAACTGGCTGTGAGCAGAAGTGTGATCCAGCTTCCCAACTTTGGATAACAAAGGTTCTCTATCTGCTATAATGGAGGGGGGGCTTACTTTAAGAGGAGACACCACCTTTAAAACCATGGGGATTTACAAGCGCAAAAAAGTTTTCAAGGACAAATTTTAAAAACATAGTTCTGTGCAATAAAGCATAATGGCAGCTAAGCTTCTTCTTTCATAATGATCAACTTCACAGTATAGTATGTATTAAGAATAACCTAACAGGAATACTTGAAATGCACAGATGGGGTAATGGTTAGCATTACTGCCTCACAGCACTGAGGTTGTGGGTTCGATTCCTAACTTTGTGGAGTTTGTATATTCTCCCTGTGCTTGCATGGGTTTCGTCTGGGTTCTCCGGTTTCTTCCTACACTCCAAAAATATACTGGTAGGTTAATTGGCTCCCAACTAAATTTACCCTAGTGTGTATGTGTGTGTACATGTGGTAGGAATATAGATTGTAAGCTCCACTGGGGCAGGGACTGATGTGAATGGCCAAATACTCTTTGTAAAGTGCTGCGGAATATGTGTGCACTATATAAATAACTGGTAATAAATAAAAAAATAAAATGCAAATGAATGGTATTATAAGCATGTCGGGTCACATAATGTTAAGAGAGGATAATGCTCTGCTATTTCTACTTAGAGGTACTTCCCTTTGATATTCATATATATGTGGCAAAGATAGTTACAATACAAATATTCCCATATATTGCATTCCAAACTTGCCAACTATGCCCTAACTCACTTCAGTGTTGCTAACATCGCATTACTTAACACGATAATACTCAAAATTGTGAAATTTTTATAAGTGAGTCGTATATATTGAATCGTGACCCATAAACTCTTTAAAGGTAGCTATCCCGGACCTTTTTGGGATAGGCAGAATTGCCATCATTATACAAAAAATACATTGCTATAAGGAGTTCCAAAATAAATTACATTTGTAAAAGTCTCAATTCTATTCTTATATATTTGTTATGCAAACACACAAACTTGTGACTTTCAATACAAACATAAATAAGAACAAAAAAAATGTAAGGTAAGAAATTTCTATAATCCCATTACTTTAGTATAAAATACAAATGCTTCACAGTTTGTACACTGGGAAATCAGGGACCCTTCTACTAGTTTCAGTAGAAATATTGCAATTGTAGATCCTCTCAAAGGAAACAGAATAACTGTAATACAAATCCACTCACAAGACAACATCTGTCAGATGCTATTGGAAAATTGCACTCTTAGAAAAGTGCCCTGTGGTTAATGGTATAGACTGATGCTGCTACAGACACTCTCAACAGATTTTGATGGTTGAAACGTCCTTTTTGGTTACATGAATTATAAAAACAAGCCAAGGTTATACAATAGCATATCATGCTAGAGTCTTCTAAAAAACAGCTAAAAATACCAAATATTCTCTGGTATAAACTGATATGCCTGCCCATTCTGACATCTACCATTACTGTGTAACCGTCCAAAATGGTGTTTTGTTTATCAAATTACCCAATCCATATATAACATTGATGTACTCTGTAAACTGCCTATGCACTGTGTTGGGATATTTTACAGAAAAACTGTTACATTCACTTAAAGTAGAATTTGACAGAATATAAAATACAACATAAATAAAATGCAACATAATATACATATAAAACACATGAGTGTCACAAATTGGACCAAATATCAACATGTTAAAATACAAGTAATCAATATCTTTTAAATATTCTCAATTAACAACCACTATGTAGTAATCACAAACACATCACAGTAAAACTAGATAGAACCTTCTGACCGGACAATAGAATTTAGAAGCTCCCTAACAGAAGACCCTTTTATTGCAGTACCTCATGCTAAAGTCACCCCTCATAGGCAACAGCTTCTGTCCTGAAAATATGTGTATTTTATCCCTCACAGGCTGCATAACACACAAGCTGACCCAATAGTCCAAATATGAACAGCTTACAGTAAGGTTCAAGGCTTTAACTAGAACTAGTTCTCTAGTTTATCATTTATGAGGAACCTCTTGCAATGAAAACAATTGTTCTATTTGATATATAACAGCCACAAATCAACAGGTAAAATACTCCAGCAAGTAATGTGACACATAATAAATAAGAAGAGCATTCCTTTTAATACAACAGTTAATGATACAAAATAATAGAGACTAATTAATATAATAACAAAATTGAGAAAAACCATTAATAAAGATTATGCTTTGTGTTATGATATATCCCTGACAGGGAAGTGATATATAAGATAAAGGCAAAGGTCTTATGACTCAAACACATTAACAATGTAGTTACGGCATGTTTATGCTGGGAACATTAAATATCGACTGAGGTAAATGACTAAAAAACACACTCTCATGACCAATATACCATACAAAGGGGTTGAAAACAAATGCTGGTTGAAATGTAAGCAGCAGATAAGATGTCACAGTACACCTGTAAGTCACATTATATAGGAATCCCCAATATTTTACCCATCCCAACCCCCTAGTCATCTCTGGTATCACAGAGAAGTAGAAATGGCTGAGGGAGCCTCACTGCTGCATCACAGCCCCAGTGTCTATATTGTCACTTTATCATGCTACAACAAGCCAGAGGGATGTCAGGCACAAATCTCAGCAGCACATCACACAGGGAAGTCACAATAGATGTGTGTGCGTGTGTGTATATATATATATATATATATATATATATATATATATATATAACACATCATTACTCAGATCATACATGTGATGCCTGCACGACACCCCCAGCACAGACACACTGACCCCCACACATGAGCCAGGCTCCTCACTCTCCCTTCCTCAGCTCCCTATTTAAACTCAGTCAAGTGGCAGTGATGCCCATTTTCTCCATCACTATGAGGACATCCCAGTAACTGTATGCCATGAGTGGCACATGGGCAGATCAGCCACTCTGCACAGCTGGGATTAGTCTATGAGCATAACAGGGACATGTGTTTCTGCGACTATACAGCCACTCGAAAAAAAAGTTTGTAGCCACTTGGGCATCTGAGTGAGCAGCAACGAAAGATGTGCCCTACCACCACCAGTGCCAGCGGGCATCTGCTCTGCTGCCAGCCTATAAGGAGGATCCGTCAGTATTACCTTACTGTGAGCTGCCAGGATAAAACACAGTGCCCAGGACCAGTACACAGTACCCATTCCCCCAGATGATGATGGTACATGGCCGGGTATATGACAGGGCACAGTGTACCAGCACCGAGCTGTACCCAGGATACCTTGCCAGCAGCACCTACCAGAGCCTGGTTGCTGAGCGCTGCGGCTCCTCTGCGCTGCTGCTGATGCTGCTGCCCCAGCCTAGAGTCATCCTTGTCGCTCTGGCTGCCCCGGTCCCTCTTCTCCCGGCTACCGCCTCCTCCTCCTCCACCTCCCCGCTGCTCGTCCTCCGAGTCCAGGCTGCTGAAATTCCACACGATGAGGGTCTGGATGAGCAGCACTGTGAGAGCCGCTGCGATCGCCGAGCGGGAGCGCCTGGCCAGCCTGCGAGGGCACGAAGCCGCCACCATCTTCCCCAGCCCGGCGGAGACACGGAGTCCTCCTCAGCAGCCGCTCTCTCTCCCTCACTCTCCGCCTCACACAGGCGGCAGGAGGCGAGACGTCAGCAGGAGTAGGAGGGGAGCTGAGAGCGCCATGATGATGGTGGCAGCGGTGTGTGGCTGCAGGCGGGGGAGCCCCCTCCTCTGCTGCTCCAGGGGCTGTGGGGGAACAGTGGTGGGGGCCACAGGGAGGAGAAGGGGCTTTCCTGCCATATAACAGGCCGGCAGTCATAGCCTAACATAGGTAACAGTGTTACCTGGGGGTACAGCTCCCTTCATGCTTCATCGTATTGTTTTATTCATTTATGGACCAGAAATCAGTGGCGATTCCATTATTTTATGTCATAAGTTTTCCTGACCAGATCCCTACTAATAAAAGGTAATGACAGGTTCACACATCATAGCTCAAAGTCATTGTCCAGTGTTTTATGCTACTTACTTACCTCCCTTTTTTTTGGTTGTACTATTGCAATTATTTCCATAAAAAGTATAGTGAGTAACTAGGAGGCATACATTTTACTTGTCCATATTCTTTATACACAAGCAACAGGTTGTCACCACTTATATACAGTAGAGTAGCCCAAGCCATTTAGGGGAAAATTTACTAAGATGGGAGTTCTATTTGAGAAGTGATGTTGCCCATAGCAACCAATCAGATTCTACTTCTCATTTATCTAGCACTTTCTAGAAGATAATACCTGGAATCTGATTGGTTGCTATGGGCAACCTCACTTCTTAATAGAACTCCCATCTTAGTAAATGTACCCCTTAGACTGAAGAGTAAAGCTGGGTACACACTATATGATGTGTGTACTCAGCGATGGAGAAATACGATGTGACGATACATCGCGTGCGCCGTTCACACGACAATCCAGTGTAGATGGCGCAATATGGCGTCGTTCATTGCATCCTCTCATCTGCTGTGCAGCACAGCAGATGGGACAAGGCGATGAACGACCGCTGTGCATGCGCAATCGGCGTACACACTATTTATGATCCACACAATATCATATGATATATCCTTTGATGTGTACCATAGGGTTAGTCAGAAGACTGATAATCGAATGATCTACAACTGATGCTACATCTTTGCATACAGATGCTAGGATTTGCAAAGCCGCAGGTGGGCGTCTCAAAACAAATCGGGGGAGGGCTGGAGCATTTACATATGTTCGTACAGCAGTACACAGATGCAGTGGTGGCATTAGCGTACAATTCTGAATCAGGCCCCATTTTAACATTTCTGCAGTGCTGACATGGTGAATGTCGTCATGTTCTCTGTCGACATTGTGAATGATGACATGGTCACTGTTTCCTTTTATTTACCGTACCCCGGTGGCATGCTGTTTTCTGCTTTGCTGGTGTAAGGATGCATTTATTTAGAATAATGGAAATGACCATTGAACCTCAAAATTGGGATCTACCGTGAAGAAATCTAAAACACACTTCAGTGTTGACGTGACATACAATTGCAGTTCTGTATAGATATAAAGGATTGCCTTCACACCGCGCTACCGGCAGCTGAAGCTCCTCCCATATTTTTAGAATATTGTTATATTGTGATCTGAAAAATAGCTTAAAAAGCTGAGAATACAGTCATTTAAACTCCAGTGACATAATAGACCGCACCCCTACATTTGAATCAATCTATATAGGGCCTGATTCAGCACGGATCACAATTGCAACAGCATAAGCAGATCAGCCGATGGTTGTGTGCTGCGCATGCACTGCACATGCATGGCGATCGCACTGCGATTACGAACGCACCGTGAAACCATTGCAGAGTGAGTGACAGGCTGTGAGCGTTTGGCGGTGGTTACGGGGGAGTGGTTGCAGAAACACAGGCGTGCCTGTCCGTTTGAACGCTGTTGCATGGACGTGCATAAATTAGCCACAGCGATTGCTTACGCAGTTAGAGTACTCACTGCGTGCGACTAGACTTGCAATTTCTGAGACAGGTGAGATCTGGTGTAATTGTGCGATGTTTGCGCAGCACAACGAGGTACTACGGATATGAGAAGGCAGCAGTAAGTGTTTCTATGCTGGCTGAGTGGTCGCAGACATTAGCAAATTTTCGCAGGTTTCACTGCATGCGATGGCACAGCTGTGATCGCAGTTGCGATCCCTGCTGAATCAGGCCTATAGTTCAATGCTGTATAACAAGTCTGCCATGCTCAGTCGCTCTGGGGCTCAGTAGAATGCGTATGACTCCAGTTTGCATAGCGTACATCTTGCGTGATTCTGCTCTGTAACTAATATATCAGATGGCAAGAATAATCTTTTCTTTTCCAAATAAGAATTTAGGGCCTGATTCAGAGCCAGACGCAATTAGCGCTCGCTCGTCCAGAAAATAGGGGTGGCTATTCAAATGAACTGTTCGCTCTTTGCGGTCTGTTCACGCCTCTAGGTCTGAATGAGCGAACAAAACTTGCGGTCGTTTTTTGGAAAAATACGCCCCCTGGCCGCTTGCATCCTACGTCATGTCCGCTATTTATTAGATTAATCGAGTACATCGACCAGCGTATGAACTGCTCGCTATTCTTGTGGTTGGTTTTTGCTACCACAATCTTGCGAGCAGTTCTGGCTATAAAATAACCCAGTGACGTGGTCAATGACGCTGCTGTTTTAATTATGCACACCCATAAAACGCCCGTTTTGACCTATAAGCACGCCTGCGTTCGGATCTCCACTCCCCGTTTTCAAGCACCTTCCCCTGTTACCACCCACATACGCCTCTTTCTGTCACTCAAATTATCAGGCATTCACTATTTTGCAAGCACATGAATTTCGACCGCACTGACTGGTTCGCGCATGCGTATAACGATCCGTACGCATGCGCAGTTGGGCAAACATCGCTCGGAGCGAACGAGCGGCCGCTTACGAGCGGCTCTGAATCAGGCCCTTAGGCCCTTCTGAATGTCTTCCAAGAGGATATCGGATTCCTGAAGCCTTTCTAGCACTGAACATGCTCAGAAAGTGAATTATGTATATATGTGATTGCAGACCAGCAGTAATGCACATATATGCCTGTTAGGAGTCGTGTCTTTTACACCTGCGGGACATGTGTAAATACATATTGTGGATTGTTACACGTCCTAAACTCTATATGCAAATGCCCATGCACCTTGAGATGTGTACGCCTCTGCATTTGTGCAGAAATACACTATTTTGCATGCACTTTTTAAAAAAAATAATTTACACCCATATGGCTTATAATGGACTTATGTATTTAGTAGAAACACTTAAGGTATGTCTCATCTGCTCAGGGCCGTAACTAGGGTTGTGCGAACAGTCCTGCCACACAGAGTGCAGATCCCTGTGGGTGCGCCATCGCAGTCCCTTCATCTGTCTAGCAGAATGCCTGATACGGCACTCTGCAGCCAGAATCGCAGCACCGAAAGGGTACTAACAAGCCCGTGTCCGCGCTCTCTCCCCTCTTTTCTTACCTATCAGTGGCAGCTGGGCTGCGGTGGGTCCACAGAGGCTGCTGCCACGGAGCAGCAGCAGTCTCCTCTATGTGCTGGGGGGAGCGATCCCACTGATTGCCCCCTCCCCCTTGGATCTGCCCCTGGCTGTGGGAAGCAAGGCACCCCTCTATGCAGCGTGGATACTATTTGTTCATATTTGTGTAGGAAGCATGACCATGCTCCACGAGTAGGCCACGCCCCTACAGTACCCAGGCCCAGCCTGCTCTCTACGGCCCTGCCGGGAAGTGCTGTTCTTCCCAGTGCTGGTGGCCCTACTTCCCCAGCTCCAAAATGTCCTGTTACGACACTGTCTGTTTTTCAGCTCTCGTATAGTAATGTGGCTTCCTTCACACCCTCAGTAATACAACCATGGCCAAATGTTTTGAAAATGACACAAGTATTGGTTTTCACAAAGTTTGCGGCTTCAGTGTTTTTAGACCTTTTTGTCAGATGTTACTATAGTATACTGAAGTAAAATTACAAGCATTACATAAGTGTCAAAGGCTTTTATTGACTATTACATTAAGTTTATGCAAAGAGTCAATATTTGCAGTGTTGACCCCTCTTTTTCAAGACCTCTGCAATTCGCCCTGGCATGCTGTTAATAAAATTCTGGGCTACATACTGAGCTGATGGCCGCCCATTCCTTCCTAGTCAATGCTTGGAGTTTGTCAGAATTTGTGGGGTTTTGCTTGTCCACCCGCTTCTTGAGGATTGACCACAAGTTCTCAATGGGATTAAGGTCTGGGGAGTTTCCTGGCCATGGACTCAAAATTTCGATGTTTTGTTCCCCGAGCCACTTAGTTATCACTTTTACCTTATGGCAAGGTGCTTCATCATGCTGGAAAAGGCATTGTTCATCACCAAACTGTTCTTGGATGGTTGGGAGAAGTTGCTCTTGGAGGATATTTTGGTACCATTCTTTATTCATGGCTGTGTTCTTAGACAAAATTGGAGTGAGCCCACTCCCATGGTTGAGAAGCAACCCCACACATGAATGGTCTCAGGATGCTTTACTGTTGGCATGACACAGGACTGATGGTAGCGCTCACCTTTCCTTCTCCGGACAAGCGTTTTTTCCAGATGCCCCAAATATTCTGAAAGGGGAATCATCGGAGAAAATAACTTTACCCCAGTCCTCAGCAGTCCAATCCCTGTACCTTTTGCAGAATATCAGTTTGTCCATGATGTTTTTCCTGGAGATAAGTGGTTTCTTTACTGCCCTTTTTGACACCAGGCTATCCACCAAAAGTCTTCGCCTCAGTGTGCGTGAAGATGCACTCACACCTGCCTGCTGACATTCCTGAGCAAGCTCTGCACTGGCGGTGCCCTGACCCCACAGCTGAATCAGCTTTAGGTGACGGTCCTGGTGCTTGCTGGACGTTCTTGGGTGCCCTGAAGTCTTTTTCATAACTATTGAACCTCTCTCCTTGAAGTTCTTGATGATCCGATAAATGGTTGATTTAGGTGCAATCTTACTAGCAGCAATATCCTTGCCTGTGAAGCCCTTTTTGTGCAAAGCAATGATGACTGCATGCGATTTCTCACTCTCTACGGGGCTTGCACACGCTGCGCGTGCGCATTGGCCCACCATCGACCCGCTTGCGAGCGCAATGTGCTCGCAAGTGGGTCTGAATCAGGCCCTAAGTTCATTGTCATGGCAAAGAGGGACTTTGCAATTAATTGCAATTCATCTGATCACTCTTCATAATATTCTGGAGTATTTGCAAATTGCCATCATAAAACCTGAAGCAGCAGACTTTGGGCCTGATTCAGACCCACTCGCAAGCGGCTGTCCGCTCGCAAGTGGGTCGATGTTGTGCACTGCGCATGCGCACGACGGCGGGAGCTCTGTCGTGCGCATGCGCCAGACGCGACGAGCGAAGGACTTTCCTTCGCTCGTTGTGTCTGATCAAAGGGGGCATGCTGTCGATGTTGATTGACAGCATGCCCCCTTTGGTGGGCGTGCCTCCCTGACGGGGGCGTTCCCAAGGGAACGCCTACCGTCAGAAGCCGGCCCACTGACATCACTAGTGATGTCAGTGGTAGTGATTTTGGCTCTGATAGAGCCAAAATCACTCCGGGCCTTGCGGTTGAAAAACTAAACCGCAGGCTCCGGCTCGCAGTGGCGATGGTCACGATGGTCAAGACCATTGCGGCCATCAAACTGCACGCTCGTATAGGCTGTGGGTGGTGACCCACAGCTATACGAGCGTCCAGGAGGACGCTCCATAATTATGGAGGGCGGCCCTCATTCAGAGCGTGCGCTCTGCTCAGAGCGTACGGCTCTGAATGAGGGCCTTTGTGAGAACCAATACTTGTGTTATTCTAAAAACTTTTGGCCATGGCTATACAATAAATTGATATTAATCTTGCAATACAAAAGTTATCATGCTGTGTTCTAAATGAAATGCAATGTGACACCAACAAAAGCACATGATTGTTTTACGGGCCCGATTCAGACCCCCTCGCTAGGCTGCGTTCGCACATAGCATGCCAATGTTTCCAATGTGCGCATGCATGCGCATCGCAGTGTGCGCAAACCAGTCCATGTGATCGCGAAGCGATCGCCCCTTCTGCATAGACACCTCGCTAGATTATGTGACAGGACGAGCCGTTTGTGGGTGGTGACAGGGGTTGGTCGATGGAAACGGGGGAGTGGTGGTGCGTACGCAGGGTTGTCTTAATGCCATTTCAGAGGCGTGCATGATTAAGACGCAGCGTCATAGTAAACATCACATTATTGTTTTACACACTGAAGCACTCGCAGTGCTTGCAGTAGGGTATGGTCAGCCAAAAGTGCTGCGTATGCTTCCGATGTTACTTGATGTTAACGATTGTTGCATACACTTCCTGGCGATGACGTGTATAAGTGGGCGTCTTAAGACAGGCTTGTGGGCGTCTAAATACACATTACGATAGCACGCCAAGACATAGTGGCCGTGCTATTGCCTTGCTGTGCTATTGCCGGATTTGCATACTTTGGCAGCTGACGGCTGTGTGCGAACACATCTAGCGAGCGGCTCTGAATTGGGCCCTAAGCTCAAATGTTTAGTGGAACATTATAAAACTGGTGATTCAGTAAAAGCACTTTTTTCCACATACGTCTGCACAGATGAAGTGTTCATTAGAAATGGAAAATGATGGCTATAAATTCTTTCCATTCTATATAGAATGTTTTTTTTTTACTAGTGAATTTGGATTTGATATGTTGAGAATATAGCAAGAACAGTTCTATTAACTTATTGGAATTCAATAGATTTCAAATAATATTATATGAATGTTTGTTCACCTGCATCTAACTAGTTTCTAAATTACACTGACTGGCTCTCTACTTTGTGATCAGTATCACAGGATTGAAAGTCCCTCACAAAGTAGGCAGCCAGTCGATATATATTGATGTCCAGCATCCCGTCTGCCGGCATCCTGACCGCTGGTGGTAACTTACATCAGACCTGCGGAGAGGGGACATCATTGTAGGTTGTGCTTGAGGATGTCCCCTCTCCACAGGTCTGATGTAAATTACCGCCAGCACGATGCGTTCAGGATGCTGGTGGACAGGATGCCCGACGCCAATATACCTATGCCGGAATCCCGACGCCCGTCAGAATGCCGATGCCACCATTCCGTAGAGATGAAGATACCGAAGTCGGCGTCCCAACCGCCGGCATCCCAAAGATAAGTATACGGGTTAGGCCAGGAATGGGGGGTTTAGGTTTAGGGACCTTTCCGGGGTGGGTTAGGGTTAGGCACCGACTGGGGAGAGTTAGGGTTAGGCTGCGGGGCGGTGGGGTTAGGCACCACCGGGGAGAGGTTAGGGTTAGGCACCACTCGGGGAGGGTTAGTTTTAGGGTGTGGGAAGAGGGGGTAAGTTTAAACACCACTGGGGGCGGAGGTTAGGGTTAGGCACCACTGGGGGAGGCTTAGGGGTGGAGAGGGGGAGGGTTAGGCTACCCACCGGCCCTGTCGGGATCCTGAACATCGGGATGCCGCTGTAGGTCTCTGTAGGTCATATGTATTCCACCACCAGCAAGCATGGGAAATTTTTAGAGACAGTGGTGGGATTACATCCTGCACAGGGGGTGCCTAGAAGTGAAGGGGAACAGGAAATTTGCCATATTCCGGACATTACCACGTATGCACCTGCACTTGCTCATACACTGGGTCCTCCCCCAAATTTTGCTATAGGGCTTGACAATGACGCGTTACTCCTGTCTGTAGTTGTCAGTGGATAGCTAGCTATACCTTGTCATCTAAAGGTTGTAGATTGTGGTTATATTTGCACAATTAATATCTGAGCTATTAAAAATCTAATATGAAAAGTTAAGGTTGAGTTAATCTCTAATGAAAAAAAGAAGCAACTTTCACTGTCAGGGAAGCTTTTAGGATTAATCTAGGATGATAATAAAAAAAATCAGTTGGATGTCTCATTTTAGTTGGAGATTACATAGTCAGGACCAAAATAGTTGTCTCTGAGTAAATAATCCTAGCATATATAACCCATGTAATGCTTTACGCTGCATTGCTACTTATAAGTCCACCTGTATGATTTGTAGCTGGAGTGTGATGGTACTTTCCCTTTTATTGTGCATGACACTTCTGTTGTAGAATGGATTTCTCCAACATGCCATAATCAATTTTATTTTAGCTAAAGGTGAAAAGACCATATTCCTCAAACCTGCCTGGCTCCCGGCTGCATGGAAACCTGTGAAATATAAGCTATGAATTATTACAACAGATGCTAAAAATGTAGTTGTAGTAATTTAATCCACATCTTTGCTATAACTAAATCCTTTTATGTGCTAATTGTCATATGGTAATGAATCGCAATAAACAATTTGTCAGTGGTCAAAATGTATTGCTAATATGGTGTAGCATAGTGTTTAGGGAGCTAGCCAATAGTGTAAACTTTAGGGTACAGTTAGAAGTAAAATAAATGTACACTACTCAAAATAAATAGGGGTGGAAAACTTGCATATTTTAACACATATACAGAGCTGTACGCATCTAGAGATATACACACTTTGTCACGGCTGAAAGAGGACTTGGACCCGGAGTGGAATCAGGAGAGGCTTTCAGGGCAGATTGCTGGTACTGGAAGGATGCAGGCTTCAGAGGGGTATTATTCATGCGTTACCCGCTGGCAGGTGGTGATTGAGACGGACGTATATACGATAGGTACGCAAGGTACAGGCGACTGGTAACCGGATGACTGGGGAGAAGCACAGACTGTTCGGATACCAGCAGAAGTCCACCTAGGAGTGGTAGCCTGGAGTAGCGCTGCTGTCACAGAGGTCTGACGAGGGTGACTGGAGTCTGGAGCGAGCAGGGTCTGAGCATAGCAGCTAGGAACAGGTAACAGCAAGGGAGCACAGAGAACTAGTACTCAGCTTGCACTTGGATAAATGTTGCACTGGCAAAGAAAGGACTGCTCAGCAGCTCTTAAATACCAAAGGAAGTGCATGGTTGCTAGGATTCCTGATAATGCTCTGGCTGGATTGGCTGAAATGAGTCACCTGATGAAATCCAAGATGGCGACGCCCATGTTGTGCTGCAGCACTGCCTAAAGTGACCCAAACTGACACCTGCATTCAGGACTCTGTGCCTGTGTGACCCTGAGTTATGCAGCGCTGACCTCCAGATGCCCACGCCCCCGCCAGAGGGACCCAGTCATAGCATCTGAACAGGTAGGGCTTGCTGGCACCGGACACACACAGCCCTGGTTGTGACAGTACCCTCTCCTTTACGGGTGACCTCCGGGCACCTCTTGGGTTTTTCAGGATTTTCAGAACAGAAATTGCGAAGAAGACGGGGAGCATTGACGTCCTCTTCTGTTACCCAACACCTTTCTTCGGGACCGTACCCCTTCCGGTCCACCAAATATTGGAGTGGTCCATGGCGGTATCGGGAATCCAGGATTTGTTTAATCTCAAACTCCACTCCTCTCTTGGTATGGATCTTGGTAATGGTTTGAGAAGAGAGATGTGGAAGGAGTTTGGAATTTTAAGATATGTGGGAAGTCATAGTCTGTAAGCCACGGGATTGATCACCTCCGTAATAGTAAATGGACCGATGAAGCAGGGAGCAAACTTCATAGAAGGCACTCGGAGTCGTAGGTTACGGGTAGAAAGCCACACCTGGTCCCCTACTTTCATACTAGGAACAATCCACTTCCTGTCAGCCCCTAATTTGTAACGATGGGAGGTATTCAGTAGAGAGGCATGAACCTGAGCCCAAATTCATGAGAAGTCTTGCAGAGAGGTGGATACAGCAGGAACATCGAAGACTGGAAGACCTTGGAACTCTGGGATGATGACCATAAACCAAAAAGGAGTCTGCCCTGTAGAAGAATGATATGAGCTGTTGTGTACAAACTCCGCCCAGGGTAAACAATCCACCCAATCGTCCTGTGAAGAAGACATGTACATCCTTAAGAACATTTCCAGATCCTGATTCACTCTTTCTGTGCTCCCATTGGAGGTGATAGGCTGTGGAGAATTTCAACTTGACTTGTAGAGCAGGAACATAAGGCTCTCCAAAATTTTGCCACAAACTGAACTCCCCAGTCAGAAACGATCTCAGTTGGGAGTCCATGCAGACGATATATATGGGTGATGAAAATCTGGGCTAGTTCAGGAGCGGACGGTAATTTTTTGAGGGGTGTAGTGCTCCATTTTAGAAAAACGATCAATCACGACCCAGATGGTAGTGTAACCCTTAGAATCAGGCAGGTTGGTTATGAAATCCATGGACAAGTGGGTCCAAGGCTGGGTCGGAATGGACAGAGGTCTCAATTCACCTGCGGGTGCTTGCCGTGGAATCTTATGCTGAGCGCACTGGGTACAGGAGGAGATGATCCCGGAGATTTCGGCCTTCATGGCAGGCCACCAATAAGATTGCTGGAGAAATTCCAGGGTTTTGCGAATACCCGTATGTCTGGAAAAGCTGGACTTATGAGCCCAGGTTAGAAGTTGTTTCCTGAGATTCGGGGCCACAAAGATCTTCCCCGGAGGTGGTTGAATATTAGCAGCAGCAAACACTCTGGGTTCCAGGTCAGGTGTCTCCCCAAGATCTTCTGTAGTGCTTTCAGACGAGAAGGATCGTGACAGGGCATCTGCTTTCAGATTTTGAGCTCCCGGGCAGAAGGTTAAAGAGAAATCGAAACTAGCATAGAAGATCACCCACCAGGCTAAAAACGAGGACTGACACAATGAATGTTCTTTAGGAAGAGCATGATCCGTATAGACGGTGATTGGGTGCTTGGCACCTTCAAGCAAATACCGCCACTCCTCGAAGGCAAGTTTGACAGCTAACAGTTCTTGTTCCCCAATAGGGTAATTTTTCTCGGCTGGCAGAATTTTCTTGAAGAAATACCGACATGGATGGACTCGATTATCCTCGAACTTTTGAAAGAGGACAGCTCCAACTGCGTCTGAGGAGGCATCCACCTCCAACAGAAAAGGTCTATTCATGTCAGGTTGTCTTAGGATTGGAGCGGAGACAAATGCTTTTTTTAATAATTGAAAAGAAGATTCGGTCTCTGGAGGCCATTGTGAAGGGATTGCCCCCTTACGAGTCAGAGCAGCTTATTGGTGTTACTAGGGTGGAGAAGCCTTTGATAAAACGTCTATAATATTTGGCAAACCCCAGGAATCTTTGGATCACCTTAAGGGAGCCATGATGGGACCAGTCAAGAATGGCTTGTACCTTTTGGGGATACATCTTCAATCCTGAGCGGAGATGATATACCCCATGAAAGAGATGGAGGACACACCGGAGACACATTTCTCAAGCTTACAGTACAAACGGTTCTTTCGTAAGCGAGATAGGACCTCTTTTACATGTTATTGATGCTTCTCTGGAGAGGAAGGAAAAAATCAAAATATCGTCAAGATAAACTACGACAGAAGAATACAGCAGGTCTCTGACAATCTCATTTACGAATCCTTGGAAGACTGCGGGGGCATTACATAGGCCAACAGGCATCACCAGATATTCAAAATGTCCATCCCAAGTATTGAATGTGGTCTTCCATTCATCTCCCGGACGGATTCTGATGAGGTTGTAGGCCCCTCTTAAATCTAATTTTGTAAAAATGGTAGCACCCTTGACTCTGTCAAATAGTTCGGTAATAAGCGGCAATGGGTAGCGATTTTTTACAGTAATGTCATTCAGGCCCCGGTAGTCAATACAGGGTCGAAGACCTCCATCCTTTTTGGAGAGGAAGAAGAATCCCGCCCCGGCTGGGGAGGTGGAAGGCCTAATGAAGCCCTTTTGCAAATTTTCCAGAATATATTCAGACATCGCTTTGGTCTCAGGCAGGGATAGAGGGTACGTGCGACCCCGAGGTAGTGACTTGCCAGGAATCAATTCAATAGGACAGACCCAGTCCCGATGGGATGGTAACGAGTCAGCTCCAGCCTTACAAAAGACATCACAAAAGGAAGCATATTGGTAAGGAATTTGTGCATTTTCGGGGATGTGTATTTTCCTCACAGACTTAACACAGGGTAAACAAGATGTATGACAAGCCTCTCCCCGCGACAAGATTTCCATAGAGTCCCAGTCAATCTTAGGGTTATGACGGCATAACCAGGGGTATCCCAATATAACCCCTTGTGAGACCTTGGGGATGACTAGAAATTGTATAGACCCAGTATGAAGAGCCCCTATGCGGAATCGTATAGGGAAGGTAACAAAAGATACAGTTCCGTTATGAATTCGGCTTCCGTCAACCGCAGACAGGGCGATATCTTGGTCAAGTGTCTTGACGGGTATTTGGAATTTCTTGACAAGTTCAGCTGTGATGAAATTCTCTTCTGCTCCAGAATCAAGGAGAGAAAGCACAGTTTTATTATCTGTCCCATCTCCAGAGAGAGAGAAAGAGTAGATTCTTTCTTGGATGGAGACAGTGTCATGACTCCTAACCTGGTGTCACCGATGCCAGTTAGGAGCGAAAGTTTCCCGGGTGCTGAGGGCAGAACATTACCATATGACCATTTCCACTGCAATACAAGCACAAGTTCTCTCGGCAACGTCTTTGCCGCTCCTCGGGAGATAAATGGGCTCTGTTAATTTGCATAGGTCCATCACCAACAGGTTCTGGCATGGAAGTACTAGAAGCATTAAACAGTCGAAATTGATAGCGGTCTCCCTTAGATTTCTTGACTTGGCATTCCCTATATCTCTGATCCACCTTGTTACAGAGGGAAATAACCCCATCCAGGGAAGAAGGAAGGTCTCTTGTCGCCAGATCATCCTTCACCCGGTCCGAGCGGCCACTCCAGAAAGCTGTTATCAGAGCCTCTTCATTCCATCCCAACTCTGAGGCCAGTGTCTGAAACTGAATGACGTACTGGCTCACAGAACGGTTGCCTTGGCGAAGTCGCATAATCTCAGCAGCAGCCAAAGTTGTTCTCCCTGGCTCATCGCAAATCCTCCTAAAGGAGGCCAGAAATTCAGGATAACTGTCCAAGATTGGGTCAGATCTTTCCCAGAGAGGAGATACCCAGTCCAGAGCAGACCCAGACAGAAGGGACACAATGTAGGCCACCTTGGCCTTAGCTGAAGGAAAGTTCACTGGTTGCAGCGTGAAGTGTACGTCACACTGGTTGAGGAATCCTCTGCACAGTTTCGGGTTCCCATCAAAATTATTAGGCGTCGACAGATGTAGATGGGATGGGGCAGCTGGAGCGGGAATGACCGAGGAAACTGGCTGGCTAGTGGAGGTCGGCATATTCATGGTGATCAGCGAAGCCTGTAAATTATCCTGGTGGAGAGACATCTCCTGGAAAACCTGGGCCATTTGTCACTGCAAAGCTTCCAGCCACTCCAGGCGGCTGACGATGCCTTGGAGAATATCTGTCCTGGGATCCTGTCCACTGGCCGAATCCATTTGACCAGTGCAAACTGTCACGGGTGAAAGAGGATTTGGACCCGGAGTGGAATCAGGAGAGACTTTCAGGGCAGATTGCTGGTACTGGAAGGATGCAGGCTTCAGAGGGGTATTATTCATGCATTACCCGATGGCAGGTGGTGATCCAGACAGAAGTATACACGATAGGTAAGCAGGGTATAGGCAACTGGTAACTGCATGACTGGGGAGAAGCACAGACTGTTCGGATATCAGCAGAAGTCCCCCTAGGGGTGGTAGCCTGGAGTAGCGCTGCTGTCACACAGAGGTCTGACGAGGGTGACTGGAGTCTGGAGCGAGCAGGGTCTGAGGATAGCAGCTAGGAACAAGTAACAGCAAGGGAGCACAGAGAACTAGTACCCAGCTTGCACTGGCAAAGAAAGGACTGCTCAGCAGCTCTTAAATACCAAAGGAAGTGCATGGTTGCTAGGATTCCTGATAATGCTCTCGCTGGATTGGCTGAAATGAGTCACCTGATGAATATCCAAGATGGCGACGCCCATGTTGTGCTGCAGCACTGCCTAAAGTGTCCCAAACTGACACCTGCGTGACCCTGAGGAACCCCACCACAGTGTCCGAACAGGTAAGGCTTGCTGGCCCCGGACACACACAGCCCTGGTTGTGACACACTTCTTGCTTTGGCAGCTTATGCGCCTGGTTTACTTCAAGTCATCATCATCAATGCGTATTTATTTATATTTTAACTTATTTTATAGCTCACACATATTCCATGGTACTTTACAGAGTACAGAGAGTATTTAGTTATTCACATCAGTCTCTGCCCCAGTGGAGCTAACAATCTATGGGCCTGATTCAGAGCCGGTCGCTATTCCAGAAAATAGGGGTGGCTATTCAAATGAACCGTTCGCTGTTTGCAGTCTGTTCACGCCTCTAGGTCTGAACGAGCGAACAAAACTTGCGGTCGTTTTTTGGGAAACTACGCCCCCTGGCCGCTCGCATCCTACGTCATGTCAGCTATTTATTAGATTAATCGAGTACATCGAACAGGGTATGAGCTGCTCGCTATTCTTGTGGTTGGTTTTTGCTACCACAATTTTGCGAGCAGTTCTGGCTAAAAAAAAAAACAGTGACGTGGTCAATGACGCTGCTGTTTTAAATATGCACACCCATAAAACGCCCGTTTTGACCTTTAAGCACGCCTGCGATCGGATCTCCACTCCCCGTTTTCAAGCACCTTCCCCTGTTACCACCCACATACGCCTCATCCTGTCACTCAAATTAGCATGCATTCGCTACTTTGCGAGCACATGAATTTCGGCCGCTCTGACTGGTTCGCGCATGCGTATAACGATCCGTACGCATGCGCAGTTTGGCAAACATCGCTCGGAGCGAACGAGCTGCCGCTTACGAGTGGCTCTGAATCAGGCCCTATATATTTAAGCATCTAAAGGAAGAAACCAATTTAGTACATGTCTGAATAAAATCTGTCATACCTTCTCAGTAGCAAATGAAGAATTTTGAAAGTGAGGTTTATAAATAATTGTGTGTCGCTGGAAAGGGGACGTGGCCTCACTGTATGGGGTGTGGTCTTGCAACAAGGGGCGTGGCCTCAAATGAAAAGACTACCTTCTGACTAAATGACATTATCATAACCATGGGATTAGGGACAGCAAAACCAACTGCTGTTTTCCCAATTCCTGTTCTATGGCACACCATCAGTCCCGTCCCCCCCACAGGAGAAAAAAACACATTGTTCCCCCACAGAAGACACCACTTTGCTCTCCCACAGAACATACCACATTACTCACCCACAGAATATACCACACGGAATATACCACATTGCTCCCCACAGAACATACCACATTGCTCTCCCACAGAACATACCACATTGCTCCTCACAGAATATACCACACAGAATATAGCACATTGCTCCCCACAGAACATTCTGTACCACATTGCTCCCCACAGAACATACCACATAGCTCCCCACAGAACATACATTGCTCCCCACAGAACATACCACATTGCTCTCCCATAGAACATACCACATTGCTCCCCAAAGAAAATACCACATTGCTCCCCACAGAACATACTGTAGCACATTGCTCCCCACAGAATATACCACATTGCTCCCCACAGAACATACCACATTGCTCTCCCACAGAACATACCACATTGCTCTCCCACAGAACATACCACATTGCTCCCCACAGAATATACCACATGGAATATATCACATTGCTCCCCACAGAACATACTGTACCACATTGCTCCCCACAGAATATACCACACTGAATATACCACATTGCCGCCACAGAACATACTGTACCACATTGCTTCCCACAGAATATACCACATTGCTCCCCATAGAACATACTGTACCACATTGCTCCCCACAGAACATACCACATTGCTCCCCACAGAACATACCACATTGGTCCCCACAGAACATACTTTACCTCATTGCTCCACAAAGAACATACATTGCTCCCCACAGAACATACCACATTGCTCTCCCATAGAACATACCACATTGCTCCCCAAAGAAAATACCACATTGCTCCCCACAGAACATACTGTAGCACATTGCTCCCCACAGAATATACCACATTGCTCCCCACAGAACATACATTGCTCCCCACAGAACATACCACATTGCTCTCCCACAGAACATACCACATTGCTCTCTCACAGAACATACCACATTGCTCCCCACAGAATATACCACACAGAATATACCACATTGCTCCCCACAGAACATACTGTACCACTGCTTCCCACAGAATATACCACATTGCTCCCCACAGAACATACCACATTGGTCTCCCACAGAACATACCACATTGCTCTCTCACAGAACATACCACATTGCTCCCCACAGAATATACCACACAGAATATACCACATTGCTCCCCACAGAAAATACTGTACCACATTGCTTCCCACAGAATATATCACATTGCTCCCCATAGAACATACTGTACCACATTGCTCCCCACAGAACATACCACATTGCTCTCCCACAGAACATACCACATTGATCCTCACAGAATATAACACAGAATATACCACATTGCTCCCCACAGAACATTCTGTACCACATTGCTCCCCACAGAACATACCACATTGCTCCCCACAGAACATACCACATTGCTCCCCACAGAACATACTTTATCTCATTGCTCCACACAGAACATACATTGCTCCCCACAGAACATACCACATTGCTCTCCCACAGAACATACCACATTGCTCCCTACAGAATATACCACATTGCTCCTCACAGAACATACTGTAGCACATTGCTCCCCACAGAACATACATTGCTCCCCACAGAACATACCACATTGCTCTCCCACAGAACATACCACATTGCTCTCTCACAGAACATACCACATTGCTCCCCACAGAATATACCACAAGGAATATACCACATTGCTCCCCACAGAACATACTGTACCACTGCTTCCCACAGAATATACCACATTGCTCCCCACAGAACATACCACATTGCTCTCTCACAGAACATACCACATTGCTCCCCACAGAATATACCACACAGAATATACCACATTGCTCCCCACAGAAAATACTGTACCACATTGCTTCCCACAGAATATATCACATTGCTCCCCATAGAACATACTGTACCACATTGCTCCCCACAGAACATACCACATTGCTCTCCCACAGAACATACCACATTGATCCTCACAGAATATAACACAGAATATACCACATTGCTCCCCACAGAACATTCTGTACCACATTGCTCCCCACAGAACATACCACATTGCTCCCCACAGAACATACCACATTGCTCCACACAGAACATACTTTACCACATTACTCCACACAGAACATACATTGCTCCCCACAGAACATACCACATTGCTCTCCCACAGAACATACCACATTGCTCCCTACAGAATATACCACATTGCTCCTCACAGAACATACTGTAGCACATTGCTCCACACAGAACATATATTGCACCCCACAGAACATACCACATTGCTCTCCCACAGAACATACCACATTGCTCTCTCACAGAACATACCACATTGCTCCGCACAGAATATACCACATTGCTCCCCACAGAACATACTGTACCACATTGCTTCCCACAGAATATACCACATTGCTCCCCACAGAACATACCACATTGGTCTCCCACTTAACATACCACATTGCTCTCTCACAGAACATACCACATTGCTCCCACAGAATATACCACACAGAATATACCACATTGCTCCCCACAGAAATACTGTACCACATTGCTTCCCACAGAATATATCACATTGCTCCCCATAGAACATACTGTACCACATTGCTCCCCACAGAACATACCACATTGCTCTCCCACAGAACATACCACATTGCTCTCCCACAGAACATACCACATTGCTCCCCACAGAATATACCACACGGAATATACCACATTGCTCCCCACAGAACATACTGTACCATATTGCTCCCCACAGAACATACCACATTGCTCTCCCACAGAACATACCACATTGCTCCCCACAGAATATACCACATTGCTCCCCGCAGAACATACCACATTGTTCCCCACAGAATATACCACATTGCTCGCCATAGAACATACTACATTGCTCTCCCACAGAACATACCACATTGCTCTCCCACAGAATATACCACATTGCTCCCCACAAAATATACCACACGGAATATACCACATTGCTCCCCACAGAACATACTGTACCATATTGCTCCCCACAGAACATACCACATTGCTCTCCCACAGAACATACCACGTTGCTCCCCACAGAATATACCACACGGAATATACCACATTGCTCCCCACAGAACATACTGTACCATATTGCTCCCCACAGAACATACCACATTGCTCTCCCACAGAACATACCACATTGCTCCCCACAGAATATACCACATTGCTCCCCACAGAACATACCACATTGCTCCCCACAGAATATACCACATTGCTCTCCCACAGAACATACCACATTGCTCTCTCACAGAACATACCACATTGCTCCCCACAGAATATACCACACTGAATATACCACATTGCCACCACAGAACATACTGTACCACATTGCTTCCCACAGAATATACCACATTGCTCCCCATAGAACATACTGTACCACATTGCTCCCCACAGAACATACCACAGTGCTCTCCACAGAACATACCACATTGCTCCTCACAGAATATAACACAGAATATACCACATTGCTCCACACAGAACATTCTGTACCACATTGCTCCCCACAGAACATACCACATTGCTCCCCACAGAACATACCACATTGCTCCCCACAGAACATACTTTACCTCATTGCTCCACACAGAACATACATTGCTCCCCACAGAACATACCACATTGCTCTCCCACAGAACATACCACATTGCTCCCTACAGAATATACCACATTGCTCCTCACAGAACATACTGTAGCACATTGCTCCCCACAGAACATACATTGCTCCCCACAGAACATACCACATTGCTCTCCCACAGAACATACCACATTGCTCTCTCACAGAACATACCACATTGCTCCCCACAGAATATACCACACAGAATATACCACATTGCTCCCCACAGAACATACTGTACCACTGCTTCCCACAGAATATACCACATTGCTCCCCACAGAACATACCACATTGGTCTCCCACAGAACATACCACATTGCTCTCTCACAGAACATACCACATTGCTCCCCACAGAATATACCACACAGAATATACCACATTGCTCCCCACAGAAAATACTGTACCACATTGCTTCCCACAGAATATATCACATTGCTCCCCATAGAACATACTGTACCACATTGCTCCCCACAGAACATACCACATTGCTCTCCCACAGAACATACCACATTGCTCTCCCACAGAACATACCACATTGCTCCCCACAGAATATACCACACGGAATATACCACATTGCTCCCCACAGAACATACTGTACCATATTGCTCCCCACAGAACATACCACATTGCTCTCCCACAGAACATACCACATTGCTCCCCACAGAATATACCACCTTGCTCCCCACAGAACATACCACATTGCTCCCCACAGAATATACCACATTGCTCCCCATAGAACATACTACATTGCTCTCCCACAGAACATACCACATTGCTCTCCCACAGTATATACCACATTGCTCCCCACAAAATATACCACACGGAATATACCACATTGCTCCCCACAGAACATACTGTACCACATTGCTCCCCATAGAAAATATACCACATTGCTCCCCATAGAACATACCACATTGCTCCCCACAGAATATACCACATTGCTCCCTATAGAACATACTGTACCACATTGCTCCTCACAGAATATACCACATTGCTTCCCACAGAATATATCACATTGCTCCCCCACAGAACATACCACATTGCTCCCCACAGAAAATACCATATTGCTCCCAACAGAACATACTGTAGCACATTGCTCCCCACAGAATATACCACATTGCTCCCCACAGAACATACCACATTGCTCTCCCACAGAACATACCACATTGCTCTCCCACAGAACATACCACATTGCTCCCCACAGAATATACCACACAGAATATACCACATTGCTCCCCACACAACATACTGTACCACATTGCTCCCCACAGAATATACCACATTGCTCCCCACAGAGCATACTGTACCACATTGCTCCCCATAGAACATACCACATTGCTCCCCACAGAATATACCACATTGCTCCCCATAGAACATACTGTACAACATTGCTCCCCACAGAATATACCACATTGCTTCCCACAGAATATATCACATTGCTCCCCCACAGAACATACCACATTGCTCCCCACAGAATATACCACATTGCTCCCAACAGAACATACTGTAGCACATTGCTCCCCACAGAACATACCACATTGCTCTCCCACAGAACATACCACATTGCTCTCCCACAGAACATACCACATTGCTCCCCACAGAATATACCACACAGAATATACCACATTGCTCCCTGCAGAACATACTGTACCACATTGCTCCCCACAGAATATACCACATTGCTCCCCATAGAACATACTGTACCACATTGCTCCCCACAGAATATACCACATTGCTTCCCACAGAATATATCACATTGCTCCCCCACAGAACATACCACATTGCTCCCCACAGAAAATACCATATTGCTCCCAACAGAACATACTGTAGCACATTGCTCCCCACAGAATATACCACATTGCTCCCCACAGAACATACCACATTGCTCTCCCACAGAACATACCACATTGCTCTCCCACAGAACATACCACATTGCTCCCCACAGAATATACCACACAGAATATACCACATTGCTCCCCACAGAACATACTGTACCACATTGCTCCCCACAGAATATACCACATTGCTCCCCACAGAGCATACTGTACCACATTGCTCCCCATAGAACATACCACATTGCTCCCCACAGAATATACCACATTGCTCCCCATAGAACATACTGTACAACATAGCTCCCCACAGAATATACCACATTGCTTCCCACAGAATATATCACATTGCTCCCCCACAGAACATACCACATTGCTCCCCACAGAATATACCACATTGCTCCCAACAGAACATACTGTAGCACATTGCTCCCCACAGAACATACCACATTGCTCTCCCACAGAACATACCACATTGCACTCCCACAGAACATACCACATTGCTCCCCACAGAATATACCACACAGAGTATACCACATTGCTCCCTGCAGAACATACTGTACCACATTGCTCCCCACAGAATATACCACATTGCTCCCCATAGAACATACTGTACCACATTGCTCCCCACAGAATATACCACATTGCTTCCCACAGAATATACCACATTGCTCCCTCACAGAACATACCACATTGCTCCCCACAGAACATACCACATTGCTCCCCACAGAACATACTACAAACTGTTTTTAGATGGGAAGTTTATGTTGCTGCAGAGTGTCAGCCCCCTCTCCTTTCTCTCTCACTCTCACTATGGGGTCTATTTACTAAGCAGTGTTAGGAGACAGAGTGAAAAGTGATAAGAAAGTGATAAGGTGCCAGCCAATCAGCTCCCAACTGTCATTTTTCAAACACAGCCTGTGAGATGACAGTTGGGAGCTGATTGGCTGGCACCTTATCACTTTCTTATCACTTTTCACTCTCCTAACACTGCTTAGTAAATAGACCCCTATGATAGAGACTGGCTGCCTCCTGAGTGCTGCTGCCTGCCTGGATGCACCTGTGCCTGGCCGGTGGTGGCGTGGCATCTTTCCCTCACAGTCCTTCTCAGAAATGACACCCACCACACCCGGGCTCCACTGAGTAGCCGATCAGCCGCGTCATCAATGGGTGGGGATGGGCCGCGACAGTCAGTGGTGGTAGAGGTGAGCCGCGCATCGCTGCAGCCGCTGAAGCCGCTGCAACAGAATGCCTGCTGTAAGTGTCAGGCTGACTGCTAGGGGTAGGGCGGAGAGCTCCGTGCAATTGCACGGGTAGCCCATCCCTAGAAATGGCACTGGCTGTGATAAATCAGCAGCCAGGCAGGGGGGGGGGGGTGCTAGGTACTCAGAAACCCCCCTTGCATGCACACCTGCTTCTAAAGAGGACAAGTACAGAAATTGTCTCTGCTACCTAATGAGCATCAATTTACCAACGTTTAGAAAGATAAAAAATAATCTTCACAGTTGAGAACAAAAAACAGTGGATAGGTCTAAAAACAATAGCATGGACCTAAAGCAAGTCATATGACCTGTAGTAGGAAATGTGTATATTGTGAGTATACATTACTGTCCCAGGTAGCAGTTACCTTTTACTATAAACTGTGGAATGTTAACTATAGTACGCCCTCATGTACAGCAAATAGGGGACCTGGATTACTCCAAATTGTGCTGACAAGTGGCAACTGCAGCGTAGTGCAAAATTCAAACAGGGAAGCCACACCAACTGCCAGTCAGTCACGGCTGGCAATGTTTGGCAGCATTTGGAAGGCAGTTGGTGTGGCTCCCCTACTTGAATTTTGGACTGCGCTGCAGCCTCACCTCTGGAGCCACCACTGGTGCTGATATTGCTCCAGGCAAACAAGCATGCAAACTCCATCCATCACTCTCTCTCTCAACGGATGGTAGCCCGCAAAAGCTGTACTGACTCTCATGCTGAATGCGGGGTAATTATTGGAACAGGACATTGGCCCAATAGTTCTCTTTTTCTTTTGAGACAGTTTTTTTTTATTTCATCTGTTATTACTGAACCATTCATATCACATTTGCTACTTCAGTTTCGATTTCTGTAACTGGCTCTCCCAGCAATCAGAAAAATGGGGTTGTAGAATCAGAATCATACAACGGCCCTAGTTAGAAGTTCATTCATTATGCAATCTGACATCGGTTTATTAAAATACCCATAAAAACATTCAGGTTGCATGGGCTGTATGCAGTGACCAGATACCTTTAATAGAAGAATGAACCACTGCTTATAGCCATGCTTTATGTTTAATACATACAGATGGAGTTTAGTTTGTGGCAGTACACAATGGCTAAGGATTAAGTGGCGATAGATGGAATAAAATATGAATAGTTAAGCTGTTAATAGCTGAGAATAGTGTAATTGAGTTAAATGCAAATAAAATTCTATAGCATAGTGTGACACTGCAATAAACCCTGCTTAACCTGCAAGGGTGATCTGAAAGTCATATTGTCTGTTTCTGACAGATTTCCTCTATTTTTCTCCTTCATCTTCCAAGTTACCTGTTGATGCTGATTTTTGATCCATGCCTATTACACTGTGAGAATGCACTTGGGCCCTCATTCAGAGCCGGACGCTCTGAGCAGAGCGCACGCTCTGAATGAGGGCCGTCCTCCATAATTATGGAGCGTCCTCCTGGATGCTCGTATAGCTGTGGGTCACCACCCACAGCCTATACGAGCGTGCAGGTTGATGGCCGCGATGGTCTTGACCATCGCGACCATCGCCACTGCGAGCCGGAGCCTGCGGTTGAGAAGGCCCAGAGTGATTTTGGCTCTATCAGAGCCAAAATCACTCCCACTGACATCACTAGTGATGTCAGTGGGCCGGCTTCTGACAGTAGGCGTTCCCTTGGGAACGCCCCCGTCTGGGAGGCACGCCCCCGGCACGCCCACCAAAGGGGGCGTGCTGTCAATCAACATCGACAGCACGCCCCCTTTGATCAGACACAACGAGCGAAGGAAAGTCCTTCGCTCGTCGCGTCTGGCGCATGCGCACGACGGAGCTCCCTCCGACGTGCGCATGCGCAGTGCACACCATCGACCCACTTGCGAGCGGACAGCCGCTTGCGAGTGGGTCTGAATCAGGCCCTTGGTTTTATGTGCAAGTGTGCAAATTTGACTGCATCTACAAAGTTTTACAATGTCTAGTAGTTAACCACATGCAGAAACAAGTTTTCATATGGTAAGAAATAATTCCCTGAATGAGACTGAAGCAGTGAAAGAGGAGATTTTAGTACTTTGCCTCTTAAGTAGCAGAGCATTGTACTGGCCACAAAAAGACTATGGGCCTTATTCAGACCTGGTCGCAAGCACTGAGCACTCGCAACTGGGTAGATGTTTGCCCACTGGGCATGCGCACGTGGGAGCCGGCTCCGACGTGCGCATGCGCGATACCCGGCAGGCGACGGGCGCTCCGTTGCTACGGGTCTCGCACCAAAGGAGGCGAGTTGTCGATGGTGATTGACAGCTCGCCCCATTTGGGAGGTGGGCAGGGGGGGTGGCCGGCCAAACGGAGGCGTTCCCGACAGAACGCTTGCCGTTTGGGTGCGGCCCACTGACATCAGCAATCAGAGCAGGAAGCTCCCTGGGGCTTGCGCTTGCCAAGACCCAATCTTAGGGTCTCGTTGCAAGCTCCAATGGTCGCGATGGTCCTGACCATCGCGACCATCAACCTGGTCGCTCGCTAGAGCTGTGGGTGGTAACCCACAGCTTAGCTAGCGACCAAGAGGCCGCACTTCACACCACAAGCGGCCGCCCTCATTCTTGTATCTAGTGATCGACTCTGAATGAGGGCCTATAGCCAAAAGGAAGTGGGGGAAACCAGGCTTTGGATGATACTTTCAGAGGGACGTCTATTGAACCATCTAGCTGTCCTTTGTAAGTGCACATTATTCCAGGCACAAGTCAACCACTGCAAATAAAACAATCAAACATGCAAAAATAGCAACTGTAATAAATAACAAAGGGGTCTATGTACCAAGCGTTGGAGAGAGATACAGTGGATGGAGATAAAGTACCAACCAATCAGCTCCTAACTGTTACTCTACAGGCTGTGCTTGAAAAATTTGTAAAAAAGAGAGATCTCTATCCGCACAGGTATGTGTGTTTATCAGATATAATCTTGTACGATGAAAAAAGTGATTGTACAGACCCCTATAAATAGCTCTATCTAGTGGTATCTACCATTAAGTCATGAAAAAGAAAGGGAGGGGGGGTGCTATCCCTGACAATTGCCAAAACAAAAAGAAAGGAGTTGTCATTAATGGATGCGGATGCACTCATGAGTGCATCCATTAATGGCAATTATTTTCTTTTTGTTTAGTTGTTGGTACTATGTCGCAATTGTCAGGGATAGCACCCCCCCCTCCCTTTCTTTTTCATGACTTAATGGTAGATACTACTAGGTAGAGCTATTTATAGGGGTGGGTACAATCACTTTTTTCATCGTACAAGATTATGGGGTAAATTTACTAAAGGTTGATTTGGCATTTTGAGTTATTTGAGGTGCGATTTTCATTCGATTTGGATACGATTTTGGTTTTGAATATTTACTAAAGGCCAAATTGCATGTAAAATCGGACTTCAAATCGACTTAGGACTCATATCGCCCTCAAGTCGACCATCGGAAAAACATTGGTACTTTTACATAGCCTAACACACAAAACCCTTATTTACTATCATTCGACTTGAAATGGTCCTCAAAATCGGACTTCAAATCACTCTTCAAATACCCAATACAATAGACCTGCTTCATGCTTTCGATTTGAGCATGAGCAGATCGGATTCACACAGATACATGCAGACATGAGTGAGATGCCTGCATGTATCTGGCTGTAAAAAGCAACTATAGAGTTAAATTAAGAAAAAAATTGATGTGAGGTCACCCCCCAAAACACAACCAGCCCCGGACTTTGCCAACCCTGTTCTGGTTGACTAAGTACAGGGAAAAAATTATGTAGGGTCTCCCTGTACTCAGTACAACCAGCACTGGGCTATGGGAAGCAGAGCTGGTTCTGGATTAACAGGGAAAAATTTGCGTAGGGTCTCCCTGTAAGATCCAGAACCAGCCCTGGACCCTTTCTAACGGGGGACTGATGCCACAGCCAGGGGAGCCCTATCACTGGGCCCCCCAGCCGCAGCATCAGCCCTGACCGTTAGTCAGCCCAGGCCAGGGATCCCTGGGGAGTTGGAGACCCCTTAAAAAAGGGGTCTCCCTCTCCAGGGCACCTCTAGCCTGGGCTGATAGCCCGGGGCTATCCTTGCCACCCCTGGGCGATGAGTGGCGGGTTGATTGTGACAGTGTGGTGTAAAAATAGATATCAATAAACATTCTCTTTCCAGTAGAACTGCAGGTCCCAGCAAGCCTCCCCTGCATGCTGGTACTTGGAGAACCACAAATCTGCAAATCGACCAATAGTAAATTTACCCCTATATCTGATAAACACACATACCTGTGCGGATAGAAATCTCTCTTTTTTTACTCATGTTTTAGTTGTTGGCACTATGTGCTTGAAAAATGTCAGGAGCTGATTGGTTGGTAGTTTATCTCCATCCACTTTATCTCTATCGAAGGCTTAGTACATATACCCCAAAGTCTTGAGAGAATTATTACCGGGTAGATAAAGGTGCACTTTGGGGGATGGATGGGGATGCATATTGTAATGTGTAGTGGGAGCAATTAGGTACATTTGTACAAATAGTAATGTGTTTTGCATACCCATATATTTTGTAGTTGGTATTTGACCTATGCTAGAATTAAAACTGAGTATAATTATCATTTATGTTGAAACATCGATAAGGAGGGTTATTATCTAAATTGTATGGATACATTGTTTAACAAAGTCTAATTTTACTGTTTAATTGCTGGAGCTGCAGCTGTTACCACTCTCACAGCTCTTCTACAACATAAAAGGCTTTTCACTTTCATTGGGCTGTAAACAATAAATAGACAGAACACGACAATACTTTTTTTGTTATGGTGCTCTTTCTAAAGAACATTAGAAGTCACTGAGGAGTCCTGTAACCAAATAAACAGGTCACAAAGCTGTAGGATGTCTTCTAATGTTCTTTTTATTATACAGTAGGAGGCAAATAGTTCCTTATAACACGCAAAAATAATTGTACTTATAGAGCGCTCCTCATATTCACATGTGTTTAACTGTCAGTTATGTATTTTATCAGGAAACACTTACAGAATGTAGTTGCTTTGGTGAGGTTAGTACTCACGAGCTGATTCAGACATGCTCACTATGATGCGAACGCTCATAGCTGGCCGATAGTCGCTTTCTGCACACGCGTATGCATTGTAATGCACGTGTGCAAACCAGTGCGAGAGATTGGGATGCGTTCACTCGATGCGCATAGACTGCACAGCAGAGTGGGTGACAGAAGCCGTTTGTGGGTGGTAACAGGGGTTGGCCACTGGAAATGAGGGAGTGGAGGTGCGAACGCAGGCGTGCCTGATTGTTTCAATGCCGTTTCAGAGGTGTGCATAATTAACAGACAGCGTCATAGTAGACGTCACTTGGTGGGATTTCACTCTGAAGTGATCGCAGTGCTTGCGGCAGGGTATAGTCAACCTCAAGTGCTGCGATCGCATCCGATGGTGTACATGAACAGACTGGGAAGAGAAAGAGAAAGAGAGAGAGAGATTCCCAAAAACTCGGTGCCAAACGGTCTGGAAATTCTGACTTCTATACTAATGCAACTATCTGTGCTGAATTCATTAATTAATAAGAATGGAGCTTTGTTAAATATCAATTAATTATTTTTGTAAGGTTAACTGCAATAGCAACATTTGGGAACAGAACATTTTGTAGCAGGCGTAAAGAGGCCATGTTTGAGGATGGATTGATAGATTGAGAGAGAGAGAGAGAGAGAGAGAGAGAGAGCTAAATAGGTAGATGATATATATATTTTAATGATTATATATATAGCACCAATCGTATTATGCAGCACAGTACAAGGAATATTTATCATTCACATCAGTCCGTTCCCCACTGAAGCTTAAGGTGCGTACACACGACACGATTAAAATGCACGATATGAACGATAACGATATCGATCATATTATTGTTCATATCATACATTTTTTGGTGCCTGCAACCCACCAACGACCTACAATGCGCGGGCACGTATGGACGATAAAGATATAATCCATCAACCGTGCATGCAGGCCAACCTGGTCGATATTGACCAGGTTACTATAGGGACCCGCGGTCATTGATCGCAGGTTGTTGGCTCTTTGGTGGGTTGGTGGTGTGCTGGATGATCAATATCGATCATCCAGTACACTCGGGAGATCGTTCAATGATATTGTTATCGTTGACGATCGTCCCGTGTGTATGCACCATTACAGTCTAATTTCCTTACCACACACACACGTACAAGTTATAAATTGTATGCATCCCTGTCTTTTGCAATGGGAAATAAATGTATTTTGCAAACGCTTTCTATAGAAGCCCCAAACACCTATATCCTGTATGTGGTTCTTACTAAGTCATATTTTTTTATCCTGCGATCAGCATTCCTGAATTTCTAATTATGTGGCAGTTCATCAAGTTTGCTTATTACTCATTTCTCATGGCTGGAATAACATTTCCACACAAGCAGCACTCTGTTCACAGACAGTAGAGGTGTTCATACAGTATGTTACTGAGGCTGAAACTCAGCATTTAGAGTGATGTTACATTACAGCGCCACCTACTGAGAGAAAGTCTGCCTTCTGGGGAAGAAGATCTAACTTTTATTACATTTTATCCTGTTTAGTTGTCAGACACATCCTTCAAATAGATTCAATGTCTGTAATTTAAAAAGTCACATCCCCATGTTTATTATGTTTGTTACAATGCTCAAAGTGAGCTCTATACTTCCTCTTACTAACTTCTGCAAATATGACACGTTGCTCTGTATAGTTCCCTTAAAATACAGTAAATTACGCCTAAAATTACGATTTCCTATCAATGAAGACAGAGAAGTGTTTCATATAGTAACTCCCGTTGGGCCTGGTAAAAATACCAGCAATCCTATTGATATTGCTACTGTCTAATCAGTGTCATTTTATAGCAGAGTGCCTTTTATTAGCCATTTAAGGAGCTCATTTTTGGAATGTCTTTATTAAAGGGCTGATGTGCATGTAAGTATAAGGCAGTACATAATATCATAATATTGTGTTCAATGCTCTTATTTACAGAACAGTAATGTTACCTTTCATGGAGTGTTAGCAATGTACTTTTATTATTGCACTTTTTGTATTTAGATAATAAATATGTAAAGTGGTAAAATGAACATGTGAAACAAATTTGATTACAAATACATTTCTTTCGAATTTATGTTCTTTATTTAACAATACAGTGCTATATAGAAACACATGAAAAAAACTTGTTTTTAGTTTAGTTATTGTGTTTTATGATAAGTTTCACTTCAACAACAATAAGCTATTGATGTAACAATCTACAAAATACATAACATAAAGCATCAAGCCATGGGGAAAGTGTAATCAAGAGTGATTTGTTAACGTTGACCATTTTTTGGGTAATTTTTGTAGCAGAATTTAAAGTACCAATTGTTTTAAAGGCAAAACATGGCCGTTTGCATTGGAAAATATATATTTTTCATCCCAAAATGTAAGGTTTTATCTAAAAAAAACAAACTGCTTTTAATAAAAGGGCAAAAATTGCAAAAAAATGCTGAATGTGACAATCACTCATATATTATATTTTCCTACATGAATGTGGTCTGAGTATTACTGTGATACTGCCAGCCTCAAACTTCCAGTTACTCAGTTTCCTTTTCTTATATATCGCCCTACTTAATTTTTATATATCGTTCCATGATACAAACTTGATGTTTCAGTGAAAAAAAAAAAATCTGTTTTTCAATACATATTTTTCATATATTTCTGTAAAATTTTATTTGTCATAACACATGTTTCCAAGCTATACGTGTTCTGGAAATATGTGCAACAAAAAGGGAATTTAGAATTTTTTTTTTCTTTCCACTTGCAACTGAAAGCAGAACTGGATTGGGCACGCCAACACCTCCCTATTTGGCATATGGAAAGCTCAGAGGTCTGTTCATTTATTCTCCTAACTTCTGAACTGGCTTCTCTGTTCTGTATTCTTAATTTATTGCCAAGAAACACACCCAAACCTCGGTCTGTGGCCAATGTGAAACATTTTATTTTGACTATTAATCTACATTTTAGATGAAAGGAACTGGAACAGCAAATAATTTCTTACAGCACAAAAAAAACCCAAATCAATGTATTTATAGAATTCACTATAATATTTCTAATGTTATTGTTATTATATAGAAACTTTGCGGAGAAAGCATGAGAACTGTTATGTCATTGCTATAAAAGCGGGGAGTGTAATTCTTCTCTTTGTAATTTTCCTATAGAGGTATTGCAGTGCACCCCCAAGGAAACAATTGTGACTGTATGGTGTGACCAGCCTACATACTGTACATTGGGGCTGATTCATTAAGGATCGAACCTGCAACAGCGCTCGCAGTTGGATGATTGTTGTGTATTCACTGCACTGCGATCATGCAGACCACGCAGAGCCATCGCAGAGTCAGTGACAGGCAGTGAACGTTTGGGGTGGTGACGGGGGGGTAAGAGAAATGCAGGCGTGTCTGTCCGTTTTTGGCGCCGCTGCACGGGCGTGCATAAATTAGCCATTGCGATTGCCTATGCAGCTTGAGTACTCACTGCGTGCAACAAGGTTAGCAATTTCTAAGTAAGTTCTAGGCTGCTGTAATTCTGCATGAGTGGCCGATGGTACTCGATGTTACCGATTTTTCTGGAGGTTTGCAAGGTATTACCGATGTGAGATAACGGTAGTGGGAGGCAGTGAGTGTCTCTATGCTGGCAGTGCGACGGCATTGCTATACCAATCATTAGCATATTTTCGCAGTAGACCTGCGTGCGATTACGGAGCTGCGATCGCAATAGCGATCTTTAATGCATCAGGCCCAATGCTCCATCATGAAAAGAGTTAATGTAACAATGCAATAATAATAGTTTAATTAGCTGGGCTGCTAATTGAATAGTCCCTTTAATAATCCATGAAATGTTTACTTTGAATTTCCTTTGCACCTCTGTTTAAAAACCAAGATAGAATAGTCTCAAATTCTTGAAAAATCCAATTACTGCTGATCCAGGAGGATAACATGTCCCTTCAAATTTGCAGTACATATATATATTTCATGTGTTTAAGAAATCAGAGGTTAATAGTCACGTTTTCTATGTTATCTTTATATCACATATGTCACTGATCTATATAAGTACACGACTGATAAATGTATCTTCTGGAAATGACAGCTGGGAGTCAAATCTACCAACTCTGGGCCTCATGCAAAACATATGCCCGTTTGTGGAGTGCATCTTGCATCTTTTTGCACTGAGCATGCTCAGGAATAGGCACGCCAAGTACGGGCTGTGGAGAGTCATATGCACTTCGATCACAGCTACACTTCTGACCAAAGAGGCATTATTGGGCTGTACTGGACCATTCTCACATGAGCAAAACTAAGTGAGGATGTGTTCATACAAATGTGGTGATTAGACACATATTTTCTTCCAACTCTACACCAGACTCACTGTGTCCATAGCTACAGGATGATTGGCTCATTTCCATGATCGAGGGGACTACAACACTGGTGACACAGGGCCTATTGTGTTGATAGAGTCTTACACTGGGCATCAGAACACATGGGTAGCCAATTGTGCAAGAGCTGTCCATTTCATGCACAGGCCAAGCACCCTGTTCATGGTTTTGCTATGTTTGGGGAGGGAATGTTCCTGTGAGAAAATTGTAAGTGAAGCTATTACGGTTGAGTTAATGTAAAGCATACATTACTACAAGTTCTTTGAAAAGCCATCTGCATGTGATCACATATCACTGCACACAACAAAAATTATAATACTTGGATATAAGGGGATAATTTTGAAACTTTCAGCCCTTTGAACGACCCTACAAATCTTTTAAATGATTTGACTCATCTGTTACTTTCTGAAACATCAAAAAACATGTAATGTTCTCCAGGTGACACTAATCTAATCCTTCTAAAACCCCTCATGTGACAAATTTCACTCATGATAATAAACGTAAATGTTGAATTTATATCTTAAGGTACGTATCCACTACACGAGAGTGGAACAACTGTACAATCAGGGCCTTAGATAGGGTAGTGCGGCCGGTGCCATCGCACAGGGCACCACAGGTCAGGGGGCACTGTTTAGGCCTGTCAAATTTCTGTTTATTATCATTCTTGCTTGTAGCTTCCTCTTATTTCACCCCCAGCATCTCCTGATCTCCCCTACCTCTTCCCTGGCCCTTCCCCATGAAGCCATGGCCTTTTTTTGGGTGCATTATGTCCCTTTGAAAAATGAGGGGGGCGCCAATGCTCTTTCTGGCGCAGGGCACCAAAAAGTCTAGTTACGGCTCTGTGTACGATTACAAAATCGTTCACCAACCTGTGTAGTGGATATTGTGCCCACACTGAATGATATGTTGTTCACCTCTCCCTCATCCCCCAGCATGCACAATCTGATGATCTTGTCAGGTTGGCCTACATGTTCAGGCGAAGAAAAATGCCAACAGTAAAATGCCGGCAACGACCAGCGATGTGCGTTCCCGCTGGTCGTTGCCGGCATTTTACTGTACAGATAATGAACGATTGAACAATAACGATGTTGTAATCATTCAATTGCAAATTTTTCTCATCTAGTGGATACGCGCCTTTAGCCTCGCCGTGTATTCTAGGTTACTTGCTGAAATTCTGATAAAGATCAGAAAATCAGTATACCAATCCCACCCAAAGCTAACATATTCCTGTACATTCCTAGCTAATTGTCATTGTCCAGAATGGACAGTCTGCAAAATGCTATGGTAATATATTATAGGTCAATAACAACTACAGTATATGAAACTCAGTTTTATTGTAGAAATGATAAGTCTACAGTAACACGTAAAAGCAAAAGAAAATGGTTGAGTATATAATATTCAATAAACTGTTGATTCTGCAGTTGCCCAACTCTTTCTCAGTACTCTGGGCCTGATTCAGAGCCAGACGCTCTGACCAGAGCGCTCGCTCTGAATCAGGGCCCACCTCCATAAATATGGAGCGTCCTCCTGGACACTCGTATAGCTGTGGGTCACCACCCACAGCCTATACGAGCGTGCAGGATGATGGTCGCGATGGTCTTGACCATCGCGACCATCGCCAGTGCGAGCTGAAGCCTGCGGTTGAGTTTCTCAACCGCAAGGCCGGGAGTGATTTTGGCTCTATCAGAGCCAAAATCACTCCCACTGACATCACTAGTGATGTCAGTGGGGCCGGCTTCTGACGGTAGGCGTTCCCTTGGGAACGCCTCCGTCTGGCAGGCATGCCCCCGGCACGCCCACCAAAGGGGGCGTGCTGTCAATCAACATCGACAGCACGCCCCCTTTGATCAGACACAACGAGCGAAGGAAAGTCCTTCGCTTGTCGCGTCTTCGCGCATGCGCACGACGGAGCTCCCTCCGTCGTGCGCATGCGCAGTGCACACCATCGACCCACTTGCGAGCGGACAGCTGCTCGCGAGTGGGTCTGAATCAGGCCCTCTGTTTCTTCTTATTTATTATGAATAGTTATTTATATAGTGTGCACATATTACACAGCTCTTTCCAAAGAATATTTAATCATCCTGCCTAAGTGGAACTTATAATCTACATTATGTATCACATGGACACACATACGCATTAGGGTTAGTTTTAGTCAGAAGCCAATTAACCTAGCACTATCAACACAGGTAGGACATACAAAAGCTAAACACAGAAAAGGCCATGGTTGGAATAGAACCCATGACCCCAGTGCTGTGAGGCAGCAAAGCTAGTCATGCGCCACCATGCTGGCCATTTCATGCCCGGGTGTGAATAGCCTATCTGTCCATGTTTCTGCTAGTTTTGGGGAACAAACTTTAATAGATAAAATTATTAAACTTTATATAGAAAATGGGTAATTTAAGGCATACTATGGGGGAGGGGGTAATTCAATTCCACCCCATTGATACGATCAGAATAAGAAATCTCATCCATTTAGTTGTAACCCCCCTTTACCCTCTAAAGGGACACCAGGTTACTAACTCCTATGTAATCTCTTTTTCCCACCCTTAAACTCATTGTTAAGTGGTGTACCTCCTATTACTATTAAATCAGTGCCTCCACCCAAGTATTGGTAGTAGACTGGGCCTACTTGGGAAAACCCATATTAGGATAAACTCACACTTAAACTATATCACTGCATGTTTATAATTTTACTTAAGCTCACAACTGACACTCGCAAATAATAACATCTTGTATAGACATTATGGAATCACATAACCGAATTACAATATGAGTAGTAAAATTTAACTGAACAGAGTAACACTCAATCCTTGTATATAAATGAATAACTTAGATGTATATAGTGGTAATACAAGTCATATTTTACTGTAACACCTGTGGTCATAAAGTAGTTGATACATTGCAAGTCCTCAACTTGTTTAATACGGGGTAAGTACTTTACACCACTGTAAGTTTGTAGTCCTTTTGACACTTGTCGATAATATGCTGTTCCTAACTTTTAGTTTATAAAAGTTCTGTTGTCGGAATATCCTTTGACGGTAACTTTTCCTGTATGCTGCTGTCTATATCCACTGAAGGATAAATAAAGTTTATACCTCTGTTGCAAATGTTTCTAAGAGAATAGCATTTAGTTATAATCCACCTCCTGAGTTTTGAAATATTTCCTGAGTTGGTAGTTTGCCTTATACCTTCAAATGTATTATTATCCATATATATATACAGTATATGCATTTCTCCCTCCCCAGCTATTTGCAAGGCTAGTATTTTAGGGAAGTCTATCCAGCTCAATGGCTGGTAGTACAAATGTCAGCCATCAATACTAGTGTTATTTTTCCTACTTGCACTCCTGTGCTACTAATGTACAGTAGCTATGTATGTGCAGAGCTTGGAGTCTACTCTCTGATCAGCATTAGTATTCATAGCACCGCCTTTATGGAACTGAGGATTTCTCTGACGGGGCTCTGCTGCCATCACTATCCCAGCTGCCGATTAAAGAGCATATGGTGAGGCTTCAATACACTAACAGCGTAACCCCAGCCTTTTCCGATAGTAGCCTGCCTCCTTCCTATAGCTGCCACCTCTCATGTCTGGTTCCACACCTCCGCTGGCCGCTACTGCTGCTATTCTGCCTCTGCCTCAATTTTATCACCATACGTGCCCACCTTCTGGAATGCAGCCACTCAGCTGCAGTAATGGGCCATGTCTCCGGCCCCTCACAACCTCTGCTCACCGCCGATCCCACCGTGCAGCTCCCCCATTGGGACCACTGCTGCTGCTCCATCCCCATGACCTTGGCCTCTGACCCGGCTCCTGGGACCAACACTACCAGTCACTCCACTAAAGTGCCGCACGGTGAGCTGCTTACTGGGATGCCGCTGTCAACCTGCTTCCCCAGCTCCAGCTGGGCTCCCTCTCCAAATCCACCCCTCTGTGCCCAGGAGCCTATCTACCACTCAGCTGCCACCTGGGACACAGGGGGTGAGAACTCCAGCCCTCTCAGTCTGCTGGCAGCTCCTCCTCTCTGTCTCTGTCACTGCCCTTCTTTTTCTGACAGGAACCAAACCACACCCATCTAAATCACTCCGCCCTTTTTCTAGTGTGTGTGTATCCCATACAAAAAGACACATCCCCACCAAAGAAAGAAGTACCATATAAATTTACATGTAACTACATGAATTAGATATACTGTACCTGTATACATAAATTATAGAAGGGCCATGTACATGAATACAATAAATTCATCTATATACATATACTTTACCTCACAAATTGTACATTTATAAATATTACAATCATTTATGAGTACAGTACTTATTTTAACCCTTAACCAGGGTTACATAGTATTGCTGTGCACCCCAAAGAGATCACAGGTAATCTTGTGATGTCACGGCTACTGTAACTGGTGGCACAGCAACAGTAATTGAATTCCCCCTTATGAGTTTTTGAAAAGTTACCTGTGTGTGATTTACATATCATTACATGTCATATAACAATAAAATAATAGTAATGATTTGACGGCAAGTTGGTCTGTTAAAATCTGGTAGCACCTACAACAGAACTATCAAATCTTTTAATTATTTTGACTCGTCTGTTGCTGTTTGAAACTTCCATAAATGTGTAATATTTTCCAAGTTAAGATGAATCCAATCCTTATAAATTTCATTAATGGAACCAATTTCACTGAGTTTCTTTATACCCAATATTGTCCTATTATAACTTTTACTCAGTGATGTGCGGTCAGGTGAGGAAGTTGAGGCAGAGCCTTTCCTATCATACTTAGGTATACTCCTTTTTTTTTCGGTGCACCCCCCCTAAAGATGGTCTGACATGGGGGATCACAGTGGGTACCCCAGATTTGGCCTGCTGTAGGTAGTTGGGGAATTTAAATAGCCGCGGCAGGTGCGTAAATGCGCCTGTGAAGAAGTGATGAAGAGTAGCACTTAGTTTTTCTTTTTGCAAAAAATAACTTGTTCCATCAAATTTTGGGTACATGAAAATGGGAGCAAGCATATTTTTAAGTACCTAAAATGATTTTTAAAAATTCTTCAAAAATGCACCTGCCGCAACCACCCGCATTCTAGAAAACACCTACCGCATACATGGGGACCCCTCCTGAGGATATTTCGCTAGTTTTTAAGTTTGTTCCCCAACATTTTCTTTTCACCCCCAAAATGAAAGTACCTTTTTGGGTTGTCCTGAGGAAGTTTTTTAATTTTTTTTGACACCGATTACATTAAGTGGGCATTCCCAAGGCTGCAGGATATTATTTTTTTTTATTCTGCACCCCAATTCCCCAATTCTGCATTTTTTTTTCGCCACCTAAACAGTGTTGAAAACTTATCCCTGTTTTTTTACACAGATTTTTCACACCTGCGAAAAGTCTTTGTAATTGAATATGGGGATAAGTGAAACTGGCGAAAATTATGTCATCGGCGATAAATTATCACCGATAACCCATTTTCGCAGGCTAATTGAATATGGCCCTAATACACTAATCAAGTTATATTTTCAAAACAGGAAACATCTGGATGAGAATTTAAGGGGTCTATTTACTAAGCAGTGATAGGAGACAAAGTGAAATAAGATAAGGTACCAGCGAATGAGCTCCCAACTGTCATTTTTCAAACACAGCCTGTGACATGGCAGTGAGGAGCTGATTGCTGGTACCTTATCTCATTCCACTTTGTCTCCTAACACTGCTTAGTAAATAGACCCATAAATCTTGAGAGTTGTTTGAGTCTGAAAAACATGCAAGTTTGCATGTTCTGCGACTTTATTACATTGGCTGAGTTTAGAACATGTGAGTGAAAACTCTCACATGTTTAAACTCTCACCCCATTACATTTAGCCCTTGGTATTTGGTTGGTTCGGTTAGGTAAAGCTGGCACCACATTGGTGTAAATCACACCCAAAGAAAAGGGAAGGCATTTTCCCAATTGACCAAGCACTAGTTTAGCAGTTGTAGAGGATTAGATAGTGATCACTGTAGATTTTTTTAGGGCAGGGGGTGCTGAGCACAGAGAAGGACACATCTGTGCACACCAATGCAGAGCTGTTACTACTAATTTTTGTACCCTGTGTACATAAAGAGCATTGGTGCCATTCGCCATAATAGAAACACGGAGGGTGAGCACCAAAGGCGTGCACCGAAAAAAAAAAAGGTGTTGGCTCGCTGGGAAGGGGCGTGACCACACAATAGTACCCCTAATTCAAATTAGGCCACACAGTAGTGCCCCTTCGTCACAATACAACCGACAGTGGTGCCCTGATTGGGGGTTAAAGGGAGAGTGAGGATGGGGACACTGAAGGGTCTTACAGGGAGGGTGAGGACAGGGGCACTAAGGAGGAGATACAGGGAGGGTGAGGGATGGGACACTGATTGGGGGTTACAGGGAGGGTGGGGGCTGGGACACTGGGGATTAAAGGGGTGTTGATGAAGGGGACACTGAAGGGAGTTACAGTCAGAGTGAGAGCTGGGACACTGAGGGGTGATACAGGAAAGGTGAGGGCTGGGACACTGAGGGGGGTTACAGTGAGGGCTGGGACACTGAGGGGGGGTTAAAGGGACGGTGGGGGCTGGGACACTGATTGGGGGTTACAGGGAGGGTGGGGGCTAGGACACGGATTGAGGGTTACAGGGAGGGTGAGGGCTGGGACACTGAGGGGGAGATACAGGGAGGATGAGGGCTGGGACACTGATTGAGGGTTACAGGGAGGGTGGGGGCTGGAACACTGATTGAGGGTTACAGGGAGGGTGGGGGCTGGGACACTGAAGGGAGTTACAGTGAGGGTGAGGGCTGGGACACTGAGGGGGGTTACAGAGAGGTTGAGGGCTGGGACACTGAGGGGGGGTTACAGGGAGAGTGGGGGCTGGGAGACTAATTGGGGGTTACAGAGAGGGTGGGGACTGAGACACTGATTGGGAGTTATAGGAAGGATGAGGCCTGGGATACTGAGGGGGAGATACAGTGATTATACATATAAAGCTGTCTGTCATTAGGATAAAGAGCAACAGATTTAAAAAGTAAATAAGGTGCACACACTTACCTGATAGTGTTTGGTAGTGCCCCCTCTCCTCTCCACTTCAGGGTCCAGGAAATACAGCTGTCACATTGGGTCTCCTCCTGCGCTGCTGCTACTCTTCGGCACATACAGTTCTTCACACAAAGCAGGCAGGGGGTGGTGTGTCAGACAGTGCCTGTTACTAGAGGTCCCGCTGGTCCTCTAGTGTCCTCTGGCAGAACATGGCCAGTGGACACTAGAGGACTAGCGGCACCTCTAGAATCATTACTGTTCTTTATGTGAAATAAATGTCTTCTTTTAGGCGGCGGCCATTTTGGGAAAAACATTTTGTATAGCATCCAAACGGACGGCCAGACCGGCCCACTTGACTATCGGCCCTTCTGGCATTTGCCAGAAGTGCCCAATGGCCAGTCTGGCCCTGGGTGCACCATTATAGATACACCACTGGAAAGAAGTGCTTAAACTTTGCTGTGTCTGATAGCAGCCACTAGTAGGCAGCTACAGGAAGATAGAGGCAAACAGACCATGTTTAATGTCAAAATGCCAACCTGTGATAAAAAAAGCATAACTATCACAATCATAATTCAGGTGAGAAAAAATCAGGAAGTGCTGAACAAGAGTTTCTGGGTCGGATTAATAATGGAAAGAATGGGACTACAGCCCCATTTTATCATAATAAAAACCCTCAGATATTTGATCTGGGGGAAGGCAAAAAGACTACCAATAAAGCAATTTGGAACCTGTATGTACTCCTAATACATACCAATAAGGCTTGTTACAAGATGTCACAGACATATATATATATATATATATATATACATATATATATATATATATATAGTATATATTGATTAAAATGTCTTAATTTTTCAGCAGAACTTTTCCATTTTCAGGCCCACTAGCATGACAGTTTTTAAAAGGGATATATACATTTTCTTTATTGTTTTGAAAATAAAAATATCTGATTTCAGCAACGAGAGCAGAAGAGCGATAAGTGCGCCACTAGAACACGGATCTTATTAAATCCTAGATACCCACTTTGACTTTCTCTGAGTGCAATCACAATGCTTTCTACAATTCAGGGTCTCACTGGAATGGCCCATAGGCATTGCTAATAAAGAGTTATAGATGTGCACTGTGCCTTTGGGTTATCTTTCCAAGAACATAGCACCAGGACCTTTATCATGGTACAGTTGTGAGAAAACTTGTGATTTACTTTAAATGGAGGATGATTTATTCTTGATATTTATATGTGTTGCTGGAGGAGGGGGGAGGTGCAATACTGGAGGTACAAAATAAAATAAAAAGGTTTTGCCCAGACGAGTTACTTAAGTACATTATCTCTTTTTTTAATTTGATATTGTTATTAACATCTGCATGTATGGGTTACCTAAGTCTATTTAGTAAAGGATATATTTGTACATGGTATTCTGGCAAGTGAGGGGTTAATCTTGGCTGAATAGATAGGGTAAGGTGACTGGGTAAGGAGAGAACAAACCAAGCAGAAGCTATTAAGATAAGAGAGGCAGAAGGTATTCTGATAAAAACACATAGATTGTCAGGGAAGCAGGCTGGATTTGCATGATGCTTTCAAATCAACAGTACCATCACAATTGTCATTTTCGCAAGATATTTAAACACATAAGTAATTATTTTTGGGGTTTTGGTTAGCATTTAAAGAGTCCTGTGCACCTGCCAGGCAAACCATTCATTTATTTATTTTAAGCAGAGAAGAAATAAAAGACATACAGTATATAGGTATTATACACAGGAAGGGGATGCATTCATCATGTTGTTCATCGCAATGTCGACAGTACAATATCGACATTGTTGAAATGTCAATTATACTGAAAAAGAATAGTGTTTTGGTGCACTCATCTAAAAATATTATTAAAATATAACTTTTAATTATAAGTTATTAAAATGACATCAACACACGGTGAAATATTATTATATTAATATTTCACCGTGTGTAGATGTAATTTTAATAAATTATAATTAAAGTTATATTTTAATAATATTTTTAGATGAGTGCACCAAAACACTATTCTTTTTGAGTATAATTGATCTATGTAATATAGTAGGTAGCACCCCTCCAGAGGTATGATGATTCTAATGAAGGTAATAATCCAATCAAATTAACTGGTGGGCAAATACATTAACTAGTGCGGCTGTTGCCCTTTGGTTCTAAAATTGTTGAAATGTCTACAGCTAACATATCGACGTCTGCAAATTGTCAAAATGTTCACAATGTCAACATAGTAAATGTGGACAAGTGAAATGCAGACATTTTGTGAAATGCCGACAGTGTTAGGGTTAGGTTAGTGTTAGGGCTAGGGTTCAGTTTAGGGACATGCTTACCGCTGCAAATGTAGTTTAGCGACATTAGCTGCAACCTTCAACATTAGCAACAATCTGCCAGAACATCAGCTGTAGCCACTGGGTTAGGGATTAGAACTATATTTAGGGATAGGGTGAACCCAATACAAGCTTATACTTAAATGTCACAAATTAGTGAGTTTATCCTTTATTGGAATAATGGAAGAGTTTGCCAAGTTCTATGTAACAATAAAATGATCTCTCATAAATGGCCTCCCTATTTGTGGGTTGTCCCGGAGGGAGAGGGATTATCCAATTCCTGTAACCTCAGCAGGTTCTGAGGTCTCCTTTGGGAATGAGCATTAGTGGCTATGAAGCCGTCTGTATACTAAGAGGCTGCCAGATTGCTAGCACTCAGTGCATTAGCTGTGTCATACGGCAGTTACATGAACAGCTCCACTCTAGCCCATGGAAGAAATTTATAGATACAATTTCCAAAACTGCAAAAAAGATTGTTCAAGAATTAATTGTTCAATGAAAAAAAAACAGTCAAGGTTATTTTTAATTTGTTTCCAAAAGAGTGAAAACAAAACATATTAATATCACTTTTTCATCTACAATATACAAAATTTAGCAAAATATATGCACAGTATGTATGTGCATTTGAACAAATGTAATAGCTCTGTACGCTAATAAGTTTATCCAAAAATACTATGCCCCAAGCATTCTGGATAATATTTCCCATAAATAGATTCCTAAATTATTTTGTCCCATTTTCAGTGTATGCTGAGTTGCTGTATTTCCCCTTACAGTGTCTGTGCTCTTCATGGTAACTGAAATTAATGGAGTATACTCGGAGAGATGCACTTACAGTAAATATAGATACCAGGGGCTTTATTTCAGCTATACAATGAATTTATTCAATAATTCATGCAAACAGCAGTACTTTAGTCCTTTGCTCTCTTAAATAGACAGAGACTTGAGCATTACTAAGTCCTCCAAAGACAAAGTAACCTTTACTTCTACTATGTCTACACGCATGGTAATATACAGGTCACTATAATAAAAGAGGGATTTCCTCTTCATTATTGCTATACTGGTGTTCATATTATTCTTCAGGTAAAGTGAATACAATACACAGGTGTATCTATAAAGGGTACAGGGTGGGCAGTGCACATGGGCCTCTACTAACCTTGAGGCTGCCATTTAAGAAATCTATATGCTGGTGCGCAGTAGATAAATTACTGGAAAAATGGCTCATTACCATTTTCTCAGAGCTATGGGCATGTGTGGTAGCCAAGGGTAAAGTGGGCCAGAACTGCGCTCCGTTAGTTCTATTTGGAGGTGGAACAAGTTCCGCTTCCTCTGACCCACCTTACCCGGCATCCAGGGTTGGCGCAATGCCCTGCGCTGCTGAGATTTTGTTACCTGAGGGTCCCAAGAATATTATACCCATGTCCCTAATAGTTAGGATGAGGAGTGAAGTTTGTTAAAAACAATATTTTATGACAGAATAATACTTTCATTACCTAAGCATAAATTTGTAGGTATATATGATGTGAGAACATATTCATTATAACTTGTGTTCTCGTTTAGTGACTAAATTTGCCAACATTTTGCTATTGATCTCCCATTAAATATCCTCTATAAATCCAGTTAGCTGTAAGCGAGATCCGTTACTGTTTAGACTCACGCAATAAAAATAATATAATCTTGTTGTATTTTATTATTGGAATTTTCAGAAAACATCTTCTGACTTTATTGGATTCCTCTAGTCTCGATTAATTTTCACAGAGATAAACATTATATTAAAACCCATATACAGGGCAGGAGAAGATATATCAATAAGAAACCATGAATGGCAGTTAAATTAGATCTGGGAATACAAGCTTGACTGAAATTGGGAATTGAATTGTGGTTGAGCAAGGAAAGTAGAGCAGCGGCATGCAATAAAAGTTATTTTTAATAACATATTCTTGTTTTCTGCTCTTACATTAGTAATTTAATGTTAAAGTAGACAATATGTAGAGATAAAGGGAAATGTGCCCTTCATTTATATGATAACGCTATAAAGTCATAACTAGTGATGTGCGCAGATCACCATGTCTTTGTTTTGGTTCTGATTCATCGTCATGTTTTGGTTTTGCCTAAACCACCCTGAAGTGTTTTGGTTTTGGATCTGGATTTTAATTTTTTTTTTAAATAAAAACAACTGAAATCATATAATATGGGCTTATTTTTGTTCGTACAGTATTATTAACCTCAATAACATTAATTTCCAATGATTTATGTTCAATTTTGACCTCCTCACAACTTACAATATTGTTTTCACCCATACTGGCCAAAGGCTGCATCGATCTGACTGGCTAAACTAAGTGACAGAGCAGCGGCACAAATACATTGCAGTTTATAAAAGAATATAGCACATCTAGGAAACAGTGATACTGCAGTGGCAGACAGGATGGTAGTTTAATATAAACTATACAATGCTAAGCTATAAAATGTTTTCATTAATCAAGAACTATCTCAGAGGGAAGAACAGGCAAATAAAAATGCAGTATGTAGTGGAAAGCAGGTAAGAAAGAGTGATCAATTGATTAAATATTTATAAAAAATTAAATTGAGGCATTGCCTTGAGAGCGCTGTTTTGCACCAAGAAGATAAAAAGGCCATAAAACAATACAATGTTAATAGCCAAGAATTACTGAAAAGGTTTGCAAGAGAAACTGGCTACACTACCCCCTCCACCCTCCTTCCTAATTGGATAACACACCCCTATAGTGCATTTACGAGGTGTACCAGAGAGTCTGAGTATGAGGGGAACTAGCTCAGAGACTCAATGGCAATGCAGGGAAATGGAGGTGGAGTATGTAGTGGAAGGCAGGTAAAAATTATCAATTGATCGATCGATTGATTAATTAAAAAAATTAAAATTGAGACTTGTATCTTCTTGTTCTTATTACCAAATAATACTAAACATGTGCCATAGTTCTGTAATTTAATTTTTTTATATTATGTGAGGCACAACATTATTTCTAGTTAAAAATGTGTTGCAAATTAGTAATGTGTTATAGCAATGAAAAATATAAAATGTTTTTCTGTGCAAACAAGACAGTCACCAATGCCCCCTAATGAAAAGAATAGCAGCGCAAAATAGAATTGTGCTTGAGCCCTCCTACCCACTCGTGTTGAATATTAAAAAGGTCATGCACTGTTTAACAAACCAAGCAGTTCAGCGACAGCTACCAATGGGCGTAAAGCAACTAACAGCATTGTTAAGCCTCTCTACACTGGGAAGATGTCATTATCATCCTCATACTCCTCACCGTCATCAGAGCTACCATCATCATCACACAATACTAGCTCATCCCCACTGGAATCCACCTTTACAGAAGTCTCTGTATTTTGTTGCATTTGGCAGTAAAGTTCTTCCTCATAAAATTTGTAATTAATTTTAAGAGCATGAGTTTTTCCATATTTTGGAAGTAGCCTCCTATGCCGATCACTCACAAGGCTCCCATGTGTGCTAAACACTCTTTCCAAGTACGCACTGGAGGGTGGGCAGCTTAAGTACACTAAAGCCATTTTGAACAAAGGGCTCCAAATTGCCTTTTCTTTCCACCCAGTAATGACTGTGTGACATGCTAATTTGTACATTGTCTTTAAAAGAATCCTCCACCATCCTATTGATGATTAGGGGTATATTTACTAAAGTGAAGGTTTTTAGAAGTGGAGATGTTGCCCATAGCGACCAATTATATTCTAGCTATTATCTTCTAGAAGGTGCTAGATAAATGTTAATTAAAATCTGATTGGTTGCTATGGGCAACATCTCCACTTTTAAAAACTCGCACTTTAGTAAATATACTTCTAAATGTATTAGATTGAATCACGGTAGATGTGTCAATAGTTGTGGAAAATTCTTTTAAGCCTTACCAGATGTCAGAATGGTGTTTCACTTTAGTGGACTGAGTTGACCCATCATCCAAACCCCCAGTGGGTCTTTTGGAAAAGGTCAGTTTTTTTCCTGGCAGTGGCATTTGCAGGAGAAACTGAAAGCAGAAGACATTGTCATGTCATATGTCATTTGAGCTGACAATTTGCTGGCAAGGAGCTCTTTGCATTACATATGACTTAAACCTAGTATCAAGCATGGTTGCCAAAACATAGTGATCCAATTACAAGATTTGAAAACTCTCTGGTCCAGGCAAAGCAAATAAAGAAGTTGATCGACAAATCCAACATAATTAGTGGAATCACTTTGTTTCATCTCCTCCTTCAGTTTTCTAGCTGCTTTTGCAGTAGTTTTATTAAGTTTTATTAGGTAATCACCTGACTCAAGCTGGCAGTGTCTGAACTCACTTCATTAGTTACTACTTAAAATGGTTACTACTTAAAATGCATAAAACAGAGTATTTTCCACTGTGATGGACTAAGGTATATTCCCCCACCTCTCCCTATATCATGACTTGTTGTGTAGGTTTGGATGACACATTGCTGTTCCTCCATTTGCTGAAGCATGTAAAGGGTGGAATTCCACCTGATCTCTACCTCTTACTTCAGTTGGTGGCATGGCAATCCTGGATAAGGAAGGAGTCAGCTTTCCCAAATTGGATGCAAGAGGACTACTTCCATTCATTAATGAAGAGATTGATGGTGAAGGTGTTGGCAGTGGGGAGTGCATGTGCTAGGATCTATCTATGCTGATGGCAGCTGGTGCTGGACTGTTTGTAGTTGTTATTATTTTACAGAATCTTTGATATTTTCCCAAATAATTTGGATGAACTTGCTGCAAATGACGTAACAGGGAGGAAGATCCTAGATGGTCAACATCCCTACTGCTACTTACTTTAGCTTCACATATGGTACAGATGGCTTGACAAATATTGTTGGAATTTGGGTAAAAATTATTCCACATGAAAGTGGTGGCATTTTTGGTCTTATGCCCCGGCATGACAATGGCCTTCTACTTATCACAGACAAGAACTGCTGCCACTGGTGGCTGACTTACTTTTACACAAACAACATCCTCATCATCAACATCCTCATTACTGTCAGTTGCAAAAATATCCCCCTCAACCTGTTGCATTTCCACAGTAGCACCCCCAATTTCTAAGTCACCATCTTTCCTTATACTGCTGCTCATCCCCACATTTGCAGTGGGTGTGGAAATGGTGGAAGGAGGCTTTTCTAAGAGTAACATGTCAGAAATGACAAACTCACATATAGTACTCATGGACACACTTAGGATCTCCTCAGGGATTTGTGAATTTTGTAAGCATACAGTTTGTTTTTCAGCCTCAGTTTTGTTTTGGTGAACTGATTTACTTGTTTTAAAGGTGATACATATAGACCTAGGGGTATATTTACTAAAGTGTGGGTTTTTAGAAGTAGAGTTGTTGCCTATAGCAACCAACAGATTCTAGCTATTATCTTCTATAAGCTGCTAGATAAATGATAAGTAGAATCTGATTGGTTGCTATGAGCAACAACTACACTTATAAAAACCCACACTTTAGTAAATAATATACCCCGTAGAGTGAGAAGGTTTTGCATGTGAGGTTTCAGAAGATGCCTGACTGTGTTTGGCTCTGGCTTCCGCAATAGGCAGTCTAGTGCATGAAGCAGCAGTAGCAGGACCACCACTCTTAAAGGAAGGCCATGGCATGAGCCTTTCCTTGCCAGGTGGTGTATGGAATGTTAGCAATTTTATGTTTTTCTGGAGTAAATTTACCTTTTATTATTAGATGTGATGTTTTCTTTAACATTGTGAAATATTTTTTAGATTCAGGTGCCCTTTCTTAAACTTTATTTTCCCTGGTCCACCTTTAGTAGATGTTGGAGTACTATCATGACAGCTGGCAGCAGCCGCAGCAATAGTACTCAGATGCTACTCCTGCACTTATTTCGAGTGATCCATATTGACTCACAGTGCCCCTAGTATAAGGGTGGCACCCTAATGATTTAATATTTTTTAACACACAAATTTTAAAATATTTTGTTTTATAACAGTGCCTGAACACACAGTGCCTCATAGTGCTCCTAGTAATGGCACCCTAATATTATATTTAACACAGTGCCTGAACACACAAAAGTGTGATTTTTTTTAACACAGTGCTTGAACATACAACAGAATGCCTCACAGCGCTCCTAGTAATGGCACCCTAATGATATTATTTTTTAGCACAGTGCCTGAACACACAACAGTTTGATTTAATTTTTTTTAACATAGTGCCTAAACACACAACACAGTGTTTTACTTTTATTTTTTTAACACACTGTCTAGCCCTGAGCACACAACAAAGAACACTGGAGCTTATTCAGACCCTATCGTTAGCTCTACGAGCTCGCAACCAAGTCGATGTTGCTCCAGTGCGCATGTGCACGACAGACCCGGCTCCGTTGTGCGCATGTGCGAGACCCGGCTAACGACGGGTGATCCGTCGTTAAGGGTCTTGTAGCAGACGGGGCGAGCTGTCGATGTTGAGTGACAGCTCGCTCCGTTTGCTGGGTGGGCCGGGGGGTGCCCGGCCAAATGGAGGCGTTCCTGTCGGAACGCTTGCCATTTGGGGGCGGCCCCACTGACATCATCAGTGATGTCAGTGGGGAGCTTCCTGCTCAAACAGAGCAGGAAGCTCCCTGGGGCTTAAGGTTGATGAGACCGTACCTTAGGGTCTCATCGTAAGCCCCGATGATCGTGATGGTCTTGACCATTGCGACCATCACCCTTAGCGGTCGTTAGAGCTGTGGGTGTTAACCCACAGCCTAACGACCGACATGGAGGAGGCCGTACAGGATGCAAGCGGCCGTCCTGTTTCAGAACGACCGCTTGCATCCTACGACCGCCTCTGAATGAGGCCCACAGTGCTGCAGCTCACAGTCCACAGTGCCTCTATGTTTTTTTTTTGTTAATGACACAGTTCACCTAATGGCATTTCTTTAGTGCCTGGCCCTGAACGCTGCAGCCCAGTGCTCCTAATTATTTTTACATTTTTTAGTGCTGCAGCCCAATCCCACACCCTCTCCCTCCGGTCTCCTGAGTGAAATCGCGCTCGATCATGAGGGAGGGACTGATATGCAATCCAAAAACCGTGAGATTTGATGTCAGGAAGATGACACAATCCAAAACAAGCAATGGGGAGATGATGTTTTGTTTTGTTTTGGAATCCAAAGTTAGCGGGAAGACCCGAGCCGGGGTTCAGTTTAACTCGGAAACCCTAAGTTCAGGTGTGATAATTTTCCAGGAAAACTGAACCGTACATAGGTACACACTCTCGGATTTTGCATGAATAATTTTATTCGTTTTATATTCTGTCTACTGTACAGTGTATACAAGAAGCTCACCTCAAACACTGTGTAGGTTTTTACTACATGCATACCTATGCTCAGCATGAAAACCTCATTTATATCTCAAAACATTACCCCAGCCCAGTGTTATTTGGGATGGGGTCATGGCCACGGTACAATAGGGGTTCACACCCTGTGAAGTATAACTTGATCCCTGATTGAATTTTTCCCTTGAAAGATGCCATTTTATTCTGCTGCATTCAGCAGAGGCACCTGCAGCACTGGAATACCACCCCAACCCCCCTCAGCTGGGGGGGGAGGGTTAGAGTTAGGCACTAGGGAGAGGGTTAGGGGTTAGGGATATTCACCACAGGATTCGCTGGAAGTCATCATTATGTCACTGCCAGACCTGGAAGACACTGCTGGAGTTGCCATACCTGCTGTATCAGGTAAGTCACCGCTAGACCACAAGGTCCCTTTTGTCAACATTCTAATCATGTCAGCATGGTGATTGTCGACATGGTAAGCATGTCGACATGCTGCATGACAACATTATGACTATGTCAACAATGACATTCTCGTGTCGACAAAATATACCAGACCCATGCAGAACATCTTATCACATATTACTATATTTATGTCCACCACCACTGTCACATTACCCTCCAAACCCAGCATGATTCACCTTTATAGATGAATAAAACACTGAATTTGGGCAGTAACAGAAGATTATGCAGTCTGTACGGATCTTTTAGTAGCAGTGTATTGCAGTCTCCTGTGGAATAAATCATAGCCAGAAATCAGGAAGCTAAATGGTAGTTCATGCAGAGATCAGTAAAAGCCGTGATTAGAGCAAGGTCAGTTGATCCAGGTCAGCAAAAGGATAAATTAACAACATTAGAAGACTGGTGAGAAGTCAAGATACAAAAAATAAGGAGCCAAGATATGAAGAGTAAGAAGTAATAACCCGAAAAAGCAAATGACTAGCAATACAACACAATAATTTTCACACCTTTCTTATACAAACCTACTGCTTTATTTATTTATTTAGTGATTTTCAGGGTGATTTATTTAACACATTTTCCAATTATTTAAACCATGTATTTCTTTAAACGAGAAACAGTTTTACACTATGTAAGACAGAGGTATTTCCAGCTCAGGGCCGTATTCAATTAGAGGTGAAAAGCCGTAATCGGCGAAAAAGTTTTCGCCTGTTCGTAATGTTGAAGCTGAACAATTGGCTGAGACAAGTTCAGTTTAAAATTTAATCGCAACGACGCCATCTTGCGACTGGCTGCAAGACGCCATCTTGAAAATGAGATCGCAAGATGCCATTTTGCGAATGGCCGCCTAAGTGCCATTTTAGATTAACTCACATTTTAGTACATGTGGCGATGATACTATTAGCACCATGCGATTGCATTTTTTACCTTTTCTTATACACACATTAACACGCACAATTGCGCTGTTAACTAGTCGCATATTAGCGAATGCATAGGACTTTGTATGAAACCACTGTTTTATTAGCTTTACGCGCACGCATCTGCCCCAAGTTAACTAGCGTCCTTATATCAAACCCTCAATACCCACACATAACATATTCACACATAAGGTTCAATAAGCTTTAAAGTGTATGATTTAAGTTGGTTCAGTTAGTTTAAATGCTGAGAAATAAAGAGATTTGATAACTAAGGTATTATACATGCTAAACAAGTCGTGTTTGGTCTTGTATTGATGCGTACTCTTTTTACAGTATTCCGGTGTTATCGGTGGGGAGGTCGCATCATGCAAACTCAAGTTATGGATTGCAGAGCCTACAAGCAACAAAATGTATATTTCATGAACAACTGTTAGAATGTTGCAGGGGGCGTGAAGAGGAAGACCCCCAGCTGTTAGAGGCAGGGAGAGTCTATTTGAACCAGCCTGTTATATGTGCTGTAACAGATGCTTCTCCCCTGGGAACCAATGACATCAGCAACTAACTTCCCTATTGTCCTGTTTATTCTGGGGGGGTATAAATATGTATGCACGAATGCTGTTTCTCAGTCTTTGTGCTGAATGCTGTATGACTAGGGGTCTCTTGCTGATGCCTATCTCCGGGTCCGGAAGCGCCTGCGTATGTATACTGTACTTGGGTCTGTGTAATTTTCCTTTTGCGCCTAAATTGTGTCTAGATCAATTGCGTGTAACTGTCTGAAGTTTTACCTGAATAACACTTGTGCTTTGTAACCACAGATTCCACGTTTAAGTCTTTATTTATGGAATGACTGCATACGCAAATTAGCGTCATCCTTAGAAGGTATAGGCAGGACATTAGAAGGTATAGGAAGGTGTGTATAGAGGTTCTGATCCAGTATCGTTAGTTGGGGGCTCGTAGTGAAGTCACTTACCTGCTCACACGGTACATACGGCCATCGATATTTCAGCAAAGGGTGGAGTGGCCACATGCAGGGTTTGCCTGCAAACGCTTTGTGCTGAAAGATCGCTAACCGTCTCCGTGTGAATCAAGGAAGCTGACTAGAATCCAGGGATAAGAGAGGAAAAAGTTTGTTTTCCTCTGTTGATAGAACCTTACGTTTAAAGGGGTGTCACCGTACTGAGTACGCAGCTAAGTCGCAGGTTTGCACATAGCAAAGACACACTTTTGCATATGCAGTTAAAAAGCCATTATACGGTTGTGTGGAAGTCGCAGTATTGTGTATGCGACTGGTCGCACAATAGCGTATACGTACTTCCATTTGTGCTGCCACGTGTTTGAACAAAGCCTTTGAGGTTTACATATTTTTCTATTACCAATATCTGGGTTAACGTGTATTTTTCTGCGCAGGAAAAAAGTGTGTAACAGTGAATATTTGTTGAACAAAGTTAAGGGTATCATATGATCCTTAAAGGCTAGGTGCAAGGGTTAGTCTAGCCACTCGGTAAGCAGCTTTACCGTTCTATACACAGTAGCAGGTGCATGTTGTCTTTGTTGTAGAGAGGTGCGTGAGAGTAGTCGACATATAAACTCTCATAGGTGTGGAAGTTGCCTTACTAAATCTTATCTGGGTGTGGAAGTTGCCTTTTTCAAATCTTATCCAGTTGTGGAAGTTGCCTTACTAAATCTTATCCAGGTGTGTGGGCGCCGCCGACTTAAATCGTCCACAGGTAAGTGAAAGTGTCTTGATTGTCTTTCACCAGTTTAAATCTTTATTGAAAAGCGTAGGAGTTGTCTCAGAATGGGAGCCACGCAAACAGTAGAGATGTTAGGCAATGATGTGCTGCTAATGGAGGCGCCGATCGGATCGGCCCGTCGTATCATGCATACCAAGTACGGTACTTATGCAATAAGGTATTGTGATGTATGGTTTAATATGATGAGGAAGAGTGTAAGACCGTTTCCCAGAATTGGTAGTTTTGATAAAAATGTGTTAGATAATGTCTGGGATCACATCAGTCTGATGCGCTCCCGAGAGAAAAAGGTTAAATATTTTGAATGTTTAAAACTGTGGCAGCATGAAGGGGATGCGTTGCTTAACAATGTGCAAACGACGCAAACTAGCGTCGTGAGCACATTGCCAGAAAATACATCCGCGATGCTGAATTGCAATACGGGTGAGCCGCAAAATGGCACGCACGTGTGGCAAGGTAGCGTCATGGAGAGTATTGCCCGCAGTTCACGCTCACCTCCCCCACCTTATGTGGATGGAGGTGCAAGTACAGTTACCAAAAATACCCATAAAAATGTAACAAGCAACTTGTACCCTCTCTTAAGCAATTATAAAGAAAATGTTCATGATGCGGATGATGAGCCTATTGTAATGGCTGCCATTTCCCATGCTGTGCAGATGATAGATGCTGCATCACCACAATCATGAGTGGTGCCGCCATCTCCATCGGTAACAGCAAGGGAAGTGCTAATGCCCTCTGCACCCGTAGAGGAAGTTGTTCATACCATATGTAGCAGCAGCAGACTAACCCCCAGCCAGGTAATCAGGTCAAAGGTAGCAGCGCTACGGGTCTGCATCCCATTCGGACAATAACTGTTCCAAATGGAAATGCAGACACGAACGGTATAGTGCCCACGAGGGAAGTAGTAATGCATTGTCCTTGGACAAGAGCAGAACTAAATTCCATCATAAATGATTTCCCCGATCCCAAAAAGGAATTAGCCAAATGTCAAAGATTTTTGAGAAATTTGGGTAGTTCACATGAACCCACTAATAAAGATTGGCGTGTGGTGTTAAGGGCCTGTCTGCCACGCAAGACCGACGTGACAAAATTTATCACGGATTGTGTAATGGATGATGATGTTCCCTTAACAGACCAAGTAAACCAAAGTAACATTTCCTGCATTGTAACTCAATTGGGTATATATTTTCCAGTAGTAGTTAACTGGAACAAAATTTTCGGGTTCAGACCTCACAGCCTGGCTGGCGGGGACTCACAATAGATACCCTCATAGAAACCGCCATTGAACATGATAAAAACATCTCCAAAAAGAGAGAAGCCCAGAGTGAAAAACTAATGGCTGTCAGTATACAAGCTTTGGAGGGAATGACGGTAACATCATAGCCAACAAACACACTTGCACTTGCACACACACTCACACCTGAACAAGTATGTGCCCTACTAACCCCACTGTCACAATCATGGCTAGTTTTTACCTTTTGTGACTAACCTCTGCCAGCTGCTCCTTGGATCTGTGTGTGCAGACTGCTCTCCCCTCACAGTGATTAAACACCTGGACCCTGCTCTGTCTGTGAGCATTGCTAGTCTTAATTGGAATCACAGGTGTGGGCCTGATTCTCAAGGGCTGCAGAGATGGTTACTCCCTCTGCATGTTGTGCCTTGCTCCACTCAGAATGCTACTGCCAGACCACCTGTCTGTATCCACCAATCGCTGCCAGACTCTAGGTATATAGATCCTCCTCTACTAGCACTCAGTGCTTGAACATCTTGTTACATTCCATGGTGTACAACTTATGCTATAGCTGTACCTCTGAGTACCAGTATGTCCCAGGCTCCTGCTGGTTCCTAGACCAGTGCTATCCATAAGCCTGCTGCATTCAGCTATCCACGCTACCAGCCTCTCACCTACGGCTCCCAGGCCGCTCCAAGTAGCTTCCACGCTACCAGCTTCTCCACACGGCTCCCAGGCAGCGCCAAGTAGCTTCCACATTACCATCTCCCACCCACAGCTCCCAGGCCGCACCAAGTAGCTTCCACACTACCATCTCTCACTTACGGCTCCAAGGCCGCACCAAGTAGCTTCCATGCTTCCACCTTCTCTACACGGCTCCCAGGCCGCACCAAGTAGCTTCCACGCTACCAGCTTCTACCCACGGCTATCCGGCAGCTCCACGTAGCCACCCAGCTACCAGCGCCTACCCATGGCTATCCGGCCACTCCACATAGCCACTCAGCTACCAGCGCCTACACACGGCTATCCGGCCACTCCACGTAGCCACCCAGCTACCAGCATCTACCCACGGCTATCCAGCCGCTCCACATTGCCACCCAGCTACCAGCGTTTACCCACAGCTATCCGGCCGCTCCACGTAGCCACTCAGCTACCAGCATCTACCCACGGCTATCCAGCCACTCCACATAGCCACCAAGCTACCAGCATCTACCCACGGCTATCCAGCCGCTCCACGTAGATACCCAGCTACCAGCATCTACCCATGGCTATCTGGCCGCACCAGGTAGCCACCCAGCTACCTGCGCCTACCCATGGCTCTCTGGCCACTCCACGTAGCCACCCAGCTACCCGCGTCTACCCACGGCTATCCAGCCACTCCACGTAGCTACCCAGCTACCAGCATCTTCCCACGGCTATCCAGCCACTCCACGTAGCCATCCAGCTACCAGCGTCTACCCACGGCTATCCGGCCGCTCCACATAGCCACCCAGCTACCAGCATCTACCCACGGCTATCCAGCTGCTCCACGTGGCGACCCAGCTACCAACGTCTACCCACGGCTTCCCAAGCCACAACAAGTAGCTTCCATGCTACCATCCATCTGCAAGCCCATCTACTAGTAACCCGACCAGCTCAGTCAGCATCCCTGCCGGTCCCAGTCCGGTTCCTCCAAGTCCACTCACCTCACGGCTCATTAGCTGCACCAAGTAGCTTCCGTGCTACCATCCACCTGCAAGCTCATCTACTGGTACCCCGACCAGCTCAGTCAGCCTACCTGCTGGTCCCAGTCCGGTCGCTCCAAGTTTCTTCTGGTCTCATTCCAACGTCTCAATTTTCCAGTTCCAGTCACTCATCACCAAAGGCAGTTCTCACTGCTACCCACTTCTTATATTAAAAGAGCTATTCATGTTACCCATGGTTCCAGTCCAGCCGGCCTCCAGTGATTCCAGTTCATCACCTGATACAGGTAACTCACTAGCACCAACTGTGACACCCACTCAACAACAAACACAACTCTATCCCACTAACCCGATGCAACCACAGGTCCCAGGCTATCCACCAACTTCTTATCCCCCACAATACCCTTACCCTCCCTATCCTTACCCATATCCACCACCTTTACCCTCTGCGCAAACCTCACAACACCACATGTCTTCACCCGAAACACGAACATGCTTTAACTGTAAACAAACAGGACACTTAAGTAGAAACTGCACAGTAAAAGGAGTAGGAACCCAACATCAGGGAAGACCTAGATATCCCCATAAGGGATATGCACAGAGGCCAGCAAATATTCAGCAGGCACCAGCTCCAATTGTAGCCGTAAATGCTTTATTGGAGAATGGAAGCCAACGCTAGGGGTCAGGTCATAACTTTAGTCTACAGATGGTCAGGTTAACGGGAAGTACTAGGGAAGAACCGGTCATCATGGTTGATGTAGCTGGTACTGAATATCCTTTTCTTGTAGACACAGGGGCAACCAGGTCGGTAATGAAATCTCCCGTTAATTTGCAGGTGACCAACGAGACAGTACCAACAATGGGTGTAACAGGTAAAGTGGAACATTATCCTTTAACAAAGTCCACAGAGGTTACTATTGGGCCGTTGCATACCAGGCATTCTTTTCTCCTGGCTGCTGCGGCTCCTACTAACCTACTGGGCAGAGACTTGTTATGTAAGATGGGATGTGTTATATATTGCACCCCTGATGGTGTATTTTTAGATATCCCAGAGAGAATGGTATACGAGGTGCGGGATATGTTAGACACTCCTCAAAGGATAATGTATCACTCTACCGTTTTAAATGAAACTCCATCACAGGTAGATGAAATGTTGTCCCGAATTCCAGATTCACTTTGGACTAAAGATGGACAGGACACTGGATTAATGGCAAACGTAAGCCCAGTAATGGTAAATTTAAAAAGCGGAAGGCAAGCTCCAAAAATTCCCCAGTACCCACTAAAACAGGAGGTAGAATTAGGGATTTTTCCAATAATTGAGCGATTATTGCAACAGGGAATTTTAGTTCGTACAGCTAGTGTAGCCAACAGTCCCATCTTTCCAGTGAAGAAGAGTGGTGGGAGGGGTTACAGGCTGGTACAAGACCTTAGAGGTGTTAATAAGGTAGCAGAGAGCCAATTCCCCGTAGTGCCGAATCCAGCTGTCATTTTGATGCAAATCCCACCAAATGCAACCCATTTCACTGTCATTAACCTCTGTTCAGCTTTCTCTCTGTGCTCTCCATCCTGACTGTCAGTATCTATTTGCCTTTACATACAGAGGTTTACAATACACATGGACACGATTACCCCAAGGTTTCATAAACCAGTATCTTCTCCCAGGCATTGCACGACTGTTTACAATCTTTTCAACCTGCCAATAGATCTGTTCTAATTCAATATGTGGACGATTTATTGCTATGTTCTGACTCGTTTATGTCATGTTTGAATGATACTAAACTTTTGTTACTTCATCTCTCACAAACAGGACACAAGGTGGCTAAGGACAAACTACAGCCATGCCAATCTAGAGTAAAATATTTGGGACACTGCATAACCCAGGGGTTACAACACCTTACAACAGATAGAATCCAGGCCATACAAAACATGACACTGCCGCAGAATCAACAACAAATTCGTACCTTCTTGGGAATGTGTGGATACTGTAGAATGTGGATACCAGGTTTTTGTATTTTGGCCTTACCTTTACAGGAATTAGTCTCTTCCTCAAAGCCCGATCGTATCATTCACACAGAGGAATCAGAACAGGCTTTCCTTAATCTTAAGGATAGTCTAACAAGAGCTCCAGCATTGGGAATACTTGATTCTGAAAAACCTCTTGATTTGTATTGTACGGAAGCCGATGGTTGTGCTGCAGGTGTCCTTACACAAAAACATGGTGATGCCAGGAGGCCCGTAGCATACTACAGTGCCCAATTGGACACAGTAGCAAGATCACTCCCCACCTGTTTGAGAAGTGTAGCAGCTACCGTTTTATTGGTGACTAAAAGTGAGGACGTAGTATTGGGCCATGATATGATTGTCTACACTCCCCATGCTGTATCTGCTCTGTTGAACTCAGCTCAAACCAGACACGTCTCCTCGGCTAAGTTCACCAAATGGGAACTAGCTCTAATCGCTCCTGCAAATATTACTGTTAAACATTGCAGTACGCTGAATCCAGCAACATGCCTACCATATGTACAACATGATGTACAAAGGGTGGAAGGAGAGGAGTTGCTGGTGGGAGGTGAGTTCGGCAGACATAATGATATGCATGATTGTATGATACATCTGAATCAGACCTTTACTGCTAGACCTGACATACATGACACACCTTTAGAGAATGTGGATGTAACTTTTTATACGGATGGGAGTTGTCATAGACAAACAGACACAGGTGAATTATGTACAGGTTATGCTGTTGTAAATGACACAGACATCATAGAAGCTAAACCTCTCGGTCCTCCTCACTCAGCCCAGGTGGCAGAGTTAGTAGCACTGACTAGAGCATGTGAACTGGCAGCAGGCAAATCTGCTAACATTTACACTGACTCGAGGTACGCGTTCGGGGTGGTGCACGATTTTGGGGCTCTATGGCGTCTGAGAAATTTTATGACAGCAGCAGGCACACCAGTTGCACATTCCCGACACATAAAACACCTTTTAGAAGCAATCCAACTGCCCAAAGCAGTGACAGTAATTAAATGCAAAGCCCACACATGCGAGGATGACCCGGTGTCACTGGGCAACAACAGAGCTGATGAAGCTGCAAAATGGGCAGCAGGGTTAAAAATGTTTCCTCCAACTGAAACAATTATGTAATTTCAAATTATTGATATGCTGAAATTAATTGAGATGCAAAATTTGTGTTCAATTCAGGAAAAATCCATTTGGAAGTCCAAGGGATGTGGGCAAGAGTCCTCTGGGCTCTGGAGGGACGGACATGGTAAGCCAGTAGCCCCCAAGGCATATTACCCCAGCCTGGCTGAGGCAGCACATGGTCTGACTCATTTGGGTAAACAGGGTATGTGCAAGGTGGTGAGGGCATACTGGTGTGCACCAGGTTTTTCTTCACAAGTAGAGAAGATAGCAATGTCCTGTCTGACCTGCTTGAGAAAGAACATAGGGAAAGCGATCCCTACCGAAACGTCCCACATTCCACCGACTGATGGACCTTTCCAGGTGATACAAATTGATTTCATCCAATTACCACCCTGCAGGAACCTTAAGTATGTATTAGTGTGCACAGACGTATTTTCTAACTGGGTTGAGGCTTACCCAGCGGCCACTAATACTGCTGCGTTTACTGCCAAGAAAATAGTTCAGGAATTTGTATGCAGGTACGGTATCCCTAAAATCATCGAGAGTGATAGGGGTACCCATTTCACAGGTGATGTTTTTCAAAATATGTGTAAGCTGATGGGTATTAATAGCCAATTTCACACCCCCTACCGACCGCAAGCCAGTGCAAAGGTAGAGAGGATGAACGGGACTATTAAAAATAAGCTAAGTAAAATCATGACTGAGACTGGCCTAGGATGGCCAGAAGCATTACCTTTGGTCCTACATAGTATAAGGACCACTCCTAGACCTCCTCTGAATCTGTCCCCATTTGAAATATTGTTCGGTAGACAACCTCATTTGATTATAAGTCCACAGGAAGATCTAAAGGGTAACAATGAGCTAACTGTGAAGTATCTTATATCAATGAGTAAGCAGTTAGCAGTAAGCAATTGTTGTCTAATGATATGCCTGAAACGAACTGTCATGATGTTGAACCAGGAGAATATGTAATGATCAGAAATTTCTTGCGTTCAGGTTGTTTGACTGATCGGTGGGAAGGTCCGTACCAGGTGCTGCTGACGAGTACTACATCTTTGAAGGTGGCCGAGAGAGATACCTGGGTCCATTCCACTCACTGCAAAAAGGTCAATCAACCGGTGGAGAAACAAGTCGGAGACAAAGCTGATAGCGTGGACCTGGCGCTCGCGAGTTTGTTCCGGGAGGATTGAAAAGGTTGTAGTAAGATACCTGAACTGAACTGAGAGAAATTTGCAGGTCTTGTTGTGACAATGGACGGGCCTGCTGTGTTCATTTTCATATTCTCTTTTAGAGTGTTCACCATCCTGGTCAGTCCGGGGATATCCAGTGTCTGTGATGGGGGACCGATTGAGGAAACGGGAGCTGATGGCAGTGCTGATGGAGTGGAATCAGGAGGAGTGCAATGCCAATCAGGGGAGTGTCTTTCCAATCTTAGTACTGTTATTGTTAAAAGAGCTGTCATTCCGGTTACTCGGGGAAGGTGTGGAGGGTTATCGTCTGAAGATTCCTGTATTTGTGAGCTTTGTGGGTCCCTAGTTGATGAGAACTGTATCCAACGGTGCCAACCTAAATATAATCTGTACTGGGGTGGGTATCCTCTAGAGGATTATCATAGCATGGTAGGCAAAGTGTTAAATCAAACTGATTGCTGGGTGTGTTCACATGTGCCACAGGGACAGCATAACGTAGGGTTGGTGCCATTTCCGCTCAGAAACTGGGCGGCCGCTTGCATTCTGACCGCCCGCCTCTGTTTCGGTTGTTAGGCTGTGGGTTTACACCCACAGCTCTAACGACCGCTCGTGTGATGGTCGCGATGGTCAGAGACCATCGCGACCATTGGGGCTTACGACGAGACCCTAGGGTAGGATCTCACTTGTCGTAAGCCCCGGAGAGCTTCTGGCTCTGTCAGAGCCGGAAACTCTCCACTGACCTCACTAGTGATGTCAGTGGGGCCTCCCCCAAATGGCAGGCATTCCCATGGGAACGCCTCCATTTGGGCTGCCACCCCCCTGGCCCGCCTTCCAAACGAGGTGAGCTGTCAATCAACATCGACAGCTCACCCCCTATGGAAAGAGACCCCCTACTACCAGCGCTGTCGGTCGTAGCGGGTCTCACGCATGTGCACGAGGGAGCCGGCTCCCTCGTGCGCATGTGCACTGGCAAAACATCGAGGCGGCCATGCGGTCGTAGACCGTACGGCCGCCTCTGAATAAGGTCCTGAGTTCCACCAAAGAAATTATTGGTAAGGTGCCAAATGGTTATTGTGCTAAAATAATACAGCCAGAAACTTGCATGTACCAGATGGAAGAACCAGAAGTAGGATTGTTTGCAAGGGAAATGTGTTTAATGATAATGATGCATACCATTCCTTATAGTCTCCCTGATAATGTATATTTCATCTGTGGAAGAAAAGCATATAAATGGCTCTCCCCGAGTTCCGAAGGTTTGTGTTACCTGGGAAGAGTAGTCCCAGAAGTTATGACCCTCACACATGTTGAAATGCTTGGTATACATAAAAACACACCGTCACCATATCTTCACACACAATATGAACACAGAGGCAAAAGAAATATGGTACCTGGTGATATACATAAAGCCACTCAGTTAATCAGTGAGACAACTGGCTTTCAAGTTCTGGTCGCATTGGACCCCACCAGGATCGCTCGGGGTACATTAAATTTTAGATATATCCAGGAACTTGCTAAATTAATAGATAATATCACCGAGATGTACGATGACACATTCAGGTATGCAGGGAGAGAATTGCAAGCGTACAAGAAAGAACTTGTGCAACACAGGCTAGTGTTGAATTATTTAACTGCTGCTACTGGAGGGTATTGCGTAACATTGGCCACCCAATTTGGAGTAAAATGTTGCACCTATGTCACCAATGATACCAGCGACCCTAAGGAGGTGATAGACCGGAAGATGGATGAAATTCTGCAGCTAAAGTGGGAATTTCACAAGAGCCATAACACTTCAGTGGCTGAAGTAGGGGAAAAGATAGAAGGATGGGTATCATGGCTGAACCCAGTGAAATGGTTCTCAGGTCTAGGGGAATGGGTCCAGGAAGTGATCGCCAGTGTAGGCAAATTCTTAATCCTTATACTGATTGTCATCATAATAATTGGCATATGCGTCCAGTGTGTTCCTATTGTGTTGAAGTGTGGAAAATGTAAAAACAGAGTGAAACGAAAGAATGAAACTATGATGGTGGTCAGTAATGACAATATGTATACCGAGGTAAATATAGAACTGCATTACAACCCTGAACTAGAAAATACAATCGTTTGATGTATTATATAGAATGTATTATTGAAATGTTATCTATAGAACACCTCAGATAATGTAAAGTCCCAACTCCCCTTCAAGATTGCTATTATAAGTCTGGTGCATTCCCACACCTTTCACATGATCTTCCAAGATCCGCGGTGTGCGTATAATAGTAGTTTTATGTCCCCACCCAGAGACACATTATTGATGGATTAAGAACCACCTTGTGCCATCTCATAATAACACCAAATAATATGTAAATGTAAGCCTAAATTAAATTCTAATAGCAGATTGTGATAGCATGTTTGCTATCAAAGGGTGGACTGTCGAAGCTGAATAATTGGCTGAGACAAGTTCAGTTTAAAGTTTAATCGCGACGACGCCATCTTGCGACTGGCCGCAAGATGCCATCTTGAAAATGAGATAGCAAGACGCCATTTTGCGAATGGCCGCCTAAGCGCCATTTTAGATAAACTCACATTTTAGTACATGTGGCGATGATACTATTAGCACCATGCGATTGCATTTTTTACCTTTTCTTATACACACATTAATACGCACAATTGCGCTGTTAACTAGTCGCATATTAGCGAATGCATAGGACTTTGTATGAAACTGCTGTTTTATTAGCTTTACGCGCACGCATCTGCCCCAAGTTAACTAGTGTCCTTATATCAAACCCTCAATACCCACACATTACATATTCACACATAAGGTTCAATAAGCTTTAAAGTGTATGATTTAAGTTGGTTCAGTTAGTTTAAATGCTGAGAAATAAAGAGATTTCATAACTAAGGTATTATACATGCTAAACAAGTCATGTTTGGTCTTGTATTGATGCGTACTCTTTTTACAGTATTCCGGTGTTATCGGTGGGGAGGTCACATCAGGCAAACTCAAGTTATGGATCGCAGAGCCTACAAGCAACAAAATGTATATTTCATGAACAACTGTTAGAATGTTGCAGGGGGCGTGAAGAGGAAGACCCCCAGCTGTTAGAGGCAGGGAGAGTCTATTTGAACCAGCCTGTTAAATGTGCTGTAACAGATGCTTCTCCCCTGGGAACCAATGACATCAGCAACTAACTTCCCTATTGTCCTGTTTATTCTGGGGGGGTATAAATATGTATGCACGAACGCTGGTTCTCAGTCTTTGTGCTGAATGCTGTACGACTAGGGGTCTCTTGCTGATGCCTATCTCTGGGTCCGGAAGCGCCTGCGTATGTATACTGTACTTGGGTCTGTATAATTTTCCTTTTGCGCCTAAATTGTGTCTAGATCAATTGCGTGTAACTGTCTGAACTTTTACCTGAACAACACTTGTGCTTTGGAACCACAGATTCCACGTTTAAGTCTTTATTTATGGAATGACTGCGTACGCAAATTAGCGTCATCCTTAGAAGGTATAGGCAGTACATTAGAAGGTATAGGAAGGTGTGTACAGAGGTTCTGATCCAGTATCATTAGTAACTTATTTCCAAATTCAATTCCAGACGGTATTCGCCTAAGCGGAAACTCAATGCAATGTAATAGGCAAAAAAGTTTCTCCAAAGAATAGCAGGTGAAAAGAAGTGCAAAATCTATATTTTGAGGTGCAAACGTGATGAAACGACCCTGAACCCTTGGCACAGTCCTCCAAAGGACATATCTGGCACAAAAAAAAACTAACAACACCCCAAAAAGTACTTTCATTTTTGGGGCCAAAAAATAAAAAGTTGGAGGACAAGCATAAAAACTAGCGAAATAGACTTCTTGGGGGTCTGCAAGGATGGGTCAGGTGTTTTTGGGATTGCAGGTGCATGTTGCAGGTGCATTTTTGACATTTTTTAAAAGTTTACTTTAGAGACATAAAAATATACTGGCACCCATTTTCAAGTACCCCAAATTTGACTGTACTACTTATATTCACCCAAAAATACTGCTATATGCCATTCTGCACCACTTTTGCAAAGACGAGGTCGCACGCGAAAAGTTTTTGCCTCTGAAACAGGTGAAGGAGGCAGAAAGTCAGACAGGCGAAACCTTTATGACTTTTCGCCTCTAATTGAATACGGGCCTCAGTTGGTAAAAAACAAGTAAATTTGCCAATAATTTGAATACCTAGGGGTATATTTACTAAAGCTTCTAAAACAGACAAGTGATGATGTTACCCTTACCAATCAGATTCTGTGTATCATTTTCTAGAATGCAACAGAGAAATGATAGCTAGAAACTGATTGGTTGCTATGGGCAACATCACCACAAGTCTGTTTTAGAAGCTTTAATAAATCTACACCCTACAGTGTATTGGAGTGTAAAATGGATGCTTAAAAGACAGAGAAATTTCAGACAGTTGATATAAACTTTAGATTTCATCCACACCTAGTTGTGAAAATATGCTTATGTCTGCAAAGAGCATCCGAGCATAAAGATGCCCACTGCTGCCTTCTTACTTGCGTGCGACGAAGCATACCTGTGTAAATATCGGTAACATCGACATCATGTTGGCCTTGTGGCAGGTCTGACTTGCCGCAGCCTTGGGAGCTGTTCTGACACGCAGAGCTGACAGACACGCCTGCATTTTTCAGACCACCCCCGTCACCAGCCCTAAACGCTGACAACCTGTCACTCACTCTGCGATGGAAACCTCTGTGCATCCATAGTCGCAATGTGATCGCTGTGCAGGCACAGTCAGTGGCGTAACTAGGGTATTTAGAGCCCAGGGCAAATTTGAAAAGGGAGCCCCCCCACCTCAACATCACGATATGTGCGCACGCCTAAGGCGCGCGCGGAAAAAAATGGGCGTGGTCACTTAAAAATGGGGCGTGTCAACATGACACACCCCTTTATTTTCACGCTGAACATTCCTATCCATATGCAGTTGTGGTCCCTCTTATGCAGGCCCATAGTAGTGCCCCTTATACAGTATCCCCAGTAGTGGTCCCCCTTATACAGCCCCCAATTAGTTCCCCTTACTCTGTACCCCAGTAGTGGTCCCCCCAAATGCAGTGCCCTATGTAGTGTTCCCCCTTATGCAGTGCCCTTTATATAGTGCCCCCAGTAGTAGTCCCCCCCTATGCAGTGCCCTTTATATAGTGCCCCCAGCAGTAGTCCCCCCCATGCAGGTTTCCCAGTAGTGGTCCCCCTTATGCAGGCACCCAGTAGTGATCCCCCCTATCTAGTACCCCCTGTAGTGGTCCCCGCAGTGCCCCTAGCAGTAAGCCCCTTATATAGTGCCCCCAGCAGTAGTCCCCCCCTCCCATGCAGTGCCCCAGCAGTGGTCCCCTGATGCAGGCTCCCAGTAGTGACCCCCCCTATCCAGTGGTCCCTGTAGTGGTCCTTCCTGTTATTGCCCCCAGTTGTGGTCCCCCCAGTGCAGTGCCCCTAGTAGTAGGCCCCTTTTATAATGCCCCCAGTAGTAGTTCCCCCCCCAAGTAGTGGTCCCCAGTTGAGGTTCCCCCTCCCGATTAAGTGCCCTCTGTAATAGCCCCCCCCAGTAGAGATCCTCCCAATAATGGTGCCCCCAGTAATAGCCCCCCCCAGTAGAGGTCCTCCTAATAATGGTGCCCCCAGTAGTAGCCACCCTCCCCGTTGTGCCCCCACCCCAGTAGAGGTCCCCCCAGTGGTAGCCACCCCCGTTGTGCCTCCAGTAGTGCTGACAGGTTTTTAAAAATATATATATAAAAACTTACTTACCTGAATCCACGCTGCTGCTGCTCCTCCAGTCCGCGACGCCGCTCCCGCCGCCGTCCGCCAGTCCTGACAGGCTGGCGCGCTCAGCATAATGGGACAGACGTCATGACATCATGACGTCAGTCCCATTACCCACTGCAGGAGCCGGATGGAAGTCCGGCTCTTGCAGTGGGTGCTGCAGCAGTCAATGAGAGACTATCTGACTCTCATTGGCTGCTGTTTAACACACGCATCGCCGCCAGCGCTGGCGGCAATACGTGTGTTATGCACAGCCTGAGCCCGCCTCCTAGCGCTATTGGGCAAGCGCTCAGGGGGAGGGAACGGGCTCAGGCGTGCAGCACAGGACCGGCGCTGGAAGCCTCTCATTGCGCACTCATTGCGGTCGGCGCTACACTGGCTAACTAGGGCGGGCGGGCCGGTACCGTGGCCGGCAGCGCCCCCCTGCGCCGCCGGTCCAACGGCACCCAGGGCGCGCACCCCGCCCGACCCCCCTTAGTTACGCCACTTGGCACAGTATAGCTTATATGCATGGGTGATGGCAGGGCACAGTATAGCTTATATGCATGGGTGATGGCAATCAATCGCTCGATCTGTGTCTGTAATTGTCTTTGCATCAAGCTCTGAATCAGGCCCCTTTTGCTTTATTTACTTTAATGAAAAAATCCCACACATACCTGTATTAGTGCCTGTGTAAGCCAAAAAACATGCGCAGTGCGACTCATATGTATGCGCAGTACAAAGAAATCGCTTAACTCCACAAACATCTACATCGCATCCACAACTGAATCAGGCCCACTGTGCCTAATTACACTGTACCACAATTGTGGGTACCACGATTTACTAAAATAACTCCTGATGCCAGGACCTAGGGGGGCCCAATAGCAAAATTTTCACTCCCCTCCCTAGGTCCCCCGCCCCCCTTGGTCCGCGCCCCCTCTCCGCACTCCTCACTCCCCTCTCCGTGACTTACCTGCTCCGTGGCTGCGCTGTGCAGGGCAGGCCCACCTCCTCTCCCGGATGGCTCAATGTCTCCTCATTTACTGATGCTAGGAGGAGGTGGAGTATTAGTCAATGAGGAGAGCCGGAGCCAACTGGGAAGAGCTGACCACAGAGGGGGAGGACGCATCCACAGAGCAGCTAAGCCGAGGTAAGGAGGGTACGGAAGGGGGGCTGCAGACCGAGGCATGGCACGATAGGTGCAGGGGGAGGGCTGGGCCCCGAGTTGGTCTGGGTCCCATAGCAGCCCTACCCCCTGCACCTATGGTAGTTACGCCACTGCCTGATGCATAAATAGGATTTCTGACCTAAATCTGCAGTTGGAAGAATCAGACATGTCTGTTGATGCCATTTGGCAGAATAATTGTCAATAACTGATGCTGCCCAGCTGCATATCAACCATGGAAACAATCTATGGCTTTCACCTTGTTACCCTATGAGTGACAGTTTAATTCTAAGAAATGTACACACATATATATGCATCAGGGAATACTGTTGCCATAAAAGAGTGTATTTGGTGTGCAATGTTTAGGTAGGTGGTACAACTCAAAGCAACGTCCACATAAATGCCAGTACTCAAGCTTTCCCAGCAGAATATTACCCAGAGCATCACACTGCCTCTGCCAGCTTGCCTTATCCCCATAGTGCATCCTGGTGCCATCTCTTCCCCAGGTAAATAACACACATACACCTGGACGGCCACATGATGTAAAAGAAACTTAGATTAATTAGACTAGGCCATCTGCTTCCATTGCTCTATGGCCCAGTTTTGACACTCATGTGCCCGTTGTACTGTATATGCTTCGGCATCAGCATGGGCACTCTGACTGGTCTGCGGCTATGCATCCCCATGTGCAGCAAACTGCTTTGCACTTTGTGTTCTGACACCTTTTTTTTATCATAGCCAGCATTAACTTTTTCAGTAATTTGTGCTACAGTAGATCTATTGTGGGATAGAAGTACAGTAGATGGGATAGCCTTCTGTCATCATGCCAATCAATGAGTCTTGGGCACCCATGATCCTGTCATTGGTTGACCGGTTGACCTTCCTTGGGCCACTTTTGGTAGGTAGTAACCACTGCATAGCGTGGACACACCTCAAGACCTGCCGTTTTGGAGGTGCTCTGACCCAGTCATCTATCCATCACAATATAGCCCTTGTGAAAGTCACTCAGATCCTTACGCTTGCCCATTTTTCTTGCTTCCAACACTTCAACTTCAAGAACTGACTGTTCACTTGCTGCCTAATATATCTCACCCCTTGAAAGCAACAAGACATATAGCTGTTTGTGTGTTTGCATCTGGTTATTAAATTATTATAGTGGTCAAAGAGCATGAAGAAATGATTTTTCCCACAGAGGTGCAAATGGAGTGTGCACAGTGTTCATAAATAGAGGCGTTACACTTGATATCTGGTTCTTATTAATTTTCCTTATTTTTTAAACAAACAATACATAATGACAAAATTATCAATGTCATAAAATAACTAGGGATGAGCGGGTTCGGTTCCTTGAGAACCGAACCCACCCGAACTTTGGGGATCCGAGTCAGATCCGAGTTGTCTCGCGTTTTCCAGCCTGACTCAGATTTGAAAACAAGGCAAAACGTCATCATGACGCTGTTGAATTCTTGTGGGTTTTGGATTTTATAAAGATCCCACGATCGCCGCCATTTTTCATTCCGGCTGTGGAGAGTGAAGAGGGAGGGAGCTGGGAGCTGTGTTGTGCTGCTGTGCAAAGGGCTGGCTACAGTGTTGCTTAATGTCCATAGGGGCTGGCTGTTGTCCATATAGGGGCTCGCTGGCTGTTGTTGTGACTGAGGTGGTTGTCCTGTCCATCCATAGGGGCTGGCTGTCTGTTGTCCATAATATATAGGGGCTGGCTGGCTGTTGTCCTGTCCATAGGGACTGGCTGGCTGTAGTCCATAGGGGCTGGCTGTAGTCCATAGGGGCTGGCTGTTGTGATGTCCACGGGGTGCTCTGTCTATAAGGGGTGCTCTTCACCCACCCGCAGTATGAAAAATAGACAATTTGTTTTGTGTGCATGTTAGCCACACCTGTTATCAACGTAGGTGCGCAGGGGTGCTGTGCTGTCTGTAAAGGATCTGCTACTGCTTCTTTCAGGGGTGCTCTTCACCCACCCCCAGTGTGAAAAAAAACAACAATTTTTTTTGTGTGCGTGTTAGCCACCCCTGTCATCAACATAGGTGCGCAGGGGTGCTGTGCTGCTATCTGTCAATGGGCTGCTGCCTCTTTCAGGGGTGCTCTTCACCCCCAGTGTGAAAAAAAGAAAAACATTTTTTTCTGTGTGCGTGTTAGCCACACTTGTCAGTAACATAGGTGCGCAGGGGTGCTGTGCTGCCTGTGTCGTTTATCAAGAGGCTGCTGCCTCATTCGGGTGCTCTCCCAAGTGCCCCCCAAAAATGTATTCAATCAATCAATCTTTTTTGTGTGTGTGTGTCAGGGGTGCTGCCTGTGTTGTTTATCAAGAGGCTGCTGCCTCGTTCGGGTGCTCTCCATCCCAAGTGCCCCCCAAAAATTAATTCAATCAATCAGTCAATCAATTTTTTTTGTGTGTGTGTCAGGCGTGGAGCCTGTGTCATTTATCAAGAGGCTGCAGCCTCGTTCGGGTGCTCTCCCAAGTGCCTCCAAAAAATTAATTCAATTAATGTGTTTTTTTTTCTGTGTGTGTGTGTGCGTTAGCCATGGCATCACAAATGCCTCTGCTGAGATTTACATAAACATTTTCAAAGGTGAAAATAGAGTATATGGTTTAAAAAATGGAATAAAGCAGCTAAAACTGTGTTCTCTCATTTAGTGACCCTACTCTCTACCCTTGACCCCTCTACCTGACTTTCAGTGAGTCAGAGGGGCAACCCCATGCAACCGTATTCCAGAGTTCAGCTGTTTCTCCTGTAACCCAGATCAGAAGATGTGTAGGGGGTGTGGTGATGATATGGACTAAAATGGAGCTCACATCCACTAAAGTGGACAACGAATCCCCAATCTAAAAGGGAGCACAGCTGTAATTTATACACAACACAGGATGGGATGACGATATAGGTTTGGGTGATGGTATAATCTGGGTTGATGTATACATGTGCCTCTGTAATTTTTGCATGTAATTGTCGGTAAAGGTCTTTCTCGTAGAATTTGTATTTAATTTTGATGGGCATCATCTTTTCCACATTTTGGGGAAGTAGACTCAGGCCGATCACTGACTAGGTTCCCGACTGTGCTGAAAACTCTTTCACACTGGAAGGTGGGCAGCTCAAGTAAAGCAAACGCAGTTTTTTGTGTAAGGGCCTCCAAGGGGTATATTTGTTTACTAAAGTTTCTAAATATGGAAAGAGTTAATGTTGCCCATAGCAACCAATCAGATCCTGTCTATCATTTTGTAGAATGCAATAGAGAAATGATAACTACAATCTGATTGGTTGCTATAGGCAATATGAACACTTTTCATTTTTAGAAACTTTAGTATAATTAAAATTACCCCCAAATTGCATCTTTTTCCTGCCAGTAGTTATTTACATGTATCTCTTTCTCTTCAGATCTGTGTCCGTTGAGAAGAAAAAACAATGTCTTCATCCCTTCTGGGATGAAAACCCACTCCCAGCAAGCAGGCATGGTGCTCAAGAATTCCCAAGAAAGACACAATGTAAAACTTAAACCTTAAACTGAAATGTTGCATTTAATGCTCTGTTTCGCTTGTTCACATATTTAAGTCATATGGTTAAGTGGACAGTGGGAACAACGGCAGTTTGAAGGCCACTAACTAACTCTGTTTTTTTAATGTCCCTGTACCGGTTGGGAAATGCCTTTACTTCCGCTAATCCAAAGGATTATTTAAGTCAATTGTTTTTGGAAGCACTATTCCTGGTCCTCTTCTGGGATGAAAATCCACTCCTAGCAGCAGAAGCAGGTGCAAGATTCTCAAGAAACACACAATGTAGGGCCTAAATCAGGGGTAGCCAAACTCGGTCCTCAAGAGCTACTAACAGTTCATGTTTTCCAGACCACCTAGCTGGTGCACAGGTGTATTCATTACTCACCAATACATTTGGAAAGATCCACAGGTGGAGTTAATTATTACAGTAATTATTTTGTGAGGAGACCTGGAAAACATGCACTGTTGGTAGCTTTCAGGGTTGGCTACTCCTGTCTTAAATCATAGATATTACGCTTGAGGCCACTAACTAACTATGTTTTTTTTAATGTCCCTGTACAGGTTGGGAAATGCTTTTTCATGTGGAAAGCACTACTAGAAGTCTTCCTGGTCCCCTTCTGGAATGAGAAAATCCACTCCCAGCAGCAGCAACAGCTGTGCTCAATGATTACCACACTAAATTAGATCTGCACTGGATGTCTATGGAGGAGGTAATATGTACCTAAACTACAGTATTTTGTAAAAGCAAAAAATAAATAATGAGTATTCAAGGATTTAATCTTTAATAAAAATATATAATAGTATGCACAATTGTACTTGTATGGCAAGTTTCGTCACAACCCACGTGATTTTTGAGAAATGCGTTAAGGATCCCACCTCACTCTCACAGCTTCACGGCAAAGAGCGGCATCACACACTGCTCTTTTTCCATTCCCCTGGCCGGGACCTACACAGCTATCACCAGGAGAACTGCTACCTGTAAATTCCGAGGACGCTTGGACGGAGAGTCTGAATTCCATAAGGCTAAAGAAACGTGAGTCATTATCTGGCACAACGCCTGATCGTGCATACAAGCCTATACCTATTGCGATATCCCACTTCAAGTGTGCAACATAATTAAGTGGTATTATTGTGGATGAGACTATTTATATTCATGATGGCAATTTAGTCTGGATATACAAGTTCTATACCACTGATTAATTGGATTATCCCTGCCAACAGCAGTCCAGCAAGTTTCTCTCACGCAGCCCATTGTATGTGAATGCATTGCATGTTCTCAGGATTCACTTGGCTACTTATTTTTTCATTGTGCTGACTACGAGTTACTACAGAGATCCTTTATATTTATATGGGATAATACCAACCATACAAAAGGTCACTCTCACTTGGAAATTGATGTTTACAGTTTTGCAACAATATTGATTAATTTTAATGTGAACATTTTTTTATTTTTTTCCTTTTAAAATAGGCATTCTATTTAGAATTAGCGGTTGCAAATACAGTATATTGATACATTTAGTTCTTAATATAGCCATTTTCTATGGCATGTTTAGATCTTGTTTAGATATTACAATTTAGATAATTGTAGGTATATCATTCTGCTGTTATCTTTTATCAAGTCATATACTATTGCCATACAAGTACAATTGTGCATATTATTATATATTCTTATTAAAGATTATATCCTTGAATACTCATTATTTATTTTTTGTTTTTACAAGATGCTGTAGTTTAGGTAAATATTACCTCCTCCATAGACATCCAGCGCAGATCTAATTTAGTGTGCTATTGTGTATCTTATAAACCTCTTCATGAAGTTTAATAGATCTGCGGCAGTTTGTCCTGGACTTGTTAGATTTTTAGATTGGTCCCTGGAAGCGCATTTGGATTTATATTTCTTTTTATGCTCAAGGATTATTCTGTGGCAAGGACTGATGTGAATGTATAAAAACATTTTTTTAAATGCCTCCTCCCCTCCCCTTCTCCCTCATAAATTTTCTTCGAAATCAAAAAATTAAATTAAATTTACTACCAATCAACCCTTCCTGTCCCTGCCCTGTCTTCAACTACATACATACTCCAACTCTCTCAGGCCTCTCTTGAATAATAAAAGTGTTGTTAATTGATGTGCCATGTTTGAAGTTGAACTGCCATGTGTTTGTGCCGCCCACTGCTGCTGCACAGCTTAGTCAGCCAGCTAGCTTGGTGCAAATTTTGGGCCTAAACTAGATGAAAACAATATAGTGAGCTGTGTTTTGAGGTGGTCAAAATTAACTGGAAACGAGTGGAAATAAATGTTATTGAGGTTAATAATACTGTAGGAATAAAAATAGGCCTATTTTATGTGATTATAGGTAATTTAATGTTTTTTTAAGAAAAAATACAGATCCAAAACCAAAACCGAAAAATAAAACACGGAGGTGAAGTTTTGGCACAACCAATCCAGATCCAAAACCAGGGGAGATCCAGATCCAAAATCAAAACCAAAACACGGGGGTCAGCACACATCTCTAAAAATAATTGACACTGCAGAGCAGTTCTGTATGGACATAGCAGGGGTGCTTCTGAAAGAGAGTAAGGTGAGGGCACCTTCTGCTTGTATTTGCTCCTGCCCCCTGCCGAGCTTTACTTTTCACCATTTCCACTTGCTTCCATTACCCTAATTGTCCTGTAATATTACACCTTGACTAACCTGCCTGTCTAAGCACATTGAACAAACAGTGGGACCTGGGTCATGCCTCCTTCTGATGTCATGACTCATAGGTTTAGTACTTGCGGGGACTTGACCTATGCACGGACACTATCTGATCCTCTGCCCTGGACACAGACTTATTATTCATATAATAATAAATTATATTGTAATTATAATATTATTTTCTGCATTCATATAGTGCTTTTCTCAAATAGACCTCAAGGCGCTTTACAGATACTATGAAGAGAGGTTTAGATTTTCAGAAAACACAGAAATCATGAACATAATACAGATATTTAAATTTGCATAAAATACAGAAAACATGAATTTAATACAAAGGTGCAGCAGCCTTTTGGGGTCAATTCCAATGATTATTCATCCTACCCTTGGAGGATCCAGATGAGGCAGCCAATTTAGACGTACTACATAGGAATATACTACGCAGAATAGGCAATGCCTGGAAGAGATGATGACACATAATGGGGGAAATAAAAATACTAGTCGAGATCAGAATCATTGGGACTACTGTATGCATTGTTCATTCTACTGTACACAATAGAGTACCTTTCAAGTCAGCCATGTTGGGGCGCACTACTAAGGTTACAATGTGCAATAAGCTATACATGGATATAAGGCATACAATAACATACATGACACCCAGGGGCTGATTCAGAAATAGGTGCAAAGCAAAAACAGTAACTTTGCACCTTGGCATACCATGCTGCACTGCATGTTGGGCAAACATAAAATGATAGATTTAGATTTGGGAGGGTAGTGTTCAAACTCAAATCTAAATTGCAGTGTTAAATTTGAAGTTGTCCAGCATGTGTGGGCTACATGCAAAAGCAGCCAGTTTTTCTCCTGCATGCAAAAAAATTAAATTAAAAAAATATAGCCAATGTATTTACCCCCCTTGTATTGCTTTATGGTTTGTCCAGATGCAAAGTTACTTTTTTTTTTTTTTGCTTTGCTCCCACCTCAGAATCACCCTCCAAGTAGAGAATGAATGAATGTATAGAAGAATTTTAAGATCTTGCATTTTAAATCTCTTAAGTAGAGAGTGTGTGCCAGGCGATCAATTACCAATATTCCAAGTTTACTGTTAAAAACTATATACTATATAAACCAAGAGTCCAATTCATAATACTCACCTGATGCCCATCCTGGTGACAATTCAAACTAGGATATAGTCTCCAAACCAAGTACCACTGTACTGTCATCTTTATAGTCGTTTCTTGTTCTAACTTGCCATTTGTTTTTAGATTTCATTGCATTATTGTAAGTTTTCCTTTAACCTCATTATTTATTTTTCTTCTTCTTTTCACAATGTTTTGCTATTTTTTTTATTAAACTCTGTATTGTGTGCTGTCAGCCTACATTTGTACACAAGTAAAACCATATAAAGTATCTAAGATAATAACCCCTAGACATATCAGTAGGGGAGAAAAGGTACTGTATGGTGGTGAAGACAGAACTGCCCATCATGCAGTATAACTGTCTGCTTGAACAAACAGGCTTAAATAGTGGCCAACTAGCAGCCCATGGCATAAATAATCAAGACTTGGATGGGGGCCAGCCTACCACCTTTGATTCAATGCTTATATGGGGGCCAACTTCCAGCCTATCACCAACAACCTATCCAAATATCCAAACTCCCCTCCTAATGACACAGAAGAAGCCCACCTGGACTGGTGGTGCTGCTGACTCTAGTAGTATAGAATCAGCTTAACCCATGTATTGGCAATGAAAGCAACTTAAGGCCTACATCAAGGTAGCCACTGCTACCATTCTTTCCTGCAAGTAAAGCCGACAGAAACTTAAAAAGCTAAGGCATGGAGACTGGGAACAACCTCAGAAACAAGAGACCTCTCAACTCAAGAAACAGTGATATGAAAAACCTAAACTCACTTACAACACACCCCAAAAGCCCTGATAGGCCACAACAAAAACATACCACACAAAAAGACGTCTCCTTACAAAGCATTAACCCCCAGTTACTAACTATGTGCTGACCCTAACCCAGAGGTTTAAATTCAGCCAGGCATATTAAATGCCTTCTGTCACCTTTAAACCAATAATAAATAATCATAACAATTTAAAAATTCAGAAAATAACATTACATTCCTACTTCTATCTCAGTACCTAGAAAGAGTAATCACAAATTAACCTTGGTGCCTGATGGAGGCCTGTGGTGATCATGGCTCAGAGGATGTAGCTGCCAACTTGCAGAATTGGAGATTGCATGTCTCCAATACAAAAAGAGAGCTAAACAGGGATATACTGCAAAGGTGCTCAAAACATCATGAACACTAAATCGATTCATAAATTGATAAAAAATACATTTATTAAAATAATACACATAAACAAAACTGAATGCTCCCGGGAGTAGATAGATATTAACACATAACAATCAGTAAGATTAATAATTTAAGAGCATAGTAACTGGTAATAACTGGTAGCAAATAAACCTAAATTGGAACCTCAGTATTGTTGGCAAAAAATGAGTAGTATGTAACAGTCTTGGATGGAAAGTTTTTGTAGCAAAAGGTATTAAATTAGTCTTCCATAAGTAACTAGTTAATATATCGCAGGAGAGCTGGAAAGATGATCCTTGGTATAGGTAAAATGTATTACAACAGCACATAGGAGAAATCCTTTCGTACTCACTATAGTACAGTCCTCTTGGTCACACTCCAGTCTGAGCGTTTAGTGTGATGGTTCCAGTAGCTGTTGGGCTCAGTGTAGAATGCCAGGCCGTGGATAGAGGACCGGGAGAGAAAGCTCAGGATGGTGGTGCTAAGCTGACCGCCGGTCTCCTGTGTGAGTCCTAGGCCGCTCTGGGCCTCCGTAAGCAGAATCTCCGTCGGGCTGTATGTGCTTGCTCCAGCAAACTGAATAATCAAACGCTCTAACTGTGGAGCGAATGGGAAGTGGGTGCTCCGGGATAAGTGGCACCTGTTGCTTTGACGCGTTTCTCCATGGTACACCATCCTGAGCTTTCTCTCCCGGTCCTAGTTTTAGCACCGTGTCAGATAATGTGTTACTGTTTCTTGTAAAAAAAATTCTATCACATATTATGTATACATATTCTAGAGTTGCAGTAGGTGTGCATTCCCACAAAGGGACGTGGCTACTTGAATAGAGGGACGAGGTGTTGAGACTTGCCCACTTTGCATATTCTGCAGTGCTTTACAGAGAATATGGCCATTCACATCAGTTCCTGCTCCAGTGGAGCTTACACTGTATATTCCCTATCACATGCACACACACATACACACTAGGGTTAATTTTTGGTGGGAGCTAGTTAACCTACCAGTATATTTTTTGGAATCTGGGAGGAAATAGCAGCACCTTGAGAAAAGCCACCCAAGCACAGGGAGAATATATAAACTCCACACAGTTTGGGCTGTAGTGGGAATCAAACTCACAACCTCAGTGCTGTGAAGCAGTATGTGCTGCCCAATGTAAACAATAAACACACACATAGCCAGATCCACATAAAATACATCAAAATAGCAAGATTCACATAAAAAAACATTTAAAAAGTCATATCTACATACAGATGTGTCCTGCTACATCTTTGCCGATCGCGCTACATACATGCACACGCTTCGCGCCATGTGATTACCCGCAGCAGCATATGCTATGCTTTGCTATGGCATGCACTGTGATTGTACCATGCATTCCTATGGAAGCGCTGTGCGAACGCAGTGCACATATCTGCTCATGGGCACACGCCTCGCGCCATGCGTGGTGTGATTTGCTGCATACGCAGCAAAGATGTAGCAGGACATATCTGTAAAAAAACATTGAAAAAGTCATATCCACATAAAGTACCACCATAATAGTTGTGAAGCCTTCACTGGTGAAACTGGCAAGTGTTACTGCCGTCAGGGTTTTCGCCTGTGATAGCAGCATTAGAAGGAAAAGTCAGAAGATTGTGCTTACCTGCCATGCCTAGATTTCTCCACGTTGCTTCTAATCGTTGTCCAGTAGAACTCCATCGCCTTCAGCAGAAAAGGAGCAGTATGTTAAGGGATGAAGAAGGGAGAAGTGGAAAATGAAAGGAGGTGGCGGGATGAAATGCATAACAAGAGGAAAAGTGGTTTTGAAGGGTACAGGGGAAAGGTGCATGCTGGGGGAAATATATTTGAGACTAGTGATATCTGGATATGGGAGGGCTGCAACTGGAGGATCACATGATATCATGGCAGGGAGGGCTTGACCAAGGAGGGATGCAGGACAGAGAGGGATGGACCTGGGGGGCACAAGGCTAGACTAAGTGGTAGTGCAGAATAGGGAGAACTGGTGGGGGTGGCACAGGGCAAGGAAGGCTGAACCTTAATTGGCAAGCTCAGTACAGGAATGGCTGGACCTGAGGGAGACACAGGACTGGGAAGGCTGGAGCTTAATAGGGGCACAGGGAAGGGAGGATTAGACTAAGGGGTAGGATAGGGATGGCTGGACCTACTGGGGTACAGGGATGGCTAAACTTGGCTGGGAATTGGCACAGGGAAAGGAAGGGTGGATCTTAATGGGGGAGGCATAGGGCAGGTAAGGCTGATTTTGGGGGGGCACAAAGCAAGGAATGCTGAACCTTGATGGGGTCCACAGCTCTGGGAAGGAAGGATGACTGGACAGGGGGGTGACAGGGGGCAGAGTCATGTACCCACTGCCCATCCCAGTAAAAGCAATTATCTAATCTAATAATAACACTTCATGACTTAAATACATGACTGAAAGTAATATACTTTTCATGGACATGATGTTACTTTATGTCAGACTGAACCTTTACCCTGTACTTGGGCCAGCTTTTGGTAGACTGCCAATTACCACTGGAGCCAGCCCCGAAACCTGTGTAATTTAAGAATGTCCCTATTTTTAGGTTTTGTGTGACAGTGTGTGGCTCTGACAAAACTATGCAAAAAAATAATCCTGGTCAAACTACACTACCATTTGGTGGAGCTAGGTCCAAAGCTCTGGACAGATAGACAGACAGACAAGTTCTCTCACTTATTATATAGATGTTTAAGTAAGCTAAGTTTTAGTTTGGCTTTTTTAAATGATTACTATCCAGTTGTCATTTTACCTAGGGATTGCAGCCTTCCCAGTAAAATCTGTTACTCGCAGGGACTGCGTAGCAGTGGCAGTGGCTTCCGTTGGGAAGCACTCCCTGCTAGTCATATAATGGACATGCAGGCCCAGAGGAAGGTGTTTTTACCTTCTGGGGCTGCCAGTTTTGGCTGATATAGCAGAAAGCGCTTCCCATGGGTAGCCACTTCCCTTCTATGACAGTGTTCGTTACTGGCTTCTAGTGACTGCAGCCAATGCAGCACATAGGAACAGGCCAGTTTATTAATTTTTGCGCATGCGCATGATCATGATCCCGCACATGCGCACAATTACAGACCACACCGGCCAGCCAAGGAAGGAGCAGCCGCTGTTGATATCTAACTTTTAAACAACCATCTGTCATCACATGAAGCCAAAAGCATGTTTTTACAAACCACAAATATAGCAGAGAGACAATTGTTAGACAGTTGTGCTATCTCCCTGCTACTGTACATACAGTCAGGTCCATAAATATTGGGACATTGACAGAATTTTCAGATTTTGGCCTCTATTCACCACCACAATGGTTTTGAAATGAAACAAACAAGATGTACTTTAACTGCAGACTTTCAGATTTAATTTGAGGGTAATTACATCCAAATCGGGTGAACGGTGTAGGAATTACAACAGTTTCAATATGTGCCTCCCACTTTTTAAGGGGCCAAAAGTAATGGGACTATCAACTCAAAAGCTATTTCATGGACAGGTGTGGGCTATTCCCTCGTTATTTCATTATCAATTAAGCAGGTAAAAGGTCTGGAGTTGATTCTAGATGTGACATTTGCATTTGGAATCAGTTGCTGTCAACTCTCAATATGCGATCCAAAGAGCTGTCACTATCAGTGAAGCAAGCCATCATTAGGCTGAAAAATCAAAACAAACCCATCAGAGAGATAGCAAAAACATTAGGTGTGGCCAAATCAACTGTTTGGCCACACCTTGAAATCAACTTGGAACATTTTTAAAAAGAAAGAACGCACCGGAGAGCTCAGCAACACAAAAAGACCCGGAAGACCACGGAAAACAACTGTTGTGGTTGACAGAAGAATTATTTCCCTGGTGAAGAAAAACCCCTTCACAACAGTTGGCCAAATCAAGAACACTCTCCAGGAGGTAGATGTATATGTGTCAAAGTCAACAATCAAGAGAAGACTTCACAAGAGTGAATATAGAGGGTTCACCACAAGATGCAAACCATTGGTGAGCCTCAACAACAGGAAGACCAGATTAGAGTTTGCCAAACAACATCTAAAAAAGCCATTACAGTTCTGGAACAAGATCCTATGGACAGATGAGACAAAGATCAACTTGTACCAGAGTGATGGGAAGAGAAGAGTATGGAGACGGAAAGGAACTGCTCATGATCCAAAACATACCACCTCATCATTGAAGCATGGTGGTGGTAGTGTCATGGCGTGGGCATGTATGGCTGCCAATGGAACTGGTTCCCTTGTATTTATTGATGATGTGACTGCTGACAAAAGCAGCAGAATGAATTCTGAAGTGTTTCGGGCAATATTATATGCTCATATTCAGTCAAATGCTTCAGAACTCATTGGACGGCGCTTCACAGTGCAGATGGACAATGACCCGAAGCATACTGCAAAAGCAACCAAAGAGTTTTTTATGGCTAAAAAGTGGAATGTTATGCAATGGCCAAGTCAATCCCCTGACCTGAATCTGATTGAGCATGCATTTAACTTGATGAAGACAAAACTGAAGGGAAAATGCCCCAAGAACAAGCAGGAACTGAAGACATTTGCAGTAGAGGCCTGGCAGAGCATCACCAGGGATGAAACCCAGCATCTGGTGATGTCTATGCGTTCCAGACTTCAGGCTGTAATTGCCTGCAAAGGATTTGCAACAAAGTATTAAAAAGTGAAAGTTAGATTTAGGATTGTTTAGTTTGTCCCATTACTTTTGGCCCCTTAAAAAGTGGAAGGCACATATAGAAACCGTTGTAATTCCTACACCGTTAACCTGATTTGGATGTAATTACCCTCAAATTAAATCTGAAAGTCTGCAGTTAAATCACATCTTGTTTGTTTTATTTCAAAGCCATTGTGGTGGTGAATAGAGGCCAAAATATGAAAATTCTGTCAATGTCCCAATATTTATGGACCTGACTGTATATACGAGTGGCAGTGGTAGTTGTGGGCCAAAGCAGTGCTTTGAAATGGTTCATGCACAATTTTGCAGACTTTCAGAATAAGTTGCATTTCATACTAACTCGCAGATTTGTGCAGGCAGGAATTTAGAGCAGTGTACCCCTGTTCCGTTCCTTTTGGAATACAGTGTGAGTAACTAATGAGTAACTTTTAAATATTTACATTTTTCTAACTTTTCTTACTGTTGTATATTATATGTATTCTGTGTACTTATTACTAATGTAATACTTGCCTGGCATAATCAGTATTTTTCTTTCTTATCTGTGCATCAAGTTCGTCATTTTGTAAATGTCAAACAAAGCATGATACACATTCTCTAAGATGAAACCACTTGCTTAAAAATAATAATGATAGAAATGTTATGTCATTAAATTGTGGTTTGCATAAATAATATAACTCATATATGTATTGTTTTTACAAAGTCATTTCCCCGAAAGATGGTTTTTACTTTTCGGATGCAATAATTGATTTTTCTGCAGCAAACTTGATTACAAATCCCAAATGGAGAAATAAATGTGTAGTAACAACTTATTTTGAAAGTGACCTTTCTGTTTAATTTCCAAAAAAATCAAATATAAAACCAATCTATTCCATGTTGCTATTACTTTTTATGGAAACATCAAAGGGAGAAGGTTAAAGATTTCCGTAATCTGCTATCTGATTCTAGAATGTACCAATCTTGTTGAATCGTTCTTTTAATCTTCTCTGTAGAGGAGATATCAGAGAGAACTCAAAGGGCTGATTGGAGACCTAATTCATTCCCTCATAGCCTCCCTGCTATATGTGACACATTTCATTCTCTGTAGCTTTAGTCTTCCCCAAGTTTACTATCCTTTCATCATAACCTTTCATTTTTACTATCTATTTGAGTCTTTGAAAGCACTAATTTTCATCTTTTACAGTCTCTTTAACCTTTGAAAATTGATTTCAGAGGAAAAAAAATTTTGCAGCAAAAAATAAATTTGCTATTAAAGAAGTAAAACATTTAAGATAGGGATATTAAACAGGGATCAACTGTGCTGTGTCGTCACGCCTCCTGTGTGCATGACATCATGATGCTGCATGCATGACATCATTATGTTGCACAGAGGGGCGGGGCTGCCACAACCGTTAAGTGCAGCAGTGATCGAAGTGTCCCAAGTGCGCCGATTGGCTAAACAGACTGCAGGGACTGGTATATTTTTACACTCCTGCCTGGAACTTATATCACCAAACCGCTCTGTAATCTGCCCAACTACTTTGTAATCTGGGGTGATGCTAACCTGGCCATAGGACCTTCAGCAAGCCACAGGTGAGTTTAGGCGATTTTGTTTTGTACAAATTTATTAGCAGTTTTGAAAACACAGCCAGTGTCGGCTATGATAAAACAAATAGAAAATGACAGACATGTATAGCAAATAAGAAATAAAAAGATCAAAAAACAATAACACATCAACATGTCAAAATCAACAACAATACAAAAGCAATAAAAGTTGAAGAAGAAGGAGGGGGAAGAGGGGGTTAAGGTGATTTTGTAGGTACGTTTACTCTTAACCTTATCTATATTTCCTGTCTGAACCTCAGTTAGTAATAGTATAAACTTCCACACAAACCTCTTCTAGCTGCATTCTCTGTATTTTCCATGTATGTAATAACTGCAGTTTGTCTTCAACTATTATTAACTCTGTTAAACTCTTGATGCAGCTTTTACGATGCCGTTGTATTTATCTACCCTTACTCACTTTTATGTCTTTTATCATTTAACCACTTTGTGCATATGTGGCTGCTTCTGTAAATAAGTGTCACTATATCTTACAAGTCAGGCCAGGGTAATGCAGTTATAGAGGGTTGAACCATTTGTACTTCTGTTGCTTAGTGATTTGTTTTTATATAGTGGGAAATCACAGTTGAACAACATCTAAAAACAACAAGGAGCAACCTCCATCTGCTACAGTACATCCAGAGATAGAGATGGGTGTACTGGTGCGCAGAAAAGAGCAGCTTATGAAACCAACTTTACTAGGAGGCGGTCCAAACGTTCCACCACAACATTACACACAGAGAAAGTAAATTGGTAACAATAGCGCTTAGAAATACATAAATGGATAAAATCCTGTAACAAATGTTCCTGGAAGAATCCACTGGCTGTGTGATCATAAATTCATATTCCTATGTCAGGTGAAAGGGAATGTAGTTATGAGACCGGCCGTTGCGATGCTGCTGGTCTCAATCCCGATATCCAAATCCCGACATCCAAATCCCGACAAGGGATTTAAGATGGGCGTCAAAATACTGATGCCTATCTTAATCCCGATGCCGGAACGCCGAAGGATGCCAAGCCAAATGAGGTAAGTCCAGGGTGCCCTTAGCGCTAGCCACGGTTTTAGGTTTAGGGAGCGGAGCGGGGTTAGGGTTAGATTTTGGTGGGGGGGGGCTAGGGTTAGGCACCCCTAGGGGGGAGGGTTAGGTTTAGGCACAAAGGGGGGGTTATGTTTAGGCACTAATGGGGAGGGTTAGGGTGTGAGGTGGGGAGGGTTAGTGTTAGGCTACAAGTAGGGAGGGATAGGGGGGAAGAGGGGTGGGTAAGTATACTTGCCCGACCCCTGTCGGGATACCAACCATTGGGATACCGCTGTTGGTATTCTGACAGGAGGCATCCCGACAGCTGGCATTACATACCAATTCTGGTGAAAGATCCCCTCATTGGCAGTCTCCTCCACAAATGTTAGCATAGAAAAGAAAAAAAGGCATATATAGTGTAATGCCATTTTAATATTACATAGTAAAAATAATACAGAATTTAAAACATACTGTATTCCTGTTAAAAAAAACACGTCATCTAATAACTCTACTTAAGAGACTATCCTTCAGTGGCTGTAAGCAAGACTTTTACCGGCTTTCGGTAGAACTGGCAACAGACAGTTCTTGATATAGCATAAAACAGTATGGAGTCCCCAAGCTGCAGTCCTGGGCAAACACTCCGTCTTGAGTCCCGACTACGCCGGATTGAAATTCGTTATTTCTGACTTACCTTGAGAAAGACCTGGGGGTGGGGCAGATTGCGTGGGTGCCGAGGTGACTACCACAGACGATCCGGCATTCACGAGACTCAGGACGGAGTGTTTGCCCAGGACTGCGGCCGGGCATAGTCTCTTAAGTAGATATTAGATGCCATTTGTTTTTTAACAGAATATGTTTTAAATTCTGTATGATTTTTACTATGTAATATTAAAACGGCATTACACTATATATGCCTTTTTTTCTTTTCTATGCTAACATTTGTGGTGGAGACTGCTAATGAGGGGATCTTTCACCTGACATAGGAATAAGAATTTATGATCACACAGCCAGTGGATTCTTCTAGGAACATTTGTTACAGGATTGTATCAATTTATTTCATTTATGTATTTCTAAGCGCTATTGTTACCAATTTACATTTCTCTGAGTACATCCAGAAGCTGCATTTATTAAGTCACTACCCTGGACAATGTAACTTTCTGATTTTACTCCTATTTCAGTTATTTGCCTTCTCGCTACTCTATTCTATTACTAATTAGCACTCATGAGATCCTTTCCTGCATTTGCTTCCTAACTGTAATATTCTCAGTCTATCACCACAAAATAAGACATTTTAAATCTCCAAATAATTTTTTATCTCTCTGTCATTCTGCCTTTAGCAGGTGGAGATTTATCTTTGCCTCACATCACTTTCAAAGATCTTTAAATGTTCGCTATTGCATGAAGGCTCTGTCTGTACAAAGTAACCTCCATCCATGACCTCTTACGCTCAAACAACCTCAACTTTCTGGCAATAACAGAAGCATGGCTCAGGTGGGCAATAACAGAAGCATGGCTCAGGTGGTGCAAAACTTGCACTCAGTCACATCGCCTATAAATCCAGGTCAGAGCATACAAGGAGGTAGCATTAGATTCTTCCCTTCCCCATGCTGCATATTCACAGTTCTCCCAATTCCCATTCACTACTTATGAAGTTCATACTGTTTGATTTTCAGCCCCTTCTCTGTGTATTTGAAGTGATCTATTATTCCCCAGGATCACACCTACAATTCTTTACACATTTTTTTTGCCTGGCTCTATTATCCCCTGACCTACCCACCATCATCTTGGGTGATTTCAATCTTCAACGAATATCCACTTTCCTTTTGTGCCTCCAAAAAACTCACATAGAGGAAAATGTATTGTTAATTGCATTTTTCTTTAGCATTTTTTTTATCGTAATGGTGATAAAAGGCTTTTCATGTTTCAAATTAAAAAGTGTATGTTCCTGCAATAATTAAAGTAAAAAAAATGGGCTCAGCAAAAGACCATGAAAACCATCTAAAGCAAAGGTGATTAAAATGTAATAAACATAAATATTTTTAAAACCATTAAACAGCTATTATGTGGATAAATAAATTATGGACATGGTACAGAGGCCCTGATTCAGAGCCAGACGGTGTGACAGAGCGCTCGCTCTGATTCAGGGCCGTCCTTCTGAATTTTTAGAGCGGCCTCCTGGCCGCTCGCATAGCTGTGGGTGACCACCCACAGCTATAGCGAGCAGCCAGGAAGATGGTCGCGATGGCCAAGACCATCATTACCATCGGGCTTGCGACGAGACCCTTGTGGTAGGGTCTCATTGCCGCAAGCCCTGGAGTGCTTTTGGCTCTGTCAGAGCCGAAAGCACTTCCATTGACATCACTTGTGATGTCAGTGGGGCCGGCCCCAGACGGTAGGCATTCCCATGGGAACGCAGACGGTAGGCATTCCCATGGGAACGCCTCCGTCTGGCCAGCCACACCCCCGGCACGCCCGCCAAAGGGGGCGTGCTGTCACTCACCATCGAACAGCACACCCCCTTTGTAGCGAGACCCATAGCAACGGCAAGCCCGTCACTATCCGGGTCTCGCGCATGCGCAGATGGAGCCGGGTCCGTCGTACGCATGCACACTGGGCCAACATCGACCTGCTTGCGAGCGCTCAGGCCCTGAGTTATTTTATGGCACTAACTTTGGTAGTCATAATGTCGACACCACAATGTAGACAGAATTATTTTCTGTGCTTGTTACATTTATAAAAAATATCACTTTTCAAGCAGAACTGCAATGTGTGGCAATGTTTTACAGTTGGAATATTTTTAGGGCAGAGATTTGCTATATGTGTTAACAGTTTAATACATATCATGAAAACTCTACTCACTGTGATGGGCTGTGTGTTGATCTTATTTTCTACAGATGTTGTTTAATTCCTGATTTGTTTAACTTTCCTTTCCCTAACTCAGGCCATTACCTGATTACCTGCATTCTCTTCACCACTTTCTCAGGCAAATGCATGGGGGTTTCCAGTTGCCTGAAAACTTCCCTCCAGGCTTCTACTACCAGGATTACTTCCTGGTAGTGATGTCACATGACTGCAGCCAGAGTGCGGTGCGGGTTGTAATAAGAGATGGAAGCGTGGTGTATTCAGAAAACATTTTGTGACACTGTAAGTGGTATTGCAGTGTATTCAGAAAATATTGTGACATTAAGTGGAAACACAGTGTATTATACATAAAAAATATTGTGACACTGTAAGTGGAAACACATTGTAATATTTAACACATATTGTGAAACTGTAAGTGGAAATGCAGTGTAATATTCAACACATATTGTGACACTGTAAGTGGTAGTGCAGTGTATTAATAAAAAATATTGTGACACTGTAAGTGGAAACGCAGTGTAATATTCAACATGTATTGCGACACTGAGTGGTAGTGCAGTGTATTCATAAAAAATATTGTGACTGTAGGTCATTTATGTGGCAGTGTAATATTTAAAATTGGTACAAATTGATGTGTTTGATGTATCTCATTTCATTTTGTGTTTGTTGATATGGAGAACAATCAGTTGAAAGGAGAGCAGGAACCACATACTAGTGCTGGAGCAACCGCCAGTGCTACGAGTCATGACGATACTAGTCCCTCTACATCAGCTACAAAGGCTGATGCTCAAGGGCATACAGGGCTTAAGTCAGGGCATCTAAAATCAAAGAAACATCAAAGGGAAAGTTATCTGCAGAAAGACATAAAATTGGCAATATGCCTTCCATCACACAAAGTGGCAAGGAAAGTCTAAAGCCTTGGCCTTTATTTTTGACTGGTGGTTGTGCCTTTTATGATGATGTAAGCCCTTCTCTCTGTAGACATTTAAAAAAAAAAATCAATAAGGCACAGGAACCAACTGTGCGCTCAGAAATGTCACAAATCTCTGAGGCTAAGTGTGTAGGTGAGTGCCATGTGTGAGCCTGACCTTTCCAAAACTGTACTTGAAGAGGAGCCTCCTTCCACCACTTGTGCATCCTCTGCAAAAGTGGGGAAGAGCAGCAGACTTAAAATGATGATGAGGATGATGATGAGGATGTTATTGATGAGGAGGTTGTTTGTGTAAAACAGGCCCCAGTGGAAACATATGTTGCCCATGATAAAGAAAAACCCATTGTCATGCCTGGGTATAAAACAAAAAAATCCACTTGTTATGTTTGGAATAATTTCTACCCAAATCCAGACAACAATTGTCAAGCCATCTGTACACTTTGACATACAAGAATGAGTAGAGGTAGGGAACTTAACCATCTGGGAACCTCCTCCCTGTTACATCATCTACAACGCAACCAAAATTCAGAAACTTTGGCTAAAAAAGTAACAAGCAGTCCAGCATCAGCTAGCTTCCTTCTCTAGATCCAAGCACCTGGCATCTTCATCACCAACACCTTCATCAACAATATCCTCAATCATGATCAGAACTAGTCCTGCATCCAATTTGATAAGGTTAACTCAGTCCTCCCCTATCCTGGATTCCTCAGAATCCTTGAGCACTAAGCCTGCTGCTGCTGGGAGTGGATCTTCATCACAGAAGGGGACCAAGAAGACTGCTAGTAGTAGTTCAAAAAAACAATTGACTGTTAAACAATCCTATGCAAGGGCGAGTAGGTATAACAGCAGTCATCCAGTTGCACAGAGGATCACACCATAACATCTACTGTATGCTGGTATGAGATGTGCGTCCAATATCTGCCATTAGTGCAGTAGGTTTTAAACAGTTAATTGAGGTCCTTTATCCCCGCTACCAAATACCATCTAGGTTCCACTTCACTAGAAAAGCAATTCCCAGCCTGTACAGGGACGATAAAAAAAACTTAATTAGTGTCCTCCAAAATGCCGTTGCACCCACTGTCCACTAAACCACAGATATGTGCACAAATTGAACAGGACAAACACAATATTACATGACTGTAACAGTTCACTGGGTGAGGGTATTGCCTTCAGCTGCACCAACAGCAACAACATCTAAGAAACAGCAGCTCATTCAAAGGCAGGTTACTCTGTGCATCATTGGTTTTACTAAGAGGCATACTGCTGAGAACCTAGAGAAGTCATTGCAAAATGGCTCACCCCGCTTGGACTCTCCTCGGGATTTGTGATTTCTGGCAATGCCACCAATAATGTGAGAGCATTACAGCAGGGTGAATTCCAAAACATCCCATGTTTTGCTCACACAATAAACTTGGTGGTGCAACATTTTTTAATAAATGACAGGGCCGTGCAGGAGATACTTTCTGTGGCCCGCAAAATTTCTGGACATTTTTGACATTCAGCAGGTGCATGAAGAAGATTGCAGCACCTGCAAGAAATGTCGAATTTGCCCTGTCACCAGCTGTAGAAAGAGGTAGTTACAAGGTGGAACTCCACCCTTTATATGCTTCAGTGGATGGAGGAACAGCAAAAGCCAACCAAAGCTACACAAACTATGACATAGGAAGATTAGGGGGAATGTACCTTACTCAAGCTCAGTGGAAACTACTTTCCATATTGTGCAAAATGCCGAAACCCTTTGAAGTAGTCACCTGTGAAGTGAGTTCAGACACTGCCAGCTTGAGTGAGGTAATTCCCCTAATTAGACTGTTGGAAAAGCAGCTTGAGAAACTGAAGGAGGAGCTGAAATGAACCGATTCCACTAAGTATGTCAGACTTGTATTCACTTTGCCAGGATCCAAGAGTTGTTAGGATCTTACAATCGGATCAATACATTTTGGCGACCGTGCTGGATCCTAGGTTTAAGTCATACATCATGTCTTTCTTCCCAGTGGACACAGCTCTGAAGACATGCACAGAGCTGTTGGTAAATAAATTGTCATCTCAAGCAGCACATGATGCAGCAATGGCTCCTCCTTCAGTTTCTTCAGCAAGTGCGACTGCCAGAAAAAAACAAAACTTTCCCAAAAAAAGACCCACTGGTGATGCAGAGGAGTCAACACAACCAAGTTTTGACATCTGGTAGGGTCTAAAAGAATTGCCTACAATTAATGAGACCTCTACCCTGACTCCGTCTGATTCGATCACCATTCTGTGGTTGAAGACTATTTTGATGATAATGTCCAAATAGACATGTCAGACAGTCCGTTTCACTACTGGCAGGAAAAAAGGGCAATTTTTAGACCCTTGCATAAACTGGCTTTGCTTTACTTGAGCTGTCCACCCTCCAGTATGTATTCAGAAAAAGTTTTCAGCACAGCCGGCAACCTTGTCAGCGATCGGCGTAGGAGGCTACTTCCTAAAAATGTGGAAAAGATGATGTTCATCAAAATGAACTACACATTTCACGAGGAAGACCTTTACTGCCAATTACATCCAAAAATTACAGAGGTACCGGAGGCTGTAATGGTGGATTCCTGCGGGAACAAATTAATATTGTGTGAAGATGATGTACACACTGATGAGGGTGAGGAATCGGATGATGATGGCGACAACATCTTGTCTCTGTAAAGCCAGTTTGTGCATGGAGAGATCATTGCCAGCAATGTTAGCTGCCCATTGATAGCTTGTTTTGTGGGGGCCCAAACTAACCAATCGCTTCAGCCACAATTGGCAGTCCCTGTCGCTGAAGTGATTGGTTTGTTAAACTGTGCATGTCTCTGTTTACTATATACAACATAAGGGTGGATGGAAGGGCCCAAGGATGATTACATCTTGCTCCTCTTTTCTTTGCATTATGTGCTGTTTGGGCAAGGCTGACTGACATTTTTGATTTTATAGTTTATAAACTGCCATCCTGTCTGCCATTGCAGTGCCACTCTGTGCCATGTTGGAAGCTGATCTGCCACATGTTAGTGCTGCCCACTGCTGTCACTTAGCTTATTCAGCTAGCTTGATGCAACATTTTGGCCTAAACTGAATAAAATCAATATTGTGAGCTGAGAGGTGGTCAAAATTGACTGGAAATGACTGGAAATAAATGTTATTGAGGTTAATAATACTGCAGGAACAAAAATAGTTCCAAATTATGTGATTTCAGCTGTTTTATGATTTTTTTAGAAAAAATATAGATACAAAATCAAAACAAAAACATACAAGGGTGGTTTTGTAAAACCAAATCTAGATCCAAAGCCTTGAAGGAGATATAGCTCCAAAACCAAAACCAAAACACAGGGGTCGGCGCACATCTCTATAAATAATAGTACTGATGCAGCCTGGAGCATCTGGGTATTACAGGGCATTGCAGTGCATCTGGGTGGTATGTGTCCCAATATAAGGTAGTGCTATACACCTCTAATCCATTAATGGAGAATGCCATGGAGGAAAGATGCGCAAACTAGGCGTGAATATGCAGCAGCACATGTTGGAGTTCAAGACTCCTGTTGAGCTAAGGCAGGTCCTAGAAGCCGCAGGATCAGTTACCTGTTTGGCACTATGGATGGTAGGAGCACTCTTTATCCATCAGCTGCACCTGCTTTTCTTCTCTGCATGAATCATGATCTTGGCCTTTGTCTTCAAAATACTCTCCATGAATTCCTCACAAACAATGCTATCTATTGGTACTGTACGTCTCCTAAACCAATTCTGACTCAAACTGTTTCTAAATATATGGTCGCATCTGCCAACTCCCATACTCCTACAAGCTTGTTTACCCCCACCTCACATGCTTACTTTCCAGTTTCCACACACAACTGTCACACCTTCAGGCTTTCATTCCCAACATTACACATAGGCTTAGTTGGTCAATTATTTGATATCTATCTATCTATCTATCTATCACTTCTCTTGAAGAACAAATACGCTCCTATCAAGATTATAGATGTGCGGTTTGGTTTTATTCGGATTTACTCGGATATGTTCGGTTCTCAAAAACGGTATCATATTGGCTATCCGGCTGTCACGTGTTTTGGAAAGCCAATAAGATATATCCGAACTAATCCGAATTTGCGATAATTTGGCAATAAGAACCGAATAAAACCGACCCCCTAGGGCTCCCGGGGGGACTTAGGGTTAGGCACTCCCCCGGGAGGGTTAGGTTTAGGCTAGGGGAAGGGGGGGTTAGGGTTAGGCACCCCCAGGGGGAGGTTAGGGTTAGGCTCCCCCCCGGGGGATGTAGGTTTAGGCTGCGGGGAAGGGAGGGTTAGGTTTAGGCACTTAGAGGGGGGATTAGGGCTAGGCACTTGGGAGGGAGGTTAGGGTTAGGCACCCCTAAGGGAGGGTTAGGGTTAGGGGGGGAATTAGGTTAGCAATACTTACCTTAGGGACGATCAGGATCTTCACTCTTGTCGGGCAGCCACTGTCGGGATTTGCCGGCGGTAATACCTACTACAACCCTAGTCAGGGTGCAGCTTTAAGCTCTAGAACAAGGTGAGTCTTTGAGTGAGAACGCTGTGGTGACGATAACAGCTTTATATAAAGGGCTCCATTGAAAATAAATGAAAACTGGCACCAGACCTGCTATATATGAAATACCAACTTCAGAAAATTATTGTGCACAGTTTATAAGAGTCAATAGGGCAAATTAAAGACAGCACACTAAGTAAGTAGGAACTTCTTTTCATCATTGAAGTTCCCATGTAATAAAGACCTAAAGATGTAGGTTAACACTCACAACTTATCCCATGCAATGTTTCAAAGGAGATGGAAGTTACTGAGTTTTAGAAGATTTATATACAATATACACATTTTTTAAGTTACTAATATGAATACAGGTACATCTGTGCTAGAGTTATACACTATTTCCAGTAAGTAATAAAGATGCACGAACATCTGTGCTGCTACGGTGTTGAAGATATTTAATATATGTACATATCTTTACGAAAATGTTCTAACTGGGGAACCAAGATCTTTCTTTCTATTTTAAGGACCACTAACGCAACATGCAACTTCCCTTATAAATGAGCAATTAGTAACATGGCCACATTTATAGGCAAAGACTTTAGGCATCTATCTTATATTTCATATACGCTGTTAGCGTGGAATGAACATATTTTTCTATGCCCACCAGACTTCCTGCCAGCAACTATATTAGAGGACACTTCAGTGAACTTTTCCAAGACTAAAATAGCTCATGACAAAAGACAGCAGCTCACAGTCAACTACATAACAAAGGCAGATCCAGTTTCCCATATATTGCACTTCATCATGTTACAAAAAAAGTTTTCAGTATAAATGTTAACAGATGACCTCTAACTTATTACATATGTCATGATTTTGAATGTATTATATTGAAATCACAAATGCAGACAAAATGTTTCACAAAACACAATTTAACCATGGTTCCACAAGTAAAAAAGTCACTTACAGTATGTCTAGAAATTGGATAGTTTATACATTAATGTAAGGCACACTTATTAACTCAGAGAAATGGCAATTGCTAAGATTCAAAGTTTCATGGTTAAAAATCATCATTTTGGAAACTACTGTATATTTTCTCTTTCTCTTTTGGAGTTTTGTATTTTCTAGACTAAACAGATGAAATTATAAGCAGTTGGTAAAACTGATTGCTGTAACAAGAAAGGCCTGCGTGTCTTCAAGAGCAAAAAAAATCTAATATACTGTACGTAAGAACTTTAAAGAAAATATAAATAGTGTTGCATATTACATACAATTTAAGAACAGTTGATAGAAAGATGACAAGTGTATATAACAATTTATTAAAATGCACTAAAGTCAGGGGTGGGGCAATTTTCAAATTTCAGGACCAGTACATGCAAAACCTCCTCAACAGGAAGGAGAATGGGTGGAGAATACCTTTGATTATTACCATCCTTGATACGATACAAAAAGGCCACTTGAATGCACATTGTGTGTGCACACATGATAATGTAGCTGTCCGATTGTGGGTAGCCATTCGATGATTCAGTCAAATAGGGAAAGTTGGTTAAATTGACTTTAGTATCTGTGTTTAGGGACATCAAAGGTGTATCTTGGTATCTGCAGATTGGTCTGAATGGGTCTAGAAAAGCTAGCAGTTCATGAAGAAAAGTCTTGGTCCGTTTTGTTACTGGCACTGTAATGTCAATAGAGGTAAAGTGCTACATAGTGTTGTCTGGGGATTAATTAGGTTCCTGCTGAACTAATATGATTACAATATGCAGTCATTAGGCAGCTTAAGGCAGCTGCCTAAGGGCACCGGTACCTGACAGGCGGCCTGCTGAGGCTGCCCTGGAGAGGCTGCCTAGAAGCCACTCCTGCCAGCTGAGAGACCTGGGAAAAACTGCCTACCCTGGCGGTGGGCGCTTCTCTACACCCGCTTCCACCCCCCCCATGACTATACTGGGCTAGGAGCAGAGAAGAGGGGAGGAACATCAGTGTGTGCAGTCAATAACTGAGCACCAGCGCTTTGCTTTCTCTGCCCCATGTGTGTCATCACCCATCAATGTGTCCAAGTTTCAAAGCCATCCGGAGAGTTGCCAGTTACCATGGTGAGTGGACTGTGGTTCTGGATGATTATGCCATTCGATGACTGCGCTTCACCTGTCCTGTCCTCCTGGTCACTTACAGCAGGATGCGCACCTTACTCCCAGCTCTGTGCACTGCCCGCCGTCTGCTGCAGGGGTGAGCGCTGCCCCAGAGCCCATCCCGCTGCCGGCGGTGGCTGGGGCTGAGCCCAGCAGGTATAACGATGTGTTGCTGTGCCTGCCACAGAGGAGAGGGCAGCAGCTGCACCATGTGGTTCACTTCCCGGGAGACGTGCAGGCAAGTGCAGACTCTGGGCACTGTAGTGGTGGTGCTGGTGGTGGGTTACTGGTTGGGCACTGACTGGCTTCAGCCTGGGTAACAGGATTGCTCTGAGCTGTAGGCAGGTCTACGTTGGCTGCAAATAGAATGCTGCTGGCCTCTGCGATCGTCCAGTGTCAGCCAGTGCAGGTGTCATCACCCTATAGAGCGTAAGCCTGCAGGCCAGGTCCTCATACCTCTAGGTCTGTCTGGTATTACCCAGTCTCATTCTGCTCAGATACAAAATATATAGATATTGTGAGGTTCTGGTTTTGTTGTGGACCCGGGGTGGTGACAGGAGCAGACACAGAAGCAGATTTAAATGAAAATGTGGAACTTTTAATGAGTGACTTAGTAGACATGGATATGGCAAAATAAATAGTCCAGGTATAGCACTGAAGTGCACTTTGGAACTGTAGTGAAGCAAATGGGAGAATGTCCAGATAGTGACAGGCAGGAACAGTCCAGTATGCAGGTGTGGTGAGGCTGAAATGAATTGCAGGCTGAAGTGAATTTGCAGGCTGAAGTGAATTTGCAGGCTGAAGTGAGTCCAGCAGAGTTTAAGTGGAGGCAAGGTGCAGGATGACAGCAGACAGGTACTCAGGCAGGGGGAAGGTAAATGGACGGTGCAGGGAAAGTCCAGCAGTTGGAGCAGGCAAGGTAACAGGCTAGGTAGTGTTTCCAAGGAGGCAGGTAACGAGCTCAGGAACGCTGAGAAACGCGTTGCACTGGCAAAGAAGGAAGGCTCTGGACCTTCCTAAATACCAAGTGCCACGCCATGACTGGCTGGAGAGAGCACATGACCCACCAGGATTGGACAACTGAATCACATGGCCGGAGGCAAGATGGCGGCGCCCATGCTGAGCGGAATGGAAGCACCGCCAGGCCTCATGAGCCAGAGTGACAATGTGCCCGCACAGAACCACGCACAGCCAATACCCCTCGCCAAGCACCAGTGCCACCGCCAGACACCCCCCGCCACAGTGACCTCACAGGTATTACCCATCGACCACCATGCCGAGAAACTCTGGTCGTGACAGTACCCTCCCCCTTATGGGTGGCCTCAGGCTTCTCCAGATGGGCAACATGGAACTTCTTGATGAGTGCGGGAGCATGGATGTCTTGGGCATCGGTCCAACAGCGCTCTTCCGGACCGTAACCCCTCCAGTCTAACAGGCACTGCAAACGTTCTGTGCGAAGCCGAGAATCCAGCACCTGGGAGACCTCAAACTCCACGCCCCTTTCAGTCTGGATACGAGGGGGAACAGGAAGGACTCTGTGGAACTTGTTTAGTACCAGGGGTTTAAGTAGGGAAATATGAAAAGAGTTGGGTACTTTCAGATAAGGAGGCAACTGAAGGCGATAAACCACTGGGTTGATGATTTCTATGATGGAGAAGGGCCCGATAAAACGTTGGGCAAACTTCATCAAAGGTACTCTAAGCCGTAGGTTTCCGGGTGGACAACCAGACTTGGTCTCCAACTTGCATGCGTGGCACCTTCCTACGCCTTTTATCAGCCTGATGTTTGTAGCGGGAGGATGCTTTCTCCAAGTCAGCATGTACTTGAGTCCAAATAGAAGCAAATTTCCGTACAGTGGGTCTCATTCAGACCCGCTCACGAGCGCAGGATGCTCGCAAGCGGGTCAATGTTACCCCAATGCGCATGCGCATGACGGAGGGAGCTCCATTGTGCGCATGCACGAGACCCGGACAGCAACAGCCAAGCTGTCGCTCCGGGTCTCGCACCAAAGGGGGCATGCTGTCAATGGTGACTGACAGCAAGCCCCCTTTGGTGGGCGTGCTGGGGGCGTGGCTGCCAGACGGAGGCGTTCCCATGGGTACCGTCTGGGTCCGGCCCCACTGACATCACTAGTGATGTGAGTGGGAGTGATTTTGGCTCTGATAGACCGCAGGGTCTCGTCGCAAACCCGATGGTCGCGATGGTCTTGACCATCGCGACCATCATCATGGACGCTCGCATAAGCTGTGGGTGGAAAGGTAGCTCTCTTTCTACATAAGGTTACCCTCACTTCCCTAGCACACTGCAAGTAGCCAAAGGGACATACACCTACTTGTCTTTTTAGACATAGGGTACCGTATATATTTACGGGAAGGTAACCCCCTCAAAGGGCACACCTACCACCCGGACATTATTTACCCACTTGGGATCAGTCCTATTGGCTGACTTTTTCTTGGCTACTAGTCGGTATGGACAAATACTGAGCTGATATCTGCCACCCAGACATACCTTGATCCTTCCATATAGGATTTAATCATCATATATAATTTTTATTAGATTATTTTACCATCATACTCCTACTACCAGAAAGGAAACATATAAGAGTCTAAAATAGCCATCCATATCACTAGACGCATTGGTATATGGTGTCTATATAAATAAAAGATTGTTTATAACATTCATTAGATCTGTTGTCATCTCCACATTTTTTACCTTCGCTACATTTTCTATAATATGATATATAGATAAGGTGAGCGCATGGTACAAAATCTATTTTTATCGGTATAATTTTGTTGGAGACAGGACATCTCCAGTACCAAGCAGTCCCCTAAAACAATAAACATCTTGTTGAGCGCTGTTCACATTTTCCATTGAAATTCAGGAACCCGAGGATGAAGACCGTAGACAACTTGGAATGGAGTTTGGTTTATAAAAGAGTGGTAGGAGGCGTTATGTGCAAATTCAGTCCATGGCAGCAATTCAGACCAATTGTCTTGGGAAGATGACATAAAAATCCTCAGGAAGGTCTCAAGGTCTTGATTAACCTCTCAGTAGATCCATTGGTTTGTGGGTGATAAGCCATGGAAAAATTTAGGTTTACTTGAAGAACAGAACATAAGGCTCTCCAAAATCTGGCTACAAATTGAACATCACGTTCAGAGACTATTTCAGCAGGAAGTCCATGGAGACGGAATATGTGTTGAATGAATAGGTGAGCCAAGTCAGGAGCCGTAGGCAGTTTCTTTAGGGTATATAATGGACCATTTTAGAAAATCGGTCTACTACGACCCAGATGGTAGTGTAACCCTGAGAGTTCGGTAGATCCATTATAAAGTCCATGGAGAGATGCGTCCATGGACGTGATGGAATAGGTAATGGCAACAACTTGCCAGCCAGAGCCTGATGTGAAGATTTATGCTGAGCACAAGAGTTACATGAAGAAATGAACTCCAATACGTCTGCCTTCATGGATGGCCACCAATAGCCTCTCTTTAAAAATTCCAGAGTCTTTCGAGTACCTGAGTGGCCTGCAAAGTGAGAGGAATAAGCCCAGGTGAGTAGCTGCTTCCTTAACTCTGGGGCCACAAAAGTCTTCCCAGTAGGAGGCTGTAACTGTATGGTGGCGAAAACTCTTGACTCCAAGACAGGCGCATTACGTTGGGTCTCCGAATTGTCATCACAGAGGAGGGATCTGTACGTCTGCTTTTTGATTAAGGGCTCCTGACAGGAAGGTCAGAGTGGACTGGAGCCAAGCGCAAAATATTGCCCATTGGGCCAGATGTGGGCTCACACACTGGATATTCTTGAGGAAGAGAAGGTTCCTATGGTCAGTGAAGACAGTGAAGGGAAACTTCACTCCTTCCAGCAGGTATCTTCATTCTTTTAATGCCAATTTCACTGCCAAGAGTTCTTGTTCACCTATAGCATAATTTCTTTTCGCAGGAGAAATCTTTTTGGAGAAAAACCCACAGGGATGAACTCGATTGTCCTCATAATGCTGGGATAGGACTGAACCCACAGCTTCTGATGACGCATCCACTTCCAAAAGAAAAGGCCTATTCAGATCTGGTTGTCATAGGACTGGAGCCAAAATTAAGGCTTGTTTTAGGAGCTGGAAGGCTATTTCTGCCTAAGGTGACCATAGGGCAGGATTAGCACTTTTGCGGGTCAGGGCTGTAATGGGAGCCAATAACGCCGAAAATCCCTTGACAAAGCATCTATAGTAGTTGGCGAACCCAAGCAGTCTCTGGATGGCTTTCAATGTTTGAGGTCGGGACCAAGCCAAAATCGCCTGTACCTTCTTGGGGTCCATTTCTAGACTGGAGCCAGAGAGATGACGTAACCAAGGAATGGCACACTGGGCACACCAAAGACACATTTCTCCAATTTGCAGTAAAGGTGATTCCTCCTCAAAAAATCATTATATCGTCCAGATAGACAACAACCGAGACATATAACAAGTCCCGGAAAATTTCATTAACAAAGCCCTGAAACACAGCAGGGGCACTGCATAACCCAAAGGGCATCACAAGGTATTCAAAATGTCCATCTCTGGTATCAAAGGCGGTCTTCCATTCATCACCAGCGTGAATACGGATGAGATTATAGGCCCCTCTCAGATCTAACTTTGAGAATATGATGGACCCCTTAACCCTGTCGAACAGCTCTGTGATCAGTGAAAGTGGATACCGATTCTTGACTGTTATATCATTAAGGCCCCCGTAATCTATACAAGGCCTTAAGCCACCGTCCTTCTTGCCAATGAAGAAGAACCCAGCTCCAGCAGGAGAGGTGGAGGGACGAATAAATCCTTTCGCTAGGTTGTCCTGGATGTATTCGGACATAGCTTGAGTCTCAGGCAAAGATAGAGGATAGGTGCGACCACGAGGTGGCATCTTGTCAGGCATCAGATCGATTGGATAATCTCATACTCTGTAAGGAGGTAAGACATTCGCCTGTTAAAAAAAACATCAGTGAACATCTGGTACTCCTTAAGAATAACTGGAGATATTAATGAAACTGTTTTCCTTACAGGTCGTATCTTGTGAAGACAGGATTTCTGACAGTCAGTCCCCCATCAAAGAATTTGCATTGAACACCAGTCTATCCTGGGATTATGCTGGCGTAACAAGGGTAATCCTAAAATGATTTCTTGAGAAGCCTCCGGTATCACAAAGAATTTTAAAGACTCGGAGTGGAGGGCTTCAATACTGACTAATACTGGTTGAGTTTCTTTGGTGACCACTCCATTAGCTAAAGGCTGTCCATCTACAGAGGTCAGGGAAATTGCGTGATTGAGAGATGAACAAGGGATCTGTAGTTTATCAACTAAGCTGGAAGTCATGAAATTTCCGGCTGTTCCAGAATCTAGTAGAGCAGCGAAGATAGGCTTAAGCTTGAGATCTATAGCTAAGGTAATTTTGAAATATTTAGTATTTGGGGACGGGCTCATAACTCCTAAATTGATATCCCCAGGGTTAGTTAGGAATGGGCATTTCCCGGTTTACGGGAACAGGAGGCCACCAGGTTACCGGAATCTCCATAGTATAGGCAGAGGTTTTTTAGTATCCTTCTCTGATGTTCCTCTTTAGAGAGATGGGTTTGGTTCACCTGCATAGGCTCTTCTTCCATAGGGGAAGGGGGTGGATGGATAGGTAAGGGAGGAGTAAATGACCTTTGCCGGTCAGTTCTGTGCTTTTCAGCCTGATGTTCCCTGAAGCACAGGTCAATCTTGTTACAGAGTGAGATCATGTCGTTTAAATTAGTGGGAAGCTCACGGGTGTCCAAGTCATCCTTTAGTTGGTCCGAAAGTCCATGCCAAAAGGCTGAGGTAAGGGCTTCCTCATTCCACTTGAGCTCTGATGCCAAAATTTTAAACTGTACGGCATATTGGCTGACAGGACGGATTCCTTGTCTCACGGTCATGATACTGGACAATTTTGACACATTTCGTCCAGGTTCGTCGAAAATCCTCCTGAATGATGACACAAAGCCTGCATAGTTATCCAGCAGTGTATCTGAACGCTCCCAGAGTGGGGAGTATAGGCAGAGGTTTTTTAGTGTCCTTCTCTGTTGTTCCTCTTTAGAGAGATGGGTTTGGTTCACCTGCATAGGCTCTTCTTCTGTAGGGGAAGGGGGTGGATGGGTAGGTAAGGGAAGAGTAAATGACCTTTGCCGGTCAGTTCTGTGCTTTTCAGCCTGATGTTCCCTGAAGCACAGATCAATCTTGTTACAGAGTGAGATCATGTCATTTAAATTAGTGGGAGGCTCACGGGTGTCCAAGTCATCCTTTAGTTGGTCCGAAAGTCCATGCCAAAAGGCTGAGGTAAGGGCTTCCTCATTCCACTTGAGCTCTGATGCCAAAATTTTAAACTGTACGGCATATTGGCTGACAGGACGGATTCCTTGTCTCACGGTCATGATACTGGACAATTTTGACACAGTTCGTCCAGGTTCGTCGAAACTCCTCCTGAATGATGACACGAAGCCTGCATAGTTATCCAGCAGTGTATCTGAACGCTCCCAGAGTGGGGAGTATAGGCAGAGGTTTTTTAGTATCCTTCTCTGTTGTTCCTCTTTAGAGAGATGGGTTTGGTTCACCTGCATAGGCTCTTCTTCTGTAGGGGAAGGGGGTGGATGGGTAGGTAAGGGAAGAGTAAATGACCTTTGCCTGTCAGTTCTGTGCTTTTCAGCCTGATGTTCCCTGAAGCGCAGGTCAATCTTGTTACAGAGTGAGATCATGCCGTTTAAATTTGTGGGAAGCTCACGGGTGTCCAAGTCATCCTTTAGTCGGTCCGAAAGTTGATGCCAAAAGGCTGAGGTAAGGGCTTCCTCATTCCACTTGAGCTCTGATGCCAAAATTTTAAACTGTACGGCATTTTGGCTGACAGGATGGATTCCTTGTCTCATGGTCATGATACTGGATGATTTTGACACAGTACATCCAGGTTCATCGAAAATCCTCCTGAATGATGACACAAAGCCTGCATAGTTATCCAGCAGTGTATCTGAATGCTCCCAGAGTGGGGAGGCAAAATCCGGACAACAAAGACACAATGTATGCCACTTTAGTTCTTGCAGTGGGAAAGTTATCAGGCTGTAGAGTGAAGTGTATATCACACTGATTCAGGAAGCCACGACAGAGCTTAGGATCGCCATCAAATTTGCTTGGCATAGGAAGGTGTAAATGGGGAGATACTCCTGTGCCTGGTAATACAGGGAACAGTGTAAGTGCAGTTGCTGATACCCCAGGGGTAGATAATGAGATTTGCAGATTATCTTGTCCTTCAGACATCTCCTGTAGAAACTGAGCCATTTGGTGCTGCATAGCTTCCAGGTTTTCTAAACGGCAAGCAATACATCAGAATAAATCCACTCCTGACTCCTGGTCCGTGGCCAAATTGATGGGGCCAGTGTAAACTGTGAGGTTCTGGTTTTGTTGTGGATCCGGGGTGGTGACAGGAGCAGACAGAGAAGCAGATTTAAAGGAAAATGTGGAACTTTTAATAGGTGACTTAGTAGACATGGATATGGCAAAAGAAATAGTCCAGGTATAGCACCTGTGCACTTTAGAACTGTAGTGAAGCAAATGGGAGAATGTCCAGATAGTGACAGGCAGGAACAGTCCAGTATGCAGGTGTGGTGAGGCTGAAATGAATTGCAGGTTGAAGTGAATTTGCAGGCTGAAGTGAATTGCAGGCTGAAGTGAGTCCAGCAGAGTAAGTGGAGTCAAGGTGCAGGGTGACAGCAGACTCAGGTACTCAGACAGGGGGAAGGTAAATGGAGGGTGCAGGAAAGTCCAGCGGTTGGAGCAGGCAGGGTAACAGGCTAGGTAACATTTCCAAGGAGGCAGGTAACAAGCTCAGGAACTCTCTCTCAGCTGCTGCTGAGAAACACGTTGCACTGGCAAAGAAGGAAAGCTCTCAACCTTCCTAAATACCAAGTGCCACTCCATGACTGGCTGGAGAGAGCACATGACCCACCAGGATTGGACAACTGAATCACATGGCCGGAGGCAAGATGGCGGCGCCCATGCTGAGCGGAACGGAAGCACTGCCAGGCCTCACCAGCCAGAGTGACAATGTGCCCGCACAGAACCATGCCCAGCCACTGCCCCTCGCCAAGCACCAGCGTCACCGCCAAACACCCCCAGCCACAGTGATCTCACAGGTATTACCCGTCAACCACCATGCCGAGAAACCCAGGTCGTGACAGATATATTTATAGGTGTATGTTGTGTATGTATATATATATATATATATATATATATATATACACACATACACACACACACATATATATATATATATATATATATATATATGTGGATAGTAATGCGGTGGCATGAATTAATGCTAATGCTGCACTATACCCACCAGCTGCCGTACCCGCAAATGTCGTGTTTAGTTTTGGGGGGGGGAGGGGCACAGGCACAAGTTTGTGCCTAGGGTACCTAGAAGCCTTGCACCGGCCCTGTATGCAGTACACCCAGCTATTACAGATAACATACATTGCCTACAAATACAAAACCGATATATTTGGTTTAAAATTCTTAGGGGTCAATTCAATGAAATGTGAGTTTGAGAAAGCAAACTTGCATCAGGATTCTAGTTTACATAGCAGGAATGCATGCACCAGTGAAGTGCAAGATTTAATTAGAAATGTCAATTTGCGGGACTTGCAGCGAGGTCATTGGTCCTTTCTACAATAATAGACCTGACAGAATTGCATGAAAAAGTGGGGAAATGATCCTGGACCCCAAAAAAGTGGGAACTAAGGGCCTGATTCAGACCCGCTCGCAAGTGCATAGTGCTCGCAAGCGGGTCGATGGTGGGCCAGTGCGCATGCGCGGCGTGCACACTGCGCATGCGCGAGACCCGGAGCTAGCGAAAAAAGCAGCTTGCCCCATTTGGAAGGCGGGGAGGGGGGGTGGCTGGGCAAACGGAGGCGTTCCTGAAGGAATGCCGGCCATTTGTGGGCGGCCCTGCTGACATCACTCGTGATGTCAGTAGGTGGACTTCCTGCTCTATTAGAACAGGAAGTCCACTGGGGCTTGCGGCCACGAGTCCCTACCGTAAGGGTCTTGTCGCAAGCCAGATGATCGCGATCGTCTTGACCATCGTGACCATCACCTGGCCACTCGCATAAGCTGTGGGTGGTCACCCACAACTATGCGAGCGGCAGGAGGCCGCAACTTAAAAAACAAGCACCCGCCCTGATTCAGAGCGAGCGCTCGCTTTTAGCGGCTCTGAATCAGGGCCTAAGATAATAAGACAGCATACAAGGCTGTTAGTGATCATAAGGAAAGTACAGGAGGTTCTTAAAAGGTGTCACCTGATTTTTGCAGTATTTTTTATTTATGGTAGAAAAATATCCAGCAAGTGGTTTTTTTTTTTAGTAAATTAAAGTCTTCATAGTATTCTTGAAATCCCTGCAAGTGCATGATCATTCAATGGAAGAGGTGTGCCAGAAGTTCTGTACTGTCAGCCGACATTCTTACCTTAAAATATTTTCCTTTACTTTTCACCTGCTCAGGTGGACGAATGCAAAAAACGGATATGTGCTGAGAAAATGAAATGTAAGTTTGGAATTGAATTGCAAACTCACTCATAACTGAATTGACCCCTTAACATTGCTGTAAACAGAAGTCTGGACACCCCTGGCAAAGTAATTGACTTGTCACCCTGTCCGCAAAACAAAAATAATAAAGCTTTTCTAGCCTTAATTGAGGCAAAATCTCTGATTATATCTTCCACACCCATATTTTGGTATGTACCAGAGGTTCTGCACCAACATTTTTACCTTTACTTTTCACGTAGGCCCCCAGAAGATTTAGTGACTTTGATATTGCGAAATCAAATTCAGATGCTTTTTAAACACACCTGCCACAGCTGAGACTCACTTAAAACGTTCACATTATATGCCACACTATGCATGCTGCCAATTCAAATTATATGCCACACTATGCATGCTGCCAATTCACATTATATTCCACACTATGCATGCTGCCTATTATATGCCACACTGTGCATGCTGCCTATATGCCACACTGTGCATGCTGCCTATTCACATTATATGCCACACTATGCATGCTGCCTATTATATGCCACACTGTGCATGCTGCCTATTCACATTATATGCCACACTATGCATTCTGCCTATTCTCATTATATGCCACACTATGCATGCTGCCTATTATATGCCACACTGTGCATGCTGCCTATTCACATTATATGCCACACTATGCATGCTGCCTATTCTCATTATATGCCACACTATGCATGCTGCCTATTCTCATTATATGCCACACTATGCATGCTGCCTATCAGGGCCGCCATCAGGAATCATGGGGCCCAGTACAAGTAGATAATGCAGGGCCCCGTCCTCCTAAAGCTCTGAGGGTGCAAAGGTGTAGTTTAAAGTGCTGAGCGATCTAATCAATGAAAATTGTACTTACCTGCTATCTTTAGATTTAATTATGTGGCGTTGAACTTGGTTGCACTTCCCTTCATCCATGCCTCTTCTGTTCGCCAGACGACAGCCATGGTTCTATGTAGTACATTAATAAGATGAGAATGACAGACATAGAGATTGGAGAAGTGGAAGATGAGGGGGTAGAAAGGTGACATAAGAGGAAACTGAATGCTGAGGGCAGATAGGAGAAGAAGGTTGGGGAACAGATGGGATGGGGAGAAATATGGGATAATGCTGTCCTGACCAACCTTCAACATTCCAGCTGTTGTGAAACTACAAGTCCTAGCATGCTTTACCAGCTGATTGTGGGAAGGTATGCTGGGACTTGTAGTTTCACAACAGCTAGAGAGCCACAAATTGGCCAGGCCAGGAATGTGATGCAGAGGAAGAAAGCAAGTGACAGGGTCAGAGGCACACAAGGGGGGTGGATGAGGGGCAGAGGCACTCAGAAGGGAGGGAAGGAGTGTCTAGGCACATATGGGCAGTGTCAGATAGAGACACACATGGGGGAGTAGAAGGGGGCAAAGGCACAATGTGAAGTGGAAAAAGGGATGACACAGGTCTTGTTGAGTGGGAGGCAGAGGCAAATACAGACCTTGCAGAGAACTGACAGAGGAGGGAGACAGTGACATCAAGGTGGTAGGGAGGGAACATAGAGCTGCAGACACAAGAAATTAGATCCCTGTACTACTGTACTTACTGTTCTGTGACTGTCTCTGCAGCATTCTTCCTGGGCTGACACCTGACCTCCAGACTCCAGCATGGATCACAGATCCGCAGGGGAATCCAGCATCTTATAGCTCTGGCTTGTCTGCTGCTAGCGCTGGCTGGACTGTTGATTAATGAATGACTCATCCTGTGTGATGAGTCATTCATAGAACTCTCCGGCATCTCAGCTGTCCTGTGAGGGTGAATAATTAACAATTACTTAACTCTGCCGGCTGCCGGGCCCCTCAGCTGTCCGGGCCCGATACAGGAGTACTGGCAGTCCCCCCCTGATGGCGGCCCTGCTGCCTATTCTCATTATATGCCACACTATGCATACTGCCTATTCACATTATATGCCACACTATGCATGCTGCCTATTCTTATTATATGCCACACTATGCAGTGATAGAATTGATAATATTTTACATTTATTTAAGCCTGTCATCTGACGTTATATTTTAAATTATATTTGTTTTTTTACTAGATTTTTATGATTCAAATTATGTCACACATATTAAGGTTAATCGGTGACTCAATCTTGTGTGACCCATATTTGAGGTCCAATGTGTTTTGTGTTTGCCACGATGGTATGAAACAGAAGAAAATTCAGTACGCATATATCTAACTAATTTGCTTTGTCTATCCAATTATGGAGAAAGGGTCATGGAGCTCACAGTGAGAAAAAGTTATGTATGTGAACAAGTTCTTTTTTATTTTAATTTTTCATTTCATGGGTTGTAACTAAAGGCCTGATGACTTGTACCCTGTTCCGATGTTTACGGACTTGATCTAAATCACACTGCACATGCATCAAGGTACAATACCGAAGTCACTTGCAGCGACTATGTACTCACAGTGTGATTGACACTCATGGAGAATGTGGGGGTGGTAACTGGGAGTGGTGGTAAAAAACGCCATGCCGTGACCATTTCGGGGCATTTCTCACCCTGCAACTGCAACCAGGCCCGCTGAGAGCCGCGGCGGGTCCGGGTAATAGGGGGCGTGGCCTAATCACGGGAGGTGTGGCCACGCCCCCTTCCCGAAAAAATAAAGATATGCGCGCCCCGCGAAGCGGCGCTGCGTGCTGGGGAGGGGGCGCTCTGAGCCCCCTTAGCCCTGCTCAAAGCCAGGGGGGGCGCGTTCAGTGTGATCGCTCCCCCCCACAGGCATCGGAGACTGCTGTGGCTGCTGCTCAGCAGCCACGAGCAGTCTCCACTGCAGCTCAGCACACACTGAGGGGGGGAGGGGGGAGCGGCGCCGGACCCTCAGGAAGCCCGGGCCCAGGTAATCTGTACCCGCTCCCCCCCTCTCGGCGCCCCTGACTGCAATCCAGTATGCAAGGAATATTAGAGCCTGATTCAGCTTTGGGAATAGAGTAAGATATAGCAAGTAACTGTGCATCTTGGTAACACCATGCTGCACTGCAGGTGGGTCAGATTTAAAATGTGCAGAGAGATTTAGATTTGGGAGGGGTGTGTCCAAACTGAGATCTAAAGTGCAGTGTAAAAATAAAGCTGTGCAGTATTTGTGGGCTACATGCAAAAGCAGCCAGTATTTACCCTACATGCAAAATAAGTTTGTATTTGCACCCCTTGCATTGCAACATGGTTTGTCTAGGTCAACAGTTACTTGCTATATCTTACTATTAGAGATGAGCGGGTTATGATCTCAGAGATCCGAACCCACCCGAATTTTGAGAGCCGGGGGAAAGAACCGTTCGGTTCCTGCGCCGGCCCCGGATCTCAAGCCGAAGCAAAACCATAGAGATGAATTCTCGTGGCTCGCAAGCTTTTGTCTCTATGATCTATGTAGTATATAGGGGCCACGCGGTGGACGCCATTTCACTCCGGCTGTGGAGACTGAACAGGGAGGGTGGGTAGTGTAGGGCTGGGAGAGGTGCTGGTGCTTTGCTGTGCTGTCTGTTGTGTTCTGGGCTGGTGCTGATCCATTCTGGGCTGGTGCTGTGCTGTCTGCTGTGTCCATCTGGGCTGTTGCTGATCCATCTGGGTTGGTGCTGTGCTCTCTGCTGCGTCCATCTGGGCTGGTGCTGATCCATCTGGGCTGGTGCTGTGCTGTCTGGTGCTGTGCTGTCTGATGTGTCCTGGGCTGGTGCTGATCCATTCTGGGCTGGTGCTGTGCTGTCTGCTGTGTCCATCTGGGCTGTTGCTGATCCATCTGGGCTGGTGCTGTGCTCTCTGCTGTGTCCATCTGGGCTGTTGCTGATCCATCTGAGCTGGTGCTGTGCTGTCTGCTGCATCAATCTGGGATGGTGCTGATCCATCTGGGCTGGTGCTGTGCTGTCTGCTGTGTCCATCTGGGCCTAAGTTCTGGACCCCTGAAAAAAAAAAATATTGTCAATTTATTTTCTGTGTGTGTGTGTGTGTGTGTGTGCGTATAAGGCTTAGCCACACACGATACAGCAAGTTGCAACCTAGTACTGCCCGACTCCAGTCGTTAATTTGTGCTCTGGGCCCAAGTTCTGGACCTAAAAAAGAAGAAAAATAAATTGTCTTTTTTTGTCTAATATTTGTCTGTGTGTGTGTGTGTGTGTGTGTGTGTGTGTGTGTGTGTGTGTGTGTGTGTTAGGCTTAACTGCACAAGATACAGCAAGTCAGCAATGAAACCTAGTGCTGCCCGACTCCAGTCGTCATCAATCTGTGCTCTGGGCCCAAGTTCTGGACCTGAAAAATTAAATGAAAATAAAGTGTCTTTTTTGTATAATATTTGTCTGTGTGTGTGTGCGTGTTATGCTTAACCACACAAGATAAAGCAAGTCAGCAATGCAACCTAGTGCTGCCCGATTTCAGTCATCAACAATCTGTGCTCTGGGCCCAAGTTCTGGACCTGTAAAAAAAAAAAAGATTGTCTTTTTTTGCCTAATATTTGTCTGTGTGTGTGTGTGTGCGTGTTAGGCTTAACCGCACAAGATATAGAAAGTCAGCAACGCAACCTATTGCTCTGGGCCCAAGTTCTGGAGCTGAAGAAAAAATAAAATAATAAAGTGTCTTTTTTTGTCTAATATTTGTCTGTGTGTGTATATGCATGTTAGGCTTATTAGCACAAGATACAGCAAGTCAGCAATGCAACCCAGGGCCGGATTAAGGTCTGTGGGGGCCCCTGGGCAACAAACATGTGGGGGTCCCTATTAAATGTGGACAAACTAGGGGCATGCACAATGGGGACCTTATGCAGAGGCCACAGTAGTGGTGCTGCTTATGCAGTGCCCCCAGTAATGTCAGTGCTCACAGTTGTAGTGTCCTATATGCAGAGCCCAGAGTAGTAGTGCCCCCAGGAGTGGTGCCCCTTATGCAGTGCCTATTCAATACACCCATTAGTAGTGCCACCTGTAGTCATGCCCCCAGTAGTTATGCCCCCTATTGTAGTGCCCCGAATAGTAATGCCCCCTTTATAAATGCCCCCAGTAGTAGAGCCCCGAATAGCAATGCCCCCTTTATAAATGCCCCCAGTAGTAGAGCCTCGAATAGTAATGCCCCCCCAGTAGTAATGCCCCTAGTGGTAGTGCTACCAATAGTAATGCCCCTATAGTGGAGCCCTCTGTATAAATACCCCCAGTAGTAATGGCCCTGTATTAGTGCCCCCAATAGTAATGCTCCTTCTGTAATAGTGCCCCCTGTAGTAGTGCCCAAGTAGTAATGCACCACACCCAAGTAGAGCCCCCAATAGTAATGCCCCCCTGAGTATTTCCCCCAGTAGTAATGTCCCCCTGAGTATTGCCCCCAGTAGTAATGCCCCCAAGCATTTACCCCAGTAGTAATGCCCCCCAAGCATTGCCCCCAGTAGTAATGCCCCCCAAGCATTGCCCCCAGTAGTAATACCCCCCAAGCATTGCCCTCAGTAGTAATGCCCCCCGAGCATTGCCCCTAGTGGTAATGGTTCCCGAGCATTGCCCCCCATTTTAATGTCCCACGAGTATTGCCCCCTGTATTAATGTCCCCCGAGCTTTGTCCCCAGTAATAATGTCCCCCGCATATTGTAATAAAGCTGCCTGCACACACACACACAAAAAAACAACAACTAATACTTACCTTAAACCCCGCTCCCACGTCTGCTGCTGCTGTCCGGTCCGCTCGGCTGCTCCTCCGCACTATGGGAGAGATGTCATGATGTCTCTCCCATAGTGCACACTGCGTGAGACGGAAGTCGGAGCTCTCCAGTGAGTTCCGACCCGGCTGCTGCTGAGGGGAGAGAGCTGGGTACACGCTGGTTACCAGCGGGCGCCCGGTAAATTGACCCTCTCTGCGGCGCCGGGCTGAGGTGGCCCGGAGGAGGCGGAACTGGTTCCGTCTCCTCCGGCGCACGTTAACCTCGTGTGGGGGCCCTTTACGTGTGGGGGCCCAGGGACGACCGCCCCTGTCGCCCCCCCGTTAATCCGGCCCTGATGCAACCTAGTGGTGCCTGACTCCAGTCGTCATCAATCTGTGCTCTGGCCCCAAGTTCTGGACCTGCAAAAAATAAAAAAATAAATTGTCTCTTTTGGTCTAATATTTGTTTGTGTGCGCACGACTGCACATGTGTGAATTTTGTAACCGCACCTTGGCTACACTATTGGTGCTTGTGACACAGCTTCAAGACCCCAGAAAATATGGAGGGCTGTCACATGACAGGAGAGCAAGGCCAAGAACCACATGTTGCAGCTGCCACCAGCAGTGCAAGGCCGTCAACTTCCTCGTCTTCTATGAAGGCCCATTCCCCAGGGCTTTAGTCACGCCATCGACATGGTAAAGCTTCTTTTACTGAAGTTAAGAAAAAAAAATTGAAAGGATATTTGCCTTTAGATAAACAAAAAATTGGCAATATGCCCTCTGCATGCTTCAGCAGATGGAGAAACAGCAAAAGGCCATCTGGAGCTATACAACGGCCTATGACATAGGCCGTGGAGGGGGAATGCACCTTATTCAAGCACATTGGAGAATAATTTCCGTGTTGTGCAAGGTTCTCAAACCCTTTGAACTTGCCACATGTGAAGTTAGTTCAGACACTGCCAGCTTGAGTCAGGTCATTCCCCTCATCAGACTTTTGCAAAAACAGCTGGAGAAACTGAAGGAGGAGCTGAAACGGAGCAATTGTGCAAAGTATGTCAGACTGGTGTATCAAGCCCTTGATTAACTTCACCAGTATCCAAGAGTCGTCAATCTATTGACATCTGAAAAATATATTTTGGCGACCATTCTGGATCCTAGGTTTAAGTCCTACCTTGTGAGTTTTTTTCCAACAGACCGAAATCTAAAACTATGCAAAGAGCTGTTGGTAAAAAACTTGTCAGCTGCAGCCGCACGTGAAACACCATCATCTCCTCTCTCAGTTTCTGCAGCTGCCAGGAAAAAACAAAATTTTCCTTACAGAATGCCTGCTGGTCATACAGATCGTTCACCAAAAAATTACATCTGGTCAGGCCTGAGAGAACTGCCTACTAGTGACATGTCTTCTACTATGACTATATGTGATGCGGTCTCCATTCACAGAATGGTGGAGGACTATTTCAGAGATAACATATTAATAGACATGTCAGACAGTCCCTTTCAGTACTGGCAGGAAAAAGAGGCAATTTGGAGTCCCATACACAAACTGGCTTTGCATAACTTAAGTTGCCCACCCTCCAGTGTGTACTCTTAAAGAGTTTTCAGTGCAGCTGGCAACCTTGTCAGTGATCGGCGTAGGAGGTTTACTTCCTCAAAATGTGGAAAAGATGATGTTCATTAAAATGAATTACAAATTCCATGAAAAAGACCTTTACCAACAATTACATAAAAAATTACAGAGGCACCTATGGTGGCTTCCAGCGGGGACGAATTAATATTGTGTGAAGAAGAGGATGTACACACTGATGGGGATGATGAGGATGAGGACGACGACAACTTGCAATGTAAAGCCAGTTTGCGTATGGGATCATTTTCATTTCCATGTCCAATGCACATTGGCAGCTTGTTTTATGGGAGACCAAACAAACCAATCATTTCAACCACAATTGGCAGTCCTTGTCACTGAAATGATTGGTTTGTTAAACTGTGAATGTCCTGATTCGTATACAACATAAGGGTGGGTGGGAGGGCCCAAGGACTATTCCATCTTGCACCTTTTTCCTTTCCATTATGTGCTGGTTGGATCATTGCTACCTGACATTGTAAATTAATGTTATAGTTGGTTTAGGAACCAATTATTTATTTTTAATTAATTTATTATCAATTTTACAGCGAGGGGCTGCACCAATGAATTTCTTTCTATTAATTATTCAGCCTGGGGCTGCACCCAATGAATTGTTTTATAATTAATTTATTATCAATTTTACAGCCAGGGGCTGCACCCAATGAATTGTTTTTTACTCTTTTAATTAAATTATTATTAATTATTCAGCTCGGGGCTGCACCAATTAATTGTTTTTTAATTAATTTATTATCAATTTTACAGCCAGGGGCTGCACCAACTATCAAGGCCCATTTCATGTGATTTTAGCTGTTTTTTTTATTTTTAAAGAAAAAAATCCAGATCCAAAACACGAAAACAAAACACAGAGGTGAGGTTTTGGCAAAACCAATCCAGATCCAAAACCAGGAGAGATCCAGATCCAAAACCAAAACTCAGGGGTCGGCGCACATCCCTACTTACTATTTTCCCAAAGCAGAATCAGGCCCATGGCTCTGGCGTCTCAATTCCCACTGCCATTCTGCAGGGCCATAGGCTCACTCAGGACTGCAATAATTGGATGATCTGTGACCGATGCTGTGTTTTTGTAAGCAGATGCTTGGATTTGCAAAGCTGCAAGTGGGTGTGTCAATACATCTCCCGGCGGCTGCGACATTTGCATATTTTTACATAGAAGCTGCATACAAATTCATAGATATGGTGGCGGCATTAGCGTACAACTCTGAATCAGGTTCTAAATTAACTACCCAGCATTGGAATAATAATATTTGGATGCAGGCTAGGTAAAATCCAATGTCCTTATAATTATGATATGATGTTTGATGGGTGGACTTTGCAGATACATTTCAGATAAGGCAGATAATTGGTCTGGCACCATAGTTGCCTATGCTTCCAGAATTACCAGGAGACTCCAAAAGTTGAGGGAGTTCTCCCAGCTCCAGGGAGAATGAGCAACACTCCTTGCAACCTGCCCACTTCACCTATGAAGTGGGTGAGGTGTGAAGATTTGTTGTGAATCTCTCAAAGGCGCGATGGTGAAACTAGGTAAGTGCAGTACTGTATGTCTGACCTGTGTTCCCCAAGCCACAGCCAGCATATGGAGACACTTTGCCAGCTTCATAAACGCAAGAAATTCCCAGTTACAGCTCATTTGCGTAGTGATTGAATTTGCCAATAGATTTAAATGTATCAGTGAAATAGAACACTGAATGGCATATCATAAAGCCGCTGCACCTGAGATTAGCTTCTCACTTTACAAAATAATAGGTACTGTTATGTCAATTGGCTTCTGGCGATATTTACCCCAGCAAATGTGTGTCTATTTGGTAGGAAATATAGGGGGAAATGTATTCAATCTAAAGAGTGAAGAAGTGGACTAATGGTGAAGTTGCCCACAACAACCAATTAAGTAGAATGTATCAAGTACATTCTAAAAAATGATAGAAGTTGATTGGTTGCATTGGCAACTTCTCCACATGTCCAGTTCTCAACTCTTTAGAAAGTTTGATACATCTCCCCTATAGATTGTAAGCAAGCTCCACTGGGCCAAGGACTAATGTGAATGATCAAATATCCTCTATGAACCGTTGCATAACTATTAGGTGCTATATAAATAACATTTAATAAATTATAAGTATCTTTGATGGCCCATAATAAGTCATTTGGGGAGATGCATTAAGCTCTGGAAAGTGATAAATTGTAAAGTGATAAACTACCAGCCACTCAGGTCCTAACTGTCATGTTACAGACTGTTTGAAAAAATTACAATTAGGAGCTGAATGGTTGGTAGTTTATCACTCTCCAATTTATCACTTTCTAGAGCTTAGTACATCTGCCCCTTTGTGTCCAATATGATGTAGAGTACAGTATGTATGTGCATACAGTAATCATTTTACTGATGATTATTCGTGTGTTTAGGTAATTATGGGAACTTGGTCCTTTTGTTTTCAGATGTACTGTTCATTCAGACAGATTTTTGTAAGCCACCCCAATCAATATCTGAATGTTCCTGATTAGTTTGTTTTATCTTCGAGGCAGATTTGTTTCTTTTTGTTGTCCGCAGATACAATAGATACGCTCATGTCTGTGCATTGGATATAATTGTATCTAAATAGATCTGCTGTTGTGTCTAAGGAACAAGAAAATAAATCTTCTGTGATTAAACCTTGCCCAAGGGTGGAAATCCCGTTTTAAGTTGTAGGTAGTTTTGATAAAGTTAAAAAAGAAAGTTCCTAAATAAATATATAAATAAACAAATAAATAAATGAAAAAGTTCATGTAGTTGTATTTGACTTGATAGATTATATTAAACACATAGTGATGATAGGTTTAATTAGAGATACAGCATAAATAATAACAAAGTATTTTGCATCAGTACATATCTAATGTGAGAGTTTGTCCAAAATAGCTCACCCGCCATGATGGAGATAATACGGTATCCAAACAGCTCTCCCTCCCTCCACCCCAATGTCATTAGAGTTGGTTATGTGTTTCCATCAGCCCTGGCAGAAAACTACATAAAAATATTATTTCCTCTTGGAACTGCAATATGGAGACATTTTGTTAGCCTCATTTGTGCAGTTAATAGTCTGCAAGAAAACTATTATCACCATGAAATTTGAAAATAATACTCTGGAGAAAATGCAGCTGGAGTGTCAGCAGCCATTGTGTTCTCAGAAGCACTCTACCTTTAGGAAGAAAATGGTTTTCCTCTATTAATGTTTTAAAGTTCCACAAACAGTAACAACAAAAAGTTTGGAAAGCAATGAACTAGGTTTACGGTAAAATATCAAAGCGACTGTTTAGTTTTGGCAATAGGATTAGTAGTTTGATATCAACTCCAAATAGTTTGTATGGGTATCAAAACATTTCAAAAATAATCCTTTAATTTCTGTATATATAAAAACAAAACCTATAAAACAAAAGAAAAACAAAAACAAGTTTAATTTATGAATTTTATTTCATACATTTTTGTATATGACCCCACAAACTTTCTGTGCCAGTTTAACAGGATCCTCACAGACATACTCTGTGGACTTTTTAACATGTTGATGCTTTGATTGTCTACAAGTTGACCTAATACTTGTCACTTTAAACTTGCCCATACATGAGTGTACAAGAGCTGCCTAACCTAAAATAATATACAATTTAAAATTATAAGCAGGGGCATAGCAAGACCTATGGGGGCTCCATACCAAAATGGGCAGCAAAATATTGTCTCATGCTAAAACATTTTCATTTCTTGGGGGGTAAATCTGTTATTGAAAGTGTGCCCATGTTTGAGCCCACTCCTGTGTAGTCACACAAAAGTTTGTGAGATTTTGGTTTCTGTTTTTACGCCTGTTTATTTTATGGAACTGTTTTGCATTAATATTGCTGTATAACTTTTGTTATCGTTTTTAAAAGTCATTAAGCATTGCTACTTTCTTCATCATATTAAACCCCATTTAATAACATTCTATACATGTGTTATTATTTATTTATTTATATGGTGCCATAACATAAAGTGTCCATAATGCCATTAAGGGAAAATTGCATTAATATGCACAAATAATGCTATATATTCAAACAGACAGTACAGGGGTAAAATCAAACAGTGAGCTAGCTATACAACTGAGTGACAGATAATTCCAATAGCATTCAATGATCCAGTATCCTGGGGAGAGGCAGACAAAAAGATCAGAGCTGCTAGTGGGGTTGCACTACATACAAGAATAGTGCAGGGTGAGAACCAAGAGGGTGGAGGACCCTGCCCATGAGAGCTTACAGTCTTGAATTCTTAAATAATTGATGTGCCAGGTTAGCTTGGTTGTATTTAAACACTACAGTTAAGGCAGATAACTGTTTGGTTTACAGTAGATTCATTTAAATTGAGAGTGTATTTTAATATAGGTAAGGGAATACTTCTGCAAAGTATCAGCTTTAGAACCAGAACTTTGTTGATGCACAGCTGGGTTAATTTTAGCAATGGTGAGATCTCATTTTGAGGTAGTTCAATCATTTTTAGACAGGCCGTGTTGTTTTATTTTGTTTAACCCTTTCACACCCATATGTGAAACATGCTTAAGTGTGTGTTGTCATGGCATACACTAAAGGCTCATACACACTTAACATAATGCTCCATGAGCGATATCGTTAAGTGTCTCCCCTGCACTTCCGGGCTCAATGTCATTAACAACATTGAGCATACACACTGAAAGATATCAATAATGATATTCAGTGATGGCACCCTCCCTCATCCTCGAACTTACACAACCTGATGATAACGTCAGGTTGCCCAAGTATGGGCGATGAAAGACATCCTTAACGACCCGCGGGAGCGCGCATCTTTAACGATATCTTGCATACATACTGGACGATATTGAACGCGATGAATAACGATATCGTTATTGTTCATATCGTCCAAATTTATCGTCTAGTGCATCGTCTGGCTTAAGGGTTTAGCCTATAAAAAAATGCCTTTCGTTTTGTGACCAATAATACAGTATGATCACTTTAAAATGGTAACTTACAGTTGTCTATAAAATGGAAAATGTGAGGTGGAAATATATTTTTTTAGGAAAAAATATTCTATGTTTTCTATTAGACAATTCACAGAAGCAGTGTATAGAATGTAAGTGATACATAAAATCACATATATTGTCCATAGTCCAGCCCAGTCAAGGTCACGCATTTGTAGGCTTTATGCTTTTTTCATTTTTATCTAACAGAATCAGTAGCCAAAGTCATCACATTCCTCTCTTATTAACCACAACATAATGCCCTTTCCTCATACGCAGACATCATTGAGGCTTTAGACATTCCTCACCATAACCAAGGGTGCATGAAATTACTACGTGTCAAAATAAAAAGTATGGCAAGGCTTTCCAGAAAACATACACTGCACTAGGCATGTGTTTCATCAATTTCACAGCCACAATGAACACCGGCAATTAATGCAATGCTATTTAAAAAGTGAAAGAAAAAAACAGAAACATACACAATATGTACGGTAATAATAATGCCTGTCAAAATATTTCCTAAAACTGTGAAAAAGAAATTGTACCTCTTTTACTTATATTGGATATAGAGTACAGTAACACTTAATGGAGCATACACACGATCAGATTTTTCATCAGATTTGAACGATAACGATTTTAAAAATCATTCAATCGTTCAAATCTGATGAAAAAATCGTTCATGTGTACAAGCATGAATGATGGACGATGAACGATGCGCGTTCACGTTTGTTAGAGAACGATTTCTGACATCTGACATGTTTGCAGTCAGATTTGTCAGATATCGTTCTTTTTCTTCAGATATCGTTCAAATCGTTAGCAAAATTGTTCAAATCGTTTGAAAAAAAAATCGTTCAAACGATATCATTCAAAAGAAAAATCTGACCGTGTGTATGCTCCATAAGCTGCATACACACACAACGATTTTGTTACCAACGATTTTATGAACTATTTTATGAACAATTTTCTGTCAGATTATCTGTCCGATTTTTTAAAGTGTAATGAATGATTTTTTTGGACTACAAATGATTTTTGCATATTCCCTTAATGAAAATCATTCAGTTGGTCAGACGGACTGAACTACAAACTACAAACTACAAATGTGAACACGCATGAACGATAATCATTCATCAATTTAGCTCAGAAAGTGAACGATTTTTTCAATGATTGAACGATAAATGATATCGTTATCGATAAAAAAAATCGTTGTGCGCGTATGCACCTACAGAGCCACAAATCATTCTGCACTTAGTGATTCAGTGGTGAAGTAAAAGGATCATGTCCCTCACATGTGAATCTCAGTTACACATCAATGAATGAATTTGGGGGAAGGGGGGTTCTCTCCCCAGCGCTGCTTTCTGTACTTAGTAATAGTCTTGTTAAATGCAGGGAGCAGTGCTATGCACCCCACCCTCTTGTTCCAACTCATTTGCCCTCACATGTCACTCATCCAATTAGCGAGGGACCCCCATACAGAAAAGCCATGCATGTTTTCCAATGCAATGAGCTCAGTGAGGATTCGGACATTGAGCTTGTCAGACAAAAAGCTAAACTGAAGCCCCTGCAGCATACAGTACATGCAATTACTGAGGCTGCCCCTGTCCGATGCTCAGTTGCTGAGCTCGTTGTGTACACCACAGAGGCAGCTGGCAGTGGTGGTTCAAGCTCAATATCTGAACAGTTCCCTCTCTGCTATACTTTCTGATTGTTAGTCTTTTCCACTCCTTGGGCTCTATTTACTACAATCCGCATATTGACTGCAGATTTTAGTGTGATATTATCAACTGAATTCACATTGCGAATTCAGGCAATATCACAGGGATTTACTACAAATCCCTTGTAGGGACAGAGCTTGCGAGAAAGCTCTGTCCCTGCGGATCCCCTCCGCACACTAGTCATGGTATTTTCGCAAAAAAATACAGTGACAAAGTGCCCCACGCATGCACCGACCGGCCTCCGCTACTACCCCCCGGCGCTAAGCCCTGCCCCCCATGATCACAGACCCCCGCGCCCCCCCCTCAACTAATTACACTTACCTGCATGACCCGGGCCTACGGCGATGTCCTCCATTTCTTCCGGTCAGGTGATATCCCATACTGCACTGGGACCCGATCACCTGATGACCGGGCCGCACAGAGGAGTAGCGTGGAACCATGGCGACCGGAGAAAGTGCATGTCGTAGCACTCCCTCCTCCCTGTACTTAACTGTGCCAGTGGGGCATGACCAGCCTGCGGGGGAATACTGAAATGAAGAGAAAAACAGCAAACAGTGGCAGTATCACGCTGGGGTATGGCGGTCCCCATTGGGAGAATGGAATGCTTCGGTGATGCACTATATGACATTAAGGGGTAGCTCCTTTGCCACTGTTTATTTATGTATAGCACCTAGGATCTGACGTTTATCTCATTTGAATCATTGTTATTAGTCAGTAGAGCAGAGGGCCTGATTCAGACCCGGTCGCAAGCGCTGAGCGCTCGCAACCAGGTCGATGGTGGCCCAGAGTGCATGCGCACGACGGAGCCGGCTTTGTCGTGCGCATGCACGAGACCCAGATAGCGACGGGCAATCCATTGCTCCGGGTCTCACACCAAAGGGGTCGTGCTGTCGATGTTGAGTGACAGCATGCCCCCTTTGGTGGGCGGGCCATGGGGGTGACTGCCCAGACGGAGGCATTCCCATGAGAATGCCTACCATCTGGGGGCGGTCCCACTGACATCACTAGTGATGTCAGTGGGAGAGCTTTCGGCTCTGTTTGAGCCGAAAGCTCTCTGGGGCTTGCGACCACGAGACCCTACCACAAGGGTCTCATGGCAAGCCCGATGGTCGCGATGGTCTTGACCATCGCGACCATCATCCTAGCCGCTCGCATTAGCTGTGGGTGGCAACCCACAGCAATGCGAGCGGCCAAGAGGCCGCTCCATAAAAAAACAAAAGACGCCCTGATTCAGAGCGAGCGCTCTGTCAGATTGTCCGGCTCTGAATCAGGGCCAGATTGTATTATATATTCTGATCATTTAACTTAAATTGACAGAATACATGTGTTAGAGTGAAATTCAACAGGGTACAAAGCAGTGACTTTTTTTTAATTCATACCTGCCAATAAGAAAAGGAGAGGAGAGTGGTGGTGACAGAAGCCATTAAGAAAGGAGAGGGGAGGGACAAAGAGTTGATCAGAGAGGGGTGGTGACAGAAGCCAATAAGAAAGGAGAGGGGAGGGACAAAGAGCTGATCAGAGAGGGGTGGTGACAGAAGCCAATAAGAAAAGGAGAGGAGAGAGGTAGTGACAGAAGCCATTAAGAAAGGTGAGGGGAGGGACAAAGAGCTGATCAGAAAAGGTGGTGACCGAAGCCAATAAGAAAGGAGAGGGGAGGGACAAAGAGTTGATCAAGAGAGGGGTGGTGACAGATTCCAATAAGAAATGTGAGGGGAGGGACAAAGAGCTGATCAGAGAGGGTGGTGACAGAAGCCAATAAGAAAGGAGAGGGGAGGGACAAAAAGTTGATCAGAGAGGGCTGGTGACAGAAGCCCATAAGAAAGGAGTGGACAGGGGCAAAGAGCTGACCCCATGGTAGATAGGGGAGGGAATTAAAGAGGTGAGAGGTGAATGTAATCAATCTGACAGGAAAAAGGAGGTGACAGAAGATGATCACAGAGGGAGGGCCGGAGGGGAGGCAATCTGGGCAGCTTGAGGGAGCATGAAATGTAGAAACGGATCTCAGATCCGTAACTTATTTAGGATATAGAGCAAGCAAACCAATATAAAACAAACAGGTGGTCATCACACTGTGCAGCGCCCATGAATTCTGAAAACCTAAATGGTGCCCTCTGTTCATTTTGGCACCCGGAGCTCATGCTCCACTGGAACCACTCTTGCTACTCCCCTGGGGCTGCAATGCAGCATGAGAGACCAGCTGACTGGAGGGAGGACATCACCTGGAGCCTCGATCACCGGTCCATGGAGTCAGGTAAGTGAATTGTTATTTTTACAAATTTTAATTTTTTTTTACACTGTATCAGCTTGCGGTCTGTTTAGACCACACAGCTGATTACTGGGGCCGACTCCCAGCTCTGCTTTCCCCATTAGAGCAGAGCAGGAGTCCAGTAACTGGGGGAGATCCTGGATAATGCCACCTCCTGGTGGCACCTCCTGGTGCCACCTCCTGGTGGCGTTATTATCACAGGGCCTCCCTAGGTATTTTTTTCACTATTTATTTTTAGTAACATTGGCCAGATCACATTTCCCATTACAATTATGGGAAATGCGATCTGATCACTAAAAATAAGTGATACTTAGGGGTTGGAGTAGAATTGCCCTATAGTAACTGTAGGTGATACTAAAATAAAGTGAAAAGGGTGTGAAAACACCCTTTTTCACTTTATTTTAGTAAAAATAATGTTAATAAATAGAGACCCTTGTCATGTGACTCCGCTTAATTACATGGCTGCTCCTCCTCCTGACACCTGTAGACAATTGTGGTTACAAGAATATTAGGCTGTCACTACTGTGTCAGTGTATGTGAAGGCCCCCATACATCAGCAATTGATTGCAGCAATTCTTCAATTTGCAATCGATTGTGTATATAAATTAGGGATGTGCAGGCTCGGATAGGTTCGAGTTTGCACGTGGAGTTCGGATTTTTCCCTCCAAAAAAACGGAACTCAGAACGAGGCAAAACGTCATCTTACATGGACGAACATCATCATTCCTGGTCTTTTGTCCAGGAATGATGATGTTCGTCCATGTAAGATGACGTTTTGCCTCGTTCTGAGTTCCGTTTTTTTGGAGGGAAAAATCCGAACTCCACGTGCAAACTCGAACCTATCCGAGCCTGCACATCCCTAATATAAATATTTCCCGTTTTCAATCGATTGTGGCAATTCTGCAATCTGCAATCGATTGAATAAGGGAAAGATTTTTATACACAATCGATTGCAAATTGCACAATTGCTGCAATCAATTGCTGATGTATGGGGGCTTTTATAGAGAGTGCCAAACTGAGCTTGGTTTGACAATAGTTAATTGACACTGCTTTGCCATAATACTAATACCAATACCCTCGGGGTGGATGAGGCAGGCAATAGACATTGCCCACCATGCTGCTTTGGGCCCTGGGTAGTCACTCTGTCTACCCTCGTTCTGATCTTCCACTATGCACATGCAATTGTAAATAAAAAATTAATTTATAACTTGAAATGATTAATTTACAAAAAACATAATTATAATTTTTTTTATTTTTTTACCAGTTAATAATAGTAAATTTATGGGAGCCCTCTTGTAATTCACCTTTGCTCCCCATTTTGTTCCTGTTTAGGACTCCAAACCTTTCTTTTAATTTTTTCAGGTTGTCCATGTTTTTGATTTATTCATGTATTTCATTTATTCATGTTCATGTGTTTGATTTATAAAAACACAACTTCAGAAAATGTCCTTCACCAGAATTAAAACATAGCTGCCTATCACCTAAATCTAATATATTATTATTATCTTTGATTTATATGGCACCACAAGGTTGCCATAGCATCATAAAGATGGAATAGCCTACAACAAAATACGTAGGTATATTAGACAGATACAGACAAGTTTACAAACGTATGTAATAGAGCAGCAAAGAGGAGGCAGAACAGTGGATAGATGGAGGTCACTTTACTAGTCAATAGGAAAGGAGAAAAACAACAAGACTGCACAGGTTGGTAGATGTCAATAATTAATATGTGATATTATGCTTGATTGATATAAAAAGACAGGCTTCTCTTACTGATACAACATTTATTGCAACAGACCTCCAAATCTGCAGTGGACAGATATAAAATGTACCACAACATTAATATAGTTAAAATTGTAACTAATTGGATACATTTTTTACTATATTAATGTTGTTTTACATTTTATATCTGTCCACTGCAGATTTGGAGGTTTGTTGCAATAGATGTTGTATCAATAAGAGAAGCCTGTCTTTTTATATCAATCAAGCATAATATTCCATATTAATTATTGGCATGTTTACACAGAGGTGCAGAGTTATATATACACAGAGATGCAGAGGTATGTATACACAGATGTGCAGAGTTATATATACACAGAGGCGCAGAGGTACAGTATGCATACACAGAAGTGCAGAGGTATGTATACACAGAGGTGCAGAGGTATATATACACAGAAGTGCAGAGGTAGGTGTACACAGAGGTGCAGATGTATGTATACACAGAGGTGCAGAGGTATATATACTCAGAGGTGCAGAGGTATTTATACACAGAGACGCAGAGGTATATATTGTCGAAGTCAGATGATTGGATGAGATCAGTATGACAATTAATATCTATTTATGCTATCGTCCTTTGTCTGATAGCATTGTGACTGGCATGCTACTGCGTGCTGGGGCGATTTCCACACACACACATAAACAGACGCACCTATGCGAATTCAACACACAGACGCACCTATGCGAATTCAACACACAGACGCACAAATGGGAACGCATATATATAAAATGGTTCCCACACATTATAGTTAATAACCAGAGTTATTAAAGATATTGTTAGCTAATAATTATGGTGTATTTAAAAGAGATCTAAGGTTCAGGATACAGTGGACATGTCATGTTTGGTATCATACTAAATCCCTGTTTATTTGCAGACATCCGTTTCTATCGGCAAAGAAGTTGCATCATGCGTCCGCTAGTTATGGATGATAGGGAGTTATTGAGTAGAATGTTATTACTTGTATGCAGTGTTGTAGCCAGTTTTAACCAGTTCTTCGGCAGGAAGATACACAATGTGACCGTTAGAAGACTGATCCATACCCCTGATGACACCGTATGAACTGACCAATGACCTGTATCGTACCAGACTGACCAGAAGCAAGAACCAATGAAAACCTGTCAACTTGTCTTCTTTGTTATCTCTGTAACCTGTACCGTATATAGGCTTGTGTACTGGCTGCAGTATACAGACATCTTCTTTGCCGCAGACTTCAGGACTGAATAACTGTATACTGGGACCAGTGTGCGTGCATATGTATCGGCTGTACTTATTGTATATTTCTTGCCTTTTACTCTAATTGTTACACTTCAATCGTGTTACTTTTTTAACATAAAATAACCTTTTTGTGCTTTGGAACCACACGATTAGACTGGAAAGCAATTATTTTTCATTAGCGACTAAACAGCATTCATAATATATACACAGAGGCACAGAGGTATGTATACACAGAGGTACAGAGGTATATATACACAGAGGTGCAGAGGTATATATACACAGAGGTGCAGAGGTATGTATACACAGAGGTGCAGAGGTATATATACACAAAGGTGCAAAGGTATGTATACACAGAGGTGTAGAGTTATGTATACACAGAGCTGCAGAGGTATATGTACACAGTGACGAAGAAGTATGTATACACAGAGGCGCAGAGGTATATATACACAGAGGTGTAGAGTTATGTATACACAGAGCTGCAGAGGTATATGTACACAGTGACGCAGAAGTATGTATACACAGAGGCGCAGAGGTATGTATACACAAAGGCACAGAGGGTATTTATACATAGAGCTGCACAGGTATGTCTACACAGAGGTGCAGAGGTATGTATACACAGAAGCATAAAGGTAGGTATAGAAAGAGGCGCAGAGGTATGTATACACAGAGGCGCAGAGGTATGTGTACAGAGAGGCGCAGAGGTATGTATACACAGAGGTGCAGAGGTATGTATACACAGAGCTGCAGAGGTATGTATACACAGAGGCACAGAGGTATGTATACACAGAGGTGCAGAGGTATGTATACACAGAGCTGCAGAGGTATGTATACACAGAGGTGCAGAGGTATGTCTAGACAGAGGTGCAGAGCTATGCATAAACAAAGGCACAGATGTATTTATAAACAGAGGCGCAGAGGTATGTCTACACAGAGGCGCAGAGGTATGTATACACAGAGGTGCACAGGTATGTCTGTGATACTCGCTGTCAGCTGATATTACTTTTTAGTGCTGGTAGTAATACTTGGTTGAGTTTTGCTTGCACTGTTCAGTAACAGCTGACCAAAGGATCACACCAATTGGTATTTGGCAAGTTATAGAGTTTTATTAACAATTGAGCACGGTCACCAAGAAGTACGGTGTTAACGTCTACAATCAACAGCTATTACAATAGTGCATTTCAAGTAAATGACACAGAAAAGGAGGGGGTTTTATTTCTCTGGAACCTGAAACTGCCAACTATCTGTGAAAGGAATTGGTTAAAGCAATGCACTATAAACCCATTACAATCGACATCAAAGGCAAACATTCTGTAAATAACTGACTGCCGCTCACTGTTATCCGCCTCTAGGTAAGTGCGCAGGTCCTTCTCTAGACTCCGTTACCTTAGCACTTCTCAACAGTTGCTCCGGCCGCCCCTATTTATCACCTTCCTCGGGTTTACTCACACACGCTGGCTCCCTTCCCGCTGGTCCCGCGTGTCCTAGCATGGCTCACGGCCCAGCAAGGCTCCCCATTTAGCTGGATGGAGCGGTCCTTATCTCGCGCCCTGCCATTAGAAATAGTTCAGAAGCAGGGCAGTCCATACGCCAAAGGGAAAAGGATTACATTCGGGATCCCATGTGAAGCACCCAAATGCCAGTACAATATCCCCATATTATACATGACAGTTTAAAGGATGCCATCAACAATTGCACATACATATATATATAAATATATATATATATACATGGGTGTTCAGCCCTTACTAGCGCTACACGGTGATACTCCCAAAGCTGTGGGTATTACATCCTCCCCCGCTGAAGTATTCATGTCCTCACTCATGATACACTCAAGGTCTAAAACACTGTTATCTATTATCATTATACAATTTTTAGACCGGTTCAAATACCAATTGGGCAATCACTGTTGGTACCGTAGGGGCAGGTTCCCTCTTGTACTGCGAGTGGACCGCCTGGGCTCGAATGGGACAAAGTCAACAGGAATCATAGGGGTCAGATTTTGTTCAGTCAGTGCGGAGGTTACCACCTCGAGGCCGCTTTGGGGCCTCCTGGGCCAGCTTCTGTAAGAGGTCGTGACTGCCACAATGAATGGGCCAAAACATGCTCATCTGCAAGTTCATAGAAGGATCAGGCTCTTTCACCCCAGAGGATGCAGGGATTTCGGTGCTTAGAACAGGTAAGTCTCTAGGGTTAGTTATCGAGGTGCGACACTTCTTAAGTTGGTCACGATGGATCCAATATAAGGCCACATCCTCTTTGGGCTTTTCAAGCACAATATAAGGAACTGTCTCCCACTGATGATCCAGTTTGCTTATATGCTGATGTTTCCTTTTCCCCACATGACATCTGATTTCAATTAATTCAGCCTGGGCAGAGAGGTTATAGTTCTGTTCCTGTCTTTGCTGCACCAGTTGAGTTTGTTTCTTTACTAACTCATGAGCGGTGGTTAGCCGTTGTCTATATTCATTGACCCATTCATTCGGTGAATCAACTTCCAATGGTCTTTCTAATGAGATATTCCATTGCACATCTGCGGGTAGTTGACCCTGTCTCCCGAATAAGAGATAATATGGCGTGAACCCAGTGGATTGATGAACAGTGTTGTTGTAGATATATACAACTTCGGCCAGAAGAACAGGCCATTCAGCCTGTTGCGGAAATGGAATGGCTTGGAGTAAGTTTATAAGAGTCCAGTTCATCCTCTCACAGACTCCGTTCCCTTGTGGATGGTAAGCGGTGGTCCTTAGTTTCTTGCAGCTGTATAATCTACACAGTTCTTTGAATAAATGGGACTCAAACGCTGATCCCTGGTCTGTCAAGACCTTTTCTAGATATCCAAATGGTCGCACAAATGCCCTCCAAAAGATCTCAGTGGTAGTTTTGGCAGTGATGTCTCATACCGGTAGGACGGCCGCATATTTACAATAGTGGTCCACCATGGTCAATGAATATTGATAGCCGGTATGACTCAGTTCCAACTTCACATGATCTATTGTAACGATCTCTAGTGGACAACACGTTAAGACAGGGTGCAGAAGAGCTTTCTCTGAGCCCAGTGGGGCTTTTTTGAGTGTACAGGGAATACATTCGGCACACCACAGCTCGATGTCTTGACACATGTTGACCCAGTAAAACCGTTTTCGGATGCTGTTCTCTGTTTTCTTGCAACCAAAGTGACCAGAGTCGTCATGGTAGGCCTTCAGAATAGAAGTTGTGGTGGTACTGGGTACTGGGTATGATGATCTGTGTGAGCTTGAAATGGGTCTTTGGGTCAATGCTATGGTGAATCAAGAGGTGACCCTGTACTGACAATCTTTCCCATTGCTTCCATAGCTTTTAGAATTCTAGAGGGGCTGCTTGTCTTTCCTTTGTAATCAGCTGACTATGTCTTTGTATCAACCACTTCAGCTGTCGAAAGCTGGTATCATTTTCTTGCCATTCCAGCCAAGGGGTCCCTGTGTGGTCACTATGGCTAATGACATCCCTAGGTTGGATGACATTCTGTAGAGCTAGACTTAGCCTCGGTGGGAATAGAGGCATCTCCACCGACTCCTCAAGATCGTCTGTCTCCGATTGCTCTCGTTGGCAATGGATTCTGTATAAGGCATCGGCATTGATGTTTGATTTCCCACTTTGATATTGAATGTCGATTTGGAAATTGGCTGACCGAGATACCCAGCATTGTTCAAGGGCCCCTAATTGAGCCGTTGGTAAGTGAGCCAATGGGCTGCAATCAGTGTAGGCAATGAAGGGAGTGGCCAGTAAATAATTCTTACATTTTTCAGTGACTGTCCAGACCAATGCCAACAATTCTAACTTGAAAGCGCTATCGTTAGCGTCAAACTATTACTGGCATAGGACATGACTCGTTCTTTCCCTCCCTGCTTTTTGCGAGAGTACAGCTCCGAGTCCATAGCTACTGGCATCTGTATACAACAGAAAAAGATGACCATGGTCAGGGTAGGCCAGTAATGGTGCTTCAGTGAGAATGATTTTTAGTTGGTCGAAGGCTTCTTGGCACTGGGGAGTCCATATCACCGGGATGGTACCAGTGCGACCTGAGTTGGAAACTCCTCTTAATAAGTCATGGATAGGAGTGGTAATACTTGCGAAGTGTTCTATGAAATGCCTATAATATCCCACGAAACCCAGGAACTGTCGTACTTAATGGATGGTGCGTGGAGCTGGCCATTCTCATACCGCCCGAATCTTTTCAGGAACGGGAGCAATTCCATCCACACTTACTATGTGTCCCAGATATGACACCTTTGGTTTAAGGAGATGGCATTTGGAGGGCTTTATTTTTAGGCCATATTTGACGAGATGTTCAAGGACTTCTCTTAGATGGTTAAGATGATCTTCATACGTGCGGGAGAAGACAATCACATCTTGCAAATAAAGTAGGACCATTTCGAAATTCCAATGGCAGAAGCAATGTTCCATCAGTCGTTGGAATGTTCCCGGGGCATTGCAAAGCCTGAATGGCATCCTTAACTATTCAAATAGTCCCATTGGCGTGGTAAAGGCGTTTTTTTCACAATCCTCCAGAGCCACTTGTACCTGCCAGTAACCGCTCGTCGAGTCTAGGGTGGAAAAATACTTAGCGGTCTTGAGGGCTGCCAGTAACTCCTCGATCCGTGGGAGCGGATATGCGTCCTTTTGAGTGATGTTGTTTAGTTTGCGGTAATCGATGCAAAATCGTAACTGCCCATCTTTTTTCTTCACAAGGACCATGGGAGCTGCCCACGGACTGAGGCTTTCTCTTATGACTCTGGATGCCTTCATGTCCTGTAGCATCTTTCTCACAGGTTGGTACAATGCTGGGGCCAGCGGTCGGTGCCTTTCCTTGATTGGTGCAGTAGTCCCAGTCGGAATCTGATGCCATACACAATCAACTTTCCCGAAATCTGACAGATTAGCACTAAAGGCGAGAGGAATATCCTGTACCAGGTGGAGAATGCCAGTTTTTTCCTTTTCCGATGTTTCTTCATCCCCAATTTGTATAGATTTCTACCACACCTCTTCCTTCATATTTGGTGGACTTTCGGCAGCTACACTATGCTGCTCCACAGCAAAACCTGGATGGATGATATCCTGGAAGGTGACTTGTGATAATTTGGCAATGGGATAATGACGAAATAACTGGATGTGGTGGTTATGGGGATTCAATATTCATATGGGTACTCAACCACCAGTAACGTCCACCAATGATCTGGCGACAACAATATCTTCTCGACCTGCACTCACATTTGGTTCAATGAAGGCCTCATAGTTAGTTCCTTGTGGCCCACAACGGGTTTTAGCCCATATCACCATTTCAGTGCTGTGCTGCAGAATCACCGGACGCAAGTCAGCTACTCGGGCTTTTCCAATTTCTCCATCTAGCGCAGCAAATTTTTGATGGCCTTGGATGATTTTTATAGTGTGTTGCAAAACTTGTCCGTCAGATGAGTTTTTCCGGTAGAGCTCAGTTTTCAGAGCCGATATAAGCTCTTCTGGGCAATTTTGGAGAATGTTCATTCCAATAATGACAGGTATGGCATTAGTGTCCTCTATATTGGTGATGAAACACCCTTGTTTAGGCAATACCGCCTTCCCGACCTTGACATCCACCTCCCAATACCCCTGACAGGACATTCCCAACCCATTACTGGCAATCAGTTGTTTCACTTGCACTGTTCAGTAACAGCTGACCAAAGGATCACACCAATTGGTATTTGGCAAGTTATAGAGTTTTATTAACAATTGAGCATGGTCACCAAAAAGTCTACAATCAACAGCTATTACAATAGTGCATTTCAAGTAAATGACACAGAAAAGGAGGGGTTTTTATTGCTCTGGAACCTGGAACCGCCAACTATCTGTGAAAGGAATTGGTTAAAGCAAAGCACTTTAAACCGATTACAATCAACACTACATCAAAGGCAAACATTCTGTTAATAACTAGAACGACGCTATGGCAAATGTTATTTATAACTAAACAGTAACTAGTTCTTATTGTGAAGAAATGGCTGGTCAGCTATAATTAAATCGTTGGTGCACAATCTATCTCTAACGTAAGTTTAGTATCGTTGCAATTGTAAAGACAATGAGAGGCAACAAGTTGAACAAATCCTGGGAATGGCCTTGCTGTACTAGTCTATCTCCTCTCTGCAATATAACTGTCAAGCAAGACACTGGCTCCTTCTGCTATATGTTGCCAAATGAGTCTCTGTTTACATTCCTGCTCTGAATTGGCACACTGTTGCTAAATATCTCCTCCAATATTAATTATCCTGTCTGCACGGGCTGAAGACTAAAGTTTGTGGAGGACTGCAGAGTCGGCCCCCTACAGAACAGTGGGCTCAAGTAGTTTACAGGGATTCAATAGAGTTAACTAAAGTCCGGACAGTATGGAGTCCACGATAACTGCTCTCTATGTAGGTAATTTAGGATTTGCACCAACTGAATAATCTGATTTGCACCAACTGAATAATCTTCCTGGAGGGTGTCGGGGTGCCAGCTGAGTCTGGTAGTGGTATGTGGAAGGGACACTAGGTCAGTAGATCACTGAACAAGGCTGTCAGTTAGAGTTAGCCTAGGCTTTAGGACCTGTGACTGTGGCTGTCCATAGAGTCTGACTCTCTTATCTGTGAGGGCTGCCAACCACTGTATGCTTTAACAAGCAAACGGACTGCCGCTGCCTTCCCTCTAGGACTGGCTACTGTATGTAACTGGGGTCTGTGGGCTGAGCATTGTGCTGTTAACACAGGCTGTGGGTGTTTTGTGCTTTTTTACAGACCTCCCTAGCCGTGCTGCATCAGCTGGGAGAAGCCGCTCCTCCGCGCGTCTCCTCCAATCTCCGGCTGCTGCCAATGCCCCCGGCCCGCCTCTCGACTAGGCAGGTCCACCTTTTCTCCCAGCGTGCTCGGAGCTCTCCGCCAACAGTGGGGGAAGGAAGTCCGGTCTGACACCCACACCACGACAGCGCCGCTGTCCCGTCTCCGACTGCCACTCACTGTTATCTGCCTCCAGGTAAGTGCGCAGGTCCTTCTCTCCACTCCGTTACCTCAGCACTCTTCAACAGTTGCTCCGGCCGCCCCTATTTGTCACCTTTCTCCGGGTTACTCACACGCACTGGCTCCCTTCCCGCTGGTCCCGCGTGCCCTAGCATGGCTCATGGCCTAGCAAGGCTCCCCATTTAGCTGGATGGAGCGGTCCTTATCTCACGCCCTACCATTAGAAATAGTTCAGAAGCAGGGCAGTCCATACTCCAAAGGGGAAATAATCACATTCGGGATCCCATGTGAAGCACCCAAATGCCAGTGCAATATCCCCATATTATACATGACAGTTTAAAGGATATCATCAACACAGATACAATTGCACACATATATACAGCACTGACTAAGGTAGTAAATGATTTGGTCACTGCCAAGGCTAAAGGCCATTACTCACTCCTAATTCTTCTAGATCTCTCTGCTGCTTTTGTCACTGCTGACCACTCTCTTCTCATACAAACACTACAATCCCTAGGTCTTAAGGACACAGCTCTTTCTTGGTTCTCTTCCTACCTATCTGATCGCTCTTTTTCTGTTCGTTTTTCTGATTCTGCCTCCTCTTCGCTACCTCTATCAGTTGGAGTACTACAAGGCTCTGTCTTAGGTCCTTTGCTATTCTCAATCTATACCACCTCTCTTGGCAAACTAATCCGCTCTTTTGGATTTCAGTACCAACTGTATGCGGATGATTCTCAAATCTACCTATCCTCTCCAGATTTATCACCATCTGTATTGGTCCATGTCACTGAATGTATTTCTGTCATTTCATATTGGATGTCATCTCGCTACCTGAAACTTAATATTTCTAAAACAGAATTAATTATATTTCCACCGGCCAATAACAGTTACCCATCTGATCTCTTTATCACTGTTGATAACTCAACAATCCACCCCACCCCACAAGCTCGCTGCCTTGGTGTCATCCTTGATTCTGAACTGTCCTTTGTTCCCCACATTCAATCTGTCTCAAAATCATGTTACATACATCTAAAAAACATTTACAAAATTCGACCATATCTCACACAAGACACTGCAAAAACTCTAATCCATGCACTCATTATTTCCCGCATTGACTATTGCAATAGTCTCCTTACTGATCTTCCCAAAAACAGGCTATCGCCATTACAATCCATTATGAATGCAGCTACGAGGCTTATCTTCCTTGCCAAACGTTCATCGTCTGCTGCCCGCTCTGTCAGTCCCTCCATTGGTTGCCGGTTTTCTACCGTATTCAATACAAAATACTGTTACTTACACATAAGGCCATTAACCGAATTACACCAACATACATCTTTTCACTCATTTCAAAATATATCCCAACCCGACCTCTCCACTCAGTACAAGATCTGCGTTTCTCATCCCCGCGCATTACTTGCTCCCATTTACGGTTACAGGACTTTCTTCGGGCTGCACCCACTCTATGGAATGCCTTACCACGCACAATAAGACTTGCCTCTAGTGTTCAATCCTTCAAGCGTTCCCTGAAAACTCACCTCTTCAGACAAGCTTATCAGATTCCAGAACTGACCACATAACCTTCATAGCTTCCATGTCTTATTACATCCCATCTCACAGTCCACACATAACCTCACATATTGTCTTTCCTCCACATACTCCTGACATTTGGCCGACATTCCTGTGTGACTGGATCATGCAGCCCACCAAGAAACTCTGCATTCTGGCCGGACCAAATTGCAATATATATAGTACCTATCCTTGTGTATCAATGCCTATTTCCCTATAGATTGTAAGCTTGCAAGCAGGGCCCTCTTACCTATATGTCTGTCTGTTATTACCCTGTTTTGTTCTATAAATGTTTCCAATTGTAAAGCGCAACGGAATATGCTGCGCTATATAAGCAACTGTTAATAAATAAATAATATATATATATATATATATATGGGTGTTCAACCCTTAATAGCACTAAACGGTGATACTCCCAAAGCTGGGGGTATTACATGTCTACTTAGAGCTGCAGAGGTATGTGTACACAGAGGTGCAGAGGTATGTATACACAGAGGTGCAGAGGTATGTATACACAGAGGTGCAGAGGTATGTCTACATAGAGGTGCAGAGGTATGTATACACAGAGGTGCAGAGGTATGTCTACATAGAGGTGCCGAGGTATGTATACACAGAGGTGCTTAGGTATGTATACACAGGCACAGAGGTATGTATACACAGAGGTGCAGAGGTATGTCTACACAGGCACAGAGGTATGTATACACAGAGGTGCAGAGGTATGTGTACACAGAGGTGCAGAGGTATGTATACACAGAGATGCAGAGGTATGTGTACACAGAGGTGCAGAGGTATGTATACACAGAGGTGCAGAGGTATGTATACACAGAGGTGCAGAGGTATGTCTACATAGAGGTGCCGAGGTATGTATACACAGAGGTGCAGAGGTATGTCTACACAGAGGCGCAGATGTATGTATACACAGAGGCACAGATGTATTTATACATAAAGGCACAGAGGTATGTATATACAGAGGCACAGAGGTATGTATACAGAGAGGTGCAGAGGTATGTATACACAGAGGTGAAGAGGTATGTATACACAGAGGCGAAGAGGTATGTATACACAGAGGTGCAAATAGTGGCGTAACTACTGCCCCCGCAGCCCCAGCAGGGGCTTGGAGGCGGTGGTCGCACCCCCTGCACCCTCCATCTGCCGGGCACCCGCTGAGTGTGTTACCAGCTGGCGCCCGGCCCCTATTCAAACCCCCGGCGGCAGCCGGAGGACGGAGCGCCCTCCGTCTTCCGGGTCCCACAGGGCACTATGGGAGTGACGTAATTACGTCACTCCCATAACGCAGAGGAGAGGACGCCGGGGACGGAGCTCAGGAGTGAGCTCCGTCTTCCGGGTCCCGTAGAGCACTATGGGAGTGACGTAATGACGTCACTCCCATAGTGCCGAGGAGTGGACGCCGGGGTATAGACGGCAGCAGCACTGGAGCGGGGATAAAGGTAAGTGTTTGTGTTTTTTTCTTTTGTGTGTGTGTGTTTGTTTGTGTGCGCGCGGAGGGGGGGGAGCAACTACAGGCGGCTAACTACAGGGGGCTAACTACAGGGGGCTAACTACAGGCGGCTAACTACAGGCGGCTAACTACAGGGGGCTAACTACAGGTGGCTGACTACAGGTGGCTAACTACAGGCGGCTAACTACAGGAGGCTAACTACAGGCGGCTAACTACAGGGGGCTAACTACAGGCGGCTAACTACAGGCGGCTAACTACTAGAAGCGGCACTACAGGGGGATAACTACTAGAAGGGGCACTACAGGGGGCCCTGCATAATGGGCACTACTACAGGGGGCACTACTTTAATGGGCACTACTACAGGGGGCCCTGCATAATGGGCACTACTACAGGGGGCATTGCATAAGGGGCACTACTACAGGGGGCATTGCATAAGGGGCACTACTACAGGGGACATTGCATAATGGGCACTACTACAGGGGACATTGCATAATAGGCACTACTACAGGGGACATTGCATAAGGGGCACTACTACAGGGGGCATTGCATAATGGGCACTACTACAGGGGACATTGCATAATGGGCACTACTACAGGGGACATTGCAAAAGGGGCACTACTACAGGGGGCATTGCATAAGGGGCACTACTACAGGGGGCATTGCATAAGGGGCACTAGTATAGGGGGCATTGCATTTTGGGGCACAACTACAGGGGGCACTAATTTGATACACAGTTTACAGGTTATAAACTATGTTACCAATAATCTGGTTCTACACGGACATAAAAACTGTGCAACCTGTCTTGAGCTGAGGTGACGGACTGGCAGGAGCAGAAAGGAGGGTTGGTGAAGTAGATCTGTCAGGGTGGGATGTAATGGGTATTACTGTCTGGCATAATGTGTATTTGGCATTACTGTGTGCACAATGTGCTATTAGCGGCATTACTGTGTGGCATAATGTGTAAGGGGCATTACTGTGTGGCATAATGTGTTGCATGTGGCATTACAGTGTGGCATAATGTGAAATAGGGGCATTACAGCATGGCATAAATTTGTTATAAGCGCTTTACTGTATGTCATTATGTGTTATATGTGGCATTATTGTGTGGGATGTGTAAGGGGTATTGCTGTGTGGCATAATGTGTTGAAAGGGGCACTCCGGTGTGGCATAATGTGTTGTAAGGGGCATTCCGGTGTGGCACACTGTGTTACAGGTGGCATTACTTAGTGTGTCATAATGTGTAAGGCACGTTGCTGTATCATGTAACCACACACCTTAAACGTAGTCTTTGGGTGTGTTTGATCTTTGGTTGGCGGGGGGGGCGCCTGAAACTTTTTTGGCATGGCGGAGCAAAATTTATAGTTACGCCACTGGGCGCAGATGTATGTATACACAGAGGCACAGATGTATTTATACATAAAGGCACAGAGGTATGTATACACAGAGGTGCAGAGGTATGTGTACACAGAGGCACAGAGGTATATATACACAGAGGTGCTTAGGCATGTATACACAGGCACAGAGGTATGTATACACAGAGGTGCAGAGGTATGTATACACAGAGGTGCAGAGGTATGTATACACAGAGGCAAAGAGGTATGTATACACAGAGGCACAGATGTATGTATACACAGAGGCACAGATGTATGTATACACAGAGGCACAGATGTATTTATACATAAAGGCACAGAGGTATGTATATACAGAGGCACAGAGGTATGTGTACACAGAGGTGCAGAGGTATGTGTACACAGAGGCACAGAGGTATATATACACAGAGGTGCTTAGGTATGTATACACAGGCACAGAGGTATGTATACACAAAGGTGTAGAGGTAAGTGTACACAGAGACACAGAGGTATATATTCACAGATGTGCAATTGCAATCTACCCCCTTAGATGAGGGGTCTGGCACCACCAAGTAGAAGAGGGGACTGAATAATACTCACCGACATCGTTAACGTTCAATCATTCATCAGTAATTATGCCAGCAAAAACCAGCGATGCACGTTCCCGCTGGTCGTTGTCGGCATCTGTCATCACCTGAATGTGCAGGCCAACCTCATGATATAATCAGGCTGTGCATTTCCGGGGATGAGGGAGGGTGCCTGCTCTGAACGACATGTCGTTCAGTGTGGGCACATTATCCACTGCACAATATAAGGAATGATAACGATGTCGTTATTGTTCAATCATTCTTTCATTGTGCAGTGGATATGCACCTTTAGATCATCAATTATATATTGTAACCATATTGCATGGTTGTTTGGTAGTGCATATACACTGCAGGTTCTGAGGGGAATCGCTAAAGAGATTGACAGATCTTCCTGCATGTATAGAAGATTCGAAAAAGTACGCCACGGGTGTGTGCAAAGGGCCTGATTCAGAGCCGCTCGCTAGATAAGATCGCTCGCACAATGTGTATACAAATTGCATAGGCAGTGCTACCGCACAGCAATGCAATAGCACACCCAGTATTTCTTAGAGAGTGAACACATTGTGTATGCAGACACCCACCAGCCTGTTTTAAGACGCCCACTTGTGCACGTCATGTCCAGGAAGTGTATGCAACCATCGGTACATCGGATGCTATCACAGCGCTTGAGGTTGACCATACCCTGCCACAAGCACTGTGAGCACTTCAGTGTAAAAACAAGTCAGGTGACATGTACTATGATGCTGTCTTATAATTATGCACACCTCTAAAATACCTTTGAGATGCTCAGGCATGCCTGCGTTTGCACCTCCACTCCCCTGTTTTTAATGGCCAGCCCCGTTACCACGTACAAACGGCTTCTCCTGTCACTCACTCTGCTGGGCTGTCTATGTGCAGCGAGCGAATGCATTTTGAACTATCGCTAGGGTATGCGCACGCGCACTGCGATGCATGCGCACAATGCATACACAATGTATCCCATCGGCAGCAGCGAGAGTATGCATCTTAGCGAGCGGGTCTGAATGAGCTCCATAGTGGGTACATACTTGACGATTAGAGCGATTTGTCGTTTTGATGCATCGGAATCGGCCAAATCATTCAAAATATTATCTAGTTTGTAGGGGCCATAAGTCTTGAGTATTTTAATTATTTTCTTTAGATATTTGAATTTATGCCATTTTTGAATTGACGCTGCCATACTACCCAAGAATCTCATAGAAGTCAAAATATACAATTTATTTCAATTATAAGAAATTGTTCAGTATAATCTCACTCATATTAAAGACATGCAATCTTAACAAAAATAATTAGTTATTTAACACACTTTAATCATACTAATGACTCTCTAGCAATATATTATAATATATTAACTTTCTATAAGAAGATCATTAAATCTTAACTAAATTAAAATATTATAATGTATATTAATATAACAGCATCAAACATATATACAGCCATTTAAACGATAATTTTAATAGTGTCCCTTTAACATCACAGGGATGGTCCCCCCTTACTCTGTCGCTAGTGTCACTCTGAGTATTGCCTGAAGCAATGATGGAACCCAATTACAGATTATCCAGAGAACATTTTATTGGCTGATCAGTACATGTCTCTCAAATAAAATAATAAAAAGGTCTTTAGATTTGTGTTATTAAATTTAATACTGTAATTAAGCTGCACTGACTTAATCTATAAGTCTTTTTTATGAAACTATGAGTATTTCCGAGCCTTGCCTTCTGTTCCATCTTAATACAGAGGCCGCTGTAATAATCTCTTCTGTATGCCAATGAGGTATATATCAAAAGGCTGCAGACTTTAAAATGTCCTTGCGATTTTGAAGACAGCAAATTAATCAAGCACTGCAGTCAGTGTCATTGTGAGCCAAAACTAACAGTTCATTGTAGTTAATAAATGAGAAATCCAAGAGGGAGATAACTGCAGTATCTCTGAACACTGCCTCATTCATGTGATTAGTTTTCTTTTCCTAGTAAAGCCAGACACAAATAATGTTTTAATTCAGTAGTTTAGACCTGTGGATCATGTTATAAGAATTCAGTGGTTTCTAAGAAGAATTACTTTCTCCTAAACATACTTTTTTTTCTCTATTCCATGGAAAAGTGAGTCCTGATAGAAGTAAAGTTTTTTGTGCAATAAAGACTGCTGAGATATCACAGCTCCGTGTAAGGGGAAACTACAATAATGGGACAGTGCATCTTCTTTGCTTGTTGATGTGCCAAGAAAAAAATATACTGGATATACTATAAGTTAAGGAACCTTCTTTATCTACATAATTAGATTTATTACTTGTAGAACTCCAGGAATCACTGGACTATGTAGTTCCACAAACATACCTAGAAATAAACATATGCACAGATTGGTACAAACATTTTTAATTGAAGAAAAACATCCTCATATTCTGGTTTGCCTTTGGATTAAAATTGTGTCTAATGGGATTCCTAAACAGTGGCGTCACTAGGGGGATACAAACTGCACTGGGTGACACCATCCGAGGGGTTGGCACCAAAATAGCAGAGCTGCTGTGACACTGTACAGGAAGTTGGGAGAGGCTGGGTGCTGCCGAGTAGCTCCCAGAGTGCTAGGCAAACTTCTAGCATGCTCTTGATACGTGCAAGAAGTTTAATTGGCGCATTGGGTGACACCAACCCTAGCGACGCCACTGTTCCTTAATACTCTCAACCCAATCTACTTCTCATCTTTAATAAGACTACTCCTCTGCCTTATCACTACACACTCACTAGCGTTTCCACATGTGTAACGGGCCATTTAGTGATAATGAATGGACCCCATAAACAGTAAATTGCAAGGACTTTACTCTCAGATTTTCAGGTCAACAACTTTGTTGACACATCAAACTTTTTGAAGAAATATCAGGCAAAAAACCCCAACAATAATTTCTTACTTCCGAAAAAGCAGATGAAATAATGTTTCCCCAGCGCAAGGTTTTGAGAAAACCTCTGTCATCTTCAGCAGTGCGTATGACTTGTCGTAGTTCTGAACAAATACAACACCAAAACTATTACTTTTATAGAACATCTCCCCAGTCTGACTGTTGAAACATAAAAACACATTTTCTTTTTACCATGATGGAAAATCTAGCTCATCAATCATAAGAAGAAATACGTGTGACATCAAATGGGAAAGAAACTATATCCGTCCTGTAAAACTCCACAAGCCAAGATGTCTGTTGTTTTATATATGGGGTAGATATTCAGTATTCCTGAAATGAATGCTTTCAGCAGCCTTGACAACATTAGCAGCCTCTTAAACTGACTGTTGTCTTATTAATAATGCCACAATGCATTTTTCATTTCAAAGGGATCTAAAGCGTTCTCATTAGTCGTACCTATTATAGGTTACAGTGTTTGTTTTTGCGATTTTCTTCACTTTTATGTACTGTGTGCAATCTATCTTCAACGGTGTTGTTGTTTTTTTATTGTGTACAGTAGCTCTAAATTACTCTCATTACAATTTAGATTTTATTTCTGCACTTGTTCCAGTTTGTGATGTATATACAGGAACAGTTACTGTTTGCTTATTCTAGGGGACATAAGGATATTCTTACATTTAACAGGAACTATATTGCCCTGCACACTTCTATTGGGTGATGTTGGTGGTGGCGAAGTGCCGGAATTCTGAACATCTTTGCAGTCATCTGCCGCACTTGACAACCCTATAGAGCACTAGCAATTGGGATTGAGGCAATTCCCCGAACCCCAGATGTCAGCGCATCGGTGTAATCCAACATGAAGAATTTCACCTATTTCCCGTTGGATTGGCAAACATTGATGGCCACTGACCTGCGTTTCTGACCAGCGGATCGGAGGTCACATTGGGGAAGAGGCAGGCAGATGTTTGGGGCCTTTAACTTATACCTGGGTATAACTGCAGGTGGGGCAGATTTCCAAGGTATAGAGAGATTTCGGTTTGAGAAGTGGTTGTCCAGACTCCAATCTAAATGTAAAAATAAAGCTGTCCAGCATTTGTGGGCTACATGCAAAATAAGCCAATATTTGCCATGCATGCATTTTGTTTTACCAACCTTTATACTATTGCTTATAGGGCCTGATTCGGGATGTAGTCGGCATCCCGGCATGCGGAATGACGATGGTCCAAATACCGGTGCCGAAATCCTGACAGGTCGGGATCCCAGCACCAGAATCCCAGCCAACGGCATCCTAAAACTAAGTATCGGGGTGTTAGGGGGAGGTTAGCGTTAGCTGGTGGGGTTAGGGTTAGGCATTAGGGGGAGGGTTAGGGTTAGGCACTGGGGAGGGAGAGTTAGTATTAGGGTGCGGGGAGGGGAGGTTAGGTTTAGGCACTAGGGGGGAGGTTAGGTTTAGGCACCGGGGAGGGGTCTTAGGTTTAGAGTGCGGGCAGGGGGAGGTTAGGTTTAGGGACTAGGAAGGGGGTTAGGTTTAGGCACCGGGGAGGAAGGGTTAAGATAGGAGTTAGGGTAGAGGTAGGGAAAATACTTAAATTTAGTTCCTATGGGTGTTGGGATTCTGGCTGTTGGGATGCCGCTGTCGGTATTCTGAACAGTGTTATCCCGACAGCCAGGATTTCATGCCCAACCCTCTTATTTCATCAGATTGGGCGATTATTTGCCAATGTGCCTGCGTATAAGTCACAAAGTGCATGCATCACAATCATTTTGTGATTACACACGCAGATAGAAATCATTCATGTCATGTGGTCAGTGTTTGGGGGTGGTTAGGTGAACGCAGGTGTGTCTGACCATTTAAATGCCATTTCATGGGCATGCATAAATTAGCCATAGCGATTGTTTTCGCAGCATGAGACCTCTCGGCGTGCAAGGAGAGCTGCAGTGTTTGCGGCTGGTCAGACTTGCCGAACATGACTCGTGACTCCTTGATGTGCGTCGATGGTACTGATATTTACTTAGGAGTGCGACATTGGACGGATATGAGAAGGCAGCAGCGGGCGTCTTTATGCCGGCTGCGCATGGCAGGCATTAGCATATTTTCATAGCTATGTTACATTCAAAATTGCAGCAGTGAACGCATTATCGCCCCCTGCTGGAACAGGCCCATAGTGTTTTGTCACTCATAGTCCATCTCTTCCACATTTAGATCTGTGTGAGCCCCTACACACAGATCACTTCTCACCAATCTACATTTACCATCCATCTACCCAGACCCTCTAAGGTGCCTTTTATTCCCCTTTATTTCACACTATACATAGTTAGTAAGTATTTTATAGTTGCTAAAGCAATGGGACTTCATTTACTTTCTCCTATAACGGTATCTTCCTTTCTAACATTTATGTTTTTTTTTTGTCTCCGCCATTTTATTTTGATTACTGTAATTAACATCTCCATTAGGTTTCCACTAATTATGTTACCATCTGTCATTACTTATGTCTGCTTATCTCCCTTCCTACATTCTTACTTTACTCACATCCACTGTACAGTATGTTTCATAAACCACTATTTTCCAATAAATTTTCAACCTCCATTACTTATCAACCTATAGTACTGCATTTTTCTTGCTGTACTGATCGAGCATCAACTGCATGTAAGTGTTTTCCCTCATAGCAATTTTGCCCCCATTTCTGGGCCCATCAGAAGGGGGCACCGCTGGTCAGGGCAGTGTACCCACTGCTAGACATCCCGCCGGGTATTATTTTAATGAATGTGCTGCTCCCTCCCAGTCTCCCACTGCTTCACCTCCACCTCCGATCCGGACCGTCCATGGCTGAACGGGGAGTGTGGGACTGGGTTGCCTCACCCTCCCCATGATGTCATGGCAACTGGGCCAATAGGGGCAGGATGAGATGGGGAGGGGGAGAAGCCAACATCATTCGGTGTGTGGGGTTTCCAGACCCCAGGTAGTGGCCGGGGCTCAAGCCAGACTGGGCATCTAATGTCATGGCCTCACCATATGTGCCTGCCACCTCACCCCTGTCCCATTAACATAGGTGTGGGTAATAAGCAACCCCCCAGCTGTTGTAGAACTACACATCCCATCATGCCCTGCCATAGTGTTGCTATTCGGCCATACTAAAACTGTTGCATGTTGGGATTTATAGTTCAACAACAGCTGGAGGGCTGCTTATTGCCCACCCCTGCATTAACATCACCCTGTGTGCATGCCACCTACCCCTGTGCTGGCCATTAACCCTCGCTATGTGTGCCTGCCACCCAGGGTCGGTGCTACCATTAGGCACCTTCAGACCCTCCAACATGACCCATTCCACCAGGTACAAAATGCTCTACTCCTGGAATTCCACCATAATGTATGATTGCAGCCACCTGTGGTGAAACACCGTTTCTCATCAATTAACTAGTTCAACACAGGTGACTGCAATCATAAATTAGGTGGAAAGTCCAAGAGCAGAGCATTTTGTACCTGGTGGAATGGGTCATGTTGGAGGTAGGCAGCACCTCTAAGGGGGAGGCACTGAGGCTGCTAGTACATTAATAAGGATGTCTCTGAAAGAGACATCCTTATTTACTCAACCATGGCAGGGCCGAGTCTGTCTGTCTGAGTCTGCAGTGCAGTTATGTAAGAGCCTGACAGCCAGCAGGGGCAGTGACTGACCCGCCACCTTCCCTCACTGCATGGTGGCTGCTCCCTCTCCCAGAACCAACAGCTTCTAATGCACTGTGTATAGTGAGTCCCTTATGCCTCTCCTCCCAAAGCCTCACCCATTCCTGCTCCTGTAACCAGCCAGCCACGCTCCATTGATGAACCTGGGAATATGAAGAAGGAAACCACAGAACCTCCTGCAATGAAAGGTAAGTATCTGGATGGATGGGTACTTATTAGTATTATATTCGGATACATTTTATCTTAAAATGTTGTATAATAATTAGGGGTGAGCGGGTTCGGATTTCAGAACCCCCCCGATCCGAGGCCGATCCGAGTCAGGCTCGACTTTTCCCGCCTGACTCGGATCTGAAATCGAGGCAAAACGTCATCATCCCACCTTCCGGGTCTCGCGGGTTTTGGATCCTATATAAGGTACCCGCGTCAGCGCCATTTTCTCACTCGGCTGTGGACAGTGAAGAGGGAGGGTGGGAGTTAGGGCTGGCTGGGCTGTGTAGTGTAGTGCAGAGTAGTGCTGTGCTGCGCTGTGCTGCTGTTGTCCATAGGGGCTGTGTCCACTACTTCAAAGTCCCATAAATAAAGGGCCGGCTGGTTTGACCGTTAAAGGGTGCTGTAACCCCCAAAGTACACTCCAAACCAAATAAAAAAATATTTTCTGTGTTTGTGAATTGTGTGCGCAGTAGCCGCACGTGCATCAACAAAGTAGTGCCAATCGTGCGCCTGTGTCATAAGTAAAGGGCCGGCTGGCTTGACCGTTAAAGGGTGCTGTAACCCCCAAAGTACACTCCAAACCAAATAAAAAAATATTTTCTGTGTTTGTGAATTGTGTGCGCAGTAGCCGCACGTGCATCAACAAAGTAGTGCCAATCGTGCGCCTGTGTCATAAGTAAAGGGCCGGCTGGCTTGACTGTTAAAGGGTGCTGTAACCCCCAAAGTACACTCCAAACCAAATAAAAAAATATTTTCTGTGTTTGTGAATTGTGTGCGCAGTAGCGGCACGTGCATCAACAAAGTAGTGCCAAGCGTGCGCCAGTGTCATAAGTAAAGGGCCAGCTGGCTTGACCGTTAAAGGGTGCTGTAACCCCCAAAGTACACTCCAAACCAAATAAAAAAATATTTTCTGTGTTTGTGAATTGTGTGCGCAGTAGCCGCACGTGCATCAACAAAGTAGTGCCAAGCGTGCGCCTGTGCCCCATAAATAAAGGGCCGGCTGGATTGACCGCTAAAGGGTGCTGTAACCCCCAAAGGGCACTCCAAACAAAATAAAAAAATATATTATTTTGTGTTTGTGAATTGTGTGCGCAGTAGCCGCACGTGCATCAACAAAGTAGTGCCAAGCGTGCGCCTGTGTCCCATAAATAAAGGGCCGGCTGGATTGACCGCTAAACGGTGCTGTAACCCCCAAAGGGCACTCCAAACAAAATAAAAAAAAATATTTTTTGTGTTTGTGAATTGTGTGCGCAGTAGCCGCACGTGCATCAACAAAGTAGTGCCAAGCGTGAGCCTGTGTCCCATAAATAAAGGGCCGGCTGGATTGACCGCTAAAAAGTGCTGTAACCCCCAAAGGGCACTCCAAACAAAATAAAAAAATATATTTTTTTGTGTTTGTGAATTGTGTGTGCAGTAGCCGCACGTGCATCAACAAAGTAGTGCCAAGCGTGCGCCTGTGTCCCATAAATAAAGGGCCGGCTGGATTGACTGCTAAAGGGTGCTGTAACCCCCAAAGTACACTCCAAACAAAATAAAAAATATTTTCTGTGTTTGTGAATTGAGTGCGCAGTAGCAGCACGTGCATCAACAAAGTAGTGCCAAGCGTGCGCCTGTGCCCCATAAATAAAGGGCCGGCTAGATTGACCGCTAAAGGGTGCTGTAACCCCCAAAGGGCACTACAAACCAAATAAAAAAATATTTTCTGTGTTTGTGAATTGTGTGCGCAGTAGCCGCACGTGCATCAACAAAGTATTGCCAAGCGTGCACCTGTGTCATAAGTAAAGGGCCAGATGGCTTGACCGTTAAAGGGTGCTGTAACCCCCAAAGTACACTCCAAACCAAATAAAAAAATATTTTCTGTGTTTGTGAATTGTGTGCGCAGTAGCCGCACGTGCATCAACAAAGTAGTGCCAAGCGTGCGCCTGTGTCCCATAAATAAAGGGCCGGCTGGATTGACCGCTAAAGGGTGCTGTAACCCCCAATGTACACTCCAAACAAAATAAAAAAATATTTTCTGTGTTTGTGAATTGTGTGCGCAGTAGCGGCACGTGCATCAACAAAGTAGTGCCAAGCGTGCGCCTGTGTCCCATAAATAAAGGGCCGTCTGGATTGACCGCTAAAGGGTGCTGTAACCCCCAAAGTACACTCCAAACAAAATAAAAAATATTTTCTGTGTTTGTGAATTGTGTGCGCAGTAGCCGCACGTGCATCAACAAAGTTGTGCCAAGCGTGCGCCTGTGTCATAAGTAAAGGGCCAGCTGGCTTGACCGTTAAAGGGTGCTTTAACCCCCAAAGTACACTCCAAACCAAATAAATTTTTTTTTTCTGTGTTTGTGAATTGTGTGCGTAGTAGCCGCACGTGCATCAACAAAGTAGTGCCAAGCGTGCGCCTGTGTCCCATAAATAAAGGGCCGGCTGGATTGACCGCTAAAGCGTGCTGTATCCCCCAAAGTACACTCCAAACAAAATAAAAAAATATTTTCTGTGTTTGTGAATTGTGTGCGCAGTAGCCGCACGTGCATCAACAAAGTAGTGCCAAGCGTGCGCCTGTGTCCCATAAATAAAGGGCCAGCTAGATTGACCGCTAAAGGGTGCTGTAACCCCCAAAGGGCACTCCAAACAAAATAAAAAAATATTTTCTGTGTTTGTGAATTGTGTGTCCGCATGTCCATCAACAAAGGAGCAGCGCCAAGCGTGCGCCTGTGTCCCATAAGTAAAGAGCCGGCTGGCTCATTTCTTAAAGGGTGGTGTAACCCACAAAGTGCACTACTCTCCAGCAAAAATAAAAAAATATTTTCTGTGTTTGTGTGCACCTTAGCCTCACGTATATATCAATATAACATAAATGGAGGACCAAACTTTCTCCGATAAAAATAAAATAGGGAAAATTCAAGAACCACTTCCTCCTAGTGCTGTTGCTGCTGCTGGGAGTTGTTCATCATCCCAGAGAGGAAGTAGGATCACCACTACTTTTACTAAACAATTGACCCTCCAACAGTCCTTAGCGAGGAGGATGAAGTACGACAGCAGTCATCCTGAAGCAAAATGTATAACTGAGGCCTTGACTGCTAAGTTGGTGTTAGACGTGCATCCGGTATCCGCCATTAGTGCAGTGGGATTTAGACAATAGATGGAGGTAGTGTGTCCTCGGTTCCAAATCCCATCTAGATTCCACCTGCATCCTTAAAGCAGCAGCGACAAGCATGCGTCTGTCTGTTAAAGGGTGGTGTAACCCTCAAAGTGTGCTCCACAAACCGTAAAAAAATTATTCTTTTTTTTTCTGTCTTTGTGAATTGTGTAGGCTGTAGCCGCACTTGCATCTTCAAAGCAGCAGCAACAAGCGTGCGTCTGTCTGTTAAAGGGTGGTGTAACCCTCAAAGTGCTCCAAAAAATAAAAAACTATTTTTTTAATGTGTTTGTGACTTGTGTGCGATGTAGCCGCACGTGCACCAACACAGTAGCAGCGCCAAGCGTGTGCCTGTGTCATAAGTCAAGGGCCGGTTTGGACATCTGGTCCGGACTGAAGGACGTGCCAACAATTTCTGACAAGTCTACTGTCACTGCATATGATACTGTCCTCAGAGCAGCAGCGACAAGCGTGCGTCTGTCTGTTAAAGGGTGGTGTAACCCTCTAAGTGCGCTCCACAAACAATAAAAAAATTCTTCTTTTTTTTTATGTCTTTGTGAAATGTGTGGGCTGTAGCTGCACCTGCATCCTTAAAGCAGCAGCGACAAGCGTGCGTCTGTCTGTTAAAGGGTGGTGTAACTCTCAAAGTGCGCTCCACAAACAATAAAAAAATTCTTCTTTTTTTTCCTGTCTTTGTGAATTGTGTGGGCTGTAGCCACACCTGCATCCTCAAAGCAGCAGCGACAAGCGTGCGTCTGTCTGTTAAAGGATTACATCGGTGACAGCATCCAAGTAGGCATGTCAGACAGTCCGTACATGTACTGGCAGGAAAAAGAGGCAATTTGGAGGCCCCTGTACAAACTGGCTCTATTTTACCTGAGTTGCCCCCCCTCCAGTGTGCACTCCGAAAGAGTGTTTAGTGCAGCCGGGAACCTTGTCAGAAAAAGGCATAGGAGGTTGCTTCCACAAAATGTGGAGAAGATGATGTTCATAAAAATGAATTATCAACTTTTCCAGGGAGACCAGCTTCCAGAACGTACAGAGGGACCTGTGGTGGTGGATTCCAGCGGGGACGAATTAAGGACAATTCCATGTTGCACCTCTTTTTTTTCTTTGCATTTTGTACTGTTTGGGGCCTAGTTTTTCAAACTGCCATCCTGTCTGCCACTGCAGTGTCACTCCTAGATGGGCCACGTGTTTGTGCCGCCCACTCGTGTCGCTTAGCATAGTCATCCATCTACCTCGGTGCAACCTTTTGGACATAAAAACACTATTGTGAGGTGTGAGGTGTTCAGAATAAACTGGAAATGAGTGGAAATTAAGGTTTTTGAGGTTAATAATAGCATAGGAGCAGAAAAATCAACACATTCTGTGATTTTAGCTGTTTTTATGCTTTTTTAAAAAAAAATACAGATCCAAAACACAAAACCCAGAACCCAAAACACCGAAGGGTGGTTTTGGCAAAACCAATCCAGATCCAAAACACGAAGAAAGATCCAGATCCAAAGCCAAAACACAAAACACGAAAAGTGGCCGGTGCACACCCCTATAATAATATTGTGTGGAGTGTTACCATTATAGGCTTATTTTGTATTGAGATATATGGCCTGATTCAGAGCCGGACGCAATTAGCGCTCGCTCGTCCAGAAAATAGGGGTGGCTATTCAAATGAACCGTTCGCTGTTTGCGGTCTGTTCACGCCTCTAGGTCTGAACGAGCGACCAAAACTTGCGGTCGTTTTTTGGGAAACTACGCCCCCTGGCCGCTCGCATCCTACGTCATGTCCGCTATTTATTAGATTAATCGAGTACATCGAACAGGGTATGGGCTGCTCGCTATTCTTGTGGTTGGTTTTTGCTACCACAATTTTGCGAGCAGTTCTGGCTCCAAAATAACCCAGTGACGTGGTCAATGACGCTGCTGTTTTAAATATGCACACCCATAAAACGCCCGTTTTGACCTTTAAGCACGCCTGTGATCGGATCTCCACTCCCCGTTTTCAAGCACCTTCCCCTGTAGAAAGAGAACCTCTTTTCATCAAACTTAATTTGCCAAGCACCATGCCCCCAACCACACCCCTAACTCCTCCCCTTGACACTCCCAGTTTTCCTCCCCTTTTGATAGTGTTTGATATCAATTTGATATCAAATTTATATTAACTATCATTTTTATATAAATTTTATATGAAGTTGAGATATCATCTTTATATAAATTTTATATAAAATTAGGTTTCATTGAAAGAAGCTGTGGTTAAAATAGCCATTGAAAAACCTCTTGTGTATAATTAATTTTGGGGCTGCTTAAATTTAAATAATGTGTTAGACAGAGTTTCAAATGATGATTGTTATAAAATAAGCTTACAAGCTATGTTATGAATATTGTTTATTTGATTCAAGTGAAATAGATATAAAAGTAAAATAAATAAATCTTTTCTAGCAGTCTGCTATGCCTACAAACAAAAGATCAAGCGTGTCACGAAGTGCGGCTAACCAAAAAAAGCAGATGAATAAGGCATATTACACTGTATTAAACCCCGACAGTTATAGAGGCCTTGATAAATACTGTATGGCCAATAAAGGTGCATTTAAAAGGTCCGATATAAAAAAATGGCTACAAAAACAAGATACATCTACATTACATACACCTGCTAGGAAAAACTGTAAAAGGAATATAATCTGCGTATTGGATATAAATTAACAATGGCAATGCGAATTGGTCTCGCTCGTAGACCTTGCTAAGTACAATGATGGATTTAAGTATATATTAACCATTATCGATATAGGCCCTCATTCAGAGCCACTCGCAAACAGCAGTACGCTCGTTGCGTTCCGATGTTGAATAACTGCGCATGCGTCGGTGTAACAGTGCGCATATGCGTACGGCAGATTGCGAGCTTTTTTGGTCTCGTTCGTCAAATAGCGTACAGGAAGTGACCTGTCAAATGTGATTGACAGAACAGGGCGTTTTTGGGTGTTGACGGGGGAGGAGATGGAAAAACGCAGGCGTGGCGAGGCGTTTTTGGGGCGTACATACATTAGCAAATGCGAGCGTAAAATGTGTTCGGACCGACTCATACGTCACTAGATGATCCTCTTTCCCTTCAAAATGCTCTCACAGCTTAGGGTCTGGATTACTCGACCACATTGGCGATGGCCTTCTCCTCCGTCCCGGGACTCCACGATGTTGTTGCGATTAATCGCGGGAGGGCTGAAAAGCAATTAGTGTTGGATTGAAAACCGGCTTGGTATGTGTTTTAAAATCAGTTTTTTATGATAGCACAAAACCGTACGCAGGTGGAAATCAGAGCTGCTAATGTCAGGATGACACAATCAATTTGCGTACATTTGTGAGGGTTTATTTTGCCCTCAATTTTGTGGTTAGGGCCTATTGTAACAATAATGTCATCATGTTTTAATTTTTGCACCATTTTATTTTTGCCTCTTGAATTTGCCTCGTTATATGATTTTTTAAACGTTCCTTAAAGAGCCCATTTTTTTTTTTTTGTTTTTTTGTTTTTTCCCAGTTTTTGCCTTTTGGTCCAGGATTAAATTTAACCCATTTGTACAATAATTTCACAATCCAATGTCAGATTTTTTGTTTCAATTTATTGCTCAAACAAAATTAAAAAAAAATAAAAATTTGGGAACATCTTTTTTTGCCAAAGATATGTCCCAAAATCAAACAAATTGGCCCAACATAACTGTTGACATAAACATACAAAAAAAATTTAAAAACATTTCACAAGAAAGGAGAGGGAAGTTTTGACCAGAAAGGAATATGAGCCAAGCACAGAAGGATTGTGGGAAAAGTCACCATTGCTGTCATCGTTTTTTCACCCGTTTGGATGGGGGAGGGAGGGCGCCAGACCGGGTCCGGGATGTCATCGGGCTGGCCTGTCCAGAGGCAGATGTTGTGGCCTCTGGACTAGGCACAGGGCTAGGCACATTTGGAGGATTGGCTGATGTTGTGCCAGAGGTGGAGGATCCTGATGTTCCGGCAGGAAGGGAGGTCGGCTCCACCATGTGCTGGCGAATGAGCTGCTCCAGGGCATTGGCGATGCGGATGTTGGCCCTGGTATTTTCCGCCAGGGCCTGACCAATGGTCACGTTGGCCGCAGCATTTTGCTCCAGGGCCTCAGCCACCCGTAGCAGACTGGCGTCCATCCTCTGCAGAATCTCCGTATGGAAATCCGATTTGAAATTGAGTTCTGTGAGGAGGGACACTGCCTGCGAGGGGGATTGCCCTGGACTGGTTTCTGCAGGGTCCTCAGCCGGATGTACTGGTATCTCCCCTGCCGAGCCAGCAGAAATTCGGCGGCCAAGGCTCCCCTCTGGAGCAGACTCATCCGCCTGTGTCTCTGTTAGGAAAAAAGAGAAAAGCCTCACATTAGAATCTACATATTGGCACAATAACATTTCATAGTTGATAACATCCAAAGATTTACCTGGGACAACATGAGGAGCCGCAAAGTCTGGCATGTCCGTATCCATGTTGGACACGCCAAACACCTCCACAGGCTGCACACACCCCTGTGCCAGCTCTTCTAAATCGGTCAACTCCAATGACACAGGGGTGGGACCCCCACCTGTCCCCCTTGCATGCCTAGCCCTGTACGCGAGTTTTTGCTTTAGGCGATATTTGAAGTCGCCCCATCTGTGGGAAAAAATGGAAGCCATTATCCTTTTGTTTAAAATGGTGTTTGTTTTTAGGGGGGGCAAGTGTTTACTTACCGCCGTTTGACATCCCGGGCTAGACGGACATAATCACCCACCCTATTGACAGCAACGGCTACCTCTTCCCACATTCTCCCCTTCTGGCTTAGACTCATATTCCTGTCTGCCTGTGGCAGGATGTCCACACACTTCTGTATCAAAACCTCCATCTCCTTTCTTGTGAAATGTGGCTGCCTTTTTTTTATGGCAGCTTTGGCCGTAATACTGGGCCCGGCAGCCTCTTCCATGTCATCCTCCTCACCTATTTGTGTAAATATTCAGATTTCACAAAATCACAACTTGCCCAATCTTATGTTTCCAATTAATCATTGATACAAAATGCATGAAAGACTTACCGCCTGACTCTTGGGCATTGTTTCCCTGGTCTGTCGCCATGTCTGAGGTCCAATCAAGAAATACCCCAGAATTTTAATGTGTTTTCGTGACGTATTTATACATGCGTCCTTATTTTGCGGCCGCATCATTGATTGTGCGTTCCTATGATCCCTCCTTAATTTGTGCGGGAAACGAAACACTATTTATGGCTTGGTGTGTCTCGAGTCGAGGTGGCGTTTTTGGATTGTTGGAGGTTACCTTGGCTGGAGTTTATTTTTTGCGGATAAAGGAGTTGGCGGTTGGAGATTATTTTGTTTGGTAGATTTGCGTTTTTATTTTCCGTTCTCTCTTTTTTTTTTTTTTTTTTTTTACCTCGTTTCTTGATTTGGTAAGTTTTGTGAAGTCTAACTTTTGAACAATTGTTGTTTCATTGTGTTTCTTCATTTTTGTAAATTTTGGATCCATAATTTCATATATTTTAGCTTTTGATTAATTTCGGACCCAAAGACCTTTTGATTTGGACTCTTATATATTTGCTCTTGGTAAGTCCATTTTTTATCTTTTATTTGTGAACTAATTAGCGCATTTTTACTACTTACTATTGTGACTTGTATTTGCGAACTAATTAGCGCATTTTTACTACTTACTATTGTGACTTGTATTTGCGAACTAATTTGCGCATTTTTACTACTTACTATTGTGACTTGTATTTGCGAACTAATTTGCGCATTTTTAAATGCTTATTAATAATTTTAATTTTTTTGAGGTTGCCCTTTCGCTTTTTGGGCAAACATTTCAACCCATTTTGATGTACTGTGTGCAATGTCGTTTTGCTCTTTTGCCATATGTGTGTTTCGCATATTTTAAGTTTGGTCTATCACAAAATTTAGAAACAAAAATGCACAGAGTGAAATTTTTCAAAAAATTTTTGTGATTAATTTCAGTTTGGACGTATCATGACAATACCCCGGCATGTAAGCAGCAATGGATGGTATCATCAAGCTAAGTTGTTTTGAATTTTCTTTTGGGGTGGGTCCAAAGCCTTACATTACAATCTTGCCATTTCAGGTTGATCTAGGGCGGATTGTTCTGGCCATGCTCCCGGAAGCCGACCAACCTCAATCTCGTCCCAGGTGTAGGCATCGTAGGCGTGCAAGGCCCCAGATATTTCGAACACGTGTCACCCTTTTTGGAATGCCCGATGATGAGGTTTTAAGACGCTACCGTCTTCCTCCCAAAATCATCATAGACACTCTCTAATTAATAGAGAGTGATCTTGAGTGGCAAATTGACAGTCCTACAGCAATACCACCACTTACGCAATTTATGGCGGTGTTACATTTCTGTGCCTCAGGATCGTTTCAAACAACGGTGGGAATAGTGGCAGGCATCTCACAATCCTCCTTTTCCCGGATCCTGAGGTCAGTGATGGAGGCACTTTTCAAGCACCTCCATCATTTTATTCAAATGCCTTTGGATATGTGGCCAAGGCCAATTTTTACCAAATAGCTGGCTTCCCACACATCATAGGGGTTGTGGATGGTACTCACATACCACTTCAGCCTCCAGCACGGCTGGAGGCCATATTTCGAAACAGGAAACACTATCACTCCCTGAATGTAATGGTGGTATGTGATGCCTCCCTCCAGATCCTGTCCCTGAATGCAAAATTACCAGGAAGTGCACATGACTCCTTCGTCATCCGGCAATCAGGGATATGGCACAAATTAAACAACCTACAAGCTGGTGATGCGTGGCTTCTGGGTAAGTGTAGACATTTAGTACATAACAATGTTAAGCTTGATACACAGTGATCCTGATGTTGTCTATTCTTTTTCACAGGAGACAGTGGATACCCTTGCATGCCCTGGCTGCTCACTCCTTACTTGGCTCCCACACCAGGTCCACAAAGTGAGTTTAATACCGCACTTACAGCCACCAGGCAAGTGGTGGAGCGCTGTATCGGCCTTTTAAAAGGGCGATTCAGATGCCTCCACCACTCTGGTGGCGAGCTCATGTATTTGCCGGATATGGTTTCGAAAATTGTGGTCCTGTGTGGGATCTTTCACAACATCGCCATAAGGAGTGGTGTTCCAATGCAGCCAGAGGATGCCTTACCTGAGGATGGCCCCCCCGAGGTTGGTCGGAGGTCAGTATGTGGGGGGGCCATACGCGATGATGTGGTGGCCCGATATTTTAGGTAATTATTGATCAAACAACAGTGTGTATACCCAATGTGTTACGGTTTTTTAACGTTCATCTTTTTTTTATATTAATTCTTGCACCATCTTCTGTTTGTTTGCATAATCTTTGGCACTCCCACGATGACTACTTCCTGCTACCCTTCAAAAACCTTTCTGTGGAAACTTCGGGAATATATTCAGACACCAATATTGCAACGCCATATTTGTGAAATCATGTGGGCATGGACCTTCGTCAACCAGTTCTTGATTTGTTGTGTGTTTGTTTAGTGTTTTTGGTATGTGGAGTTTTTCTGATTATCACTGTGTGTCTTGTTTGTGAGTGACCACTTTGTATTTCGATTTCTGTTGTGAATAAATATTTGGAGAGTGTAATTTGTTTCCTTTTTGGGCACGTTAGAAGCAAGTGTAAACAAAATCCCAAACGTTAATTTTACCTAAGGGGTAACCCAGTAATGAAGCAAGTGGAGCTAAAATGTAATATGTTTTCGGGGTACTAACCAACACAACAAGGAATCGTGTACAATCAGTTGCCTTCGTAAGATTGTCCTAAGCAGTTTGGCCACCAAATAGGAACCTGAAAAATGGTGTAAACTATCATGTTGACCACCACAAAAAAGGAAAATGACATTGGTACTGGGAGGTGTTTCATGTGCCTGTTTGCATTCAAAATACAACACACAATCTGTAGTGAGTTTCTAGGGCAAACCTTGCTTGAAGAGTCTACTTATGTCAGTGTAAAGAATCTTGGATTTACTCCAAACGCATGAGACAGAGCTTGATTTTAAACAGATTTATTAAGAAACAATTTAAAAAAAAAAAAAAAAAAAATTAATTCCGAAGGAGGACCAACAGATGGTCAAGGCCCTGCATTAGCCCGGTGACCTGCTCCCGCATACGGCCCACACAATTCTCAATCTGTTCCCGACGCCTCTGTTCCTCTGTGGGTGACAAAAGTTTGGGGATTAATAAATCGATAATGAAGCAACATTGTAAAAAAACAAAAAACAAGCAAACACAAACTTACAAGCTTGTGAGCCAAAAATAAATTACACGGATAAAACCCAGAACCCCAAAATGTTGTATGCCAAAAATACAAGGGCCCTAAAAAAAGGCACACAGGTGTGATATGTGTATGGTGACATCAGCAGGAACAGGTAAAGACAACCCCCAAAAATACCCTAAGGCGAAAAAAAGAAAAAAAAAATGGGGACGACACATGATTACATACAAACAATTTGTGGTGTCCAAAATAAACTTTAAAAACATACCGTTCTCCAAAACGAGAGAGCCAGAAGCCACTCCCTGGACCACCTCGGAGGTGGCTACATTCCCCAACCCGAGGGGCAAGGTGTTTTCGCCATCCTGGGAGGGGGTATTTGGAGGAGGGACGGATGGAGGAGAGGGGGAATTGGGCTGGAGGGGAAGTAGGCCAGAAATTTCGGCCACAGGGTCTGGGGAGGAGGGGGGAATAGAGGAATTGGGGGTTGGAGAGAGGGGCCGGGACCGGCGTCTTGTGTGGCGATGCCGCCGTAGTATTTGCAGTGCCCCTAAAAAATGACCAAAAAATTGTTGTTAGTTTCAACAGGAAACCAAAAAAAAAAAAAAAATAGGACAGACATGAAAACATGCACATGCAGATATGACTACAATGATTCAATAGGACAGACATGAAAACATGCACATGCAGATATGACTACAATGACTCAATAGGACAGACATGAGAACATGCACATGCAGATATGACTACAATGACTCAATAGGACAGACATGAAAACATGCACACGCAGTTAGGGCCCACAAGATAAACTTGAAAACCACAGTCCAGAACACTTACTTTCCGCAATCTGCATGCGAAAGCATGCCAGCAAGCGGGGCGTCCGCCGGTGCAGGTCCGACCACCTGCGCTCCAGCTGGCCAATATGTCGGCGTGAGCCGAAGGAGCGCAGGCGTCGACGTACCTCCGCATATGCGGAACGCTTGCGCCTGTTGGAGATGGGTGGAGGCTGACTGGTGATCCTCCTGTCCATCACCTCCGTCAGCACCAGCAGTTCGCGCCTGGTGAATGCGGCGGATCTCATGATGGCAATGGTGTTTTTTTTACAAAATATTTTTAATAAAGCACCACAAAAAAATTTGATTGGCTAATGTATTTGGGAAATTAACAGGACAAATTCTATTGGTTAGTGTATGAGTCATGTGTTCGACAGGGCCACAAATCTCTTGAGAGTTATGATTGGCTTGATGCAGTGACATGCGTAAGCAAATTTAAATAAAGAAATGAACCACAGAAAAATTGTGGGGAGACAAACAAATAGAACAATTGTTTAATTGGGGCTAACATGTCTTTGGAACAATAAAAGCGAAGGTTTCAGCCGTACGTATTCTGCGAGCAAATACAAACACGGACAAGATTAAAGTTTATTGCATTGTGTTGAAAAAAAAAAAAAATTAAGCTAATTGATACATTGATTGGCATGATACGATTGAGGGAGGTAGGCCGAAAAAACGAGCAGGTAATCGGAATCTGACAGTCCCACTTCCGGTTTGTACTTGTGCATGCGTTCCCTTCAAGCCATTTCGGGGATGTACGCTCGCTATTTGGCACGCTCGTTAGTCAGAGGAGGGGTCGCCTGAGTTTGGGGCGGATTTTTAGCTGCGTAGGAAAAAACGAGCGAGTGCTTGAATTTAAATATTTTTTTACGTACGGCGAACGTGCGTACGCCCACTTGTGAGTGGGTCTGAATCAGGGCCATAGTCAGTAAGAGAGCATGGGCTGTAAGCCTAATGACTAAGGGCCTGATTCAGAGCCGTTTGTAAGCGGCCGCTCCTTCGCTCCGAGCGATGTTTGCCCAACTGCGCATGCGTACGGATCGTTATACGCATGCGCAAACCAGTCAGTGCGGTCGAAATTCATGTGCTCGCAAAATAGCGAATGCCTGAAAATTTGAGTGACAGAAAGAGGCGTATGTGGGTGGTAACAGGGGAAGGTGCTTGAAAACGGGGAGTGGAGATCCGATCGCAGGCGTACTTAAAGGTCAAAACGGGCGTTTTATGGGTGTGCATAATTAACAGCAGCGTCAATGACCACGTCACTGGGTTATTTTATAGCCAGAACTGCTCGCAAAATTGTGGTAGCAAAAACCAACCACAAGATTAGCGAGCAGCTCATACCCTGGTCGAAGTACTCGATTAATCTAATAAATAGCAGACATGACGTAGGATGCGAGCGGCCAGGGGGCGTAGTTTCCCAAAAAACGACCGCAAGTTTTGTTCGCTCGTTCAGACCTAGAGGCGTGAACAGACCACAAAGAGCGAATGGTTCATTTGAATAGCCACCCCTATTTTCTGGACGAGCGAGCGCTAATTGCGTCCGGCTCTGAATCAGGCCCTAAGAACACTACAACTGTCACTAACGCTTTTGAAAAAATATTCCAGCTGGGTTGTATACCAAAGAAACTGTAAACTGATCGCGTTCTAAACAAAATCCTAAAAAAAGTGTTAGAAAAATACGATATATACATCATTTAACAGCCAATAACAGCGGCTGTTATAGAACGCTTCAATAGGACTTTAAAAACATGGATGTGGCGCTATTTCACAGTGATGAATAATTACAGATATATAGATGTTTTACAGGATTTCATATACAGCTATACCAGTGGCGGGGCGGGCCGGGGGGCAGGGTGCCAGGTGCCCACCGGGCCGCAGTGTCATGCGGGCCGCTGGCTGCGGGCAGTCTGTGTGTAGCGCTGACCGGACTGAGTTCGGTCAGCGCTACACAAATGACAAACGCACAGCCGCCGGCACCGGCAGCTGTATGTTTGTTTTGATCAGCAACCAATGAGAGTCTGTCAGACTCTCATTAGCTCTCATTAGCTGCTGCTGCACCCACTGCGGGAGCCGCTCCATCTTCCGGCTCCCGCAGTGGGCAATGGGAGAGGCGTCATGATCTCCCATAATGCAGAGCGGCCTGGCCCAGGAAGGACAGACGGAGGAGCGGATGGCGACGACGGAAGCGGGGATTCAGGTAAGTGTTTTTTTTTTTTTACTTCGTGTGTCTACTGGGGGAGGCGGGCACTACAAGGGGGAGACCACTACTGGGGGCACCACAAGGGGGGAACTACTGGTGGTACCACAAAAGAGGAACCACTACTGGATTGCGGGCACTACAAGAGGGAGGGCTCCACCCACGGCCACTCCAGGTTTTGGTTCTCGCAGCCTGGTAACAGGCTTGTTAGGGTTTCCACCTGAGAGTGGCCAATATAAGCCTAGTGTGTTTAGGGCTGATTGTCTCACCTGGGAGAGCAGACAGGGAGTTTGCTCAGAGACACTTGAAAACCTATCCGTGAGTGTTGTGCTGTGCCTTGGTTGCTGGTGAGGGCATTAGGCCCTGCCAGGTTCTGGTAGTGAGGGAACTACCTGTGAAGTTAGTGCCCCGACAGGGCTAGGATTTATGTTTATGTTTTCTTTATGTTACTTCTGACATTGTACAATAAAGACTGGCGCCGACCAGCTTGTACTCGAATCCAGTCTGGCGTACTGTTTCCCAGCTGCTGTGTGTGTAAGGAAGGAGTCCTCTACCCAGGAGAGGGACCCCCTAACCTGACTGTGTCACAGTGTACATAGACATTATCGAACACCAGAGGGTCAGTGATAGTTATGTGTCATAGCTACGTGCTGTTGAAATTAAGGGTTGTAACAATGATATGGTCACAATTCGATACAAGAAGCCCAATTATGTACCTTTGTGCAAAGCACATTTTGACACAATAGCTATAGAGATAAAGAATGACCAGAATGAGAACATAGCATTTAAGTTTGGGAAAGCGAATGTAAAACTACACTTTAGATGTCGCAAAAACAATTTTTATTAATCGGGCAGAATGGTCGCTGTTAAAAATTATGGTGATCCGGCGCTTTACGCGCAATATTATAAAACGCAAGCCGGTAATGGTTTACCCGGTTTTCACGGCAGCGCTTACATGTACATGTACGGCTGCGGTTTTGGCGGTATTTTTCAAAGTCTTTTCAGAAAAGTGCCTCTTTTCCAGAAAGGTCTAGAGTTAGCTAAACCGCACGTGAAGACCGCCGCGCGTAATAACGCGAAAGACGTTATCAGTCAAGTCATAACGGCCGTTGTGAATAAAATACATGAGGCAAACCAATCCCATCAAGATGGTTCAGGAATTATATATACAAGATAAGGCATGTCTAAAAGAAAACAGAAGTGAATGATAGTGCTTCCGCCTTGGGGCATACCCTTTTTAAATAAGTTGTGATAGTTTTTAAACAACATGTCTTTTATTCACTCCTAGTCTGCCAAATGCGCAAAAACAGGGCTGGATCTTTTTGACGTGCCCCGACACAAACTAGCGTAGAGAAAAGTCCAACCTTTAGCGGCGTTGTCCAACACAGCGCCACTTGAATTTTATATAGCAGCCAGCGGTGAGCACTACTACGACCTGAACAACATGTTGCTGTACGTGACGTGCAAGATTGTACGAGCCGGTAACACTCCAAGACCGAGGGGCTTGGGTCACCCTTATTAATTACCCCATAGCAACTTTATTCAGCCAAGTGGATGTTACTTTGACAACAGGCTCATATCACAATCCAATAATCTTTACGCCTACCGAGCGTACATTGAGACTATATTGAATTATAGCATGGACGCCTTGTCAAAAGCACACCACAGGATTATTTTAAAAAGATGTGGCTGGAGAACATAACAGCAGGGCTCTGTATAGCACTAATACAGGTTTCAAAAACATGCAAAAGCAACCGCACAGAGTCGCTCAGTTGAATTACTAGGACCGATGCACTGAGACCTTTTTCACCAACATAAACTAATTTTAAACGCTGTTGATCTGAAGATTAAACTCCCCTGAAACAAAGACTCATTCTGCTTAATGTCAGCGGAAGCAGACCCCTTTAAAATATAGATTTGTTGATACTCAATCTGACAAATTGTTTTCAGGCTACATAAAATTACATCTCAGGGGCAAGCAACAGCCGTCCGGCTATCCCGAATGGTGTACAGACTCTGAGAAATGCCAATCATATGTAGATGCCTATCAAAAAAATTAAGGGGTGTCTTTACGACCCGATCATATTCAAATCAATCCCTCAAAAAGACAGCTCTCAAAATTATTTTTGAACAGCTTATGGGATAAAATTGGGCAACACTGTAACTTACCCAATATGGCCCTAGTATCTGACCCCAACAAACTTTTTGAATATGCATTTTTACCCCACTATGAGGTGTCTGCTTTAGACTTCATAGATGATGATACAGTCATGGTAAATTGGAAATACACCAAAGATCATTACACCAACTCACGTAATTGTAATATATTTATAGCGGCAGTAATAACCACATATGCCCATATTGAACTGTACAATCTACTGGATAGATTGCAAGAGCGTTGTCTTTACCACGATACAGACTGTCATTTTTGTCAGCAGATTGGAATCCACCTTTGGGTGATTATCTAGGTGAACTGACTAGCGAAATCCTGGCGGGTGCACATATAACAGAGTTTGTCTCAGTGGGCCCCAAATCATATGGATATCGATTAAATAATGGAAAGACCAGTTTAAAAGTTAAAGGAATCATGCTCAACGTTGGTAATGCACAACATGTCAACTTTGACAGCCTGAAAGAGCTGGTCTTAGATTATCTTTTAAAGCCGGAAGGCGATGATCAGAAAAAAATTGTGATACGTCAACTCAGTATAGTGCGCTTTAAAAGGTATTGGCAGATTGAAACGCGCGTACTGCAGAAAACGCAAAAGTGCGTTTACACTAAACGGAGGCTTACAGATAACTTCACAACACTTCTGTTTGGGTATTGAGCTGAATATCAGGCTCCCTTTTCATGTATTTTATCAGGCCCCTCCAATTTGGGGAAACATTATTTTGTGAAAATGCTGCTGCAAAATTCCGCTATGCACCTCTCTATAATATTGTTTAGTTTTACGCTTGCTGGCAATCTATGTACGATCATCTGCTGCGTGATTACCCCGGTATGCGGTTTATAGAGGGTCTACCTGAAACTTTTAACGACAATCAACTTTTTCCCCCTTATAGGGTTAATAAAGCAGTGGTTGATGATTTGATGCATTCGCCTAGTAATAATTCGGAGATTGAGAAAGCTTTCACAAAGTATGTACCCCATAGAAATCTCAGTATCATGTACCTTGTGCAAAATGTGCTGTCAGGGTAAAAAGAGCAGAACTATACATTTAAATACTAAATATATGGTCCTTTTCAAAAACCCTATGGATAAAATACAGGTGACAATGCTGGCTAGGCAGATGTATCCTGGTAAATCAAGGTACTGTTTAGAGTCTTTTGAAGATGCAACCAGCTCTTCTTATGGGTATTTACTGGTTGATTAAGAAACAATACGCTTGATGAGTACCGTTTACGAAGCGGTTTATTCCCGCCAGATACACCAGTCGCATATGTCCTTAAACAGCATACTTCTAAAAAGCTGTAATTCTACAACTTTTAGTCATTCACCATAGGACTACCAACAGCAAGCATGTCAGCACGTCTACACCATAATTGGGCGCTTTTAAAGGCATTACTAAAGGCGACACCGACGCAAAGAAATGCTATTTTGTCCACAGCATCAAACAATTTGGTGACAGCCATTTGTGAGATTGCCCTCAACACGCTAAAAGGTAAAATACCATTGCCACAACGACAGTTGAATTACCTTAAAAAGAAGCGGAACCTTATAAAATTGCTATGTAATAAGAAATGCACCACTGGTAAAAAGAAGCGATTGGTGAAACAGTCCGGCGGATTTATTGGCTCATTGCTTGGTTTTGCTATACCGTTAATAACGGGACTTCTGACTAATTGTTGATGGAATAGGCTGAGAAAATGTATCTGGTGCCTCAGCAGCAGATAGATCGTTTACGCAACAAACCGGGTAATGATGATATATGTAAAACAGCCATGCAAGGTCTAGATGTAGAGATCATAAACATACTACAGAATAATGATTTATTGGAATATGATAAGGCTAAACATGACACCGCCGCTTTGCAGAAATATCTGTTGTTGAGTAAGCAGTCTGATAGAGAAATGTCAACTTTAGCTCTTTTAACACCCAAAACGCCAACTGTTCCTCAAACGACTAACTCTTGTCAGACAGTTCTAACGCTGTTTATCATGAAGTTTTGGACCGTGTTAATGTCCAGTATAGGAAGAACTGTGAAATACTTTTGAGTAAAATGACCGGGTCTAAACACATCACAAACTGGAATACTAAAGGCGAGTTTCTGTAAAATGGTAATATTGTACAAGGCTCCAACATGCTGGATTTAATAAAAAATATCACGCAAAGCCATAGCGTGTCAAGCCATAAAATGTCGGATGGCTGGGCCGGGATTATGCAAGCCATGGCTGAATTAAATATACCATCCACCGTAGTCCGCAATGCATCAAATAGGATGCACCTAGACCATTTAAAAGCAGAAACACATACCGATAGTGATGGCTATTTATCAACTCCAGCGTCGCTACAAACTTTTAAAAAAAGATGCTTAAATGTTTTAAGCACACCCGGGTTAACTACGACACACTGTTACTAAATGCCTAGGATAAGAAATGTAGAATTGTTTCAGGATTCCCCATGGTTGAGTCTATAATCTATTTCTATTGCATATTGTTTTTAAGCGTCGGTATTGTAATAAAGTTTAAAAAATGGTTGTTTATTATAGTGATGAAACATTGTACATAAAATGCTTCAAACAACGTTCTGATTACAATTGTTATAATATTGCAATGATGATGTATCTGTAAATATACTTTTTATGTTACAATAAAATATGTTTATGATTTAGAATGGTCTGTTTTGTACTTTATTTCTAATCAGCATTTTTGGAAGATGCTCTCGTTCACCCCACACAACATAAAGTTTAAAACCCTTGTTTATTATAGTTATGAAACGTTGCACAGAAAATGTTTCAAATACAGGGATGATTACATTTTACACATTTCTGTATACATCAGGGATGATTACAAATTACACATTTCTGTATACATATATCCGTATAATGCCTCAAACAATGACTTTTTGGCAGATGCCTTACAAAGTTTGCAACTAATCGGTCATTACATTTTGTATTAATACTATATCAGGATAGAATTTCCTCATATTTGTAATTTTTACACATCAAAAATATAAAGTAAATACAATATTGAGCACATACAGCGCTTGAAAAGTCTTTTCTTTCGTTTTGGTAACAAATGCTTTTTGAATTAAAATGTAAAATAAATATGATATTCTTTGGTAAAATGGCGCTGTTCGGTGAGAGTCCATAAGAATCAAAGAAATAACAAACCACCATTTCATTAAAATAAACGGCTAACCAGTGTTCACCAGGCTGTCCACTACAATGCGTATTTACTACAAACGCGCATGGATAATGCGCCAGTTTATCGGTAGGCAACATATCACACACGTAGGTTCCTTTAAAATAATTGTGCGTGCTTGGTTCTGCATACATGCAATTTATCTGTAGCATGTACATTCTTTTTTCAGTTTTGAATTTTTTTTTATCACGTAATGATAATCGTTAAAATAGTCGATAAAATATTAAAGTAGTTTCTTGCCCTTATAGGTAATCATACAGCACAATGCGCCTTTGATTAATCTCAATGATATTATCAAATAGAGCGTAAATTGTCACATTGACTGTCCGATCCAGCACTTCTGCAAAGCTAGTTCTTATCAGCGAAAGGTGTTCCCCGCACTCCTGCTCTGGTGACAGATCAAAAGCAAATAGCGTGTAGCCGTTGAGGTACTCTTCACGGTCAATCAGTAGTCCGACAGATTTCTGCTTATTTGTGATCTGTATGAGCGACATATACTCTCTTACAGCATTACCGTGTTCAAAGTCTGATTGAAATGGTTTTGCTGGGTGCAGCGTTCCATCCAGATAAAGGGATGCAAAGCTCACATTTATATGTTCAATACAAAGGGGGTTGCGATCAAGGGTTCCTGAAAATGCTTTGTGGTCCACAAATGCGGCTATGACTGTTTTCGGCACTTGACCTAAAAATAGATTTTCCAAATTAAACACTTTACTGCCTGCGGGTACGCTGTACATTTTCATTCCGACGTGGGTAATCGTGTATCTCACATTGCCATTCAGCAGGGCTTGCGCGTGCCCAATCCGCATGGCTGGTGAGACCTAGTACAGGTCTGTACTCTTTTCACAAACAGGAATGCTGCGCTGATCTGTATTTTAAAGGGGTCCACTTCCGCTGACATTAAGCAGAATGAGTCTTTGTTTCTAGTGACTTTAATCTTCAGATCAACAGTGTTTAAAATTAGTTTATGTTGGTGAAAAATGTTGCAGTGCAGCGGTCCTAGTACTTCAACCGAGCGACTCTGCGCGGTCGCTCCTGCGTGTTTTCTGAAGCCTGTATTCGCGCCATCTGGCACCCTGCTGTTATGTTCTCCAGCCACATCTTTTTAAAATAATCCTCTGGTGTGCTTTGTTGACAAAGCGTCCATGCTATAATTCAATATAGTCTCAATGTACGCTCGGTAGGCGTAAAGATTATTGGATTATGATATGAGCCTGTTGCCCAAAGTAGCATCCACTTGGCTTAATAAAGTCGCTATGGGATAATTAATAAGGATGACCCGAGCCCCTTGGGGTATCGGAGTATTTTCATCTCGTACGATCTTGCATGTCACATACAGCAACATGTTGTTCAGATCCTAGTAGTGCTCGCTGCTGGCCGCTATATAAAATTCAAGTGGCGCTGTGTCAGATAACGCCGCTAAAAGTTGGACTTCAGCGTATAGACTTTTCTCTACGCTAGTTTGTGTCGGGGGCACGTCATAAAGATCAAGCTCTGTTTTTGCACATTTGACAGACTCAGAGTGTATGACAGACATGTTGTTTAAAAAATATCACCAACTCCGCGCTTTGGTTTTCTCTTCTTTAAGTTGCGTCATCTCCGGTTTTTATTTAAAAAGGGTATGCCCAAAGGCAGAAGCGCTATCATGCGCTTCCGTTTTCTTTTATACAAGCCTAATCTTGTATATATTATTCCTGAACCATCTTGATTGGATTGGTTTGCCTCATGTATTTTATTGACAATGGCTGTTGTGGCTTAGCCGATAATGTCTTTCGCGATTTTACGCGCGCCAGTCTTCACGTGTGGTTTAGCTAACTCTAGACCTCTCCGGAAAGGAGGCACCACTTTTCTGAAAAGGCTTTGAAAAATACTGCCTAAACCGCAGCTGTACATGTAAGCGCTGCAGTGAAAACCGGGTAAACCGTTACCAGCTTGCGGTTAATAATATTACACGTATAGCGCCGGATCATCATAATTTTTAACAGCTACCAATCTGCCTGATTAATTAAATTTGTTTTTGCGACATCTAAAGTGTAGTTTCCCAAACATTCTCATTCTGGTCGTTCTTTATTTCTATGGCTATCATGTCAAAATGCGCTTTGCACAAAGGTACATAATTGAGCTTCTCATATCGAATTGTGATCATATCGTTGTTATGACCCTTAATTTCAACAGCGTGTAGCAACAGTACATAACTATTCACAACCCTCTGGTGTTCGATAATGACTGTGTACACGTACAATGTATATTGTCCACCGTTGATGTTGGCGCATGTCTTTAAATACCTAGTTTTAGGTTTTAAACCCAGTATTCTAGTCAGTTTAGCGCCAGCGGTGAGTTGGTACAACGGCTTGCTGTCGTAGGATATGATGTGTTCAAGCGGTTCGTATCATAGTTTTAAACTGCCCTCCAGTTTATGTCTCGCAATTTCAGCGTTGATTATGCCGAGTAGCGCATCGATTGTTTCATAATAACCGTTTTTAATGCACACCTTCATGACATCAGCATCTGGACCATCCCACTTTGTTATTTGCATTATACAATCGTGTATATCCAAAGTATTCCAAGTGTGTGGGTATTGTATCTCTGTAAGAGCTACTTCACATTCACCATTTAAGTGTATCGACTTTGCAAGTTTTGTTGTGTAATTAAAAATCTTATTATGCGGGAAAGTATCCGCTGACGCATTACTGGGTAAGGTTATGTAAAACGATTTGTTATCCATCGCTCGTCTTGTTTAGAGGTTGTTTCAGTTTATATATCTTTTATCTCTGATACAGTGACCCTACTGTTAAATTTTGCAGGGTAACCGCGCCACTTGACTAACATGTATTTTTGCCCCCTGACCATCTTATTTTTTTAAATCTTTTCCACTTTGTAAATTCTATTATAGATTTTGGGTATGCTTTGAAGTTCTTCGGGGTAAAAACTGCCTGCTATAACTTCACCGTACAGATCCGTCAATGTATAAAGAGGCTTAAGTCCTTTAGTGTTCATACCCTGTATGACAAATATTTCCTCAGAAAAATTCTGTTCATAGCCTTTCTGAAATATATCCTTATATTTCGAGATGCGTACATGTTCACTGACGGCTAAACGCGGCTGGATTTTATTCGTTTTAAAGTAATCGCCGTACATCGCCTTGAAAACCCTCAAAACATTAGAGGCATTCACTTCACGTGGCGTACACTTAATCGTTCTATTGTATGTGTTATTATAGCTGTATATAAAATCTGTAAAATATCTATATATCTGTAATTAATCTGTGCTGTGAAATAGCGCCATTGAAGTGTTAAACTCCTATTGAAGTGTTCTATAACAGCCACTTTCACGTCATTATTGGTTGTGAAATGATGTATATCGTATTTTTCTAACACTTTTTTTAGCATTTTGTTTAGAACTCTTTACTGCGATCAGTTTGCAGCTTCTTTGGTATGCAACCCTGCTGGAATATTTTCAAAAAGCATTAGCGACAATTATAGCATTCTTAGTCATTAGGCTTACAGCCCATGCTCTTTTACTAAATATATTGATAATGGTTAATATATACTTAAATCCATCGTTGCACTCCACAAGGTCTATGAGTGAGACCAAGTCGCATTGCCATTGCTGATTTATATCCAATACACAGATCATATTTCTTTGATAGTTTATCATAGCAGGTGTATGTAATGTATATGTAGCAGGTGTATGTAATGTATATGTATCTTGTTTTTGTAGCCATTTTTTAATATTGGACCTTTTAAACGCACCTTTATTGGCCTTATAATATTTATCAAGGCCGCTATAACTGCCGAGGTTTAATACAGTGTAATACACCTTTTTCATCCGCTTTTTTTGATTAGCCGCACTTCATGACACGCTGGATCTTTTGTTTGTAGGCTTAGCAGACTGCTAGAAAAATATATATTTTTTCTTTTATAGCTATTTCGCATCAAATAAACAATATTCATAACATAGCTTGTAAGCTTATTCTAGAACAATCATCATTTGAAACTCTGGGCCTGATTCAGAGCCAGACGCTCTGACAGAGCGCTCGCTATGAATCAGGGCTGGCTTCTGGTTTTTTATAGCGAGATGCCAGGAAGATGGTCGCGATGGTCAAGACCATCGTGACCATCGGGCTTGCAATGAGACCCTTGTAGTAGGGTCTCGTTGCCGCAAGCTTCAAACAGAGCCGAAATCCCTCCCTCTGACACTCGTGATGTCAGTGGGGCCGCCCCCAAACGGAGACGTTCACATGGGAAAGCCTCCGTTTGGGCAGCCACTCGGCCGGCCCGCCCACCAAAGGGGGTGTGCTGTCACTCAACATCGACAGCACGCCCCCTTTGGTACGAGACCCGCAGCGACGGATTGCCCGTCGCTATCCGGGTCTCGGGCATGCGCAGATGGAGCCGGCTCAGTCGTGCACATGCGCACTGGGCCACCATCGACCCGCTTGCGAGCGCATAGCGCTCAGGAGCGGGTCTGAATCAGGCCCTCTGTCTAACAACACATTATTTAAATTTAAGCAGCCCCAAAATTCATTATACACAAGAGGTTTTTCAATGGCTATTTTAACCACAGCTTCTTTCAATGAAAACTAATTTTATTTAAAATTTATATAAAGATGATATCGCATTAAAATCAACTTCATATAAAATTTATATAAAAATGATAAAGTTAATATAAATTTGATATCAAATTGATATCAAATTGATATCAAATACTATCAAAAGGGGAGGAAAACTGGGAGCGTCAGAGGGAGGGGTTAGGGGCATGGTTGGGGGAAAGAGGTTCTCTCTCTACTGTAATGGTTTGTGGAAGCTGAAGAAGGGGATGTACAGAGCAGTGGCTTCCCTTCCCACGGTGTCACCCAGTGCGGGGAGGGAAGTTGTGTTTTGCTGCGAAGCCTGCAGTGCCAAAAGGGGGTGTGGCCTTGCAGGAAGGGATATGGGATCGCGACCGAGCCCCCGTGGTCGCGTTATCACTGAGAGGCAGGGTGGGTGCCGGAGGTGCGTGCAGTGCCGGCCGGCTTCCTCACAGTGTGAGGAATCGAGTGCTGCACTTAATTATATAGTGCAGCACCTGGCTCATGTCACTGAGGGGGAGTCTGCACCTTGGTGTCACCCCTTGGTGGGTGACACCCGGGTGCGTCCAGCAGCCCCCTTGTGATGCCACTGGTACAGAGCACATGGGGTTTGATATATATTCCAACAAGAGGTGCAGTACTCGCAGGCCTAAGGTAAATGATCCACAATGCAGCAGATGTATTCCAACATTTCAGTGCTTCAGTAATATCCACATTAAACTATGGATGTGCGCTGGACCATTTTTGCTGGATTTGGATTTGGATTTGGCTTTGATTCGTAGACCGGCTTTGGATTTGGATTTGGATTTTTTACAAAAGTTTAGAAAAAAGCTAAAATCATATAATTTGGGCTTTTTTTTGTGCCTATAGTATTATTAACCTCAATAACATTCATTTCCAGTAATTTACAGTCAAATTAGACCACCTCACAGCTTATAATATTGTTTTCACCATTATTTGCCAAAGGTTGCAGTGAGCTGACTGATTACTAAGTGACAGAGCATTGGCGAAGCAGCACAGAAACCACAGGTTAAAGGCAAAGCACATCTATGAAACATTGCCACACAGCAGTGGCAGAAATTAAAGATAGTGCAAGATGGAATTGTCCTTGGGCCCTCCCACCCATCCTTATGTTGGATATTACAAAGGACATGCACACTTTAACAAACCAAGCACTTCACAGGGACTACTACTTCTGTTGCTGAAGTGGAGTAACAGTGCTTTTATACACAGAGGGCTACTGCTCAAGGAGTCACAATGCTTTTATACACAGAGGGTTACTGCCCAAGGAGACATGATGCTTTTAATTTATACACAGAGGGCTACTGCCCAAGAAGTCATGGTGCTTTTAATTTATACACCGTGGGCTACTGCCCAAGAAGTCACAGTGCTTTTATACACAGAGGGCTAAGGCCCAAGGAGTCACGGTGCTTTTATACACAGAGGGCTACTGCCCAAGGAGTCACAGTGCTTTTAATTTATACACAGAGGGCTATTGCCCAAGGAGTCACAGGGATTTTACACACAGAGGGCTACTGCCCTAGGAGTCATGGTGCTTGTATACACAGAGGGCTAAGGCCCAAGGAGTCATGGTGCTTTTTTACACAGAGGGCTACTGCCCAAGGAGTCACGGTGCTTATAATTTATACACAGAGGGCTATTGCCCAAGGAGTCACAGGGATTTTACACACAAAGGGCTACTGCCCTAGGAGTCATGGTGCTTGTATACACAGTGGTTAAGGCCCAAGGAGTTACAGTGCTTTTATACACATAGGGCTTCTTTTTTACACAGAGGGCTACTACCCAAGGAGTCATGGTGCTTTTAATTTATACACAGAGGGCTACTGCACAAGGAGTCATGTTACTTTTATACTCAGAGGGCTACTGTCCAAGACTCATGGTGCTTTTATACACAGAGGGCTACTGGCCAAGGAGTCACGGTGCTTGTATACACAGTGGGTTAAGGCCCAAGGAGTTACAGTGCTTTTTTACACAGAGGGCTACTGCAAAAGGAGTCATGGTACTTTTATACACAGAGGGCTACTGGCCAAGGAGTCACGGTGCTTGTATACACAGTGGGTTAAGGCCCAAGGAGTTACAGTGCTTTTTTACACAGAGGGCTACTGCAAATGGAGTCATGGTACTTTTATACACAGAGGGCTACTGGCCAAGGAGTCACGGTGCTTATAATTTATACACAGAGGGCTACTGCCCAAGGAGTCACAGTGCTTTTATACACAGAGGGCTCAGGCCCAAGGAGTCATGGTGCTTTTATACACAGAGGGCTACTGCCCAAGGAGTCATGGTGCTTTTATAGACAGAGGGCTACTGCCCAAGGAGTCACTGTGCTTTTAAACACAGAGGGCTACTGCCCAAGGAGTCATGGTGCTTTTATACACAGAGGGCTACTGCCCAAGGAGTCACGTTGCTTTTATACACAGAGGGCTACTGCCCAAGGAGTCATGTTGCTTTTATACACAGAGAGCTACTGCCCAAGGAGTCATGGTGCTTTTATACACAAAGGGCTACAGCCCAAGGAGTCACGGTGCTTTTAATTTATACACAGAGGACTACTGCTCAAGGAGTCACAGTACTTTTATATACAGAGGGCTACTGCCCAAGGAGTCATGGTGGTTTTATACAAAGAGGGCTACTGTCCAAGGAGTCACGGTGCTTTTATACACAGATGGCTAAGGCCCAAGGAGTCATGGTGCTTTTATACACAGAGGGCTACTGCCCAAGTAGTCACGGTGCTTTTAATTTATACACAGAGGACTACTGCTCAAGGAGTCACAGTACTTTTATATACAGAGGGCTACTGCCCAAGGAGTCACGGCGGTTTTATACAAAGAGGGCTACTGCCCAAGGAGTCATGGTGCTATTATACACAGAGGGCTAAGGCCCAAGGAGTCACGGTGCCTGTGTACACAGTGGGGTACAGCACCAAAAATATTTTTTTTTTCTTTTTAAACCTTCTTGAAAGTTTTGTTTACTTTTTTAAACTTTTTTTTCATATAATCACATCGATTGTTCAATATCACTTTTTTGATTCATTATCAACAATATTATTTCTGCATTTGTATTTTTTGCTGCATCTTTACTTCTCCCTCCTTCCTCTTATCAGCTGGGGGTGGGTACTAATTACCCATGGCCGGGCTTGTTGGAGGGGCCCAGACTCACCCACTCACTTCTCACCTGTCAGCAGCTTCTCTCCCCAGCCTAGCACATGCTGCTGTGTGCTGGGTTGCGGTGGGTCCATGGGGGCTGCAGCAGTCTCCACTGCCTGCACCTGGTCGGTGTGATTGCTCCTCCCCCCTCGATCTGTGTGGCTCAACAGCGCCACTATTAATGTTTTTCTTATACATTTTTTGTAGGGGGCATGGCCACGCCTTTGCAATTAGGCCATGCTCCCTACAGTACCCAGGCCCGGCACCTCTCTCTATGGCCCTGGCTGTATCTCAGTGGTGTAAAGGTATTTGGAGCCCAGGGCAAGATGAAAAATGGAGCCCCCAAACCTATGTGCATGCACTGAAATAGTGGGCGTAGCCACACACCATCATGGGTGTGGCCACTGAAAAGTGGGAGCATGTCAACATGACAACATGACACACCACAGTTTCTCGTCACTCTGGGAACATTCCTTTCCATTTCATATGCACCTTAGTGCCCCCAGTGGTAGTGCCCCTTATGCAATGCCCCCTGTAGTAGTGCCCCTTATGCAGTGCCCCAGTAGTAGTGCCCCTTATGCAATGCCCCCAGTAGTAGTGCCCCTTATGCAATGCCCCCTGTTGTAGTGCCTATTATGCAGTGCCCCATTAAAGCCCCTTAAGCAGTGCCCCAGTAGTGCCCCTTATGCAGTGCCCAATATATAGTGCTCCAGTAGTGCCCCTTGCACAGTGCCCCCAGTAGTGCCCAATATACAGCACCTATTATACAGTGCCCCTTATGCAGTGTCCAATATATATTGCCCCCAGTAGTGTCAAATATACAGTGGCCCCAGTAGTGCCCAATATACAGTGCCCCTTATGCAGTGCCCCCAGTAGTGCCCAATATATAGAGGCCCCAGTAGTGCCCCTTATGCAGTGCCCAATATATAGTGCACCTTATACAGTGCCCCGAGTAGTGCCCAATATATGGTGCCCCCATTAGTGCCCCTTATATAGTGCCCCTTATGCAGTGCCTAATATATAGTGTCCCTTATACAGTACTGACTGGAATCCCCGCTCCTGTGCCCGTTGCCACTGTCTGCTGCTCCCGTCCTGCTCGGCACTGTGGGAGAAATGTCATGACATCTCTCCCTTCACCCAGTGTGGGAGCCGGAAGGCGGAGCTCATAAGTGAGCTCCAGCCCGGCTCCGACCCTGGATACAGCAGCCAATAAGAGTCTGTATGACTCTTATTGGCTGCAGTGCTAAAACAAGCACCAATGAGGTCCAACAGCGCCCAGGGTATGTGCCCTGCTCGACCCCCCCACGTTACGCCACTGCTGTATCTTGACTATTAAAGTAATCCATCATAAATGTCCACATTTTCCTCATGTCTGTCTATTTTTTCCCTTTAATTTGTTATATGTTCTGACATCCACTCCTTATGAAATAATCACAGCTGTGGAGTGGTATATGTAAATATATTCATAACCTAAGTGTAATCTATTTAAATAGCCAATCAGAGCAGCTTTTTTATGCTCTAACCAATCAGAGCAAAGTAGTTCTCAATTGCTCACTTGTAGCTTGTTCCTAATTACTTACAAGGTCTCCTTCATTTATCAGGGATTTTTATATATTAACCATTTGATAGGATTTAAGATTATAATATAGTATAGAATAAGGAATTGGAGGGGAATATTTATTTAAATTTGAAGACATTTAATATGGTAGTTTATTGCTGCCAGCACCTGCCATTTGTTTCTAGTAGTACCACATATCAAATATTACTTTATTTTTATATATTACAATAATAAACACTGCATGATGTTTAGGATGAGCCCCAATGCTATCAGCACTAGACTGTTTTCTCTCTGGGGAGAGCAGGTACATATCGCATTGTGAGGTTCCCCAAGAGATTTCTGCCCTGTGCTCCCACAATGACAGTAGGGAATTGGTATGAAATACCGTCGGCCGCATTCCTGTCAGCGGCAGCCCGACAGAAGCAGAGTGCGACGCAGCGGAAGCCCGATAGCGCTGGAAATCCCGATCGTGGATAGGTAAGTATCCACTAACCTAACCCCCCTAACCCTAACCCTCCTTAGGGGTGCTGTTGAATTCGTCAATAAACCTTTTAATATATTCCTTCCTATAAACCTCTAAGATTCACCTGCCTAGAACCTCTAAGACAAAACCCTGCCTAAAACCTCTAAACAGAACGCTAATTGCGTACGCAGTTTAACCACAAATAAAGACAGGAGTGGAATCTGTGTTTCCAACACACAAGTATTATTCAGGTAAAAGTACAGTCAGTTACACGCAATCTATACATACACAAGTTAGGCGTAAAAGGAAATAATACAGACCCAAGTACGGTTATACATACGCTGCGCCTCTGGACCCAGAGATAGACTTCTGACTAGATATCCTCAGTTCACCCAAAATTCAGCATGAACTGGCAAACCAGTGTTTGGACACATGTATTTATTCCCCCCCAGACTGATACAGGACAAAGGGGGAACTTCCTGCTGATCTCATTGGTTCCCAGAGGAGAAGCATATGTAACGACACATTTAACAGGTTGTTTCAAATAGACTTTCCCTGCCTCTAACAGCCGGAGTCTTTCTGGTAACGCCTCCTGTAACATTCCATCAACTAAACATTTTGTTGCTTGTAAGTTCTGCGATCCGTAACTTGAGTTTGCATGATGCGATCTCTCCACCGATAACACTGGGATTCTGTAAAAAGCGTACGCATCAGAACGAAACCAAACACACCTTGCTTATCATGTATAATACCTTAGATATCAAAACCCTCTATTTCTTAGCATTTAAACTAACTTAACCAACTTGAATCATACAATTTGATGCTAATGGAACCTTGTGTGCGAATATGTAGTGTGTGAGTATTCGGGGTTTGATATAAGGACGCTAGTTATTAATGGGTGAGATTTCAGTGCATAATTTCTCATACACGAAGTGAACATCCAGCAGTGTGGATGGCTGAGGGTTGTAGTTCTACATGCCCTCTGTCAGCAGCCCCCCACCTGTTGTGTGTTCAAAGGAAAACAAAACCTCTTTTGTTCTCACAGACTCTTGTGTGAAATGCAAATGTATTACCACCTCAAGCTGTGGAATTTGGGGCCATTCTGTCTAGGATTCAGACAAATCCAATTGTGTAGATATTATATTACAATTGCCACAACTATACTTTATCTGCATCCAGGGATTCCCAATTTGTATGTAAAAATACCCATTGTCTCTTCTTATTTACTTTTACTCAGAAAGCTTGTTTTTCCAGTTGCCCTTGGTAGGTTAACAAAAACATTGCCATCTGTTCTTAGCTCCTGAGTTATAACTTGAATTGACGCTGACCACAAAAATGGTGTCTTGCAATCTCATTCCCAAAATGGAGTTTTGCGGCCATTCGCAAGATGGCGTCGCCGCGATTAAATTTTAAACTGAACTTGTCTCAGCCAACTATTCAGCTTCGACAGTCCACCCTTTCATAGCAAACAACATGCTATCACAATCTGCTATAAAAATTAATTTTGGGCTTACATTAACATATTATTTAGTGTTATCATGGGATGGCACAAGGTGGTTCTTAATCCATCAACAATGTGTCTCTAGGTGGGGGCATAAAACTACTATTATATGCACACCGCAGATCTTGGGAGATCATGTGACAGATGTGGGGATGCACCAGTCTTATAACAGTAGTTTTGAAGGGGAATTTGAGACTTTACATTGTCTGGGTGTTCTATAAATAACATTTCAATAATATCTTCTATGCATGTCTAAATATTATACATTTAAATGATGGTACTTCCTAGCTCAGGGTTGTAGTGCAGTTCTGTATCTACATCAGTATACATATTATCATTTCTGACCACCATCATAGTTTCATCCCTTCGTTTCACTCTGTTTTCACATTTTCCACACTTCAACACAATAGGAACACACCGGACGCATATGCCAATTACTATGATGACAATCAGTATAAGGATCAAGAATTTGCCTACGCTGGCGACCACTTCCTGGACCCACTCTCCTAGACCCGAGAACCATTTCACTGGGTTCAGCCATAACACCCATCCTTCTATCTTTTCCCCTGCTTCAGCCACTGATGCGTTATGGTTCTTACGAAATTCCCACTTTAGCTGCAGAATCTCATCCATGTTCTGGTCTATCACCTCCTTAGGGTCGCTGGTATCATTGGTGACATAAGTGCAACACTTTACTCCAAATTGGGTGGCTAACGTTATGCAATACCCTCCAGTAACAGCAGTTAAATAATTCAACACTAGCCTGTGTTGCACTAGTTCTTTCTTGTACACTTGCAATTCTCTCCCTGTGTACCTGAATGTGTCATCGTACATCTCGGTGATATTATCTATTAATTTAGCAAGTTCCTGGATATATCTAAAATTTAAAGTACCCCTAGCAATTCTGGTGGGATCCAGGGCGACTAAAACTTGGAAGCCAGTTGTCTCACTGATTAACTGAGTGGCTTTATGCATATCACCAGGTATCATATTTCTCTTGCCTCTGTGTTCATATTGTGTGTGAAGATATGGTGACGGTGTGTTTTTATGTATTCCCAACATTTCAACATGTGTGAGGGTCATAACTTCTGGGACAACTCTTCCCAGATAACACAAACCTTCGGAACTCGGGGAGAGCCATTTATACACTTTTCATCCACATATAAAATATACATTATCAGGGAGACTATAAGGAATGGTATGCATCATTATCATTAAACACATTTCTCTTGCAAACAATCCTATCTCAGGCTCTTCCATCTGGTATATGCAAGTTTCTGGTTGTATTATTTTAGCACAATAACCATCTGGTACTTTACCAATCATTTCTTTGGTGGAGCTCAATGTATACCGGTACCTAAAATATTTCCCACTTGATTTAATTGAGCGTAGCAGATCATAGTTTATGGACTCATTATCAGCTCTTTGTGAGAAGGTCATCGTCTGATTATTCCCCGTCACTTCCCAACCTCCGGGTTTATTGGGGTTGGTTATGTTTAAACATAAAAGTGATTTATCTACTTGAAATTGATAGAGTTTGAAATGAGGCGGTTTGGATGAGAGGAATTTTCCATCCAAAGTTTTCCCATTTTGTAATTCTAAAATTTCCGTGATATTCAGCGGAAATGGCACCAACCCTACATTATGCTGTCCCTGTGGCACATGTGAACACACCCAGCAATCGGTTTGATTTAACACTTTGCCTACCATGCCATGATAATCCTCTAGAGGATACCCACCCCAGTATGGATTATATTTAGGTTGGCACCGTTGGATACAGTTCTTATCAACTAGGGACCCACAAAACTCACAAATACAGGAATCTTCAGACGATAACCCTTCACACCTTCCCCGAGTATCCGGAATGACAGCTCTCTTAACAATAACAGTACTAAGATTGGTCAGACACTCCCCTGATTGGCATTGCACTCCTCCTTTCTCCACTCCATCAGCACTGCCATCAGCTCCTGTTTCCTCAATAGGTCCCCCACCACAGACACTGGGTATTCCCGAACTGACCAGGATGGTGAACACTCTAAAAGAGAATATGAAAATGAACACAGCAGGCCCGTCCATTGTCACAACAAGACCTGCAAATTTCTCTCAGTTCTGGTATCTCACTCCAACCTTTTCAATCCTCCCGGAACAAGCTCGCGAGTGACAGATCCACACTATCAGCTTTGTCTCCGACCTGTTTCTCCACCGGTTGATTGACCTTTTTACAGTGAGTGGAATGGACCCAGGTATCTCTCTAGGCCACCTTCAAAGATGTAGTACTTGTCAGCAGCACCTGGTACGGACCTTCCCACCGATCAGTCAAACAACCTGAACGTAAGAAATTTCGGATCATTACATATTCTCCTGGTTCAACATCATGGCAGTTCATTTCAGGCATATCATGGGACAACAATTTCAGTTTCTGCTGCTGTTGCTTTAACTGCTTACTCATTGATATAAGATACTTCACAGTTACCTCATTGTTACCCTTTAGATCTTCCTGTGGACTTATAATCAAATGAGGTTGTCTACCAAACAATATTTCAAATGGGGACAGATTCAGAGGAAATCTAGGAGTGGTCCTTATACTATGTAGGACCAAAGGTAAAGCTTCTGGCCATCCTAGTCCAGTCTCCGCCATGATTTTACTTAGCTTATTTTTAATAGTCCCGTTCATCCTCTCTACCTTGGCACTGGCTTGCGGTCGGTAGGGGGTGTGAAGTCGGCTATTAATACCCATCAGCTTACACATATTTTGGAAAACATCACCTGTGAAATGGGTACCCCTATCACTTTCGATGATTCTAGGGATACCGTACCTGCATACAAATTCCTGAACTATTTTCTTGGCAGTAAACGCAGCAGTATTAGTGGCTGCTGGGTAGGCCTCAACCCAGTTAGAGAATACGTCTGTGCACACTAATACATACTTAAGGTTCCTGCAGGGTGGTAATTGGATGAAATCAATTTGTATCACCTGGAAAGGTCCATCAGTCGGTGGAATGTGGGACGGTTTGGTAGGGATCGCTTTCCCTATGTTCTTTCTCAAGCAGGTCAGACAGGACATTGCTATCTTCTCTGCTTGTGAAGAAAACCCTGGTGCGCACCAGTATGCCCTCACCAACTTGCACATGCCCTGTTTACCCAGATGAGTCAGACCGTGTGCTGCTTCAGCCAGGCTGGGGTAATATGCCTTGGGGGCTACTGGCTTACCATGTCCGTCCCTCCAGAGCCCGGAGGACTCTTGCCCACACCCCTTGGACTTCCATATGGATTTTTCCTGAATTTAACACAAATTTTGCATCTCAATTAATTTCAGCATATCAATGGTTTGGAATGACATAATTGTTTCAATTGGAGAAGGCATTTTTAACCCCGCTGCCCATTTTGCAGCTTCGTCAGCTCTGTTGTTGCCCAGTGACACTGGGTCATCCTCACATGTGTGGGCTTTGCATTTAATTACTGCCACTGCTTTGGGCAGTTGGATTGCTTCTAAGAGATGTTTTATGTGTCGGGAGTGTGCAACTGGTGTGCCTGCTGCTGTCATAAAATTTCTGAGATGCCATAGAGCCCCAAAATCGTGCACCACCCCGAACGCGTACCTCGAGTCAGTGTAAATGTTAGCAGATTTGCCTGCTGCCAGTTCACATGCTCTAGTCAGTGCTACTAACTCTGCCACCTGGGCTGAGTGAGGAGGACCGAGAGGTTTAGCTTCCATGATGTCTGTGTCATTTACAACAGCATAACCTGTACATAATTCACCTGTGTCTGTTTGTCTATGACAACTCTCATCCGTATAGAAAGTCACATCCACATTCTCTAAAGGTGTGTCATGTATGTCAGGTCTAGCAGTAAAGGTCTGATTCAGATATGTCATACAATCGTGGGTGTCATCATGTCTGCTGAACTCACCTCCCGCCAGCAACTCCTCTCCTTCCACCCTTTGTACATCATGTTGTACATATGGCAGGTATGTTGCTGGATTCAGCGTACTGCAACGTTTAACTGTAATATTTGCAGGAGCGATTAGGGCTAGTTCCCATTTGGTGAACCTAGCTGAGGAGACATGTCTGGTTTGAGCTGAGTTCAACAGAGCAGATACAGCATGGGGAGAGTAGACAATCATATCATGGCCCAATACTACGTCCTCACTTTTACTCACCAATAAAGTGGTAGCTGCTACACTTCTCAAACAGGTGGGGAGTGATCTTGCTACTGTGTCCAAATGGGCACTGTAGTATGCTACGGGCCTACTGGCATCACCATGTTTTTGTGTAAGGACACCTGCAGCACAACCATCGGCTTCCGTACAATATAAATCAAAAGGTTTTTCATAATCGGGTATTCCCAATGCAGGAGCTTTTGTCAGGCTATCCTTAAGATTAAGAAAAGCCTGTCAGTGTGTGTGACGCGATCGGGCTTTGAGCAAGTGACTAGTTCCTGTAAAGGCAAGGCCAAAATAGAAAAACCTGGGATCCACATTCGGCAATATCCACACATTCCCAAGAAGGTACGAATTTGCTGTTGATTCTGCGGCAGTGTCATGTTTTGTATGGCCTGGATTCTATCATTTGTGAGATGTCGTAACCCCTGGGTTAGGCAATGTCCCAAATATTTTACTCTGGGCTGGCACGGCTGTAACTTGTCCTTAGCCACTTTGTGTCCTGTTTGCGAGAGATGAAGTAACAAAAGTTTAGTATCATTCACACATGACATAAATGAGTCATAACATAGCAATAAATTGTCCACATATTGAATTAGAACTGATCCATTGGCAGGTTGAAAAGCTTGTAAACAGTCATGCAATGCCTGGGAGAAAATACTGGGGCTGTCTATGAAACCTTGGGGCAATCTGTCCATGTATATTGCACACCTCTGTATGTAAATGCGAATAGGTACTGACAGTCAGGGTGGAGAGGCACAGAGAAGAAAGCAGAACAGCGGTCAATGACAGTGAAATGGGTTGCATTTGGTGGGATCTGCATCAGGATGACAGCTGGATTCGGCTCTACAGGGAATTGGCTCTCTACTACCTTATTAACACCTCTAAGGTCTTGCACCAGCCTATAACCCCTCCCACCACTCTTCTTTACTGGAAAGATGGGACTGTTGGCTACACTAGCTGTACGAACTAAAATTCCCTGTTGCAATAATCGCTCGATTATTGGAAACACCCCTAGTTCTACTTCCTGTTTTAGTGGGTACTGGGGAATTTTTGGAGCTTGCCTACCGCTTTTTAAGTGTATCATTACCGGGCTTACGTCTGCCATTAATCCAGTGTCCTGTCCATCTTTTGTCCAAAGGGCATCTGGAATTTGGGACAACATTTCATCTACTTGTGATGGATTTTCTTTTAAAACTGTAGAGTTGTACATTATCCTTTGTGGGGTGTCTAACATATCCCGCACCTCGTATACCATTCTCTCTGGGATATCTAAATATACACCATCAGGGGTGCAATATATGACACATCCCATTTTACATAACAAGTCTCTGCCCAGCAGGTTAGTAGGAGCCGCGGCAGCCAGAAGAAAAGAATGTCTGGTATACAACGGCCCAATACTAACTTCTGCGGGTCTGGTTAAAGGATAACGTTCCACTTTACCTGTCACACCCATTGTTGGTATTGTCTCATTGGTCATCTGTAAATTAACGGGAGATTTCATCACTGTCTTGGTCGCCCCTGTGTCTACAAGAAAAGGATATTCAGTACCAGCTGCATCAACCATCAAGACCAGTTCTTCCCTAGTACTTCCCGTTAACCTGACTATCTGTAGACTACAGGTGTGACCTGACCCCTAGCGTTGGCTACCATTCTCCAATAAAGCATTTACGGCTACAATTGGAGCTGGTGCTTGCTGAATATTTGCTGATCTCTGTGCATATCCCTTATGGGGATATCCAGGTTTCCCTTGGTGTGGGGTCCATACTCTTTTTACTGTGCAGTTTCTACTTAAGTGTCCTGTTTGTTTGCAATTAAAACATGTCCATGATTCAGGTGAAAGCATGTGTTGTTGTGAAGTTTGAGCAGAGGGCAAAGGTGGTGGATATGGGTAAGGATAGGGAGGGTAAGGGTATTGTGGGGGAAAAGAAGTGGGTGGATATCCTGGGACCTGTGGTTGCATTGGGTTAGTGGGATAGAGTTGTGTTTGTTGTTGAGTGGGGTTAGTGAGAGCAACTTGTTCTGGCATGAGTGTGTGTGCAAGTGCAAGCGTGTCTGTTGGCTGTGATGTTAACGTCATTCTCTCCAGAGCTTGTATACTGACAGCCATTAATTCTTCGCTCTGGGTCTCCCTCATTTTTTAGATGTTTTTGTCATGTTCTATGGCAGACTCTATGAGGTTATCTATTGTAAGTCCCCGCCAGCCAGGCTGTGAGGTCTGAACCCGAGTTTTTAAATTCTCTTTTAACCCATCCATTAATATCGTGACTATCATTCCCCTGTGGTGAATGCTATCTTTAATCTCTTCTATCCCAGTGTACTGGGTGATAGCCTGCAGAGCCCGGTCGCAATATTCTTCTGCAGTTTCACTCTCTTTTTGTTTGATTGTGAAGATTTTGTTCCAGTTAACAACTACTGGAAAATATATACCCAATTGAGTCACAATGCGGGAAATGTTACCTTGGTTTACTTGGTCTGTTAAGGGAACGTCGCCATCCAATACACAGTCCGTGATAAATTTTGTCACGTTGGTATTGTGTGGCAGGCAGGCCCTTAACACCACACGCCAATCTTTATTAGTGGGCTCATGAGAACTACCCAAATTTCTGAAAAATCTTTGACATTTGGCTAGTTCCTTTTTGGGATCGTTGAAATCATTTATGATGGAATTCAGTTCTGCTCTTGTCCATGGACAATGCATTACTACTTCCCTCGTGGGCACTACACTGTTTGCATCTGCATTTCCATTCGGAACAGTTATTGTCCGAATGGGATGCAGACCGGCAGCGTTGCTACCTCTGACCTGGTTACCTTGCTGGGGGTTTAATCTGCTGCTGCTACGTATGGTATTAACAACTTCCTCAATGGGTGCCGAGTGTATTAACACTTCCCTTGCTGTTACCGATGGAGATGGCGGCACCACCCGTGATTGTGGTGATGCAGCATCTATCATTTGTACAGCATGGGAAATAGCAGACATTACAATAGGCTCATCTTCTACATCATAAACATTTTCTTTATGGTTACTTAAGAGGGGGTACAAATTACTTGTTACATTTTTATTGGTATTTTTGGTAACCGTACTTGCACCTCCATCCACATAAGGTGGGGGAGGTGAGCGTGAACTGCTGGCAATACTCTCCATGACGCTACTTTGCCGCCCGTGCGCGCCAATTTGCGGCTCGCCCGTATTGCAACTCAGCGTCGCGGATGTATTTTCTGGCAATGCGTTCACAACGCTAGATTGCATCGTTTGCACATTTTTAAGCCAAGCATCCCGTTCATGCTGCCATATTTTTAAAAATTCAAAATACTTAATCTTTTTCTCTCGGAATCGCACCATACTGATGTGATCCTGGACATTATCTAACACATTTTTGTCAAAACTACCAATTCTGGGAAACGGTCTAACACTCTTTCTCATCATATTAAACCATATATCACAATACCTTATTGCATAAGTACCGTACTTAGTATGCATAATACGACGGGCTGATCCAATCGGAGCCTCCATTAGCAGCACATCATTGCTTAACATTTCTACCGTTTGCGTGGCTCCCATTTTGAGACAATTCCTACGCTTTTCAATAAAAATTTAAACTGGTGAAAGACAATCAAGATACTTTCACTTACCTGTGAACGATTTAAGTCGGCGGCGCACACACACCTGGATAAGATTTCGTAAGGCCACTTCCACACCTAGATAAGTTTTGAAACAGGCAACTTCCAGACCCAGATAAGCTTTAGTAAGGTAACTTCCAAACCTATGAGAGTTTGTATGTCGGCCACTCTCACGCACCTCTATACAACAAAGACAACATGTACACCTGCTACTGTGTTTAGAACGGTAAAGCTGCTTACCGAGCGACTAGGCTAACCTTTGCACCTAGCCCTTAAGGATCATACGGTACCATTAACTTTAGGGAATAAATTACCCCTACCAACAATACACACACACTGTTACACACTTTTTCTCTGCGCAGAAAATAAACGTTTAACCCAGATATTGGTAGATAGAAAAAAATGTAAACCTCAATGGCTTTGTTCAAACACGTGGCAGCAGAACCGGAAGTGCGTATACGCTATTGTGCGATCGTCCGCATACACAATTATGCGACTACCACACAAGCGTATAATTACTTCTTTTTTTAACTGCGTAAGCAAAAATGCATTTCGCTGCGTACGCAAATACTGCAGCACCCCTCTACACACAAGGTTCTATCAACAGAGGAAAAACAAACTTTTTTTTCCTCTGTTGTCCCTGGATTCTAATCAGCGCTTCCTCTACACAATAACCGGCAGTACGCTCTCAGCAACACTGTGGTAATGAAAGACTAATGCGTCTCCCAAAAGGCGCCTCCACCCTTTTGCTGAGAGAGGACTGACCGAGTGTTATCGTGTATCAGATAGTGTGATAAACCGATGAGCCCCCACTGTTGAATTCGTCAATAAACCTTTTAATATATTCCTTCCTATAAACCTCTAAGATTCACCTGCCTAGAACCTCTAAGACAAAACCCTGCCTAAAACCTCTAAACAGAACGCTAATTGCGTACGCAGTTTAACCGCAAATAAAGACAGGAGTGGAATCTGTGTTTCCAACGCACAAGTATTATTCAGGTAAAAGTACAGTCAGTTACACGCAATCTATACATACACAAGTTAGGCGTAAAAGGAAATAATACAGACCCAAGTACGGTTATACATACGCTGCACCTCTGGACCCAGAGATAGACTTCTGACTAGATATCCTCAGTTCACCCAAAATTCAGCATGAACTGGCAAACCAGTGTTCGGACACATGTATTTATTCCCCCCCAGACTGAAACAGGACAAAGGGGGAACTTCCTGCTGATCTCATTGGTTCCCAGAGGAGAAGCATATGTAACGACACATTTAACAGGTTGTTTCAAATAGACTTTCTCTGCCTCTAACAGCCGGAGTCTTTCTGGTAACGCCTCCTGTAACATTCCATCAACTAAACATTTTGTTGCTTGTAAGTTCTGCGATCCGTAACTTGAGTTTGCATGATGCGATCTCTCCACCGATAACACCGGGATTCTGTAAAAAGCGTACGCATCAGAACGAAACCAAACACACCTTGCTTATCATGTATAATACCTTAGATATCAAAAACCTCTATTTCTTAGCATTTAAACTAACTTAACCAACTTGAATCATACAATTTGATGCTAATGGAACCTTGTGTGCGAATATGTAGTGTGTGAGTATTCGGGGTTTGATATAAGGACGCTAGTTATTAATGGGTGAGATTTCAGTGCATAATTTCTCATACACGAAGTGAACATCCAGCAGTGTGGATGGCTGAGGGTTGTAGTTCTACATGCCCTCTGTCAGCAGGCCCCCACCTGTTGTGTGTTCAAAGGAAAACAAAACCTCTTTTGTTCTCACAGACTCTTGTGTGAAATGCAAATGTATTACCACCTCAAGCTGTGGAATTTGGGGCCATTCTGTCTAGGATTCAGACAAATCCAATTGTGTAGATATTATATTACAATTGCCACAACTATACTTTATCTGCATCCAGGGATTCCCAATTTGTATGTAAAAATACCCATTGTCTCTTCTTATTTACTTTTACTCAGAAAGCTTGTTTTTCCAGTTGCCCTTGGTAGGTTAACAAAAACATTGCCATCTGTTCTTATCTCCTGAGTTATAACTTGAATTGACGCTGACCACAAAAATGGTGTCTTGCAATCTCATTCCCAAAATGGAGTCTTGCGGCCATTCGCAAGATGGCGTCACCGCGATTAAATTTTAAACTGAACTTGTCAATTTTAAACTGAACTTGTCAATTTTAAACTGAACTTGCCAATTATTCAGCTTCGACAGTGCCTAACCCTAACTTCCCCCCCAAGTGCCTAACCCTAATCCCCCCTCTAAGTGCCTAACCCTAACCACCCCTTTCCCCGCTGCCTAAAAAAGTCCCCCGGGGGGGTGTCTAACCCTAAGTTCCCCCCGGGAGCCCTAAACCTAACCCTCCCCCCCCCTGCGGCGGTCCGCTCGCGGCGCCCGGCATCACTACGATCGTGATGCCGGGCACCGGTCTCCCGGTGTCGGGGAAATGCGGGCGTCTACATCTAGATGCCCGGCATTTCACCCTTGCCGGGATAAGACAGTCGGGAAGCCGGCTGCCGGTATTTAGGCAGTCGGCTTCCCGATTGCCTCCCGACAGGTGGACCCCATGCTTCAGGGTTTCCCTATTATCGTGCGCATGGCCTGTCATAGCCTGGTGCTGCTTGTAGCTTTTGCCAGGCAGTGCTCATATATTTTGTGTCCCCTGCATTAGCTGTAACCAGTACAGGCTATGAGCGCTGGTGCTTGATTTTCATATGGATTTATTTATTTTCTATTTATTTCAATATACATTCACATACATAGCCATTTTGTCATCATGATGAAGTTGGTGATGATGACTGAGCTGCACAGTATAACCATATAACAGTGCAATGTTTGTAGCTCGCATTTTACATTTGCTCAACTCTACATGAGCCCCAATGTGGTTATAGTGTTATTACTTCAAGTCTTATTAAGTCAATGGAAAAGCTAAATGTAACCATGCTCCTCTCTGCTCCGAGACACTAGCACAATTCAGCAGGGACAGGTGTAGAAGTTTTAATGGTTAAAGTCTATTTGTTTTCTACAGTTTGTAGTTTTCAGTCATGAAAGTGGATTTGCATCAATATAATTTGTATTATTTAGTTTGGCTGAATATATGCCAATGTAAAGGCCATGAGAATGAGAGAGAGAGGAGATACTTTAACTTAAGGGTGGCGGCTAATTAACTAATAATCTGCAGCTTTCAAAACAAAGGGCATATGTTGTAATAGAGGAGTGATGGGTCCCTGAAGAAATAATACACTCATCATAGATGATAGGTGTCTGTCTGTCCGTTCGGGCTAATCCCGAGAACCACTGGACGGATCTTTATTCAGTTCTCACTATTCTATAGAGCATTTGTCGAGGAAGGTTTAGGTTTTTTGAAACATTAATGTATGACAAAAGGGAGTGGAGCAGTGACGATTTTAGTAAAGCGAGTCAATGAAAAAACGGACGTCTGATTGCTTTCTTGTCTTACGCTGCCTAAACCGCTAAAGCTATATCACAACGATGGACTTTATTTTATACCATGTAGAGATTAATACGTACTATCCAGTGTATCCAGAAAAAAACTATGTAAGCCCTGTTTACTGATACAAACAGTTTTTACCTTTTATTACCATTCCTATTTCATTTATGTGAAAAACAATTAATTTCCAGCAAGTCCCATTCCCAGTAAGAGTCTGCTTTGGCGCGACAATAAATAAAGCACAAGGGCAGACACTTAATGTGGCTGGAGGTGACCTAATTGGAGACTGTTTTTTTTATGGACAAATTTACGTGGCCTGTTTGCGTGTCATGTCAAAAATAAATCTTTTTGTGTTGACGTCAGTAGGAAAAATGACTAATGTCGTTTACAAGGCAATCTCAGTTAAAAAAGACTATCGCTGTAAATTCACAGTTGCTCCCATGCAAAGCTGGGGCGGGTCGCTAGTTAAATCTAAAATGCTATTCTATGTTTAAATAATATTTGTAATAATGATATTGTCAGATAAATGCATCTGTGTCCAGCAGAGTTTTTAAACAATGGTAATTAATATTAGTGACCACTTATCCAGCGAGTGTAACAGAAGAAGATATTGAGGAATGTTTGTGCAGGATCCGTTAAAAATCCTGACAGTGAGGATGCCGGCGCTTAGAATGCCAGCGCTGAATCCCGGCACCTGTCAGAATCCCGGCGCTGGAATCCTGGCACCGGAATCCTGACAGCCAGCATCCCGGTAAGATAAGATAAGTCCCAGCCAATTAGCTCCTAACTGTCACTTTATAGGCTGTGTTTGAATAATGGCAAGTAGGAGCTGATTGGCTGGGACTTATCTGTCTCCATTTCAGGGGTGTATCTAGGGATCCGAGCACCCCTGGCAAGGTAATGGACTGGTGCCCCCTCCCTCCATAATTTCAGGAAGTGCCCCCAGTAGTAGTCCCCCCTATTCAGTGCCCCCAGTAGTAGTAGTCCATATACAGTGCCCCCATTAGTGGCCATCTAACCCATAACGTGCCCCCAGTAGTGGCCTCCCTATACAGTGCCCTCAGTAGCGGCCATCCCCCCCATAACATGCTCCCAGTAGCGGCTCCCCTATACAGTGCCCCCTAGTAGCCACACTCCCTCCCTGTGCTGTGCCAGAAAAAAACACACACACACACAGAAAAAAAAGCAATTTACCTGATTCCCGTTCCTGCCAATGTCCGCCGTTGTCCACTCCTCCGGGCCTGCTCTCGCTCTGCAGTATGGGATGGGAGAGACATAATGATGTCTCTCCCATCACCTGCTGCGGGGGGAGCCGGAAGGTGGAGCTCATAAGTGAACTCCAGCCGGTTCCCTCCGTGGACGCAGCAGCCAATGAGAGTCTGTCTGACTCTCATTGGATGACTGCTATAACAGCCGCTGGTGGCTGTGTGTGGTTGTTACTGTGTAGGGCAGGCCTCTCTCACTGCGGTCTGCCCTACAATTGTGAGGTCAGGGGAACTTGCAGGGCTAGTTCAAGCCCCTGGGGTAGTCCACCCATTGGCTGCTGGTGGCACTGCAGGACGGTGCCCCCTCTTTGGCCGGCATCCCTGGTGACTGCCATCCTGGCCAATGGGTAGATACACCCCTGCTCCATTTTATCTCTCTCCAAGGCTTAGTGAATAGACTAAGTGAACAGACCCCTAAAGTGGGAGGGTTAGGTTTAGCGTGTGGGGAAGGGGAGGTTAGGTTTAGGGACTAAGAGAGAGGTGAGGTTTAAGCACCAGGGAGGGAGGGTTAGATTTAGGGGGGTAGAGAGAGGGGGAGGGTTAGGATGCTGACCAACAAGTGTCGGGATGCCTGCGTTGGTATTCTGACCTCCAGGATCCTGATCGCTGGCATCCCGTATTCAACACATTTGTGCTGGCCACACCACGACATCACTCATGTACAGAACAAAATCTGTGACACAGATATGTCTGTATTGTGGCTTCCCTTTGACAACACTCTGTCTGAGGGGGAGCCACCACCAGCCGTAGCTGTGTGAAAGAGGGGAAGAGGCAGGGAACAGTCTGAGCATGAAACAAGCAATGATGTATCATTCTATGGTATCAATTCAGTTAAATGTGAGCTTGCAAAAGCAAACTAGCGACACAGAACCCACAAACATTCCGACAAGGTGTGCACCCGAGAAATGCGAGATTCAATTAGAAATGGTGATTTTCAGGACTCTCAGTGAGGTTGTGCGACGTTTCAACCATAAGTGACCTGGCAGAAGTGCTTGAAAAAGTGGGGAAAGCATCTGAGACCCACAAAAAATTGGCGGCAAGATAGCAGGACCTTATAGTTTTTAGTTACAAAATGATGGAATACAACAGACATAATAAAATCAAAATGTCCATAAAATCTGCAGGACCTGAGGACCTTTTACGGTCTCCTCAAAGGCCATGGTGCCACCAGATTTGTGCATTAATTTCAGATCTGTTTTAATACCAGATCAGGAATTTCTCCTAAATGCCTTGGTTTTTTAACATTAAACTTCTGGAAGAAGATACTACAGTATTAACATTTTTGTCCTGATGGAATATGCTTAGATTACAGCATGGGTCTACAATTCTAATTATCAGGGATTTATAGTGATGGATAGTCTGCAAGAAAAAGGAACAAATTAAATTACTGGAAAGCTAGGACGCTAGCGCTTCTAATTCATTAATGTCCCCTGCTAGCTCATTTTCAGTCATTTACATATGAACCAGTAATTTACAGAGTTGAGTCAAAAACAAATCTTCCAAAAACCTATTACGGGTTGTGTCAAAGAAAAACACTGATATGCGACAATTACCATGTTGGCTATTTAACTTAACACTAAGAATCTGTGTTTTAATATTAAGTTGGATGGTTTTAATTCCTTCTCTGTCACAGTTATGATAGAAACATCTGATTACTCAGAATATGTAGCAGAACACAATAAATGAGGTCTGACGTCTCTCCTGCCACCCTTCATGCTTAAAACAGCAGTAGCAGATGACTACTTCCATCCTACAATGATTGAAAGAGCATGGAGGAAAGTTTCAATGGACTTTTCAACCTTATATTTAATTTCCAATGCAGCTCAGTTTAAACAAAGGGGCTGATTCTGAGGGGCATGCATGTGGCTTTAGTTACGGGCAGCTACAGTAGCCTGATTTACTACTTTAGGCTAATGCGAGAATCCTTTCAACCAATGTGGAGTTCCTGCATGCGCAAGCAGAAACCTGTGCTGTACATTGATTTGCTTGTTTTAAATGTGACACCTCTAGGGGTAAATTTACTAAAGTGAGAGTTTTTAGAAGTGAGTTTTAGAAGAGATGTTGCCCTAGACTCTGGTCTAAACCGTTCCTTACCACTGTGTGTGGTATATAGCATGTTGGCAATTTTATGTTTTTTGGCAGTAAAGTTTCCTTTTATAGTTTTCCCTTCCTAGCCGCTAGTTGGCATTATTCTGGATTCCTCCCTCTCCTTCAAACCAGACATTCAGCACCTCTTGCAGTCCAGCCATTTCCATCTCAAAAATATTTCCAAGATCAGGCCCTTTCTCACCCAGGATGCTACTAAAACCCTCATCCACTCACTTGTCATCTCCAGATTGAACTACTGTAACGTCCTCCTTTCTGGCCTATCTGACAACCACCTCTCTCTAATCCATTCTGTCCTAAATGCTGCTGCTCTGTTCAATTTCCTCTCCAAACATTTTACATCTGCCTCCCCTCTCCTAAAATCCCTCCACTGGCTCCCTTTCCCCTTCAGAGCCCAATTCAAGGTTCTTACACTCACTTACAAAGCCCTCACCCATTCCTCTCCCATTTACATCTCTGACCGCATCTCCTATCACACTGCTGTCTGCCTTCTTCGCTCAACAAATGCACATCGCCTCTCCCGCAACTGATTACATCCTCCCTCTCCCTCCTGCAAGATTTTGCCCGTTCTACTCCCTACCTCTGGAACTCTCTCCCTCTTCCCATCAGACTCTCCACCTCTCTACAAATCTTCAAACAGACTCTTAAGACCCACTACTTCATAGGATGAGAGCCATCCTGCTCTCATCCTAAACCCGCTGCTACTTGTTCCTTTCTCCCTGTCTACCCCTTTTGTGTCGCACTTCTCTGTCTGCCCCACCCCTTTAGAATGTAAGCTCTCATGAGCAGAGCCATCTACCCTCTTGTGCTACTCCTTACTTATACTTTCATCTACTCCTCACCCAGGCTCTTAACACCTGGTTGCTTATGCCCTGTTGCTTATTTGAGTGCTATGATCACTAATGCAGCAATATAAATATATATATATATATATATATATATATATATAAATAACTGGTAATAAATAAATTAATAATATATATATGTATATATATATAAACCTTGTCCTTGTCCTGCATTGTATTGTACTGTAAGTCACTTGTTGCTTGTTCACTTATTTGTTTATGTACTTTGTAAAGTGCTGTGGAAGGTGCCATATAAATGAAGTATAAAAATAATAATAATAATAATAATAATATTAGTTAAAGGTGATTTTTTTCTTTCAAATTGTGAAATATTGATAAGATTTCAGGTGCCCTTTCTTACATCTTCTTTCCCTTTGACCACCTTTAATAGATGTTAAAGAAATATTATGACTGGCAGCTGCCACAGCACTAGTACTGGGGTGCTCCTGCTCTTCTATCGACTGATCCATGATTAATTTGAATTTTGACTTCAGGTCAGTAATAAAGCTGCTTTTGCTCAACTTAACTACCACCATACCTAGCGATTGTACAACAATCTACCTTTACCATGTTACCTTTACCATGCGGTTTTATTAAAAGACTGGATTTTTTTAACAGCAGCAAAAATAATTTTTTCCACGTATGATTTTTTGGGGTGCAGATGATGGGGGGACGCCACCGCTCACAGTTGCTGACACTGGAAAACAGATATGTAAAAATTTTTTTAAATCCTTTGCACAAACACTGGCAATTGTTTGAATGCATCAGGAACAGAACAGGTCTCCTTTAAGAGTACATTTTTGGGTTGCAGATGAGGGGGAGAATCCACCATAAACAGTAGCTGACACAGTAAAACCCACAGACACAGCAGAGCATTTTTTTGGATAGATAATCTTGAAATCAAGACTGTGGGCCTGAATCAGCAAGGGTCGCAGTAGCAAAGACGCACGCAATCTGTCAATTAATTTGCTTTGCGCATGAGTAGATTGCAGTGCGCGAGAACTAGGAATTGTGATGGGAAATACATTTGCAGAGGCTACGCACACCCAGAGCACATTGATTGACAGTAAGTGCCATTTGTGGGTGGTGATGGGGGTTGGTTGGGCGAACGCAGGCATGCCAGTGCGTTGCAACGCCGTTGCAGGGGCGTGCACAAATTATCCACTGCAATACCTTACGCTGTATGAGGGTTCATACTGTGTGCTGAAGTTAGCAATTCCTGAGTGAGGTCTGACCTGTCTTAACTGTGCGTATGGATCCGATCTTACACGATGTTTCTGATTATTTCGCTATGTTACCCAAGTATACGGATGTGTGTAAGGGGAAGTGGGCATCCTTATGTTAGGCTGTGATCACAATGCGATTGCAAACATTTGCATTTCACCTCTATTATTAGCAACTGCGGGGTGTTTTTTCTAGCAGAATAGCGATCCTTGGTGAATCAGGCCCTGTGTCTGCCATCATACACCCAAGTAAAAAGCAATAAACTGCAGATTTTCTTGAGAAAAAAAAGTGCAGGTTCACATTAACAAATAAACAAGAGCCTATTTTATTTTTTTGCAACACCAAATACAGGGCCTGATTCAGCATGGATCGCAGTTGCTTATACGCACGCAATCAACCGATTGTTGCATACTGCGCATGCATATGCATTGTAGTGCGCGTATGCCAACTAGCTATTGCGATTGGGACTGCGATTGCAGAGTCTACGCAAACCCATCCCAGAGTGATTGACAGGAAGTGCCGTTTGTGGGTGATGACGGGGGGGAGGTTGGGCGAAAGCAGGCGTGCCAGTGCGTTAGGATGGCGTTGCAGGGGCGTGCATAAATTAGCAATGAGGCCTCATAGCATGCACTGAAGTAAGCAATTCCTGAGTGAGGTCTGACCTGCCTTAACTGTGTGTATGGGTCCAATGATACTCGATGTACCGAGTATTTCGCTATATTACCAAAGTATACAGATGTGTATAAGGGGAAGTGGGCGTACTTATATTAGGCTGCGATTGCAATGCGGATGCAAACATTTGCATATCACCGCTGATATTGGCAACTGCGTTGCGTGCGTATAAGCAGAATAGCGATCCTTGTTGAATCAGGCCCACCATTTGTTTGCAGTGTGTGAGTGTGCAGTGTGTGTGACAAACAAAACAAACACACCGACAATGATGCTTGCAGTCACCCTTCCCAGGAACTGGCTCCATCTACAGTACCTACTACTATTTTATCTCTTCGTTCTACACTCCGTCCTAATGGAACCCTAATGGCGCCCCCCACAACTACAGCCCACAGTCCAATATCCTCTCCCTAAACTCTTCTGTGTGAAATGGTTCCTGATCACAAGGTAGGGACTTTTACATGCAATCCTAAACACGTGAGAATCAAAGCCATGAAAATGACTCATTTTGAGATCCAAGCTTGCTGGAAAAGAGATACACTAGGATTCACTAAGCTCATTTCTAGCCATAACCAGGGGTGTGGTGAGGGTGGTTCCAATGTAGCATGAGCTCCGGGCATCAAAATGGACAGAGGGCACCATCCAGGGTTCTGGAATTCATGGGGCTGCACAGTATGATGGCCACCTGTTAGTTTTATCTCAGTTTGTTTGCTCTATATTCTAAATAAATTGCGAATCTGAGATCCGTTTCTACATTTCATGCTCCTCAAGATGCCCAGATTGCCTCCCCTCTTGCCCTCCCTCCTCTGTGATCATCTTCTGTCACCTCCTCTTTCCTGCCAGATTGATTACATTCAATTGTCACCTCTTAAATTCCCTCCCCTCTCTACCCTATGATCCGCTTTTGGCCCCTCCCCTCTCCTTTTCTTATAGGCTTCTGTCACTGGCCCTCTCTGCTTGGCTTTGCCCTTCCCTTCTCCTTTCTTATTGGCCTCTGTCACCTCCCCCTCTGATAAGCACTGACCTCTCCCCTCTCCTCTTTGATCCCCTCCCTCCTTCTGTCTTCATTCATTCATTCATTCATTCATTCATTCATTCATTCATTGTGCTTAAATGGACTTAATAGTTACACATCTGAGGTAAAATCCTAAACTTCAATTATAAAGTATGAGATTAAAAGGAGTGACTGCTTTGCTATTTAAAGTAATGGAGGTGTTCCCAGGCATGACCACACAGTGTTATTTGAAAGTCTATTTGAAAGGAAAATATTAGGAGACCTGAAATGAAATTAATGGTTGTATACAGAACATGACATGATTCGTAGTACTCACATTAATATAGGTGCAATGTATATTTGTGAAGTAGTAGCATAGCTGAGAAGGGAGCTTCCCATAGGTGTTCCCACTCCAGTGAAAGCTGCTTTGGGCAGTAATTGCAGTAATAAGTTGTGCACCCTGTGGAATCTCACTCTAGCACATATACTCTGTAAATTTCAGTAATATGATCAGAATATATAATACAATCTGCTCTATTGACTAATAACAATGATTCAAAAGAGCAAAAGTCAGATCCTTGGTGCCATACATAAATACATATATAAAGCAATGCCAAAGGAGCTACCCCTTAATGTCAATGGGACCTCAATGCCCAGCGTGATACTGCAACTGTTTGCTGTTTTTCTCTTCTCTTCAGTATTCACCCACAGGCTGGCCATACCCCATTGGCACAGTTCAGTACAGTACAGGGAATGGGGTGCGCTATGACATGCACTTTGTCCGGACGCCATGTTTCCACGCTACTCCTCTGGCCATAACCTATTGTATACTGTAAGTCTACTAATTTGCGGCATATACAGTACATTTCAACTAGTCATCCTCACAAGCTGTGCATTGCACTGCTACTAGATGGGGATGAACATCCCCGCTAAGCAGTGCTATAGCCCATACCAAGCAATCATATTTTATTATTAGAAGATTAGCCCAATAAGTTAAATATTGTTTGTTATTACTGCAATACTTTTCTATTTATTGCAGTGGTGTAACTAAGGTATTTGTGCCCAGGGTAAGTTAAAAAATGGAGACCCCCGCTAAGTATGTGTGCGTGCTGAAATAGTGGGCGTGGCCACTCAAAAATGTGGACATGTCAACATGACACACCACCATATCTTGTCACTCTGGGAACATTCATTTCCATTCCATATGCACCTTAATGCCCCCACTAGAAGTGCCCATCTTGCAATGCCCACTGTAGTAGTGCCCCTTATGCAGTGCTCCCGTAATAGTGCCCCTTATGCAGTGCCCTCTTATACAGTGCCCACAGTGGTGCCCATTAAACAGTTCCCCCAGTAGTTGTCCCCCCTATGCAGTGCCCCTTATACAGTGCCCCCAGTAGTGGTCCCCCCTATGCAGTGCTCTCAGTAGTGCCCCTTATACAGTGCCCCCAGTAGTGGTCCCCCCTATGCAGTGCCGTAACTAGACTTTTTGGTGCCCTGTGCCAGAAAGAACATTTGCGCCCCCCCTATTTTTTAAATAGGGAGATAACACGCTCGAAAAGGGCCATGGCCTCAAGGGGAAGGGCCAGGGAAGTGATAGGGGAGACCAGGAGATTCTGGGGATAAAATAAGAGGGAGCTACAAGTGAGAATGATAATAAACAGAAAATTGACAGGCCCAAACAGTGCCCCCTGCCCTGTGGTGCCCTGTGCCATGGCACAGTTCGCACTTTCCTAGTTACAGCCCTGCCCCTATGCAGTGCCCCTTATACAATGCCCCCAGTAGTGGTCCCCCCATATGCAGTGCCCCCAGTAGTTCCACTTATACAGGGCCCCCAGCAGTGGTCCCCCTATGCAGTGCTCCCAGTAGTGCCCCTTATACAGTGCCGCCAGTAGTGGTACCCCCTATGCAATGCCCTTTATACAGTGCCCCAGTAGGGCACCCTTAAACAGTGCCCCCAGTAGTGCACCCTTAAACATTGCCCCCTTATGCAGTACCCCCAGTAGTATCACTTATACAGTGCCCCCTATTCAGTGCCCTTTATACAGTGCCTCCAGTAGTGCCCCTTGTACAGTGCTACCAGTAGTGCCCCCATACAGTGCCCCCAGTAGTGCCCCTTGTACAGTGCTACCAGTAGTGCCCCCTATACAGTGCCCCCAGTAGTGGTCCCCCTTATGCAGTGCCCCAGTAGTGCCCCTTATACAGTGCCTCCAGTAGTGGTCCCCCCTATGCAGTGCTACCAGTAGTGCCTCTTATACAGTACCCCCAGTAGTGGTCCCCCTTATGCAGTGTCCCCAGTAGTGCCCCTTATACAGTGCCCCCAGTAGTGTCACTTATACAGGGCCCACAGTAGTGGTCTCCTCTATCCAGTGCTCCCAGTAGTGCCCCCTATACAGTGCCCCCAGTAGTAGTCCACCCAATGCAGTGTTCCCAGTACTGCCCCTTATACAGGGCTCCCAGTAGTGGACCCCCCTATGTAGTGCCCCCAGTAGTGCCCTCAATAGTGGTTCCCCCTATGCAGTGCCCCTTATGCAGTACCCCCAGTAGTGCCACTTATACAGTGCCCCTAGTAGTGGTCCCCCCTATGCAGTGCCCCTTATACAGTGCCCCCAGTAGTGGTCCACCCTATGCAGTTTTCCCAGTACTGCCCCTTATACAGTGACCCCAATAGTGGTCCTCCCTATGCAGTGCCCCCAGTAGCGGTCCCCCTATGCAGAGCCTCTTATACAGTGCCCCCAGATGTTGTCTCCCCTATGCAGTGCCCCCAGTAGAGCCCCTTAAACAGTGCCCCTAGTAATTGTCCCCCCTATGCAGTGCCCCCAGTAGTGGTCCCCACTATGTAGTGCTCCTTACATATATAGCACATAGACACACATTAAAGAAAAAACAATACTTACCTGAATCCCCGCTCCTGCATCCGCCACCGTCCACTCCTCTTTCCTCCTGCTCGGCACTATGGGAGAGACGTCATGATGTCTTTTCCATCACCCACTGTGGGAGCTGGAAGGCGGAGCTCATGAGTGAACTCCAGCCTGTCTCCAGCCATGGGTGCAGCAGCCAATTAGAATCTTTGTTTTACTGTGCAGTGCGCACTACACTGACTGAAACCACTGTCCTGGACCGCGGACGGCAGTGCTCCCCCTTGCCATGTGTCCCAGCCGGTGCTCAGGGCACGTACCCCGTGCAACCCCCCTAGTTACACCACTGATTTATTGCTTTGCTAGTGTTAGCACTAGGACCTGGTGAGTTGGATATGCTAAAGTCAAATATTAAAATTGAATAGAAAACTTATCAACAATTTCTATCATTTTTTAAATATATCTTTATTATTTTCCTTATATGCATAATTTTGCATTCTATTAATATGCATAACTGTATATATTAATGCTTGGGCTTATTTTAAGCTGCATGTGTAAATACTGCACATCAGCAGCTCATATAACTGTAATATTGTACTTATCACCTATGTAACAATCTCAACACATAGCTGCATCTTCTTACTAATTTAAAATTGTTCAACACTTAACCCTCTCATTAATGTGATTCCTTGTGATTCGGTTGGCTTGTGCTGGCCTGGGGGGGTGAGCAGTGTCAGATGATACCAGCTGACTCAGGTTGACTAGTGATTGGCCGGATCGCGATCAGGTGATCGGGACAGCAGTACTCCGAGGCTGGCTGGATGTGTGCTGTGGCCTAGCAGGCAGGAAACAATGAAGCCTGCGTCTCACAGGGATAATACTGGACGCATGAACTGAGCTTAGGGAACGAGCTGGCTGGCCACAGGAGCGGTAAGTGACCCAGCGACAGGGGTAATAAGCACGGGTTGTGTCAATTTTCTCTTCTTCCTACTGTTTCCATGCCGGTCTCCTATAATTTTCCTGAGTGATGGTGTGTGCAGTTTAAGTACTTAGGTATACAGATTACTCAACTCCGGCTGACTATGTAACTAATGATATTAAAATGAACCTCTATATACCCCTGCCTGTACCTTCTAAAATCATTCCTATAAACCTCTAAGGATGACGCTAATTTGCATACGCAGTCATACAATAAATATAGACTCCAGACTCAGAACATGTGGTTCCGAAGCACAAAGTATTATTCAAGTAAAAGTACAGTCAAGAAGACTAAAGACCCAGTGTTTGAGCACACATGTTTATACCCCCCAGAATAGACAGGACAATAGAGAAGTTTCTTGCTTATGCCATTGGTTCCCAGGGGAGAAGCATATGTTACAGTGCATTTAACAGGCTGGTTCAAATAGACTCGCTCAGCCTCTAACAACTGAGGGTCTTTTCCCTCCCCCTCCCCATGCTGCATCCTAACAGTTGTTCCTAAAATATACATTTTGTTGCTTGTAGTCTCTGCGGTCCATAAGTTGGGAATGCATGATGCGATCTCCACACCGATAGTACCGGAATTCTGTTGAAAGAGTACGCATCAGTTTGAAACCAAACACGGCTGTCTTAACATGTATAGAACCTTAGTTATCAAATATCTTTATTTCTCAGCATTTAAACTAACTGAACCAACTTAAATCATATACTTTAAAGCTTATTAAACCTTATCTGTGAATATGTAATGTGTGAGTATTCAGGGTTTGAAATAAAGATGTATTAATGTGTGTATGAGGAAGGGTGCACTTAACTCTCACTCTCATCTTAGCAGTGTGACATACTGAGCCAGATAGTTCCACATGCCCACTCTGTCAGCAGTCCCCCCCACCTGTCCCAGGCTTCAAAAGAAAAACTCTTTATTCTCCCAGTCTCTTGTGTGAAATGCAAATAGCCCAGCTACAAGAGACAGACCTAAGATGACACTCTAGTCTTTGAAATCATGTCATTGCAGGAAGCCTGCTAATGTAAGGTGTGTATTCTAGCAGGACCACCTGTAGTGACAGCAGACACTGTCCAGGAAGCTTATCTACACAAGTTAGTTGTCACTTGGCCACTTGCTCTATTCAGCTAATGCAATTTTGGCATACTGTAAAGCCATTTCTGAAGTAATGAAATGGGCTTTTGGTGAATTGCCGTAACCTATGGCGATGGTCACAGATGCATTCGCATGATGCTAATAGTATTATCACCACATGTACTAAAGTGTGAGTTTATCTAAAATGGCGCTTAGGTGGCCATTTTGCAAAATGGCATCTTGCGGCCAGTCGCAAGATGGTGTCGCTGCGATTCAATTTTAAACTAATCTTGTCTCAGCCAATAATTGAGTTTTGCAGTCCATCCTTTGATAGCGAACAACATGCTATCACAATCTGATCTTAAAATTTAATTTTGGCTTACATTTATATATTATTTAGTGTTATTATGGGATGGCACAAGGTGGTTCTTAATCCATCAATAATGTGTCTCTGGTTGGGGACATAAAACTTCTATTATATGCACACCGCGGATCTTGGAAGATCATGTGAAAGGTGTGGGGATACACCAGTCTTATAAAAGCAGTCTTGAAGGGGAATTGAGATTTTACATTATCTGAGGTATTTTAAAAATAACATTTCAATAATACATTTTTATGCATGGCTAAATATAATACATTAAATGATGGTATTTCCTAGCTCAGGGTTGTAATGCAGTTCTGTATTTACCTCGGTATTCATACTGGCCACTATCATAATTTCATTCTTTCGTTTTACTCTATTTTTACATTTTCCACACTTCAACACAATAGGAACACACCGGACGCATATGCCAATTATTATGATGACAATCAGTATAAGGATTAAGAATTTGCCTATGCTGGCGATCACTTCCTGGGCCCATTCCCCTAGACCTGAGAACCATTTCACTGGATTCAGCCATGAAACCCATCCTTCTATCTTCTCCCCTACTTCAGCCACTGAAGCGTTATGGTTCTTACGAAATTCCCACTTTAGCTGTAGAATTTCATCCATCTTCCGGTATATCACCTCCTTAGGGTCGCTGGTATCATTGGTGACATAGGTGCAACATTTTACTCCAAATTGGGTGGCTAACGTTACGCAATACCCTCCAGTAACACCAGTTAAATAATTCAACACTAGCCTGTGTTGCAGCAGTTCTTTCTTGTACGCTTGCAATTCTCTCCCTGTATACCTGAATGTGTCATCGTACATCTCAGTGATATTATCTAACAATTTAGCAAGTTCCTGAATATATCTAAAATTTAATGTACCCCGAGCGATCATGGTGGGATCCAATGTGACTAAAACTTGAAAGCCAGTTGTCTCACTGATTAACTGAGTGGCTTTATGTACGTCACCAGGTATCAGATTTCTTTTGCCTCTGTGTTCATATTGCGTGTGAAGATATGGTGACGGTGTGTTTTTATGTATACCCAGCATTTCAACATGTGTGAGGGTCATAACTTCTGGGACTACTCTTCCCAGGTAACACAAACCTTCGGAACTCGGGGAGAGCCATTTATACGCTTTTCTTCCACAGATGAAATATACATTATCAGGGAGAACATAAGGAATGGTATGCATCATTATCATTAAGCATATTTCCCTTGCAAACAATCCTATTTCTGGGTCTTCCATCTGGTACATGCAAGTTTCTGGCTGTATTATTTTAGCACAATAACCATTTGGCACCTTACCAATAATTTCTTTGTTGGAACTCAATGTATACCGATACCTAAAATGTTTCCCACCAGAATTAATGGTGCGTAACAGATCATGGTTTATGGACTCATTATCAGCTCTTTGTGAGAAGGTCATCATCTGATTATTCCCCGTCACTTCCAAACTCCCGGGTCTATTGGGGTTGGTTATGTTTAAGCACAAAAGTGATCTATCTACTTGGAATTGATGGAGTTTGAAATGAGGTGGTTTGGATGAGAGAAATTTTCCATCCAAGGTTTTCCCCTTTTGCAACTCTATGGCACCAACCTTACGAGATGCTGCCCCTGTGGCACACACCCAGCAATCAGTTTGATTGAACACTTTGCCTACCATGCCATGATAATCCTCTAGAGGATACCCACCCCAGTATGGATTATATTTTTGGTTGGCACCGTTGGATACAGTTCTCATCAACTAGGGACCCACAAAGCTCACAAATACAGGAATTCAGACGATAAACCTCCACACCTTCCCCGAGTATCCGGAATGACAGCTCTCTTAACAATAACAGTACTAATATTGGTCAGACACTCCCCTGATTGGCATTGCACTCCTCCTGACTCCACTCCATCAGCACTGCCATCAGCTCCCGTTTCCTCAATCGGTCCCCCATCACAGACACTGGATATCCTCGAACTGACCAGGATGGTGAACACTCTAAAAGAAAATATGAAAATGAACACAGCAAGCCTGTCCATTGTCACAACAAGATCTGCAAATTTCTTTCAGTTCAGGTATCTCACTACAACCTGTTCAATCCTCCCAGAACAAACTCGCGATCGACAGGTCCACGCTATCAGCTTTGTCTCCGACTTGTTTCTCCACCGGTTGATTTACCTTTTAGCAGTTAGTGGAATGGACCCAGGTATCTCTCTCGGCCACCTTCAAAGATGTAGTACTCATCAGCAGCACCTGGTATGGACCCTCCCACCGATCAGTCAAACAACCTGAACGCAAGAAATTTCTGATGATTACATATTCTCCTGGTTCAACATCATGACAGTTAGTTTCAGGCATATCATTAAACAACAATTTCAGTTTCTGCTGCTGTTGCTTTAACTGCTTACTCATTGATATACGATACTTTACAGTTACCTCGTTGTTACCCTTCAGGTCTTCCTGTGGACTTATAATCAAATGAGGTTGTCTACCGAACAATATTTCAAATGGGGACAGATTCAGAGGAGGTCTAGGAATGGTCCTTATGCTATGTAGGACCAAAGGTAATGCTTCTGGCCAGCCTAGTCTAGTCTCTGCCATGATTTTACTTAACTTATTTTTAATAGTCCCGTTCATCCTCTCTACCTTGGCACTGGCTTTCGGTCACTAGGGGGTATGAAGCTATTAATACCCATCAGCTTACACATATTTTGAAAAACATCACCTGTGAAATGGGTACCCCTATCACTCTCGATGATTTTAGGGATACCGTACCTGCATACAAATTCCTGAACTATTTTTTTGGCAGTAAACACAGCAGTTTTAGTGGCCGCTGGGTAGGCCTCAACCCAGTTAGAAAATACGTCTGTGCACACTAATACATACTTAAGGTTCCTGCATGGTGGTAATTGGATGAAATCAATTTGTATCACCTGGAAAGGTCCATCAGTCGGTGGAATGTGGGATGGTTCGGTAGGGATCGCTTTCCCTATGTCCTTTCTCAAGCAGGTCAGACAGGACATTGCTATCTTTTCTGCTTGTGAAGAAAAACCTGGTGCGCACCAGTATGCCCTCACCAACTTGCACATACCCTGTTTACCCAGATGAGTCAGGCCATGTGCTGCCTCAGCCAGGCTTGGGTGATATGCCTTGGGGGCTACTGGCTTACCATGTCCTTCCCTCCAGAGCCCAGAGGACTCTTGCCCACATCCCTTGGACTTCCAAATGGATTTTTCCTGAATTGAACACAAATTTTGCATCTCTATTAATTTCAGCATATCAGTTGTTTGAAATGACATAATTGTTTCAGTTGGAGAAAACATTTTTAACCCTGCTGCCCATTTTGCAGCTTCATCAGCTCTATTGTTGCCCAGTGACACCGGGTCATCCTTACATGTATGGGCTTTGCATTTAATTACTGCCACCGCTTTGGGCAGTTGGATTGCTTCTAAAAGATGTTTTATGTGCAACTGGTGTGCCTGCTGCTGTCATAAAATTTCTGAGACGCCATAGAGCCCCAAAATCGTGCACCACCCCGAACGCGTACCTCGAGTCAGTGTAAATGTTAGCAAATTTGCCTGCTGCCAGTTCACATACTCTAGTCAGTGCTACTAACTATGCCACCTGGGCTGAGTGAGGAGGACCGAGAGGTTTAGCTTCTATGATGTCTGTGTCATTTACAACAGCATAATCTGTACATAATTCACCTGTGTCTGTTTGTCTATGACAACTCCCATCCGTATAAAAAGTTACATCCACATTCTCTAAAGGTGTGTCATGCATGTCAGGTCTAACAGTACAGGTCTGATTCAGATATGTCATACAATCGTGCATATCATTATGTCTGCCGAACTCACCTCACGCCAGCAACTCCTCTCCTTCCACCCTTTGTACATCATGTTGTACATATGGTAGGTATGTTGCTGGATTCAGCGTACTGCAACGTTTAACAGTAATATTTGCAGGAGCAATTAGAGCTAGTTCCCATTTGGTGAACCTAGCCAAGGAGACATGTCTGGTTTGAGCTGAGTTCAACAGAGCAGATACAGCATGGGGAGTGTAGACAATCATATCATGGCCCAATACTATGTCCTCACTTTTACTCACCAATAGAGCGGTAGCTGCTACACTTCTCAAACAGGTGGGGAGTGATCTTGCCACAGTGTCCAATTGGGCACTGTAGTATGCTACGGGCCTACTGGCATCACCATGTTTTTGTGTAAGGACACCTGCAGCACAACCATCGGCTTCCATACAATATAAATCAAAAGGTTTTTCATAATCGGGTATTCCCAATGCAGGAGTTTTCGTCAGACTTTCCTTAAGATTAAGGAAAGCCTGCTCTGATTCCTCTGTGTGTATGACACGATCAGGCTTTGAGGAAGAGACTAATTCCTGTAAAGGTAAGGCCAAAATAGAAAAACCTGGTATCCACATTCTACATTATCCACACATTCCCAAGAAGGCACGAATTTGCTGTTGATTCTGCGGCAGTGATGTTTTGTATGGCCTGGATTCTATCTGTTGTAAGATGTCGTAACCCCTGGGTTAGGCAGTGTCCCAAATATTTTACTCTGGATTGGCACGGCTGTAGTTTGTCCTTAACCACCTTGTGTCCTGTTTGTGAGCGATGAAGTAACAAAAGTTTAGTATCATTCAAACATGACATAAATGAGTCAGAACATAGCAATTAATCGTCCACATATTGAATTAGAACAGATCCATTGACAGGTTGAAAAGATTGTAAACAGTCGTGCAATGCCTGGGAGAAGATACTGGGGCTGCCTATGAAACCTTGGGGTAATCATGTCCATGTGTATTGTAAACCTCTGTATGTAAATGCGAATAGATACTGACAGTCAGGATGGAGAGGCACAGAGAAGAAAGCAGAACAGCGGTCAATGACAGTGAAATGGGTTGCATTTGGTGTGATCTGCATCAAAATGACAGCTGGATTTGGCACTACAGGGAATTGGCTCTCTACTACCTTATTAACACCTCTAAGGTCTTGTACCAGCCTATAACCCCTCCCACCACTCTTCTTCACCGGGAAGATGGGACTGTTGGCTACACTAGCTGTACGAACTAAAATTTCCTGTTGCAATAATCGCTCAATTATTGGAAAAAACCCTAATTCTACCTCCTGTTTTAGTGGGTACTGGGGAATTTTTGGAGCTTGCCTACCGCTTTTTAAATTTACCATTACCGGGCTTACGTTTGCCATTAATCCAGTGTCCTGTCCATCTTTCATCGGGAATCTGGATTTAGGGACAACATTTCATCTACCTGTGATGGAGTTTCATTTAAAACTGTAGAGTGATACATTATCCTTTGAGGAGTGTCTAACATATCCCGCACCTCGAATACCATTCTCTCTGGGATATAAAAAAATACACCATCAGGGGTCCAATATATAACACATCCCATCTTACGTAACAAGTCTCTGCCCAGTAGGTTAGACGGAGCCGCAGCAGCCAGGAGAAAAGAATGCCTGGTATGCAACGGCCCAATAGTAACCTCTGTGGACTTTGTTAAAGGATAATGTTCCACTTTACCTGTTACACCCATTGTTGGTACTGTCTCGTTGGTCACCTGCAAATTAACGGGAAATTTTATCACTGACCTGGTCGCCCCTGTGTCTACAAGAAAAGGATAATCAGTACCAGCTACATCAACCTTCATGACTGGTTCTTCCCTAGTACTTCCCGTTAACCTGACTATCTGTAGACTACAGGTAAGGTAGACAGGCCCTTAACACCACACGCCAATCTTTATTAGTGGGTTCATGTGAACTACCCAAATTTCTCAAAAATCTTTGACATTTGGCTAATTCCTTTTTGGGATCGGGGAAATCATTTATGATGGAATTTAGTTCTGCTCTTGTCCAAGGACAATGCATTACTACTTCCCTCATGGGCACTATAACATTTGCATCTGCATTTCCATTTGGAACAGTTATTGTCCGAATGGGATGCAGACCGGTAGCGCTACCTTTGATCTGATTACCTGGCTGGGGGTTTAGTCTGCTGCTGCTACGTATGGTATGAACAACTTCCTCTATGGGTGCAGAGGGCATTAACACTTCCCTTGCTGTTACCGATGGAGATGGAGGCACCACTCGTGATTGTGGTGATGCCGCATCTATCATTTGTACAGCATGGGAAATGGCAGACATTACAATAGGCTCATCATCCACATCATGAACATGTTCTTTATAAGTGCTTAAGAGAGGGTACAAGTTGCTTGTTACATTTTTATGGGTATTTTTGGTAACTGTGCTTGCACCTCCATCCACATAAGGTGGGGGAGGTGAGCATGAACTGCTGGCAATACTCTCCATGACGCTACCTTGCAGCATGGGCTCGCCATTTTGCGGCTCGCCCGCATTGCATTTAGCGCCGCGGATGTATTTTCTGGCAATGTGCTCACGACGCTAGTTTGCGTCGTTTGCACATTTTTAAGCCACGCATCCCCTTCTTGCTTCCACAGTTTTAAACATTCAAAATATTTAACCTTTTTCTCTCGGGAGCGCATCAAACTGATGTGATCCTGGACATTATCTAACACATTTTTATCAAAACTACCAATTCTGGGAAACGGTCTAACACTCTTCCTCATCATATTAAACCATAAATCACAATATCTTATTGCATAAGTACCGTACTTAGTATGCATGATACGAAGGGCCGATCAGCGCCTCCATTAGCAGCACATCATTGTCTAACATCTCTACTGTTTGCGTGGCTCCCATTCTGAGACAACTCCTATGCTTTTCAATAAAGATTTAAACTGGTGAAAGACAATCAAGATACTTTCACTTACCTGTGGACGATTTAAGTCGGCGGCGCCCACACACCTGGATAACATTTGAAAAAGGCAACTTCCACACCCGGATAAGATTTAGAAAGGCAACTTCCACACCTATGAGAGTTTATATGTCGGCTACTCCCACGCACCTCTCTACAACAAAGACAACATGTACACCTGCTACTGTGTATTGAACGGTAAAGCTACTTACCAAGCGGCTAGACTAACCCTTGCACCTAGCCGTTAAGGATCATACGATACCCTTAACTTTGTTCAACAAATATTCACTGTTACACACTTTTTTCCTGCGCAGAAAAATAAACGTTAACCCAGATATTGGTAACAATTGAAAAATGTAAACCTCAACGGCTTTGTTAAAACACGTGGCAGCAGAACCAGAAGTGCATATACGCTATTGTGCGATCAGCTGCATACACAATAATGCGACTACCACACAACCGTATAATGACTTTTTTGCTGCGTACACAAAAGTGCGTCTTTGCAATGCGCAAACCTGTGACTTAACCGCGTACTCAGTACTGCGGCACCCCTTTAAACGTAAGGTTCTATCATCAGAGGAAAACAAACTTTTTCCTCTCTTGTCCCTGGATTCTAGTCAGCTTCCTTGATTCACACGGAGACGGATAGCGATCTTTCAGCACAAAGCGGTTGCAGGCAAACCCTGCATGTGGCCACTCCACCCTTTGCTGAAATATCGATAGCCATATGTACCGTGTGAGCAGGTAAGTGACTTCACTATGAGCCCTCAACTAATGATATTAAAATGAACCTCTATATACCCCTGCCTGTACCTTCTAAAATCCTTCCTATAAACCTATAAGGATGATGCTAATTTGCGTACGCAGTCATACAATAAATAGAGACTCCAGACTCAGAACATGTGGTTCTGAAGCACAAAGTATTATTCAAGTAAAAGTACAGTAAGTTAACACGCTATGATCTGTGTACAATTTAGTGCAAAGGTATTATACAGACCCAAGTACAGTATACATACGCAACGCCTCTGGACCAGATCCCGGCCTTCAGAAAGAAAACCTCCGTCAATCAACATTCAGCAAGAAGACTAAAGACCCAGTGTTTGAGCACACATGTTTATACCCCCCCAGAATAAACAGGACAATAGAGAAGTTTCTTGCTTATGCCATTGGTTCCCATGGGAGAAGCATATGTTACAGTGCATTTACCAGGCTGGTTCAAATAGACTCGCCCAGCCTCTAACAACTGAGGGTCTTTTCCCTCCTGCCTCCCCATGCTGCATCCTAACAGTTGTTCCTAAAATATACATTTTGTTGCTTGTAGTCTCTGCGGTCCGTAAGTTGGGAATGCATGATTCGATCTCCACACCGATAGTACCGGAATTCTGTTGAAAGAGTACGCATCAGTTCAAAACCAAACACGGCTGTCTTAACATGTATAGAACCTTAGTTATCAAATATCTTTATTTCTCAGCATTTAAACTAACTGAACCAACTTAAATCATATACTTTAAAGCTTATTAAACCTTATGTGTGAATATGTAATGTGTGAGTATTCGGGGTTTGATATAAAGACGTATTAATGTGTGTATGAGGAAGGGTGCACTTAACTCTCACTAAGTGAACATCTTAGCAGTGTGACATGCTGAGCCAGATAGTTCCACATGCCCACTCTGTCAGCAGTCCCCCCCACCTGTCCCAGGCTTCAAAAGAAAAACTCTTTATTCTCCCAGTCTCTTGTGTGAAATGCAAATAGCCCAGCTACAAGAGACAGACCTAAGATGACACTCTAGTCTTTGAAATCATGTCATTGCAGGAAGCCTGCTAATGTAAGGTGTGTATTCTAGCAGGACCACCTGTAGTGACAGCAGACACTGTCCAGGAAGCTTATCTACACAAGCTAGTTGTCACTTAGGTGGCCATTTCGCAAAATGGCATCTTGCGGCCAGTCGCAAGATGGTGTCACTGCAATTCAATTTTAAACTGATCTTGTCTCAGCCAATAATCCAGTTTTGACATAACTCTAAGGGCCTGATTCCGAGTCACACGCAGGCATGCACACAGCAGTGTCTATTGGCAGTCGTTCATCTGTGACTTTATGCAAATGCTGCTACAACTCCATCCCTTGTGTACATGCATGCAGGCAAATGTGCAAGGTCTGAGAAGCCCACTTTTAGCATGTGTACATGCTGTAATACCAATTGATGTGTCCTTATTCGCCACCATCAGTTGCACCATCAGTCGCACCATTAAAAGTTGCATCAGCCGTATGGCAGGTGCAGTTTCCCCGTCTGACCATGGCCTCCTATGCCTGTGGCTGCACATCTGTGAATGCAGCTGCTTGCAGTGACACTCCCGCGACACTCCCATAACACACCCACAGAATGGACCATTTTTGCTTTCATTCCGAGCCGCCTCCCAGTTGACCCAGGAACATCCATCACTTTGTGTGTATACTCTGTGTAATGCACGTGCTGTAGGATTTTTAAAGAAATGTTTGTGCATGCTCAGTTGTGAACATTGGAATTGCATTTGGATTACATGTGGTTCTGATTCAGGCCCTGAATGGAGCCTCTGGGTCTGATTTCTGGCATCTGTTCTGGTCTTGCCTTCAGGTTTTCTTATTCTGGTCCCTTGTAGTGGAATGTGCGGGTCGGACTGGGTTTAAGATACCGTTGTCTAATCCTCATGTATGTCTATTTGGTTTGTGCCTGCCTGATGCTCTGAACTCCTTTTTGCAGCTATACATTACAGTATATAAATAATATTTTTGTGTTAGCTAGAGTTTGCATCGCTTGTACTTGTTTGGCTTCCCATGTCCCCTTGTCCTCCTCTAGGTTGGGTCTGGTTAATACCACAATATGCAAGCAAAAAATATGGTAGTTGCTCAATCAGCTTAATGATACACTACAGGTGCTTGTAAAGGGCGGGGTTTACACTGAACTACAGAAAAAAGGAATTTGCCCTCCAGCACACTGCAGCTAAATAAAAAATACTTGAATCCTACATGATAATAGAAATTCAGAGGTATTGGTTACATACATTTGCAAATATATCAATAAGCGCTGGGCTGACGTCAAGGCTCCTCTATACCAGCGTCCCTAACATTAAGGGGTTCACGTCCGAGAAGCAACGCACCCCAAAAAATTCCAGCCAAGGACCATCCCCAGGGCATCACATTAAAAGGGGGAAAAAAGTGATAGTGAAGTGTAAAGGATAGATGTGTAAAGATAAATCAATAAGTGTTAATGAAATGGAAAAGAATTAAAATGACATAAATAATATACAAACGATTAGAGAAGTGAAAAAATATTCTATGTGAATTAAGTGATGATGACATGAGAAAGGTCCAGCCAGAACAACCCCAGGGGCCCCACTCCCAAATGCTCACCCCAAAATAATTATTGCTACATAATAGTAGCACCCACTCTGGGTCATATAATTACAAATTGGTGTACTGCATGATAACAGTACATGTACTGTATGAGCTGAGAGCTAACTTACCTTGGAGGTACCCCAAAAAACCTCCACATGGCACTATAAGGATCAGCACCTCCTCCTAATGCTGACTCCCTTCATGCCTCCAAACTGCAAGCAAAAAATATGGTAGTTGCTCAATCAGCTTAATGATATACTACAGGTGCTTGTAAAGGGCGGGGTTTACACTGAACTACAGAAAAAAGGAATTTGCCCTCCAGCACACTGCAGCTAAATCAAAAATACTTGAATCCTTCATGATAATAGAAATTCAGAGGTATTGGTTACATATCCACATACCACATATCTCAGAAATGATTTATGTATCTTAAGAGATATTGACAGCTGCAGCTGGCGTTGCCCTATCACCACAGCAGGGATATCACTGCTGCAGTGGTGGCTGCCGGCTCCTGGGGCTGCACGCGGGATCTCGCGATGCTTGCAAGATCCCGCACATGCCCAGTGGAGCCAGCTGGGAGTGAGACACAGCACATCAGCACTAGGCTGATGTGCTGTATGCTCAGCCGGGGATCACCGGAGGGGGAAGTTTCACTTCTCCACTCTGGCAGATGAGATGTTCTTACATCTCATCGTTAGTGCTTTCAGCTTTACCTCGTTAAAGAGGTGAAGCAAGAAGAGTTATAGTGACACTTTATGTGCCGCTATAATACATCTTCCCCAATGTCCCTACAAATTTTATAGGGTCAGGACCCCTCTGGAAATCCTCAAGATATTGTTTGGATTTGTAACCCCTCACCTCTTTGTTTGTTTTATTTGTTTTTCCGCATGCCATGGGTGTTTTGCTGCCTTATTGTGCTTTGTATGTATTTTTTACATTTATGATCAGTCATATTTTACTGTATCAGTTCCTGCAAATTGACCTAGTCATTATGTGTATCAGTGCGTATCGCAATGTAACCTATCACCCATTGCTTTGTGTATTTCTGCATAAGCTGCTGTCAATGGTTATCTAAGTTTATTATTATTTTTTTTCTGTTTTCCAAGAAATCTTTCAATAAAAATACAAAATTTTTTTTCAAAAAAAAGACCAGTAAAGAAAAAAAAGACTAGAAATAATGATAAATTGGGTATAAAATTAATTGTTAAATATTTCAACATTCAGCCAACTATTTTTTGCAGTCTTTAAACCTTGTTTTATTACAGTTATTTTTGTACAAAAATTAAAGCACTCGAGAAAAAAAAATTAAACATGACATGAACCAGAAATCAGCAGTTTAACTTAACAAAAATGTTAAAAAGTATATTAAGAAAAGAATATTGTGCATCAAAGTTATGGACAATAATGATCACATCCCAGGCAAGTATTACAGTAACTCAGTTTTGTCTTTGTGCTCCTAAAGTACTTCACACAACCGGTAATAATTTTACACTTTTTTTGCATTAATGCCATACTTGACAACTTTTATTAACTCTTCTTGAGGAGAAGCGCAGAGAGGAGATAGTGCTGACAGCTTTGGGGGCAGGGCCATGTCATTAGGCCCCATCCCATCATGGCAAAATGTTGAGATTTGCATGACCGCGAGTAGGAACGAATTCCCTGTATAATCTCTCCATCCTGTCCACTTCACTAGAAAGTGGGCGTGATGAAGGAGATCCGCCTTCTCTTCCATGTGTGCGGGGGCTACCTGAAAAATTGGGAGCCTCCTGTAACTTCTGGGAGAGTAGGCAAGTATGATTAACCCATAATGGGCCTGATTCAGAGATGGACAGCTGCTATTGCCTGCAAGAGGTGCCTGAAGGAAAAAGACGCCTCCTGCCAGCATCTCAGATTTGATGCCTTCATCCGAAGACACAGGATCAGATCACCATCGTGCCTGACTGTTTGCAGCATTGGCCATCTGAGTAAGCCTAAGTATGGCCACCTCCTGTCTGCTTGAGAGGCCAGTAAATCTGCATTGGAAGATGCAGACACTGGCTTCGGCACTCCCAGAAAACAGGGCCGACACCTCCCCTGTCTTTTGGAAACCCAGCCAATGCTGTTCTGTCCCCAAATGGCTGCAGTCTGTCAATCACGCTGGACCCATTCTGCACTAGTGCACAGCCCCCTCATCATCGGAGATATACGCAAACCATCAGGTTTCTGTACATCTCTGAGTCAGGCCCAACATTCATAGCATTTGTGAGTCAAATTTTTCTAATCATCAACTTGTCCAAAATGGAAAATATGTTCATTTTTGTAATGATTTCAACCCAATGCGTAGAATCTGGGACAATGTTGGTGTTGCAATAACTTCTTTAGCATACTGAAGCCTGAGGAACAGAGACATCTGAAGGCAAATCTCCTGTATCTGAGACCAAGATGGCAGGGACTGTAGAAGATTCCTTTCATGATGCTCTTTACCACCATAACTGTTTTCACACTTCTCGAGATATTGGATGCAAATTTTGTAAAAATTTCTGGAATCCTGAAGAATATCTGTTTTTAGCGTTTTTCATCTAGTCTGACGTGTAACTTTTTTTATCAACACATTGATTTTGCATGCAGCATGCTTTGTAGCGGACATTTTTTTCTGCATGAATGGTGGTCTGAATATCCTGGATAGCTTGAATCTGACTAGAGATAAACATTAGCCACAATAATGTACATGGATCGTCAACAATCTTTCTAACATAACAGGGCACTTTTCCTGAGATGAAAATATGACCATAAACCATAGTAAATCTGATTATTTCGGTCAATTGCTGGGTCAAGGGTGATGAAATAAGTGCTCCCATGCTCTAACACTTTTGAGTACTCAACATTAGCAAAGGTAAAAAATGTTTTCAGTTCCTCCACTTGCCACAGTAAAAATAAGAAAATATTTTTAGACTTTAACTGAATTACATTCTATATAAAAAAGAAGGCCGTCCACAGCAGTCTGAAGGCAGTGAACAGTTTGAGTTCTGCAGGCAATGGCAAAAAATGGATTTGCCATGACTAGCTTGTAGCCTATGCCTATACATTGTTCTTTCCTGCTCGACTGACACCACTAAAATTTGTACTGGTGTTATAAGCACCCAGTGCAATCACTTTATGTATCAGAATAGTTTCCTTGGTTACTTTCTCTTGGAATTAACAGCAAAATTTTGTTAGTTTCACATGGAAATGAACTTAAATCTAGAATAATTATGTGAATAAAACATAGGGAACAACAAATGAGTGGTCCAAAAGTACAAAATACTCTGAATCTTCTCTATCCAGGGTAGTTGTAACCAGGTGATCTTCAATTTCCTCTTAAAAAGAAGAAACCATAGTGATCTGCAAACTGGAAGTCATCAAGAATGGTTTCCTTTGTGTTAACACTCACCTTAACACAGTGAATAGATGCATCAAAAGGTTTCTTTGATACTTCTTAATTTGCTTCAGATTTCTGATTGAACTTCTGTCCTCTGTACGGCATGACCTTAACACTCTTAAAGAAATACTCTCACCTCAAAGCTGGTGTTAATGTTCATTAAAAAGTTTCTTTAATCACCGAGGGTATTAAACAACCCAATCCCTGAAATTATATGAAGTATCTTGTTATTTCTTTCAAAGTGAACAACAAATCCCTTTAGTATTTCAGAACAACAGAAAAACTTCCAATTGTCTTTCACATTAATTTTCTTTAATTAAAACATATCCAATAAAAAAAACTATTCCCAAAAGGTATTAAATATCCATCCCATAGAATACAGAACCTAAAGCAAAATCAAACTCACTCCTCCAAGTTCCGGGATAGGTGAGTGGAATGAGACTCCAGGCAAATGGAATAGCAGTCTCTGGCAAGGATACAACCCTTTTGCCACCAACACGTGGTGTGAGGGAGAACTAGCTGGGGTTCCTATTTATACCATACCCCAGGATCACATGACCGGAAGTGACATTATAGAACTATCCATCTTCTAATACATCACACTTAAATAATAATAATAATATAAAATTACATCACAAAATACATATCACAAATACAATCTAGATCATAAAGCAATGCATCCTAAAAAATATCTAAAATGTAATTTAATACAATAAGGCTATACTGTCAGCTACTTTAATGAATCAACAAACCCAAAAAAATACAGAGTGGCTCTCCTTAAAATATAGCCTAAATAAGTCCATACATAATAAGTTATGTATGTGAATGATGGTGAGACAGTCTATTGTTAATGCGAATTCCATAGCCGTGGAGTGTTGATCATCCACCTGACAAACTTCAGACGATTACTATCAAACAGGAAAGTAGGAATCCCATCCCCTTGTGCATCCATTCAAGTATAGATGTTGCCTCCACATGTGTCACCCCCAACCAAAGCAGTTGTGCTGGAGATGGAGATTTAGGCTGTGTACATAATGGCCATATTTCTTATGTTTGGTATGCAATTTCCAGTCAGTTTTGACCACCTTACAGCTCCTGAAATCATGAGGGAGAGACTTTAGTGCAATCCAAAATATCCGTTTTTTAGATCTGAGTTCTGAACATGGCAGGAAGACCCTAATGTTTTGGTAAGTAATGTTTTCAGGAAAACTGAACCGATCATCTCTCTCTCTCTCCATATCTATCTATCTATCTATCTATCTATCTATCTATCTATCTATCTATCTATCTATCTATCTATACAGTAAATATATATATATATATATATCTACATTTATATAGGCAAGGGTGAAATGCCGGGCGTCTAGATGTAGACACCCTCATTTCCCTGACGCCGGGCGCCGCGAGCGGACAGCCGCGGGGGGGAGGGTTAGGTTTAGGGCTCCCGGGGGGTTAGGGTTAGGCTAGGGAGAGGGAGGGTTAGGGTTATGCACCCCCGGGGGACTTAGGTTTAGGCAGGGGGGAAGGGGGTGGTTAGGGTTAGGCACTTAGAGGGGGGATTAGGGTTAGGCACTTGGGGGGGAAGTTAGGGTTAGGCACCCCTAAGGAGGGTTGGGGTTAGGGGGGTTAGGTTAGGTTAGTAGATACTCACCTATCCACGATCGGGATTTCCAGCACTGTCGGCTTCCGCTGCTCGGAGCTCTGCAAATGTCGGTATTTCATACCCATTCCATATATATATATATATATATATATATATGGCACAGATAGCCCGACACGCCAAGGGTAAATAAGAGATAGCTTGCTGCGGTGCCTTCCTTAGTGAATGAATATATATATATACATACACATACAACAAACCCTCAATGAGCTAATAGATTCAATACAATAGGATAGCAATAAAGCTTCTCCTCCTGTAGGATCCTTGCCAGAAGTGGATCTAGAAAATAAACATAAAACAACAAAACAGGAAGGAGCTCATTGTATAGTATTAAGAAAAACAATTTTATGGATAATAAAAGGGATTGGTATGGATGACCGTTGGACCTATGCCCGGCGGTTCAAATTCCGACACTAGAAGAACGGCACGAGTGAAAATGCTGATCGTAAGTATTTATCTATCCCTAACCCTCTCCCCCCCTAACCGTAACCCTCCTTTAGGGGTGCCTAACCCTAACCTCCCCCCCTAGTGCCTAACCCTAACCCCCCTGTAAGTGGGCAAACCTAACCCCGCGTCCCCGCAGCCAAAACCTAAGTCTCCCGGGGCGGGTGCCTAACACTACCTCCCCCCCGGGGGTGCTTAACCCTAACTCCCCCTTTCCCTAGCTTAACCCTAAACCTCCCGAGTGGTGCCTCACCCTAAGTCCCCCCCGGGAGCCCCTAACCTAACCCTCCCCCCCGTGGCTGTCCACGCCCACCGCCCGGCTTACCTTAGGTCGGTATGCTGGGCGTCGGGCTCCCGGCATAGGGACAATGATAGGTGATGGAATTTCGACGCCTATCATTAGTCCCCTGTCGGGATTACACAGTTGGGAAGCCGGTGGTTGGCATATCGACAGTCGGCAAACCTAATAAAATCAATATTCTGCGTACTTATTGTATAATGAAGTTGTGTTTGTTCAATCATATAACCACTTGGGGGATGGTAAAGAAATGTCCTCTCTCAGGGTGCTTTTCGTCCACTTTCAGTGGTCTTCAACTCTGCAATAGAGCCCAGCACCAAACAGACAAAAAGGAGTCCTAATGTGATAATTTCAAATTTTATAAATGTGCAATTAAAAGCATATAGAGTTGATAAATAGCATAAGGATCACATATAAGTCATTCAAATCCCACGGAAGGGGGATTTGGATGCAGATCCCCACGGAAGGGGGATCTGCATCTCCTTCTGAAACAACAGGAGCTCCCTGTCAGCAGAAGTCCTTCCTATAGCATTTTGTGACAATGATAAGTAGACAGGAACCTCCAACATCCTCAGGGATAAAGTTACTGCTCCACTGATGGTGCTTATAAAAGACTAGCTATGCACTATATATATCTATATATATATAGCGGGTAAACAGAGGCAGCACTTAATAGGACTTGTACAAGAGAGTTAGGGCCTGATTCAGAGGCGCACGCTATTTGCATACGCTCGCTCTGAATCAGGGTGTGCCTATTTTTTTTTTGACCAGCCTCCAGGCTACTCGCACAGCTGTGGGTGGCCACCCACAGCGTGTGCGTGCGGCCTGGTGATGGTCGCGATTATCGCGACCATCTGGCTTGCGAGGAGACCCTGTGGTAGGGTCTCAGGTCTTGCAAGCCCGAGTGGACTTCCTGCTCTAATAGAGCAGGAAGCTCACTACTGACATCTCTAGTGATGTGAGTAGGGCCGCCCACAAACGGCAGGTGTTCCTTTGGGAACGCCTCCCTTTGTGCAGCCACCCCCCCTCCTCGCCTAAAAAACGGGGCGAGCTGTCGATCAACATCGACAGCCACCCCTTCTTGCAGTGAGCCACGGAGTGAGTGATTTCTCACTCGCTCCGGGGCTTGCGCACACACGGTGCGCACATCGTGCGTGCGCAGTGGCCCACCATCGACCCTCTTGCTAGTGCTATGCGCTCGGGAGCGGGTCAGAATCAGGCCCTTAGACTGCTACCATGGCAGTATTGTCCAATGTTTCAATTCATGTAACCTTTTTCAAGGACACATATACACACCAGTAGACTGGTGACTAACAAAGCTTTTAATGCAGGCCCAGATATTTCCTTCTTTATCACTTTGCTTGAACTGCCGCTGTTAAAAATTTATTTTCGTTTCGATGGCCATCATTATTTACAACTCAAAGGCTGTGCAATGAGTTTGTGCGTGGCACCATACCACGTGAACTAATTCATGTTTGCCATCGAGACTGATATGTTCTTCACAGATTAGCAAGTGCGGTTATTCACTCGTTATATAGACAATATTCTGATTATTTGGACAGGATCGGAAAATCTGTGGTTGGAAGCCCTGCAATTTATTAACTAAGCGGATGAAAATATTAAGTTCACCGTTGACTACAGTCTATCTATGATTCATTTCCTTGATGTACAGATTGAGAAGTCTGACACAAGAATAAAAATCAACCTTTATCAAAAACCCACAGACCGTAATACATTATTGCAGGCTTCCAGTTACCATCCGTAACTCAGGATCCATCGTATCTGCAGTGATGAACAGGATGCCCTTGTAAAAATGGACATGATGGTATCCAAATTCATTGCAAGAGGATACAATACACAGTATCTCCAACAATTCAAGCAGAGGGTGCTAGCCATTCCCAGGAGGGACACACTAATTAAGCCAACAATGTGGTCTAAAAAGCAGGATAAAAGCATCTGGATTAATAAGTTCACTTTCAGTAACATATTGACACGTGCTGCTAAAAGGCATTGGTCAACTGTTAGTCAGGATCCTGATTTTCCAGTGTTTAAAAATTATGTGCTGATGCCATGCTTCCAATGTGGCAAGAATATTAAAGATTTTGTAATGCGTACTGATGTTAATGCGAGAAGATCTTCTCCATCACATTTCTTATCGAGAAACCCTGGGAATTACAAATGTACAGGCTGTGTAACTTGTAGTTACCTGGAACAAGGGATGTTTGGATGAGCAAACTGGGCTACCTGCAGGGGAGAAGGGCAACAAAATGGTACTCTAACGCAGGTGGAAGAGGGGACAGCACACAGGAGGTTGGTTTGGGAGGTGCAGAGTGCGAGACAGCTGTAGGCGTGTGGGGTAGCATTAGCAGCAGTGGTGCAGAGCAGTTGCAGCGGTGCAGTGCAAAGGGGGCATCAGTGGACGACAGAGGGTGGAAGAGGGGACCGCACACAAGAGGTTGGTTTGCATACCTCCCAACTGTTCCGCTTCTAACAGGGGGCTGATGCCACAGCCAGGGGAGCCATTTCATCGGGCCCCCCCCAGCTGCAGCTTCAACCCTGATTGCTAGTCAGTCCAGGCCAGGGATCCCAGAGGAGCTGGGGACCCCCCCAATAAAGGGGTCCCCCTCCTCAGGGCACCCCAGGCCCAGGCTGATAGCCCGGGGCTATCCCCAGCACCCCTGGGCGGTGGGTGCTGGGTTGATTGTGTTGTGTGGTGCATTTTAAAGAATATTTTCTTTTGCAGGTGAACTATAGGTCCCAGCACGTCTCCCTGCCTGCTGGTACTTGGAAAACCACAAGTACCAGCATGCTGGGCATTAGGGCCCACTGCCACCTGTAGTCCACCTATAAAAAAAAAAATTAAAATAACACAACACACTTTAATATTGTAATATTTTATTTTACAGGTCTTCACCTGGGGGACGGCAGCCTTTAAGTTCTTTTGCATGGCCGACTTAGGCATCTTCATCTGGCGGCCGCCAACCCGCCAGGGCTTCAGCATTTCGCCCGGCAGGCGCCAACCCACCAGGGCTTCGGTGTATTTGCCTGGTGGGCACCAACCCGCCAGGGCTTCGGTGTCTTCGCCTAGTGGGCGACAGCCTGTGATAGCTCTTTTTCATGGCTGCCTCCCACTAGGACTTCTGGTGTCTTCGCCTGGTGGGCGCCAACCTGCAAGGGCTTTGGCATCTTCACCTGGCTGGCACCAACCCGCCAGGGCTTCCACGTCTTCACCTAGTGGGCGACAGCCTGTGTCAGCTCTTTTGCACAGCCGCCACCCACTAGGACTTCCGGTGTCTTCGCCTGGCGGGCGACAACCCACCAGGGCTTCAGCGTTTTCGCCTCGGGCGCCAACCCACCAGGGCTTCAGCCTCTTCACCTAGTGGGCGGCAACCTGTGTCAGCTCTTTTGCATGGCCGCCACCCACTAGGACTTCTGGTGTCTGAGCCCGGCGGGTGCCAACCCGCCATGGCTTCGCAGTCTTTCTCTGGTGGGCGCCAACCCGCCAGGAATTCAGCGTCTTTGCCTGGTGGGCACCCACCCACCAGGGCTTCTGGCGTCTTCACCTGGGGGGTGGCTGCCACCTCCCCAGGGCTTCTATGGTCCTCTGCAGGTGCCGTTGTCTCCAATGACATCACAAGTAATTTTTGGCTTTTGGCGGCCATCTTTGAAAATCAAAGATGGCCACAGCGAGCCAATCATGGCTCGCGATGTCATCGTCGGCAGCAGCTGCTGGACCTGCGCCTGTTCGGGTGTCGGCGGCGGTCCTGGATCTGAGAAGATCTTGTTCCCACCAGCCATTCTGTCGAGTACGGCAGCGGCGCCCATTTTAAAATTCAAAGATGGCCGCCATGAGCCGTGATTGGCTAGCTGCGGCCATCTTTGCATTTCAAAAATAGCGCTGAGGCGCCATGTTTGAAATGGGCGCCACTGCCATATTCTGCATAATGGATGTAGTGGGTCTAAATCCTCTCCAGTCCAGGCCCGCCGACAACGCCCTCACCACCGCTGGATCCTCCGCCACCGTACCCTCTGCCGCCAACACCCACGCCCAAGCCGACACCCACATCCCCATCACAGCCAACAACCGCGACCCGCTGCCCGCCGCCTCTGAGGTCCCCACCGCTGCATCCATGTCCCCGCCGCTGCTTTGCCCGCTACTGCCCGCAAACGATGGCCATGTTGCTGCACCCAAGTGAAGCCACTATGTCTACACCTGCTGGAAGCTCCTACTGCGGCTGCGCAACAAGTTGAAAAGTCCTATCTTTATAATGGCGCATTCTTGAGGTAATAGTTTAAAAACTGTCACTTTCTAATTTTACCTGAACCCCAAAAGCACGTACCCTGGCACAATAGCTACCTAATAAAACAAACCCCAAGTCTAAATTCCACCCCTACCCTGAGTTTTGCCTTCCCAAACATCCCCCATAGACTATAGCAGAAAAGGGTTCCTAATTGACAATGTCATAAAAACTGACAGTTGGAGCATTTAGATTAGGGGTGAGCGGGTTCGGATTTCTGAAATCCGAACCCCCCCGAGCCCCCCCGATCCGAGGCAGATCCGAGTCAGGCTCGACTTTTCCCGCCTGACTCGGATCTGAAATCGAGGCAAAACGTCATCATCCCGCCTTCCGGGTCTCGCGGGTTTTGGATCCTATATAAGGTACCCACGTCAGCGGCATTTTCTCACTCAGCTGTGGACAGTGAAGAGGGAGGGTGGGAGTTAGGGCTGGCTGGGCTGTGTAGTGTAGTGTAGTGCAGAGTAGTGTTGTGCTGTGCTGTGCTGCGCTGTGCTGCTGTTGTCCATAGGGGCTGTGTCCACTACTTCAAAGTCCATAGGGGCTGGCTGTGTTGTGCTGTGCTGCTGTTGTTAATAGGGGCTGTGTCCACTACTTCAAAGTCCATAGGGGCTGGCTGGACTGTGTTGTGCAGTCAGTTCTCCATAGGGGCTGTGTCCACTCCAAAGTCCTGTGCAGTGTCCCAGTCCTAAAGGGGGGCTGTAGTGTTGTCCAAGGGGTGCTCTGTCCATCAGGGGTGCTTCCCCCAAGTGCTAAAAAAATAATATTTTTTCTGTGTTTGTGAATTGTGTGCGCAGTAGCTGCACGTGCATCAACAAAGTAGTGCCAAGCGTGCGCCTGTGTCATAAGTAAAGGGCCAGCTGGCTTGACCGTTAAAGGGTGCTGTAACCCCCAAAGTACACTCCAGTCCAAACCAAAAAAAAAATATTTTCTGTGTTTGTGAATTGTGTGCGCAGTAGCCGCACGTGCATCAACAAAGTAGTGCCAAGCGTGCGCCTGTGTCATAAGTAAAGGGCCGGCTGACTTGACCGTTAAAGGGTGCTGTAACCCCCAAAGTACACTCCAAACCAAATAACAAAATATTTTTTCTGTGTTTGTGAATTGTGTGCGCAGTAGCCGCACGTGCATCAACAAAGTAGTGCCAAGCGTGCGCCTGTGTCATAAGTAAAGGGCCGGCTGGCTTGACTGTTAAAGGGTGCTGTAACCCCCAAAGTAAACTCCAGTCCAAACCAAAAAAAAAAAATATTTTCTGTGTTTAGCCGCACGTATATATCAAATCGATATAACATAAACGGAGGACCAAACTTTCTCCGATAAAAATAAAATAGAGAAAGATCAAGAACCACTTCCTCCTAGTGCTGAAGCTGCTGCCACTAGTCATGACATAGACGATAACATGCCATCAACGTCGTCTGCCAAGGCCGATGCCTAATGTCATAGTAGAGGGCACATACATCCCAAATGACAAAGTTCAGGAAAATGACCTTGAAAAAAACATTTAAATCATCTGAAGAGAAACGTAAACTTGCCAATATGCCATTTACGACACGGAGTGGCAAGGAACGGCTAAGGTCGATCCCTAGTATGTTCATGACTAGTGGTTCAGCTTTACATGACGATGGAAGCCCTCCTCCCACTAAAAAAATCAAAAGAGTTAAGCTGGCAAAAGCACAGCGAAGAACTGTGCTTTCTAAGGAGATATCACAAATCCCCAAGGAGAGTCCAAGTGTGGTGGTGGTTGCGATGCCTGACCTTCCCAGCACTGGACGGGAAGAGGTGGCTCTTTCCACCATTTGCACACCCCCTGCAAGTGCTGAAAGGAGCACCCACAGTCCACTTGCTGATATGCAAATTGAAGATGTCACTGTTGAAGTACAACAGGATGAGGATACTGGTGTAGCTGGCGCTGAGGAGGAAGTTGGCGAGGAGGATTCTGATGGTGATGTGGTTTGTTTAAATCAGGCTCCGGGGGAGACAGTTGTTGTCCGTGGGATGAAAAAGCCCATCACAGTCATGCCTGGGCAGAAGACCAAACATTCCACCTCTTTGGTCTGGCAATATTTCTATCCAAATCCGGACAACAACTGTCTTGCCATATGTACCATATGTAAAGGTGGAATAAGTAGCGGTAGGGACGTTAACCACCTAGGAACATCCTCCCTTATACGGCACCTGCAGCGTGTTCATAATAAGTTACTGTCAAGTTCAGAAACTTTGGCTAAGACCGTAAGCAGTCCAGGGACACCTAAATCCCGTTTTCCTGTTGTATCCAAGCGCCTGCAAACCACACCGTCAACTCCCTCCTCGTCAATTTCCTCCTTAGTCAGGATCGGAAGTAGTCCTGCAGGCCATGTCACTGGCATGACTGACTCTCCTATCCTGGATTCCTCCGGAGGATCCTGCATTGCTATGCCTCCTGCTGCCACTGCTGCTGTTGCTGCTGCTGGGAGTCGTTCATCATCCTAGAGAGGAAGTAGGAACACCACTACTTTTACTAAACAATTGACCCTCCAACAGTCCTTAGCGAGGAGGATGAAGTACGACAGTAGTCATCCTGAAGCAAAACGTATAACTGAGGCCTTGACTGCTATGTTGGTGTTAGACATGCGTCCGGTATCCGCCATTAGTGCAGTGGGATTTAGACAATTGATGGAGGTAGTGTGTCCCCGGTTCCAAATCCCGTCTAGATTCCACTTCACTAGGCAGGCGATACCGAGACTGTACAGAAACGTCAGAAAAAGTGTCCTCAGTGTCCTGAAAAATGCCGTTGTACCCAATGTCCACTTAACCACGGACATGTGGACAAGTGGAACAGGGCAGACTAAGGACTATATGACTGTGACAGCCCACTGGGTAGATGTATCACCTTACGCAGCAACAGCAGCAGCGTCACCAGTAGCAGCATCTCAGAAATGCCAGCTCGTTCCAAGGCAGGCTACGCTGTGTATCACCGGTTTCAGTAAGAGGCACACCACCGACAACCTCTTAGAGAAACTGAGGGAAATCATCACCCAGTGGCTTACCCCACTTAGACTCTCCTGGGGATTTGTGATATCTGACAACGCCACCAATATTGTGCGGGCATTACATCTGGGCAAATTCCAGCACGTCCCATGTTTTGCTCACACAATAAACTTGGTGGTGCAGAATTTTCTGAAAAGCGACAGGGGCGTGCAGGAGACGCATTGGGTGGCCCGAAAAATTTCTGGCCACTTTCGCCATTCAGCGACTGTGTGCCGAAGACTGGAGCGCCAGCAAACACTCTTGAGCCTGCCCTGCCATCACCTGAAGCAAGAGGTTGTGACGCGGTGGAACTCAACCCTCTATATGCTTCAGAGGATGGAGGAGCAGCAAAAGGCCATACAAGCCTATACATCCACCTATGACATAGGCAAAGGAGGGGGTATGCACCTGACTCAAGCGCAGTGGAGAATGATTTCCGTGTTGTGCAAGGTTCTCCAGCCCTTCGAACTTGCCACACGTGAAGTCAGTTCAGACACTGCCAGCTTGAGTCAGGTCATTCCCCTCATCAGGCTTTTGCAGAAGCAGCTGGAGAAAGTGAAGGAGTAGCTAAGACGGAGCGATTCCGCTCGGCATGTGGGACTTGTGGATGAAGCCCTTCATTCGATTTGCCAGGATTCCAGGGTGGTCAATCTGTTGAAATCAGACCACTACATTTTGGCCACCGTGCTCGATCCTAGGTTTAAAGCCTATGTGGTGTCTCTCTTTCTGGCCGACACAAGCCTGCAGAGGTGCAAAGACCTGCTGGTGAAAACACTGTCAGCTGAAGCAGAACGTGACACGTCAACAGCTCCTTCTTCATTTTCTCCCGCAACTGGGGATGCCAGGAAAAAACTTAGGTATCCTAAGCAACCCGCTGGCGGTGATGCAGGGCAGGCAGGACCAAGTTTGGACATCTGGTCCGGACTGAAGGACCTGGCAACAATTTCTGACATGTCTACTGTCACTGCATATGATACTGTCACCATTGACAGAATGGTGGAGGATTACATCGGTGACAGCATCCAAGTAGGCATGTCAGACAGTCCATACCTGTACTGGCAGGAAAAAGAGGCAATTTGGAGGCCCCTGTACAAACTGGCTCTATTTTACCTGAGTTGCCCCCCCCCCTCCAGTGTGTACCCCGAAAGAGTGTTTAGTGCAGCCGGGAACCTTGTCAGCAAAAGGCGTAGGAGGTTGCTTCCACAGAATGTGGAGAAGATGATGTTCATCAAAATGAATTATCAGCTCTTCCAGGGAGACCAGCCTCCAGAACGTACAGAGGGACCTGTGGTGGTGGATTCCAGTGGGGACGAGTTAATACTCTGTGAGGATGAGGATGTACACAACACTGAAGAGGGTGAGGAATCGCTGGATGAGGAGGATGAGGATGACATCTTGCCTTCGTAGAGTCAGTTTGGGCAGGGACAGATTAATTGCCAGCTTGTTTTGTGGGGGCCCAAACGAACCAATCATTTCAGCCACAGTCGTGTGGCAGACCCTGGCGCTGAAATGATTGGTTTGTTAAAGTGTGCATGTCCTGTTTATACAACATAAGGGTGGGTGGGAGGGCCCAAGGACAATTCCATCTTGCACCTCTTTTTTTTCTTTGCATTATGTACAGTTTGGGGCCTAGTTTTTCAAACTGCCATCCTGTCTGCCACTGCAGTATCATGCCTAGATGGGTCACGTGTTTGTGCCGCCCACTCGTGTCGCTTAGCATAGTCATCCAGCTACCTCGGTGCAACCTTTTGGACATAAAAACACTATTGTGAGGTGTGAGGTGTTCAGAATAGACTGGAAATGAATGGAAATTAAGGTTATTGAGGTTAATAATAGCATAGGGGCAGAAAAACCTACAAATTCTGTGATTTTAGCTGTTTTTATGCTTTTTTAAAAAAAAATACAGATCCAAAACACAAAACCCAGAACCCAAAACACGGAAGGGTGGTTTTGGCAAAACCAATCCAGATCCAAAACACGAAGAAAGATCCAGATCCAAAACCAAAACACAAAACACGAAAAGTGGCCGGTGCACACCCCTAATTTAGATTACTCCCAAATCCTCATTTTTTATGTTTTGCCCTGAAATTTGGCATGCAGCACCCAGTGACAGTTCTACCCGGCCATGCCAAATTTCAGATCCGTACCTCCTATAGCTTTTGAGGTGTAGCCCCTTGAACACCCTGCCCCCTTCAGAATTCTCTATGGAGAAATCCATTTTTTTAGAAGCAGCCTTAATATTAGGGCATGACTGTGCCCTTATAATATATATATATATATATATATATATATATATATATATATATATTAGGGGTGAGCGGGTTCGGATTTCTGAAATCCGAGCCCCCCCGATCCGAGCCGTATCCAAGTCAGGCTCGACTTTTACCGCCTTACTCGGATCTGAAATCGAGGCAAAACGTCATCATCACGCTGTCAGATCTCGCAGGTTTTGGATTCTATAAAAGGTACCCGCGTCAGCGCCATTTTCTCACTCGGTTGTTGGACAGTGAAGAGGGAGGGTGGGAGTTAGGGCTGGCTGGGCTGTGTAGTGTAGTGTAGTGTAGTGTAGTGTTGTGCTGTGCTGTGCTGCTGTTGTCCATAGGGGCTGTGTCCACTCCTCCAAAGTCCATAGGGATTGGCTGTGTTGTGCTGTGCTGCTGTTGTCCATAGGGACTGTGGCCCTCATTCAGAGGCGGTCGGAGGATGCAAGCGGTCGCTCAGAAACTGGGCGGCCCCTTGCATCCTGACTGGCCGCCTCTGTTTCGGTCATTAGGTTGTGGGTTTACACCCACAGCTCTAACGACCGCTAGGGTGATGGTCGCGATGGTCATAGACCATCGCGACCATCGGGGCTTACGACGAGACCCTAGGGTAGGGTCTCAATTGTCGTAAGCCCCGGAGAGCTTCTGACTCTGTCAGGGCCGGAAGCTCTCCACTGACATCACTAGTGATGTCAGTGGGGCCTCCCCCAAATGGCAGGCGTTCCCATGGGAACGCCTCCGTTTGGGCTGCCACCCCCCGGCCCGCCTTCCAAACGGGGCGAGCTGTCAATCAACATCAACAGCTCGCCCCCTTTGGAAAGAGACCCGCTACGACCGGTGCTGTCGGTCGTAGCTGGTCTCAAGCATGCGCACGAAGGAGCCGGCTCCCTTGTGCGCATACGCACTGGACAAACATCGAGGCGGCCGAGCGGTCGTAGACCGTTCGGCCGCCTCTGAATGAAGCCCAGTGTCCACTCCTCCAAAGTCCATAGGGGCTGGCTGGGCTGTGTTGTGCAGTTTGTTGTCCATAGGGGCTGGCTGGGCTGTGTTGTGCAGTCAGTTGTCCATAGGGGCTGTGTCCACTCCAAAGTCTATAGGGGCTGGCTGGGCTGTGTTGTGCAGTGTCCCAGTCCTAATGGGGTGCTGTAGTGTTGTCCAGGGGGTGCTCTGTCCATCAGGGGTGCTCCCCCCAAGTGCAAAAAAAAATGTTTTTTCTGTGTTTGTATATTGTGTGCGCAGTAGCCGCACGTGCATCAACAAAGTAGCGCCAAGCGTGCGCCTGTGTCATAAGTAAAGAGCCGACTGGCTCATCCATTAAAGGGTGCTGTAACCCCCAAAGTGCACTCCAACAAAAATAAAACAGTTTCTTCTGTGTTTGTGAATTGTGTACGCTGTTCGTGCATCAACAAAGGAGCAGCGCCAAGCGTGCTCCTGTGTCCCATAAGTCTGTTAAAGGGTGATGTAACCCCAAAAGTGCGTTCCACAAAAACAATTCTACTTTATTTTCTGTGTTTGTGTGCGAAATGTATGCGCAGTAGCCGCACGTGTATCAACACAGCAGCAGCGCCAAGCGTGCGCCTGTGTCATAAGTCAAGGGCTGGTTTGGACATCTGGTCCGGACTGAAGGACGTGCCAACAATTTCTGACATGTCTACTGTCACTGTATATGATACTGTTGAATTAATACTCTGTGAGGATGAGGATGTACACAACACTGAAGAGGGCGAGGAATCGGTGGTGAGGTGGATACGGATGTCATCTTGGCTCCGTAGAGCCAGTTTGTGCAGGACAGATTTATTGCCAGCTTGTTTTGTGGGGGCCCAAACGAACCAATCATTTCAGCCACAGTCGTGTGGCAGACCCTGGCGCTGAAATGATTGGTTTGTTAAAGTGTGCATGTCCTGTTTTTACAACATAAAGGTGGGTGGGAGGGCCCAAGGACAATTCCATCTTGCACCTCTTTTTTTTCTTTGCAATATGTACTGTTTGGGGCCTAATTTTTCAAACTGCCATCCTGTCTGCCACTGCAGTGTCACTCCTAGATGGGCCACGTGTTTGTGCCGCCCACTCGTGTCGCTTAGCATAGTCATCCAGCTACCTCGGTGCAACCTTTTGGACATAAAAACACTATTGTGAGGTGTGAGGTGTTCAGAATAGACTGGAAATGAATGGAAATTAATATTATTTAGGTTAATAATAACATAGGAGCAGAAAAACCCACAAATTCTGTGATTTTAGCTGTTTTTATGCTTTTTTTAAAAAAAAAATACAGATCCAAAACACAAAGCCCAGAACCCAAAACACGAAGAAAGATCCAGATCCAAAACACGAAGAAAGATCCAGATCCAAAACCAAAACACGAAAAGTGGCTGGTGTTTCTTAATCGTAGTCGTGTTTTGGCATAATTTAATTGCATACCGGGCACTGCAATATTGTTATGAATGAGTGCTGCTTAATATATAAATATATATATATATATATATATATATATATATATATATATATATATATATATTGTGAGTGCTTTCCATGCTGGGTCTGGTGAGTATTTGCTGATACGTGACAATAATGCGCTATAAAAGGAAATATGCATGAAAAGGTACCAACAAGTGAATAACTAAAAGAGAGCTTCAGATACATTTTTTTATTTTTTTTCCTCTTTGTACAAACTGAAAAAGAAACTGAACTGATCTGAAATTTTTATTCCAAAATTAAAAAAGTACACTCTGTACTCACATGTTGGTAGCTTTTCATCCTTTTTCCCTTGTACAGCGCCACATTATCCCCTATCAGCAGATTGTGGAACTACTGTACATTTGTTTTCACCGAGTCTTTCTCCCCATGCCTCGAATGGTATATTTCATAAATTTGCCGGCATTCCCACTATTAGTGAGACCTTCAGACAGCTCTGGATAGGGAAACTTATTATGGCCACACTGTGTATAACGAGTGTGTATATAGATCAATGTACTTATTCAATATAATAGTAAACGTGCATTAATACCCCTTCAGTAAAGTGTATTTCTTATACAAGCTGTTTTGCTTGCAATGAATATGTCTCATCTTTTGAACTTAATGCAATTGTGACAGAAATATCAGGTGCAGTATCAGATTGCAGACATAAAATTAGCTATCTCTAGAGAAACTAGAGCATTAAATAAATCTTTCCCTGCTGGAGTCGCCAAATGTAGGACAAGCTGCCTTCTATCATCATAAAGAGATGGGTCAAATGATGAGCAGAGGAAAGAGTGTGAAGCAAAGTCAGGATCTTGTGAGAAATGTCTCACCAGACACCACTCATACAGAAGACATTACACCTCTAATTGTTATGGCTTATACATGACAGCCAGATATCGGAAAGGCACTATCTCAATATGCATGCAGATAAGAAGGAAAGACTATTAAGAGCCAATCTTACTGGCTGTAGATAGTGGGATTATTAATTTGCTTTACATAGTTTTAGATGCAGAAATGCAGAAACATTTAAGAAATGTATGAACAATTTTATAAATATGATTTATTTCTTCCTGAAATCTTCATGGTACAATTACAAATATAAATTAACACAATTTGTTCCTCTTTCACATGAGAAAGTTTAGCTGCTATTGCAGTTGAGATGAGATTAGATTATCCTGTATTTACTAATAATCTTCAATTTAGGTAAATTATCAGACACGCAGCAGGCGCTACTTCCTCCCTGGTTATTGTGTACATGTTTATGTAGTAATGTTACTTACATTCTACGGGGTAAATTTACTAAGGTGAAAGTTTTTAGAAGTGGAGATGTTGCCGATGACAACCAATCAGATTCTACTTAACATTTAACTAGCACCTTCTAGAAGATAATAGCTCAAATCTGACAGGTTGCTATGGGCAATATCTCCACTTCTATAAACTCTCACTTTGAGTCAATTTACCCCTAGGTATTCTCTATGGCCAGGATGTACTAAAGGAAAAATGTACTATATGTACTAAGCCCCGGCCACCCAATTATAGGTGCAGAGGGTAATGCCAGAAAAACCTGGCGTCACCCTATAGAAGACTATGGGTTTCTTACCGCACCCCACTCCAGATGCTTCACCGTTGCCTCGCCGCCCCGCTGTCGCCCAGTGCTGGCCCCCACTTGCCTGCTCTCCATGGTCGCCGCCTGCGCACCTCCTGGGTCCTCCGCCTCCTCCTCTTTTTCCGGGTGCAGGGAGGAGGAGGAGCCCGGTGCTTCCTGCACAGGTGACCACCAGGAAGCTTCTGGAGCTCGGAGGGGGCAGGGTCCCACGAAGACCCCGTAACCCGGCATCGGTTGCTTTGCAAAGAGCAGCTCTTATCGCAAGAGCTGTCCTTTACGATACTAATCGCATATGTTAGTAAATATGCGATTAGTAAGGTTGCGGTGACTGGCGGAATCACCGCAACCTTAGTACATCCCAGCCTATATGTGAAACTTATGGTTGGGATAATTGCCACCTCTATTTATTCATTTTACTTCTAACATTGGTCCCACATTTCTTGTACTGACCAGTAGACTGATTATCATAATTAGGAGGAATGATTTGATTTGAGTTTTCTTGATATTAGTATTCAGTCTGACCAGCTATATGAGATGCTGATATGAAATAATTGTGAGTACCGTGTATTCTCTGTAGGAGTTTTCTATTTATGTGTATTTTATAAAATACTGGTTCTGCTAGGGTAGCAAGGCCAGCTTCCATAGAAAGCAGTGAAATTTGTTGTCCAAAGATGGTGTGTTCTATATTTGGTTGTGACGACTCAGTCTCTTACTATGCATCGCTTTATACAGGGTATGGTGCTTGGTATGTATTACAGAATAAAATAAGATATTAATAAAACAGTAATACTACTGTACTATAATGGTAGAAGGAAGCTAGGTGGCGGTAGTGAACCACCAAAATGGACAAAATAGGGGAGTGCTGGCCCAGAGGATACAGCCCAGATGGGAGGGCCAGGTCATTCGTTTTCATCTGTTGCTGTGTGCTGACGACATGGCAAGCCTATATACAGTATATGGCAGACGAGCCCTTATATTAAGGCTGAATTGAAAAAAAAAAACGGAATTCTCTCATAGAGAATGGGGGGCATGGTGTTAAAGGGGTTACACCTCAAAAGCTATTAAAGGTACTGAGCTGAAATATGGCATTGATAGGTAGAACTGTTGCTTGGTGCTGCATTTCATATTTCAGGGCAAAAAAGTACAAAATGAGGATTTGCGAGTAATCTAAAGTTTCAACTGTCAGTTTTTTCTGACACTCAATTAGAACCACTTTTGTGCTGTTCTATATGGGGGATTTTTAGGAAGGCATAAGTCAGGGTACAGGGCGAATTTATACTTGGGGTTTGTTTTATTAGGTAGCTATTGTTCCAGGGTAGGTGCTTTTGGGGTTCAGGTAAATTAAAAAGTTACAGTTTTAAACTATTACCTCACAAATCCGCCATTATACAGATATGGAACTTCAACTTATTGCGCAGCCTCAGTAGGTGCCTTCAGCAGGGGGGTGTACTCACTGTGGCTTCACCTGGGTGCACCAAGATGGCTGTCCTGTGTGTGTGTTAGCGGCAATGGGACCCAGCAATGGTAGCAGTCGGTAGCGGTTGCAGCGAGTTAGCCAAATGGGGACCTGGCGGCTGTACGGCCATCAGCTGCGGCGGCGATGGGAGTGTCAGCGGCGATGGCGGTGCGGGCATCAGCAGTAGTGCAGGCTTTAGCGGGACCCAGCGGAAGTGGGGGAACTGGCAGTGGTGCTGGTGTTGACGGTGGGCCTAGATCCAAGTGGATCCAGTCCCTGCCAGCCATTCTGCAGAGTTCAGCAGCGGAGCCCCAACCCCTCGGCTGGCTTAGATAAGCCAGCGCGAGGAGGCTGCATGGCAGTCTGACGGCTGTGAGGGAGCAGTGAAGAGCTCCTGAAGAAAGAAAATGCCGGAAGTCCTAGTGGGCGGCAGTCATGCAAAAGAGCAAAGACTCCGGAGCCCTGGGGTGGTAAAAGAGCTTAAAGGCCGCCGTCCCCAGGCAAAGACGCTATAGCTCTGGCGCCCTCCAGACGAAGACTCCAAAGCCCTGGGGTGGTGGCAGCCATACAAAAGAGCTTAAAGGCCACCATCCACCAGGTGAAGACGCAGAAGACCTGGAGGGTTGGCGTCCGCCAGCCGAAGACTCCGGAGCCCTGGTGTGGTAAAAGAGCTTAAAGGTCACCGTCCCCAGGTGAAGACGCCAAAGCCCTGGCAGGTTGGCACCCGCCAGGCAAAGACTCCGAAGCCCTGGGTGGTAGCGGCCATGCAAAAAAGCTTAAAGGCTGCCATCCCTCAGGCAAAGACGCCAAAGCCCTAGCAGGTTAGTGCCCGCCAGATGAAGACTCCGAAGCCAAGGGGTGGTGACAGCCATGCAAAAGAGCTTAAAGGCCTCCGTCCACAGGCAAAGACACTGAAGCCCTGGTGGGTTTGCTCCCACCAGGTGAAGACTCCAAAGCCCTGGTGGTGCCCCCCAGGTGAAGACGGAGTAAAATTAAATATTACAATATTAAAGTGTATTGTGTTTATTTTAATATTTTCTCTCTAGATGGACTACAAATGCCAGTGGGCCCTAATGCCCTGCATGCTGGTACTTGTGGTTCTCCAAGTACCAGCATGTAGGAGAGGTTTGCTGGGACCTGAGGTTCACCTGCAAAGTAAAATATATAACACGACACCATCAGCCTAGGCTTGAGGTACCCTGGAGAGGGTAACCTTTTTATTGGGGGGTCCCCAGCTCCATAGGGTTTCCTGGCCTGGGCTGACTAGCAGTCAGGGGTAATGCTTTGGTCAGGGGACACAGTGAAAGGGCTCCCCTGGCTGTGGCAATACCCCCCACCCCTGCTAGAAAGGGTCTGGTGCTGGTTCTAGTAAATAATACTGAATCCTACTCTTTTTTTTCTCCTGTATTTTCAAAATCAGAACTGGCTTAGGGCCAGTGCTGGTTGTGCTAAATACAGGGGACCCCTATGTCTTTTATCCCCTATATTTTGACAACCAGGACTGGCTTTATAAAGCCTGGTGCTGGGTGTGTTAAAAACGGGGTACCCCTACCCTTTTTGTCCCCTGTATTTTCACAACTAAGACCAGCAGGGAAAAGCCCAGGGCTGGTTGTGCTTTAGGGGGAGGGTGGGATCACTTCACACAGTCAACCCGGCACCCCAGCCCAGATTTGCCTTGATAAGGGGGATCCCTTTATTTGGGGTCCCCACCTCCCCAGGGATCTAGAGCAGTGTGGCTGGGGGGAAGGCAGTGGTGCAGATGTAAGGAAACAAAATGGCATGGATGCAGGAACACAGGGTGGCGCAGATGGGGAAAGACAGATTGGTTTGGATGAGGGAATACAGACTAGCACAGTTGGGAGGCCACATAGCAGTAGGGATTGGGGAAGATAAAGCAGCATGGAGGCATATAGGGGAAGAAAGTGTACATGCATAGACAGAGTATAATAGTTTTAGCAATTAGGGAGCTGAATGTGTATTCTAAATGAGATAGATGTATGGAGTGAGAAGGATATTGCTACCCAGTGGGATTGTTGTGTTGACCGAATAGTAAGATTGTGGGCACTGAGTGGGATGTGCGTGCCACATAGCTACTCAGACCTCTGCTGAATAGACTGCATGTGTGTATTCCAATGAGCACACTATTCTGTGAATTAGCAGCTCCACCATTTTGTGAGTGACAGCAATCTCACTCTGTGAGAGTGCTGAATCTGCAGTTAACCACAGGGTGTGATGGCATACCATATCTGTATTGCTCAAGGAACACATCCATTAAGGCATCAGCCTCAATGTTTGGAATTTCATTGCTTTATAAGTTTGAGTGGCAGCAATTCAATAGGTTTTGTGAAAATTCAGATCATGTTTAAGAAGCCTTAATGGGACCGTAAGGTGTTTTGTCTATGGAATATATATATATAAATATATATATATACAAAGTATATATATATATATATATATATATATATTTGCCATATCATCCATAGACACACACGAGAGACAAATCCATGGGGGGAAGGGGAGAGCAGAGAGCAATTTGCAAATGGAGGGTGAAACTAGCATTGTGGACTATGTAGTAAGAAGTGGTCAGTATTGGAGAGGAAAAGGGGAAGGATATTGGGTAGGCTGACTTGTCATGTGATGTAATAAGAAGAAAATAGATGAATATTTTTGTGCATGGATACAGCAATAGAGCGTATTTAATTTGATACTTTTAACAACATTTGCAACAATATACGACATTGCTGACTATCTTTATGCAAATGGTTACTCCTGTAGAGTAGGTGGATGCAAATCCTGCTGCAACTGTGATTCCGTACGCAGCAGTTCTACGAAAATATGCAAATGCTGCAGCCCCTGGGATTTGCACAGAGACACCCATCATTGGTCTATAATAATATAGAACTCCTCTTAGCGCAAAAAATGCTCAGACTCTGCCGGTGAAATTAAACACAATGTGGGATTGGTATCTCTGATGTTCTGCTTGAGTACAAAGACTCACCATCGGTTGCACTATCGATCCTCTAAGCAATCCTCTAAGCAACCCTATGGTTGCTCAGAATGTCCGTTGGAAGTCAGCCACCGTAGCCATTGTAATGGCATACACAGGCGCAGTCACAGGCTGAGACCCCCCCATTATCTCACACAAATGCTCACTGACTGCGTCCAAATCCTCACTGCGTCTGCCATCGTAATCTATTGGGATGCATGCGCAGTGCGACTCAGACGCATGTGCAGTACAAAAATAATCGGGCAACTCCACAAACTTCAGCATTGTGTCCACCTCTGAATCAGGCCCTCTCTCACAACTAGAGACTTGGCATAAATAAAACTGTAGTTTATTTATCCTAGGACATCAAGGAGAAGATTTGTGACATCTTGGAGAGAGATAAAGTGGAGCAGTTCATAGCAACCAATCAGCTTCTGTCATTTTTCTAACACACCCTGTAAAATGACAGTTAGAGGCTAATTGGCTGGTATGGGCAACTCTCCATTGTATCTCTCTCTCCAAGATTTGATAAATCTCCCCCAAAGCATCTTCTACCACAAATCAAAGGATCTAGCCTAAAACCTATATGTAATACTAGACATTAAGAACCTGATTCAGAGTTGTACGTGATCCCAATGGTTTACTCACAACTCCGATGTTTAAGATTTTTAGGTGCCTTTCACACATTTTTAAATATATTACTAAAAGTTAAGTATTAAATATAGCAGGCTCAGACTAGTGTAATGGTTGTAGTATTGTAGTATTGTATTTTACAGAATATACTGTATCTCTCATTGCACCACAAAAATACTCATCTGTTTTTTTCTTTTCACATTATGACAAACTGAGTGACAGGTAGCATTCCTTATAGCCATGACCCACTGGTACATACAGGGGAATTTAGGAATTTTTTTTATACTGAGAGACCACTATCTCAATAACAATAACATACAGAGAACATACTGTATCTTTTGAATCACATACCATCACCCTAAAGCTCTGTGCAGGACCCCACCTCCCCTTGATAGTTGTCCTGTGATGTGGACAGAAAAGCCTCCCGCTCAGTGCTAAGCTATGGAAGTGGGGTATAGACAGGGCTGTAAAGAGCTGGCCCGGGCCCAGGGGGGAAGTGACCTAATCGCAGGAGGCGTGGAAATGCCCCCTTAGGGGGAAAAAAACTTTTATCAGTGGCGCTGGGGAGGGGTGCGCTGTGAGACCCGTGTCATCGCTCCTTCCCACAAGCAGAGGACACACAGCAGCGTGTGCTGGGCTGCTGACAGGTATGAGGGAGAAAGGGAGCGGCAACAGACCCAGACCCCACCGGGCCCCTCCAGGAAGCCCTGGCCTGGGTGATTAGTACCCACACCCCACCCTCTCTGTGCCCATGGGTACAGAGAGCTGAATTGTGGAAGCAGGGCCCTGCACGGATAGATCATCATCATCACTGTCAAAGCTTAATAATAATAAGGTATCCCAGATTATACAGTACCACAGAGGGCCTGATTCAGACCCGGTCACAAGCGCTGAGTGCTCGCAACTGGGTCGATGGTGGCCCAGAGCGCATGCGCATGATGGAGCCGGCTCCGTCGTGTGCATGCGCGAGACCCGAATAGCGATGGGCAATCTGTCGCTCTGGGTCTCGCATCAAAGGGGGCATGCTGTCGATGTTGAGTGACAGCACGCCCCCTTTGGTGGGCAGGATGAGGGGGGTGGCTGCCCAGACGGAGGCATTCCCATGAGAATGCCTACCGTCTGGGGGTGGCCCCACTGACATCACTAGTGATGTCAGTGGGAGAGCTTTCGGCTCTGTTAGAGCCGAAAGCTCTCTGGGGCTTGCGGCCACGAGACCTTACCACAAGGGTCTTGTCGCAAGCCCGATACCCGCGATGGTCTTGACCATCGCGACCATCATCCTGGCTGCTCGCATTAGCTGTGGGTGGCAACCCACAGCAATGCGAGCTGCCAGGAGGCCGCTCCATAAAAAAAAAAAAGACACCCTGATTCAGAGCGAGCGCTCTGTCAGAGCGTCCGGCTCTGAATCAGGGCCAGAGTTAGTTACCAGTCATACATTACAAACAGGGGTACAAATTATGTAGTACCATAATAATAATAATAATAATAATAATAATAATACTGTAATAAGTTTACATTTAAGGACCATATGCAATCACTACCTTACAAATGCTCTGCTATGCATTAATCACAGACAGTTATGTTATGGATTTTATCTATATGTATACTAACCATTCTGTATAACAACAAGTACAGTTAGAATAGACAGTTGCCAGTTATGTAAATAACAATAGTGCCAATGCGAGACCTGTAGGACATATGAGTTTGAGACGATCTTACCCACAAGAGCTGATGGTGTAATGGAAGTAAAATGCTGATACAGAAACGCTAGTAAAGGATGGGGGGGACTAGGAGAGATGATTACTCAACCTTGCTGAGATGCTGAAAAATAGGGGCCTCCATATATGGCAGTACAGGGGACAGTTCTTCAGATCCAGGCAAGAGTCAGCGATAGCATGTTCACCAGACCCAAGCGAGTCCTAAGGAGACACTAAGGGGTCTATTTACTAAGCAGTGTTAGGAGACACAGTGAAAAGTGATAAGGTGCCAGCCAATCAGCTCCCAACTGCCACTCACAGGCTGTGTTTGAAAAATGGCAGTTGGGAGCTTATTGGCTGGCAGCTTATCACAGACTTATCACTTTTCACTCTGTCTCCTAACACTGTTTAGTAAATAGACCCCTAAGTATGGAGGCAGCATACATGGGCTGCGCCATTTGGAAAAAGTCTCAACACTTCTTCAAGCAGAGTAAAATTCTTCTGGCAGAGTAATATGCTCAGGGAATTATTGGCTGCAGGCGTAGAGGAGAAGTAGGGGTGGGGCCGCACCAGCACGCTGCAAGAAGCTGTGCCTGTCACGGAGGACCTGATTCAGAGATAAACGCAACTGCAATTTGCACGCAGATTGAGCGATTGTTTGCCATTCCACATGCGTATGCATCGCAGTGCCTGTGTGCGCAGGCAGCAGTGCATCCGCTGTACGTTCACGCAGAGCACGGAGGCCCATTGCAGATTGTTTGACAAGAAGTGACCATTTGGGGGTAGAGACAAGGGGTGGTTAGCGAAATGCATGCGTGATTGGTCGTTTTGGGCAAGGTTCTGGTGGTAAAGCGGGCACCAGATTTTGTTATGTTGAATAAGCTATTGTGCTATTGGGGCTCATTCTGAGCTGGGAGCAAAAATGAGCAAGTAACATTGCACCTGGGCAAAACCATGTTGCACTGCAGGAGGGGGAAATTTTAAATATGCAGAAATTTAGATGTGAGAGGGGAGTGTCCAAACTCAAATCTAAATTGCAGTGTAAATATAAAGCTGCCCAGCATTTCTGTGCTACATGCAAAAGCAGCCAGTATTTACCCTGCATGCACAAAAAATGTTTTTGCTCCCCTTGCAGTGTAACATGGTTTGTCGCAGACACAAAGGGCCTGATTCAGAGATGGCTAATGCAATTTTCACGCAGATCGAAAAATAGTTTGTCATTGCACATGCCTACGAGACATTGTTGGTCGGATACAGCGAGGGTCGGATGCAGTGAGGGTTACGGTGCAGGTCAAATACAGTGGGGGTTGGATACAGTGCAGGCTGGATACACCAATGGTGCACTTACTGTGACAGAGGGTTCTGGCATTGTCCTCAGTCTGGGGGTGCTGGCGGTGTCGGCACTTTGGAGGTGGTGGCAGTGTCCTCAGTGCGGAATTGCTGGCGGTGTTGGCAGTTCAGGGTTGCCAGCGGTGTCGACAGTGCAGAAATGGTGGCGGTGTCTTCAGTTCGGAGGTGCCAGCAGTGATGGCAGTGCAGGAGTGCCGGCAGTGTTTTGAGTGCGTAAGTGCCGTCTGTGTCGGCAGTGCAGGTGTGCTGGCAGTGTCCTCAGTGCGGGATTGCTGTTGGTGTTGGCAGTGCTGGGATGAGGCGGTGTTGGCACTGCGGGTGTCGTCATCCTCGGTGTGGTGGGGGCCGCCATCTTGTGTCCATTTGCCCATTGAAGTCTGTGGGAAAGCGCTGATTGGCTGAGAGCCATGACTGTCAGCCAATCAGCGGTCAGCCCATTGATTTTTTTGACTTTTGAGATTGGCACCCGAGCCAAAAGTGTGAGATCCGTCAGCGGGATCTTGAGGTTTTGGCTCTGGTAGGGATCCGAGGCAGACAGGGAGATCCCAGCTGCTGCTCAGATCGCCTCAGATCCCGGAAGTTCAGGCGTGTTCAGATTACAAGGAATTACAAAACTAAGTGAAAATACTGAGCTTATCAAATAGATGTGGGATAATAAAGTAAGAAGGTAAAAAACTGACCTAATAAAGAGTAACATTTAAAATATTGTTAAAACATTATCCTTATTAGAGGATTTTATTATTGAATTCCAGTTTAAAACTTAATAGGGCTGATTCTGAGTAGCACACTGCTGTGCTAGTGTCGTTTGTCGTAGTCGCATCTGAGATATTATGCTGATGCCAGTATGAGCCCATCCCCTTGTGTGTATGAACGCGGAAAGGGCTGGGACGCCCTCTGAGAGCGGCTTCAGTCGCAACCATGAAATGCACCATTGGGACTTGTACCAGCCCCATTCTAGGTGCAGAATCTCCGTCAGAGTGTGGCCTCCGATATATGTGATTAAGGGCTATATTTCCTAAAGTGAGTTTTTAGCAACCAATCAGATTCTAGTTATTATCTTCTAGAAGGTGCTAGATAAATGTTAAGTAGAATATGTTAGGTTGCTATGGGCAATATCTCCACTTCTAAAAACTCTCACTTTAAATATACCCCTAAGTGTCTGAGTCCAAAACCACTCCTGTGACACGCCCCCGCGACACTCCTATAACACCCATCAAACAGAAAATCTTTCTGCTTCTGTTTAACCACCCGGGAACACCCAATACATGCCAGTACAGCTGAATTGTCCCTGCGACTTTATGTGTACATACTATGGAACGCATGCACAGCCACAAAGAAATCACCAACTTACGTAAACATTGTCATTTGTCTGACTCAGAATCAGGCCCAGTGTTGGAAAGTTTCTGGACATTTACAGCAAAAAACATCACTGAACATAAGTTGAATTTTATATAGAGAATGAAGAAACAGTATTACATACATGCTTTCATTGGGGGTCTATTTTCTAAGACTAGGCTGGAGATAAAGTGAACAAAGATAAAGTACCAGCCAACCAGCTCCCAATTATCCCTTCTCTAAGGCATTTCTGAATAACCAGGATGAGTGGTATTCTTCCTAAGCAGTGTTTGATGTAATAAGTGGGATGAGGTCAACTAATTAACTGTCCAGGGGAGAGCCCATCATTTGTACATTAAAGTGACTTTAGATTAGAATAATTAATCTTTGGTCAGAAAATATACAATATATTAATTTGCAAAATCCAATAATTCAGCTTTCACACATACCTTGGTACGGATGGTGTAGCAGATGCTACAGTTTTCATATTGCAAATGAATTGTGTCTGATACAGATGCTGCTGGCTGCAATCATTTTGTGTAACTGCTGCAGGTAACATAGGAAAAGGAAATTGTGTTTTCTTTTTTCTGTATGAAGATATTATTTCTCTTTTATTTCCCTTTATAATTGTGTGTGCAATATTATCTACCCTGACTGTCAATAAATCCAAATATATAGCAAAGGAAAAATACAGAACCTAAATGAAAATGCTATGATTGATCTACCATTTTGAGAAAAGAGAATATTGAAAACTGAGTTATCACTCCCTAGTCCCTAGAAAAACAATTTATAGTGCTCTATGATTAGTCAATGTGTACACAATGCTACAGATAAACTACTCTGCACTGAGTGAAGCTCATCAGTGAAGAACACATTTTTCTAGCTGAGAATGTTGTACCTCACTGATAATTGTTCCTCCTAAAGTTGGGTACACACCTAAACTACGGTGCGACCCAGAGTTGCGGCGAGTGATGTAACGATACATTACGTGTGCAGACACGTACACAATTTATGAACTGGTATACGATGGCTCGATGTATAGTTACATGCTGCATGTAACTGCTCTGCATCATTCATTGCATCATCCCAACTGCCATGGAGGACAGCAGATAGGATGATGGGAAGAACGACTGGCAGGAATGATCCACGTCTGAATGATATATTGTGCAATACATCATATAGAGTGCTCAGCTTAGAGTTGGGTATTATATGGTCGATCATAGGATAGATCATCCTGACACGGATTGGAATGATATATTGTACACATCATATAGTGTATACGCCCGATCCGTCGTTCATCGCATCGTCCCAACTGTTGTCTTGCATGGCAGGTGGGTCAATGCAATGAACGATGCAGTGCTGTTACATGCAGCATGTATCGTTACATCGCTTGCACATTGCTGGATTGCATCGTCGTTCGCGTGTGTACCCGGCTAAAGTGTCAACATGTAGAGATGATTTGCCATAGCAGGAGTCATCAATTTATTTATATCGCTGCCCATTGAGCCATTACTCACTGGTCATACTGAGCATGAAATCAGGGCCTGATTCAGAGCCGGACGCTATTTGCGCTCGCTCGTTCAGAAAAAGGGGCCGGCTATTTAAATTGAGTGCTCGCTCTTTGCGGTCTGTTGACGCCTCTATGTCTGAGCGAGCGAACGAAACATGCACTCGCTATTTTGTAAAGATGCCCCTGGCCGCTCGCATCCTACGTCATCTCCACTATTTTTTTGATTAATCGAGTACATCGAAAGGCGTCTGAACTGCTCGCAGTACTTGTGGTAGGATTTTTCTACCGCAATCATGCAAACAGTTCAGGTTAAGAAACAACCAAGTGACGTTGTCGATGACGCTGCTTTGTTAATTATGCACACCCTTAAAACGCCCGTTTTGACCGTTTGGCACGCCTGCATTCGGATCTCCACTCCCCGTTTTCAAGCACCTTCCCCTGTTACCACCCACAAATGCCTCATCCTGTTACTCAAATTAGCAGGCACTCGCTATTTTGCGAGCGCGCGATTTCCGACCGCACTGACTGGTTGGCGCATGCGCATTACGACCCATATGTATGCGCAGATATGCGAACATCGCTCGGAGCGAACGAGCGGCCGCTTATGAGCGGCTCTGAATCAGGCCCTGAGCCAGTACAAAGCCAGAATCCCACATACAGAGGCACTGTTTCACCCTGCTTGGAGCTCATCAGTGAATGTTATAGATTCCGGGTTTCAGATTTAACAAAAAGAACAATACAAGAAACATATGATGGCAGAATCAAGCATCTGCTCACTGCACCAAATTATGCAATGTATGTAGGTTTATTATTTCACTACCAGTGACTTCTGGGAAAACAATCGCAATACGACATGCAAGGAAAATAACATGTGCCAAGCTAATTTCCCACCAGCGCCCTAACTGTGTGGAGTTTGTATATTCTCCCTGTGCTTGAGTGGGTTTCCTCCGGGTACTCCGGTTTCCTCCCACACTCCAAAAATATACTGGTAGGTTAATTGGCTCCCAACAAAAATTAACCCTAGTGTGTATGTGTGTGTGCATGTGATAGGGAACATAGATTGTAAGCTCCACTGGGGCAGGGACTGATGTGAATGGACAAATATTCTCTGTAAAGCGCTGTGGAATATGTGAGCGCTATATAAATAACTGGTAATAATAATAATAATAATAATAATAATAATAATGGTTTCCAGGTCACAATAAAGTTGCTCTAGGTAGTTTTGCTATTGGACTATGGGCCTGATTCAGAGATGGACGCTCTGAAAGAGCGCTCGCTCTGAATCAAGGCGTTTTTTGTTTTTTTTGTGGAGCGGCCTCCTGGCCGCTCGCATAGCTGTGGGTGACCACAGAACAGCTATTGCGAGCGGCCAGGATGATGGTCGCTCTCCCACTGAGCCAGAAGCTCTCCCACTGACATCTCCCACAATGGCAGGCGTTCGCATGGGAATGCCTCCGTTTGTGAAGCAACCCCCCCGCCACACCTACAAAATGGGGCGAGCTGTCGATCAACATCGACAGCCACCCCTTTTGTAGTGAGCCACAGAGCGAGTGCTTTTTGCGCCCACGCGCAGTCGACCCACTTGCGAGCGCTATGCACTTGCGAGCGGGTCTGAATCAGGACCTATGGGCCTGACTCACTATGGATCGCTATTGCGATAGCTTGTGTGAGTGTGCATGGAGGTCTGCAGCGAAAATATGCCAATTAATACATTCACAAAGCCATCGCACATCCAGCATAGAGACGCACACCACCGCTATATCACATCTGCAAAACTTTGCAGTCCTGCGTATACATCGGGAAAATCGAGTAACATCAGCTCATCACGCACAATTACAGCAGGTCTGACCTGCTGCAGAAACTGCTAGCATCATCGCATGCAGTGAGTACTCAAGCTGCGTATGCCGTCTCAGTGGCTAATTTATGCATGCAACAGCGTTCAAACGGACAGACACGCCTGCATTTCTCCAACCACTCCCCCTGTCACCACCCCCAAATGCTCACAGCCTGTCACTCCCTCTGCAATGGCTTTCATTTTGCTTGAGTAATCGCGAGGTGATCTTAATGCTATGCATGCGCAGTACACACCATCGATCGATCTGTGTACGCTAAGCAATGTTCGTTAATATCTCCCCTTGGATCAATATATTTAATAGAGTTTCTCAATAGTGTGATTTTAGGATATTGGAGCTGAATTAGAGTTGTATGCAAAATTGATGGTTAGGGTACAACTCCAATGTTTGAAGATTTGCTCATGCACAGATCTTCAAACCATCGAGTTTGCACACAATGCTGCATCAGCCCCATATAAAAAGGAGATCCCACCTAAACCAGGAGATATACAGGGTCGAACTGGACCACAGGGGCACAGGTGAAACCCCCGGTGGGCCTTACTTCCTGAGGGCCCACCACAACTCTAGGGATCAGGTTCCAGACTGTGCACTTGAATTATACTTATCTTTCATTATACTGAACAGGACTATGGTGTATTTTCCATTATGCATTGCTGTTATTAATCTGGTACATTATCATTTTATCATTCATGCACTAGCAGTATTTACTATATATATATATATATATTTTTTTTAAAGGGACCCAGACCATGCACTCTCTATTGGTTAGCCAAGCCGCCTATGTGGACGGTAGTCACACCCCCTCTGGAGGCTGGCCACACCCTTAAGTATGGGCCCCTATCACTGCAAGCCCCCAGGAGGCCCTTCATGCCCAGTCCAACACCGGAGATATATATACTTACTTCTGAAGTTCCTCTCTAACCTCTGCTCAATATCTCTGTATTGCTCTAATAGCCTTGATCACTGCTTGAAGAATTGCAGACAGCACGTTCCGTAGACCAGTTATTACTGAGAATCAGATTCTGCTATAGTCAGCTTTCTAATGATATCTTACCCGTTAACCATCATTCCACATTTCATATATAAATTTAAAACAATATATAGGATTCTAATGAAATCATTAATTTTACATTGTGATGTCAAATTAATTAACACCTATAAAGCTAGAGAAAATGTGGAGAAATATGTGTTTTCTTATGTTATAGAAATATGTTCTATGCAGTTTTATACCCAATATTTATGCTAGGTCATCTTGTCATATACACATTACTAATTTATTTTTACTGTTTCATTGCATTTTTTTATTTCACTTTGTGCAGCGACAACTGAATACACTGAATACTATATGTTACATGCTGTGTGCACATAATGAATGTGAGATGTCAGAAATAGGCAATTATTAGGTACAGTTTATGTCTTTCAAGCTACACGCAATGATGCAATGCCTTAGAGTTGAGCAAATATGGTTCTGAAACACTAAATGTCATTCCTGATACAGAAAGCATTAGAGCGTGTGACAAGGGACAGCTTATCACAGTCTTTTTCGACAACATGAACTTCTGCAAGTTTGACTAGTCATCAAGTGCAATGGAAGAGGCTCAATGGGGAATTTTGCTTTCTACAACAGAAATCTTAGCCATACTTGAAGGCTCGTGTGATCATAGATGCCAATATCGTGTGGAACAGAAATGTTATATATGCTATGTGATTTTAACTTCTGTTATAATTAGAAATGGTCAAACTCTTTAAACAAGTTTGAAATTCAATTCAACTGAGTTGGTTTTTACAGCCAGAAAGTTTGTGCAGTTTGCTTGTGATTTTGCGGATGGTTCATTTGCAATCGAACTGAATTCTGAAAATTAATTTAAAATAGCCTCCAATCGATTGCGGTAATAACAAAAGTTGAATCAGTTACACCTTTTTCGAAGAGCCACTAATCTGCTCAATCAGACTAACTGTGTTCAGATGTTTAAAAAGTTCAAGAGTTTTCATCAATTTCTTGTTTTAAAAAAAACAACTTTTACATTTAACCCAGTTGAACTAGTCTGAGAACTGGTTTCAAAATGGTTTAAAAAAACAAGTTGGGCCTAAAAACTTGTATTAAAAAAAACATAATTTTAAATCGGTAATTAGCAACATTTACAATCATAGTTGAGCAAACACAGATACTGAGTGGAAAATTGCTTCTTGAAAAGTAATTTTGTACTGCAATATAACTTGCATGGCCTGAATTAGAGTTGTGAAGAGGGGGGCCTTGGCCTAACTCAAATATGCAATGTAAACATAGTGTTTGTCAGTATTTGTGTAGAGCTTTTTATGAATATGAACCCAGGGCCATAATAGGTGTGTGTGAGTAGAGACGCTGCCCAGGGCGCAAGGCCGAAGGGGTGGCATCAACGCTTCCCTGGCGTCGACTGATTTTGTTTGAAGGGTGCCTAGAATGGAGAGCCACCCAGTCATTTGGCTTCCTGCTGGTACCAGGTTTTGTGATACTTTTAATAATATATATTTGAGAAACATTAAAAACTACAAATAGTCATAAGAAAAATTATAAATTTTGACAACAGTACATTATTGGGAAGAAACATAGAGAAGGATAATTTCCTCTATTTTTAGTGCATACTGTACTTGAATAATTGAAAATTATTGTGTTTTTTTAATTATTCATATCTTGAATAAACATTACATTTGAGTTTTGGGGTATTTATTTAATATAGTCTAATAGGAACTACAATTGGGAAGATCTTGCACTGGAAATGTATCCACGATATTATGCCTGGTGTTGGTTTTCCTCTCATCTCCTATTTTTGTAGATAATACTTGATGTACAGTAAGAAAGGCATTCCATCTACTCTTAAGTGCAGTAAATTGGTTGCCCATCACCATCTTTTTTGGTAAAGTGTTGCATCGTCTGACTACCCTTAAAGTAGCACCTTTCTATGCTAATGGAGAAACTATGGGGTCTATTTACTAAGCAGTGTTAGGAGACAGAGTGAAAAGTGATAAGGAAGTGATAAGGTGCCAGCCAATCAGCTCCCAACTGTCATCTCAGAGGCTGTGCTTGACAGTTGGGAGCTGATTGGCTGGCACCTTATCACTTTCTTATCACTTTTCACTCTGTCTGCTAACACTGCTTAGTAAATAGACCCCTATATTTCTTCCAGATGCTGTAGATGTCCCTTTGTCACCTGTGATATCCTAGATCTTGAAAGAATTTGATGAAACATTCTACTGACCCCTTGTACAAATGTGTCCTGCTACATCTTTGCCGATGGCGCTACAAATGCGCTATGCTATGGTGTGCACTGCGATCGTACCATGCATTCCTACGGCAGCACAGGTGCGAACGCATTGTGTGAATCCGCTCGTGGGCACATGCCTCACGCCATGCGTGGCGCGATTTGCTGCATATGCAGCAAAGATGTAGCAGGACACAATTGTATATAACATATGTATAATCCTAAAACAAAATTTTTCAAGAAGGGTAAAAGTATTTTCGAGTCCTGTGAGCCAATATTAGCCATTACAATATACTAATAGCATCCACCAAGTCCCAATTATATTAACTGTCCCCACTTTGCATTCATAGTTCCCCCAATAGCTTCTACATTACATTAACCTGCAACTGGGACCCATATTGCAACATTTATAACACCCACAGTACTGTTATAATTTTCCCCCAATCCCACCACTACACACTTAATGGGAGGCAGATTCCTTGAATGCATATCAATATGTTAGATGGCCCGGGTAATATTTGCCCCCCTCCCCTCTGTGTGCCCCTGATCATTATCATTAATGGTAAAAGCATCCTCTTCATCCAGTGCGCACAAAGAAATAGCTAATCGTCTACAAATAACCCTAACTTCAAACTTTAGTTCAGAATTTTTGCCCCCCCCACATTAATTCTCAATTTTTATGCTAAAAATGCTTATTTCCCTGTTCTCTATATGAGTGTGACTAAGAAATGGGATTCTAGCCTAAATTTGTTTTACAAACTCTGTAAATGTTAGTATACAGTACACGAATGCATAGCTGCCCACAGGGTCCTCTGTGCACACTATTGTCCTTATTTAGAAAATGAACTCTGGGCCTGATACATAGTGGGAATAAATTGAGCTCAAATAGCTCCCAAACTGCGTACATGGAAAAATGGCATATATTCATCAGTATGCAGAGCTGTGCTCATCTTGTGATGCACCAGCTCCCTATGTGTATGTTTGGTTTGCTCCTAGTTATCATTATTAGTGCACACTTGTAACAGCCTATTCTTGGTGCAAAAGATACGCTCTAAGCATTTTATGTCTACCACTGCATAGCCCACAGGTGTGAACTTTGCTTCCATGAGAACACTACATACATTACCCCATTGCAACCCAATTCCACCTCTTTAGTCATAAGTGCAGATGTGATTAAAATACATAAGATTCTGCATATTTGCGTGCCCCAAGCATGAAAACATGTGAAATATACTGTATGTTCAATTCTGCATCAATTGCCTATATCCCCCATGTAATGGGGTGCGTAGATGACCCCCCCTAGTATACTTCAAGATATAAACCTACTCTTCACCATCAAAGATAGACTTCCCAAACTAGGTAAAAGTTAAACTATGGCAGACTAGATGGGCCAAGTGGTTCTTATCTGCCGTCAAATTCTATGTTTCTAAACTGTAACCAGCACATTAAAGTCCAATCTCTTAATACATTAGTAGAACCTCCATAACTAACATAAACTTTTCAAGTTTTCAACTAAAACACTGTTTATTTTTCCCTCATTTATGTCTTACATTTCTCTTGAGAGTGTGTTGATATTGGGATTACATTTATTATCTGTACATTTCCCAGACACAGTAGTACCTAGTAAATTCAGGACTATCTGTCTATCTATCTATCTATCTATCTATCTATCTATCTATCTATCTATCTATCTATCTATCTATCTATCTATCTGTCTGTCTGTCTGTCTGTCTGTCTGTCTGTCTGTCTGTCTGTCTGTCTGTCTGTCTATCTATCTTCTCTGGCAAAGCTGCATGTTCACTCTCCTACTATACTGAGCATTGCATTCACCACATAAATGTCATGTATAGCTACACTTTTCATTTTTCTGCAGACACATTTAGAGCTGACTTATTATCATTATAGAACATACTCCATAAATGTAACAAAATGTAATGTTTTGTTGAAGAGAAACATCTTTCTTGAGTATATGAAATGAACAGGCACTCTGCACATTCAATGGCTTCTTGCAATTAAAAAGTGTAGGGATGCAAATTGAAATTAATCAATGCCATCAGGGATGTCTTAAAGACATAAGTGAGAATCAGAGCAATTAAAAATGTAATCCTGGGGGAAATTAAAACTCTTCATTAATTACAAAGCCTTAAAAGGAAAGGCAGCAAATGTAAAAAAAATCCTCTAAAAATGGAGATGCGACAATTTGTAGTGAAACCTCTCATCCATAATAAGCATGTTTCATGTACAGTATGTGCCCAGTATGGAACAGCATTTGTTTATGAAATGGAAACTTGCTACCGTGTCATAATTTTAATTACTCTTGGGTCACACAGCATTTATTTATCTTATGTACTTATATCTTCATAGCAAATATATAACATGTTGCCTAGACCTGCCAAAAGTGTCCTAATACTATTTATATTTTTTATTTAAATGTGTTGGGTTTAATTTGTGAGCCATACAAGTTTTATTTGGTCTATTTTAGTACCAAGGAAGAGAAAATAATTAATTTTCCATTTGATCTGTGCAATTTGGCAATGCATTATGTATTATGCTGATTATGCATGCATAGACAATGGCAACTTAACTAGGTATTGCCAGGTGTGTGGCCCCAAAATGATCAGGAGGATAAAATGTTTCAAAAGGATCTTACCCTTATTCTTACATGGGTTTAAAGTGAGGTCTCGGAGAGGGGATTCCTGTGCATGAAATGATGGAAGCCCAATTAGTCACTATATTATACCATCCCATTGCTCTAACTACCGCCCTTTAATCTTATTTAACACTGATCTCAAAGTCTATGCTAATATTATAGCTAGCCTAATAGATGAAATCCTTTTATGCACTGGCTTGTTAACCATGATCAATAGAAACAACTGCTAGCGCTAGGAGATCACCGGTAATTTAAAAATAACATTTATTATCTAACCCTCCTTTTAGCACTAAAGGGACACAAGGTGACTAACTTCCTTGTGGTTTAGTGTACCCACTTATATCCTCCCACTAAATATTGAAAATCCTTTAGTTATATCAGTGCCTCCACCCAAGTATTGGTTGTATGGATGGGCCTACTTGGGAAAACCCATAGCCATGTTATTCAGGCTTGCTTGGGTAACCCAATCAATGTAATTATGTAGCCTGATGGTTTTTATATATGCAGTATAATAATTAAACTTTTTAAAATAAAACACCTTTCTTCTCTCCTCTCCTCATTAACGTCCAGGTCTTTTCAATAATGGTGAAAGTGTGGAACATGCACAAGTAATTGCTCATTTATTCATATTAAGAAACATACCAATTATCTGTACAATACAATATGCCCCACACCCTAGAATATATCAATATACCTTCTATACATATACTTCTGCATGCCATACAACAAAATAAGTATAATATGGAGAAACAACTAACCCTGTAACACCTAGTCATTATTGGTCCCTTATAAACACTGCTGTACGTTGGTGTACGCTGGGACTCTTATAGCTGATCAATTGGAAAAACCTGAATTGGCTAGTTGACTATGGCTCCTATATCCCTTATTAAACAGATGACTATCAGTACTTCTATAGCGCCGTCTGTAGGATCTATTGCTGATAGATTAGAATACAACTTCTAAGCTTAGTTTTCTTAATCTTGCTCCACTAGAGAGATGATTTGTATCCTTTAGTTATGTATTTCTCTTCTCCATTCCACTACAAATATTAGATAAGCTGCAATATGCACAGATACTGTCCTTTCTTTAGTGATACCGTATCCACTAGAGCTCAGACACTAACAGTATCACTCTCATCAGCAGTAATGCAGTACTTTGTAGGACTGGCATATAGTTAGACGGTCTCAATGGTAGCATTATAGTCTCTGGGCAACTTAGTGCTAAGGCTTAAATAATGTCTGTATAAATGCCACTGCAGATCCCAATATAGTAGTGCCTGTCCTAATCAACTGATCAATCTCCTCCTTTCAGCCCTCTTATAAATAAGTGATGCTGTCTATAGGAGGGGATCTGCCTCTGTGACTCTTTATTTTATATATATATATATATATATATATATATATATATATATATATATATATATGTGTGTGTGAAGCTGTATGCTGCATAATAAGATCTTTATACTGGGATAGATATGTGTTGTGCAGCTAGATAATTGTGTGAAGGCTTGTCTCTTTTATGGGCACATCCTCTAGCAGACATAAAAACGACTGCACGATTATGACATTGTAATCGTGCTGTCGTTTCATAGTCTGTGCTGTGCCTACACTGAATGATCAGTCGTTCAGTGTAGGCACATCAATCATCTCCTACCATGCTCAACCTGACGTTATGTTAATGCTGCGGCCAATTTCATTAATAGTGAGACGCCCACTTGCAGCGTCTTGCGGCGTTGCAGTGCGATCTCTGTGCATCTTTAGACTATTTGTGCACCAATGGATGCATCCGATACTGTTCTGCATCTCTAAGCGCTAACAATGGGAACGCATGCACTGTGCGACTGGGACTCATGCACAGAATTAAAAACATTGGCCAACTGCGTGCGGTATCAGACCCTATGTGACTTTGTTTTGGATCTCACTATGGTGTCTAGATCTAACAACTTCTCAGTATAACTATTAATAGGATAAGGTATTTTTATAGAGAAAGATGTCACATTCATTACATCACTAAGTGACCCGTGTGCTCTTTAATAGAGACATTTTCAGATTTACAGTGTCATCACTATGTGCCATTTTAACAAGGATTACACTACTGAGCAAAAAGGGAAGAGAGATTCTGGGGTCTATTTACTAAGCAGTGATAGGAGACAGAATAAAAAGTGATAAGGTGCCAGGCAATCAGCTCCCAACTATCATCTCACAGGCTGTGTTTGAAACATGACAGTTGGGAGCTGATTGGCTGGCACCTTATCACATACTTATCACTTTTCACTCTGTCTCATAACACTGCTTAGTAAATAGACCCCTTGGCTTTTAAAGGTAGGGACTAGTCACACCACACAACACAGGCCACAACTGCTGTGCAGACGGGATGTAGTCAGGATAACTGCTGGCGCTATCCCGCTCGCCAATATCCTGATACCGACATCCCGAAATGGGACTAAAGATATCTTTAGCATATCTTTAGCCCCACTACAGAATCCCAACACCCGGCTTACCGATAGTAGGTAAGCCGGGCGTCGGCAACGGATAGCTGTGGGTGGGGGGAGGGTTAGGTTTAGGGCTCCCGGGGGGACTTAATGTTAGGCACCTCCCCGGGAGGGTTAGGGTAGGGGAAGGGGGTTAGGGTTAGGCACCATTAGGGGGCTTAGGGTTAGGCACCCCTCTGGGTGGGTAAGGATTAGGGGGCGGGGGGTTAGCTTTAGGCACTAATGGGGGGAGGTTAGGCACCCCTAAGGGAGGTTTAGGGGGGGGAAGGGTTTACTTACCTGGCGATGTTGGGATCTCCTCCGTCGGGCTGATGCCGCTGGCATTTCAATCCAATTCCGTGCAGACAACACCCCCACATCACTAGTCAACCCCCCAAACACTGGACACACCACTTGCGGTGCACACAATAGGCCCTTTATAAATTTCAGCTCCAGGTCTCGCACCATCGCTCCGGGTCTCGCACCAAAGGGGCGTGCTGTCGATGTTGATTGACAGCACGCCCCCTTTGGTGGGTGTACCGGGGGCGTGTCTGCCAGACGGAGGCGTTCCTATGGGAACGCCTACCATCTGAAGCCGGCCCCACTGACATCACTAGTGATGTCAGTGGGAGTGATTTTGGCTCTGATAGAGCCAAAATCACTCCTGGCCTTGCGGTTGAGAAACCCGACCACAGGGTTTTACTCGCAAGTCTGATGGTCGCGATGGTCAAGACCATCACGACCATCTTGTTGGACGCTCGTATATGCTGTGGGTGGTGACCCACAGCTATACGAGCGTCCAGGAGGACGCTTCATTTTAATGGAGGTGGGCCCTGATTCAGAGCGAGCGCTCTGGTCAGAGCGTCCGGCTCTGAATCAGGGCCTATATAAACAAATAGTTCACAAAATTAAAATGCATCATAATGGTAGTAACATACATGTCGTATTTTTAAAATGAAAAAATACATACAAGTTCAATGATTGTGGACTATGGACAATATAGCATAGTATGTCCATGGGACCATGGGACCAATCGTTAGATAACACCTCTATTGAGTGTCTTGCTCCTGCTGATGGCATACAGTGTATCTCCTAGGAAGCGATGGTGCACCAGGTAAAATATGCAGAATAGGGATATGCTGCAAAGGCGCTTATGACATCATGAACACTATATTAGACCAAAAAGTGTTCAAATGTAAATTTAATATAATACACATAAATAAAACTAATAACTCCCGGGAGTGAATAAATAATAACACCTAACAATCAATAAAATCAATATAATGAGAGCTAAATAACTGGTAATGGTTGGTAACAGAAGAAACCTAAATTGGGATTCCAATAGTGCCATTGTAAGACTGGATAATAACAGTCACAAAGTGGAAATTAAGGGCCTGATTCAGAGCCGGATGCAATTAGCGCTCGCTCGTCCTGAAAATAGGGGTGTCTATTCAAATGAACCGTTCGCTGTTTGCGGTCTGTTCACGCCTCTAGGTCTGAACGAGCGTACAAAACTTGCGCTCGTTTTTTGGGAAACTACGCCCCCTGGCCGCTCGCATCCTACGTCTTGTCCGCTATTTATTAGATTAATCGAGTACATCGAACAGGGTATGAACTGCTCGCTATTCTTGTGGTTGGTTTTTGCTACCACAATTTTGCGAGCAGTTCTGGCTTAAAAAAAAACCCAGTGACGTGGTCAATGACGCTGCTGTTTTAAATATGCACACCCATAAAATGCCCGTTTTGACCCTTAAGCACGCCTGCGATCGGATCTCCACTCCCCGTTTTAAAGCACCTTCCCCTGTTACCACCCACATACGCCTCATCCTGTCACTCAAATTATCAGGCATTCGCTATTTTGCGAGCACATGAATTTCGGCCGCACTGACTGGTTCGCGCATGCGTATAACGATCCGTACGCATGCGCAGTTGGGCAAACATCGCTCGGAGCGAACGAGCTGCCGCTTACGAGTGGCTCTGAATCAGGCCCTAAATGTCCAGTGTTATATTGTAGCAAAAGGTAGATGTGAAGAAATCTTCCACAGCCATGTATATAGCCTGCAGATGAGCTGAGATAAAAATCCTTTAGTGGAGATAAATAGTATTACGACAGTACATAGAAGAGGTTGCTTGTTACTCACTGCAATACAGTCCTCTGTGTCAGACTCCGGTCTGAGTGTATAGCGTAGTATTTCCAGCGGCTGCTGAGGACCAGGGGAGTCAACTCCGGACAAAAACTGCTTACCTAAAACTCGCAAAATAAAAGACCTGCTTCAGGCTAGCATGTATAGCCTGAGCTGGTGCGACTTACACAGAATCCTTCACAGATCAGTGAGATCCATGAAGGCTTCTGTCTATAAAAAGCTAGAAAAATGTTAAAAAAATAAAAGATGTGGGGTCCCAATCGGAAACTGACTTTTTTGAACTGGTCCTGGTTGTGAAAATACTGTACAGGGGAAAAAGACGTAGGGATCCCCTGTATTTTCATTTTTTCAAAACCCAGCACAGTACAAGGTGTGAGTTTACCCGCAGTTTAATTTGCAAGCACTCGCATGCCAGTTTACTTCACACCCTCAAACTCGTACCCTATTATATTTGTTAGTTTAGGGACAAACTCGCACCTCCCAAAAGTGCGAGTTTGAGTATTCCTTCCCACCCTACATGTTTACTGTGACCCTTGGCACGGCCAGACTGGCAAATTAATTTGAGGTAAAGAAGATGTATCCTGCACCAAAAGTTCTTAATATCCTAACCAGAGATAGTCAAAATGCCAGAAGGGCTGAAGACCTGATTGGCCAGTTGTCTGAAGGTCTGGCGCTAAACAGCTCTGCCTCCCAGTACTATGCTCGGCTGGTATGCCTAGATATAACGTGCCGCAAGGCAACTACCCCCATGACTCGCGGCATGCCCCCTTGACGTGCGCCAATGCCCCCTTGATGCACGGTCATGCCCTGCGATTCATTGCAGGACCCCATATTATTGTGTGCAAGGAAAGAATGCCGGGGCCGAATTTATCCACAGTCTGCCCCTGATCCTTGGTAATGTATGTACACTACCACCATTTCTTCCTATTTCATTTTTTGGACCTTTTTCGTTTTGTGTAACCAGTCTTTTGCTTACAGCAATACAAAATATAATGAGTTAAGGATACCTGAGAACTTAACAGAAATGTATCCATATTTTTTTTGGTATATCCGAAAATGTCCTCATTACCTCTTATGTGAACATTGCAGATTCCCGTAAAATAGAAAATGGGCGTCTGTCAGGGGAGTAGCCTAAATAAAATTGTCATCGTCACAGTTAGACCTAAAGCTGGAAACAGATGTATGTTGGACTTGCCCTCCACAACCCCATGCAGTCTCATAATTTCATGAACGTAATTATCTTTGAGGGGGGAATGCAATTGGAGCTATTCAATTGTTGCTCCGATCGGACGTGAGTGTCGCATTTATCACACTAGTTGCACCCAAATGCACCGGGTGTAGTTGTGTAAAGCAACTAAACCATCTAAAGTACTATGTAGCAAGCCCAAACAGTACTTTGGGTGCCCAAATGGCTGCCTTATTTGGGATTTCTGCTCTCCACCTCGGGACAGCACAAGCAGAAATCTGTCCGTTTACGGCATTCTCGTCCGATCTGAACAACAATTGAATAACTCAGTCAGGTGCCCATCACTAATGGGCACCCAAAAAACAATTGACTTCCCTCCTGAAAGTCTCAAACTGTAATGGTGGGTACACACTACACGATATGCTCCCTGAGCGATATCGTGTAGTGTTGTCCCCGGCAGGCTGCGCTCAGTGTCGTTCATGACATTGAGCACAGCCGCTGAACGATATCGTTAACGATATCGTTCAGCGCCGGGCTCTCTCCCCCATTCCCTGACATGCAGCAACCTGACGAGATCGTCAGGTTGGCCTGCATGTCAGCCCGATGAACGATGATGACGAACGACCCGCGGGAACGCGCGTCGTCGTCATCGTTCATCTTTTTGGGGTTAAAAATGGACGATAAAGTGGACGACTGAACGATAACGATATCGTTATCGTTCAGTCGTCCACTTTATCGCCCAGTGTGTACGCACCATAAGTGTATAAAGGAAAGATTTGTCAGGTAGTGGTTTCCCACTCTTCTTACTGGACCCTCCATTGTGGATGACCAATTTCTTTGACAGTCCTATGGTGACTATTGGAGGTACACTCACTATGTTGTTATGGAGAGAGCAAGCTTAATAATTAAAAAGTATAAAATATATTAGATAAACATTTTAAATTAGTTTAAAATGTTTCTGCTCGGCTGATAAGTTAACTGATTGCAAAAGTTCATGTATTAAATATTACATACATGTAATAATAATAATCCTCCAATTCTTGTCATCTGTCCCCCTCTTATTATCTCAGTAGTGTTTTCTTTTCCCAGATGTGAAGGGCTGGTGAAATGGACTCACCCATGAAATTGGAGAAAGGTTCCATTATTGTGCAGCAATACATTACCTGTTCAAAAGTGTCTGACTACAAAACCCATTTATAACTTACATGACAAAGACATCGGAGAATGCCTTGTCAAACACATGAGGTGAGCACTTGTGAGAGTTTAGATCAGGTCAGACTAGCATTGAAGCTTACGTTACATGCTGCAAACCATAGATTTCTATGTAAGCAGTCGCGGTATGTTAGCAATATGTCACTGAAATGAAATAATGGCAAAGGCAATGTAGGATTTCAGGTTAAATATAACTTAAATTTAAGATTTTTATGAACAATTTGTACCTACTCTACAATTTTGTATAATTTTTGTCAATAATTTGCAGGAAATTGGCCTCATATATACAGTGTAATAAAAATACCCAGATATTTGAATCCGGAATTAATAATATGAAAAGTAGTAGAGAGGATAGGACACCGAGGCAGCAGGTCGGGCCGTGTTGATGGCAAAACTTCAGATTTTTCAATATTAATTTTATAGCCTGCAAAAGAGCTAAAACAGGAAATTTTCTTCCAGTATTGTAGATATGGATGCAGTGGCGTAACTGGGGGGGGGGGGGGGGGGGGGGGCGAGCAGGGCTTGTGCCCTGGGTGCCATCAGACCGGCAGCGTCTCTTCCATAATGCAGAGCAGGCCAGCCCGGGAGGACAGAGAAGTGGACGGCGGTGGACGCAGGAGTAGGAGGGGGGATTCAGGTAAGTGGTTTTTTTTACATGTGTGTCTTTGGCACTGCTGGGGGGCCTACTACTGGGGGACCACTGTTGGGGGCACTGTATAAGGGGCACTGCATAGGAGGAACCACTACTGGGGGCACTGCATAGGGGGGACTACTATTGGGGGCACTATATAGGGGCTTACTACTGGGGACACAATATAACAGGCACTACTGAGGGAGCACTGCATAAGGAGGACTACTACTGAAGCACTGTATAGGGGGCACTGAATAGGGGGGACCACTACTGGGGGCACTGTATAAGAGACACTGCATAGGGAGGACTACTACTGGGGGCACTATATAAGGGGTACTGCATATGGGGACCACTACTGGTGGCACTGCATTGGGGGGCTGCTACAGGGGCACTGTAGAAGGAACACTGCATAGGGGGGAGCACTACTGGGGGCACTATATAGGGGCTTACTACTGGGGACACAATATAAGGGGCACTACTGAGGGCACTGCATAGGGGAGACCACTATGTGGGGCACTGCATAGGGTGGACTGAGGGCACTGCATAAGAAGGACTACTACTGGGGACACTATATAAGGGGAATTGCATAGGGGGGACCACTACTGGGGGCACTGTATAAGGAGCACCACTGGGAGCACTGCATAGGGGGACCACTACTAGGGGCACTGCATAGTGGGGTCCACTACTGGGGGAACTACTGGGAGCACTGCATAGGGGGATCACTACCTGGGGCACTGCATAGGGGGGACTACTAATGGGGCACTGTATAGGGGGGACCACTACTGGGGGCACAGTATGGGGGGGCTACTACAAGGGCACTGCATAAAGGGCACTGCATAGTGGGGACCACTACTGAGGGCACTGTATAAGGGGCACTACTGGGAACACTGCATAAGAAGGACCACTAGTGGGAGCACTGCATAGGGGGCACTGAATAGGGGGGACCACTATTGGAGGCACTGTATAAGGGGCACTGCATAGGGAGGACTACTACTGGGGACACAATATAAGGGGCACTACTGAGGGCACTGTGTAGGGGAGACCACTACTTGGGGCACTGCATAGGGTGGACTGGGGGCACTGCATAAGAAGGCCTACTACTGGGGGCACTACCGTATATAAGGGGAACTGCATAGGGGGAACCACTACTTGAGGCACTGCATAGGGGTACTACTACTGAGGCACTGTATAGGGGGCACTGCATAGGGGGGAACACTACTGGGGGCACTGTATAAGGGGCACTGCATAGGGAGGACTACTACTGGGGGCACTATATAAGGGGTACTGCATAGGGGGGACCACTACTGGTGGCACTGCATGGGGGGCTACTACAGGGGCTCTGTATAAAGGGCACTGCATAGAGGGGACAACTACTGGGAGCACTGTATAAGGGGCACTACTGGGAGCACTGCTTAAGGAGGACCACTACTGGGGGTACTGTATAAGGGGCACTATTGGGAGCATTGCATAGGGAGACCACTACTGGGGGCACAACTTGGAGCACTGCATAGGGGGACCACTACTGGGGGCACTGCATAGGGGGGACTACTACTGGGGCACTGTATAGGGGGGGCCACTACTGGGGGCACTGTATAAGAGGCACTACTGGTGGCACTGCATAGGGGAGCCACTACTAGAGGCACCTACTGGGGTGAGGGTTCCATTTTGTAACTTGACCTGGGCTCCAAATACCCTAGTTACGCCACTGTATGGATAGCGTGGGCTGGGAAATAAATAGGAGCATATTATCAGCAAGCAAAGAGAGCTTCAATTCTACGCTGCCCACCTGTATACAGTGCCCCAGTAGCAGTCCCCCCTATGCAGTGCCCCCAGTAGTGGTCCCCCTTATGCAGTGCCCCCAGTAGTGGTCCCCCTATGCAGTGCTCCCAGTAGTGCCCCCAGTAGTGGTCTCCACTATGCAGTGCCCCAGTAGTGATCCCCCTATGCAGTCCTCCCAGTAGTGCCCATTATACAGTACCCCCAGTAGTGGTCCTCCTTATGCAGTGTTCCCAGTAGTGCCCCTTATACAGTGCCCCCAGTAGTTGTTCCCCCTATGCAGTGCCCTTTATACAATGCCCCAGTAGTAGCCCCCCATGCAGTGCCACCATTAGTGGTTCCCCCTATGCAGTACCCCTTATATAGTGCCCCCAGTAGTAGTCCTCCCTATGCAGTGCCCCTTATACAGTGCCCCCAGTAGTGGTCCCCCCTATTCAGTGCCCCCTACACAGTGCCTCAGTAGTAGTCCACCGTATGCAGTGCCCCAAGTAGTGGTTTTCCCTAAGCAGTGCCCTCAGTAGTGCCCCTTGTATCCCATGAAATGACAAGATAGTTCTGAGGGCAATAGCCTGAGGTTCAAATAAAACCAGGGAGAGAGGGCAGCCTTGGTGGGTACCTCTGAATTGAAAATGGAGATGATAAAAAAATGTTAGCCATAATGCGAGATGAGGAAGTCGAATTTAATAATTGAATAAGGGTTATAATTTGAGGAGGAGACCCATCTGTGCAAAGATTCCACCTACTGTACATTTACATGAAAATATGAAAAGTATTTTAAATTATCATATAGACAATGAGGGGTAAATTTATTAAAGGCTGGGCTTTCCGAGTGCAAAATCCGCATATCTATCATCCATAGGGTTTATCGATTTAGATCGATTTCTAATCGATCTAAATGCACCTTTAGTGAATTTACCCCTCTTGGGTTATTTTTTGAGAACCGTCACCAACCAAATTTAGGGGTTCCTAGTTGAACTGAGGGCCTGATTCAGACCCGGATGCTAAGCTGCGATCGCAGGCTATGGAGGCCTCCCAGCGACAAATGGCCCAATTTCTTCAAGAGATGTTGCTGCAGCAGGATAATCTTCAAGCTTCCCTGGTCACAGTGGTATATGCCGTCTGCCACTAATCCGCAAGTCTCTCCAGGAGCTTCTACTGCAGCCGTGCCAGCCACTCTGGCCACTCCACCCAATCTGCATCTGCCGACTCCCAATAAGTTTGATGGAAGTCCAAAACTGTGTAGGAGCTTCCTCAATCAATGTGATGTTCACTTCACTCTCCAACCCACAAATTTCCTGTCCGCCAAATCCAAGGTGGCCTATATAGTGTCTCTATTATCTGGGTCTGCTCTGGACTGGGTGTCACCACTCTGGGAGAGATCCGATCCTTTATTGGAGAATTATCCTGCATTCCTGTCCTCCTTCAGGTGAATTTTTGATGAACCAGGGAGAGCAACCTCAGCAGCTGCTGAGGTACAATGACTTCGCCAAGGCAGCCGTCCCGTGAGTCAGTACGTTGTTCAGTTCCAGACGCTGTCCTCTGAATTAAAATGGAATGAGGAAGCATTGATCGCAGCTTTCTGGAGTGGGCTGTTGGACCATATTAAGGATGACCTCACCACAAGAAACATTCCCACTTCACTGGATCAAGTTATCTCACTCAGTAATAAAGTGGATCTTAGATACCGAGAACGTCAAGTGGAAAAGACCAAAGGAGACCGCTATCAGTATCACCCTACCAACCTCCCTTGTTTGCCTATGCCCGAGCTGGCAACGGATGAGCCCATGCAGATTAATAGGGCCACCGAGGAGTGGCAAAGACGTCGCCATGAAAATCTGTGCATGTATTGCGGAGGGACTGGTCATCTGGTGGCTTCCTGTCCTCATCATCTGGGAAACTCCCTCTCCTAACTGGCATTGGAGACACCAGGTTAGGAGTCATGTCTCGGTCTCCAGCCATAAAAGAATCCATCCTGTCCCTTTCCTTGGAACTTACACAGGGTTCTAACACTGTGCTTTCTCTCCTAGATTCAGGGGCAGCGGAGAACTTCATTACCTCCAAACTCATCCTTCAACTACAGATACCCATCACGACTCTCGATCATGGCATCACTCTATCAGCGGCGGGAGTGGGACTGTCCTATTGAACTGATACCGGGCAAGACTCTTCCTAGAGGGTCACACATATCCTCTGTCCCTACCTGAAACTAAGGCCATGTCTGAATATATTCAGGAGAATCTAGAAAAAGGTTTCATCAGACCTTCCACTTCACCAGCTGGTGCAGGATTCTTTTTGTGGCCAAGAAAGATGGAGGTCTCCGACCCTGTATAGACTATCAAGGGTTAAATGATATCACAGTGAAGAATGGAATTATTTGACAGAGTCAAGGGAGCTACAGTAGTTACAAAACTGGACTTGAGAGGGACATACAACCTCATTAGGATTCATTAAGGGGAGGAATGGAAGACAGCGTTCAATACCAGGGATGGACATTTCTAGTATCTGGTGATTCCTTTTGGCTTATGCAATGCCCCCATGGTCTTCCAGGGAATCGTGAATGAGATCTTTAGAGATTTGCTTTACTCCTCAGTCGTAGTGTATCTTGATGATATTTTGATCTTCTCTACTTCACTCGAAAAAAATTGAGGCCACATAAAAGAAGTCTTATCCCATTTGAGAAGGAATCAGTTATACTGTAAGCTTGAGAAATGTGTCTTCGAGGTGCCTTCTATCCCTTTCCTAGGTTACATCATCTCAGGGTCTGGATTGGAGATGAACCCAAAGAAGATACAGGCCATTCTTGATTGGTCCAGACCTACTTCCCTAAAGGCAGTTCAGAGTTTCCTAGGGTTTTCCAACTATTATAGACAATTTATCAAGGGCTTTTCCACCTTAGTGGCACCATTATCATTGACCCAGAAAGGAGCTACCCCCTCTCAGTGGCCAGCCGAAGCTGAAACAGCCTTCCAACTACTAATACAGCTTTCATCACTGCACCCATTCTAAGACAACCCAATGTGGAGAACCCTTTTGTGCTGGAGGTGGACACCTCTTCCGAAACAGTCGGAGCGGTACTTTCTCAGAGATTTGAGGATAACAAAATACATCCCTGTGGTTATTATTCTAAGAAATTTTAGGCTGCAGAAAAGAACTACCCTATTGGAGAGCAGGAACTGTTAGCAGTTAAGCTTGCTTTTGAAGAGTGGCGATATTTACTTGAAGGCACCAAGTACCCCATCACTATGTACACTGATCACAAGAACTTACTCTTATTGAAGAATATTCAATGCATCAGTTTTCGTCTCCCGGTTTGAATTCAATCTAACCTTTCACCCAGGATCACAGAATTTAAACGCTGATGCACTGTCATGATCTTTCTCTTCCGAGAGTTCTGCCGGAGATCTTGTAGTAGTACCTGTCCTAGAGTCCAAAATATTTGCTGCTACCAATATCCAGCCACTTTCCGGGAAGATCTATGTATTTCCAGACCTAAGGAAGCAACTTCTAACCTGGGCACATTCATCATGTTTTTCCGGTCACGGTGGCACCTGAAAAACCCTAGAATTCCTTCAACAATCCTATTGGTGGCCTACCATGAGAACCAAAGTCACAGAATTCATTGCCTCCTGCATCCAGTGTGCTCAACACAAGACTTCTCGACAAGCAACAGGAGAGCTCAGACCCCTTTCCATCCATACTCGTCCTTGGTCCCACTTGTCCATGGATTTTGTGACTGACCTGCCCATCTCAAAAGGCTACACCACCATTTGGGTAGTGATAGATTCTTTCTGAAAGATGATACATTATATACCTCTCATGAAGTTGCCTTCTGCCCCTGAATTGGCTCAACTCTTCATTTTCCATATTTTTAATCTACACGGATTACCAACTGAAATTGTGTCTGACAGCAGAGTTCAGTTCATGGAAAAGTTTTGGAGAGCTTTATGTTCAGCCCTGCAGGTCAAGTTAAAATTCTCCACAGCTTATTATCCCCAAACTAATGGGAGCACAGAGAGAGTGAACCAGGACCTTGAGACATTTTTGAGGATCTACATGTCTTCCTCTCAAGACAATTGGGCAGATTCCTTACCATGGCCAGAGTTTGCACATGACAGCTCATATCTCACTTCTTCAGGACAAACTCCGTTCCTCGTGGTCTATGGAAACCATCCCAGAGTTCTAGAGTTCACAAGTCTGCCAGCCTTTGACGTACCAGCAGTGACTACTTCTTTATGAAACTTTTTGAAAATTTGGTCCCGGATTTGTTCTTAGCTGTTGAAAACGTCCCATCGATATAAATTAGGGGCAGATAGGAAGAGAAGAGTTGCTCCTAGCATGAAAGCAGGGGATCAGGTATGGCTCTCCACCCGTAACCTACATTTAAGGGTTCCCTCCATGAAGTTTGCCCCCTGCTTCATCGGCCCATTTACCATCAAGGAGGTAATTAATCCTGTAGCTTACAAGATAAGGCTACCTACTTACCTCAAGGTTCCAAACTCCTTCCATATCTCCTTACTCAATTCACTTGTTCTTAACTGATTCTTACAAGTCCTGCCACCATCTCCCAAAGTCCAGACTGAGAGAGGGGTGGAGTTCGAGGTTAAGTATGTCATGAATTCTTGATTCCGTTATGGACAACTTCAGTATCTGTTGGACTGGAAGGGTTATGGCCCAGTAGAAAGATGTTGGGTGAAAGAAGGAGATGTCAATGCACCCTGTCTCATTAAAAAAATTAATTCCAAAAACCCAGAGAAACCCAAGAAGTGCCCAGAGGTCACCCATAAAGGAGGGGGTACTGTCACGAACAGGCCTGTGTGTGCTCAGGGGCAGTGGACCTTACCTGTCTGAATGCTATAGCCCGCTGGTGAAGGTGTGGGCACTTGGAGATCTGCGCTGCATGCCAGGGGGTTCCGGAGACATACTGTCCTGAATGCTTGTGGATAGACTGGGTCAGGTTTGGCAGTGCTACAGCGTGACATGGAGGCTGCCATCTTGGATTTCAGCATGGGACACATTCCACTCAATCCAGGCAGAGCATTCTGGGAGTCCTAGCAACCAATCCTGCACTTCCTCCGGGTATTTAAGGGCTGATCTGCAGTTCTTTCATTGCCAGTGCAATGTTATTCCCAGCTCATGCTGGGTGCTAGTTCTCTGTGCTCCTTTGCTGTGTTTCCAGTCCAGTTTGCCATTACGACTCTGCTTGCTTCAGGATCCAGCTACCATCGTTTACCTCCGTGTGCAGCAGTGCTTCTCCTGGATCTCGCTCCCAGTTGGGATCCCTGCTAAAGTCCACAACATCAAAGTCCCCTCCAGCTATCCAGTTACCAGCAGTTGGTACCCATGTGCCTTTCTGGGTAAACAGCCATCTGAGACACTCACTATTTAACGGGACTCACATGAGCAGTACTCCTCTCAAGCCAGCGTCCTTCCAGTATCAGAAGACTGTTCTTAAACCCACTCCTGATTCCACTTCGGGTCCAAGTCCACAACCATCCGTGACACTCATGATGTCATCTCCAAGTGTCAACTAAGGGATGACCCAGCAATAATCCGGATCCAACCTGCGGTGTGAACACAGTTTCAAGCAGATGTGACACGGCTTGAAATCATGTTAAACCTTTGAGAGAGATAAAGTGAAGAAATTGCCCATAGCAACCAAGCAGCTTCTGACATTTTATAGATTGTGTTTAGTGAATGATAGCTCTCCATTTTAGTTCTCTCGATGGGTTGATATATCTCCCCTTTAGAGAGAAATGCATAAACAAGTCATCAAACATCAATGAAGTGAGTCACTGTTGTAAAGAGGAGTGGGCACAACCACATGGCAAAGGAAAACTTGTTACTTACAATTAGATTTATCAAATATTAGGCTGAAATGGTGACTATTATTATTATGTCCTCATACATTACATTACACTTTAGTTTCAATCACAATATAATGTATAACTGACCTCAATCATCAACAGTTGTGTTATTTCATGTTACTAATTGATCATATTACTCACTGACCACTATAAACAGGATATGCAGACTTATGCAAATGCTTTCCTTTATGATTTTTATAAGTAACAGTACTTTAACATATATTTGCATTTATCAATTAGTCTAACTCTCTAGCTCGCTATTTCTAGTAATATTTTATGGAATAAAGTTGAAAACAAGGTGACAAGAAGGAGACAAACTGTACACATTGCTCAAAGACAGCGTATGCAAACTTCTCTTATGATACCATATGTCCTAACATTATTTTGGGGGCACAGAGGCTTTTTTACTTTTTCATTAAGGGGTGGAATTAATCTACAGTAATTCATATTTTGCATGTAATATAAAGTTATTACATATTATTATTATCTATATATTAACAGCAGAAGGATTACTTTTATAAGTTAAGTACTTTTATGATGCCATTGTCTGAGCAGGGCACATCATAAACCAAATTAAAGGTCTTGGTCAGTAGATTTGCAGAACTATATTTAAATAGTTGTAATTCATCATTTCGTTTCACAGTTATGTAGCAAAACGTCTGCCTGCCATTTACAATGCATCACTATTGTGCTCTGGAAAATGTCACAGTTGGTGAAGTCTCCCTGTGCACTTTCTGGGTGACCTGGAACATGTGACCTGCTGTGTGGTCTGGAAACTGTGACAGTTATTTGCAGCGATATATTAAAGTGCATTTCGTGCAGGGACCTCAATCACCAACAGATGTGTTATTTCATAATTAACTTCTCCATGCTTTGTATACACCAAACATGCCTAGAGGCCTGCCTTGAGGACATCGACATGGTGGAACCCTTACAAGTTCCCGGAGCAAGCAGTTCAAAATTCTTAAAGTCAAGAATATTATCGAAACGACCAATGTATAACAATATCAACTTATACGCCACTTGTATTGGACATGACATATTCGCCACAATACTATTCTTTGGGTCCTATGCAAGTGCAGTTGCTATGAGGCCCACCTATGAGGAGGGCCCTCCTTCCCTGTCAAAATTACATGTGTTATATATATTTTTCACCCTTGGTTAGTACGTAGGAGCCCTTACAAAGTTTTGCTATGGGGCCAACAAGTATCTAGTTACGCCCCTGGTCCTGTGAACGTGCAATGTGTAAACTGTGGTGCCTTACACTACTTGGTAGAGGAGACTAATGGGCATTTTACAGACTGCTGTCACAATGGAATTGGTATGATTTATTGCCGGCTGGCCGAAAGAGGAGAATATCCTGATCGTCCTAAGGTAAGTACTAACTAACCTACTTCTACCCCTAACCCTAACCCTCCCTTAGGGGTGCCTAACCCTAACCTCCCCCCAAGTGCCTAACCCTAACCCCATCTAAGTGCCTAAACCTAACCCCCCCTTCACCGACTGCTTCCCATCACAATGTGGTTGTTCCATTATATTTAGCAGAACTCTTTATGAGAAATACCCTCAAATTAAATATTCTCAGTAACTAATATCCATAATATCCGCCATAACTAAGGTGGTTACTGCCGGGATTCCCTAGTTATTATTATTATTATTATTATTATTATTTTTATTATTATTACCTGGCTAAATGATGGTGCTACTCCTACTCCTGTTCACACAATAATTTTGCTCTCCCCCTTTTGTTTAAGGAAGATGGCACTAGGTGATTTCTAGTACAATGGTTTTCTGGACAGGGCCTGTTTTTGCTACTTATGTATAAAGTAAGAAATTAAGGCTCACATCATGGAAGTGGCTGCGAGTACTTCAGTCATTTCAGAGTTATTTTTTAGAAAAAGGAGGGGGGTTTAACCCCCTATTGCTCCTCAGCACACTGAATAGTACCTGCAACAATATATGAAAACTATATGGTCATAGAAACCAGAGATATTAGTTGCATGCATTTGCAAAAACATGGGAAGCTGCTAGGCCATGTCACGGCTTCTCTGTCACTAGCAGTCCCTAACACTAAGGGGTTCACATCCGGGGCGCAGTGCACCCCGAAAAACATCCAGCCTAGGACCCCCCCAGGGCATCACACGAAAAATGGAAAAAGAGTGACAGTGCAGTGTAAAGTATTGGTGTGTAAGACTAATTAATGAGTGTTGGAAAAAGGGGTTAAAATATATGTGAATTATTACTTAAAAAAAATACAAACATAATATGTGATGTAAAAAGCAACTATGTGTATTAAGTGGTGATGCCATGAGGGGGCCCAGCCAGACCAGCCCCGGGGGCCTTATGCCCGAACGCTCACCCCAAATGTAAAATATACCAATTATAAGGCCTCATGATAAAGGCACATATAAATTTTGTCAAATGTAAGGCCTCCTGATAAAGGCACATACATAAATTCATCCACATTGAGAGCCAGCTTACCTGGGAGTCACCCCTGGGAACTCCAACTAGCACTACTAGAACCAGCATGCCCTACTAATGCTGGCTCCTTCATGCCACTCATACCAAACAAACAAAAATGGCAGCTGCTCAATCAATCTAGCAGTACTAATCAGGTGCATGAAAGGGAGGGGTCATACTAAGTAGAAAAAGGAGGGGGGTTTAACCCCCTATTGTTCCTCAGCACACTGAATAGTACCTGCAACAATATATGAAAACTATATGGTCATAGAAATCAGAGATATTAGTTGCATGCATTTGCAAATACATGGGAAGCTGCTAGGCCACGTCACGGCTTCTCTGTCACTAGCAGTCCCTAACACTAAGAGGTTCACATCCGGGGTGCAGAATTATTTTTTAAACAGGTCCCCAAGTGGGTGGTTTAAAGGTAATCTCAAATGTGTTTACTTTATTGTATTTAGTGCAATGAACTGTGGGCCTGATTCAGAGCCGCTCGCTCTGACAGAGCGCTCGCTCTGACAGAGCGCTCGCTCTGAATCAGGGCCAGGCTTTTTCATTTTTGGAGCGGCCTCTTGGCCGCTCGCATAGCCATGATGATGGTCGTGATGGTCAAGACCATCGCGACCATCGGGCTTGCGATGAGACCCTTGTGGTAGGGTCTCATGGCCGCAAGCCCCAGAGAGATTTTGACTCTAACAGAGCCGGAATCTCTCCATTGACATCACTCGTGATGACAGTGGGGCCACCCCCAAATGGCAGGCGTTCTCATGGGAACGCCTCCATTTGGGCAGCCACCCCCCAGCCCGCCCACCAAAGGGGGTGAGCTGTCACTCAACATCGACAGCTTGCCCCCTTAGGTGCAGACCCGGAGCGAAGGATTGCCCATCGCTAGCCTGGTCTCGCGCATGAGCACGACGTGCGCATGAGCTGTGGGCCACCATCGACCCGGTTGCGAGCATTCAGCGCTTGCGACCGGGTCTGAATCAGGCCCTGTGTATGCTAAAGCATCTCTTCCCTGCTTCTCCTGCAGGTTATACCAGAAGTAATGGTTTGTGATGTTATTCTGTCTGCTTTCTATCTGATATCTTGTGGACATCTGGAACAGCTCACCTATGTCAAAATTATTATGTCTAGACCCTAAGGGCTGTATTCAATTAGGTGTGAAAAGCCATTTTTGGTGAAAAAGTTTCACCGGTGACGTAATTTCGCCAAGCGAAAACTTAACCCAGTATTCAATTGTGGCGTCTTTTTGCTGGTCTGGAAACTCAATGTATTGGGATAGGCAAAAAAGATTTGACTATGAAACCAGGTGGAAAAAAGTGCAGAATTGTGGTTTTGAGGTGCAAAGGTGGGTAAAACCACCTGCACATTTAGGACAGGTCCCCAGAGGTAAACTGCGTCAAAAAATCCTAAAAAGAATTAAAGAACACCCCAAAAAAAGACTGAAAAAGGGGATGAAAAAGTTCAATGTTGGGGTACAAACTATTAAACTAGCGAAATAGACTTTTGGAGTGTCTACAAGTATGGTTTTTTTTTTTTTATAATTACAGGTGCTTTCTGAAGATGCATTTTTCACGTTTTTTAAAACTGCACTGTGGTGAATTTTAACCATGCTAGAACCCATTTTCAGGTACCCCAAATTTGTCGTTTTTGACGCTTTCTGATTGAATACGGGGATAAGCGAGGACGTGCGCAGTTCTTTTTCACCTGGAAAACCAGCGATGACTGTGAAAAGTCCAGCATGCGAAAAGTCAGGGACTTTTCACACCTAATTGAATACGGCCCAAAGCCAGCATCCCACACTGTTAGGGGAGGAGAGAATTATCACACATGCATACAATTGATGAATGGTATTAAGGGAGAGATAAGGGGGTTGATTCAGAGTCTGCCGCAGCCGCAGTGGCCTTGTATGTTTAGACTTGCCTGACACTTTATGCAAATGTCGCTACAAAGCTATTCCCTGGTGCACTTCCGTGTATCTGAATGTGAAAGGACTGAGATACCCACTGTAGGTGCTGAAGTACGGCTTGGTGCATCTTTAGACGCCACCATCGGTTGCACCATCGAAGTTTTTCTGTCTGAGTATGGCCGCCCATGTGAGCAGATGAGCATCTCTGTATGCAGGTGCTTTCAGCGACATGCCTGCGACACTCCTATTAGAGTCTACCTCTGTGTGCGTCTTTTTACATACCCCTTGTTACCACTCAGGAACACACTATACACTGCAGATACTGCCACTATACAGTTCTGCTATGGTGCATCCAAATCTGTACTGCATCTCTGTCAGAACACCTTCTGGATGCATGCGTGGTGCAACTCAGACGCAGGTGCAGATGAAAAAACATGGCTCCGCTGCATCCGGCATCGCCGCTGACCAAGGGCAGAACTATGGGAGACACTGGAGGCGCCTGCCGTCGGGCTCCAGCTCTGTAGGGGCACCTCCTTCATTGTCCATAACATATTCACCCCACTTAGGGCTGTAATTATGTACCCGGAGTGTACCGTCAAGGCCACCCAATACATGGTACCCCTTCCCGGCACCTGAGAAGCTACCATACACTAGTGGTGAGCGCCATGTCAGACCACCAGCTGCTGCCTTCGTCTATCTGTAGCCTGTCTGCATGTGAATTGCTACATTACAGTGTCAGCGACTGTGACGGGGAAGGGGGGGCGGCACCAAATTATAACTTTCCTCCTGGCGTCTGGGATGGATGAACTTATGCCACTGCCGTTGAGCACTAGGGGTTTATAGAGCAAAGAGTAAATAGCGGCAACACCTTTATAGAAGATAGATCAGCTTTTCTTAAGTGATTATTATGCATGTTAATATTTCCAATAAGCAAATCCAAAAAGAAAAATGCAATATGCGCCTTTAATAAAAAAACATTTTTTTTCTATTCCACAAAATTTACCGTTATTATTATTATAAAAAAATTCTGTTTAACAATGGTTCCAGCAAACTAAACATCCGTTGATTCTGAACTGACAGCAATTTGTGTAGATAATGGTATCTATTAATTATTTAAAATACATTTATGTTTATACTAATATTATACCATAATAATTAATACATCATTACAAACGATTACCTTATTCCCAGAGCCAATTACTATAAAAAAAATATACATTATGTAATAACATATAGTCAGTGACATTTTATAACATGGAGAAATCCAATTAGCCTCAAATTAGTTTGGATGAGTGTTGCATAAATTGTGTCCTATCAATATGATCAAGATAAAAAGTATCCTATTTAATATGTCAGACTGTGCATCACGGCTGTTGCTGTCCTTAAGATATTGGGAGGAAAACAATTTGATGCTTATCATGAAACTATTCAAGTGGACAAACGCGAGCTGACTGAATGCTCTGCTAACATTTACATAAACAATTAATGCCACAGGATAAATTTATCTTGCTTCTAACAATGTTACATTGTTAGGTCTAATTGTCAGGGTTTAACAGTGCACTGCAATTGCCACAATGCAGAAAGGTATTTAGCTACAGTTGTGAAAAGTGTCACATTCATTAAGCCACAGATACAAACAGTGCTTTTGGCAAAACTCAAATGATCGACTGCCATGTTGGATGCCAATTAGAGCATTCTCTGTAAGACAAAAGGCCCCCATACATCAGAGATTGATTGCAGCAATCGTGCAATTTGCAATCGATTGTTTATAAAAATCTTTCCCTTTTTCAATCGATTACAGATTGCAGAATTGCCACAATCGATTGAAAAAGGGAAAGATTTTTATACACAATTGATTGCAAATTGCACGATTGCTGCAATCAATCTCTGATGTATGAGGGCCTAAAGATGTATGACAGGTGAGATGTGCAAAAGAGGATCAACTTAAAAACTACAGTAGGTCTATCAATGTCAATGTGGGACATTCAAGAGAAGTGCTGCACATGTACTGTATGGACAAAATAATAAAATAAGATGATGTAACATATAGGGCTCTATTTATTAACATTATTTTTACTATATAGACCACAAACTGAGCACTGTAAAAAAAAAAAGAATGACTTACCAGATTCAGGGACCGGTGATCAGTGCTCCGGTGATATCCTCTGGCTCCAGTAAGCTGGTCTCCCGGCTCCTGTACTGTGACCCCGGTCAGCTGCTGCATAGAACAGATGACCGGGGCCCCAGAGGACATCACCGTAGCACTGGTCACTGTAGGTAAGTGTGATTTGAGGGGGTAGGGTGGCGGGGCGTCGCACAGAGGAGGGTGGTCATGAGGGGGGGTTGCGGCATCCAGTGGTGTGCACATGCGCAGACACAGTCTCCCTGTATTTTTTCAAATTAATACAGGGAGAAGACTGTGGAGGGGATTCACAGGCACAGAGTTTTGTCGCAACCTCTATCCCTGCAAAGGATTTTTGATAAATCCCTGAGATATTTCCTAAATTCGCAATGTGAATTTAGGCCCTCATTCAGAGCCGTTCGTTAACAGCAGTACGCTCGTTGCGTTCCGATGTTGTGACACAGCGCATGCGTCGGTGTTACACTGCGCATGTACGTACGGCAGATTGCGAGTTTTTTTTGTCTCGTTCGTCAAATAGCGTACAGGAAGTGACATGTCAAATGTGATTGACAGAACAGGGCGTTTTTGGGTGTTGACGGGGGAGGAGATTGAAAAACGCTGGCGTGGCGAGGCGTTTTTGGGGCGTACATACATTAACAAATGCGAACATCAAATGTGTTCGTACCAACTCATACGTCACTGGATGATCCTCTTTCCCTTCAAAATGCTCGCACAGCTTAGGGTCTGGATTACTCGACCACATTGGCGATGGCCTTCTCCTCCGTCCCGGCACTCCACGATGTAGCATCGATTAATCACGGCTTGTCAGAAAATCAATTAGTGTTGGATTGAAAACCGGCTTGGTATGTGTTTGGAAATCAGTTTTTTGGGTTAGCACAAAACCGAACGCAGGTGGAAATCATAGCTACTAATGTCAGGATTACACAATCAATTTGCGTACATTTGTGGGGGTTTATTTTGGGCTCATTTTTTGGTTTTTAGACTATTGCAACAATAATGTCGTCATGTTTAGGTTTTTTGAGCCATTTTGTTTTTGCCAGGTGAATTAGCATCCTTAGGTAAAATTTTAAACGTTCCTTAAAGAGCCCTTTTTTTTCCCCATGTAAAATGTTGTTGTTGAACGTTGTTGCCTTGTGGGCCCGGATTAAATGTAACCCATTTGGACAATAATGTCAGAATACAAAGTCGTACATTTGATGTAAATTTATTGCTATCCAAAAAAAAAACCATGCACATATTTTGCAAAAACATTTTTTGCAGTGTTCATTCCACAATATTTATTAATTGTGCAAACAAAAATTTTTTGGGAAACGTAAAGCAAAAAATTAAAAACAATTCATAAGAAAGGAGAGGGAAGTTTTGGCCAGAAAGGAATATGAGGCAAGCACAGAAGGAGTGTGGGAAAAGTAGCCAATGCTGTCAACGTTTTTTCGCCCGTTTGGCTGGGGGAGGGAGGGCGCCAGACCGGGTCCGGGATGTCATCGGGCTGGCCTGTCCAGAGGCAGATGTTGTGGCCTCTGGACTAGGCACAGGGCTAGGCACATTTAGAGGATTGGCTGATGTTGTGCCAGAGGTGGAGGATCCTGATGTTCCGGCAGGAAGGGAGGTCGGCTCCACCATGTGCTGGCGAACGAGCTGCTCCAGGGCATTGGCGATGCGGATGTTGGCCCTGGTATTTTCCGCCAGGGCATGACCAATGGTCACTTTGGCCACAGCATTTTGCTCCAGGGCCTCAGCCACCCGTACCAGACTGGCGTCCATCCTCTGCAGAATCTCCGTATGGAAATCCGATTTAAAATTGAGTTCTGTGAGGAGGGACACTGCCTGCGAGGGGGATTGCCCAGGACTGGCTTCTGCAGGGCCCTCAGCCGGATGTACTGGTTCCTCCCCTGCAGAGCCAGCAGAAATTCTGCGGCCAAGGCTCCCCTCTATCCGCCTGTGTCTCTGTTGGGAAAATGAGAAAAGAGGAACATTACAATCTACATATTGGCACAATAACATTTCAGAGTTGGTTACATCACAATTTTTACCTGGGACAACATGAGGAGCCGCAAAGTCTGGTATGTCCATATCCATGTTGGACACGCCAAACACCTCCACAGCCTGCACACACCCCTGTGCCAGCTCTTCTAAATCATTTAACTCCAATGACACAGGGGTGGGACCCCCATCTGTCCCCCTTGCATGCCTAGCCCTGTCCGCCATTTTTTGTTTCAGGCGATATTTGAAGTCTTGCCATCTGTGGGTGAAAAAGGAACCATTATTTTTTATTTTATTTTGGTTTTGGTTTTAGGGTGGTCAAGTTTTTACTTACCGCCGTTTGACATCCCGGGCTAGACGGACATAATCACCCACCCTATTGACAGCAACGGCTACCTCTTCCCACATTCTCCACTTCTGGCTTGCACTCATATTCCTGTCTGCCTGTGGCAGGATGTCCACACACTTCTGAATCAAAACCTCCATCTCCTTTCTTGTGAATTGTGGCTGCCTTTTCTTTTTGGCAGCTTTGCCCGGAATACTGGGCCCGCCAGCCTCTTCCATGTCATCCTCCTCACCTATTTGTTTAAATTTGGAGAATTGTCAACTTCACAACTTGCACAATATTATGTTTCTAATTAATCATTGAGTCTAAATGCCAGAAATACTTACCGCCAGACTGTTGTCCATTGTTTCCCTGGTCTGTAGCCATGTCTGAGCTCAAAACAAGAAATACACCAGAATGTTTGGTTTGGCTCGTGACGTATTTATACATGCGTCCTTATTTTTTGGCCGCATCATTGATTGTGCGTTCCTATGATCCCTCCTTAATTTGTTCGGGAAACTAAACACTATTTATAGCTTGGGGCGTCTCAAGTCGAGGTGGCGTTTTTTTGATATATTTGCACTTTTTATTTCCGTTCGCATTTTTTCTTTTGGATTTCTTTTTGGCGTTTCTTGTTTTAGTAAGTTTTTGTAAGTCTAACTTTGGTTCAATTTGTGTCTCCTTCTGTTTTTGAATTTTCTAACGTTTTTTTGGCGTCATTTCATCTCTCTTAGGTTTTTTTTTGGCTCTGCCCCAAAGACATTTTGATCCGGAATCTTATATATTATCTCTTGGTAAGTTCATTTGTTTAATTTTTTTGTAAATGTTCATGTTTGTCTTTACGCAACTTTGGGTGGCCTTACACTTGTACCCTTTGTTTTACTAACTCAGAAATGTTTTAAAAATGTTTTTTTTTGGAAGCTGCGTATTTTTTAACTTGTATTTGCGAACTAATTAGCGCATTTTTATTAGTTTCTAATGTGACTTGTATTTGCGAACTAATTAGCGCATTTTTATTAGTTTCTATTGTGACTTGTATTTGCAAACTAATTTGCGCATTTTGAAATGCTTATTCATCCCGTTAAATTGTTTGTGTTTTCCCTTTAGCATTTGTTGCTTACATTTGGCCCCAATTTGACGTAGTGTGCGCAATGTCGTTTTGCTCTTTGGCCAAATGTGTGTTTCTCCCCTTTCATGTTTTGTCTTGCACAAAATTTTGAAACAGAAATGCCCAGCATAAAATGATGTATATTTATGTTGTGATTATTTCCAGTTTGCACGTATCATGACAATACCCCGGCATGTAAGCATCAATGGATGGTATCATCAAGCTAAGTTATATTTATTTTTTGGGGGGGGGTTAAAAAGCCTTACATTCAAATCTTGCCATTTCAGGTTGATCTGGGTCGGATTGTTCTGGCCATGCTCCCGGAAGCCGACCAACCTCAATCTCATCCCAGGCGTAGGCATCGTAGGCGTGCAAGGCCCCAGATATTTCGAACACGTGTCACCCTTTTTGGAATGCCCGATGATGAGGTTTTAAGACGCTACCGTCTTCCTCCCAAAATCATCATAGACACTCTCTCATTAATAGAGAGTGATCTTGAGCGGGAAATTGACAGCCCTACAGCAATACCACCACTTACGCAATTTATGGCGGTGTTACATTTCTGTGCCTCAGGATCGTTTCAAACAACGGTGGGAATTGTGGCGGGCATCTCACAATCCTCCTTTTCCCGGATCCTGAGGGCAGTGATGTAGGCACTTTTCAAGTACCTCCATCATTTTATTCAAATGCCTTTGGATATGGGTGCCCTTAGTGTGTCCAAGGCCAATTTTTACCAAATAGCTGGCTTCCCACACATCATAGGGGTTGTGGATGGTACTCACATACCACTTCAGCCTCCAGCACGGCTGGAGGCCATATTTAGAAACCGGAAACACTATCACTCCCTGAATGTAATGGTGGTATGTGATGCCTCCATCCAGATCCTGTCCCTGAATGCAAAATTACCAGGAAGTGCACATGACTCCTTCATCATCCGGCAATCAGGGATATGGCACAAATTAACCAACCTACAAGCTGGTGATGCGTGGCTTCTGGGTAAGTGGAGACCTTTAGTACATAACAATGTTAAGCTTCATACAGAGTGATCCTGATGTTGTCTATTCTTTTTCACAGGAGACAGTGGCTACCCTTGCACGCCCTGGCTGCTCTCTCCTTATTTGGCTCCCACACCAGGGCCACAAAGTGAGTTTAATGCCGCACTTACAGCCACCAGGCAAGTGGTGGAGCGCTGTATCAGCCTTTTAAAAGGCCGATTCAGATGCCTCCACCACTCTGGTGGCGAGCTCATGTATTTGCCGGATATGGTTTCGAAAATTGTGGTCTTGTGTGGGATATTTCACAACATCGCCATAAGGAGTGGTGTCCCAATGCAGCCAGAGGATTCCTTACCTGAGGATGGCCCCCCCGAGGTTGGTCGGAGGTCAGTATGTGGGGGGGCCATACGCGATGATGTGGTGGCCAGATATTTTAGGTAATTATTGTCAAAACAACAGTGTTTATACCCAATGTGGTACGGTTTGTTTGAGAACATCTAATTTTTTTTTTTATTTTCTCCATCTTCTGTTTTTTTCCATAATCTTTGGCACTCCAACGATGATTACTTCCTGCTACCCTTAAAAAACCTGTATGTGGAAATTTTGGGGATATATTATGGAACCCATATTGCAACGCCATATTTGTGGAATCATGTTGGCATGGTCCTTCGTCAACCAGTTCTTGATTTGTTGTGTTTTTTTTTTGTTTTTTTGGTATATGTGTTGTATTTATGATTATCACTGTGTGTTTTGTTTGTGTGTGACCACTTTGATTTTGGAGTTATGTTGTGAATAAATGTCTTGAGAGTGTAATTTTGTACCTTTTTTTGAACGCAACAAGCAAGTGTAACCAGGTTCACACACGTTACATTTGCCTAAGGGGTAATCCAGTAATGACGCAAGTTGAGCTAAAATGTAATATGTTTTCAGGGTCCAAACCAACACCCAAAGGAATCCTGTACAATCAGTTGGCTTCGTAATATCGGCCTAAGCAGCTTGCACCCCAAATAGGAACCTGTAAAATGTAGTAATATCTAATTGTGACTACACCAAAAAAGGGAAATGAGATTGTTACTGTTAGGTGTTTCTTGTGCCTGTTTTACATAAAAATACAACACACAATCTTAGTGACAAAAATTGCAAATCCTTGTAAACAATCAATGATTTTGAAACAACGAATGAGACAGAACGTGAATTTGAAAATATTAATTTATTTAAATATAGCAAAAAAAAAACTAGTCCCTAAGGACGACCGACATATGGTCAAGGACCACCAGCAGACCGATTATATTTTCCCGCATACGGGCCATTCAGCCCTACGCCTCTGTTCCTCTGTGGGTTAGAAAAGTGTGGGGATTAATACAACAATAATGAAAACACATTAAAAAACAAGCCAAAACAAACAAACCAACAATAAAAATATTTTGAAACAAAGCATAATTACACCATTAAAACCCATCCCCCCAAAATGGTGTAGCCCAAAAATACAAGGCCAATAAACAAATTCCGACAGGTGTGATATGTGTATGGTGAAATCAGCAGAAACAGGTAAAGGCAATCTGAAAAATCAGCAAAAGTCTACCCAAAAACTCAAACAAAGGGAACGACACATGATTACATACAAACAGTTTGTGGCGAAAAAGAAACAAAACCAAAAACATACCGTTAGAAAAAACGGCAGCTCCAGAAGGCCCTCCCTCGTCCTCCTCGGAGGTGCCTCCATTCCCCAACGATCTGGGCGGGGCAATTTCAGAATCCGGGGAGGGGGTAATTCGAAGAGGGGTTGTTGGAGGAGAGGGGGAATTGGGACGGAGGGGAAGGAGCCCCGAAATTTCCACCAGAGGGTCTTGGCAGGCTGGGGAGGAGTGGGAAATAGGGGAATTTGGGGTTGTGGAGGGTTGGCTGGGGGTTGGGGAGAGTGGGCGTGAGCGCCGTCTGGGATGACGATGACGCCGTAGTCTTCGCTGTGCCCCTAAAAGATGTGAAACAAATTGTGGTTAGTTTCAACCCAAATTAAAAAAAACACTATTTTATGACACAAAAAAACGAAAAACATAGCCATGCAGATATGAGTACAATGAATAAATATGACTTACATGAAAAACATGGCCATGCAGATATGAGTACAATGAATAAATAGGACATACATGAAAAACATGGCCAGGCAGATATGAGTACAATGCATAAATATGACATACATGAAAACATGGCCATGCAGATATGAGTACAATGAATAAATAGGACATACATGAAAAACATGGCCATGCAGATATGAGTACAATGAATAAATAGGACATACATGAAAACATGTACACGCAGTTAGGGCCACAAAGATAAACATGAAAACCACAGTCCCTAAAACGTACTTTCTACGATCTGCATGCGAAAGCATGCCAGCAAGCGGGGCGTCCGCCGTTGCAGGTCCGACCACCTGCGCTCCAGCTGCCCGATCTGGCGGCGTGAGCCGAAGGAGCGCAAGCGGCCCGTACCTCCGCATATGCGGAACGCTTTTCGCGATTGGTGATGGGTGGAGGCTGTCTGGTGATCTGCCTGTCCATCACCTCCGTTAGCACCAGCAGCTCGCGCCTGGTGAATGCGAAGGCTCTCATGATGGCAATGGTGTATTTGTTAAAAATCATTTTTAATAAAGTGCCAAAAATAATTTTGATTGGCTAATGTATTTGGGTAATTAACAGGACCAATTCTATTGGTTAGTGTATGAGTCATGTGTTCGACAGGGCCAGAAATCTCTTGAGAGTTATGATAGGCTTGATGCAGTGACATGCGTAAGCAAATTTAAATAAAGAAATGAACCCCGGGAAATATGCGGGTAGAAAAACAAATAGAACAATTGTTTAATTGGGGCTAACATGTATTTTGACAAATAAAAGCGAATGTTTAAGCCGTACGTATTCTGCGGGTAAACACAAACACGGACAAGATTAAAGTTTATTGCATTGTGTTTAAAAAAAAACAAAACACCAATTAAGCTAATTGATATATTGATTGCCATGATACGATTGAGGGAGGTAGGCAGAATAAACAAGCAGTTAATCGAAATCTGACAGTCCCACTTCCGGGTTGTACTTGTGCGTGCGTTCCCTCCAAGCCATTTTGGGGATGTACTCTCGCTATTTGGCACGCTCGTTAGTTAGAGGAGGGGTCGCTTGAGTTTGGGGAGGATGTTTGGCTGCGTTCGAAAATACGAGCGAGTGCTTGAATTTACATATTTTTTTACGTACGCCGAACGTACGAACGGCCACTTGCGTCCGGGTCTGAATGAGGGCCTTAGTCATAAATATCACACTACAAATGCATTTTAAATGCGGATTGTATAAATAGAGCCAATAGTAACCATTTACATGTACAAAGTGTCTGTACCACAGCCGGATTACCCACAAGGCAGTACAGGTGGGCGCCTAGGGCCCGGTTCCCGCCTGCAGGCCCAGTGGGGGTGGCTGGCTGACAGGAACATGTGGGGAATCTTCAGAGCACCAGCAGGGAAAATAACAGCAGACAGGAGCAGCTGCGGGGGAAGCAGACAGACGCTGCTGCATAGAGGAAGTGTTTGTTTGGTGCTGCAACAGTACAGGGGCAGACCTCATTGCTGAAGGACACCTGTTTCATCTCTGGGCGCAAGTCATAGACATTCAGGGCAAATGTCCCTGGAACAGGAATAGCTGGTGGCCAGCGGAGAGTGCTGATTGAGGTACCAGCAGGGACAGGGAGCCGATAGGTACCAGCAGGGGAGCTGTTCAGGGATAAATCGGAGCATGAGAGGTTGTGGAGATATCTTCAGGGAATCAGTAAACAAATGGGACAACAGCTGATCGGGCACCATGGGGGTGGGGGTTGGTGAGGGGCAGCAGTGGCCAGGGCAGCTACAAGGGGAGGTAATCAGGAAACAGTGAAGGGGGAGCTGATTGAAATACTGGGCAGCGTGTTTCAGGGACCAGGAGAGATGAGATCTTTGGGTTACTTCGGAAGCACTGGTTCGGGGGACCAGCGTGGGTAGGGAACAGCCGATTGGGGCACATCAAGGAAAGCTAATTGAGGCACTAGAGATGGCTGACTGGGGCACCAAGGGGTGGAGGTCTTCAGGGTAGTTGATCTAGGCACTTGTGGGGGAGTTTAACAGGGGAGAATAGATTTATTTTAAGTTAAGTTAATTACGTTTTATTTACATTTAGCAATAAACAAGAGACTATAAATAAATGCTGAAGTAGAGGAGCTGCCTTTTCCTCACAGGGTACCATCTCATTTCATTCCCTTTGACACTGAATAAGAAAGTTTGCATGTCATATTACTTTCATTATCTTGATCCCACCAATGACTATGGTAATACTGCTGTGTGACAGGAGACCAATATAGAATTCAGCTGCTTTTCTCCATACCCAAGGCGTGTCTTCATTGTAGTTTTAAAGTCATGGATGACAGAGTAAAACATTCATTAATATAGGCATATATTTTAATAGGAGAGCAGGGGACCTCAGCCCACCGTCCTACCCATCACTGGTGCTGGCTTTGTTGAGGACAAACAGGTCGCCCCTGGTCGCCCCGTTGTGTCAAAACTTGTAAAGAAGGGGAACTTGCAATCAATCATAAGCACAAATCAGGAATAATTACTCATATAGATGGCTGTGGTGTTAGATGGAAGTTTGTGCGGGATGGAGACTCTGTCACTGGGGCTTGTTTGTGGTCAGCAGCAAGAAAATGAACAGTTTTGCTAGTGGTGTGAAGGGAGCAGGTGCTAAAAAGGAAAAGATAATTCATGGGGCATGTAGATGAGTAAGTAAATTGTACTGGATGTAACTGAGAAGGTGGGCCTGAGACTGGTATCTTGCCTAGGGCCCCATGGAGTCTACGTCTGGCTCTGGTCCATACCATTCGTAGCATAATGAAGCTTGACATGGAGTAGCCAAATATATATATTTATATATAAATATATATATAAATATATATATAAAATACAGTATTGTACATTGGTACTGACACCGGCGCTAGTCCCTTTGGATGTTCTGTGTGGATATTAGTCTTTGGAGAAAATGTTTTCAACTATAATCCCGATCTATCGTTGGCTGCTGTATGTTCTCCAATAGGACTGTTGTTGTGCGATCCCGTAGTTTTATGAAAGTAGAAGAGGTGATAACAAGTGCCTTATAGTGTAATAAGTTATAAAAAAAATTATCACCATGTTATTTAAATAGTAATGTGTACCGTATTAACTTAAATAATTAGGCATGTATTATGGTATCTTTTCCTAGAGCCGGTCAGGAGATACTCCTTATCATGTGCAGTACAGGCTCCAATATTCACAATAGAGAGGGAGAGAAAAAAACTCTCATCATGTAGTAGTTAAAACATAGTTTAATACATCACACCATTCACACAAATAAATGGGTAATTACATTTAAAACAATTAAAAAAGGCTTGTCTTGAGATTTTGCAGAGTTGTTATAACGGAGGTCACCGAATCCTCAACGCGTTTCGTCTCTTACTGCAATAATAGCAGGACTTCATCAGGAGGATGAGTATACAGTGAGTGCTACTAGATTATGTACCCTTCTTACTAATTGCATAAGCCCAAACAGAGCGTTTCCGGGGTTCACGGTTCACGGCCATATAGGCACTAATGCGCATGCGCGGGACTATAGAGATCCCGCAAGTGCTCAGTCAAACACCATTAGGTGTATTTGGTATAGCGCTGGTCTCTGCTATGTTCTCTGGCAGCCATCTTGGGTACTATTGCGCATGCGCAATCATGGATAATCTCCAGGTATACCTTACACTATCTGATAAGCACTAACCTAAGGCAATAGGCGCCCGATAAACAGGAGAATTGGCTTGGTACAGAATTTGGCTAAACTTAGATTTTTACAAGGTTTTTTAAGGGAACTATACTTAATCTAGCCAGCAACACTACCATATCATCTATTACTAGAAAATGTCCACGTGTAACTAGCCAATGAGTGGCCGCTACATGTAAAACGCCCTCTGATTGGCTAGTGGCCCGTGGGAAATAACAAATGATTACGGACATCTGTCATTTCGTGAGGTCCAAGTATATGTGACAACATATACTTATACCTGTTCGTATGGATCGTGTAAGTTGTTTTCTTTTTTTGCCAAGAATGTGGATGCTACGGAGAGCGGTGCCAGGATTGAGGTGAGTATAGGATCTTTTTTCCAGGTACATCTGTGGAATCTACATGGGAGAAGAGGACAGAGACGGCTGGCACAGGTAAGTATGTGTGAGTGGGTTAGGTGTACGGAATAAAGTTTTACTAGATACGGTGTGTGTGTGCTGTGGTTTTTTAACGATTTATTTTACAGCTGGAGTATTGTTGTTCCACAAGTGCCAAAGGGAAGGCATGCTGGCACCTGTAGTTCCACTGTAAAATACAATAGTTTACTACTATTTAACACTTTATTAACTCTGTACCCACTGCTCCAGGGGTGCATGGAAGAGCCCCGGGCTTCAAACCAAGCCTGGGGTTTTAGGAGAGGGGAGACCCCTTTTTTGGGGGCTCCCCACCTCCTCTGAAATCCCTGGCTTGGCCTGACTAACTTGGAGTGAGAATTCTTTAGCCATGTAGACCCGGTATAGGGTCTCCTGGCTGTGGCATTACACCCTGGTCGGTTTGGGTTCAGTGCTGATTTTAAATATAGGGGGACCCCTATGCGCTTTTTTCCCCCTATATTTAAAACCAGCACTGACCCTGCAGCTAGGTGCTGGTTCCCAAATTACGGTGGAACCCTACTTGTTTTGTACCCCATAATTTTTGGAACCAGGACTGGCTGACCAGTCTGGGGCTGGTTATGCTTTTGAGGGGAACCCTACATAATTTTTTTTACTAAATTAACCCTTCTTTTACAGGTATAACACACAAGCAGCATTCACATATCTCACTGATATGTGCAGGCTGCTAGCTCGGGAGAGTTTTGCAGAGAGAAAACACTGCAATCTCGGGTGAGTCATCTCATCTAAACTTGCAACATGGGGAAGATATCTCGATTTGCATCACCATCGGAAAACTCACTTTCAGCTACACTCACTTCTTAGTAAATTTGCGATATGAAAAACGGGAAAATCACCTGAGATTCGGCGATGCAAATTGAGATTTAAAAAAAGAAAACTCGCTAAACTCGAATCTTAGTAAATTTACCTCCTAGTATCTTGTAGGACCCCATCTAGGCCGGTGAAGTGCAGCAACTCGATGTGGCATCGATTCCACAAGTGGGCGGAAGACCTCTGAAGAGATGTTGATCCATGTCATCTGGTTAGCTTCCCACAGCTCTCTGATATTTGTAGGTGCATGATCTTGGGTGCGAATGGACCTCTCCACCACGTCCCATACCGTAGTCTGAACTCTCCAGATGCTTCTCAAACCAAATCTGGACAACTTCCATTGTGGTGGGGGGGACATTAAGTCCATGAAGGGCTGCAAATGGTCATCAAGCAATGCAACATACCGATTACCAGTCAATGATATGTTTAGGTGGACCCGTGGATCCTACACATGGTGCGTGAACATACTCCATACCATTATTGAACCACCACCAGCATGCATGGTGCCTTTTTGAAAACTGGGTTCCATGGCCTCATGGTTCTGCACCACACCTGAACTCTAATATAAGCCCAAAACTACTGAAATCATAATTCAGCAGACAACGCCACATGTTGCCAGTACTCCAGGGTCCAATTGGTGATGTCACAAGCTCAAGTAAGGCACTGTGTCCAGTGTTGTAGTGTTAACAGGGAAGCTAAAGAACACTGCACTGACCTGCTGGATATGTATCTGTTACCTTCTGCATTGAATGTGGATGTGATTTGAGCCAGTGTCACTTGTCTATTACCACAGACAGTTGTGGCCAGGCACTGCTGGTCATGATATTTAAGCACCTGTGGTTGGTCACTGCACTGTCAATGGTGGGTGATAATGCCCTCCATGAGTTATTCCCGGTACACATGTGACACCTTAGATAGAGAAATGTTGAATGTCCGCGCAACTTCAGAAATGGATTGTCCCATCCGCCAGGCACCTACTAACATGCCCCGTTTGAACTCCGATAATTCACGTCGACTTGCCATGAGTAGCCTAGCTGGTGTTCAAACTGACTCATGAGATGTCAGATTACAACTGATGCAGGTCTGACCATTTCCAAGATGTCACAGTACGGTGGCGAGACCTACCATTACCTTTATATACTAATGAGAACTGTAAGACACTTTTTTCTTGCTTCTGTGATATATGGCCTAATTCAGCTGCCATGCAAGAACATGCAAGTGTCGCAGCTGCTGGGATATGTATTGACACGCCCACAGGAGGCATCGCAAATCCAAGCAATGTGTACAAAGATGCAGCATCAGATGCAGATCCTTCTATAATCTGCCTCCTGAGTAGCCCTATCATTGCGCAGCATGGATTCGTGTGCTGAGATACCAGAGTCTTATTATCTGCGTACTGGATCACAGACGCAGGCTGAAACCCGCTATGAAAACGATCATGACATGCCTGCGTATTCACTGCCAGTCCCTCGTTACCGCCCCCAAATTGTGCCTGACTGTCAATCACCCTGTGAGAAAATAGTCGATACAAGTGACTACATTAATGGCCTTTGAAGCATGCAACATGCGCAGATTGATGATTATCGCTCCCCTGCATAAATATCAGAATAGCGTACATCTCTGAATCAGGTGCACAGTGCTAATCACTGGAACAATTTAGTAATCTGTACATATTCAAAACTATACAGCATAACTTTGAAGGTTAATAAGAGAGTCACATTGCTAAGGTTCCACTAGCCATTGCCAAATCTCATAGTTGCTTTCTGGTAATCACGGAACAGAACCCATGCAGACTCGCTCTTCATCGACAATTATTAAAGTTATGTCACTTGTTTAATAACAAAAAGCAGGGAAAAGCAACTAAGAGTAATGCGATTTGACTTCGAGGACATCCAAAGTTGTTTATTTGAGATACATGGCATATTTACTTTAGGTAAAAAAAATTTTATTTATTGTTGTCACTAGGTTTTAAACATAAAGGTTATTTGAACCAGTGTAATATGATAAAACCATTTAAATATACTAAAGTTATACATACAATAAAGACATGTTGTCTACTTACACTCATGATTAATACATAAATGCAGCTAAACTGTGCAGTATTTTAGCAGAAACTTTGAAGAGCAGAGTGGTAGTAGGTAAGACAACAAAGTGACATTGTTACTGTTTTCGCCATGTGCATTTCCAGCAGGAAACCCACAAAAGATTATGTACTGTAAAGCTCTTTTTGGGGCAGTTCCAAAACTCACAATGAAGCATGCTGTACTGTTCACCATCTGCCAAGCCTCAGGGGCGCCGAAAGGGGGCGAAGCGGGAACTAAATACCAGAGCCCGGGCTTGTTGGAGGAGCTTGGCGGGGGCCTGGGTCCGCCGCCACCCCCTCCCTCATACCTGTCAGCAGCCCAGCATGCACTCCTACATACCAGCAGCAGCAGTGTCCTCTGCCTGTGGGGGGGAATGATCACACTGGTCACCCCCCCCCTTGGATTTGTGCCAGGCCGATGGGTTCACAGCACCCCTCTCCCCAGCGAACAGTGCCTCTTGTAAGTAGGCCACTCCCCTTCCCCCGGGCCCAGGCCGGCTCTCTACAGCACTGCCCACCCTGACTTCCTTCTTTCTAGACTGGAAATTAAGTTAGGGCTCTTATAGCATTTCCCCCATCCACCGCCACACTTGATCCTACCCCATCCAGTCTCTGCTGCTCCCTCTCTACCCCTGCCTATTCCCATCATGCCCAACTCTATAACCTACCTCTCTCATCAGCATGTCCCCTCAGTCATAAAGCATGGCCTAGTCTCATCATTCTAAAAAACTTACCCTTGGCCTTGACTCCCTCTCTTACTACTGCCCCATCTCACTTTTTTCCTCTGTATTGTTTTCTGTTTAAAGCAAATGCAAATCGCTTGTTAGACCTAAATTGTATGTGTATTACTTAGACTTTAATTCTATTCTAATACACTGACTTGCGTATGCGGCAGTAAATAGGACAGAAATTCTGAAATTAAAGTATTTATTCTGCAGCAGAACATTAGCACTGACTTTTTCCAATAACTATTCACTATTCACTGAGATGTAATTATAAAGTGATTTTTAATCAACACAGTACAAATGCGCTGTATAGCAACGGAAATTGCAAAACCCAAGATATCCCAACAGACTAATAATTCTGATTTAAAAAAGAGAATATGCCATGATTTTTTAGCTCTGCATTATAACTATGTTGTATGAAACACTATTTATTAATTAAACTGTTTCCATAGTGAGTTTTATGTGGAGAATAAATAACTTACTTTAATTGAAATAAAATCACCAATGAAAACTATGAAACAAATAATTTATTTGGTAGCCTGTAGCTATCCAGCAGGTTTCCAGTATTTGAATTTACTGATATCACCTAAAGAGGACCATTTGGTTAATTTACATTTATGCTCTCCTCCCCCGGATTAGTATATGTTTGACACAAATGTTCTACATAATCATTTGGTTTGTACCAATCTCCCCCTCTTGGTAATCCCGGGATTGGCCATGGCACTTATCCAATCAGGAGTTGCAGGCCATATTTTAGGTATTACCTTATCTGTGGCTGTTTAAACGCAACAAACATTCTCAGGGGAAACATCACTTTTTAAGTATAGGGATTGCATGAGAACCTGATTGATGCAATTTAATATAATGGCTTCAAAGTCCCATAAGGAATGCAAAGCCTCTTATCTACTTTGAAACCTAGCAACTAGAGATGCTCGAAAATGTTTTCACCGGTTAAAGGTTTCATATATTTTCAAAGTGCAATCTGAAATATATGCAGAATAAATTAAAAAATTTGTGGCTCTCATTTGCACTTTGCAGTTTACAAATAAGGTTCTCAGTTTGGCTTTACACTTAAAATATTAAATAAACTATAAAATTAAGTGTGACTTTATTTCATAGTAGTTTTCAAAAATTTTGAATTTATAATTGGTAAAATGACTGTTTTCCAGGATTGAAGTTCATCTCTCATGTTGGAGGTTTACAGTTCACATAAAAAATTAGTTAAACGCCCATCTTGTAAATGGAAACTGGCTTCATTGTGTGTGACCTGGTTCAGCCATTATCGAAGCACCCCGTATATGGTCGGGCGTGTTGGTATGATTTGTATTTACTCAAAATTTTTACACAATACTTTTTACTTTTTTACTTTTTGACAATTTCTGTAGATCTTTTTAAACTTTAGATCTTATTTGATGAACTGGTTAAAGGAACAGTTTTACACAACTTTCAGTATCTCCATTGCTGCATTGACTGAAAGATATGGCGTGGTGGGTACTGTTGCGGGAGTAACAAACAGCAAGACAGGTGTTACACTTACCAAATCACAAAAACAGAGAATATAGTAGCGCTATGATGAAGATATATTCATGAGATGAAATTAATAACAAATGTTACTTTAATATGCTAAAATTCCAATAAAATCAGTACAAGTAAAATTTTAAATATATGCAAGCAAATATCTCACCCTCAAATGGTGTATTGTATTAACTATGTGCCTTTATACATATGCACAGCAGCTAGTGAACTTCAAACCAGAGCACCCAAAGCTCTCACAAAAGTCATGTGAATCAAAAATATATGAAGTCACCAGCTCTAAAAATGTCTCAAATGGGGCTATAATAGGTGGTCTATAGACTTAAAAACTGTCAGATCTTCCTGATCTTTTGCTTGTATCAACCAGAATCACATTTACATAATAGTTCTAACTGGTGTATACTGTACATCAAGGTATCTTTCACTTCTGAAATTCTGGATGGCATAACACTTTCTCAAATTGAAAAGACACTTACATTCATGTCCAGTAGTTTTAAGTATACTATAGTTTGTAAGTAAGACCCGGGATTATAATATCCAGACACACTACTAGTGAAAATCCAAACAAACACAATGCCTGATCCTATACATACTTTTAGATATATAAATATAATTGTAGATGGTAGTAAATAACCTTTTGACGGTTTGGAATGGGACTATCCAATATATATTTACAAAATCCTTACACCGATAGGGGGGCATTCCTATTGACATAAAAGTTCCATATGCGACACTTGGAGCCCTCCAAAGTTCACAGTGTGGACCTTTACTGTGGATCCAGGATAAGGACAAGTGAAGACAGTTCAAAACAGTGCTGGTCTTTAGGGAAATTAGCAGAAGCCAAGTCGCTGTGTGTGGGATCACTTGATGGGTGAGAGCAAAGTCCAGTCAGATGGTGATCTTGCTCAGATCCTCACTCCCTGCTGCTTATGATCATATGTCTTCACTTGTCCTTATCCTGGATCCACAGTAAAGGTCCAAACTGTGAACTTTGGAGGGTTCCAAGCAGTGGCGTAACTAGGGCAGGGCGAGCATGGTGCGTGCCCTGGGCGCCATGGGACCGGTGGCGCGGGGGAACGCCACCGAACACGGTACCGGCCCGCCCTAGCTAGCCAGTGTAGCGCCGACCGCAGTGAGTGCGGTCAGCGCTACACATTTACACAGGACCGGTGCTAGGCTTTCAGCGCCGGTCCTGTGCTTCACAGCTGAGCCCCTTCCCTCCACCTGAGCGCTTGCCCAATAGCACCAGGAGGAGGGTGGCAGGTAGGCTCAAGCTGTGCTAACACACACGTCACCGCCAGCATGGCAGCGATGTGTGTGTTATTCAGCAGCCAATGAGAGTCAGACAGACTCTCATTGGCTGCTGCTGCTGCACACACATCTCCGCCACTGCTGGCGGAGATGTGTGTGTTAAACAGCAGCCAATGAGAGTCAGATAGACTCTCATTGGCTGCTGCAGCGCCCACTGCAAGAGACGGGCTTCCGTCCGGCTCCTGCTGTGAGTAATGGGAGAGACATCATGATGTTATGACGTCTCTCCCATAATGCAGAGCGCGCCAGCCCGGGAGGGCTGACGTGCGGACGTTGCGGCACCGGGAGCCGGAGCAGGAGCATGGATGCAGGTACGTTTTTTTATAAATTTTTAATTTTTTTGTTATGTATTGGGAGGGGTGGTACCTCTACTGGGGGCAGTAATTGGGGCACCCTCTACTGGGGGCAGTAATTGAGGGCACCACTGGGGGGAACCTCTACTGCGGGCAGTAATTGGGGGCACCACTGTGGGGAACCTCTACTGGGGGCAGTAATTGGGGGGACTACTACTGGGGGCAGTAATTGGGGGCACCACTGGGGGAACCTCTACTGGGGGCACTAATTGGGGGCACCACTGGGGGGAACCTCTACTGGGGGCACTAATTGGGGGAACTACTACTGAGGGCAGGAATTGGGGGGACTACTATTGGGGGCATTAATTGGGGGGACTACTACTGGGGGCAGTAATTGGGGGGACCTCTACTGGGGGCAGTAATTGGGGGGACTACTACTGGGGGCAGTAATTGGGGGGACCTCTACTGGTGGCAGTAATCGTGGGGACTAGTACTGGGGGCAGTAATTGGGGCACTACTATGGGGACCACTACTGGGGGCACTAATTGGGGGGACTACTACTGGGGCACTCCATCAGGGACCACTACTGGGGAGACTACTACTGGGGGCACTATATAAAGGGCACTGCATAGGGGGAGACTGCTACTGGGGGCACTGCATGGGGGGACTGCTACTGGAGGGACTATATAATGGGCACTGCATAAGGGGGGTCTACTACAGGGGGCACTATATAAGGGGCTTACTACCGGAGGCACAAGGGACACTGCACTGGGGGCACTAAATAGGGAGGAACACTACAAGGGGCACTGGATAGTGGGGACCGCTACTGGGGGGCTGCATAAGGGGGATTACTACTGGGGACACTGTATAAGGGGCACAACTAGGGGCCTGCATAAGGGGGACCACTACTGGGGCACTGTATAAGGGGAACTAATGGGGAGCTGCACAAAGGGGACCACTACTGGAGGTACTGTATAAGGGGAACTAATGTGGAGCTGCACAAGGGGCACCACTACTGGGGGTACTGTACAAGGAGCACTACTGGGGGCCTGCATAAGAGGGACCACTACTAGGGGCACTGCATAAGAAGCACTACTGGGGTTAAGGTGCATATGGAAAGGAATGTTAAGAGTGATGAGAAAGCGTTTATGTGTCCTGTTGACATGCCCCATTGTCAAGTGACCCCGCCCCTTGTGACCATGCCCATTTTTTTTTGCCTATGCATATGGAGGGGGGGGGGCGCCATTTTAAAATTTGCCCTGGGCTCCAAATACCTTAGTTACGCCACTGGTTCCAAGTGCCGCATATGGAACTTTTATATCAATAGGAATACCCCCCTATCAGTGTAAGGATTTGGTAAATATATACTGGATAGTCCCATTCCAAACTGTAAAAAGGATATTTACTACCATCTACAATTATCTTTATATATCCGGAAGTATTTATAGGAACAGGCATTGTGTTTATGTGGATTTTCACTAGGGTGAGATATTTGCTCGCATATATTTTCTATTTTACTTGTATTGATTTTATTGGAATTTTAGCATATTAAAGTAACATTTGTTATTAATGTCATCTCATGAATATAGCGTCATCATAGTGCTACCATATTCTTTGTTTTTGTGTTACCTATGTATGGGCCCGACTAGCCCTCTTTTTTTAGCAGCTCTTGGAATAAACAGCTAATTTCAGCACCTGTTCATACTATTGGTAATTTTCTACTGCACTTACCAAATCACAGCTGTATCTCGCAAACCAAACATGCCACGTAGGTGGCTTCAATTAAAAAAAATTACTCTAATTTTCGATTAAATTTAATTTTTTTATATGAGAAAAATAAGATTAATGGTAATGTACATCATGCCTAAATATTATCATATGCATGCCTAGCACACATGGATAAGTTTGAAGATTGCTGTAGTATAATAAATGATACTTTGTATGGAAAGTGGAATACTAAACATAAATCAGAAAAAGAGAATTTACGACCCTGCAGTACTCAACCATTTGTCTTGTTGTAATTGCTTTCCATATTAACATTACTGACAATATGCTTTCATTCTTGGGATTAGCAAAGCAGATTTGAGCATTGCTCCATGTAAAACACAAGTATATTTATTTGTATTTAATTAACCATATTTTTGTTAACATTCTGCACTCAGACACAGTGCTGTGAAACCTTCAGACCAAATTCTGCTTATCGATAAAACTCCCCATCAGTCACACTGACACCAGGTAATAGCCAGTGGCTAAAATACCGTGTTCCTGTAAGATTAGGGAGAGGGTAACATATCTATGATAACTGTTTTTGAATAACCTTTCATTTAAAATATCACTGTGCCTAATTAAAAAATCAATTTCCTTTATTGTTCTCCACTTTTAATAGCAAGATGATTAATAGTATGTCAGGTAAACTGTGCACTGAAATGACATTTTCATTAGACGGTTGCTAGGTGTGAAATATTCATTATGATGTACTATTAATGATTCATGAAAAATGCAATTTACCCTTTTCCCCACTGGTCCTCAATTAGCTGCTCTAATCTTTATGCTGCTGGATGGGCTAAGATTACAGTTTCAGGCCATAAAAGTGGTCCAATTTAAATCTATGCTTTAAAAAATGTACTATATAATTTAGTATGTAGTTGATGGTTATTTTGTGCAGTTTGCATTTTGCACAAAAACGTCTTTTGTTACTGTTTAGAGTTGGAGCTGCAGCTGTTTTGTACTTGTTCACTATTGTTGGTCATTTTATACTATGCTCACAATGAGAATATGCTCAGAATCAGTAGGTGGGTGCAGGGGGTGCCGTTGCTATGGGGCCCTCAGCACAGTGACGTAACTAGAGGGGGTCGTCCGGGACATTGTCCTGGGTTTCTTGGGACCGGCGATGCCCCCCGTCAGTCCAGGACAGTGGTGTCAGTCAGTGTGCGGTCCGCACTACACAGTAAAACAAACAACGCCGCTGGGTAGTACAATCATACTACTTGGCGGCAGTGTGTCTGTTTAAGCAGCCAATGAGAGTCAGACAGACTCTCATTGGCTGCTGCACCCACGGCCAAAGCCAGAGCCGGGCTGGGGCTCACTCATGAGCTCCGCCTTCCGGCTCCTGCAGTGGGTAATGGGAGAGACGTCATGACGTCTCTCCCATAGTGTGAGTGGGATGACGGATGAGCGGACGGCAGCAGGCTCAGGTAAGTATTGTGTTTTTTTTGTCTTTGTGCTATATATGTAAGGGGCACTGCATAGGGGACCGCTACTAGGGGCACTGTATAAGGGGCACTACTGGGGACACTGCATAAGGGGCACTGTATAAGTGGCACTACTGGGGGCTCTAAATAAGGGGCACCATATAAGGGGGCACTGCATAAGGGGAACTGTATAAGTGGCACTACTGGGGGCACTGTATAAGGGGCACTACTGGGGGCACTCTATAAGGGTGCACTACTGGGGGCACTGTATAAGGGTGAACTACTTGGGGCACTGTATAAGGGGCACTACTGAGGGCACTGAATAAGCGGCACTACTGGGAGCACTGTATAAAGGGACACTACTACAGGGGGCACTGCATAAGGGGCACTGCTACAGGGGACATTGCTAAGGGGCACTACTACAGGGGGCATTGCAAGAAGGGCACTACTACTGGGGGCATTAAGGTGCATATGGAATGGAAAGGAATGTTCCCAGAGTGACGAGAAATGGTGGTGTGTCATGTTGACACGCCCCCATTTTTCAGTGGCCACGCCCACTTTTCAGTGCGCCCCTACGGCGCGCACACATACTTGGGGGACTCCGTTATTTAACTTAACCTGGCCTCCAAATACCCTACTTATGCCTCTGCCTCAGAACCGCCGGGGCCTGCCTCCTCCTGCACCCAGTTCACCTCAGCAGCATTACAAGGAGAGAAGCCGCTCATGATCTTTTCTGCAAACTACTTTTTAGTCACAGGCACACTTCAGCCTGTGACTAGGAAGCAGTTTGCTGCACGGCCCGGATCATCAGCACTGCGGGCCTTTCTCCTGGGGATACTCCCTCACAAATATGTGAAATAGGTACTTTTAAAAACCAGTTCTCCCTTTGAAGGTTATATGGAAGGGGAATTGGGGGGCCTATCTAGACCTATAGGTGCTCTGCGGAAATTTTGCTATGGGGCCCCCATACCTCTGGTTACGCCCCTATTCAGAATGAGCACTAATCATCTGTTAGTATACCCTAGCTCGTCACTATGTAGCCTGAGCCTGGCTCATGAGACCTAGAAGCAATTGCACTATGGGGGCACAGGACCTTATATATGAACTAGAATACTAGTAGTATAGTGCAAAATGTATTTATTATTTATTAACAGTTTCTTATATATCGCAGCATGTTCCATTGCGCTTTACAACTGGAAACAACATAAATAGAACAAAACTGGGTAACAACAGACAGACATAAATGTACGAAGGCCCTGCTCGCAAGCTTACAATGCTCTATCCAGCAAGGTACTTGTTTTCTCAGGAATCACCTTTGCAAGCTATGAGAGCATCTATGATCAAAGGAAAGTGGAAATATCTCATGATGTGCATTGTGCAGAAGATTAAGGTCATGATGCATTTTATGTGGTACCATAACCCAGATTGTAACATAAAACAGTTTGTAGATATGTCGGCACGCCCTCACTGTACTCTTGTGCTCTGCATACGTGAGTTATAAATGTAGAAGCGATAAAAGTGTGTATTCTATTTGTAATTTGTAAACTAAAATTCTCCATAAAAACAGTTGCACACAGGGCCTGATTCAGACCCGGTCGCAAGGCTGCGTTCGGACGCAGCTGTCCGCATTCAAAGTACGCAAATCCCGCAATCGCTCACAACACATTAGCACGCCCATTATGTTTAGCAGTGCGATCGCGGTATGAAATCAGATGGCTGACACAAGACGCCCACTTTCCCTTAATAACATACGTCATCTCCAGGAAGTGTATTAAACAATCAGTAACATCGGCTGACATCGGACCCATACGCAGCACTTGTGGCTGACCATAACCTACCGCAAGCACTACGAGTGCTGCTGTGTGTAATTCAGCCATGTGACGTGTATGCTGACGATGCGTCTTAATTATGCACAGCCCTGAAATGGTGTTTAGATGCACAGACACGCCTGCGTTTGCACCACCACACCCCCGTTACCATCGACCACCCCGTCACCACCCACAAACGGCACGTCCTGTCACTCATGCTTGCAGAGCGTCTGTGTACTGGGTGCGAGTGCTTCCCGATCGCATGGACTGGTTCGCACACACGCTCTGTGTCTTGTACGCATGCACAGATTGCAAACATTGGCAGGCTGCGTGCGAACACAGCTTTGCGACCGGGTCTGAATCAGGCCCACAATTCGATAGCATGTGCTGTGCAAAAAAATGCAATATGCGCTCCACAAACAGGCTAATGTTTAATTTATATAAATTTTTGCTATGACTTATAAAAGTCATGTTATAGCTTTTCTTTTTTCATTGCGCTAAGGGTGTGTAGATATGATATGCCATTCTATGCTAACATGCAACTATTTAGATTGCTTCTTATGCACAAATCAAGTTCTTTCCTAGAGTGGAACATAGTTGCCGACATTCAGCTCCCTCCTTCCGGGAAGGAGCTGAATGCCTGCACACAGCGGGGGCCGTGGCTGGGCACTGACCCCACATGGGGGCGGGGTCCAGGGGCGTGACCGCATGATCACATCATCGTGGCCCTGCCCCCTCTTCACAATGCCGGAAAAAAAGGCATTGTGAAGCAGGGGGCGGAGCCACGATGACGCAATTTAGCGCAAAGCGCGTCATCAAGCCCCCCCACTGTGGGGGTTTCTAGCTGTAGTTGGGGGGGCAGGCGGCAGCTGGGAGGCTTGCCTGCCTTCCATGGGGGTCGGGAGTGGCACCCGATATTCGGGAGGCTCCCGACCAAATCGGGAGGGTAGGCAAGCCTGGAGTGGAATTGGCTGACTGTGCCTCCCTCCATATAACAAAGAGTATTCCTAAAGATGCCTCCTCTCCACCTCTTTAAGGGGCCTATTCATTATATTAATTATCGGGGTCTGCTAGTGGAGAGCAGTGGATCAATTCATTATTGCTCCGGCATGGAGACAGCTGATCCGAAAATCAGCTATCTCCCCAAATGTTTTCACTGCTCCTTTTCACAAAGTTTTCACTGCTCTGACTCGGCAGTGCATGAACTAAAGACGGAAGGAGCCGGACGGGCGGGGGGATCTGAAAGGATCCCTCTTCACAACCCGGGATTCTTCCCATAGAGAAGGAGCAACCCGCGGGATCAAACACCATCTGTAGAAAGATTGCTTAGGTTTTGCATGTGAAAATGGCAGCAGCTGTCAGATATTGATAATGGACTAGGTTAGCACCTATATGTAAAAATTATATTTTGTTTCATGGAACAAGATTTTTTAAGAGATTAATAGGTCTATTTACTAAGCAGTGTTAGGAGACAGAGTGAAAAGTGATAAGTCTGTAATAAGGTGCCAGCCAATCAGCTCCCAACTGTCATATTTCAAACACAGCCTGTGAGATGACAGTTGGGAGCTGATTGGCTGGCACCTTATCACTTTCTTATCACTTTTTACTCTATCTCCAAACACTACTTAGTAAATAGACCCCCATTCCTTCTAAAGAGGACACTACCAATCATGTTACAAAATGTACTCAGTGTTCTCCCCAGAAATTTTGTCTAGCCGGGTGGCATCAAGAAGTAGCCGGGTGGGGGCCTTCACAATTATGCGCGTGCCGGGAAAAGGGGTATCTCCCTTACCATTCAAGCCCGACAGGTCTCAGGCTGCTCCCCCACTGGCGTTCAGTCAAAAGTGTCCATTATGCAGTGCCCCCTGTAGTTATCCCCATATGCAGTACCCCCTGTATTTGTGCTCTTTATACAGTGCCCCCTGTAGTTTTGCTTTACCCTTATGCAGTGCCCCCAGGCTGAATTAGTGCCCCCAGAGTGGTCTCTAATACGTAAATTGTGAATATGTTCTCCATCTGTGAAACATTTTAGCATCCCATTCCGGTCTATACATTGTGCAGATGCTTTTACTTCAGTATAATAACCACTGCTTTTATTTAGATACCTGGCAACAAGATGCAGATTTGAGGAACAGCAAATACACAGGAAACTATTTTTTTTGTTTTTTTTAGGTTAAGCTCATACTTTTCTCTTTATGCACAGTAACATCATGAAGAAGAAAACAGTCACAAGGAGACGTGACTGAAAATCTGGTGTCACACATCACATTTGAGGGAATTCAATTGCCGACACTGACGGGATCTGCAGCTCCAGAACGGCACATCGTGCCCACCAGCATCATGTTTTCCCCTTGCACTCCAATAGAGGTTCAAGGGAAAACCTGCAATGTCGGCACCACCATAAATGGCAGATAGGAGGGCAGCCAGGTGGCTCTTCCCGCTGCATTGAAAACCCCCATTGAGCCTGCAAATCTGGAGGCACACATTACATAGAGACTGTAAATCTGGTGGCACACATCACAAACAAGAACTTACAGTAACAACTAAAGTTCAATAGAGTACAGATTCAGTCCCAGCCCCAGCCCAGAACTTACCTTATCTTGCTCACCGCTCACGATCCCGCTGCCTCGCTCTGACTGGATCTAACTAGATCCAGCAGGCGGCGGGGCAGGCTCCTCACATCGTGGGTGACATCATGACGTCACCCGTGCAGTGCACTACTGGGAACGCTTGCCTCTGAAGCGATCGGAGGCTTCTTTAGCCTCCGGTCACTTCAGAGGCTAGCGTTCCACAGCAGGGGTCGGCGGGGTAAAGTGCCGGGCGGTAGGCTGTTTCTGCCGGGTGATGCGCCCGCAGAAAACAGCCTGGGGAGAACACTGGTACTAGATAAATGATAGCTAGAAGTTGATTGCTTGCTCTGGGGAACTTCTCCACTTGTCCTGTTTTGAAGGTTTGTTGCATCTCCACTTCAAGCATTGTAGAAGGTGCATTTACCAGATCAGTTTGTGTCTATCACAATGCATTCTTCTCTCTGCATCTTTCTTTTCCACTTCTTATAAGATAGTAAAAGCCAATGACAAGCCTAGCATTTTCATGGGACAGGCAAGTCCCTTCTTAAAGTGGGCTTCTCACTTTTAATAATTAAAGGGAGTTTCCCCAATAAATAGTTTTGGTCTACACCCTTCAGCCAGCTAGTGCTTTGGTCAGTACTGTATCTTAAGCCCCAACTGTCTGGTCAGCTGAACTTGTCTCAGGACATGCCCCACTTTGTGGACATCATTTTGAAATTTTTATATGTAAAAGAACATACTAAGGGGTATATTTACTACAGTGTGTGTTTTTAGAAGTGGAGTTTTTGCCCATAGCAACCAATCAGATTGTAGCTATTATCTTCCAAAAGGTGCTAGATACATGATAAGTAGAATATGTTTGGCTGATATGGGCAACACCTCCACTTCTAAAAACCCACACTTTAGTAAATACACACCTATGAATGTGTTGTTAAGGGGAAGGCTGTGGAGGATGGGCGTGTTTAGGGTAGGGTGATAGCATGGCAGGTATAAGTGGTAGAGTAAGGGTACCTTATCTTTAAATCTCGATACCAGTACAACCCTTTTAGATGCTCAAACCTTCAGATACATTGAAAAATTCAATCACATGGAAATGCTTAAAATGTTTTGATAAGTAAACAATTGAAACTCATAACTACAATGCACTTGGGAATGCTTTTAATATAACTTTAGCTAATTCTGGCACCCAATGGAATGATAGATTATGCCTGTAATATTTGTCAGAATCCATCAGAATATTAGACATTAACCAGATGAGATAAGCTAAGTTTTATTTATGTAGAAGGATGATTAGAATTATACTGTACGTGATCAGAACTAAGTATTTTACAAAGACCAGTATGTTCTGTTTTCGAAGTATCCAGGATTTATGACTCCACAATGCTTTGATTAATTCCATTATTCTTATATAGCAGGAGAAATGAATTAAGCTGTTGAGCTCTGGTGTAATCTAACTATTTTTAGGTTATGAAGCAAATCTTTACTCACTGTAAAGCCGCATATGCATTAGGCGATAAATTGGACGATTTGAACAATAACGATATCTTTATCATCCACAATATCGTCCAGTGTCAACTACCAGCGATGCACGCTCCCGCTGGTCGTTGACAACCTTTTTCATTGCCCGTAATTGAAGCGCAACCTGATGATATCATCAGGTCCTGCAAGGGATGACGGAGGGTGGAATGATATCGTGAATGATATCATTCAGTGTGGATGCTCAATGTCATTAACGACATTGAGCACATCACTGCCAGGGAAGCAGTAGATGATATTGCTCATGGAGCATATCGTCTAGTGGATACCCGCCTTGAATGGCCCCTAAAGAAACGAGGCTTGCATTCCTATTGTATGTGTATATATATTTTTGGGGACTGTGTATCACACACAGGGATTGGTTTTTGGCAGCGCCCATCAATAGTGTTTTTTTTTTTTACACTATTTCTTCCAATGCTGCATATCATTTTAATCAGCAGAAGCTGCTTGTGCTACATATTACGCATTTGGTAAAAAGTCGCACAGAAAGATGCTCAGCTCTACTGAGTCACGCTATGGCATGTATGACTTCGCCATTGGCCAATGCTGACCATGCTCAGTTTCATGACCCTGATTTCTTCCAGCCTGGTGGCAGAGCTTCAGGCATCTCCTAGCCCCAACAAGATCTCCATCCAGCACAGAAAACTCTGCCATGCTTTGTTTCTCTTTGTTACAGGAGAGAAGTGTATGCTTATGCTTAACCCCCTTTTAGTGGCCACAGATTTAAGTTGTCAGTGATGGTTAAGTATGTTCAGATGTCAAACTCGAATTGAAAAAGGTGTTCTATTGGAGATTTCTATTTGGGTTCGTTTTAGTGTCTTTTGCAGCCGATTTGCACTATATTTCGGCCACGATGACAAATTTGAATCCTTAGTAAATTTCCAGGTCCTATCGATGTCTATGGCAAAAGGTTGCCGAGTTTGATCGATGGTCTATTTGTCCAAAATCATGTTACCGTCCGAGTTTCAGGGGCACTCGGCCGATTTAGCGTTTAGTAAATTGAACATTTGTGGCGCCATATAAAAAAATTACAATAATAATAATAAACTGCTGTTTTTTCTGTCCATGGATACATTTTATAGTATTGTAAAGTATTTTTTAATTGAATAGTGAATATTACTGTGTTTGGTGTTGGCAAAATGTTAAAAATACTATACAATGTTATCATTTATGTTCAAAAAAGCTGAAACATATTTGAATAATATTTGACATTTTATATTGCATTGGCATAGTGTTTTTAGTGTAAATCCTAACAAAGAACATTACTGTTTGAGCTTAAATTTGCCATTAGCATTGAAACATGGATGAATCATGCATGTATACTGGTATGTTTTAATGCTGATATGCATGAAAACTTAGCCACCAGGACAGCTCTTCGGATTTAGAGCTGTTTCGGCAAAGTACTGACTTCCAGGATTATGTTCTGGGAGTCCAGAGACAAATGTGTGGCCCTGAGACAGTGCATGAGCAACTTCTTACGAGAAGAAGCCCATAGGCTGCTATAGGCAATGCCATCTACAAATGCATTACCTATTGGGCTCAAGCTCCGGAAAGTTACACTTTCTGTGTTTGAGCTCAAATTCGTCATTCGGATGGAAATTTTTAATGTAGCCATTTAAGCTTGAATATGCTACAACTAGCTTGAAAATTGTGGAACCTGTTGGACACACAAATTTAGCTAGAATTTTTAAGTCTTTTTAGAGTTTCAAAATTTAACATAAATTCTTGAACTTTAGAACTGACAAGAACCAAAAAGTCAACAAAGCAACGAGAGGAGCAAAAGTGATATAGGCCATTGAATACATGTAACTGAAGCAGTTGCGAGGCAAAAGGGGTGGTAGCTGGAGAAAGGGTGGGAATAAAGATGTTCTTTAGCACTGAAAAGATCAGTGTGTGTTTACATGGAAATTTGACAGTAGAGGGAGACGTTAAGTCATGAGCAAGAGGTGGCATTCAGTATGTGATTGGGATCAGTGAAGTCGGGAAGGGATAGTCTCAGGGAGTAGGTTGTAGGATGAGATGATGAAATTAGTGTGGCGACTTCTTTGGCTACTGGAAAGAATAAACTGAGGGTTGATTCGGGAGTGTTGTAGAAGGTGGGTAGGGTATGTGGGATTTGGCATGAGGAAATATCTTGTTATATGGTGTGAATTTTGTTTTTGAAGTAGGTGAAACAATCATAGGCTGTGAGGAATCAAGGGGTAGGAGAAGCATGTGGGCAGAGTTGAAGGTGGCAAAGGGGCATTGTGGGTTGGAAGACTAGGTGGATATTAGAGAAGTATGTTTTCATGGCAAGTTTTGTAAGCTGAAAGGATGAATTTATTAACTTTGGAGTGATATTTCCTCCTCAGGCCCTCAGTAGTATCGGAGTAACTTTGCAGATAGAAGGTCTGTTTGATATGCCATGGTTGAGGTATGGATCATTATGACAACAGTGACAATGGGTTTGTCAATGGGAATATTGAAATCTCCCTATATGATGGTAGATAGGTAAAGGATATGAATAATTGATTAGTGGTGCACACAGGGGGAGGGTTCTGAACCTTCCCTGATGGACTCAATTCTTCTGTTCAGAGATAGAGACAGCTTTGTCCCTGCCTCTACACTGACAATAAGCCCACAGCCTGTAATAAGAACCCCACATTCATGCAATGTAATGCTGCATATCATGGGTCTGAGAATTGTGACACAAAGTGCTCACCCCCATCAGCGACCTGCTGCTGCACCTCCCCTATCAAAGTAAGTTTGTATTATATGTAATATGTGTATGAGCTACAGTATATATAGTTGTTAGGATCTGCAGCTATGCAGATCATTTTAGTTGCTACTGATACACTGTATTCATTCCTGTCTGTCTGTGTGCTGATCCCATGTGTTCAGTAATTGCTCTCTGTCTCTGTACAATATCAGCTGCACACTAAGGGTCTCACTCAGACTAGGTCGCAAGCGCTGAGCACTCACAACCGGGTCGATGTTAAGGCCTGCGCACGCGCAGCGGCCGCACTGCGCATGCGCAAGCCCCAGAGCGAGAGAGAAACTCTCCCGCTCCGGAGCTCACTACAAAAGGGGCAGCTGTCGATACTGTCGATAGCTTGCCCCGTTCTGTGAATGCGGGGCGGGGGGGGCTACACAAATGGAGGCGTTCCTGATGGAATGCATGCCTTTTTGTGGGCGGCCCCACTGACATCAGCAGTGATGTCAGTGGGGAGATTCCTGCTCGATCAGAGCAGGAAGCTCCCTGGGACTTGCGGTTGCCGAGACCCAACCTTAGGGTCTCGTCGCAAGCCCCGATGGTCACGATGGTCTTGACCATCGCGACCATCAACCTGGTCGGTCACTAAAGCTGTGGGTGGTGACCCACAGCTTAGCTAGCGACCAGGAGGCCACACTTTAAAAGAGAAGCGGCCGCCCACATTACACCCTATACACACAGCCTGTAGGTCATTTTATACATTATTTTTAATAATTTGTGCCTTAGACAAAGTTTGTGTACATTGAACCATCAGCAATCAAAGGTTTCATTATCTCAGTCATGCCAAAATAAAATCCGTATTTGGGAATATTCCGTATTTCAGAGTATTCGGATATGGGAGACTCAACCTGTATAAGGAGTGCCGGACCCTGGTGTTTATATAATATATATATATACTTTGAGTTCCTGCTTTTGCCTCTGGTGAGCTAGGCAGAAATTTGTCAAGGATTTCAGAATTGGACCTGGGATGTTACAAATAAGAGCAACATCAAGTTAGAGAAGAGAAAAAATTTGGAGAGTGTGGACTGCAAAGGAAGAGAAAAACAGGGAGGGTATGATTTAGATGATGCAGTATGGAGAGATATGGCTACTCACCATCCTGTCTGACTCTGGTTCTGGGAGTATGGCTGATAAAGAGCATAGGAGAGTGATAGGTAAGCCAGGATTCAGTAATAGCACGAGTAATAGCACGGTAGTTCACTATTTTGGGAATTAATAAATCATGGATGAATGCAAGTTTGTTACAAACAGATCTTTTGTTCCAAAGTAACATAGAAATATAGAATTTTGATGGTAGATAAGAACCACTTGGTCCATCTAGTCTGCCCTTATAGAAAAATGAAGTACACAGGAAAAAGAAAGAGGGGGTAGATGAGAGATGTGGATAAGGTTAATGGGATTAGAAGTCACTTATCTATTCCCTGGCTTTTGTGGTGGAATATGCTTTTTTGTTCTAGCATCAAAAACTTACAGGGAAAATTGTGGACAAGAGTAACAGGGCCTGTACGCAAAGACTGGTAGTAGAAAATTCAGAGAACAAAGCAAGGTGCCCGCTGAATTTCCACTTATCAGCATTGCCATGGATGGTGGCACTGTAACAGGAGGGCACGCAGCATGAGGGTCCTTTCACCATAGGGCTAACCATCCTTAGGCCGGTCAGCATGGGGCAGAAATCCCTAGGAAGGTGGGACATGCAAAAAAAAGTGTCAGTTAACCCCTCCAGGAAGAACCAGCACTGTGCTGATAGCACTAGGGCTATACCCCACCCCCTTGGTGGGTGTGGCATTATTAAATATTCTATACATGATAGAATTAATATTGTTATTTACTGATGCACTAGTTGATAGGTACCAGCTAACCCTGTTTTGCCCAGTTAAAATGGCTGCCAGGGCATGCTGACAACCAAGCAGATAGGGGCCTATGGGTCAGGGGCCTATGCAACCTTCAGGACTAAATGCACTGTGTCCCCCGATTTTTTACCTTCAGCCTAGTCTTAAAGGCCTAGTGCTGGTTAACAATTTTCATTTGTTAACCAAAATCCTAAAGATCCGTGCAGCACTTCTAAATTGCACCTTTTCTGCGGCAGTATTACGGCGGGTTCATAGTGGTATTGGGGTTTAGAAACCGATTGACATCAACAATGGGCTGAGTTTAGAAGGTCAAACCACCTTTAGTAAATTCAGTGGCTTTGAGCAGCAACCTGCCGTTGATCCGCAGCAATGTCTATTGGTTTTCGTAATGTGGTTGAATCTGCCAGTTAGTAAATTCTGACCCATGGCTCAGGACATTAAATAAATTCCTTGATGAGTAGGGTATTTTAAATGTCATTTATTTCAATCTGTACAAGTAACTGCAATGGTATATCAAGTATCCTATTCATCAATTTATTAATACAGCAATCCACTATAAGGTAAACAAAGGAGATATCAGAGAAGATTGTAGGCTCCATTATTCTGAGGTAGTAGCTGTCTGTACCAATTTACCAACTTCAAGCTTGGCACCAATAGCCAATGTCTTAGCTGTTCGGTCCCCATGAGGGGAGCATCCCTGGAGAGGGATGTTTTGACACCTCCCTGACAGCTTCAATGTTCCTCGCCTCCCTTGTATTGCAATTTGTTCTGAAATCAGCAGTAAAGTGATAGTGATAGATATTGCTTTACTGGAGATTCTTTACTGGGACAGGCTTATACCGGAGCCAATGTCCTGGCAGGAGTAAATGAGCACTAAAAATAATTTATCACTGTGATATGAGCAGGCTTGCCTACCCTCCTGATTTGGTCGGGAGCCTCTCAAATATCGGTTGCCGCTCCTGACCCCCCGGAAAGGCAGGTAAGCCTCCCGGCTGCTGCCTGCCCCCCCAGACTACTAATAGAAACCCCCCGCAGCAGGGGGGAGGCGATGACATGATTTACGCCGAATCGCGTCATCGTGGCCCCGCTCCCCCTGCTTCACAGTGCCTTTAATTTCGGCATTGTGAAGAGGGTGCAGGGCCACGATGACACAACCGTGCGGTCCCACCCCTGGCCCCACCCCCAATACAGAGTTATTGCCCGACCACGCCCCCTGCTGTATGCCGGCATTCAGCTCCCTTCCGGGAGGAGGGAGCTAAATGTTGGCAAGTATGGATATGAGGCTATAAGAAATGGTAGTTTACAGGGCGGAACAAGCATATTGTTTTAATATCAGATATTTCTAGTATCGGCCTGATTCAAAGATGGACACTAACGCGATAGCAGCTGTGATTTTGTACACAACTCAGCTGTGAAAATATACTAATAGTAACAAAGCTTATCCAAGCATAAGAACGCCCACCGGTGCCTTTTCATGTGCGTACGATGTCGCATACCTACGTAAATATCGGTAATATCAATACACATGGAGTGGCCATCTTGCCCTTGCAGCAGCTCTGACCTGCCGCAGACTCAGCAGCTCTCCTGACATGCAGAGAGTTCTCATGCTGCATAGGAGTTCACAAGGGCTAATTTATAACGCCTATTAACAGCGATTAAATGGTCAGACAAGCCAGTAAATTCAAATAAATAAATGTTTGCTATATTTACATTACACAAATGCTATATTTACATTACAAAATAGATTTTTTTATTATACTAATTGGCTGGACCATTTAAGCAGTATTTGCAGCACAACTTACCCTTTGCAATAAAATGTCCTTCCCTGAGACGTCCATCGTTATTTGGGATGATGATTCTATTCTTGCCACTGTTATTCAAGTATAGACGCTTGCTGTGTTTGACTTTGTTTTATGTACATACCCTTAGCTTTGTTGGTACATGTGCAGATTAAGAGGGAAATGAGTAATCTTGGACACGTCCTTCACTATACTTACAGTAAGTGCGATGGATTTCTAAATCAGAAAGCCCCCCGGCTATTGAACCATGATGCCTACCGACAATTAATGTACTGCACGATGATCGGAGATGTATAACAATATTTTTTTATTTTTCTGAATATTTTTTGAATATTTTTTCTTTCCTGAATATTGATAAATATGGCCCAAAGTTAGAAGTTTATTTACAGAGTATTTTGTACTGGGTGGGTGGAAGGATTTATGTTATAGGGGTTGCTGTTATATGTCCTAATGATTTAATATCACCTCCTGTTAAATTGTTTAAGCCGTGCTAGGTCTTCACACCAAACAACACACAAATTATTATTTTATTTTTCCTAAGCATATTTCTGTAAGTAATTCATGCTTACTGTCAGCTTTTCTTTCTCTTTTGCTACTTATAAGCCGCCATAGTTTTCTCACTGAGCATATCTCCATACCCCAGCTCATAGGAGGATAAATCCCATATGAAATGAGTCTGCCTCTCAATACAGGAATCTTGATAGTTTTGTTATCTCTCCTTTCAGCATCACAATTGGCTGCTGACTTGGAAGACTTTGCCTCTTCCTCTGGCACACAAACTGCACTGTGATTTTCCAGCTTCATGGACAGATTCAAAGACGTAAACAGCAAGCAGTTAGAAACATCCTATTAAAAGTCTGTAGATTAGCTGCAGGTAAACTGGAATCTTTCTATCTCACTAAAAATTGCTTCTTCTAATAATAATCATCCACAAGACTGATAGGAGCCATCATTAGAACTGATTGTGACACAGACGTTTGGATCCATCTAATGGACCAGACTGTTGTTTACTGGGTTACTTGCTGTCAAGAATTTAGGATTGTTCTTGAATATCGCATAATAGGATGAAGTGCAAGAAAACCTGCTCTGGCTCTGGAGGTGAAAATGTGAATAGGCCTGCAGTATATTGGGCTATTCCTGCTTTTATACCAACTATCCTGTTATTCATAAATGAATAAAAGACTAATTCCAAATTATTGTTGTCAGTATCTGATGTCTCTAGAAACGCAAATAGAATATTACATTAGGAAGCTACATAACAATGTTCCTGTATATCTTCATCTTTTTGGCCTGTCTCCTCCATGTAGCAAATAGGAAGGATGCCTCTCGTGCAAAATGTACTAAATTATACATACAAAAATGTAATATATGCCAGAGCAATGAATAAAGCAGCTATTGACATCAGAAGTGCATTCACAGACAAACTGAAGCTGTTCACTAGCGCTGGTAACCTTCATCATCAATATCCACTAATAGCACCAGTCGCTGATCACCGCCATATAATACAGCTTTCCCAGCAGTATTTGCATCTGGGTCTTGGTCTGTGATATGTTGGAAGGAAGTAACTCCCCCGGTCCTGCCTCTTGAGGTATGTGTCAGAATCATGCAGGTATGCGTAGACGCATTACCATGCATCTGTTTCTTGGCCATGCACAGAGCGATGTCATGTAAGATATGCTACTACAGTATGTAAGCTCACCTGATTCAGGTCTTGATTTTTGAGATCAAGGGCACAGTTAGCAATTAGTGATAAGACCAGGAATGATGATGTTCGTCCATGCAAGATGACGTTTTGCCTCGTTCTGAGTTCCGTTTTTTTGGAGGGAAAAATCCGAACTCCACGTGCAAACTCGAACCTATCCGAGCCTGCACATCCCTAGGATAACCTATATTTATCTACTTTTCCACAGGTAAAGGGGTTACAACAGGCTAATGATATTTGACAAGAGGATTTCTATTGAGAAAACATTTATTTCACAGACCGTCTCCTACTTACCAATCATTCTTGCTGCCCATACTTGGGTATAGGAAATGCCTAGCTGTTACTGCTCTTTTAGTTAAATCATGTCGTCTATAGCTTTTCCAGCTTTGCTGAATCTCCACTGAGTTGAAATCAAATGCACATTTAGAGAGGCTGCTGTGCATGCACATTGCACTATAACCCGTCATTAGCAGTGTTAGGCTGTCAGCAACACAGGAGAGAATACTGCAGAAGAGGATGACACCACTGGGAGTATAACAGATGCAGTAATACTAATATAAATGTTCTGTACTGTACCACCAGGAATTATTTTTAATGACAAATAGAACCCCAAGTGAAGAGAATATCCAGAGAGTGCAAGGGAAGAACTGAGCAAGTTTCTGGCTAAGGAAGAGGATACCATTTCATGTCAGTTCTTATTACTCTTGTTATCCAATTAGGAAGAGATATTTTGGGCATTGATGGTAGTTAGAAGGGTTGGCTTGGGTGGGTTGGTAATAGACATGTACGGGTTCAGATTCCTGGAATATGAACACACCCGAACATAGGGGTTACGAGCCTAACTGAGCTTGGGTCTTCCCGCCAACTTCGGATCCCAAAACAAGGCAAAATGTCTTCATCTGGCGCCGAACCTCCTGTGTTTTGGATTGCATCATCTTCCCGGCGTCGGATCTCGCGTTTTTTGGTTTGCACATAAAAGTTCTTCCCTTGTGATCAGACACCATTTCACACAGGAGATCAGAGGGAGAGGGTGTGGACTGTGGGTTGCAGCACTGTGAGGCACTGTCACTCCACTTTCAGGCATTAAAAAACCCCATTAGAGGTACAGTGTTGTTAAAAAAAAAAAAAAAAAGAATGCCACTAGGCAGGGAACTGTGGCCCCGATTCAGAGCCGGACGCTCTTTGTGAGCGCTCGCTCTGAATCAGCACGGCCTGTTTTTTTTTTTTGGCTGGCCTCCAGGCCGCTTGCTAAGCTGTGAGTGACCACCTACAGCTTTAGTGGGCGGCCAGGTGATGGGACCCTTGTGGTAGGATCTCGTCCACCACAAGCCCCAGTGAACTTCCTGCTCTAACAGATTACGATGCCAATGCGCATACCCACAGGTCATACATTGCATCTTCAGATCTGCCGTGCTGTAGGACAGATTTGCTGATCTAGTATATGATGTGGTGCAGATCGTGAGAACTTTTTTACTCACGATCCATCCCATAACTTGACTGACAGATTGCTGTACATGCCCAGTCACCATTTTGTGCAGCATCGTGATTTGAAGGAGAAGGAAGGACGTGATTCAGTCTGCACACCCAAATCTGGACTTCTTTGTTTTGGTGCGTATAGCTGCTGCATTGATGCACCACCACTGTCCACCAATGTGAGCAACCCATTGTCCACCTATAAATGCATGACCCAGTCACTGTCTGCTTATATGAGGTGAGCGGTGGCTGGGTCATGCATTATACACCCTGTTTACCAATGTGAGCCACCCACCTACCCACTGCCCACCAATGACACCCACCCTCTGTCATCCACCCTCTGTCCCCCTATAAAGTATGACCCAGCCACTGCCCGCCTATATGTGGTGGGTGGTGGCTGGGTAATGCATTATACACCCTGTCCACCAATGTGAGCTACCCACTGCCCACCAATGTCACGGGCCACCTATTAAATACCTAAAAAATATGAAAACACCAAAACAAACATATTAAAACACTGTAAAAAACATATTGCAACACCATAACAAACATATTACAACACCATAACAAACATATTACAACACTATAACAAACATATTAAAACCCTATAAAAACATATTACACCATAATAAACATATTAAAACTCTGTACAAGAACATTAACACACCATAACAAACATATTAAAACTCCATAACGAACATATTAAAACCCTGTTAAAAACATATTAAAACACCATAACAAACATACAGAAATCCTGTAAAAAATATTACAACACCATAACAAACATATTAAAAGCCTGTAAAAAAAAACATATTAAAACACCATAACATGAACAAACACTTAAAAATGTACCTAAAAATTAAAATATCAACATTAATAAAATCACAAAACTATTATAATTATTGCTAAAACTGTATATGTCCATATTTTTCTTCTTCCTAGGAATGTCTATTGATAAGGAGCGAGAATTTGTTACTGGATTCCTGGAGATCCTGGAGTCCAAAGAATGTCTATAGCGGATAAGCTGTAGACAATACTCCAATAAGTCCAAAAAAATGGCAGTGTTAGAGGAATTGCTTGAGTACACCAAGAAGCTTTGTTCGGATGCTACCATCAAAACGGTCCACACCAAAATCCAAAATTTGAGGACGTTGTACATGAAGGAACGGAAGAAAGTGGACGAATCCATGAGGTCCAGAGCGGTCACCGATGACCTCTATCAGCCCACGCTGTGGCACTACAACCTGATGACCATTATAAGCGAGCAGGAGCCACAATAGCAGTCTCTGGTCTTGATGACCGAGCGAGAGGGAGAAGAGGAGGCGGCAGAAGTGAGTGGACCGTCTGAGGATGGTTTGGTAAGTAGAGACACAGGACCTCATTCAGAGTCGGTCGTTGCATCCGCACGGTCGTACGCCACTGCGCATGCGTAAAGTTCGCAATGCACGTGCGCAAACTAGCTGCTACGATCAGAAATTTCTCTCTCCTTGAACACAGCCAGGTCGGTAGTTTGAGTGACAGAATGAGGCGTTTGTGGGTGGTAACAGGGGAAGGTGATTGAAAACGGGGGAGTGGAGATCCGAATGCAGGCGTGCCTAATTATATGAATGGCGTTTTATGGTAGTGCATAATTAACAAAGTATGTCATGGCATACATGACATGGGTGGTTTGTACACCGACCTGATTGTAGTGCTTAAGAGAGGGTATGGTCAACCTTAAGCTCTACGACCAGTTCCGATGGTTACCGATGGTCTCAATTAATCCTTATATGGCCGGAGATGACGTGTAATGCGTACGAGAAGGGGGCGTATTTTTTGTCTTACGGCCGCATCCTCCCCTTGGTCGGCCAGCTAACGATCCGATCTTAAGGACGCAACTTGCGAGTGCATCATTTGCATATCCGGCCCCTTTTCCCTTACGACCGTGCGGCCGCAATGACCGACTCTGAATTAGGTCCACAGATCATACACCAAAACCTTTTTTTTTAAAACAAAACATTTTAGAAAAATCAGAAATGTCCACTTTTGTCAGTTATCTCAGACAGTCCTCCTGCCATGGCACCGCACCTGGTCCATTGAAATAGGCCATATACTCCTCCCTCACTTCTTTGGCATGTGCTGTCGATGTTGTTTGAATTGGAGGTGCAGACACTGATGTAAACTGGGCAATCTCCTCTGGATGTCCTGCATCTTCTGGTCTAGATGTGACTGGTCCCTGTTGTGCAGCTTTTCTTTGCAAAAAGTTATGCAGCACACAGTACGCCATCATGACCCAGTCTATCTTGTCCACACGTAGGATTGTGGTGGTGTGTTAAATGAGGAACCAGTTACTCAGTATTCCAAAAGCATTTTCCACATTGCACCATTCCCGGGATAGATGATAGTTGTAGATCCTCTTCTCTCTGGTCAGGCCCCTTTGTGCAAATGGCTTCATCACATGTTCATGTAAAGCAAAAGCCTCATCTGTGACGAAAACATAACTTAGCCCGTGCTTTGTCTCGTCCAGTGACAGCAAGTTGAGGGTTATTTTGGTGAGTCTCTGGTAGAATGTCACCTGTTTGAAGGACCCACCATCCGAAGCATGGCCATTCTTGCCAACAGCCACAAACAAAAATTTATAGTTGGCATTCACTGCTGCCATGAGAACGATGCTGAAGAAGCCTCAATAGTTGTAGTAATATGATCCGGTGTTGGCAGGTGGGTTGATGCCTGAAGAGCCTATGCAGGTGAATCACACCCATCTCTCCAAAGAGGAATGCCAGAGAAGAATATTAAAAAACCTCTGCCTATACTGTGGAGATGCGGGTCACCTGGTAGCCTCCTGTTCCCGTAAATCGGGAAATGCTCATTCCTAACTGACCCTGGGGACATCAAGTCAGGAGTAATGAGTCCGTCCCCAATCTGTAAAGATTTCGTATTAAACCTAGCCTTAGATTTCAAGTTGAAGCCTGTCTTTGTTGCTGCTTTGTTAGATTCTGGAGCAGCCGGAAATTTCATGACTTCCAGTTTAGTTGACAAACTACAGTTTCCTTGTTCTTCTCTCAAGCATCTGATTTTCTTGACCGCTGTAGATGGGCGCCCTCTGACTAATGGAGTTGTTACCAAAGAAACTCTGACAGTTCTGGTCTGTATTGGAGCATTGCATTCTGAGTCTCTGAAAGTCCTAGTGATTCCTGAAGCCTCTCAAGACATCATTCCCTGGTTACGCCAGCACAATCCCAGGATAGATTGGTGCTCAATGCAAATCCTTTCATGGGAGGCTGACTGTCAAAAATCCTGTTTTCCCAAGATACGACCTGTAAGGAGAACAGTCTCGTTAACACCACCAGCAATTCCCAAAGAATATCAAATGTTTAATGATGTTGTTTCTGAACAGCAGGCAAATATCTTACCTCCTCACAGAGAATGGGATTGTCCCATCTATTTATTGCCAGACAAGATGCCTCCTCGTGGTCTTAGCTATCCTCTATCCTTGCCAGAGACCAAAGCTATGTCCGAGTACATCCAAGAGAATTTGGAGAAGGGGTTTATCCATCCTTCCACCTCTCCTGCCGGAGCTGGGTTCTTTTTGTTGCTAAAAAGGATGGAGGCCTAAGACCATGTATAGATTATTGCGGTCTTAATGATATAACGGTCAAGAATCGGTACCCACTTCCTATAATCACAGAGTTATTCGACAGAGTCAAAGGATCTGTCATATTCTCAAAACTAGATTTGCGAGGGGCCTACAATCTCATCCGTATCCGCGCAGGTGATGAATGGAAAACAGCTTTTAATACCAGGGATGGTCATTTTGAATACCTTGTGATGCCCTTCGGATTATGTATTGCCCCTGCTGTCTTTCAAGGATTTGTAAATGAATTTTTTTCGGGACTTACTACATATCTCAGTAGTTGTCTATTTGGACGATATATTGATTTTCTCGTCTTCTCCAGCAGAACATCATAAACATGTGAAGGAGGTGTCATCTTGATTAAGGAAGAATCATCTTTACTGCAAAATGGAGAAATGTATCTTTAGCGTACCCAGTGTGCCATTCCTTGTCTATGTCATCTCTGGTTCTAGTCTAGAAATGGACCACAAAAAGTTTCAGGCAATTCTGGATTGGTCCAGACCCCAAACTCTGAAAGCCATTCAGAGACTGCTTGGATTTGCTTATTATCACAGACGTTTTATCAAGGGATTTTCTTCTTTGTTGGCTCCCATCACGGCCCTGACTCATAAAGGTGCTAGTCTTGCTCTTTGGTCACATGAGACAGAGACAACCTTCCAGCTGTTGATGCAAGCGTTTAGTACAGCCCCAGTTCTAAGACAACCAGACCTAGATAGACCCTTCTTGTTGGAGGTCGATGCTTCATCAGAGGCAGCGGGAGCCATCCTATTCAAGCACTACGAAGACAACCAGGTTCACCCTTGTGGATTCTTCTCCAAAAAATTTTCTCCTGCAGAAAAAATCTACGCCATAGGAGAACAAGAGCTCTTGGCAGTAAAGTTGGCACTAAAGGAATGGAGATACCTCTTAGAAGGGGCCAAGTTTCCCTTTACTGTCTTCACCAAACATAGGAACCTCCTCTTCCTCAAAAATATCCAGTGTGTAAGTCCTCGCTTGGCCCGGTGGGCAATATTCTTTGCTTGCTTCCAGTTTACTCTGACCTTCTGTTCTGGAGCTCTCAATCAAAAAGCGTATGCTTTATCAAGGTCTCTTTCCTGCAACAACAATTCTGAAATTCTACGGAGTACTCCCGTGCTGGAGTCAAGGGTGTTTGACACCATACAAATGCAACCACCTACTGGGAAAACCTTTGTGGCCCTGGAGTTAAGGAAGCAGCTTCTCACCTGGGCTCACTCCTCACGCTTTGCAGGCTATTCTGGTACTCAAAAGACTCTGGAGCTCTTGAAGAGAGCCTATTGGTGGCCATCGATGAAAGCTGAGGTCTTGGAATTCATCTTGTCATGTACCTCATGTGCCCAGCACAAATCCTCGCATCAAGCCCCAGCTGGTGAGTTGTTGCCCCTGCCTATCCCGTTGCATCCTTGGACGCATCTCTCCATGGACTTTGTGACTGATTTACCAAGTTCCCAGAGTTATGCTACCATCTGGGTTGTGGTAGACCGATTTTCAAAGATGGTCCATTATGTTCCCCTAAAGAAACTTCCTACTGCTTCAGATTTGGCTCATCTGTTCATCCAACATATATTTTGTCTCCATGGACTCACTACAGAAATAATCTCTGATCGTGGAGCCCAATTCCTGGCAAGGTTTTGGAGAGCTCTGTGTTCCGTTCTGCAAGTAAAGTTAAACTTTTCTACAGCTTACCATCCGCAAAGTAATGGATCCATGGAGAGGGTTAACCAGGACCTTGAAACCTTCCTAAGGATCTTCATGTCATCCTCTCAAGACAATTGGTCTGAATTCTTGCCCTGGGCTGAATTTGCACATAATGCTTCATATCATTCCTCCACAAAGCAAACCCCGTTCCAGATTGTATACGGTCTCCATCCCCGAGTTCCCGAGTTCCAAAGCCTTCCTGCCTTTGATCTACCAGCTGTGGACAATACTGTATGGAGGTTTGCATCAAATTGGGCTCAGGTACGTGCTGATTTGGAGAAGGTGTCCTCTCGCTACAAACATCAGGCTGCATGCAAGTTGGAGATCAGGTTTGGTTATCTACCTGCAACCTGCGGCTCAGAGTACCCTCTATGAAGTTTGCTCCACGTTTTATCGGACCCTTCTCCATCATTGAAATAATGTATCCTGTGGCTTATCGCCTTCAGCTCCCTTCATATTTGAAAATCCCAAACTCCTTCCACATTTCCCTACTCAAACCTCTGATCCTGAACAAAGTCCGCAAGGTTCTTCCTGTTCCTCCTCGTGTTCAGATAGAAAGAGGCGTGGAATTTGAAGTTTCCCAGGTCCTGGATTCCCATGTCCGCAGGGGTCATTTACAGTATCTCCTGGATTGGAGGGGTTATGGTCTGGAAGAACGCTGCTGGACCGATGCCCACACTCTTCAGGAAAATTCATACTGCCCATCCTGAAAAACCTGGTGAGTGTCCTGAGGCCACCCATAAGGGGGGGTACTGTCATGACCAGGGTTTCCCAGCATGGTGGTCAATGGGTGTTACCTGTGAGGATGCTGTGGCGGGGGGCATCTGGCGGTGGTGCTGATGCCTGGTGGGGAGCATTGGCTGTGCGTGGACCTGTTTGGGCATATTGTCACTCTGTGCTGGGTAGGCCTGGCGGTGCTTCCATTCCACTCCGGCATGGGCCCCGCCATCTAGCTTTCAGCCATGTGACCTAGTCGGCCAATCCTGGCGTGTGACACATGCTCACCAGTCACGGCTTAGCACTGGGTATTTAGGGGAGTTCAGAGGTCCCTTGCATTGCCAGTGCAATGTGTTTCTCAGCGCAAGCTGAGAGAGAGTTCCTGAGCTTGTCCACCTGCCTGTTGGATCTCTGCCTAAGCCTGCTTTACCTGACCTGCTCCATACCCTGCTGGAATCCTCTGCCTCCTCCTATTGCCTCTCCCTTGCCTGAGTAACTGTGTCAGCTGTTCCCCTGCACCCTGCCTCCACTTGCTAATCCCCTGGACATTATCAATTCACTTCAGTTCACTTCAGTTTGCAATTCACTTCAACCTGCAATACATTACAGCCTCACAAGACCCGGATTACTGGACTGCTCCTATCTGCCACTACCTGGACTTTTACTCATTGCGCCACCTCAGTTCCCATTTGCACTTTAGTGCCATCCCTGGACTTTATTTTCTCCCATTTTTCATGTCTGCCAAACCACTCATTAAAAGCTCCACGTTTTGTTTTAAATCTGCTTCTGTGTTTGCTCCTATCACCAACCCGGGCCGACATCCAAACCAGAACATCACAGGTATATGGGGAACTACTACTGTGCATGAGTTTTACTGTGTGGCATAATGTAAATAATGGGCACTACTGTGTAATGTAATGTGAATAAGGGGCACTACTGTGTAATGTAACGTGAATACCACACCTGTTATTCTCCCTGCTTCAGTATATAGTTAACACTAGGATTTGATTAATGTTAGGATTATATAAGGTTAGATTTATTTTACATTTCTGCTTAATTTTTTTTGTGTCAAAAGATTTTGGTATTATTGTGGTTGCATAACATTAGTCATGAGACACACCTTTAATGTGAAAAGCATGAAATGGCATGTACTGTAATTTTGTTGTTATGTTGATGTTCTGTATACAGGAGTGAGGGATAGACGCTATTGCACAGCCACTGCGAGTTTGTATGCAGGGGCTGTGTGATAATATGCTAATGCCTAATAAATAAATGCCTCCTGTGGCTTCTCTGATCCACCGCTGAGTCCAAAGAAGCAGCAACGCATCATCTACGTGAACATTGGACATCTGAATAACCCTGAAGACACTCAGGATAGCCGGTGGTTTCACACAGCTGGGGCCAGTGAGGCTGTGTCAGGAGACACTGTCCTTGGTACGCCTCGGAAACGAAGCCCACGCCCCAAATGTTTGCAGCATGATTGAGATCTGCACATGCACAGATCTCACACCATCAGAGTTGCACGTAAACCATCGGGCTTGTGTACATCTCTGAATCAGACACAGTTTCTTGCTAAAAATAACATTTCAAATGATATTTTGATCAAAATAGACATTTAAAGCTACTGTAACAATAAAAGTATAAAGCAGTATCTTAATACTCTGACAATATGTGGGGAATGGATGATTACAACATAACTTTTGTAATTTCTATAAATATATATGATTTCTTTTCATTTGTTGATCACCTAGATGCCAGTCAGAAAATCTAAATATCACATCCCTGCTGATGCCAACCTACGTGGTATTCTCTCATTGGTGTAAAAAGACAGCAGCAGATAATACCATTACAAGAAGTCCGGGCTTCAAAAGAAGATTAGAGAGAACTCATTAAATAAATGTCTAAACTGAAATAAGAAACATGTTTTATTTGTTTACTAAGGCTATTACTATTCGGCAGGATCTTCTGATCATAAAGGATCAAAAATAAAGTTACCTTTTTAAACAAGTCTTGGTATGTTCTTCTGCCTTGAAGACAATCCCTGTAGCATCCTGCTGGCATCTTCAGAAGAGTAAATAGAAAAACAGAATCCATATTTGTGTCTATATTTGTCATATGTACACTTGCAACATCAAATAGCAAAAATAAATAACAGTAGTACGATATCTCTGCAGGTAGCTCAGAATAGTAAACACATTTTTTCATTACCTGTTTCCACAAACAGTATAAAGACAAAAATAACTATATTACTTATTTTTGTTTTCAAAACAAAACATAAACACAAATTTGTTAATAGTCAAAGGGAAAGTAATTTAGTGAAAAACAATTAACTATACTAACTGCACAACTCATTGCAAAAGTGCCTCACCACTCGCTAAACCCCAAAGGTGGGGTTTAGCGAGTGGTAGCACTGAGGAACTGAGCAACTAAATGTGTAATGTTTACAGCAAACAATCACCAAAACTGTGTATGAACAATCAGGATACATGATTGTCGTAATTTTACAATTAAGCTTACTTTGGTTAATTTGCAAGGTCTGCAAAATGTTATAAATAAAAGTATAAACAAATGTTATTTATGAACAATACAAAGGCAGTCATTATGTCTCTTTGTCAAGCCAAGGCAAGAAGCATGTGAATAGTGAACCCCACAATATGAACACTGGTGTCTCATACCAATATAGGGTCTATACTATGTTTAGTATAGAAACTAATTGTATTGCATCTCTATGGTGCATTGCCTGCATTTTCAAAAGCTTGGTAGAAAGGCTCGGGTAACCCATTTAGAGATGATCGGTTGACTAAAATGTTTCAGTTCATCCAGGCTAATTCTTCTAATATATCTGTTCTAGAGGCCAGAGCTGGATTAATTACAGGGAACCCGGGGCAGTCACCCAGGGGACCCACACACTGGGGGGCCCACACACTTAGCTACATCTCCATCATGGGGGTCACTATGGCATATGTGAACTGGGATTTCTGTGTGGTATAATGTGAACTGGGGGCACTACAGTGTGCTTAACACATTTGTGTTGCTGGGAGTATTTACACATTAAAGTTTTTAATAACATCACCAGCATATCTTATTGACAATTGTAATAATAGGGGCCCTCACAAGTTAAGTGACCTAGGGTCCCTAAAAAATGTAATCTGACCCTGCTGGAGACACAGTTCAACATGGTATAGATATCCAAGTCTGATATACAAAATGTTCCAAGAGAACATGTGCATCTGCTGGAGATATAACAGCCTTGGATACTCCCCTCCATATGGTGGGAATGCTCTGAACATGTTTCTCATTTTGACACATCATCATATTGTCATCCACTAACATGTAGGGGGGTTGATGCACTAGAGACCTCTACAGCTCCTAAGCATAGAGGATCAGTTAAGGGCTACTGTAAGACAGATCACTTTCTTCTGAACCACTCAACCTTTTCGTTCATCAATGCTCATCTCATCCATGTTCATCTACCCTAATGTTCAGTCACTTTTTCTGGTACTTCATACCCCTGAATGTGTTCTAGGAGGAGGATTTAATAAGAAAAGGAGTTAGGCATTTTATATGTATGGATTCAATCAGTGACATAACATTCTTATAGCTTATAAAGACTTGACACGCGTTTCGCAAAAATGCTTTGTCAAAAAGGTTCCTGCATTAGATAAAATTGACCAAGTTTGTTAGAAGCTCCATATAGAAAGGTAATTTTTCATAATTTTATATTGGAATCTTTATCTTCATTACCAAAAGTGTGTGCATCAAGTCTGCGTGAATGAGAGATTTACCACTCTTATGGCCTTATTCTTAGTCGCACGCAAGTTCAAATGCAGCTGCATATAGTGATATTTAGCAAACTGTGCATGCATTACAGGCTGTGTAAGCATTTTTGCAAACTTATGGGCAATTCATAGTGATATGTTTCTCAGCTTTTTTTTCAATAGATGTAACTGGGTGTCAACTAGGCGGCAATAGGGCATTTGCACCAAAGAGAACTGTTATGTCTGTGTGTTGCAGTTGAGTAGCCAGAGCTATCTCACTATTGTGAGCTGTGATTATACAAAGTGGATGGCAAATGCAGTCGTATCTGCTGCACCGAGCATTGGCTTGGTGTAAGGGCTGCTGATAGTGATGATGGCTGCACTTGTGGATGGAGGACTGTGGCTGTGCAGTCTCATAGATGTGCGTAGTCATATTGGCATTCTGTTTCAGTTCTGTTTGCAGCGGGTGTCTGGAATTGACTTTGCATTAGATGTAACTCATAACCAGGCCCTTGGTGTAGATGTATGTTTCCTTTATTGTGTGCTGCAAGAACATTCTCTTTGTTCTTGCTAATTATGCAAAAAATATAACCTGACACCTTTATAAGGGGATACATTGTCTCTAATTTCTCTGGAGATTGATATGAAAGATGACTCAATCTTCAGTATATTTTTGTTAGAAATCAATTGAGCACTAAATTAATACTATACAGTGGGAACCCTGATTCAGAAGTTACACTGAGACAAATAAATGACCAATAAATAAACATCAAATAAATAGCCAAATAAATAGCCAAATAAATAGCCAAATTACTAGTTTTCAACTGTTTGTTTTCAATTTTAGTAAACATCAAATAAGTCTTAAGCTGGGTACACTACAGGATATGATGTAATTTATGATATAGCGTTCCAACACGGATCAAAACAATATATATCGTACACATCGTATAGTGGGCCTGATTTAGAGCCGCTCGTAAGCGGCCGCTCGTTCACTCTGAGCGATGTTCACTCAACTGCGCATGCGTATGGGTCGTAATGCGTATGCGCAAACCAGTCATTGCGGTCGGAAATCGTGTGCTCGCAAAACAGTGAGGGGCTGCTAATTTGATTGACAGAATGTACCGTTTGTGGGTGGCAACAGGGGAAGGTGCTTGAGTGGAGATCCGAATGCAGGCGTGCCAAATGGTCAAAAGGGCGTTTAATGGGAGTGCATAATTAGTAAAGGAGCGTCATCGACCACGTCACTTGGTTGTCTTTTAGCCTGAACTGCTCGCAGTGATAGCGGTAAGAAAAACCTACCACAAGCACTGTGAGCAGTTCAGATGCCTTTCGATGTACCCGATTAATCTAATAAATACCGGAGATGACGTGTGCTGCGAACGGCAAAGGGGCGCCTTTACAAAATAGCGAGTGCATTTTTCATTCGCTCGCTCAGACATAGAGGCGTCAACAAACCGCAAAGAGCGAGCGCTCAATTTAAATAGCCGGCCCCTTTTTTGGAACGACCATCCGCAAATAGCGTCCGGCTCTGAATCAGGCCCTGTGTGCATGCTCGATCCGGTGTTCACAACGGTCATTCAGCGCATCATGAACTACACTGTGCAATTACATTTTTATGAATTCTTCTGTATAGGACTCATAGTTATTGTCAACAGATGTTAATATATGTTAAAATCATTTTGTACTCATTGTATGCTACTTTACCTGAATAAGGGAATGCAGCACTGGCAACCATATGCTAGTACAATATGAGTCATTTCCAATCTTTCACTGGATAACCAGATCTTACAAGAACCTGAATCAGAACAGGCAATATTCTAGAAGCTTAATGCATTTATGGGAGGCAACACCAACAATAAGAAGATAGTGCTAAAGGGAAACCAGCCAAATAATGGTACATTAGACAGGAACCTAAGCCAACATTCCTAGGCCAACATTCCTGTGTGACTGATTCATACAGCCCACCAAGAACCTCTGCAAACTGGCTGGACCAATATGCAATATATAGCACCAATCCTTGTGTATCAATGCCTATTTACCTAAATATTGTAAGATTGCAAGCAGAGCCCTCTTACCTCTATGTCTGTCTATTATTACCCAGTCTTGTATTACTACTATTTGTTCCCAATTGTAATGCACAATGTAATATGCTGCCACTATATAAGTAACTGTTAATAATAATAATAATAATAATAATAATAATCTATACCAATAAAATAAAAACTTTGTGTCTGTCTGATTGTTCCAAGTCAGTGGAAAAACTATTAAATTACATCATTTTGTAGTGAAAGCTCCTATAAATAACTTGCACTTTTTTTCATCTCGAGCCATCAAGGTAAAGCTGAGAAATAACAAAAACAAAATGTATTGACAACATCAATGCAAGAGATAGGTGTGGCACTATGTACGTGGCTGGTAAGGGGTGGGGGAAGAGGTGCCTTGGGCACGCGTTCACTTGAATAGTATAGGCTACATAGCAGTCTGTGCACATTGCACACAGTGACATTGGTGTGAGTGGTGGGTGAATAGTATAGGCTACATAGCAGTCTGTGCACATTGCACACAGTGACATTGGTGTGAGTGGTGGATGAATAGGAGAGGCTACATAGCAGTCTGTGCACAGGGCACACAGTGACATAGGTGTGAGAGGTGGGTGAATAGGATAGGCTACATAGCAGCCTATGAACAGAGCACACAGTGACATTGGTGTGAATGGTGGGTGAATAGGATAGGCTACATAGCAGTCTGTGCACAGTGCACACAGCGACATTGGTGTGAGTGGTGGATGAATAGGATAGGCTACATAGCAGTCTGTGCACAGGGCACACATCGACATTGGTGTGAGTGGTGGATGAATAGGATAGGCTACATAGCAGTCTGTGCACAGGGCACACAGCAACATTGGTGTGAGTGGTGGGTGAATAGGATAGGCTACATAGCAGTCTGTGCACAGGGCACACAGTGGCATTGGTGTGAGTGGTGGATGAATAGGATAGGCTACAGAGCAGTCTGTGCACATTGCACACAGTGACATTGGTGTTAGTGGTGGATGAATAGGATAGGCTACAGAGCAGTCTGTGCACAGGATACACAGTGACATTGGTGTGAGTGGTGGATGAATAGGATAGGCTACATAGCAGTCTGTGCACAGGGCACGCAGTGGCATTGGTGTGAGTGGTGGATGAATAGGATAGGCTACATAGCAGTCTGTGCACATTGCACACAGTGACATTGGTGTGAGTGGTGGATGAATAGGATAGGCTACAGAGCAGTCTGTGCACAGAGCACAGTGACATTGGTGTGAGTGGTGGATGAATAGGATAGGCTACATAGCAGTCTGTGCACAGTGCACACAGTGACATTGGTGTGAGTGGTGGATGAATAGGATAGGCTACATAGCAGTCTGTGCACAGGGCACACAGTGACATTGGTGTGAGTGGTGGGTGAATAGGATAGGCTACATAGCAGTCTGTGCACATAGCAGTCTGTGCACAGTGACATTGGTGTGAGTGGTGGATGAATAGTCTAGGCTACATAGCAGTCTGTGCACAATGACATTGGTGTGAGTGGTGGATGAATAGGATAGGATACATAGCAGTCTGTGCACAGGGCACACAGTGACATTGGTGTGAGTGGTGGATGAATAGGATGGGATACATAGCAGTCTGCACAGGGCACACAGTGACATTGGTGTGAGTGGTGGATGAATAGGATAGGCTACATAGCAGTCTGTGCACATTGCACACAGCGACATTGGTGTGAGTGGTGGATGAATAGGATAGGCTACATAGCAGTCTGTGCACATTGCACACAGCGACATTGGTGTGAGTGGTGGATGAATAGGATAGGCTACATAGCAGTCTGTGCACATTGCACACAGCGACATTGGTGTGAGTGGTGGATGAATAGGATAGGCTACATAGCAGTCTGTGCACATTGCACACAGTGACATTGGTGTGAGTGGTGGATGAATAGGATAGGCTACATAGCAGTCTGTGCACATTGCACACAGTGACATTGGTGTGAGTGGTGGATGAATAGGATAGGCTACATAGCAGTCTGTGCACATTGCACACAGTGACATTGGTGTGAGTGTTGGATGAATAGGAGAGGCTACATAGCAGTCTGTGTACAGGGCACACAGTGACATTGGTGTGAGTGGTGGATGAATAGGATAGGCTACATAGCAGTCTGTGCACAGTGCACACAGTGGCATTGGTGTGAGTGGTGGATGAATAGTATAGGCTACATAGCAGTCTGTGCACATTGCACACAGTGACATTGGTGTGAGTGGTGGGTGAATAGGATAGGCTACATAGCAGTCTGTGCACAGAGCACACAGTGACATTGGTGTGAGTGGTGGGTGAATAGGATAGGCTACATAGCAGTCTGTGCACAGAGCACACAGTGACATTGGTGTGAGTGGTGGGTGAATAGGATAGGCTACATAGCAGTCTGTGCACATTGCACACAGCGACATTGGTGTGAGTGGTGGATGAATAGGATAGGCTACATAGCAGTCTGTGCACAGGGCACACAGTGACATTGATGTGAGTGGTGGGTGAATAGGATAGGCTACATAGCAGTCTGTGCACAGAGCACACAGCGACATTGGTGTGAGTGGTGGGTGAATAGGATAGGCTACATAGCAGTCTGTGCACAGTGCACACAGTGACATTGGGGTGAGTGGTGGATGAATAGGATAGGCTACATATCAGTCTGTGCACAGGGCACACAGCAACATTGGTGTGAGTGGTGGGTGAATAGGAGAGGCTACATAGCAGTCTGTGCACAGTGCACACAGCGACATTGGTGTGAGTGGTGGGTGAATAGGATAGGCTACATAGTAGTCTGAGCACAGGGTACACAGTGACATTTGTGTGACTGGTGGATGAATAGGATAGGCTACATAGCAGTCTGTGTACAGGGCACACAGTGACATTGGTGTGAGTGGTGGGTGAATAGGATAGGCTACATAGCAGTCTATGCACAAGGCACAAGTGACATTAGTGTGAGTGGTGGGTGAAGGTGCTGCTGCCACCAGTCTGTATATCTCTGCTGGTCACGTGGGCCACTCCCACAGCATGTCCCCTATGCAAAGCAATACAACTAGAAGACCTTAAATAAAAAATGCTGGCAGAAGCGATTTCATCAAGGGCGAAGCCAAGGGCAACAGCTAGTAATAAATAGAATTGAGGCCAGGTCAGCTTAGGACAGAAGCACCTGAGAAGGTTTCAGCACCAAGGACAGCAGAACCCACAGTAAGGTCATGGCTCTGGAACTGTACATTTCTGGCTATACCACATTTAACGTAGGATGCTAAAAAAAAGTCCACTTCTCTTAATTAATCCTTAAAAATTGGGTTCTGCATAATAGCCTTCTTGATTGTGTCTTCAAGGGGATTGTGTAGGAAGCTTTGTTCCTTACATTTAACATTTATTTAGCTCAAGTGTTTCTTAAGCAGATTTTTTAAAGCACATTACTCACAGTATTCCAAATAAATATATATACCATGTACAATTCTTCGCTCCATGTATATATGACTTCCTGTACACTCATTACTCAGGAAAGAGATGACCTTAAAGACTTTCCTAGTACTGTTAGCAGAAATGTTCGACTCTACATTTGCTGTTCCTTTTGAAATTGACATCTGAAAGCAGTTTTTTTTTTCTAAAGCAAATATTTAATACATATGCATTTGTGACATGGGGTGGACACAATGACGCTGTGGCAATATTATTCAAAAGCCATAACTAAATAAATTCCAGTCACATCTAAAATTAATAGGTGATGTAATAAAGGTCTCATTAGGGCAAATATATAAAAGACAATGGACATAAAAAATAATAGTACAAATATGCTAACCATAAAATCTAAATGGATTATTGCTTTTTATTACAAAGTTGCAATACTGAATACAATGATATGTTATTTAATTACCAGATCACATGTCTAATACGTCAGTTATTTTATGAAATTGAGATATGTCAAGCTTTTTGTTTTGTATGAATTTAAAATTAAATAAGTTAAACTTCACAACATATAGAGGAAACAAAAACTTAAAAGTACAGTAAGAGGGACAATAAATATATGTGGTTCATACATCTGCAATGTATTGCCCCAATTCTGCATTCTGCCAAAGTTGGGGCACCAGAGAAATGAAACCTGTTGAGGGTACCATACATCTGCAAAGTTTTGCCCCAATTCACTGTTCTGCCGGCGCATGGTCAGGGAATCGGGGAAATCCAACATGTTGGAAATCATTGATTCACCAGTCCTGACCAAAAAATTATTGGGATCAACAAGTTGTAGATTTTTAACATGTTGTTTCCCCGATCTGCTGATCGATCACCAATCATCGATGTCTGTGGATCAGCGTTTTTGATTGCTGATTGGTGGCTCGGTTCAGCAGAACTGGGAATCGGAGCCGTAGATGAATGGCCCGCATTGGCCAATTGCGATTCGCCAATTCTAACCAGAAAATAGTTGAAATTGGCGAGTCGGGAATTTTTAACATTGAATTTCTTAGATGGATCGGCAATCATCGATGGTCATGGATCGCCGATTATCTACTGGCATTACTGATCACTGATCTGCGTCGGGAAACGGGAGAATTCGGCACTGATGTATGTCTTGCATAAGATAGATCCCCAAGATAGATTTTGTTTGCCTTTATGAACTGCACACTTGCATAAACTACACACTTCTCATATGTCTCTATATGTATTTATTTTTTTATTTTTCACTCTACACTAAGCCCCTTTTCTTTCATTTTGGTACAATATGTTTTTGTATGTATTGTATCTTTACAGGACTGTGATAATATATCAGTAAAACTTACATTATTTCAGAAGTTACCCAACTAAATACCCTGAATACCTGGGGTAGGACTCCTAACCCCACCCTCACTCACATTAATCAGTTATCTATGCCTTCTTCTAAAAAGGTATCTTCTCAGGCATGGGAGGACACACTCTTGGTGAATTTGTTTACAAAAACGCCTACTGTGATGTTATTGAATCATCTGGGATGTTTTGGCAGAAGTGGATTATGTTATGTAGTGACTGATACATCACTTCTTGTTTCAGAGCAGAACAGGAAACAGTACAGGGTGGATGCATAATTCCACTATATTACTATAATGAAGCGTAAAGGCTGACCTTAATCCTGAGACCATTTTAAAAGCTGAAGTTGAGTTGTGAGTGGAACTTTAAGAAATTGTGATTAACATATGGTAGATTATATAGCAATGAGCGTATTGATTGTGAGTGGCGGAGTTTCTTCTAGTTAGAGTGTGTCATGTTGCAGCAGTTCCCTCCCACCCCTTTTGTTGTTTTGCTGTCATATTGTCTGGTGGCGGAAAGAACTGAGGGCCTGAGTCAGAGCCGCTCGCACGATGTAATGCAAATTGCATAGGCAGTGCTACCGCACAACAATGCATTAGCACGCCCTGTATGTCTTACAGCACGATCACATAGTGTATGCAGACACCCACCAGCCTGTTTTAAGACACCCACTTGTGCACGTCATGTCCAGGAAGTGTATGCAACCATCAGTACATTAGGTAACATCAGATGCTATCGCAGCGTTTGAGGTTGACCATACCCTGCCACAAGCACTGTGAGCACTTGAGTGTAAAAACAAGCCAGGTGACGTGTACTATGATGCTGTCTTTTAATTATGCACACCTCTAAAACGCCGTTTCTCAGGCACGCCTGCGTTTGCACCTCCACTCCCCCGTTTTTAATGGCCAGCCCCTGTTACCACCTACAAACGGCTTCTCCTGTCACTCACTCTGCTGGGCTGTCTATGTGCAGCGAGCGAATGCATTATGACCTTTCACTAAGGTATACGCATGCGCACAATGCATACACACTGCATACCATAGTCAGCAGCGAGAGTATTCATCTTAGTGAGCGGGTCTGAATCAGGCCCTGATTTTTTTACTTGCAAATGATCATGAATTTGGGCCATACAGTCTCATCAAGACCGGGAAATGGGATTTTGCTCGTCCGGGCATGCTATGTGTATTGGGGCATGATGAACACACTGATTGTGTTATGGCAGAGGTGCTCAAACTCGGTCCTCGGGACCCCACACAGGTCACATTTTCCAGGTCACCCATTAAGTGCACAGGTGTATTCATTACTCACTGATACATTTTCAAAGATCCACAGGTGGAGCTAATTATATCACTTGTGATTCTGTGAGGAGACCTGGAAAACATGTACTGTTTGGGGTCATGAGGATGTTTTTTGAGAAACTGTGTGTTATGGTTTGCATGCTGTTGTCTTGTTTGTCTTCCTTCTTTTGTCTGCCACCACAGTAAGACTTTTAAATCTATTATTTATTTAGATAAGTTTTATAGATCATTTATTTTAGAGGTTTACAAAAGACTTCAACTGTTAGGAAGTTTAATGTTGTTCCAGATTAGATTTAACCTACATATTTATATGTAAAAGAAATGATTCTGCCATAAATTATATGTTTTGTATTACACATGTAAGTACATCGGGCTTCATTTTATTCTTCTAGAGTATGCATTAAGGACCAGTACACCAGGTGAGAGGTATACTGGTTTAAAGAATTCTTTACTTTAAAGAATTATACAGATGACCTATATGGAATTAATTTTAAATAAGCAGGTTTAATAACCTAGGAATATTTTTCAGATGTTTAAAGTACAACACTATTGGTCTCTAATTCTTGTGTTCCATATTGTAAAGACTGTGGATTGGCCCAGAACACATTATCATTATACACAACATTATCCATTACAGAATTATTATTATTATTATTCATAATAATAATCTTCTATCTATCTATCTATCTATCTATCTATCTATCTATCTATCTATCTATCTATCTCTAATCCCTGTAGTTTCTGTATTCTCCCCCTCATCATTCCCACCATCATTAATGACCAACCATTCTCCATCATTATTAATGAGCACATTCCTCATATTAGCCCCTTAACCTCATCATTAACCCCTAAATCATTAATGCTTTTGTTTTCCCTTATGACCCATCATCCATCATCCAACCCTTGGTCATCATTAATACCTCTATCATAATTAATGCCCATCCCCCATTATCATTAACCCCTTCATAATCATTAGTAACAGCCCCAACATTAGCCCCAACCTCCATTCTTAATTATGTCTTCCTATTAAACCCATTAAAATGCTCATTAATATTAACCTCCATCACCATTAACCCTCCCAAGCTCAACATTAAACTACCACCACCATCATTATCATCATCTTCAATTCTGCTCTCCAATATTCATATCATTAACTCCCTGTCATCATAATAATTACCAGCCACCATCTATGGATGAGCTGTGTAGGGAATGTTGTTGCCTGTATTTACTCGGAGTGTAACTAGTCACATGTCATTTCCACTCTGCACAGGTTTGTATGTGGTGGACTGTGGAAAGCATTCTAGGTTGTCAATGAAATACAAGTGTGGACAGCCAGCACAGAGATCATTAGACTATGTATGCAAACTCCAACATTTGCTGTTTACATTGGGTTGGGGCTACCCTTGGTGACATCTGCAATACTGAACCCTATAATAGATATGTACGGATATATCTAATATATCTATATACTGCATTTACATATACTGTACTGGGTGCACTTAGTACCTATCCATCACAGAACTCTCATCACTAAGAAATGAGTTCCAAGTCTTTGATGAACTGGTGTGCTAAATCAACCAGTTTGGGGTTATAACCTGCAGTCCTCACAAAAGTGTAATGGGACTGAAAACAATGAGGGAAAGCAGCAATACCACAATTTATTTTGTTTATTTTTTCGGCCCAAGAGACCTGATTCTGAGTTGTACATAATGCAATTCTGGAAGCCCACTGTGAATGGTATGCGAATGAAATGCGAATAAAATACTATCGCAACTTCAAACTAAAATTCTGAACATGGGATGGCGCTCGTGTCTAAACATACAGAATAAACTGAAAATGATGCTTAGACTTAAATGTTGTTTGGACTTACTGTAAACAGAAAACAGAGTCCTCTAGATATAACAGGGCTACACCATGTTAGTCTTTGATAAGAGGAAAACGTATGAGTTTCATTGGTGATTTTCAATGAAAAATGCCAACCTTTAAGCCTGAGAAAACACCTAGGTCGTTTACGGTTTAGCCCAGTGCAGCAGCAGCAGGTACATGTCACTGACTGCCTTACAAGTGTTTTCTCAGACTTAAAGGTTGGCATTTTTTCATTGAAAATCACAAATAAAACTCATACGGTGTAGCCCTGTTATATCTGGAGGACTTTTCTGTTAATGTCCAAACAACATTTTAGCCTAAGTATCATTTTTATTTTATTCTGTACGTTTAGACACCAGCATGTTCAGAATTTTTGTTTGAAGTTGATATATGTTTGGGATTTTGTGGTGACATCCTATTGTCTGATCAGTGGTGGCTGCAGGTGGTACTGCGCACTCATCAGGTTATCCATTTTTTCTTCATAGCTCTATAATACTATTGCGACTACATGGCCCTTCTAATGCATTTGCATCTATGTTATTGTACTGCCCCATATTTCCTTATGGAAAAGCAACCATCGTCATTATCAGCAGCACCTATACATATCTCATGCTGGGTGCAGGAGATCAGTTTGAATTTGGAATCTGTAATATAACTCTGGATATAGACCCAAGACACCCTCACACAGGCATGGAATTATTTTCTTTTGTGTGTTTGCATTGTTTCGCCCAGTTACCACCCATTTATCATACGCAGGTAAATGGCTGAGATACGAATGACACTGAATTATGCTTATGATCACAAAGTTGTGTATGCAGCCTGCAATATGTGTAATATTGTATATTCCATAAGAAATGCAGAATTAGGCCCCATATGTTTATAAGTGTTGTTTATAACAAAACAATTATATTGCATCTTGCTCGATTAGCATGTCACATGAGCACTTACTATCTGCATTCTCCAGCCATTTACTGTAATGTGTATGCATTATATGTTGCAATTGTTAGCATCTTTTGTACTCCCAGTAAAGCCACGCTTCCTCTTATAATATTGGTGGTTCAGCACCTGTAACTTGGAGGCGGAGTTGCATTTACTAGCTATGCAGTTAGACGCATTTCACGTTGGAGGCTATAGGTTGTAAAATGTAACTTTTATCTTTGACCGCATTTGGCGCATTCATTTGTGCTTAATTCTGAGTAAAGTCGACAATTAGGGACAATGAGACATATTGCAGGCTTAGTGCTTAGTGCATATGGGAGTGTGGCCATACCCCGGCAGAAAACCAATCAGTGAGATGAGTATTGCGGTGGCATATGTCAATTGGGGGAGGAGGGGCGTCGCTCTCATAGGCAAACGCAGGGGGGGTTTCCGTCTGTCTGGAAACCCCCCTCCCCAGCCCACACCATGACCACAATAGAAATAGTAATATAATAGAATGTTACTACTGCTGCATGTTCTTCTCAGTATCACAAATGAAATAATTAGCACCACCTGTGGATCTTTTAAAATGTGTCAGCCAGTAATAAATAACCTGTGCACCAACTAGAAGATCTGGAAAACATGCACTGTTAGAGATGCACTGCTGTAAAGCCCAATATGTACATACAGTATACTGTATGTCCAGGGCAGTGCTAGGTTATTCTGCTGCTCCTCCAGGCTCCTGGACTTGCTCCAATAGTCTGGAATGGTGCCCACATCTAAAATAAATACATTCAGCTCAGACAGGATGGCCTGCTGACGCATCTTATGGCTTACTGTGATCACTGGTCCTTTATATGCTGGAATTATTGGTTAAGTACTAACTCTGCCCTCTTCATTGACAGGCCACATTTGTTCTAAAATTAAGCATATGGAAACCCCCCTCTGGAAATCCTGCGTTTGTCACTGGCTCTGCCTCCAGGGCTGGCTCGGGCCTCCTCCGGGCTACCCAGGCAACCCCAAGCCTTGTAATAAGTTCATGCCCCACTTTTTGGTGCCCCTGCATCTCAATCTTCATAAGATCATCAAATTCACAATAGATACAGGTATCTAGGTATTATTCTACAATTCCATAAGGATGTCAGAGAAACAATAATGGATGAACCCACTACTTTCAGCATCTTGCTTTGTCTCTCAAACAAGTTCTATCCATTACTATCTACAGAGAACCAACTGTGCAAAAAGCCTCATAATGGTGTAAAAGTATATTTTAGAGTGGTTTCTCACAGGAACTAAAAGAAAACATTGATTCACTCCCAGGACAATATGTCCAGCAAACCATTTCCAGTTACTCACAGTTCCACATCTGGACTTTCTTTCAGCTACAAAGTGCAGATGTGCATCTTGGCAAAACCATGTAGCCCTGCATGGAGAAAACATTTTAAATATTGTGATAGTTTTAGATATGCGAAAGGCAGAGACCTAACTGAACTGTAAATTGTATTGTAGAAACAAAGCTGCCCAGTATTTGATGGTTACATGTAATAGCAGGCATTATTTTCTTGTTGCATCACAACATGGTTTGTCCAGGTGCAAATATACACCTGAGCTAGATTTGCTCCTAACTCTAAATGTATTTTTCTGAGAAAGTACAGTATATATTTAAATAGGATTTTAGTCCTTTTCTATTCCCTTTATTAACACTACGCAGCAGGGAAGTGTTGGGACACGATAATGAATGAATATCGAATTTACTGTAAATGTTCTGAGGACAAATTGCCACACTTTACCTAGTGCTTAACTACCGTAACAGTCTTTTTCAATCCCCATGTGTGTGAACCCCTTATAAACCTGGGGACATAATTGATATTGTTGATTGAACAAAAAATGTTATGTTATAATAAAAAGGTTGTGTTGCAAAATAGTGCATTATTATTTTTATCTATCTATCTATCTATCTATCTATCTATCTATCTATCTATCTATCTATCAGTAAAAAAATTATTTTGCATGACAAAATATTTATTTATAATTTGTGTACCACATTTGCTTACATGATGGTGTGTTGTATAATAAAATAATGCTTAGTAATTTTGTTATAACATTACTTTACAACTAGATTTGGTGGCTAAAAATATCAATTATGTCTCTACAAAATAATTTTTTAGCCTATTTGAACCACATTTGCTTGCTAAAACTGTGTTTTTCTTTGTTACTATGGATGCATAGTGAAGGTCTCCTACATGTGAGGAAGGAGTAAGCATCCCAAGAACTTCATAGCTCCACCCATTCCTCACACTGGGCGGACTTAAGCAATATATGAAAGTAGACAAGCAGGCTGATAGTAAATGTAGTCTAGTCCAAGCATGCCTGGAGACTTCCTGGCTGCACCCTCTGGGAGGGAGCAACCAGGTCGGCTATGAAGAGGGCATGGCACTGTACAGTAGTTGGAGTAGTGGGTGTGGTATAACAAAGCGGGCGGCAAGTGGGACCATGATGCAGTGATTGTGTCATCGTGGCTCCACCCTTTACTACAAAATGCGCAATTACCAGTACTGTAAAGTGTGTGTGTGTGTGTAGGGGGGCCACAATAATGCGACTCAGCGTGAATCTGCAGCTGCTTGCTGGGCAGTCATCAAGGATGTGACTGAGCTGGCCGGCAGGTGCATGCAGGGGACTGGAGATCACTGCATTCAGACTCAGCACTGCAGTGCACTATTGGTCTGCAGTGGGGTCAGAGGAGCATGTGCTGAGCTCTGATAGGAGGAGCTCATCACATGCTCCTCTGATCTGGAGTTTTAGCAGCAGCACAGCCTCATGGGTGTGGCTCATTTTGAGGCTGTGTCTGCTGTTGTGACTGCTGCTCTGCCGGGTTGCCTGAGGATGCTGTTGGTGAGTACACTGTGTGGGCATTACAGGTGGAATAATGTGTGGGTGCTAGAGGTGGCAAATTGTGTGGGCACGACAGTGTGGCATAATGTGTAGGCACTACAGCGTAGCATAATGTGTGGGCACTACAGTGTGGTATGTGTAGACACTACAGTGTAGCATAATGTGTAGGCACTACAGTGTAGCATAATGTGTGGGCACTGCAGGTGGCATAATTTGTGGGTGCTAGAGGTGGCATAATGTGTGGGCAATACAGTGTGGCATAATGTGTAAACACTACAGTGTTGCATAATGTGTAGGCACTACAGTGTAGCATAATTTGTGGGCACTACAGTGTGGCATAATGTGTAGGCACTACAGTGTAGCATAATGTGTGGTCATTATAGTGTAGCTTAATGTGTAGGCACTACAGTGTAGCATAATGTGTGGGCACTACAGGTGGCATAATTTGTAGGCGCTAGAGGTGGCATTATGTGTGGGCACTACAGTGTGGCATAATGTGTAGTCACTACAGTGTAGTATAATGTGGGCACTACAGGTGGCATAATTTGTGGGCACTACAGTGTAGCATAATGTGTGGGCACTATAGGTGGCAAAATGTGTGGCACTACAGTGTGCAATATGGGGGTCACTATAGTGCGACATAATGTGTGGGCACTACAGGTGGCATAATGTTTGTTAGGGCACTACAGTAGTATAATGTGTGGGTATTACAGTGTGGCATAATGTTTGGTCACTACAGTTGGACATAAAGTGTGGGAACTACTGGTGGCATAATCTGTGGGTACTACAGGTGGCATCATCTGTGGATACTATAGTTGGACAAAAAGTGTGGTATAATGTGTGGGCACTACAGGTGGCATAATGTGTGGGTACTACAGTGTGGCATAATGTGGGGGGCACTACATTGTATAATGTTGGTACATGTGTAGTGGTCTCATTTGCCCACAACTGACCAGCATAGCAAGGGTTACTAGGTGGCTCACCACTACCCATCTGCACTGCCCTCTGACCCCTCCTTACCAAATACTATCTCTCTGCACTACATCCCTGATACCTCCATACTCACCACTACCTACACACATCAACCTATCTCTGAGTATTTATTATAATATGAGTGCCAATCCTTTGAACTCTACATTCTTTTTGTGAGGGCACCGGCAGCAGATAAACATTGTTATTAGGAGTTCCAAACCAAGGACAGCTTTATATATATATATATATATATATATATATAGATGCACCCTCTCCAGTGAATGGCCACATCCCTTTGTGGGCCTCTATTATTGCGAGCCCTTCATGCTCCAGTCTGCCACTGTCCGGGAGATCCACACAAGATACGGGAGCCTCGTGGATATTCCGAGAGTGTATGCAAGTATTTCTAACTTATAAATTTCTTCTTTGTATTATTTTGATTGTTTTTATAGGCAAAACTCACCAAAATTTCAGCACTCAATGCAGACAGGAGATGAGGCAGTAAGAGCTCAACCTCACTTCTGATAGCTCAGACCCTGCCTGGAGCTGGGGGCTGGTCCATGAAGCAGCCAATAAAGCACAGAAAAAGCTAATGGAGGCATGCCTCACTGTGAGGGGACATGCCTTGAGCTCTCATGGAAACCTCTGATGATCAGGTGACCAGTCCAGGAAGTACTCAGGAATTGGAGCTCAGCAGCAGCCCTGTGGGACGGAAATCTGTATCTGCAGACAGAGGAAACACACAAAGGAGAAAAAGGTGAGGAGGGTCTGCTGCTAGGGAGAGATCTGTGTGTGTGTGTGGGGGAAATCATTTGTGCTAGGGGGGATCTTCTGTGTTGGTGGGAGATTTGTGTGAGAGAGATCTGTGCTACGGGGAATCTGTGTTTGTGGAGGGATCTGTGTGAGGTGGAGATCTGTGCAAGTGGGGAAGTTTCATACATGTGTAAATTTGGCTCCGCTATTAGCCAGTGCCTCCCCATCCATTGACCTCAATGCACGTCCCTCATGGAGAGTGAGGGTGGGCTCCATCCATTAGGCCCATTTCAGGTTTTCAGGTCTTTAGCCTAAGAACAGGCTAATTAGTACATGCACCAGTAAGAGGCTGATAAAAGTGTGTCAGCGGTGCCTCACTACCTGGGGAAAGAGGCAGCAGGCCTGATAAGAGACATTGGGCCCTATTTAATATAATCCACATTTCAAATGCGGTTGTAGTGTGATATTTTCGCCTAAATTTGTATTACAATTTAGGAAATATCACAGGAATTTATAAAAAATCCCTTGCGGGGACAGAGCTTGCGATACAGCTCTGTCCCTGCGAATCCCCTCTGCAGTCTTCTCACTGTATTTTTGCAATAAATACAGTGAGAAGGTGTCTGTGCAGACTCTCCAACCCCCTCCCTGCAATCACCTCCCCACACCCGTGGCCCCCCACACAGCCTCACACAACCACAGATACCGCAACCATCCCCCAGCCTCCCCCCCATGACCACCCCCCTTACTTACATTTACCTCAGTGATTGGTGCTCTGGTGAAGTTCTCCCTCTGGGGCTCCAGTCAGCTGGTCTCCCAGGTCCGGCACTGTGACCCCGGTCAGCTGCTCTATGCAGCAGCTGACCAGGGTCACAGTGCAGAAGCCCAGAGACCAGCTGACCGGTGCCCCAGAGGACCTCACCGGAGCACCGATCTCCGGTCCCTGGCTGCAGGTAAGTGTTTTTCTTTTCAGCTAATTTTTTTTTTTCCGGTAATCAGCTTGTGGTCTATTTAAACCACACAGCTGAACACTGGGGCCTGGCTCCCAGCTCTGCTCTACCTGTTAGAGCAGAGCAGGAGTCGGGGAACTGAGGGAAACCCTGGATAATGCCATTTCCAGGTGGCGTTATTAAAACAGTGCTTATCCCGGTATTTTTTCACCTTTTATTATTAGTAAATCTGAGCAGATCACATTTCCCATTACAAGTATGGAAAACGTGATCTGTTTACTAAGAATATGTAAATTGAAGGGATTGGGGTAGTTTTTCACGAAAACCACTCTAATTGCCCTTTAATAACACCCTTTTTCATATTTTAGTTAATATAATATTGATAAATAGGCCCCAATGTGATATAATGATCGTGAGTACTGTGCATATGCCTGTGTTTGTGGTAGGGGCATTAGGTCCTACCACATATGAGAGAGGGAACCTCTATATTTAGTTAGAGCCCAGACGAATTAGGATTCTATTCTATGTTTTTCTTTTTCTGCACAATAAACTAGCTTCTGCTAATTTCACAGAAACCCTGCACTGGTGTGCTGTTTCCTGGCTGCTGTGTGTTTGGACATCTACCCCTAACTTGATCATATCACAAAATATATATATATATATATATATATATATATATATATATAATATACTGTATATTATATAGACAGAAAGTCATTAAGAAGAAATAGGCTGAAAAGTTACAGAATGGTTCTTGGTGACACCTCAGAGTTCATTGTGGAATCTGGCAATTTAAGATTATCATAGTAGGTTCCATATTTTACATTGATTTTTAAAATTGATTATGTTTACAGGGTCAGCTTCTAGGAACTTGCAGGCCATAAATTTATAAAATGATTTGTCACACAGGACAGCTCCTGCTTACAGCTTCACATTCTCAAACAGATGATGACAGGACAATGAACAATGGCCCTGCTATTATGATCATGCACATCAAGCCTAAGGACTCAATCCAAAATGAAATTTTATTTCTCTTCTCCAATCACTGAACACTTTATTGTGAAAGATAGACTTGGAACCTTGGGATTTAGCATTTCTGCATGGCACATTACTGTATGTCTAACTCTCCATGTTAATTTAGGCCATCAATTTTACTTTGGTACTGTGTATATGAGATTTTAAATAAAGGATAAATCATTGGTTTAAATGTAAAAATGTGTAACCCCCTTTACTCTCTAAAGGGATACCAGGTTACTAACTCCCATATCGTCTAGAGTACCCACCCTTAACCTCACGCTAAGTGGTGTACTTTTTGTTAATCCAGTGCCTCCACCCAAGTATTAATACTCAACCTACTTGGGAAAACCCTAATTAAGTATGTTAATAAGTAATAAAGAATTTAATAAAGTAAGTAGACTTCCATATTAATATAGGATATAGATGATAATATCTTAAAACATATACTAGGACTAACAATTAATTGGTACCTGCATCACCTGTGCATTGCACTTTTACATACATCATCATATACCTATTACCATAAACTCACTTCCCTTGTCCATTATACTAAAACAGTTACAAACACAATGAATATTACTATATTACTTTACACTAACCCTTTATACTATAACAAATATTTGTATTTCAAATATTAATTTAACCCTAAAAGGTTTGTGATGCAATTCACAGAAGGGTGCAATAGGTAATTCACCAGTATTATTGCTTAACCTTATGAATGATGACATTAATTACTATACTTACTCAGAGTGATGGTTACAATTGGTTACTTATATGTGTCCAAATATATTTACATTTATAACTGTAACATCTATTCACAGTCTCTCTCATGGTGGGTTGAATTAACTCCTGGGAGCATAGTTGCTTTTACTCCTGTTAGTCTTTTGTAGATATACAAGCGTAACAATACAAGATCCGGCTTTTATGTAGTCAACTATTTATATGCGTCAGCATTAGTTTAAATGTCTCTATAGGAAAAATTACCCAACGCAATCTCTCCAAATGACTGCACTTAATTACTCACAAAGAAAGTGGAAGGAGCGCTGGTTTGTGAAGAAATAACCAAAATTGCAGTAAAATGAACAATGGTTTAATAAATACAAATTTACACTGAGATACTAATATGAGCAATGGCTCTGTGCATGAATACCAGAACGTCCTTTCCTATGCACTATGAAAACCAGTAGTTAGTAGATGGATATAATGTCCATTACGTGCAGAATTAATGATCCAAATGGATAAAAACAAGTCCTGTTACTTTCAATGAAAGCAAAGTGTCCTCTTAATAGAGAAATGGTTAATTTAAGTTGCAACAGTAGCAGTAATGGTGGAAAAGCTACTGCAGGGAGCCGCTAGATGTTAATGGAAAACCAATGTCTATCCAGTACACGCTGACCCCAATAGTAGCTGGGGAATGAAAACCTCTACCGATTATTAGCGGGAGTGTGAGACCTGTGATGTAGGTATAATAATTACCGTCTCGATCTCTGGTGGCTGATGACCCGCACTCGGGAGTAACAGAAGCGCTCCACCACTCGTCAGCGGGAGCGTGGGTACTGGATGAATTAGCGCCAAGTACTTTGTCCTCCGTGCCTGGCTGTGGTAGTCGGTTGATGACAGCCGGCAAAGGGCTGGATAGCAGTGTCACAGCAGGCTCCCTGCCCAATAGGGTTGTAGCGATCAGAGCTCCAGTGCACAAACAGTCTGATGTAGTAAATGTAGGATGTTCCTTTTGCCCAGAGAAACGGGTCAAGGAACATCTTGCATTTACTAAATCTCTCTGGGGCTTGTGGCAACGAGACCCTAGCACAAGGGTCTCGTCGCAAGCCCGATGGTCGCTATGGTCTTGACCATCGTGACCATCTTCCTGGCCGCTCGCTATAGCTGTGGGTGGTCACCCACAGCTATGCCAGCGGCCAGGAGGCCGTTCTTAATAAAAATAGCCCGGCCCTGATTCAGAGCGAGCCCTCTGTCAGAGTGTCCGGCTCTGAATCAGGGCCTTTGTTTGCTTTCATTGTAAGTTACAGGACTTGTTTTTATCCATTTGGATCATTAATTCTGCACGTAATGGACATTTTATCCATCTACTAACTACTGGTTTTCATAGTGCATAGGAAAGGATGTTCTGGTATTCATGCACAGAGCCATTGCTCATATTAGTATCTCAGTGTAAATTTGTATTTATTAAACCATTGTTCATTTTACTACAATTTTTGTTATTTCTTTACAAACCAGCGCTCCTTCCACTTTCTTTGTTCCTATTCTTACCCAGCAAGTAGCAGATCCTGCCTGTTAGGAGCTGCCAGTTTGGAAGCATCGTATTGATTGGTTGACAGGCGCACCTTATCCTTCCATCTTACTTAATTACTCCCCCAACTCTTCCCTCAGACAGTCCGCTATGGATATAATAAATCCTATATAAGTTTATTGTAAGTGGCTTGCACTGCTTGCCCCATTTAGTAATCCATAATAGACCTCCCTTCTCCACTCTTCATTTAGTGCTGGCTGATGAATACATTATTCTAATGACCGCTGCTATGGCAGTCCTGTGTATGCTGCCGTTCTCCTCCACTGAAAAGAAACCTGGGCTCCTCCAAATACAGTATCTTTACTACCTGTGCCCAGGGTCGTTTCCTCTATTACACAGGTTCTCAAACTTAGTCCTCAGGACCCCAAACAGTGCATGTTTTGCAGGTCTCTTCACAGAATCACAAGTGAAATAATTAGCTCCACCTGTGGATCTTTTAAAATGTGTCACAGAGTAATAAATACACCTGTGCACCTGCTGGGTGACCTAGAAAACATGGCCTGTGTGGGGTCCTGAGGACTGAGTTTGAGAACCACTGCTCTATTACATCTGTATGCCTCCAGGTTCTACTCACAGGCGCTGCTGCTAAACCCTAGGTGAGAGAGGTTACTCACTCCTGGTAGTGTGCTGCTACCACTACCAACCTGTACCTCAAGAGCCTCTATCAGCTTCACATCTGCGGAGAAACCCAGGCCTCTTTCTGCAAGCTGCAGCTCGTCTCTGTATGACTGCTGCTTGGCTGTTCTACAAGGAACTACCACTAGCCACTGATACTGCTGCTCTGCCTCCCTAACTGCAGACACGCCCCTCTCCTGGAACACAGCCTCTCAGCTGGGGGGAATGTGCCATGACTCACAGCCTCTGGTCACTGCCGGTACCTCTGGCTGCTCCACCTTGCTGTATCTGCTGCCGGGACCCTGGTCACCTCAGCCTGCACCGGTGCTCTAATGCCCGCCTCCTGTCAGTGGTAAACTTCCTCCACTGACAGCTGCAGTGGCTTTTACAGCTCCCACTGTGAAAGGCTTCCTCTCAGGCTCCACCCACTGCGCCTGGCAGCCTATCCCAACTCTGTCGCTCAGGACACAGGGGGGTGAGCACCCAAGGAAAGAAACTCCAGACTCTCCGGCAGCTGCTGCCGGCTGCTCTATTTATACTGCTGTTCTCTGGTGCCTCACAACTCCTTTCTCTGGCCACATGACCATCACCTTCGCACCGGCAGTGCGAGCCACTGATCCTCGTGTTGCTTCTGAGACTCTCTCAGGCAGTGCATGTCTTTCTTTTTCCCTTCATGGAGCATAATAAAAAAAATGTATACACTGGGCATATGTCACCCCATTGAGAGCCCATAATAGGCTTGACATACACAATTCATTAATCAACTATACATTACATATATATATATATATATATATATATATATATATAACCAAAAGGTAACTCCACAGGTTGCGGAGATTAAGGCACTCTCCAGACTTGTTTATTCACAATAATACATAAGCTTTATTAGCATGGGTAGAAATAGTTGCCAACGTTTCGGTCCACATTAGAACCTTTATCAAGGCATAGTGTAATAAGAAATACATATAGCTAAAGACATAGTGGCTAGAGCAAGCACATGCTGACACATGCCAGGCGAAGGGCGAATAAAGCCCGAAACGTTGAAGTTATTTCTGTACAGACATGATCATTTTACCAAGTCTGCAGCAACTGGAGGTATATGTACTGTATATTTGTATATAGTTTCACCTCACAAATTGTACATTTATAAATATCACTTACAATTATTAGTATACTACTACTTTTAATCCTTAACCAGGGTTACACATGTTTAACATTTTAAAAAAAAAATTGTAATTTTCTTGCTTTTTGGCAATTATTACATAAATTAATTAGCAGATAGGAGAAGATTAATTAGTTCCATAAACAGACCCTACCTCCTGATTTCCCCAGGTCTTCTTTAGCAGCTAAAGACACTCCCCTCCCCTGCAGTATTACATGCTCATCCTTGCTTCCTTATTTCTTTTCTGCTTTCTTCTCTTCTAATTATTCCTCCTCTGTCTGAACAGCTCCTCTTCCTGCTCTTCTTAACTGTCAATGACTGTTATATGCGCTGCAAAGAGAAGGGAACAGGAAATTGGAGATTTGGCGCATCCTTTGTTGCATTAGGCATCTATAGAGCAAAGTTATACTACAAATAGGTATGCATAGGGCATGGCATGGCCATGACATCACATTTGGCCATACCACCACCCAGGGGCGGATTGGGATGGAAAACCAGCCTGGGAAATTTATGGAAGCAGCCCAAATGGGGGCAGGGTCTTTTGAGGGGGTGGAGTCTGTTGAGGGGGCGGGATCCCTCCTCACTGGGCCTGATTCTGAGTTGGATGCAAAAAATTACGCTTTCACTTTGCTATTTACATAGAACCCAGTGTGAATCTCACATGTGTGTGTAAAAATTTAGTGTGGATATGGCTAATACACTCTTCCCAAAATACACATTGAAGCAAAAAAACATCCACACAAAAATTAACATTTAAAAACATATTCATATATACAGTACATACACACACAATCTAAATGTAATGGCCAGCTTTGCCTAGCTTTCTTTTTATTTGTTTTAACAATTTCTTTCCCATTGCTGCCTGAATTAATTTTTTTCCATCTCTCTCCTGCCCCATTTTTCCTCCCCTATTCCCCTTCTTATTTCATCTCTCACTTTTCGCTCTGTCTTTTCCCCATATCGCTTTTCTCCCTCCACAATTTTTCTTTTTGCTCTGATATTCTCCCTCATCCCATTACTTTGTCTCTCTCTTCCCTCCCATCTTCCACTTTCCCCCTCTCGCTCTCCTCCCCTCTGTCTGTGTCTGTTTCCGTTCTGATATTCTTTCCTGCTAATTTTTTGTGATGGAGAACATTGATGGTGATTGTGTGTTACGTAGCGTGAGTGTTAAGCCGCATATCCACTTGCTGATATAGATGGACGATTGAACGCTAACGACTTTGTTATCATTCAGTTGTTCATTAATCATGCAGTGGATATGCTGGAAACGACCAGCGATGCGCGCTCCCGCTGGTCGTTGTCGGCATCGCTCATTGCCCGAACATGACGGTCAAACTGACGATATCGTCAGGTTGAGCATGTTTGTGGATGAGGGAGGGTGCCTGCCCTGAATGACATATCGTTCACTGTAGGCACAATATCCACTGTACAGTATAATGAACGACTGAACGATAACCTTATCGTTCAGTCCTTCATTGTCGGCAAGTGGATACCCGCCTTTAGGGTGAGTGTTTGACGGTAACATTGTGGGTGTTTGTGTGGTACTTAGCTTGAGTGATAGTGTGAATGGCAGGACTGTAAATGATGAGTGTAGGGACATTGCGGGTCAGTGTGAGTGATACATAGGTGAATGTGACTGAGTTACAGGACAATGACAGTCAGAGTAAGTGACAGAATGAGTGGCAGGAATATTGAGAGTAAGGTGACGCACAGTGTGAGTTACAGGGAGGGTGAGGGCAGGAACAGAGAGTAGTTACAAGGAGGGTGAAGGCAGGGACACCAAGGGGGGAGTTACAGGGAGGGTGAGGGCGGGACAGAGGGTGAGTTACAGGGAGGATGAAGGCAAGGACAGTGGAGGGGAGAATTACAGGGAGGGTGAAGACAGGGACACAGAGGGGGAGTTACAGGGAGGGTGAGGGCAGGGACAATGGAGGGGAGAATTACAGGGAGGGTGAAGACAGGGACACAGAGGGGGAGTTACAGGGAGGGTGAGGGCAGGGACAATGGAGGGGAGAATTACAGGGAGGGTGAAGACAGGGACACAGAGGGGGAGTTACAAAGCATGGCAAGTGCAGGAAGCTTGTGAAGGGACAACTTTCTTCTCTGCCGTGCTCTACCGTGAGGGCAGGGACACAGAGTGGGAGTTACAGGGAGGGTGAGGGAGGGACAAAGAGGGGGAGCTACAGGGAGGGAGAGGGCAGGGACACAGAGTGCGGTTACAGGGACAGTGATGCCAGGGACACAGAGGGGGGTTACAAGGAGGGTGAGGGCAGGGACACTGAGGGGGAGTATGTATGTATAGAGAAAGAGAGAGTATCTCGGAGGAAGGCATGTGGACAGGTACAATTATTGTGTAGAGGAGTACTGGCATGACATATGTATATGTGTTTATATATATATATATATATATACACACACATATGCCCACACACAGTATATAACTTAACTAAAGCAGACCAAAAGCAAGGTGTACAAATGCATAGTGAGAGGAAATTCATTAAACTTTAATTTAATAAATATGTATATATATATATATATATATATATATATAAAATCACTTGTCTTTTCAGGGCCTTTCTAACTGAGATGGCACTACAAGTTCCAGCACATCCAGTTGACAAGCTGTGCTGGGGCTTGTAGTCTACTCACAGCTAGACAGGCAGTCAGTGATCTATTTGCAATCTGGGACAACTGGGCTTCTTACCTGGAGCACCAGGTCATGCTGTGACAGTAGTTATATAATATGTAGAAGGGGATGTTCATGTAATAATGTATATATGTATGTATTTTGCTGTATACACACAAGGTAGGGGCTCATGCAATAGGTATAGGCGGGAATCAGGGCAGTTAGAATGTGCTAGAAGGGGCACGAGAGGCTCTGAGGGAGCTCGTGCTACTGGCAATAGGGAAGAGGGTCACAAGGCTTTAGGGGCTATAAGCCAGTTCCCCCCATCAGTGCCTGTCACTCAGACTTACCGGAACTGCTTGAGAATTATACAAGTGCTGGCGTCTGGGAGTCTGAGAGACAGAGACCAGTGTGGGGTAGCCCAGGGACACTGGTGAGTGGCTCAGTAGGTGTTGGTGAGCCGTGATTGCCTGCAGCTGCGGTAGTAAGAGCAGCTGTGGTGGAGGCAGCCGGGGACTGCTAGCCGCTGCACAGCGAGTGACTTACCAGCAGCGGTGACTGAAACAGGCAGCAGCTGTCAGTGTCCCAAGCCAGTGACTACTTTCGGCCGGACAGTGTAGCTGCTGTTCATCACTAGAGGACAAGGGGTAGGGATGGCCATCGACCATCGATGATTCATAATCAACGATGGTTTATTGGCGATGTCGAATGCTTTTGCCATCGATGGGGAAGAACTAGATAGTTTCCGTCCATCGATGTCTAAGCATAACCAAATGTTTTTTTTTTTACAGGGTGTCGACACTCGGAGCATAGCTCCGCCCCTGACACCCACAAAGCCCCATCCGATTTTCTGAGTGGCCCACGGGCCAGTTAGTCACAAAAAAGGGATGACCATCAGTTGATGAAACCATCAATGGACATCCATTGAATAGTTTGTAGCCATCGATGGCTACTTGCCATTTTGCCATCGATGGTAACACCACCGATGGCCATCCCTAAGGAGGGGTACTGCCAAGAGGATGAGTAAAAATTAAGGGTAATGGATACCCGCCTTTAATCAGTAGGCAAATTAACTGTCTTTTATTATTAAGCCTCCTACAGAATATTGCAACTAGTACTCAGGAACTCATTCAGAGTTGCTCAGTCGTAAGGTAAAAGGGGCCGAATATGCAAATGAAGCGCTCGCAAGTTGCGTCGTTAAGATGGGATCGTCAGCTGGACGAGCGAGGGGAGGATGCGGCTGTAAGACTAAAAATACGCCCCCTTCTCGTTCGCATTACACATCATCTCCGGGCATATAAGGATTAATCAAGGCCATCGGGAACCATCGGAGCTGGTCGTAGAGCTTAAGGTTGACCATACCCTCCCTTAAGCACTACGATCAAGTCAATGTCAAAACCTCCCATGTCACATGTGCCATGACACTACTTAGTTAATTATGCACTCCCATAAAATGCCGTTTGCATAGTCAGGCACGCCTGCGTTCGGATCTCCACTCCCCCTTTCACAAGCACCTTCCCCTGTTACCACCCACAAACGCCTCATCCTGTCACTCAAACTAACGACCTGGCTGTATTCAAGGAGAGAGCAATTTCTGATCGGAATAGCTAGTTTGCGCACACGCATTGCGATTTTTACGCATGCGCAGTTTAGCGAACATCGGTGGCGTACGACCGACTCTGAATGAGGTCCTCAGTACCTACAGTACATCTACATCTATATTTTCTTATGGCTGCTTTATTACTAAGTTTACAAGAGAAATACAACAGTTAAGAGATCCGGAGTATCCTATCTGGATATCTGAATCAGGTTTGGGGGAGACAGCATTGTACATATAGTACTGGAGTATATTCATTCTCAGAGTAAGGAATTTACTAATTATACTGTAGGTAAAGGAGAACAGAGCAAAGCCTGAGCTACTACAAAGCAGTTTTCATCCTCAAAGCTCATAAGCTGTCAGGTGACTCTAAGCTGTTATGTAGTAACAGCCAGGGGCGGATTGGGAATTGAAAGTGGCCCTGTAAAAATGTGAAAAAGAGGCTCCGTGTGCGCGCGCCATCGTCGCGCGCCCAAAAATGGGTGTACTCACAGAAAGGGGTGTGGCCCCACAGAAAGGGGTGTGGCCTCACATGATATGCCATGCCCGCAAGCCACTCCCTGCCATTTTCGTCATGCTGGGGGCATACTCACCGCTCGAGGAGCTGATGTGCATGCCCACAGCCCCTCTTTCAAGTGAATAAACACAGCATGTGAATGAGCATTTTCTTACCTATAGGATTTCTCTGCAATGGGGAACCTCTGAAGAAATTGATCCTGGACAGGCCGTGTCTTAAGTCGGTAGTCACTATTCATGCAGGAGATCACATGGTCTGGAAACCACCTGTTTGTGTAGCAATAAAGCCAATGTCACCATCATGCAACAGTAGTTCAACTAGATAATACTTAAGGGCCTATTCATCACCTGCAATTGTAGAAATTAAGTTATCAGGCCATTCATCAAGAAGGTACAGCAGGAGATATCAGGCCATCCTCTTGCGGAATGGCCCGCTGACCCCATACAATAGTATGGCGACAGAATTTATCAAGCTCCGAAAATGCAATAATTTCGGAGCTTGACGGCAAGGAAACAGGTCCGGGTTGTGAAGAGGGGTCCTTTTGGATCCCTCTCCCCCCTGTCCGGCTCCTTCTGCCGGACGTCAGGGCTCTTGTGCACATGCGTGACATGTAGGTCACTCATGTGCACTTGTATCACTGCTCCGAAAGGAGCAGTGAAACACTTTGGGGAGACAGCTGATTTTTGGATCAGCTGTCTCCGTGCCGGAGCAATGATGAATTGCTCTGGCGCTCGCAGCGAGATGGAATGTTAATTATCCGGGTCCGTTCGGACCCGGATAATTAACATAATGAATAGGCCCCATAGTAACAGAAGTTTTTGGGCAGGACAAATGTGAGTTTCCCTTATCAAACAAATTAATATTAATAAAATATATTTGTTAATTTGGTACCATTTGCATCAGTAATATGGTTTCATTTGAATTGTTGTCTTACTGAAGATTACTGTCCGTCCCCCAGTCTTTTCTTCTAATAATACCAGCAGTCCTATTGTCCTCTGTGTGTCTCCTGCACAATCGCCTTGGTGTCTCCAGCCCATCCCCCCTGTGTGTCTCTAGTCTATAGTGTTAGCCCCCCCCTCTGTGTGTCTCTAGTCTATAGCATCAGCCCTCCCCTCTGTGTGTTTCTAGTTTATAGTGTCAGCTCGCCATCTGTGGATCTCCATAATCTCAGCCCATCCCTCCCTGTGTGTTTTCCTCACTTACCTGAATCTTCTCTTCCTCCTAATAGTGGTTGAAGGCTGCTCACTGACAGCCTCTCTTCTTAAGCGCGCTCAGCGCTGATGTCACACGTGCAGAGTAGGGGAATAACATGATCCTAGCCCCTGCCCTCCCAGGTAGCAGCCCCCTTACACAGTGTCCCCAAGTAGCAGCCCCCTTATACAGTGTCCCCAAGTAGCAGCCCCCTTATACAGTGTCCCCAAGTAGCAGCCCCCTTATACAGTGTCCCCAAGTGGCAGCCCCCTTATACAGTGTCCCCAAGTAGCAGCCCCCTTATACAGTGTCCCCAAGTAGCAGCCCCCTTATACAGTGTCCCAAGTAGCAGCCCCCTTATACAGTGTCCCCAAGTAGCAGTCCCTTTATAAAGTGCCCTCAGGTAGCAGCTGACAGGCAGCAGCACACAATAAGTGGGCGGGACTTTTGGAAATTGGGCCTGTGTGTACGGGGGCTGGGGGGTGATCGCCCTTATCGCCCCCCCCCTTTGGATCCACCGGTGCTGACACCGCTGTCACCCGCAGCCCCATTGCCCGCCCCTGCTGCAGCTACAAAGATTGTCTCCTCTCCGCTCTGCACTCTCTCCCCAGGCTGTGAAATTAAACTTGACACTTCACAGCCTGGGGAGGGAAGAGTGGAGAGGAGACGATCAGGCTAACAGATTGCCTGCGCAGCCCCCCCACCTCCGCTGCAGCTTACCGGGTCCCTCCCTTGATGTCCCGCCGCTGGTCGCGGGTCCACGCCACCTTCCTCCTCTCTTGGAACTTCCGCGGCGTGTGCCGCCGACAGTATGTTGGGCGGGTTTAAATAGGTGCCACTGGCCTCTCTTCTCGCGCGAGAGAGAGGCTAAGCTAAGGCAGGGGCTAGACAAAGCTTACAGGCAGCCGGGTGCCTGTGAAAGCCCGGCGGCGGCGTGTGACGTAAGTAAGGGGGCGTGGCCTCACAGAAAAGCGGCCCCGCAACCATTCGGCCCACCGGGATTCTTCCCGGCAAAAGTACCTGCCAATCCGCCCCTGGTAACAGCTGTGTTCGAATCATAGAGAGATACATTTGAGCTAAGAGTTATGCTTCATATCCACTAGCCGATAAAATGAACGATTGAACAATAACGCTGGTCGTTGGCGACATCTATCATCGCCCACACTTGCAGGGCAACCTGACGATATTGTCAGGTTCTGCAAGTACGGGAATGAGGGAGGTTGATGTCACTGAATGATATCGTGATTGATATAGTTCAGTGTGGGTGCTCAATGTCGTTAAGAACATTGAGCACATCACTGTCATGGACACACTACACAATATCACTCATGGAGCGAATCGTGTAGTGGATTTGCGCCTTAAAGAATACAAGGTGGCTAACCATAGTTACAGCTAGAATCTGGATATCCAGAACTATAACAGCATACATAGACTCCTGTTCTGAATTTGCCCTCTTGATTTGTAAATGTATCCTTCCTATACAGCTTTCTGAGAGACTATACGGTATATGTAACCCATAAACTAAGAGCTGTATAGAATCTGAGTGGAGTCAGTAATAAACAAAAGGAAAGTACAGCAGATAAATCACAACTTTAACGCTGCCAGTGGAGTATTATTTCAGCCACGTTGCTTAGCAGTTGTTTACCAACTTAGAACTCAGAAAGGGACTTATAATTTACTGGACTATAAAAACTACTGAACTTACAGTTGGAATTACAATGTGCCACCTTTAGGAGCTGCACTGAGGGCCTAATTCAGACCTGCTCACGAGCGCTGAGCGCTCGCAAGCGGGTCGATGTTAGCCCTGTGCGCATGCGCACGACAGAAGCAGCTCCATCGTGTGCATGTGCGAGACCCAGATAGCGACGGGCAAGCCGTCGCTATGGGTCTCACTACAAAGGGGGCGTGCTGTCGATGGTGAGTGACAGCACGCCCCCTTTGGTGGGCGTGGTGTGGGCGTGGCTGGCCAGATGGAGGCGTTCCCATGGGAACGCCTACCGTCTGGTGCCGGCCCCACTGATATCACTTGTGATAGAGCCAAAAGCACTCCAGGGCTTGCGGCAATGAGACCCTACCACAAGGGTCTCATCATAAGCCCGAAGGTCGCGATGGTCTTGACCATCGCGACCATCTTTTTGGCTGCTCGCTATAGCTGTGGGTGGTCACCAACAGCTATGCGAGCTACCAAGAGGCCGCTCTAAGAATTCAGAGGGACGGCCCTGATTCAGAGCGAGCGCTCTGTCAGAGCGTCCGGCTGTGAATCAGGGCCTGAATCCATAGACTTTTGGACTTACAGTTAGGAGACAATATATGTATATGTATTTATGTAATTATATTTGCAGTGTCCTATTGATACCGGATATATTACATGTTTGTATGTGTAGCCTTAAAAAGAATAAGAAGAATATATGTATTGCATGTTAATTCGACCCTATAAGACAGTAACAGAACAAATCTATATCTACTGTTGATTTACTTACTTGGAGGCGCGTCCTAGGGCAGTCAGCTGAGCCGAGACCTAAGGAGAAAGAGAAACTAGTGATTTGGTTTGTGAAATGTAATAATTGTAAAGCGTTGTTTCATGTTATGCACTAAGATTACACATACAATATAATAGGAAATATAAACCTTTCATTTCCTGTTTAGGCTTTTCCCCAGGGGAGCCTAGATTAATTACAGACAGCATAGCCTGGGTGGGGCACTTTTGTTAACCAAGAAAAGATGGTTACAGTAGGGTATGGTACACTATGGATCTTGTATAAGCCACAGGGAGTATACAAGGAAGAGTCACTTAAAGAGCAAAGGGCAGAACACTGGGAGGTCACAGATAAGCCACAGTGGGGAGAAGTCAGATACAAGGCAGATCATACATACTGTAGAAGCAAACACAGTAAAGATCACAGAACCCTGGAACAAGGCAGTGAGCCTAATAATCTGGCAGCCATCTGCAGCCAGAGAGTGGAGCTTATTTGGGGGAGAGCAATTCAAACAGCCCGTCCCTGTGATTACATTTATCACATGACCACAGGAATAAAGCCAGGGATGTGCCACTCGCCAGCTCCTGTAGCAACAGGAATGGTCTGCGTAAAGCCATGAAAAGAGCTGTCGCGGACATAACTGTGTTAGGGCCAGGTATCATCTCAAGTACAGCATTTCATGACATTTGTGAGAGAACAGTCCTAGTTAGGGGATGGTATTGTTCTGTCAAGACTACTCTGCTAATGAAGGGGAAGCCGTGTGTATGTAACATTGATGGTATGATTGGAGGGTGGCCTAGCACTAAAGCAATAGAAACTCCCATTGCATGCTGGCTACGCCCAATCCTTATAATGATTTGACCCCACTTACCAAAAATTACACCTATAATATGAGACTGTTTTACACTTGAAGCCCTTACGTTACCCCTTTTCTCGGGTACTCATTTTGCTGATTGTGGGCCTCATTTATCAACGAGTTTTATCATTCACAACAAGTGCTACATTGCACTGCATATGATAAATGGTGCTCCAGCCAATCAGATCCCAACTGTCTTTTTTCAAACAGATGACAGTTGGGAGCTGATTGGTTGAAGCACCATTTATCACACACAATGAGTTTTATCACTCGCTGCAAATGATAAAACTCATCGATAAATGAGGCCCTGTGTTTGCACTCAAATATTAACTTACCAATTGCTCTCACTCTATTAGGGTCTTCCGAGACATGTAGGTAGGGATGAAGGGAAGGCAGTAACTAGTTCCTTTCTTTATAGCAAAGGTAAACAAATTATTAGGCAATTGGGCCTTGAAAAACACTTTCATAGCACATACCTAAGAATGAGATGTATTTTCCCTTTAGTTTTGTTAGCACTGATATTTTGTTTTGGTTAGTGAGAGATACATTTTATTGGCTCTGTGAAATAACTATTATCTTTTTATACAGTATATCCTGACATGAAGGACACAAAGGAGTCTGCTGGCCCATACAGAAAGGAGACATGGTATAAGTATTAATCAATTAGTAAAACCATGAAAAATCCATTTGAGACATCTCAAAATCATACTCTATAGACTGAATTTATACCTTACCCTTTTAGATAGTAAGTGCTTTTTTATGGTATCGTAAACTAAAGCCATGTGACCCCTTATGACAGCCAGTTTTTAAACAATATTAAAAGCAATATAACAAGTATGCTTGCAGTGTTAAATAACCAGAGCACTATAGTTGTTAAAGTTCTTCTAAATGTACTTGGGTAACAGTCCTCCAATAATCTAATAAGGAGATATTAATTCCAAACTAAAATTAATTCCTGTGTGCTCAATTAACTTTAGGCTATTCTGCTTTTATTACATGAATAAATCCTGTCCAATTTATTAAGTTTGCCTATTTAATTTTTTCCGTAGTGAGTGTCTTTTGAAGTTGAATTACACATATGCATTCAATAAGGCATAGTGTAGTTCTATTTTCGCTATCCAGGTTATATTGACTATCAGACTATAGTGTTAGACACAATTTATCGTGTTCCATGCCATATAGCGCATTTGGCCGTTATATAGGGTTTATAAAAAATAATGAATGTCTCCATTTTTTAAATCAAGTTTCACAAAATAGAGCTAAAGTGTTTTTAATAATGAAGGGCCTGATGCTGAGTTGGACGTTTCTGCAGCCGCTTTTGCCTACAGCTACAGCATTGCACTTACATTCATATGCTAATGCGACAATCGCTCAACCAAGCCTATCCTGCCATTGTTCTAGTCAGTATTGGCACTTGCACCAGGCCTGTGCTAGGAGATCCATCAGAAAAAGGCTTCCCTTCCTCGTATGTACTACTCACAATGGCACAGAGCTTTACATACATACCCACCACACTCCCATGACACACACTACCATCAGAAACAGCCGCTCCCCATATGGCTTGATACTCGCTTCCCAGTTGCCGTCCATATACGCCTACTTCACGTTAGTCTACGTTTGCACAAGATGTGGCATGCATGCACCTTATGACTTCGGACATATCATGCGGCGTGTGCACACACCATTATTTGCAACTCTGACATATGCGCAGTTGGCTCAAAAAGGGAAGCATCCAACTATATTAGTCTTAGATGCTATGAGGCATTGTCGATCCCATATGTGTTTTAGGGGTCTATTTACTAAGCAGTGTTAGGAGACAGAGTGAAAAGTGATAAGAAAGTGATAAGATGCCAGCCAATCAGCTCCCAACTGTCATTTTTCAAACACAGCCTGTGAGATGGCATTTAGGAGCTGATTGGCTGGCACCTTATCAATTTTCACTCTGTCTCCTAACACTGCTTAGTAATTCACCCCTAAAACTATTGGAAAGGATGTGTGTGCAGGTGTTGATAAAGCAGAGTTATGTAGGCACATACCAGTGGATGACTCAAACTATCAACAGCCCAGTTATTTAACCAGTGGTGTTGATTATTGAAGTATAGTAGGTACAGAAGTACTCACTTTTACATGTACACAGGTAATGGCAGAGCTGGAGCAGAGCACGAGCCAGTGAGTGTATGCTGCAAATGGGTAGCAGTGCAGGGATCTTTGAACAGCTTTAAGTGCAGATATTAGGGGGTCTCTCATAGAAGCTAAGTAGGAGATTTCTGTTCTCACCATGTCACTCTTACACAGTAAAGATGGCTGCAGTCACATGTGCGGTAGCACATAAGTTTGTAAGTCAGACTTCCCTGCAGACTCTGGTTCCTAGTGCCCAGCATGTACAGTATGCACAGTCAGGAGACTGCTTTCTAACAAAAACAAACCATTTAAATTGACTGCATGTAAAAATAGCGCACTTACACCCATATGCTAACTCACAGGCTTCTGCTAATGTATCCAGCTCATCACCAGTAGCCCATATGTCAGGGTTACAGGAGCAGCTAGGTAATGCTGGCAACTGACACCAACACCATCAGTGTGTATTTGCAGCAGCACTCAAGTGACAATTACTAACAGACATATCTGCTTCTCAGTTCACAATTAGATGAACACACCCTTACTGTACTTGAACTGCATTTGCACACCTCTTCCCTCACCTTTCTGACTCTCCAAGAGTAAGTAGGTGCATGCATCATACGTATAAAATATGCATATGTCCATAGGTATTTTTTGTGAGTCTGCCGTCAGTGCTTCAGCAGCTGTGCGGTGCCCCAATGCTAAGTGGGGAGTGGTTATGCCTTGTCAAGGGATGTAGTTTTAATCCCGGCTGTCGGGATGCTGGCACTTAGAATGCCGGTGCCGTAATCCTGAAACTAGTCAGAATCCTGGTGCATTAGGCACTGAGGGGGGGGGAGGTTTAGGCACTAGGGGGGAGGGTTAGGTTTAGGCACTAGGGGGGTAAAGTTTGGTTTAGGCAGCGGGGAGAAAGGGTGAGGGGTAGGATACTTACCGACCCTGTTGGGATTCTGACCACCGGGATGTCAAGTGCCCTTGTACATTGTACCAGTACCCTCTCAGTGGCTCTGTGTGCAGTACAGATTTCTACTTAGTGAAAGGGTGTACACATTTTACTAATTAATCTAAGATCCCAAATTATCTAAGATATAATAAATTATGAAGATGAATAAATCACTCTAGTCATCTCTAATAATACAGTAGGTAATACTTTGGAGAGAAAAGATTCACACCTTCTCACTAACGGGTCTGTTACTAAGCAGTGTTAGGAGACAGAGTGTAAAGTGATAAGGTGCCATCCAATCAGCTCCCAACTGTCATCTCACAGGCTGTGTTGGAAAAATGACGGTTGGGAGCTGATTGGCTGGCACATTATCAGTTTCTTATCACTTTTCACTCTGTCTCCTAACACTGCTTAGTAAATAGACCCTTAAGGGTGCATTTGTATTCCAATGGTAGTGTTTGTTGAAGGCTCCAGAACCTCTCATGGTAACTTAGAAATAGCGAGAATCCTTATTTGGAGCAGGTTCTACCAATGAAATACTCAGTACCATTTAATTATATAAATGGCTTCCTAGTTTATATAACAGTATTTCATAGTGGGTTCAAATGTTATAATGAAAGCATCAACTTGTATAAGGCATGTACAAGGAGAGCTACATAAACTGATGTTACGCGTTTCACAGGTGCACTGCCTGCTTCTTCAGACATGTTTATGACAGTATAGATATGCATCTTCTTGCTCTCTATTTAGAAGCTATGTGATATTTAACTGATCAAAGAGACCGGCTTTGTAGTCAGGTTGGCAGCTTCTCACTATGTGATTGACGGCTTCCCTTTAGCAGACTGATTAGCTAATCCATATGTGGACTAAATCCATTTGGCTCCCATAACACCAGCATACGTTTTTGAACAGCAGGGGGTCAAAAAACACAGTTCTGTTAGCAAAATGAGTCACCTTTCCGACACATTTCTCTGTCTCCTGAGTTTTTGGCTTCTTCAAGGAAGTTTATAGTTATTTGTTATATGTCGCAATAAGCTGTAATCATTTTTGTCATTAGTAGTCCTTGTTTGTAGTATATTCTAGTGATGCATACAACTCTGCATATTAGTAAATACATGCATTTATTCTGTACATGTATCTCTAGAGCAACATATGCTTGATGTACTGTACTTCCAACTCTGTACCAAATCCTAAATCTGTCATGGGTGTTCTATATTCACTAGAACATACTCGCTAAGATAGAAAACTGATCAATTTGCTGATTTCCTATTTCTGCAACAGAATTTGGGCGAAAAAATAACCTACAACTCCACATGTAAAATGTATAGTAAAAAATTTGTTGAGAATGCTGTTTATGTGTTCATTATAGAATATTAGAGCATTTTAGAACAAAGGTTAGAGACATACTGTACCTTAAAAGATGCAGTGTATAAGAAAACTAAGTCATTTTTATTTCTTTTAGAAGTCACTCAATATTATACAGGGTATCCTATTAATTCATATGATTATACCTAATAATTTCCACTTATATCCATTCCTTAAGTATTCCTTATAAATGTTATCACTTTAAATATTTACATGCATCCGCCTCTTGAGAAAGCCGCCAAGTGCGGAGAAACGCGTTGAGGACACGGGTGTGCTATCCGGTAGTGTGACCCCATCCTGTACTGCACGCTGCAGTGTGAGATTTCTGCCTGCCCTTCCTCCAGCGGTTCACATATTGGCTGAATCATAGCAGCTTGACGAGGTACATGTGAGCGACACAGGTGATCTACATCATGGTATTAGCACCCAGGAGGGTTCAGTCCCTGCTTCGTTTACTGCTCAGGACAGCCGCCATGATTGCGGATGCCGCACAACGCTGACCGCCAGAGCTGTGCAGGAAGACTGAGACCCTGTTGGACACATGTCACGTTGCCTAACATCAAGGTAGTAGTCACGGAGACTGCTCTTTACATATAATCATCGGAGTAGCCTGTCCATTGGAGGATAGTGAGTACTGTTGATCCCCCCCATACATACATCTATTACATCTATTACAGATCAAGCATTGCTCGACCATCAGCATATACTTCAATTTGAAGTTCAGCGCACTGCGATCGTGCCTTGATATAAATGTTGCCTTAAATATCAGTTAGAGGCCAGTCTGTTACACAGTGTCATTGTTACTGTGAACATTCTTTCTATTATTGGATGGGGAGTCTACACTGTGCACAGTTCAATATCTGATCTGCAAAGGAACTTTGGCACCCTGCATCATAGGATATTGGAGGTCATTATCTGCCGGTTGTTTTATCTTAATTTATTATTATTAATATTTTTATTTTTATATAATACAGATTTTTTTTGTTATTTTTGTTCAATTAATTAATTAATTAATTATGTCTATTATATGTTTGTTATATGGTCTTAGGGTTGATCCTATTTAGGGATTATTTACATATTATATGTGTCTATTAATCAATATTAATTACTTTTTAGTGTTTATTGTCTATCTGCTATGTTGGATTAGCGCCGTCTATCTATTGTTCTTAGGTGTAGATTGTTGGGAGTGTGGTAGACCCCCGATAGGTGTGCTGCTTTCTGACCAAGCAGTATAGCACACAGTGCACTTTCACTGGCTCCCTTGCTATTCAATAGTCTGTGATTTACTGGATCTTGTCTGGTTTGGAGCAAAACTCTCTGAATTGGGATTGAAGACTCTCCAGAAGATGGGCACCACAGTCACCGCTAAATTTATATTTGAGTTTTGCATCATTTTGAGCGCCATGTCTTAAATATTCAATATCTAGAAAGCTTCATTTAAAGATTACCTCCTGATTTTCTCACTATGCCCCGGATGTTCGCCTTATCACTAATGCGTTTAGCAGCACTTCTCATAGTGAGTGTAGGAAAAGTAAAAAAAAAAAAAATTTAATTTCTGGATAATGGATCAAACATCCCATACCTGTAATAATACATTTGAAATAATAAAACATATTACATTTACAAAGGATAATAATTCAACGTACTGTAATGTAATGGAAAATCAGCCAGGGGGACTGGGAGCAGTTATTGCTCAGTCTGTATTCTGTTAAATAAATGTTTGTCTTGGTTTTCATGGAAACCCTTCAGACTATAACGCTGTAACAAACAAACCTTTACAAAATCACTTGCTTTAAAATTATGTTTGGAAATTGCATTGTTTGTATGCCTCACTTTTATCTCGTTTTCCTTCAGGGTTTGAATTTAATTTAAGAAAATGTATCATTTCAGTCAAATCATTGCACAAATCCCTCATGCAGCCAAGAAACATTCACATCTCCTCTAACGGACAGCCATCTCCACATCTTCCACTGTGGTTTTAATTACATTTTCAAACCTGCCTTGTGCACAAACAAATTGATAACTCAATTGTATCCAAAAAATGGGAAGTGGGATTATCGGTTGGAAAATGACAATGCAATGATTAAATAGACTGACATATCTAAATCGTTTTACTTCTTATTTACTTTTACTTTATAGAATTAAATATATATAAAGCAATTGTCTCTGCCCCTTAGGCAATGTTCTGGTGCTGCTGGTTATTTATATGTAACGTGTGTCTGATTAGTGTAATTCTGCTCCCACACGTCCTGGTAATATCCTCATTGAAGTGGGCCGGGACAGCACAAACTAAAGCCAATGAGATATTGGGACACACATAGCAGCACAGATTATTTCAGGGGTGAATTTGTTGATCATGCATTAGGCCGTGACCTGTCCATTCATGTGATTATTATAGAGAGGGGTAGTGTTGCACATGACAGGAGCAGTATTGTGATGTGAGGGAAGGAATCCAGGTACGCAGGAAGATACAGTTAAAGGAGGGGGTTGAAGAGGCTGCGCTAGTTCTGTCACATATGAAGGGATATGCTGAGTGCTCAGTTGCTGCTATCGTAATGTACAGTAAATGGGGACACTACAAACCCCAAAATATGAAAGTATTAAAGGAAAGAAAATATTCCCAGCGCACACCTGCTTGCACATCAGACTCGCATAACATTAATTGAAACTCCAAAATAATAGGTAACCATGTAGCGTAAAAAAAATATATTTCTAGATTCCAGTGTTTGTTAAAGGAAAAATAAAAGAGATAGTAGCAATCAGTATCTCTTTTGTTCAAACATAAATGAAGTAAAACATTTGAGGTAAAAGTGTTTTGGAAAATGAATGAAGTAAATTGTAGTAAGAGGAGTATCTCCAAGTTGTATGGATAAGACTAATTTGGATCTATAACCTCATATAAATTGAAAATGCAATTGATGGTGACTCCTAATACCGGTATACAAAACAGTTAAATATTGACGTCACAACAAATATCACAGTAAACGTATATAATACCACATAAATATTGCATAGATTGTGCAGTCCAGAGAGATATGCCGTATAATCTGAAATAATGCTGGTGATGTGTTTGTCAGTATGGAGGGTATTATATAGGCTGTAAGCCTGCAAATAGAAAGGGAGATACGCTTGATGCGTTTTGCTCACCCCCGCTGTAATTAGTAGCTTTCATCGGCTGTAATAGTCCCGTTTAGATAGCTCTGGTTATCGGGCTGCTAGTGTAGTGTATACTACTAGTACGTATTGCCGTTGGATACTGTGTCAGTATGCTTAATCTTTGCCTTCCCCTGTTAGCTGGTTCCTGTTCTGCCAGGTTCCGTTTGTTAGTTGAGCTAGTATTGGAAAAATTGAGAGAGACCCGCAGTAACCACCATGATTCCACCAGGGGAGCGGTACCCTCAAACACAATGTACTGGCCACCCTCCTGGGTGCAACCAGACCTAGTGCCAATAACTCTAAGACTTTTCTCCAGACCTCTGGGGCATTGGGTAGAAAGATAATATTTGTGTATTATTATAAGTAATATTGTCCTTTACAGGTGCACAAAAGGTTCAGCAAGCCCCTTCACATCCAATAGTAAGGGCTGCCATGGCAGGCTACACTTGGAAAACCAAAAGTGAACCAAAAGTGCCAGCACGCACTTCCAGACAGGACACACTGGTACCTGTAGTGCACCTGTAACATGAATATTAAATAAAACACAGGACTCTGAGAAAGAATGAATAAAAAGAAAACTTTATTACCTCTCTGTTTCCCATTTATTACTTACAAAACCCTTGAGGAAAGGTTATCTTATATCCCTTATGAATATCGAACAAGCATATGTATCCTGGGAAATTGTATGGTTACTTGAATCTTGTTTGCCATTCTGACAATAAATTAGAATATTGTTATACCAGAAATACTCTGTGAGAGTCATTTTACCTGTGCTACATCAAACATAGTAATTCTGTAACAATGGTGTTCAGTCAGCGTTGCAGTGGAAATCATGAAATAAAGACGCAGCATACTGCTACAGTATCAGCAAAATGAGGCACCAAGGAAAACGTCCAGCTGGTTTCTAACTATGGGCTCTAGACATGTATACCCTGAAGTGGCTACCGGTAATTACCACTATACATCTCATCATAGCGATGTGATATATACAGTAGTAGTGGTATGTAGTCATTTAGTAATACTTACCTGTCCGTCAGCGACCTCCGATAAGTGGCCTATCTGCAATCCCAGCAAGCAGCGCAGAGAGGGAAGGTTGGAGGGTTTAAACTTTGCATGTACTGCCAGTGTCATCTTCACACTGCACATGAGCTGGCAGTGTCATCTTCACACTGCACATGTGCTGGCAGTGTCATCTTCACACTGCGCATGCGCTGGCAGAGTCATCTTCACAGTGCACATGTGCTGGCAGAGTCATCTTCACAATGCGCATGTGCTGGCAGTGTCATATTCACACTGCACATGTGCTGGCAGTGTCATCTTCACACTGCGCATGTGCTGGCAGTGTCATCTTCACACTGCACATGAGCTGGCAGTGTCATCTTCACACTGTGCATGTGCTGGCAGTGTCATCTTCACACTGCGCATGCACTGGCAGAGTCATCTTCACAGTGCACATGTGCTGGCAGAGTCATCTTCACAATGCGCATGTGCTGGCAGTGTCATATTCACACTGCACATGTGCTGGCAGTGTCATCTTCACACTGCGCATGTGCTGGCAGTGTCAATTTCACAATGCGCATGTGCTGGCAGTGTCATCTTCATAATGCGCATGTGCTGGCAGTGTCATCTTCACACTGCACATGAGCTGGCAGTGTCATCTTCACACTGCGCATGTGCTGGCAGTGTCATCTTCACACTGCACATGTGCTGGCAGTGTCATATTCACACTGCGCATGTGCTGGCAGTGTCATCTTCACACTGCGCATGTGCTGGCAGTGTCATCTTCACACTGCACATGCGCTGGCAGTGTCATGTTCACACTGCACATGCACTGGCAGTGTCATCTTCACACTGCACATGTGCTGGCAGTGTCATATTCACACTGCGCATGTGCTGGCAGTGTCATCTTCACAATGCGCATGTGCTGGCAGTGTCATCTTCACACTGCGCATGTGCTGGCAGTGTCATCTTCACACTGCGCATGAGCTGGCAGTGTCATCTTCACACTGTGCATGAGCTGGCAGTATCATCTTCACAATGTGCATGTGCTGGCAGAGTCATCTTCATAATGCGCATGTGCTGGCAGTGTCATCTTCATAATGCACATGAGCTGGCAGTATCATCTTCACAATGTGCATGTGCTGGCAGTGTCATGTTCACACTGTGCATGAGCTGGCAGTGTCATCTTCACACTGCGCATGTGCTGGCAGTGTCATCTTCACACTGCACATGTGCTGGCAGTGTCATCTTCACAATGTGCATGTGCTGGCAGTGTCATCTTCACAATGCGCATATGCTTTATGATCCAACACCTGCCTGGTCACAGGGCAGATGCTGCACACAAGGGGGCAGAGCGACGGAGGAGCAGGAGTGATTAGCAAAGTAAGCTTCAGCTCATTTCACCATCTCCATGTGGCAAATTGAAATAGAGAAACAAAGCAAAAATAGTAAATTCTTCTATGAATCATTCTCCCCATACGCTAGTATTGTGATTCTACCACTAAACAGGGGCACCACCAGGCATACCAAGAGCGGCATGGGGCAGCGGGTGAAGGGGGCGTGGCCTATCGCGGGAGGCGAGACCATGCCCCCTTAGGGAAAAAATAATAAAAATGATGCGCGCTGGGAGGGGGGGGGGTGATGTGAGCCCCCTGAGCCCAGCGCATAGCCAGTGGGGGGCACGATCACTGTGATTGCTCTCCCCACAGGCATAGGAGACTGCTGCGGCTGCTACTTAGCAGCCACGAGCAGTCTCTCAGTGCAGCCTGTAATGAAAGAGGGAGGGTGGGCTTCGCCAGACCCGGGCCCCTCCGGAAAGCCTTGGGCCGGGTAATTAGTACCCCCCTCTCGGCGCCCTTGGGCACCGCTGGAGAAATCTTAGACTTTTCAACAGATGATTCCATTTAAAAATAAAAATGAGATAAAGGAAAGCTTGAGGCAAAAATCCTAAAGTAGTTTCATATAACAGACACCATTTAAGGGCGCTTGCATACCGCCCACGACCATCTGATAGGGCTCACATTAAATTTGGGTACTTTATTTCTATATGTCCACCTCCAGCTATCTCTACAGGTCTCCACTGAAATACATAGGTATCTAATCATATAGTCGTGAAAAGCCCTTTATCAGTAATAACAGGGCTTCCACTGCTTCACCTCAATCATAGAAGGGGTTATCAGTGGAAATCTCAGATTTCCCAGCGTTGCCCCTGATTAGAATAGACATCGCTCCCCCATACAGTAGTATGGGGTGGGCTATTCATAGAAGCACAGAGAGCTCAGATTTTTGTTTTGCTTCTAAAAAACCATTGGCCAGCTCAGGATGGTGTAAAGAGCTTCCTAACATTAGAACAGAAGACACTTGTCTTCCTGCCTTCTCCCTCGTCCTCCCGCCAATCAGCAGTGCCCTAGGAGTGAAGGTGGATGTAAAGTGGATCAGAAGTGCTTTACACCGAGTCCCCTCTGTGCAATCCTGTAGATTCCTTAAATCTTAAGAATGAATAATATAAACAAATTGTGCACAAGTAACATGTTATAGTACCTGACTGTGGACTGATAGCTCTGACAAATATGTCATGGTAACTTAATGTCCCACAATGGGACAAGATGATCCACCAGGACTCCTGAAGGGCACTGTGACCCTCATTCAGCGCCAGTTACTCCAGGCAGGAGGGGGAAGAGCTGCAGCTACAACCTCCCCCCCAAATTTGACCACCTGTAAAGGCCCATACACACTAGACAATATTTTGAACGATTTGGCCAATTCCAACGCATTGAAATGACAAATCGTTCAAATCGTCAAGTGTGTACACACTATGCGCGCTCGCGTCATTCGTTGTGTCATGCATCAGATCTTTTGTACATGCAGGAAGTTCTGTCAATCTTGTCAATGATTCCCCTCAGATTGTGCAGTGAGTACGCATTACCGAATGACCAGGCAATATGGTTACATTATATAGTTAACGATCTAACCACGATGCAAGATATATTGTTTGATCACTTATTACTGTAGATTGCACAGTGGGCCTGATTCAGAGCCGGACGCTATTTGCGCTCGCTCACTCAGAAAAAGGGGCCGGATATTTAAATAGAGCACTCGCTCTTTGCGGTCTGTTGACGCCTCTATGTCTGAACGAGCGAATGAAACATGCGGTCGCTATTTTTAAAAAAACGCCCCCTGGCCGCTCGCATCCTACGTCATCTCCGCTATATATTAGATTAATCAAGTACATCGAAAGGCGTATGAACTGCTTGCAGTGCTTGTGGTAGCATTTTCCTACCGCAATCATGCGAGCAGTTCAGGCTAAAAGACAACCAAGTGACGTGGCCGATGACGCTGCTTTGTTAATTATGCACTCCCTTAAAATGCCCGTTTTCACCATTTGGCACGCCTGCGTTCGGATCACCACTCCCCGTTTTCAAGCACCTTCCCCTGTTACCACCCACAAACGCATCATCCTGTCATCAAATTAGCAGGCACTCGCTATTTTGCGAGCACACAATTTCCGACCGCAATGACTGGTTCGCGCATGCGTATTACAACCCATACGCATCGCAGTTGTGCGAACATTTGAATCAGGCCCAGTGTGTATGCACTAGATCGTTTGCCCGGGAATTCAAGGGAAATCATTGACGACATTGCATCATTTCCAAGTCGTCTAGTGTGTCCCTAGCTTAAGAGATCCCAGGACTTGCTGTGCTGCCTGGGTAGATAGTATGATGCGACACACTGCAGGGGGGGAAGGTAAATGCCCTGATATTAGCCTTGTGCAGCCTCCTCACCTGAGTCCCCAGGCTGCTTGGAATGTGTATGGTCTCTGGTGGCTCTACTACTTCCAATACACAGCCTAAATCATTGCTCACAGGTCAGGCTGCTGTCTTTGCAGTATAGACTCCAGTGTCTGCAGGGCTCTGGTAGAGTAATTCAGCAGCCACCAGCTCACTGGTATGTAAGGTCAAACAGGTCATCCCCCTCTCAGGTGTCTGGAGATAGTCACTCCGTAGTGATGGATGGTATGCCGGTTATAGCTCACATGGATTTCTCTGGGGCTGCAGAGTTAGGAGCGAGTGAGATGTCACTATGCACAGCACATCTTGCTGCCATCTCCACTTCTTTGGTTTCATGTCACAGGAGAGATTAGGGTATATGAATGACTCCTTAACTTTTTAATTTTTTAATCCAAAACATTGCGAAGCCATCTGATAATTACCACTACAAATTGAACAATCTTTATGAATAGACACCCTAGTCTCCCCTTCATTCCTCATTCACAATGATTCCATGTCATCATGCCCATTTCCTAACACCACATTTTCTTTAACATACTCAGTGGCCCCTCATTCTACTAACTATTTAGTAAATAGTAAGCTATAATAATGAGCGACAAAGAGCAGAGGATGATCACAGCATCACAACCACAGGTAACCCATTTATACTAAAAATACACCTGTTTTCTTTGCTTCTCTTCTGGCTATTCAGTAAAGAGACTGGACTCGTAAAAAATAAACCATACTGTGTGAGATAAAAGGGTGTGGGTGAACAATGACTTTGGACTATCTCAAAATGGTTTTACAAGTTTCACCCTCTCGCGTACATACTGTAGGTTGCTATCACAAAGCATTTGAAAAAGTTTTGTATTTCCCATGCGTTGTAAAAATGCTTAGTTCAAATGTAGAGCAACACGTTAACTTTCATTTTTTAGTTGAATTGAACAAAACTCTCACCGAATCTTTCCGTATGCTAACCTGTCCCAGAAGGCCTTGTACATCAAAAACAATAGAAATTGTGGCTAAAATTGAGAAAATTGTTCGAATTGACTGACGACTCAGCATTCGAACGATAATAGAAATGGTAGACATCAACAAAGGATGACTATTTCTGCATCAAGTTTTGCAACAAGATCTTAACATGACAAAAGTTTGTACTAAGATGGTTCCAATGATACTAACTGCCGAGCAGAAAGAACATTTGCACAGACACTTTGAAAGAGGCCAGAGTTGTGGAAAAATTGTTTCATCAGGACAACGCACCAGCCCACACAGCTCTCTCTGTAAAGCAGATTTCGGCTGAGAAACAGATTGCAGTGCTAGAACACCCTCCATACTCACCAGATCTAGCACCATCTGACTTCTTTCTTTTCCCTAAAGTCAAATCTGTACTCAAGGGAACCCATTTTGCATCAATTACTGAGGTAAATAAGAAAACAATGGAGCTGTTGAAATGTACTTAATATAATTAAAAATAAATGATAGCATCAGTCTCATTATTTAATAGCCGTACCTCATATTGCATAAAATGCACCTTGCTATGAGGGTAGGAGGGAAGGGAGAAAAAATTTGGAAACAATAGAATTATTGTTGCAATTAAACCTAGTTGACATCCACATACCACAGCTCCTGAGATACACATAGCTGGTTTAATTAATTGCAACCATCTTCCCACTGTTATTTCAGCCACAATGTCATTACATCAAACTGTTTAGCAGCCCAATGTCCTCGCACAGATGTCCCATAGAGCGACGATTTATGTTAGAAAAGCATATTTATGAGAACTCTAATCCACATCCAGCCCATGTAATGTTCAGCATGGAGGAACGGTGGTCTTATCACATCGGATATTTCTCAGCTATATGTGTTCCTGAATCATGTATCAGGAAGATGCTATTTCTTTGTCTGATTCCCATCAGCAAACATAATGGTGTAGTGCCAATGCCAGAACACTTGTCTCAGCAGGATGCTGCCGCTTGTTTTGCTTATGAGACAATACTTCCTCTCTGCCGTGTTCTTGGCAAAACAAATCATAAGACAGATTTTCTGACTGAATAGCAAAATGAACATTTTATGCCTGCTCACATCATTTTCTGTCCTATAAAATACTATATCCAGCTTTTTAGCGATACGGTCACCTTAAGCATAGCTAAATAACTGTGGCTGCATCAGTAGCGCATCTTATATCTGATATACTGTATCAGCAGCTATACAATAGCTGGCATGGCAAGCATGATTCAAAAGGGCCAGGCTCATATATGTGCTGTGTTTGCTTTCTCCTCACTGCAGTATGTTTGATTGAAAGATGTGCCCTATGCTGATGTTCTTGGAGCAGAGCCATTTTTTGCTTCTGCGCACGTGCAAAATGCAGAGGAAAATCGCACTGTCCGTGAGCTGTAGTTTTACATGCCAATCACATTGTTTATGTGATCCATGGGCGTTCCTGGGCGGGGTCGGGGAGGTGGCTGAAAGTGTTTGCAAAAGGAGGCTGGTCCGTGGGCGCATTATGGGAGTTCAAGGGGTGCGTCTGTGCTCGTGGCTGCATTCCCAATCGTGGAACCACAGTCTCAGAGACCATTTTTAGAGAGAAAGTTGACCCGGAATTGGTGCAGCCCAGGACTTACTCGGAGAGTCAATGTGCATCCGATGGTGTGCTGATGGTGGTGTGCTCTCAACCCCCAGAGGATCTGCACACATTGCAGATAGGGGAAGTAGGTGTAGAAAAATTTGCTCAGTACATCGCAGGCTCTTTCAGACTGTGAGTCTGTTAGCAGTCATTAGCATATTTTCGTAGTACAGTATAAAGTAAAGTAGAAGCACAAACTTATACCCCTTTTACACCGGAGCTAAAACCCGGGTTATTGCAGGGTTAACCCGAGCAGCTCCCTGGTGTAAAAGGGGAGAAGGTTGGATCTCCGGGTCGAGTGACCCGGCAATCCAACCCAGGTAACTAGCAGGGTTTAACACGGGCATAGCCCGTGAAACCCTGCTGTGAGAACAGCGCACTCTGGGTCACAATGACCTGGAGTGCGCTGCAAGCTGGCCAATTGGTCCGGCTTCAGTGGCGCTTGGAGATGATGTAATCTCCAAGTGTCCACTTTCACGCCGGGAAAGCCGGGTCTATGCAGACCCAACTCCGATGTGAGCGGCGCCGACTCAGGAATATCCCGAGTCGGCGCCGGGTAAATTCCGGGTCTGATCCGGATAGGAACTCTGTTCCAACCCCGGGTCAGACCCGGAATTTTGGTGGAAAAAGGGTAATAATGTATAATACGTTTTCCAATTCAATCTTGAGTGTTATTTTAACAACAACTAGCAAACATCGGGGGCATAAACCTTATGTCATATTTTACAATCATTTTAGTGAATAGGGTAAATAAACCAAAAAAACATGGAGATGTTGCAACTATTTCATATTTGCAATTGGAGCAAAGGGCTGCTGCAGAGTTGAACTTTTGCCAGTTGGGAAGTGCACATTTTGATCGCATCTACGATTACGTCTGAAGAGGTGTAACTGGGTTGTATTGGGCGTTCTCGTGTTGGCAAAGTCAGTGTAGGTGTGGTGACCATGCAGGCTTGTATGAGAGCAAACATACGGCTGTGGGGAGGTGTATCTTTTGCATGTAGTATAGGGTAGGTGTAAAGGCCCCCATACATCTGTGATGGATCACCGCAATGTAGCGATCCTGCAATCCGGCATCGCAGGGTCGGTGAAATCCAACATGTTGGATTTCACAGATATGCCAATCACAATCAAAAAATTACTGTGATTGGCAGATCTGTGAAATTTAACATGGAAAATTTCACAGATCTTGCGACGGATCGCGGAAACATCGATGGCAATTTCCGAGCCGATTGCAACATCGCAGCATTCTGTCGCAGATGTATGGGGACCTTAAGTGTGCCCTGATGGTGTAGCAACATATATGCACAGAGCTCAGCATACGGGCGAATTTACACATTTTTTTCCATGCATGTTTCTTAGTATCAGTATACATCAGATTTTTAAGTCTGCAGGAGGCCCAAAGTCGTCAGTGTGTCAAAGGTCTGAATGACTGCAACTGTAACTCTTGGAAATACACAGAAAAGAAAGTTCAACAACTGCAATAGAAATGAAAAAAGTAATATACAAGGGATGTCATCATCAATCCATTAGTCCATTACATAAAAATTCCTACTGAGCAGTAACTAACAGATGAATCTGAAATATCTTTATTATAATGTCATATATCCTGAGTGCTTTGTTGGTCCATTATGCACATTATTAAATAAGTGTGCAAATATTTTTTCTGAACATGAAATCCCCTATGGGCCTATGGAGTCTTTGCCACACTGTTTTTATTATCAAAGGCACCAATGTCAGTTTAATTGTTTCTGTACACTCAGGGCCTGATTCAGAGTTGGAAATAGAGTAAGATAGAGCAGGGGTTCTCAAACTCGGTCCTCAGGACCCCACACAGTGCACGTGTTCCAGGTAACCCAGCAGGTGCACATGTGTAGTAATTTCTCACTGACACATTTTAAAAGATCCACAGGTGGAGCTAATTAATTCACTTGCGATTTTGTGAGGAGACCTGGAAAACATGCACTGTTGGCGGTTCTGGGGACCGAGTTTGAGAACCTGTCCTATGAGATAGAGCAAGTAACTGTGCATCTTGCTAAAACTGCACTGCAGGTTGGGCAGATGTAAAATGTGCAGAGAGATTTAGATTAAGTAGTGGTGTGTCCAAACTGAAATGTAAATTGCAGTGTATAAAGCTGTCCAGCATTTGCAGACCCTCCAACATGACCCGTTCCATTAGGTACAAAATGCTCTGCTCCTGGACTTCCCTCTTAATTTATGATTGCAGCCACCTGTGGTGAATCACCTGTCTAATCAATTACCTAGTGCTACACAGGTGACTGCAATCATACGTTAGGTGTTAAGTCCAGGAGCAGAGTATTTTGTACCTAATGGAACGGGTCATGTTGGAGAGTAGGCATTTGTTGGCTACATGCACTTGTTGGCTACATGCAAAAGCAACCAGTATTTACCCCACATACAAAAAAAAATTTATGTACTTGCACCAGGGGCATTTCAAGAGAGTAGTCTCTGTCACAGACCTCCATCTCTCAGGTTGGCGTCCGGCAGCACACTGAGGGCCTGATTCAGACCCGCTCTCGAGCGGGTCGATGTTTAGCCACTGCGCATGTGCACGCCGATGCTGGCTCCGACGTGCGCATGCGCGAGACCCGGCTAGCGACGAGGGCTCCATCACTTTGGGTCTCGCACCAAAAGGGGGCGGCTGTCGATTTTGATCGACAGCTCGCACCATTTTGGAGGCGGGCAGGGGGGGTGACTGGCCAAACGGAGGTGTTCCCTACCGCAAGGGTCTCGTCGCAAGCCCCGATGGTCACAATGGTCGAGACCATCGCGACCATCACCTGGCCGCTCGCAATAGCTGTGGGTGGTCACCCACAGCTATGCGAGCAGGCCGGAGGCTGTACCAAAAAGAAACGCCCGGACTCAGAGCGAGCGCTCTTTTGGAGCGTCTGGCTCTGAATTAGGCCCTGAGCGCAGTGCTGCACTGATAGACTCTGGGCACCAGAGTGTGCCTAGAGTATATAACGCATGCACAGGTCACCGGGAAAATGGCCGTGGCGACCATTTTCCCTGTACTGGGTATGCGCAAAACGATGGCAAAATTACTGCACTGGCCATTTTCCAGGCATTTTTACACATGGGACTTTTATGATGTGGGACTCCAGAGAGGTAAGTATAATATGGGTGCAAGGTGTGCACACCCTGCACCCATGGCAAATACACCCCTGATTTGCACCAACTGCATTGCAGCATGGTTTGTCTAGGTACACAGTTACTTGATATTTCCTATTCTATTCCCAACTCTGAATCAGGCCCTCAGTACACAGTTAAAAGCAAAGTTGCCAAAGCAGTAAAGCAAAGTTTTTGTGCAAAACTGGCCTTATGTGCGTGCACTGAAGGCACGCCCCCGTAAAAGTGGGCATAGCCTCATGGCAAGGTGTGTGGCCTCATGTGAAATGTCATGCTCACAAACCATTCCCCCCATTTTTCGTCATGCTGGGTGCATGCCCACCACTCCAGGAGCTGATAGTCCCTCTCTCCAGTGAATATGCACAGCAAGCATGTGAATGAGTATTTTCTTACTGATATGATTTCTCTGCAACTGGGAACCTCTGAAGAAATTGATCCTCCCTGGACAGACAGTGGGCCTGATTCAGAGTTGGGAATAGAGAGAGAGATAGCACTTAACTGTGTACCTGGACAAACCATGTTGCAATGCAAGGGGTGTCAACACATATTTTTTTTTTTGCATGTAGGGTAAATACTGGCTGCTTTTACATGTGGCCCACAAATACTGCACAGCTTTATTATTACTTTACAATTTAGAGGTCAGTTTGGAAACACTCCTCCCAAATCTAAATCTCTCTGTATATTTTAAATCTGCCCCACCTGCAGTGCAGCATGGGTTCACCAAGATGATTAGTTGAGAGAGATATCTCTCTCTATTCCCAACTCTGAATCAAGCCCAGTGTCTTGAGTCGGTATTCGCTATTCATGCAGAAGATTACATGGTCTGGAAGCCTCCTATTTATGTAGCAATAAAGCCAATGTCATCATCATGCAACAGAGGTTCATCCAGATAATGCATAATAACAGAAGTTTTGGAGCAGGACAAAATGTGAGCTTCCCTTATCCCCAGCACCATCATCCTGTGTCTCACCAACGCCATCATCCTGTGTCTCCCCAGCGCCATTATCCTGTCTCTCCCCAGCGCCATTATTCTGCATCTTCCAAGTGCTATCCTCCTTCCCTAGCACATAGCAGCCCCCTCCCTAGGGGGAGATCATCATCTCCCCCTTAGCACTGAGTAAACCCCCTCTACCTCAGACAGATCATCTATTTTCCCTAGTACAGGTTGAGTCTCCCATATCCAAAATGCTTGGGACCAGAGGTATTTTGGATATTGGATTTTTCCAATAACCCGGAATTATAAACTTCTACTGTAACTGCAGAATGTGTTCCCCAGACTGTTCTCTGCATGCGCATCGCCCGGCAGAAACAGCCTGCCGCCAGGCACTTTCCCCCGCCGACCCCCCGACCCCTGCTGTGGAACGCTGGCCTCTGAAGTGACCGGAGACTAAAGAAGCCTCCGATCACTTCAGAGGCAAGCGTTCCCAGTGATGCAGTGCGCGGGTGATGTCATGACATCACAAGCGACGTGAGGAGCCTCCCCCACATGCCTGCTGGATCTAGTTAGATCCAGTCAGCGCGAGGCAACGGGAGTGGGAGCGCAAGCGGCGAGCAAGTAAAGATAAGTTCTGGGCTGGGGCTGGGATCAGGGCCAGGAAGGGTCTGGGGGCACTGTCGACGGGGCACTATTTAAGCCTGGGGCACTGCATAAGGGACCAGCCTGGGGGCACTGCATAAGTGACACTATTTAAACCTGGGGCACTGCATAAGGGGCCAGCCTGGGGGCACTGCATAAGGGACACTATTTAAACCTGGGGGCACTGCATAAGGGGCCAGCCTGGGGGCACTATTTAAGCCTGGGGGCACAACATAAGGGATCAGTCTGGGGGCACAACATAGGGGCACTACTTCAGCCTGGGGGCACTGCATAAAGGCAAAGCTAAACTACAGGGGGCAATGCATAAAGGGGACAACTACAGGGGGCACTGTATAAAGGGCACAAATACAGGGGGCACTGCATAATGGGCACTTTTGACAGAGCCAGTGGGGCAGCAGTCTGAGACCTGTCAGACTGGATTGGTAAGGGAGTTACCTCTTTTCCCTCCGCGCGCATAATTGCGAAGTACCCCACCCGGCTACTTTTTGATGCCACCCGGCTGGAAAAAATTTCTGGGGAGATCACTGCAGTACATACACAAAATTAATTTATCTTTTATAGACACCTTATACACACAGTGTAATGATAATTTTATACAATATTTTAATAATTTTGTGCAGTAAACAAAGTTTGTGTACATTGAACCATCAAAAATCAAAGGTGTTACTAACTCAGTCATGCTCACAAAAATTTCTTTATTTCAGAATATACCCTATTTCGGAATATTTGGATATGGGAGACTCAACCTGTACAGAATAGCCCCTGCCCCCTCCCTCTCAGACAGTTAGATCATTATCATCCGCTAGACTAGTACAGAATAGCCCTCCCCTAAGACAGATTTCCATCTCCCCATATCAGTCAGTACAGCTCTGCAGGCAGCCTGCCACTGTCAGTATTTAAAAAAAACCCTGAAGCAGGTGCCGATGTCAGCGCTGGCCTGACTCAGTTATCTTGCCCTGTCTGAGTCTCCCAGCCAGAACTGATTGTCTCCACTCCCTGTCCCCTCTGGAGTTAATCTAATATGGCTGGCAGGCAGCAGCTGATAGTAGCCCTGGGACTTACCTGACAGGCACAGACCCGCTCTGCCTCTGAGGTGCTGGCATGTGTGGTGCAGCTCCTTCCTGCTGGGTTGGGATTTGAAGCCTCTTCTTGCAATAGAGGTGGGCCATGGGCAGTTATACTACCAGCCAGCGGGCTTCCTGTCATGCAAGAAAGCAGTGACAGGTGATGCGATTCGGGAGACGGGGCCACAGATGACAAGCGACCCCACAGACCACCGGCCCGCTGGGAATCTTCCCGCTTAAGGTAATGGCTAATCCGTTCAGGTTTTGCCACCAGACTCGAATCTCAAAACGAGGCAAAACGTCATCCTCCCAATGTCGGATTCTCGCAGGGTTTTGGATCCTATAAAGATCCCCTCGCTCGCCGCCATTTTCATTCTGGCCATGGAGAGTGAAGAGGAAGCTAGAGAGAGCCTGTGCTGTTGTTGTCCATAGCTGCTGTGCTGTTGCTGTTGTCATAGGGGCTGGCTGCTGTTGTCTACAGAAGCTGGCTGTTGTTGTCCATAGGGGCTGGCTGCTGTTGTCCATAGGGCCTGGCTGCTGTTGCCCATAGGGGCTGGCTGTGCAGTGCTGCTGTCCATAAGGGCTGTATTATCTATAGGAGCTGTGCTGCAGACAAAAGAAGGGGGCTTCAGTGGCTCCTCTTCTGTGGCTCCTGTGTCACTGCAGACCATAAAAGGGTGCTGTGTTGGCCAGGGGCTACTATGTCCATCAGGGGTGCTCTTCACCTGCAGTGTGAAAAAATAAAAATAAAAAAGTGGTTTTTTTTCTGTGTGTGTGCGCATTAGCCGCAGTTATCAACAACATAGATGCGCCAAGCGTGCTGCCTGTGTTGTTAATAAAGGGACTGCTGCCTTGTTCAGGGGTGCTCTCCCCCCCAAGCGCAAAACAAAAAATATTAATAAGTGTTTTTGTGTGTTTGTGCACGTAAACCACACTTATCAGCAATGTAGCTGTACAAGGGCGCTGTCTGTGTCATTTATCAAGGGGCTCCTGCCAAAAAGAATCAATAAAAGTGTTTTTTTTTCTGTGTGTGTGCGCGTGTTAGCTGCACTTTTCAACAACGTAGTTGCACCAAGCGTGTTGCCTGTGTCGTTAATCAAGGGGCTGCTTCCTTGGTCAGGGGTGCTCTTTACCCCCAAGTGCAAAAAATATATATATTAATAAGTGGTTTCTTTTCTGTGTGTGTGCATGTTAGCCACACTTATCAGCAATGTAGCTGCGCAGGGGTGCTGCCTGTGTCATTTATTAAGGGGCTGCTGCCTCGTTCAGGGGTGCTCTTCCCCAGTTATAAAAAAAAATGTTTGTGGTTGTGTGCGTTAGCCACAACTTAGCTGCGCTATAATTGCTTGGTGACACTGCTGCAAGACTGCAGTGAGTATGGAGGACAGTCACATGATAGGAGAGCAGGAACCACATACCAGTCTTGTAGCTGCTGGCAGCAGTCATGATGACGATGCAAGGCCATCAACGTCATCTATGAAGGCCAATGCCCCAAGGCTTAAGTCAGGCCATGTAAAATCAACTTTTACCCTGTTAAAGAAAAAAAATCTAAAGCTAAGTTAGCTTTAGAGAAACAAAAAATTGGCAATATGCCATTCACTAAACGAAGTGGCAAGGAAAGGATAAGGCCTTGGCCTTTATTTATGACTGGTGGTTCTAGTTAATATGATTTAAGCCCTTCTGCTTGTGGTAGACATAAAAGAAAAAAAAAATTGTTAAGACGAGTAAGACGCCGGAACCAACTGTGCTCCGAAAAATCACAAATCCTCGAGTAGAGTGCAAGTGTGTCCATAGTTGCCATGTGTGAGCCTGACCTTTCAAATAGTGTACTTAAAGAGGATCCTCCTTCCAACATTTGTGTGCCATCTGTAAACATGGGGAAGGGTAGTCAACATATTGCTGATATAGAAATCGAGAATGCTTATGTGGAATTGCACCATGAGGATGATATTCCTGTAGTAATTGGTGCTGCCGCTAATAAGGATGATGAAGATGTTGCTGATGAGGATGTTGATGCCGAGGAGGAAGTTGTTTGTGCAAATCAGGCAACAGTTGTTGCCCATGGTATGAAAAAGCCCATTGTCATACCGGGGTAAAAGTAAAAAAAATCCACCTCTCATGTGTGGAATTATTTCCACCCAAATCTGGACAACAACTGTCAAGCCATCTGTACCCTTTGCAAAGCAAGAGTGAGTAGAGGTAAGGACCTTGACCATCTAGGAACCTCCTCCCTCTTGCGTCACTTGCAGAGCATTCAACAAAAGTGTTTGCAAAATGTAGACAGTTTGGATAACAAAAATGTAATAACGAGCAGTCCAGTGTCACCTAACTGCTCCCTCCTCTCTGTTACATCCAAGTGCCTGCGATCTCCACCACCAACACCTGCATCATCAACATCCTCAATCTTCATCAGAAGTAGCCCTGCATCCAATTTACAAAGAAGAATGACTGACTCATCTCCTATCTGTGATTCCTCAGAAGGATGCTTGACTGCTATGCCTGTTGCTGCTGCTGTTGCTGTGGGTGGCTCTTCATCCCAGAAGGGGACCAGGAGGAAGACTACTTGCAGTACTTTAACAATACAATTGACTGTCAAACAATCCTTTGCAAGGGGGAGCAAATATGACAGCAGTCACCCAGTTGCACAGCGGATTACTGATGCCATAACAGCTATGCTGATATTAGATGTGTGTTCATTAGCTGCCATTAATGCAGTGGGTTTTAGATAGTTAATTGAGGTCCTGTGTCCCTGCTACCAGGTCCTTCTAGATTCGACTTCACTAGAACAGCAATTCCAAGTCTGTTAAAGGACATTAAAAAAAACCTTATTAATGTCCTCCGAAATGCCGTTGTACCCACTGTCCACTTGACCACTGATATGTGGACAAGCGGGACAGGGCAGACTAAGGATTACATGACTGTGACAGCCCACTGGATAGGTGCATTGCCTACAATGGTGCAAACAGCAAAAGCAGCATCTAACAAATGTCAGCTCATTCAGAGGCAGGCTATTTTGTGCATCACTGGTTTCACTAAGAGGTATACTGTGGAAAACCTCTTAAGAAAAGTCAATGATATCATTGCAAAATGGCTTACCCCGCTTGCACTCTCCTCGGGATTTGTGATTTCTGACAATGCCACCAATATTGTGAGAACATTACATCTGGGCGAATTCCAGCACGTCCCATGTTTTGCTCACACAATTAATTTGGTGGTGCAACAGTTTTTAAAAAATGATAGGGGTGTACAGGATATGCTCTCGGTGGCCCAAAAAATGTCCAGACATTTTAGACATTCGGCGACTGCATATCGAAGATTGCAGCACCAGCAAGTACTGTTGAATTTGCCCTGCCTTCAGCAGAAGCAAGAGGTACTAACTAGGTGGAATTCTACCCTCTATATGCTTCAGCAGATGGAGGAGCAGCAAAAGGCCATCCAGGGCTACACAACTGGAATGCACCTCAAGCACAGTGGAGAATCATTTCCATGTTGTGCAAGGTTCTCAAACCCTTTGAACTTGCCACATGTGAAGTTAGTACAGACACTGCCAGCTTGAATCAGGTCATTTCCCACATCACACTGTTGCAAAAACAGCTAGAGAAACTGAAGAAAGAGCTGAAATGGAGCGATTACGCAAAGTATGTCGGACTTGTGGATCAAGCCCCTGGTTCACTTTGCCAGGATCCAAGGATCGTCAATCTCTTGAAATCCAATTTTGGCGACCATACTTGATCATAGGATTAAGTCATACATTGTGTCTTTTTTTATTCCAACGGACATACTGTATATCTGAAAAGATGCAAAGAGCTATTGGGGAAAAAATTGGCAGCTCAAGCGGCACGTAACACAGCATCATCTCCTTCAGTTTCTGATGCTGCCAGGAAAAAAATACATTTTAGTAAGAGACGCACTGCTGGTGGTGATGCAGATCATTCAGCAAAATCTGATGATGACATCTGGTCGGGTCTGAAAGAACTGCCTACAATTACTGACATGTCTACCGTGACTTCTTTCTGATACGCTAACCATTCAGAGGATGGTTGATGACTATTTTAGGGATAACATCCAAATAGGCATATCAGAATGTCCGTTTCACTACTGGCAGGAAAAAGAGGCAATTTGAAAGCCCTTACACAAACTGGCTTTGCTTTATTTAAGTTGCCCACCCTCCAGTGTGTACACCGAAAGACCTCTCAGCGCAGCCGGGAACCTTGTCAGCAATTGGCATAGGAGGTTACTTTCCCAAAATGTGGAAAAGATGATGTTCATTAAAATGAATTACAAGTTCCACGAAAAAGACCTTTACCAGCAATTCGCTCAACAAAATACAGAGGCGCCTGTAATTATGGATTCCAGCAGGGACTAATTCATATTGTGTGAAGAAGAGGATGTACACACTGATGGGGATAATGATGACAATGACGATGACAACATCTGATCCATCTTACCTATATTGTAAAGCCAGTTTGTGTATGGAGATCATTGCCACCAATGCCCACTGTGCATTGGCAGCTTGGATAATTTCTGCCAATGTCCACTGCACATTGGCAGCTTGTTTTGTGGGGGCCCAAACAAACCAATAATTTCAGCCAGAAGTGGCAGTCCCTGTCACTGAACTGCATGTCCTGTATACTTAAGGGTGGGTGGGAGGGCCCAAGGACAATTCCATCTTGCACCTCTTTTCTTAGCAATTCTGCCTGATATTTTTAATTTTATAGTTTCTGAAACTGCCATTCTGTCGACCACTGCAGTGCCACTCTGTGACATGTTTAAAGCTGAACTGCCACATGTTAGTGCCATCTACTGCTGTCGCTTAGCTTAGTCAGCCAGCTAGTTGGATGCAACCTTTTGGCCTAAACTGGATGAAATCAATATTGTGAGCTGTGAGGTGGTCAATATATACTAGAAATTACTGGACATATATGTTATTGAGGTTAATATTACTGTAGGAACAACAAAAGGCCCAATTTATGTGATTTTAGCTGTTATGATTTTTTTGAAAAAAATCCAGATCCAAAACCAAAACACGCAAGGGTCCAGATCCAGAACATGAGGTAGATCCAGATCCAAACTCAAAACACGGGGGGTCACGCACACCTCTAATATATATATATATATATATATATATATATATATATTAGAGATGTGCGCCCACCCCCGTGTTTTGGTTTTGGATCTATATCTCCTCTGGTTTTGGATCTGGATTGCTTTTGACAAAACCACTCTTGCGCGATTTGTTTTTGGTTTTGGATCTGTATTTTTTTTCTAAAAATAAATCATAGAAACAGCTAAAATCACATAATTTTGGCCTGTTTTTGTTCCTACAGTATTATTAACCTGAATATCATTTATTTGCACTCGTTTCCAGTCAATTTTGACCACCTCACAGCTCACAATAATGTTTTCATCCAGTTTAGGCCCAGAATTTGCACCAAGCTAGCTGGCTGACTAAGCTAAGTGGCTGCAGTGGGCGGCACAAAACACGTGGCAGTTCAACTTCCAACATGGCACAACAGGAAACAATTGTTTTTATTATTCAAGAGGCCTGAGGGAGTTGGAGTATGTATGTAGTTGAAGGCAGGGACAGGAAGGGTTGATTGGTAGCAAATTTTATTTAATTTTTTGATTCCGAAGTAAATTCATAAGGAAGAAGGGGAGGGGAGGCATTTACAAAAATATTTTACTCATTCACATCAGTCCTTGCCCCAGAAGAATCCATGAGCGCCATGCCTGCTGCTGGGAGTGGATTTTCTTCCCGGAAGAGGACCAGGAAGACTTCTAGTAGCTCTTTCCAAAACAATTGACTGTTAAATAATCCTTTGCAAAGATTCCACTTGAAAAGCATTTCCCAACCTGTACAGGTACATTAAAAAAACATACACTGTAGTTAGTTAATGGCCAGTTAATGGCCTCCAAACTGCCATTGAACTTACTGTCCACTTTACCAGCACAGATGGACAAGCGGAACAAAGCAAATGCAAGATTTTAGATTTAAGGTCTTACATTGTGTCTTTCTTGAGAATCCTGAGTCTGCTTCCAGGAATGGATTTTCATCCCAGAAGGGGACCAGGAAGAGTGCTTTCCAAAACAATTAACTGTTAAATAATCCTTTTCAAAGATTCCTTCTCAACCTGTGCAGGTACATAAAAAAAACATAGTTAGTGGCCTTCAAACTGCCATTGTACCCACTGTCCACTTAACCAGCACAGATATGTGGACAAGCAGACAGAGCAAATGCAAGATTTCAGATTTAAGTCTTATGTTGTGTCTTTCTTGAGAATCCTTGAGCACCATGCCTGCTGCTGGGAGTGGATTTTCATTCCATCTGAAGAGATGTAAAGAGTTGTTGATAAGCAAATTGTCAGCTGAAGTGGCACATAACGCAGCTTCTCCTTTCTCTGGCAAGTGCATCCGTTGAGAAAAAAACAACTTTCAAAACACCCACTGGTTATGCAGTTGAGTCAACACAACCAAGTATTGACATCTGGTCGGGTCAGAAGAATTGCCTACAATTAATGACATCTCTGCTGTGACTTCATCTGATATGGTCACAAAGAATGGTTGAGGACTATTTAAAAAATTTTAATGATAGCATCCAAATAGGCATGTCAAACAGTCCGTTTGACTACTGGCAGGAAAAAAAGGTAATTTGGAGGCCCTTGCACAAACTGGATTTGCTTTACTTGAGCTGTCCACCCTCCAGTGTGTACTCAAAAAGAGTTTTCAGCACAGCCAGGAACCTTGTCAGTGTTCGGCCTATGAGACTACTTCCCCAAAATGTGGAAAAGATGATGTCCATCAAAATGAACTACAAATTCTATGAGAAAGACCTTTACCGTCAATTACGTGCAAAAATTACAGAGGCATCTGTAATGGTGGATTCCAGCGGGGACAAATTAATATTGTATGAAGAAGATGATGTATACATCACCCAAGATTCTACCAGCACCCAAGCCTATATCGTCATCCCATCCTGTGTTGTGTATAAATTACAGCTGCGCTCTCTATTAGATTGGGGATTCATTGTCCACTTTGTGAGCTCAATTTTAGTCCATATCACCATACCCCCTACACATCTTCTGACCTGGGCTACAGGAGGAGGAGCTGCACTCTATAATATGGTTGCATGGAGTTGCCCCTCTGACTCACTCAAATTCAGGTAGAGGGGCCATGGGTAGGGAGTAGGGACACTATAATCAGAGAACACAGTTTTAGCTGCTTTATTTTATTTTTTAAACCATATCCTCTATTTTCACCTTTTGAAAATATGTTTATGTGAATCTCAACTCAGGCGTTTGTGATGTTATTATGTTTAATATATTATGCACGTTATTTAGCACTTTGTCTTGTAGTCCGCATGTAGACTAATCATTTATTCATGATTGAGGAAAGAAGTGAAAAGTTGCATTCTTGCTAACTTTGTGTTATTACATTGTAAAATTGTGTAGTTTCCACTTACAGTGTCACAAGATTTTTTTTATGAATAAAATAACACACTACACTATCACTTACAGTGTGACAATATTTTTTACGAATACACCGCATTTCCACTTACAGCGTGACAATATATTTTACGAATTCACTGCCTTTTCAACTTACAGTGTGACCATATTTTTTATGAATACACTGCCTTTTCCACTGACAGTGTGACAATATTTTTTCCAAATACACTGCGTTTTGCACTTACAGTGTGACAATATTTTTTACAAATACACTGCCTTTTCCACTTACAGTGTGACAATATTTTTTATGAATACACTGCGTTTTGCACTTACAGTGTGACAATATTTTTTACGAATACACTGCGTATCCACTAACTGTGTCCACTAACACAACAACCCCCGACACAGCAGCCCCTTGTGGATGAAGCAGCAGTCCCTCGATGGATGTAGCAGCAGCCCGTGGATGGACACAGCAGCCCCTCTTGGATGAAACAGCAGCCCCTCATGGATGAAACAGCAAACCCTCGTGGATGAAACAGCAGCCCCCCTTCATGAATACACTGCATTTTGCACTTGCAGTGTGACAATATTTTTTATGAATACACTGCGTTTCCACTTAGTGTGACAATAATTTTTACAAATACACTGCGTTTTCCACTTAGTGTGACAATATTTTTTATGAATATACTGCGTTTTGCACTTACAGTGACAATATTTTTTATGAATAAATTTTCCACTTAAAGTGTGACAATATTTTACGAATACACTGCGTTTTGCACTTACAGTGTGACAATATTTTTTACGAATACACTGCGTTTCCATTTAGTGTCACAATATTTTTTACGAATACACTGCCTTTTCCACTTACAGTGTGACAATATTTTTTACGAATACACCGCGTTTACAGTTAGTATCACAATATTTTTACGAATACACTGCATTTCCACTTACAGTGTGACAATATATTTTATGAACACACTGCCTTTTCCACTTACAGTGTGACAATATTTTTTACGAATACACTACATTTCCATTTAGTGTCACAATATTTTTACGAATACACTGCGTTTTGCACTTACAGTGTGACAATATTTTTTACGAATACACTGCGTTTCCACTTAGTGTGACAATATTTTTTACGAATACACTGCCTTTTACACTTACAGTGTGACAATATTTTTATGAATACACTGCGTATCCATTAACAGTGTCCACAACCCCTGACACAGCAGCCCCTTGTGGATGAAGCAGCAGTCCCTCGATGGATGCAGCAGCAGCCCTTGGATGGACACAGCAGCCCCTCTTGGATGAAACAGCAACCCCTCGTGGATGAAACAGCAGCCCCTCGTAGATGAAACAGCAGCCCTGACAGCCTGGGATCCAGCAAGCAAATGGCACTGATCACTGTGGGGATGGACTTTTATACAATCCAAAACCAGTGAGAATCCAACACAGCGGGATGATGACGTTTTTTCTCGCTTTGAGATCCGAGACAGGTGGGATAACCCGAGCCAGACTCGGATCTCACCTCGGATCTGTAAGTTTGGGTGGGTCCGGTTCTCTGAGAACCGGACCCGCTCATCTCTAATATATATATATATATATATATATATATATATATGTTAGGGGTGAGCGGGTTCGGATTTCTGAAATCCGAACCACCCGAGCCCCCCCGATCCGAGTCAGGCTCGACTTTTCCCGCCTGACGGATCTGAAATCGAGGCAAAACGTCATCATCCCGCCTTCAGAGTCTCGCGGGTTTTGGATCCTATATAAGGTACCCGCGTCGGCGCCATTTTCTCACTTGGCTGTGGACAGTGAAGAGGGAGGGTGGGAGTTAGGGCTGGCTGGGCTGTGTAGTGTAGTGTAGTGTAGTGCAGAGTAGTGTTGTGCTGTGCTGCGCTGTGCTGCTGTTGTCCACTACTTCAAAGTCCATAGGGGCCGGCTGTGTTGTGCTGTGCTGCTGTTGTTAATAGGGGCTGTGTCCACTACTTCAAAGTCCAAAGGGGCTGGCTGGACTGTGTTGTGCAGTCTGTTCTCCATAGGGGCTGTGTCCACTCCAAAGTCCTGTGCAGTGTCCCAGACCTAAAGGGGTGCTGTAGTGTTGTCCAGGGGGTGCTCTGTCCATCAGGGGTGCTCCCCCCAAGTGCTAAAAAAATAATATTTTTTGTGTGTTTGTGAATTGTGTGCGCAGTAGCCGCACGTGCATCAACAAAGTAGTGCCAAGCGTGCGCCTGTGTCATAAGTAAAGGGCCGGCTGGCTTGACCGTTAAAGGGTGCTGTAACTCCCAAAGTACACACCAGTCCAAATCAAAAAAAAAATTATTTTCTGTGTTTGTGAATTGTGTGCGCAGTAGCCGCACGTGCATCAACAAAGTAGTGCCAAGCGTGCGCCTGTGTCATAAGTAAAGGGCCAGCTGGCTTGACCGTTAAAGGGTGCTGTAACCCCCAAAGTACACTCCAAACCAAAAAAAAAAATATTTTCTGTGTTTGTGAATTGTGTGCGCAGTAGCCGCACGTGCATCAACAAAGTAGTGCCAAGCGTGCGCCTGTGTCATAAGTAAAGGGCCGGCTGGCTTGACCGTTAAAGGGTGCTGTAACCCCCAAAGTACACTCCAGTCCAAACCAAAAAAAAAAATTTTTCTGTGTTTGTGAATTGTGTGCGCAGTAGCCGCACGTGCATCAACAAAGTAGTGCCAAGCGTGCGCCTGTGTCATAAGAAAAGGGCCGGCTGGCTTGACCGTTAAAGGGTGCTGTAACCCCCAAAGTACACTCCAAACCAAAAAAAAAATATTTTCTGTGTTTGTGAATTGTGTGCGCAGTAGCCGCACGTGCATCAACAAAGTAGTGCCAAGCGTGCGCCTGTGTCATAAGTAAAGGGCCGGCTAGCTTGACCGTTAAAGGGTGCTGTAACCCCCAAAGTACACTCCAAACCAAATACCAAAATATTTTTTCTGTGTTTGTGAATTGTGTGCGCAGTAGCCGCACGTGCATCAACAAAGTAGTGCCAAGCGTGCACCTGTGTCATAAGTAAAGGGCCGGCTGGCTTGACCGTTAAAGGGTGCTGTAACCCCCAAAGTACACTCCAAACCAAATAACAAAATATTTTTTCTGTGTTTGTGAATTGTGTGCGCAGTAGCCGCACGTGCATCAACAAAGTAGTGCCAAGGGTGCGCCTGTGTCATAAGTAAAGGGCCGGCTGGCTTGACCGTTAAAGGGTGCTGTAACCCCCAAAGTACACTCCAAACCAAATAACAAAATATTTGTTCTGTGTTTGTGAATTGTGTGCGCAGTAGCCGCACGTGCATCAACAAAGTAGTGCCAAGCGTGCGCCTGTGTCATAAGTAAAGGGCCGGCTGGCTTGACCGTTAAAGGGTGCTGTAACCCCCAAAGTACACTCCAGTCCAAACCAAAAAAAAAATTATTTTCTGTGTTTGTGAATTGTGTGCACTGTGGCTGCACGTGCATCAACAAAGGAGCAGCGCCAAGCGTGCGCCTGTGTCCCATAAGTAAAGAGCCGGCTGGCTCATTTCTTAAAGGGTGGTGTAACCCACAAAGTGCACTACTCTCCAGCAAAAATAAAAAAATATTTTCTGTGTTTGTGTGCGCTTTAGCCGCACGTATATATCAATATAACATAAATGGAGGACCAAACTTTCTCCGATAAAAATAAAATAGGGAAAGATCAAGAACCACTTCCACCTAATGCTGTTGCTGCTGCTGGGAGTTGTTCATCATCCCAGAGAGGAAGTAGGAACATCTCTACTTTTACTAAACAATTGACCCTCCAACAGTCCCTAGCGATGAGGATGAAGTACGACAGCAGTCATCCTGAAGCAAAACGTATAACTGAGGCCTTGACTGCTATGTTGGTGTTAGACATGCGCTTGCGGTATCCGCCATTAGTGCAGTGGGATTTAGACAATTGATGGAGGTAGTGTGTCCCCAGTTCCAAATCCCGTCTAGATTCCACCTGCATCCTCAAAGCAGCAGCGACAAGCATGCGTCTGTCTGTTAAAGGATGGTGTAACCCTCAAAGTGCGCTCCAAAAACAATAAAAATATTCTTTTTTTTTCTGTCTTTGTGAAATGTGTGGGCTGTAGCCGCTCCTGCTTCCTTAAAGCAGCAGCGACAAGCGTACGTCTGTCTGTTAAAGGGTGGTGACACCCTCAAAGTGTGCTACACAAACAATAAAAATATTGTTCTTTTTTTTTCTGTCTTTGTGAAATGTGTGGGCTGTAGCCGCACCTGCATCCTTAAAGCAGCAGCGACAAGCGTGCGTCTGTCTGTTAAAGGGTGGTGACACCCTCAAAGTGTGCTACACAAACAATAAAAATATTGTTCTTTTTTTTTCTGTCTTTGTGAATTGTGTGGGCTGTAGCCGCACTTGCATCCTCAAAGCAGCAGCGACAAGCGTGCGTCTGTCTGTTAAAGGGTGGTGTAACTCTCAAAGTGCTCCAAAAAATAAAAAACTATTTTTTTTATGTGTTTGTGACTTGTGTGCGATGTAGCCGCACTTGCATCCTCAAAGCAGCAGCGACAAGCGTGCGTCTGTCTGTTAAAGGGTGCTGACACCCTCAAAGTGTGCAACACAAACAATAAAAATATTCTTCTTTTTTTTTCTGTCTTTGTGAATTGTGTGGGCTGTAGCTGCACTTGCATCCTCAAAGCAGCAGCGACAAGCGTGCGTCTGTCTGTTAAAGGGTGGTGACACCCTCAAAGTGAGCTACACAAACAATAAAAATATTCTTCTTTTTTTTTCTGTCTTTGTGAATTGTGTGGGCTGTAGCTGCACTTGCATCCACAAAGCAGCAGCGACAAGCGTGCGTCTGTCTGTTAAAGGGTGGTGACACCCTCACAGTGTGCTACACAAACAATAAAAATATTGTTCTTTTTTTTCTGTCTTTGTGAAATGTGTGGGCTGTAGCCGCACCTGCATCCTTAAAGCAGCAGCGACAAGCGTGCGTCTGTCTGTTAAAGGGTGGTGACACCCTCAAAATGTGCTACACAAACAATAAAAATATTGTTCTTTTCTTTCTGTCTTTGTGAAATGTGTGGGCTGTAGCCGCACCTGCCTCCTTAAAGCAGCAGTGACAAGCGTGCGTCTGTCTTTTAAAGGGTGGTGACACCCTCAAAGTGTGCTACACAAACAATAAAAATATTGTTCTTTTTTTTTCTGTCTTTGTGAAATGTGTGGGCTGTAGCCGCACCTGCATCCTTAAAGCAGCAGCGACAAGCGTGCGTCTGTACGTTAAAGGGTGGTGACACCCTCAAAGTGTGCTACACAAACAATAAAAATATTCTTCTTTTTTTTTCTGTCTTTGTGATTAGTGTGGGCTGTAGCCGCACTTGCATCCTCAAAGCAGCAGCGACAAGCGTGCGTCTGTCTGTTAAAGGGTGGTGACACCCTCAAAGTGTGCTACACAAACAATAAAAATATTGTTCTTTTTTTTTCTGTCTTTGTGAAATGTGTGGGCTGTAGCCACACCTGCATCCTTAAAGCAGCAGCGACAAGCGTGCATCTGTCTGTTAAAGGGTGGTGACACCCTCAAAGTGTGCTACACAAACAATAAAAATATTGTACTTTTTTTTTCTGTCTTTGTGAATTGTGTGGGCTGTAGCCGCACTTGCATCCTCAAAGCAGCAGCGACAAGCGTACGTCTGTCTGTTAAAGGGTGGTGACACCCTCAAAGTGTGCTACACAAACAATAAAAATATTGTTCTTTTTTTTTCTGTCTTTGTGAATTGTGTGGGCTGTAGCCGCACTTGCATCCTCAAAGCAGCAGCGACAAGTGTTTGTCTGTCTGTTAAAGGGTGGTGACACCCTCAAAGTGTGCTACACAAACAATAAAAATATTGTTCTTTTTTTTTCTGTCTTTGTGAATTGTGTGGGCTGTAGCCGCTCTTGCATCCTCAAAGCAGCAGCGACAAGCGTGCGTCTGTCTGTTAAAGGGTGGTGTAACTCTCAAAGTGCTCCAAAAAATAAAAAACTATTTTTTTAATGTGTTTGTGACTTGTGTGGGATGTAGCCGCACTTGCATCCTCAAAGCAGCAGTGACAAGCGTGCATCTGTCTGTTAAAAGGTGGTGACACCCTCAAAGTGTGCTACACAAACAATAAAAATATTCTTCTTTTTTTTTCTGTCTTTGTGAATTGTGTGGGCTGTAGCTGCACTTGCATCCTCAAAGCAGCAGCGACAAGCGTGCGTCTGTTAAAGGGTGGTGACACCCTCAAAGTGTGCTACACAAACAATAAAAATATTCTTCTTTTTTCTGTCTTTGTGAATTGTGTGGGCTGTAGCCGCACTTGCATCCTCAAAGCAGCAGCGACAAGCGTGCGTCTGTCTGTTAAAGGATTACATCGGTGACAGCATCCAAGTAGGCATGTCAGACAGTCCGTACCTGTACTGGCAGGAAAAAGAAGCAATTTGGAGGTCCCTGTACAAACTGGCTCTATTTTACCTGAGTTGCCCCCCTCCAGTGTGTACTCCGAAAGAGTGTTTAGTGCAGCCGGGAACCTTGTCAGCGAAAGGCGTAGGAGGTTGCTTCCACAAAATGTGGAGAAGATGATGTTCATAAAATGAATTATCAACTCTTCCAGGGAGACCAGCCTCCAGAACGTACAGAGGGACCTGTGGTTGTGGATTCCAGCGGGGACGAATTAATACTCTGTGAGGATGAGGATGTACACAACACTGAAGAGGGTGAGGAATCGGTGGATGAGGAGGATGAGGACGACATCTTGCCTCCGTAGAGCCAGTTTGTGCAGGGACAGATTAATTGCCAGCTTGTTTTGTGGGGGCCCAAACGAACCAATCATTTCAGCCACAGTCGTGTGGCAGACCCTGGCGCTGAAATGTTTGGTTTGTTAAAGTGTGCATGTCCTGTTTATACAACATAAGGTTGGGTGGGAGGGCCCAAGGACAATTCCATCTTGCACCTCTTTTTTTTCTTTGCATTATGTATAGTTTGGGGCCTAGTTTTTCAAACTGCCATCCTGTCTGCCACTGCAGTGCCACTCCTAGATGGACCACGTGTTTGTGCCGCCCACTCGTATCTCTTAGCATAGTCATCCAGCTACCTCGGTGCAACCTTTTGGACATAAAAACACTATTGTGAGGTGTGAGGTGTTCAGAATAGACTGGAAATGAGTGGAAATTAAGGTTATTGAGGTTAATAATAGCATAGGAGCAGAAAAACCCACAAATTCTGTGATTTTAGCTGTTTTTATGCTTTTTTTCAAAAAAATACAGCTCCAAAACACAAAACCCAGAACCCAAAACACGGAAGGGTGGTTTTGGCAAAACCAATCCAGATCCAAAACACAAAGAAAGATCCAGATCCAAAACCAAAACACAAAACACGAAAAGTGGCCGGTGCACACCCCTAATATATGTACATTACATTATATTGCAAGTCTTTGCAAAATGGTGACCCTAAAGCAGCAGTGACAAGCGTGCATCTGTCTGTTAAAGGGTGGTGACACCCTCAAAGTGTGCTACACAAACAATAAAAATATTGTTCTTTTTTTTTCTGTCTTTGTGAATTGTGTGGGCTGTAGCCGCACTTGCACCCTCAAAGCAGCAGCGACAAGTGTGCGTCTGTCTGTTAAAGGGTGGTGACACCCTCAAAGTGTGCTACACAAACAATAAAAATATTGTTCTTTTTTTTTCTGTCTTTGTGAATTGTGTGGGCTGTAGCCGCACCTGCATCCTTAAAGCAGCAGCGACAAGCGTGCGTCTGTCTGTTAAAGGGTGGTGACACCCTCAAAGTGTGCTACACAAACAATAAAAATATTGTTCTTTTTTTTTCTGTCTTTGTGAATTGTGTGGGCTGTAGCCGCACGTGCATCCTCAAAGCAGCAGCGACAAGCGTACGTCTGTCTGTTAAAGGGTGGTGACACCCTCAAAGTGTGCTACACAAACAATAAAAATATTGTTCTTTTTTTTTCTGTCTTTGTGAATTGTATGGGCTGTAGCCGCACTTGCATCCTCAAAGCAGCAGCGACAAGCGTGCGTCTGTCTGTTAAAGGGTGGTGACACCCTCAAAGTGTGCTACACAAACAATAAAAATATTGTTCTTTTTTTTTCTGTCTTTGTGAATTGTGTGGGCTGTAGCCGCACTTGCATCCTCAAAGCAGCAGCGACAAGCGTGCGTCTGTCTGTTAAAGGGTGGTGTAACTCTCAAAGTGCTCCAAAAAATAAAAAACTATTTTTTTAATGTGTTTGTGACTTGTGTGGGATTTAGCCGCACTTGCATCCTCAAAGCAGCAGCGACAAGCGTGCATCTGTCTGTTAAAGGGTGGTGACACCCTCAAAGTGTGCTACACAAACAATAAAAATATTCTTCTTTTTTTTTCTGTCTTTGTGAATTGTGTGGGCTGTAGCTGCACTTGCATCCTCAAAGCAGCAGCGACAAGCGTGCGTCTGTTAAAGGGTGGTGACACCCTCAAAGTGTGCTACACAAACAATAAAAATATTCTTCTTTTTTCTGTCTTTGTGAATTGTGTGGGCTGTAGCCGCACTTGCACCCTCAAAGCAGCAGCGACAAGCGTGCGTCTGTCTGTTAAAGGGTGGTGACACCCTCAAAGTGTGCTACACAAACAATAAAAATATTGTTCTTTTTTTTTCTGTCTTTGTGAATTGTGTGGGCTGTAGCCGCACCTGCATCCTTAAAGCAGCAGCGACAAGCGTGCGTCTGTCTGTTAAAGGGTGGTGACACCCTCAAAGTGTGCTACACAAACAATAAAAATATTGTTCTTTTTTTTTCTGTCTTTGTGAATTGTGTGGGCTGTAGCCGCACGTGCATCCTCAAAGCAGCAGCGACAAGCGTACGTCTGTCTGTTAAAGGGTGGTGATACCCTCAAAGTGTGCTACACAAACAATAAAAATATTGTTCTTTTTTTTTCTGTCTTTGTGAATTGTATGGGCTGTAGCCGCACTTGCATCCTCAAAGCAGCAGCGACAAGCGTGCGTCTGTCTGTTAAAGGGTGGTGACACCCTCAAAGTGTGCTACACAAACAATAAAAATATTGTTCTTTTTTTTTCTGTCTTTGTGAATTGTGTGGGCTGTAGCCGCACTTGCATCCTCAAAGCAGCAGCGACAAGCGTGCATCTGTCTGTTAAAGGGTGGTGTAACTCTCAAAGTGCTCCAAAAAATAAAAAACTATTTTTTTAATGTGTTTGTGACTTGTGTGGGATTTAGCCGCACTTGCATCCTCAAAGCAGCAGCGACAAGCGTGCATCTGTCTGTTAAAGGGTGGTGACACCCTCAAAGTGTGCTACACAAACAATAAAAATATTCTTCTTTTTTTTTCTGTCTTTGTGAATTGTGTGGGCTGTAGCTGCACTTGCATCCTCAAAGCAGCAGCGACAAGCGTGCGTCTGTTAAAGGGTGGTGACACCCTCAAAGTGTGCTACACAAACAATAAAAATATTCTTCTTTTTTCTGTCTTTGTGAATTGTGTGGGCTGTAGCCGCACTTGCATCATCAAAGCAGCAGCGACAAGCGTGCGTCTGTCTGTTAAAGGATTACATCGGTGACAGCATCCAAGTAGGCATGTCAGACAGTCCGTACCTGTACTGGCAGGAAAAAGAAGCAATTTGGAGGTCCCTGTACAAACTGGCTCTATTTTACCTGAGTTGCCCCCCCTCCAGTGTGTACTCCTAAAGAGTGTTTAGAGCAGCCGGGAACCTTGTCAGCGAAAGGCGTAAGGGGTTGCTTCCACAAAATGTGGAGAAGATGATGTTCATAAAATGAATTATCAACTCTTCCAGGGAGACCAGCCTCCAGAACGTACAGAGGGACCTGTGGTTGTGGATTCCAGTGGGGACGAATTAATACTCTGTGAGGATGAGGATGTACACAACACTGAAGAGGGTGAGGAATCGGTGGATGAGGAGGATGAGGACGACATCTTGCCTCCGTAGAGCCAGTTTGTGCAGGGACAGATTAATTGCTAGCTTGTTTTGTGGGGGCCCAAACGAACCAATCATTTCAGCCACAGTCGTGTGGCAGACCCTGGCGCTGAAATGTTTGGTTTGTTAAAGTGTGCATGTCCTGTTTATACAACATAAGGGTGGGTGGGAGGGCCCAAGGACAATTCCATCTTGCACCTCTTTTTTTTCTTTGCATTATGTATAGTTTGGGGCCTAGTTTTTCAAACTGCCATCCTGTCTGCCACTGCAGTGCCACTCCTAGATGGACCACGTGTTTGTGCCGCCCACTCGTATCTCTTAGCATAGTCATCCAGCTACCTCGGTGCAACCTTTTGGACATAAAAACACTATTGTGAGGTGTGAGGTGTTCAGAATAGACTGGAATTGAGTGGAAATTAAGGTTATTGAGGTTAATAATAGCATAGGAGCAGAAAAACCCACAAATTCTGTGATTTTAGCTGTTTTTATGCTTTTTTAAAAAAAAATACAGATCCAAAACACAAAACCCAGAACCCAAAACACGGAAGGGTGGTTTTGGCAAAACCAATCCAGATCCAAAACACAAAGAAAGATCCAGATCCAAAACCAAAACACAAAACACGAAAAGTGGCCGGTGCACACCCCTAATATATGTACATTATATTATATTGCAAGTCTTTGTAAATGGTGACCCTAGTACAAGACTGGCTCTAAACTATGTGGAACATTGAGAAGCTGAAGGACACAATTTATGTCTAAATTGCAGACCGATATTCAGAGCCAAAGGTCTCTTAAGATGCCTGCAATTTATTCATAATATGTAAAATGTGTATTTGTAGTAAGATACGCTAATAGCGTAAGATCATAGTTCTATAAGTGGTGATTTCCCACTGTCTGACTTCAGACAATGGGACATCCCTACTGTACAAATAGAAGTGATGCTATGCTTATGCCTGATTTGCTTTGTGGCCAGGGGCGCTGAGATGGTGGGGCCGGTACTAGTTACATAGGCTTGGGCCACTTGGAGGGGTCCAGTTGGAACCCAGGTCAGCTGTTGAGGGGACAAATGTCCCTCTTTGCAGTGTGAAAAGTGTTTCACTTTTTTTTTGCGAGTGGGAGTGGCCATGCACCTTCAGTAGCTGGGCCCTGTGAATGTCTCTGTTTGCAGCTCTATAAGGATCACGTTTTCATTTTATACAGGCCCTAGTGGGTATGTTGGCACTTTTAGTAATACAATAACTTGGGGTGAGCGGGTTCGGATTTCTGAAATCCGAACCCCCCCGAGACCCCCGATCCGAGACAGATCCGAGTCAGGCTCGACTTTTCCAGCCTGACTCGGATCTGAAATCGAGGCAAAACGTCATCATCCCGCCTTCCGGGTCTCGCGGGTTTTGGATCCTATATAAGGTACCCGCGTCGGCGCCATTTTCTCACTCGGCTGTGGACAGTGAAGAGGGAGGGTGGGAGTTAGGGCTGGCTGGGCTGTGTAGTGTAGTGTAGTGTAGTGCAGAGTAGTGTTGTGCTGTGCTGTGCTGCTGTTGTCCACTACTTCAAAGTCCATAGGGGCTGGCTGTGTTGTGCTGTGCTGCTGTTGTTAATAGGGGCTGTGTCCACTTCTTCAAAGTCCATAGGGGCTGGCTGGACTGTGTTGTGCAGTCAGTTCTCCATAGGGGCTGTGTCCACTCCAAAGTCCTGTGCAGTGTCCCAGTCCTAAAGGGGTGCTGTAGTGTTGTCCAGGGGGTGCTCTGTCCATCAATGGTGCTCCCCCCAAGTGCTAAAAAAATAATATTTTTTGTGTGTTTGTGAATTGTGTGCGCAGTAGCCGCACGTGCATCAACAAAGTAGTGCCAAGCGTGCGCCTGTGTCATAAGTAAAGGGTCGGCTGGCTTGACCGTTAAAGAGTGCTGTAACCCCCAAAGTACACTCCAGTCCAAACCAAAAAAAAATTATTTTCTGTGTTTGTGAATTGTGTGCGCAGTAGCCGCACGTGCATCAACAAAGTAGTGCCAAGCGTGCGCCTGTGTCATAAGTAAAGGGCCGGCTGGCTTGACCGTTAAAGGGTGCTGTAACCCCCAAAGTACACTCCAAACCAAAAAAAAAATTATTTTCTGTGTTTGTGAATTGTGTGCGCAGTAGCCGCACGTGCATCAACAAAGTAGTGCCAAGCGTGCGCCTGTGTCATAAGTAAAGGGCCGGCTGGCTTGACCGTTAAAGGGTGCTGTAACCCCCAAAGTACACTCCAGTCCAAACCAAAACAAAATATATTTTCTGTGTTTGTGAATTGTGTGCGCAGTAGCCGCACGTGCATCAACAAAGTAGTGCCAAGCGTGCGCCTGTGTCATAAGTAAAGGGCCGGCTGGCTTGACCGTTAAAGGGTGCTGTAACCCTCAAAGTACACTCCTGTCCAAACCAAAAAAAAAAATATTTTCTGTGTTTGTGAATTGTGTGCGCAGTAGCCGCACGTGCATCAACAAAGTAGTGCCAAGCGTGCGCCTGTGTCATAAGTAAAGGGCTGGCTGGCTTGACCGTTAAAGGGTGCTGTAACCCCAAAAGTACACTCCAGTCCAAACCAAAAAAAAAATTATTTTCTGTGTTTGTGAATTGTGTGCGCAGTAGCCGCACGTGCATCAACAAAGTAGTGCCAAGCGTGCGCCTGTGTCATAAGTAAAGGGCCGGCTGGCTTGACCGTTAAAGGGTGCTGTAACCCCCAAAGTAACCTCCAGTCCAAGCCAAAAAAAAAAATATTTTCTGTGTTTGTGAATTGTGTGCGCAGTAGCCGCACGTGCATCAACAAAGTAGTGCCAAGCGTGCGCCTGTGTCATAAGTAAAGGGCAGGCTGGCTTGACCGTTAAGGGTGCTGTAACCCCCAAAGTACACTCCAGTCCAAACCAAAAAAAAAAATATTTTCTGTGTTTGTGAATTGTGTGCGCAGTAGCCGCACGTGCATCAACAAAGTAGTGCCAAGCGTGCGCCTGTGTCATAAGTAAAGGGCCGGCTGGCTTGACCGTTAAAGGGTGCTGAAACCCCCAAAGTACACTCCAGTCCAAACAAAAAAAAATTTTTTTTTCTGTGTTTGTGAATTGTGTGCGCAGTAGCCGCACGTGCATCAACAAAGTAGTGCCAAGCGTGCGCCTGTGTCATAAGTAAAGGGCCGGCTTGCTTGACCGTTAAAGGGTGCTGTAACCCCAAAAGTACACTCCAGGCCAAACCAAAAAAAAAATTATTTTCTGTGTTTGTGAATTGTGTGCGCAGTAGCCGCACGTGCATCAACAAAGTAGTGCCAAGCGTGCGCCTGTGTCATAAGTAAAGGGCCGGCTGGCTTGACCGTTAAAGGGTGCTGTAACCCCCAAAGTACCCTCCAGTCCAAACCAAAAAAAAAATTATTTTCTGTGTTTGTGAATTGTGTGCGCAGTAGCCGCACGTGCATCAACAAAGTAGTGCCAAGCGTGCGCCTGTGTCATAAGTAAAGGGCCAGCTGGCTTGACCGTTATAGGGTGCTGTAACCCCCAAAGTACACTCCAGTCCAAACCAAAAAAAAATATTTTCTGTGTTTGTGAATTGTGTGCGCAGTAGCCGCACGTGCATCAACAAAGTAGTGCCAAGCGTGCGCCTGTGTCATAAGTAAAGGGCCAGCTGGCTTGACCGTTATAGGGTGCTGTAACCCCCAAAGTACACTCCAGTCCAAACCAAAAAAAAATATTTTCTGCGTTTGTGAATTGTGTGCGCAGTAGCCGCACGTGCATCAACAAAGTAGTGCCAAGCGTGCGCCTGTGTCATAAGTAAAGGGCCAGCTGGCTTTACCATTAAACGGTGCTGTAACCCCCAAAGTACACTCTAAACCAAATAACAAAATATTTTCTGTGTTTGTGAATTGTGTGCGCAGTAGCCACACGTGCATCAACAAAATAGTGCCAAGCGTGCGCCTGTGTCATAAGTAAAGGGCCGGCTGGCTTGACCGTTAAAGGGTGCTGTAACCCCCAAAGTACACTCCAGTCCAAACCAAATAAAAAAATATTTTCTGTGTTTGTGAATTGTGTGCGCAGTAGCCGCACATGCATCAACAAATTAGTGCCAAGCGTGCGCCTGTGTCATAAGTAAAGGGCCAGCTGGCTTGACCGTTAAAGGGTGCTGTAACCCCCAAAGTACACTCCAAACCAAATAACAAAATATTTTTTCTGTTTTTGTGAATTGTGTGCGCAGTAGCCGCACATGCATCAACAAAGTAGTGCCAAGCGTGCGCCTGTGTCATAAGTAAAGGGCTGGCTGGCTTGACCATTAAAGGGTGCTGTAACCCCCAAAGTACACTCCAAACCAAATAAAAAAATATTTTCTGTGTTTGTGAATTGTGTGCACTGTGGCTGCACGTGCATCAACAAAGGAGCAGCGCCAAGCGTGCGCCTGTATCCCATAAGTAAAGAGCCAGCTGGCTCATTTCTTAAAGGGTGGTGTAACCCACAAAGTGCACTACTCTCCAGCAAAAATAAAAAAATATTTTCTGTGTTTGTGTGCGCTTTAGCCGCACGTATATATCAATATAACATAAATGGAGGACCAAACTTTCTCCGATAAAAATAAAATAGGGAAAGATCAAGAACCACTTCCTCCTAGTGCTGTTGCTGCTGCTGGGAGTTGTTCATCATCCCAGAGAGGAAGTAGGAACACCACCACTTTTACTAAGCAATTGACCCTCCAACAGTCCCTAGTGATGAGGATGAAGTACGACAGCAGTCATCCTGAAGCAAAACGTATAACTGAGGCCTTGACTGCTATGTTGGTGTTAGACGTGGGTCCGGTATCCGCCATTAGTGCAGTGGGATTTAGACAATTGATGGAGGTAGTGTGTCCCCAGTTCCAAATCCAGTCTAGATTCCACCTGCATCCTTAAAGCAGCAGCGACAAGCATGCGTCTGTCTGTTAAAGGGTGGTGTAACCCTCAAAGTGCGCTCCACAAACAATAAAAAAAAATTTATTTTTTTTTCTGTCTTTGTGAAATGTGTGGGCTGTAGCCGCACCTGCATCCTTAAAGCAGCAGCAACAAGCGTGCGTCTGTCTGTTAAAGGGTGGTGTAACCCTCAAAGTGCGCTCCACAAACAATAAAAATATTCTTTTTTTTTCTGTCTTTGTGAATTGTGTGGGCTGTAGCCACACTTGCATCCTCAAAGCAGCAGCGACAAGCGTGGGTCTGTCTGTTAAAGGGTGGGGTAACCCTCAAAGTGCTCCAAAAAATAAAAAATATTTTTTTTATGTGTTTGTGACTTGTGTGCGATGTAGCCGCACGTGCAGCAACACAGTAGCAGCGCCAAGCGTGCGCCTGTGTCATAAGTCAAGGGCCGGTTTGGACATCTGGTCTGGACTGAAGGGCGTGCCAACAATTTCTGACAAGTCTACTGTCACTGCATATGATACTGTCCTCAAAGCAGAAAGCGACAAGCGTGCGTCTGTCTGTTTAAGGGTGGTGTAACCTTCAAAGTGTGCTCCACAAACAATTAAATAATTCTTATTTTTTTTTCTGTCTTTGTGAAATGTGTGGGCTGTAGCCGCACCTGCATCCTTAAAGCAGCAGCGACAAGCGTGCGTCTGTCTGATAAAGGGTGGTGTAACCCTCAAAGTGCGCTCCACAAACAATAAAAATATTCTTTTTTTTTCTGTCTTTGTGAATTGTGTGGGCTGTAGCCGCACTTGCATCCTCAAAGCAGCAGCGACAAGCGTGCGTCTGTCTGTTAAAGGGTAATGTAACCCTCAAAGTGTGCTCCACAAACAATAAAATTATTCTTCTTTTTTTTTCTGTCTTTGTGAAATGTGTGGGCTGTAGCCGCACCTGCATCCTTAAAGCAGCAGCGACAAGCGTGCGTCTGTCTGTTAAAGGGTGGTGTAACCCTCAAAGTGCGCTCCACAAACAATAAAAAAATTCTTCTTTTATTTTCTGTCTTTGTGAAATGTGTGGGCTGTAGCCGCACCTGCATCCTTAAAGCAGCAGCGACAAGTGTGCGTCTGTCTGTTAAAGGGTGGTGTAACCCTCAAAGTGCGCTCCACAAACAATTAAAAAATTCTTATTTTTTTTTCTCTTTGTGAAATGTGTGGGCTGTAGCCGCACCTGCATCCTTAAAGCAGCAGCAACAAGCATTCGTCTGTCTGTTAAAGGGTGGTGTAACCCTCAAAGTGCGCTCCACAAACAATAAAAAAATTCTTATTTTTTTTTCTGTCTTTGTGAAATGTGTGGGCTGTAGCCGCACCTGCATCCTTAAAGCAGCAGCGACAAGCGTGCATCTGTCTGTTAAAGGGTGGTGTAACCCTCAAAGTGCGCTCCACAAACAATAAAAAAATTCTTATTTTTTTTCTGTCTTTGTGAAATGTGTGGGCTGTAGCCGCACCTGCATCCTTAAAGCAGCAGCGACAAGCGTGCGTCTGTCTCTTAAAGGGTGGTGACACCCTCAAAGTGCGCTCCACAAACAATAAAAATATTATTCTTTTTATTTCTGTATTTGTGAAATGTGTGGGCTGTAGCCGCACCTGCATCCTTAAAGCAGCAGCGACAAGCGTGCGTCTGTCTGTTAAAGGATTACATCGGTGACAGCATCCAAGTAGGCATGTCAGACAGTCCGAACCTGTACTGGCAGGCAAAAGAAGCAATTTGGAGGTCCCTGTACAAACTGGCTCTATTTTACCTGAGTTGCCCCCCCTCCAGTGTGTACTCCGAAAGAGTGTTTAGTGCAGCCGGGAACCTTGTCAGCAAAAGGCGTAGGAGGTTGCTTCCACAAAATGTGGAGAAGATGATGTTCATAAAATGAATTATCAACTCTTCCAGGGAGACCAGCCTCCAGAACGTACAGAGGGACCTGTGGTTGTGGATTCCAGCGGGGACGAATTAATACTCTGAGGATGAGGATGTACACAACACTGAAGAGGGTGAGGAATCGGAGGATGAGGACGACATCTTGCCTCCGTAGAACCAGTTTGTGCAGGGACAGATTAATTGCCAGCTTGTTTTGTGGGGGCCCAAACGAACCAATCATTTCAGCCACAGTCGTGTGGCAGACCCTGGCGCTGAAATGTTTGGTTTGTTAAAGTGTGCATGTCCTGTTTATACAACATAAGGGTGGGTGGGAGGACAATTCCATCTTGCACCTCTTTTTTTTCTTTGCATTATGTACTGTTTGGGGCCTAGTTTTTCAACCTGCCATCCTGTCTAGCTCTGCAGTGTCACTCCTAGATGGGCCACGTGTTTGTGCCGCCCACTCGTGTCGCTTAGCATAGTCATCCAGCTACCTCGGTGCAACCTTTTGGACATAAAAACACTATTGTGAAGTGTGAGGTGTTCAGAATAGACTGGAAATGAGTGGAATTAAGGTTATTGAGGTTAATAATAGCATAAGAGCAGAGAAACACACAAATTCTGTGATTTTAGCTGTTTTTATGCTTTTTTAAAAAAAAATACAGATCCAAAACACAAAACCCAGAACCCAAAACACGGAAGGGTGGTTTTGGCAAAACCAAACCAGATCCAAAACACGAAGAAAGATCCAGATCCAAAACCAAAACACAAAACACGAAAAGTGGCCGGTGCACACCCCTAACAATAACCAGTATAACTATACACTTTCAAAAATGCTACCATATATTTTGTTTCATACAATTAACCCACAGCTATGGCAGTAGGGCTGTGGAATTGGTCTAGTGCAGTGGTTCTCAATCTTGGTCCTCAGGACCCCACACAGTGCATGTTTTCCAGGTCACCCAGCACAGGAATCAGTATGAATTACCGCCAGACCTAAGCCTGGCGGATGAAATACCGATGCTGGAAGGATGGCACATGAAGATCCCGAAAGAGGTGAGTAAGACCTCTAACCCTCCACTCCTCCCCCTAACCCTCCCCTAGAGGTGCCTAACCCTAACCTCTCCCCCTAGTGCCTAACCCTAACCTCCCCCTATGGGTGCCTAAACCTAACCCCATCTTCCTGCACCCTAAACCTATCCCTCCTGGGGGGTGCTTAAACCTAACCTCCCCCTAGCGGTGCCCGACGCTAACCCCCCCTTTCCCTAGACTGACCCTAAACCTCCCAGGGGGTGCCTAACCCTAAGACTTCCCAGGAGTGCCTAAACCTAACCCTCCCCCCCCCCCGAAGCTAGCAGCTCCCGGCGCCCAGCTTACCTATGTTCGGTATGCCGGGCGTCAGGATTTCGGGGTGGGGCTAATGATAGGCGTCGGTATTTAGACGTCTATCATTAGTCCCATGCTGGGACTTCACTGTTGGGAAGCTGGCGGTCGGGATTTAGACCACCGGCTTCCTGACTACATCCCGGTGCACAGGTGTAGTCATTACTAGCTGACACATTTTAAAAGATCCACAGGTGGAGCTAATTATTTCACTTGCAATTCTGTGAGGAGATCTGGAAAACAAGACCTGTTTGAGGTCCTGAGGACCGAGTTGGGAACCTGTGGTCGAGTGCTTTCAGCAGGGGCTGTTTTTTTTCCAGGGGTGTGGAGCAGGGGTGGGGGGTTTGTGAGCCTGAACCCCCTAAGAAATATAGCAAAGTACTTACTGGCCGCACTAGGCCAGTCAGTACTTTGCTGTATCAATATTAGGGGTCTATTTACTAAGCAGTGTTAGGAGACAGAGTGAAAAGTGATAAGGTGCCAGCCAATCAGCTCCCAACTGTCGTTTTTCAAACACAGCCTGTGAGATGACAGTTAGGGGCTGATTGCCTGGCACCTTATCACTTTTTACTCTGTCTCCTAACACTACTTAGTAAATAGACCCCTAAGTGTTATTTTGCCATTTTAATCAGGTTTCCAAGCCTTTTGGTAGTAGTTTTGCCGATAACATCCTAGGTTGGCAGCACTAGTGCTGGAAATGTTTTTTCTTCCAGAGGGTGCAAGTGTATGGTCTTTGTTACCTTAATTGTTTGATTAATTATTTTTAGCACATGCATCATCAGAACAGATCTTACATCAGGTAAAGAAGCTGCAACACATAAGTCTCCAAAAATGGGTATACTGTATGTGTCTGCTAGTACCCCAACTTGGTACTTGGGTTACAATAGTTTGTCCCTTCAATAGTGCAGGCAGGTGGGTTTCTGAGTACCCAGAAACTTCCCCTGACAGACGAGACAAGCGAGCTCCACATTAAGCCCCGCCCTCCTCTCTGCAAAATGCCACGATTTGCGGGTCAATGGGGAGGAGGCAGAGGCAATATGATGCAATTCCATTAGAATCCTGTAATTTGGCCCCTCCCGATTGACGTGGCATTTTGCCGCTAAGGGGAGGAGCCTAATGACAGTGCCAGGTCCCGTGCCCATCTCTACAACCCACAGCTGCTGCCAGGTAAGTGTATGTGTGTGCGTGTAATTTGTGTGACATATGTATGTGTGTGCATACCTATATGCATGTGCATATATAATATATATATATATGCTTGTGTGTGTATACTGTATGTATGTATATATATATATATATATGTGTGTTTATATAGAAATTTTATATATATATATATATATATATATATATATAAAATACATATATAAATATATAGAAATCCCCCCTTAAAAATCCTGTGTTTCCCCTGCCCTTCCTTCCCCATGTCCACCTGGTCACTGTTAAGGAATTGTAAGCGATACAAAGTGGCCCATGCGTACATTTACTGTGAATTTGTGGTAATTAAATGCACATTCTGGGGAATATTATTTACTGAAGTGCAGGTTTTTAGAAGTGGAGATGTTGCCTGTGGCAACCAATCAGATTGTACATTTATCTAGCTTATTCTAGAAGATAATAGCTAGAATCTGATTGGTTGCTATGGGCAACATCTCCATTCGTAAAAGCCTGCACTTTAGTAAATATACCCCTCTGTGTTTAAAAGTTGAACTTCTTTTTTAATTCTACCTGAGCCCTTGATTGAGCTAGAATTGTCTCAGTGATATATTAATATAGTGGTCTCCTTAATTAGGACCCTTAAGGTTTAATTCAGCTAAAAGTTCCATAGAAGTGAAAGGATATTAAGGCCAAAGCGGTTGAGATAGCCCATTAGCATTCATGATGCATCTGCTCTAGTGTGTTTTATTCTCCCAAAGAAGCACAGCATTTGCTACTGCTTGTGGCAAGTCAGTTTAATGAATCTTGAAAGCATATACGTTACTAGGGAGTTGTGGTTTAAGCTTTTCTCTGGAGTACTATTAATGAAATTTCACAGAAATTAGATATTTTATTAATAAACTGCTTACTGTATGCTATAACATGGAGTTCTTAGGGGCTGAGTGCAATGGGAGATGTTACTGCAGCTTCTGAGGTTTTTATAATTGTCCAATCTCTGTAGAGTATTTCATTAGGCAACTAAAAATAGTTAATTGATGCAAAATTACACCAAGGTTAAAGGTTAATAATGTTTATTCTTTCAGATTCACCTTGGAAAACAGCTTAGGAATATGACATAATTTCTACAAGGGAAGAGCCACTGAAAATGGGCATTGGAAGGAATACCATACTGTAGGCAACTGAAATACACCCAAAAGAAAGAAACATTTTCTTGCATCAAGCGAAATAATATAAATCATACCCACTAAAAACAAAGAGAGGTGAAGGGGTAAATTTACCAAGCTGCAATATATTGTATGGTTTTGGGTGCAGTTTTCATATGCAGGGCAGGATGCACTATCATCAATAATGCGGTCAAACCCCCAAAAATGCAGTTTTTGGGGGTTTGATTATATTTCTTATATGCGCCAAGCTTTGGAAAGCAAAGTTTTCCACAGCTGGGACCCGGTGGGCAATGCCACCTTAAGATGGCGTTGCCCAATAGAAGCATATGCTTCTTTTACACAATTCTCAGAGAGGGATCCCTCCCAACACCCCCTGCGGTGCGCGCTTCATATGATGCATGCACAGAGAAACATTTTGGTCATGAACCTGTAAGTACATCTATGGTAAAGGAAAGCTCTTAGTGGGAGAGCTTCTTCATGCATACCGGCATTGTTAGGGCTGTCATGCATGCGATGAGTGGCGGGATGCTTCGCATGCAAAATGTGATGCTTGATCCATCCCGCTCCCAAACTGAAGAAATTGTCATCCTGTGGTTCGGAGAGTGAAGACTATAACCACATGGATGTCAGTTTGAAAACCCCTATACTGCATGTGGTGAGGCCAAATCATATGCTAATTGAGGCAGTTTTCCATGTAGAGGTCCTTACTCAGAATTGGACACAAACATAATCGCAAAGTTTGCCTGGAAAAGAAGTTACTTTTTTTAAGCTATTTAGAGTAGATTGCATATGCAAGTCATCAACTGCAGCTTCCTCCCCTTCATGTACCTGGGTCAAGTGCACAAGGTATACAACTGGAAAACATGGCTTCAGAGTGAGTACACAATGTGCTAAAATTGCAATACACAAACACAATACATAAATGTTATATTAACTGGCTGTATAGTGCCTTGTAGTGCTATTCGAACAAGACACATTTACCTTTTTGTTAGTAAGAATACATATAGGCAGTGTCGAAGCTGGATGGTTGGCTGAGACCTAAATTGTAAAATCAAAATCAAAATCTGCACGACACCATTTTGCGAATGGCTACACGACGCCAGTTGGCGAATGGCTACACGACGCCATTTTGCGAATGGCTACACAGCACTATTTTGCGTTCCCCACACAGTATCAGTAATATACAGTGGTATGTTGTTATTTAGCGTTGTGCATGTCCCACGCAATAGAACACTGTTAAAAGTCCTCATTATACAAATATGTACATTTATTACTAAATAGAATATGAACAACCCCACAAAGCACATACCATGGTTTACGTCACAAACACGTAGACACACAACGCATACTAGCGTCTTTTCTTAATATCCCCACACTGACACATTGCATACTTACACAAAAGGTTCCCTAGCATTAAGGTTAATATTAAAAATTTTATACGTTATCAAGTCTACTGTGAAATACATATATTTGGTATCTAAGGTTTAGTTCATGATAAGCAGACTATGTTTGGTGCCATTCTAAACCACTGTTTATTTGCAGATTTCCGGTTCCATCGGCAAGGAAATCGCAACATGCGTTTGCAAGTTATGGATCATAGAGAGATAGGCATTGAAGTGTACTCTGTAATGTAATGTTTATTAGCCAGTTTAGACTTGTTCTTCAGCGGAAAAATGCACACAAAGAGCCGTTGGAGGGCTGAACTATTACAATACAAACTGACCTATGAACTGTATCGTAACAGAAGAACGACGAGGAAGAACCAATGGGATTATGCCAACTCGTTCTATTGTATTGCCTATCTCTGTAAAGGTATGGATGCAAGCACTCTATATCTGGTAGTTAGTCATCTTTTTCTTTCTGTTGGCGGAGGTTTCACATTTGATGCCGGGAAATATGGATCCAGAGTGCATGCGTATGTATCGACTGTACCTTGTATATGTATAATCTTTTTTTGCGCTACTTGTATTGTAGATCAAGGCGTGTAACTATATGCTTTTATGTGAATAATATCTTTTTGTGCTTTGGAATCACACTCAAAGTCTGGAAAGCAATTATTTCTTGTGCGACTTGCAACGCTAAATAGCGACTTTAGGGTATAAAGATTAACAGGAATTCATAGTTGGGGGCTCGTCGAGTGAAGTCAAGCTACCACAATTCACACGTTAACACACGTTTATCGGTCTCTCAACAAAGGGTGGAGGCGCCATACGCAGGAAAGAACGCATTGCCTTCAAAAACCTGCTACCACTTGATGCTGGGAGACCGCTATCCGTTATTGTGTGAGTTAAAGGAGCACTGGCTAGGATCTAGGGACAAGGAAGGAAGAGTTGTTTTCTTTCATTGTTAAAATTTTGTGTTAGAGGGTAAGTCGCACAATAGCGTACGCATATTTCCTGTATTGCTGCCACGTGTTCAACGGTCATTGTATGCATAGCGTGATTGCTTGTTAAACCTCTGAATTATACTGCTATATTAAGGGAAAAGGTTTTATATGTTTTCTACACAGAAAAGGTGTATGTAATTGAAACGTGTGATTGTAAAGTGGAGGCTACTGTCTGGTTAAGCCTAAGTGTAAGTGGAGGCTACTGTCTGTTAAGCCTAATTGAAACTCGGTAGGTGCCTGACAGGGCCGTACAAACTACTGGGCCAGTATACAAAGCAGGTACATAGTGGTTATAGAGAAACTAAGGGGTTTCTTGGTCCGGCACCCATTAATCTCAAAGTCCATTGATCAGTTAGGTTCTTTGGGCAGTGCGATCAAATCACATAGTTATATAAACTGTGATTGTGAAGTGGGTTGTTGTGGGAGTGAAACTGCTGGCAAGGTTAGGGGTTATTGGAACTCCTAGATGCTACCAGCTGGGAGTAAACTCAAAATAGGAAGCGAGTGGTGAAGCTTGGAGTTAAATTCATCACAAGTAAAATAATATGCTAGGCAGTTATTTACTCCTGGTTTATGCACATGGACCATATTGCCTAGCGGGAAAGTGGTGCATAGCGGGAAGAAGTGAGCGGCTGAAGCTTGGTTTGAATTCGCCGCAGGTAGAATAATTTACAATATGTGATTATTCTGCTCCTCATTGAGCAAGTCGACTGTAATGCCTGGTGGGCCGACTGTGCATAATGGGAGGGAGTGCATGAATGTAGCTCTCTGAAAATCATTCACCAATTGAAATTCTCTAGAAATTGCTAAGTGTTTTCTTAGATGGGTGCGAGGCAATCTCTAGTAATGGTCGATGATGTGCTGCTGGTGGAAGGGCCACTTGGATCGGCCAGGTATGTAATGTTTAAAAAGTATTGTGCGTACGTTACTGCGTGCTGTAACATATGGGTCAAGATGACCAAGAATTGTAGAACACCTTTTCCTAAGATTGCTAGCTTTGATTTGGAGGTTCTGAATAATGTTAGAGAGAGTATATGTTTAGTGAAATCTCTAAAGAAAAGGATAAAGTCTAAGGATTACTTGAAGTTGTGGCAGCTCGAGGGGAACATGTGGCTTAGCGAGGTGCACTCAACGCAAACTAGCATCGCGCGCAAGTGTTGTGTGTGCGCCGCAAAGTAGTGTGCACGCACGGCAAAGCAGCGTTGCAGAAGGTAATGTTAGTAGCGCATAAGCACCACCACCGCCCTATGCGGATGGGGGTGAAGGTACAGTCGATCTCAAAAACCATAAAATGTAATAAGTAACTTGTACCCTCTCCTAAGTAACTATAAGGAACATGTTTATGATGCAGATGATGAACCTGTTGTAATGTCAGCTCTCTCCCATGTTGCCCAAATTTTAAATGTACCATCACAGCAAGCACAGGTAACTGCCCTGCAAGTACCAGAAATGGAGGTAGCCCCACCAGTGCAGGAAGTATTAACACCCGCTTTACAGTATCGGAGGTTGTTAATACCATACGTAGTAGTAGTAGGCTGAACCCTCAACCAGGTAATCAAGCCAAAGGTAGCATTGTGGCTAGCATCCATCCCGTCCATACAATAATGGTTCCCAATGGGAATTCGGACGCACATGGTGTAGTGGCCACCAGGAATGTAGCGATGCATTGTCCATGGACAAGAGCAGAGCTACATTCCATAATGACAGATTTCCCTGACCCTAGGAAAGAACTAGCAAAGTTCCAGAGATTTGTAAAGGATTTAGGTAATGCTCACGAGCCAACCAACAAAGATTGACGAGTGGTATTACGGGAATGTCTTCCACACAATACCGACGTGAAAAAGTTTATCACGTCCTGTGTATTGGATGGAGATAGTCCCATAATTGATGAAGGTAATCAGGACAACATAGCCTGCATTGTCACCCAGTTGGCCGTATATTTCCCAGTAGTATTTAACTGGAGTAAGATTTTTACGATTAAACAGAAAGAGAGTGAGTATGCAGCAGATTATTTCACCAGAGCACTGCAGACTATTACCCAATACACAGGTATAGACGATATAAAAGACAACACACACCACAGGGAAATGACAATCATAGTGCTTATGGATGGTCTTAAAGACACTCTAAAGGCTAGGTTTCAGACCTCACTTCCTGGTTGGAGGGGAGTTACGGTAGACACACTCAGGGAATTTGCAATTGAACATGATAAAAATATCCTTAGGAAGAGAGAAATGCAGAATGAGAAACTAATGGCTGTTAGTATTCAAGCCCTGGAAGGAATGCAAATAACACCGCAGCACTTTTATCACACACAGCCACAATACACTCATCCCATACAACCTCCAAACCCTTATCCCCATACACAACCACAATCTTTTCACACTCCCCAACCCACAAAACAACAACCTTTCAATACATGTCAACCATGAAGGTGTTATAAATGTAACAAGGAGGGGCACATAAGTAGATTTTGTAAAGATAGAATGTGGGAAACCCCAAACCAGGGAACACCTAGATACCCACAGAAAGGACACCCACAACAGTCAGGACATTTACAGCTATCACCTGCTCACATCATAGCAGTGAATGCTTTGCTGGAAGAAGATAGTCAGCTCTAGGGGTCAAGTCACACCTGTAGTCTACAGCCAGTCAGGTTAACTGGGGATATTAGAGAAGAACCTGTAATGATAGTTGATGTAGCTGGCACCAAACATTCTTTTCTTGTACACACAGGGGCGACCAAATCAGTGTTAAATTATTCATCCAATTTACAGGTGACCAGCAAATCAGTACCAGCAATGGGTGTAACGGGTAAAGTGCAACATTATCCTTTAACCAAATCTATAGAGGTTACTATCAGTCCATTACATACCAGGCATTCCTTTCTCCTGGCAGCAGCGGCCCCTATTAACCTACTGGGAAGGGATTTGTTATGTAAAATGGGATGTGTCATTTATTGTACCCCTGATGGTATATTTTTAGATATCCCAGAGAGAGTTGCGCACGAAGTAAGGGATATGTTGGACACTCCGCAAAGGTTAATGTTTCATTCAACTGTCCCATCTCAGGTATAGCATATGTTATCTCAGATATCAGGGTCCCTCTGGACCAAAGATAGACAGGACACTGGATTAATGGCAAATGTAGCTCCCATAATGGTAAATCTAAAAAGTGGTAGGCAAGCTCCAAAAATTCCCTAGTACCCTTTAAAACCAGAGATAGAGTTAGGGGTGTATCCCATAATTGAGAGATTGCTCCAGCAGGGGACTTTAGTCTGTAAAGTAAGTGTAGCCAATAGTTCAATTTTTCCAGTGAAGAAGGCTGGGGGGAGGGGCTATAGAATAGTACAGGACCTTAGATGGGTTAATAAGGTCGTTGAGAGCCAATTTCCCGTAGTGCCAAATTAAGCTGTCATTCTCACGCAGATCCCACCAACTGCAACCCATTTTACTGTCATTGACCTCTGTTCTGCCTTCTTCTCTGTCCCTCTTCATCCTGAATGTCAGTACCTATTTGCATTTACATACAGGAGGTTACAATACTAAGGATACTGAATTTAATCCTCTATACACTCCTGCCTATACCTTCTAAAACCTGCCTATACCTTCTAAAATTGACGCTATTTGCGTACGCAGTCATACAGTAAAATAAAAGCCTTTAGACATTGAAAATGTGTTTCCAAAGCACAAGGTATATTATTCAAGCAAAGTACAGATAGTTACACGCTGTGATCTAAATAAAATGACCGCAAAGAAATTATACAGAGCCAAGGTACAGTTATACATACGCACGCGCTCTGGGACCAGATTCCGGCATCCATAAGAAACCTCCATCAACAGCATAAGCATGAAGACTCCAGATTGGGGTCAGAACACACATATATATACCCTTACAGGGATAAGCAATACAATAGAAAAGTTTGGCATGGTTTCATTGGTTCCCAGTGCGGGTGCATCTGTTACAGGATATTTAACAGGTTGATTCAAATGGACACAGGTCAGCCTCCGACAGCCTATTGTCTCCTCTATCCCCCTGCATGCAAATCTAAGCTGTTAATTTTACAAACTACATTTTAGTGTTTTAACTCTCTACTGTTCATAAGTTGAGAATGCAGGTTGCGATCTTCTCACCGATGATACCGGAAAGCCGTTGAGAAAGAGTCGATCAGTACAACACCAAGCACTGTTAGCTTATCATGTACTAAACCTTAGATACCAAATAATCTTTTATTTCACAACATTAGCAATAAATGAATAAACGATGGATATTACACTTTGAAGCTATGGAACCTTTTACGTGAGTATGCAGTGTGTAAGTATTATGGGTTTGGGAAAAGACGCTAGTTAACTTGTGGCAGATGCGTACACATGAAGCTAATAAACAGTGTTCACATGCAGGATATCATGCATTCGCTAATGTCCGTTATGTTAACAGCGCAACTGTGCGTAATGTGCGGTGTTTATGCATGTGAGTCTATTTATGATGAATTTAATATATATATATACATATATATATATATATACACATATATATATCATCCCTTAGCTAACATTTTTAAACTGCAATGCAATGTGTTATGGGCAGTGAGCTTCACTCTCAAACAAGATGGAGACCCTCCACTGATTGCTGGTGCCATCCTATCTGGCAGTGAGTTTAAAAGCTTTCTTCTGCCTAATTAGGATACCTGTGTCAGTTCTTTTCAAGCAGATTTCTTACCATTGTTCATTCAGTCAAATTCAAGTGTCTTGGCCATATTACAATTGCCACAGCTACACCTGTCCAGATGTGGGGTCTCTCCTTTTACATGCAAAAACACCCACAGTTCCTGGTGTATTGTCTTTTCTAATGACTTTTCTCAGGAAGCTGTTTTTCTAGTTGTTTTGGTATTTTTCTATGCAAGGTTGTCCCCAGAATGTCTTCAGTTCCTGCTTGTTCTTGGGGCATTTTCCCTTCAGTTTTGTTGTCATCAAGTGAAATGCATGCTCAATCAGATTCAGGTCAGGGGACTGACTTGGCCATTGCATAACATTCCACTTTTTAGCCTTAAAAAACTCTTTGTTTGCTTTTCCAGTATGCTTCGGGTCATTGTCCATCTGCACTGTGAAGCGCCGTCCAGTGAGTTCTGAAGCATTTGACTGAATATGAGCATATAATATTGGCCGAAATACTTCAGAATTCATTTTGCTGCTTTTGTCAGCAGTCACATCATCAATAATACAAGGGAACCAGTTCCATTGGCAGCCATACATGCCCACGCCATGACACTACCACCCCCATGCTTCACTGATGGTAAAGCACTGATGAGATGAATGAAATAGCTGCACACAGGCTGAGATGGTAAAGCACTGATGAGATGAATGAAATAGCTGCACACAGGCTGAGATGGTAAAGCACTGGTGAGATGGACGATGTAGCTGCACACAGGAATAGATCACTGGAAGCAAGGGAACCTGGAACGAGAGACCACTAGTAACACTAGCAGCGACAATGGTTGTTCAGGCAACTACCTGATACACAGGAGCCGGATATATACCCCTGGAAGCCCACTGATTGGTTCACAGCATCAGCTGACCGGCCAGACTGTCAGGGAAGGAAGGATAGTCAGAAAAGGAAGTGTCATGGCGGCGCCCATGACAGGAACTCTGATCCCCGCACACCAGGACGCCCGAGACACCAGCATCAGGGAGAATGCTCAGCACCTCCCACATCGCCGCACCAGCCGCCCGACTGCCCGGGAAGTCAGAGGAAGCCGGCGGGATGGTAAGGGATGGCCGATCCCCAGCTGAACTCTGACACAGCGACTGACAATGACTGACAATGATTTACTCGATCGCTAGCTGCTATCACTCATTAGCTAGAGGAGGTGCTTTGTTCATGTATGGGTGTCACTTTGGTTGCGATCGTCCGGCCGTGCGATTGTTTTGTTTTCTGATACTCGATCGTTAGGCGTACGACCGAGCGGCCGCTTACGACAGCCTCTGAATGAGGGCCTTACTCTCTTCCTCAAAGCCTGATCATGTCGTACACACAGAGGAAACAGAGCAGGCTTTCCTTAACCTTAAGGATAGCCTGACAAGAGCACCTCCATTGGGAATACCTGATTATGAAAAACCTTTTGATTTGTATTATTCGGAAGCTGACGGTTGCGCAGCATGTGTCCTCACACAAAACCATGGTGATGCCAAAAGAACCGTAGCATACTACAGTGCACAATTGGACACTGTGGCAAGATCACTCCCAATGTGTTTAAGAAGTGTAGCAGCAACTGCTCTATTGGTCAGTAAGAGTGAGGCTGTAGTAGTAGGCCATGATATGATTGTTTATACACCCCATGCTGTATCTGCTTTGCTGATTTCTGCCCAAACCAGACATGTCTCCTCAGCTAGGTTCACGAAATGGGAACTAGCCCTAATAGCACCTGCAAACATCACCATTAAACGGTGCAGTATGTTAAACCCAGCAACGTATTTACCATATGTGCCTCAGTATGCACAAAGGGTGGAGAGAGGTGAGTCGCTGGCAGAAGGTGAGTTCTGCAGGTATATTGATGCACATGAATGTATGGAATATTTTAATCAGACCTTTACTGCAAGACCTGACATACGTGATACACTTTTAGAAAATGTAGATGTGACATTTTACACGGATGGGAGTTGTCATAGACAAACTGACACTGGAGAGTCATGTACAGGTTATGCTGTTGTAAATGACGAAGACATCATAGAAGCCGAACCCCTTGGTTCACCACACTCTGCCCAAGTGGCGGAGCTGGTGGCACTAAGAAGAGCATGTGAATTAGCAAAAGGTAAATCTGCTAATATCTACACTGACTCTGGGTCCCCCTTCGGGGTAGTACATGATTTTGGTGCTCTATGGCGTCTAAGAAATTTCATGACACACCAGTCGCACATTCAAAACATATAAAAGGACTATTGACAGCGATTCAAATGCCTAAGGCAGTGGCCGTCATTAAGTGTAAAGCCTATACATGTGAGGACGATCCGGTGTCACTGGGCAATAACAGGGCAGACAAAGCTGCCAAATGGGCAGCAGGTTTAAAATGTAACATGTCAACCAAATGATGACGTTTCAAACGATTGAAATGCAGAAATTAATTGAGATGTAAAATTTGTGTTCCATTCAGGGAAGGCAGTCTGGAGATCCAAGGGATGTGGGCAAGAGTCCTCTGGACTCTGGAGAGATGGACAAGGTAAGCCGGTGGCACCCAAGGCATATTACCCAAGCTTGGCTGAGGCAGCGCACGGTCTGACTCACCTGGGAAAGCAAGGTATGTGCAAGTTGGTCAAGGCATATTGGTGTGCACCAGGTTTCTCTTCCCAAGCCAAAAAGAGGGCAATGTCCTGCATGACATGCTTGCACATTGGAAAAACAATACCAACCGAGCCATCCCACATTCCTCCGACAAACGGACCTTTTCAGGTAATACAAATTGATTTCATCCAATTACCACCCTGCAGGAATCTCAAATATGTATTAGTGTGTACAGATATCCAGCTGCCACTAATACTGCTGTGTTTACTGCTAAAAAGATTGTTCAGGAGTTTGTATACAGATACGGTATCCCTAGAATTATTGAAAGTGATAGGGGTACTCATTTCACAGGTGATGTTTTCCAAAACATGTGTAAGTTGATGGGTATCAATAGTAGACTTCACATCCCTTACTGACCGCAAGCCAGCACCAAGGTGGAGAGGATGAACGGTACTATTAAAAATAAACTGAGTAAGATCATGGCAGAAACTAAACTAGGATGGCCAGAAGCATTACCGCTAGTCCTTCATAGCATCAGGACAACTCCTAGACCCCCTCTCGATCTGTCCCCATTTGAAGTACTGTTTGGTAGACAACCTCATGTGATTGTAAGTCTGCAGGAAGATTTGAAGAGTAACAATGAGGTTACTGTGAAGTATCTTATAACAATGAGTAAACAGTTGAAGCAGCAACAGCAGAAACTGAAATTGTTGTCACATGATATGCCAGAGACAATCTGTCATGTGGCAAAACCTGGAGAATTTGTTATAATCAGAAATTTCTTACGTTCAGGTTGTCTGATGTCCGTATCAAGTGTTGCTTACAAGTACAACTTCCTTGAAAGTGGCAGAGAGAGATACCTGGGTCCATTCCACTCACTGCAAAAAGGTTAACCAACCGGTGGAGAGACAAGGTGGAGTCGAGGCAGATAATGTAGACCTGTCAATTGCAGGCCTGTTCCAGGAGGGTTAAAAGTTGCAGTGAGATATCACTGTTCCAACAATGGAGTGGTATGCTGGGGTTACGTTTGTGTCTTCTTCCAGAGTTTAAATCATCCTAGTTTGTTACGGGAATTCTGGTTTCTGTGACGGAGGACAGATGACAGAGAGCGGAGCTGATGGTGATATCGATGAAGTGGAGTTGGAAAAAGGAGTACTAAACCAATCGGGGGAGTATCTGACCACACCCAGTACAGTAATTGCTTTGAGATCTGTTATTTCAGAAACTCGGAGACAGTGTGAAGGTCTATCATCTGAGGACTATTGTACTTGTGAGTTTTGTGGGTCCCTAGTCGTTGAGAGATGCATCCAGTGGTGTCAGCCTAAGTATAACCTGTATTGGGGTGGGTATCCTTTAGAGGATTATCATACCATGGTGGACAAAGTTTTAAACCAAACTGACTGTTGGGTGTGTTCTCACGTGCCTCAAGGACAGCATAATGTAGTGTTAGAGCCATTCCCATTGAATGTCTCTGAGGTTTTAGAATTGCAAAGAGGGGATGCACTGGGTGGAAAAGTTCTTATGTCCAAACCACCTCATTTTAAACTTCACCAGTACCAAGTAGATAGATCACTTTTATGTTTGAACATCACCAACTCCAACAAACCAGGAATTTGGGAGGTGACTGGGAATAACCAGACGATGACCTTCTCACTAAGAGCTGATGATGAACCTATAAATTTTGAACTTTTACGCACAATTAGACTAGGTGGAAGACACTTCCGGTATAAATATACACTAAGGCCCTCATTCAGAGGTGGTCGCAAGAAACAGGCGCTCGCTCTGAATGAGGGTGGCCGCTTTACTTTTCTAGTGTGGCCTCCTGGTCACTAGCTAAGCTGTGGGTTACCACCCACAGCTTTAGCGACTGACCAGGTTGATGGTCACGATGGTCAAGACCATTGCGACCATCGGTGCTTGCGACGAGATCCTAAGGTTGGGTCTCAGCAACCGCAAGCCCCAGGGAGCTTCCTGCTCTGATCGAGCAGGAAGCTCCCCACTGACATCACTGCTTGTGGCCGCCCACAAAACAGCAGGCATTCCTTAAGGAATGCCTCCATTTTGAAACCACCCCCCCGGACTGTCTACAAAACGGGGCGAGCTGTCGATCAACATCGACAGCCGCCCCTTTTGTAGAGAGCTCCATAGCGAGAGAATTTCTCTCTCACTTTGGGGCTTGTGCACACGCAGTGTGGCCACTGCGTGTGTGCAGGGCCTAAACACCAACCCGGTTGCAAGTGCTCTGCGCTTGTGAGCGGGTCTGAATGAGGTCCTAAGTTCCACCAAGGAAATGGTTAGTAGGGTACCAGAAGGGTACTGTGCCAAGGTATTACAACCAGAAACTTGTATGAGTCAAATGGGAGAACCAGAGATAGGATCACTTGCTAGGGAAATGTGTTTGACGATAATGATGCATACTATCCCTTATGTACTCCCTGATGATGTGTATTTTATATGTGGAAGGAAAGCATATAAGTGGCTCTCTCCGAGTTCAGAAGATTTATGCTACCTAGGAAGAGTAGTTCCAGAGGTTATGACCCTTACACATGGTGAAATGCTTGGCATCCATAAAGACACACCATCCCCATATCTTCATACGCATTATGAACACCGTGACAAAAGAAACATGATACCTGGTGATGTACTTAAAGCCACACAATTGATTAGTTAAACAACTGGCTTTCAAGTTTTAGTAGCATTGGATCCCATCAGGATCGCTCGGGGTACTCTAAATTTCAGGTATATTCAAGACCTTGCTAAATTAATAGATAATATCACCGAGATGTATGATGACACAATTAGGTATACAAGCTTATAAGAAAGAACTTGTTAAATAATTTAACAGTTCTCATTGGAGGGTACTGTTGTAACTTTGGCCACCCAATTTGGTGTCAAGTGTTGCACGTATATCACAAATAACACTAGTGACCCCAGGGAGGTGATAGACCGGAAGATGGATGAAATCCTGCAGTTAAAATGGGAATTTCGGAAGAACCATAATGCTTCAGTGGCTGAAGTAGAGGAAAAAGTAGGAAAAGTTCACTTGGTTGAACCCTGTCAAATGGTTCTCAGGTTTAGGAGAATGGGTCCAGGAACTGGTTGCTACTGTGGGTAAGCTCCTGAACCTTATACTGATTGTCATCTTAGTAATTGGCTTATGTGTCAGGTGTGTTGAAGTGTATAAAATGTACAAGGGTGAACCAAGAAACCAAGATGATGGTGGTGAGAATTAATATTATGGATACCAAGGTCAAGAAAGAACTGTATTACAACCATGAACTAGAATGTACCATCAGATGATGAATAGATTTAGCCATGCATGAAATGTATTATTAAATGTTATCTTAAACATCCTAAATAATGTAAGTCCCTATCCCCTTCAAGACTTCCTTTATAGGTTAGGTGCATACCCACATCTTCCCAATGATCTCCCAAGATCCGCGGTATGCGTGTAAGGGTAGTTTTATGTCCTTCCCAGAGACACATTATTGATGGTTTAATGACCACATTGTGCCATCCCATAATAAAACATTAAATAATATGCCATAGTGTAAGACTAAAAATAAATTTAAGACCAGAGTGTGATAGCATATTGTTTGCTATCAAAGGGTGGACTGTCAAAGCCAGATGGTTGGCTGAGACCAAAATTGTAAAATCAAAATCTGCACGACGCCATTTTGCGAATGGCTACACGATGCCATTATGCAAATGGCTACACAGCACTATTTTGCATTCCCCTCACAGTATCAGTAATATACGGTGCTATATTGTTATTTAGCGTTGTGCATTTCCCACACAATAGAACACTGTTAAAAGTCCTCATTATACAAATACATACATTTATTACTACATATAATATGAACAACCCCGCAAAGCACGTACCATGGTGTACTTCACAAACACGTAGACTCACAACGCATACTAATGTCTTTTCTTAATATCCCCACACTGACAAATTGCATACTTACACAAAATGTTCCCTAGCATTAAGGTTAATATTAAAGGTTTTATACATTATCAACTATATTGTGAAATACATATATTTGGTATCTAAGGTTTAGTACATGATAGGCAGACCATGTTTGGTGCCATTCTAAACCACTGTTTATTTGCAGATTTCCGGTTCCATCGGCAAGGAAATCGCAACATGCGTTTGCAAGTTATGGATCATAGAGAGATAGCCTTTGAAATGTACTCTGTAATGTAATGTTTATTAGCCAGTTTAGACTTGTTCTTCAGCGGGAAAATGCACACAAAGAGCCGTTGGAGGGCTGAACTATTACAATACAAACTGACCAATGAACTGTATCATAACAGAAGAACCAGGAGGAAGAACCAATTGGATTATGCCAACTCATTCTATTGTATTGCCTATCTCTGTAAGGGTATATATGCAAGCACTCTATATCTGGTAGTTAGTCATCTTTTTCTTTCTGTTGGCGGAGGTTTCACATTTGATGCCGGGAAATCTGGATCCAGAGCGGATGCGTATGTATCGACTGTACCTTGTATATGTATAACCTTTTGGGCTAAACTGTGTTTAGATCAAGGCGTGTAACTGAATGCTTTTTATATAATAATACGTTTTCGTGCTTTGGAACCACACTCAAAGTCTGGAAAGCAATTATTTCTTGTGCGACTTGCAACGCTAAATAGTGACTTTAGGGTATAAAGATTTATAGGAATAGGATTAATAGGAATTCATAGCAGCCTTCCCCCAATAGAGTATGAAGCATACTTTTTTTCATTAAAACAAGTATTTAGTGACGTTTACTCTGTACTTTGAAAATACAGATGCAGCAGTTTCACTTGTATTAATGGGTTTGCTTTAGTCACTTTCATCCCTGCGTATGCAGTGCCAGATTAATGTCCACATGGGCCTGGAGCTCAAATTTATGAAGGCCTATTGTGTGTCACTGCAGGGGGAGTGACAAGCGCTGCGGAGGTGTGACTAGTGATGTGGGGGTGTGACCAGTGTTATGTGGGTGTGGTCTACATAGGGGGTGTGGCTATCTCCATGAAGGGCATAGCTAGTTCCTACTGTACATTCACATATTTATGTTTTTCAGGAATTGTAGTCACAGCTCTGTACCTCCCCCACCACCATCATGTCGTCACAGCCCTGCACCCCTCACCCCATCATGTTATCACTGCCCCTCCACCCAATCATGTCATCATTGCCCTGTGCCCCTCCATCACAATGTCATCACTACCCTGTGCCCCTCCACCATAATGCCATCTAAGCCCCGTGTCCCCATCCTCATTACATCAATGCCCCATGGGACCCTGCTGTGCAGTTCCAGTGTTTCCTGGAACACATTTGTGCACTGCCAAGGTGCTGCCAGTGTGTGGTTGGACACTTTGGTGCAATGTAATTGAAAACCCCTAACCCCCTCCTTGTCTCCCAGTACTGTACCAGCTATCTTCCCTTGACCCCATCCTGCCCCCTGAACTGCCTGCCCCTAGCCCGCTCCTTGCCCCCTCAGCACTGTCATAACTGCTGTCTGCACTTACCCCCTCTCTACCCCCAGCACTGCCCGCCCTTAATCCCCTCTACCCCAGCTCTACCCCAACTTCTCCCTGCCTTTTCCCCCAGCTCTACCCCAACCGCTGCTTGCCCTTAACCCCCTCTACCCCAACTGCTACTCGTCCCTACCATTGTCCCAACTGCTGCATCGGATCACCATTGCGATCATTGTTGCAATAGTTGCATACATCGGCCATCTGAGTAAACCGAAGCTTTCTTCGACTGGCTGCCGAAACTCTTCTGCTGGGGCATCGGCACACCTACAAAATGGGATGACAGGTAACATGTTTAGTAGAACGGTCCAGGTCGTCGTCCCCACTTAGTACCCCAAATGCCACAGCATGTCAATCATGCTGCGACTGAGGGGGGACTGTGAGTGATCACGCAGGTCTCGTTTTGCACATGCGCAGACCCACAAACATGCGAGATGTACATAAACCAACAGGATTACGTACATCTCTGAATCAGTCCCTGGTGTTCTTAATTCACCATATGCTGGAATACAACCAAGTAGGGCAAAAACGGATATACTGTCCACGCACCCCTTCTGGGTTGCTGGGTTACAATTCTGTACTTGGTCCTGGCTCCAGATGGATGTTAGGAGGTTTTTGGCAGAAAAAAGGGCTCCTGCACCTACAGTATGGCCCCCACGCCAAACCATAGGTGGGGGCGGAGCTTAACATGTCCAGGGGCCTTCCACATTGTAGTGGCACATTTTTAAATGACCAGAGACAGAGCTTAGCGAGATCAGGGGCTAACACATAAGAACACTGGTCTGGTGACACAGCATTGTATGGCCGGCAGCGAAGCTTACTGCAATGAGGGGGCGGAGCTTACAGCGGCAAAGGAGCAGAGCTTAGAGTGACAAGGGGGCTCCCACACTGGGAACACAGCTTTGTAATGCTGGGGTGGAGCTTAGGGCAACCAGGAAGAAGAGTTTACCAAGACAAGGGATCTCCCACACTAGTGACACAGGTTCATATGGCCAGGGTGGAGCTTAACATGAGTAGGGGTGGAGCTTCGGATGGCCACGGTGGTCAACAGGGGGGGGTTGTTTGATGGTGGTGGTATAGTAGACGATGCTTTGGCTGGTGCAGAGGATAGTATGCTGCGCTGTTGGTGGTGACAGGAAAACCTTTTCCTGTCAACACTTTCACTGTGCAATGCAGGGGATCCTTTGGGCCTATTTCATGGGAGGCCTGGAGCTGAAGCTCCACCCACCCCATTGTTAATCCGGCCCTGTGCGTATGTCATTATCATCAGTTTGCAACTTGCACCAAGGTTTTAGTACCCACAAGTCAACTCCCTCCGGCCAGACACCACTGCGCAATTTGCGTCAAAACACCAAACCACATAATTAGTGTACAGTTTGGGCCTGATTCCACAATCCCAACATGACTGTGATTGTGTACACAGTTGACTTGTAAAAATATGCTAATGACTTAGCTTATGAACAGGGCACACTCATTCTTCGACCCTAACAGTTCTCTCATCAAACACTTCTACCCACTATACTCCCAAACCTTTTTATTGTCTCCAAGGAATACACCAATTAATAATCAATTGTATTATATCACTTTTCATCTCTATATATTAGATTTATTTTATAATAAATTAATAACAGTTTTTCAGTTATACCTTTATCCATTCATATTTATTAACCAGTTTGTCTACTTTATGTAATATTTATCACCCATTTTTAAATTTTATAAATTGCTGTTTTCTTGTACAAATTAGCAGCCTACACTACTCACCTTAATTCTTCCCCTATTCCTTCACCTACCACCTGTGTACTCTATTTTATAAACAACACTACAAGCTAAGTATCTATGAGGCCAGACATCAACATTCCTGGAATAAAACCCCTAAAATTGTCTAGTAGCCAACTATCCCATGGAACAGAAAGTGCTTACTGTTTCTCCCAGTCTCCCCTAAATCATGTGTAACCCATGTTACTTCACTACTATATAGTATAGCTTGTCATTCAAAAGTTGGGTTACTATCTCACCTTGGTGTGCTTCCACCTGAGTCCATAAACTTCACTATGCCAGTGAGTAGAGGGGTTGGCTCGGGAAACCCCTTCTTAGTATAAGTGATATGATAGTTCCAATTTAAACTCAAAATACACACAATACACAAAATAATATTGACAACAGATTTCAATTTTATTCATTTGGAACAATTCAGATTCCTACAGTATGTCCATATGCAAGAAATTCTTTACTGGGTGAGGTCTACAATATACGCTATATCAGGTGTAACAATCACATCAGCATATATTCCAAAAAATTACCAGCACAAAATATATATATATTATACAACATATATAGTTTAAAATATAAATATATATATACAGTCAGGTCCATAAATATTGGGACATTGACAGAATTTTCATATTTTGGCCTCTATTCACCACCACAATGGCTTTGAAATGAAACAAACAAGATGTGATTTAACTGCAGACTTTCAGATTTAATTTGAGGGTAATTACATCCAAATCAGGTGAACGGTGTAGGAATTACAACGGTTTCTATATGTGCCTCCTACTTTTTAAGGGGCCAAAAGTAATGGGACAAACTAAACAACCCTAAATCTAACTTTCACTTTTTAATACTTTGTTGCAAATCCTTTGCAGGCAATTACAGCCTGAAGTCTGGAACACATAGACATCACCAGACGCTGGGTTTCATCCCTGGTGATGCTCTGCCAGGCCTCTACTGCAAATATCTTCAGTTCCTGCTTCTTCTTGGGGCATTTTCCCTTCAGTTTTGTCTTCATCAAGTGAAATGCATGCTCAATCGGATTCAGGTCAGGGGATTGACTTGGCAATTGCATAACATTCCACTTTTTAGCCTTAAAAAACTCTTTGGTTGCTTTTGCAGTATGCTTCGGGTCATTGTCCATCTGCACTGTGAAGCGCCGTCCAATGAGTTCTGAAGCATTTGACTGAATATGAGCATATAATATTGCCCGAAACACTTCAGAATTCATTCTGCTGCTTTTGTCAGCAGTCACATCATCAATAAATACAAGGGAACCAGTTCCACTGGCAGCCACACATGCCCACGCCATGACACTACCACCACCATGCTTCAATGATGAGGTGGTATGTTTTGGATCATGAGCAGTTCCTTTCCTTCTCCATACTCTTCTCTTCCCATCACTCTGGTACAAGTTGATCTTTGTCTCAACTGTCCATAGGATGTTGTTCCAGAACTGTAATGGCTTGTTTAGATGTTGTTTGGTAAACTCTAATCTGGTCTTCCTGTTTTTGTGGCTCACCAATGGTTTGCATCTTGTGGTGAACCCTCCATATTCACTCTTGTGAAGTCTTCTCTTGATTGTTGACTTTGACACATATACACCTACCTCCTGGAGAGTGTTCTTGATTTAGCCAACTGTTGTGAAGGGGTTTTTCTTCACGAGGGAAATAATTATTTTGTCATCCACCACAGTTGTTTTCCGTGGTCTTCCGGGTCTTTTGGTGTTGCTGAGCTCTCCGGTGCATTCTTTCTTTTTAAGAACATTCCAAACAGTTGATTTGGCAACACCTAATGTTTTTGCTATCTCTCTGATGGGTTTGTTTTGATTTTTCAGCCTAATGATGGCTTGCTTCACTGATAGTGACAGCTCTTTAGAGCTCATATTGAGAGTTGACAGCAACTGATTCCAAATGCAAATGTTACACCTAGAATCAACTCCAGACCTTTTACCTGCTTAATTGATAATGAAATAACGAGGGAATAGCCCACACCTGTCCATGAAATAGCTTTTGAGTTGATAGTCCCATTACTTTTGGCCCCTTAAAAAGTGGGAGGCACATATTGAAACTGTTGTAATTCCTACACCGTTCACCCGATTTGGATATAATTACCCTCAAATTAAATCTGAAAGTCTGCAGTTAAAGCACATCTTGTTTGTTTCATTTCAAAACCATTGTGGTGGTGAATAGAGGCCAAAATATGAAAATTCTGTCAAAGTCCCAAAATTTATGGACCTGACTGTATATATGTGAATACTCCCATATCTACTATAAAACACTTAACACTATCACATACATTATACTATAAATAATAATACAAATTTAAGTTCCTCACTGCTTGACAAAAATACAACTACTGCCTAAAACATTAACTTTGTGCACTCTCATTATTTACTCAGTCCCGGGCTGAGAAATTTATTTTATCTGTATTCCAGTAATAAGCTTTGCCGTAGAACAGGTGACAGTGTGGAGGAGAGCGGCTCTGTATAATGTTACATTTATCAAAGTTAATAGTCCACAATATTTAGGGGTCTATTTACTAAGCAGTGTTAGGAGAAGTGAAAAGTGAAGAGTGAAAAGTGATAAGGTGCCAGCCAATCAGCTCCCAACTGTCATTTTTCAAACAGCCTGTGAGATGGCAGTTAGGAGCTGATTGGCTGGCACCTTATCACTTTTCACTCTTCACTTCTCCTAACACTGCTTAGTAAATAGACCCCTAAATAGGGTTCTTGTTGCCAAAGAGCTCAGGGCCTAATTCAGACCGCTCGCGAGCGCGTGCGCATGTGCGAGACCTGAATAACGACGGCCAACGGGTCTCGCACAAAAGGGGGCGTGCTGTCGATGGTGAGTGACAGCTAGCCCCCTTTGGTGGGCATGCCAGGGGCGTGGCTGCCCAGACGGAGGCGTTCCCATGGGAACACCTACCGTCTGGGGCCGGCCCCACTGACATCACAAGTGATGTCAGTGGGAGTGCTCTCGGCTCTGATAGAGCCAAAAGCACTCCAGGGCTTGCGGCAACGAGACCCTACCACAAGGGTCTCGTCGCAAGCCCGATGGTCGCGATGGTCTTGACCATCGCGGCCATCATTTTGGTTGCTCGCTATAGCTGTGGGTGGTCATCCACAGCTATATGAGCGGCCAGGAGCCCGCTCTTAAATTCAGAGGGACGGCCCTGATTCAGAGCGAGCACTCTGTCAGAGCGTCCGGCTCTGAATCAGTGCCTCAGTACTAAGTTTGAAGCAGAGTTCAATTCAATTGTGACAGCTGGCTAATTTGATAGAAAGTTACTGTTGCAGTGTTACAGCTATCTTCCCAGTCTTTCTACACTTTGGACCTCATTCAGACCCGGGTGCAAGCGCTGAGCGCATGCAACCGGGTCGATGTTAAGGCCCTGCACACACGCAGCGGCCACACTGCGCGTGCGCAAGCCCCGGAGCGAGAGAGAATTTCTCTTGCTCCGGAGCTCACTACAAAAGGGGCGGCTGTCAATGTTGATCGACAGCTTGCCCCGTTTTGTAGGCGGGGCGGGGGTGGCTACGCAAACGGAGGCATTCCCAAGCGAACGCCTGCCGTTTTGTGGGCGGCTGCACTGACATCAACAGTGATGTAAGTGGGGAGCTTCCTGCTCGATCAGAGCAGGAAGCTCCCTGGGGCTTGCAGTTGCCGAGACCCAACCTTAGGGTCTCGTCGCAAGCCCCGATGGTCCATCGCGACCATCAAACTGGTCGGTATCTAAGCTGTGGGTGGATAGATAGCTTCTTGCGACCGTCTCTGAATGAGGGCCTTTGTCTTTCAGCAAACAACTAGAAAAAAAAACATTTTAATTAGCCCAACTGTGATGACTGTGGGCCTGATTCAGAGCCGGACACAAGTGGCCGTTCACTCGTCCGCCGTACGAGCGGAAATATTTAAATTTAAACGCTCGCTCGTAAGTTCGCTCATTGCTAATTTACCACCCCATAGTCTCCGAATCCCTCCTCTAGCTAGCGAACGTTCTAAATAGCGACCGTCCGTCTCCTCTTTCGTTGCAGGGAACGCTCGCACAATTCAGTTCCGGAAGTGGCCCTGTCAGTTTTCGATTGCCTGCTATTTCATTCTTCAAACATACTTTCATCGTTGCATGGCAATCAATATATTAATTACCTTAATTGCTATTCACATGTTTTCAATCATTTTTTTTTTTCATTGTCAATAAACTTTATTCTTGTCAGTGTGTGTCATTTGTACCGCAGAATACGTACGGTTTCACCATTGTTTTTTTTTTTCTAACTTAAATGTTTTTAGGAATGATACTATTGTTTTCCTTTGCTGTTTATAGGAATATTTTAGTACTTTAATTTGTTTATTTAAATTAGCTTACGCATGTCACTGCATCAAGCCTATCATAATTCACATTATATTTGTGAGGGTGTAGGTCACATGACTCATACAATAACCAATACAATACGTTCTGTTATTTTTCAAAGTACATTAGCCAATCAAATTTTTTCAGGGTCCTTTATTAAAACTGTTTTTTGGTGAAAAAATCATTGCCATCATGAGGGCCGCAGCATTTACACGAAGCGAACTCCTGGTCCTCACAGATGTGATGGACCGGAGAATCACTGATCATCCGGCCCCCATCACAAATCTCCGCAAGCGGCTCGCCTATGCGGAGGTGCGGCAGCGGCTGCGTAATATGGGCTTCCGCCGCAATATCGGGCAGCTTGAAAGGCGGTGGTCGGATCTCCACCGCAGGTCCCCCCGCCTTTTGGCGAATTTGCATCAGCAAATAGCTGAAAGAAAGTGTATTTTTAAAAAAAATAAAATGCAAACATACCTGTGTATGCATGTTTTCCATCTAGGCCTGTTGTTTATTTAGGACATACCTGCGTGTGCATGTTTTCCATCTAGCCCTGTTTGCTTATTTAGGACATACCTGCGTGTGCATGTTTTCCATCTAGGCCTGTTTGTTTATTTAGGACATACCTGCGTGTGCATGTTTTCCATCTAGCCCTCTTTGTTTATTTAGGACATACCTGCGTGTGCATGTTTTCCTTTTTTTAATTTTTTTGTAAAATTTTTGGTGGTGTAAATTTTTTATCAAAACCCCCCCCAAAAAAAAAACTTACAAATTTTTATCCATCATTTAGGGGCTGAGCGCAGACTCCGACATCTAATGCGAGCAAGACGTCGGCCTCGTCCCCTATCCCCCACTCCCACTCAAACCTCCTTTCCCCAACCTTCCCCAAATTTCCCCTCCAGCCCAGACCGGTCAGTCCCTGAGGTCCCTCCCTCTCCAAATATTCCCATCCCTTCAAATTAACCCTCCCGTCCACCCCCCCCTCTCTTTTCATCACCCTCCCCTCCACCCACCCCTCGCTTTTCCTCCCCCTCCACCCTTAGTGAAATATCCCCTCCTCCATCGGACCAGCACTGGCCCACATCAGAGGAGGACGATGTCGGGGCTCCTGGACCAGGCATCAATCTGACCGGTATGTTTCCCTTTTAAACTATGCTTGCTTTTGAATTTTTTTGTTTTTGGGTGATGTTGTCCTTTTGCCTGTGCATTTCCAATTTGTAAAGTATTTCGAATGTTTTGGAGATATATCTTTGAAAAACAATGTCTAGGATGCTTTCCCCTTACACATATCACACATGTCCAAACACTCATACTTGTGTCTTTCTAGTTTACGGTAACAACAAATGTAGTGTTTTTGCGTACTTTGCCCTTTTTTTGGTTGTCTTTTTATGTGTAATTTTTCTAGTTTGTATTTATACAATCTTTGTGTTTTCCATTACTTTTTTGCTCTTCAAAACTTTTTTTTTTTTAAAGTATAGTATACTCTGAATTTTAAGCTGTTTGGTAACATATAAATTAAGGTGTCAGTTTAGTAATCCACACTTTTTTTTTAACCCACAGAGGACCACAGGCGTTTGCAAGCAATGCAGGAAGGCTTGCACACGTTGAGTGGCCATGTCGTCAGGATGCTTGTGGTCCTGGATCACATGTTGGCGGTCCTGCGGCACTCATTTTTGTGTTTGTTCCCCCCTCAAAAAGTTGTTTAAAATAAAATATATTTTGATTTATTAGAGTCTCATTCCTTGTCTGTAAATATTAGATTGTTTAACCTTACATAAGTAGACTACTGGAGCATGAGTTTTTAAGTAATGTAAATTAGATTGTAGAAAGCTCAAGTAAGTATGTAAGCTGGCACATTAAACACCTAACAATACCAAGAGGTTTGTAGAATTACCAGGTTTTTTTTTTTTTTTTTTGGGTGGGTAATGTAAATATTAAAGCAAACCTGCGTAGGCCTAGATTATAAAACATACTGATTCACCATAATCCCTTTGGGGTTTGTTTTTAGCCACAAAGCATGGTAAAATACTTTACAATTTAAAACATTACAGGATTAGCCATTAAGAAAATTTTCCTTTTTTGGACCAGGTTACACTTGCTTGTAATTTACCAAGGAAAAGTCTTTTGAATGTAAAGCAAAAATTTAATACACACAAATAATTCACACAGTGAAAACACACTCCAAAAAACAACCAACACCCATAAAAAAAAAAAACAACAACAATAATCAAGAACTGTTTGAAGAAGTAGCAGGCCAACATGAATCCACAAATGTGGGGAAGAAATAATTGGTCCAGAAGTTATATCCAACGTGGCCACATGAAGACAATTTTTTGGATCAGGTAGTAGGCATGGTTTTTTCGGGTAATTTGAGGGAATAAAAGACAGAAAAAAAAAAAAAATATTCAAATTGGCCATTAAAATCTTACATGTCTACATTGTGGCAATTAACAAAATGTTTAACAATAATTACGTAAAAAATCTGGCCACCACATCATCGCGTATGACCCCCCACATACTGGCCTCCGACCAACCTTGGGGGGCCATCCTCAGGCAAGGCATCCTCTGGCTGCATTGGGACACCACTCCTTATGGCGATGTTGTGAAATATCCCACACAGGACCACAATTTTAGAAACCATAGCCGGCAAATACATGAGCTCGCCACCAGAGCGGTGGAGGCATCTGAATCGGCCTTTTAAAAGGCCGATATAGCGCTCCACCACCTGCCTGGTGGCTGTAAGTGCAGAATTATACTCACTTTGTGGCCCTGGTGTGGGAGCCACATAAGGAGTGAGCAGCCAGGGCGTGCAAGGGTAACCACTGTCTCCTGTGAAAAAACAAAAACAAACATCAAGACCATTGTGTTACAAGCTTTGCAGTGGTTTCAACGGAAGGTGTCAACTTACCCAGAAGCCATGCATCACCAGCTTGTAGGTTGTCTAATTTGGGCCAAATCCCTGATTGCCAGATGACGAAGGAATCATGTGCACTCCCAGGGAATTTGGCATTCAGGGACAGGATCTGGAGGGAGGTATCACATACCACCATTACATTCAGTGAATTGCGGTTTCTAAAAATAGCCTCCATTCTTGCTGGAGGCTGAAGTGGTATGTGAGTGCCATCCACAACCCCTATGATGTGTGGGAAGCCAGCTATTTGGTAAAAATTGGCCTTCGTCACACTAAGGGAACCCATATCCACATTTTTTAGGGTTAAAAAAAAGAGAAGGGAGCACACATTAGTTGGGAAAATCGCACGCTACATTTAGTGGTAAAACATGATTTTACACTGAAATAATAAAAAAACATTAGTGCGCTAAATAGTACGCATTTTTGACAGTTAAAACAAGACACATGAGTTCACAAAATATTACGCTACTTTTACAGCTCAATAATGAAACATTAGTGCACTAAATAGTACGCATTTTTGACAGTTAAAACAAGACACGAGTTCGCAAAATATTACGCTACTTTTACAGCTCAATAACGAAACATTAGTGCGCTAAATAGTACGCATTTTTGAAAGTTAAAACAAGACACATGAGTTCGCAAAATATTACGCTACTTTTACAGTTCAATAACGAGACATTAGTGCGCTAAATAGTACATTCATTTTAAAATAAAAACAACTCAAACATTATTTCGCAAAAGAGTACGCTATATTTAGTGGAAAGACATGATTGGTCCTAGTAAAAAAAAAAGATTACTTAGCGAAACATATGCGAAGACCAACACATCGAAATTGTAAGTTTATGAAACTAAAAACACTTACCAAAAACCGACAAATAACCCAAAGTCCAAAAATGTCAATAGGGGCAAGGCCAAAATAACTGTAAAAAAATAAAAAAAAACACATGAGCACTAACATTTTTTAACTATTTCCTATTATTGTTTACGGTGGTTTTTAAAAAGACACTCAAAAACTCCAAAAAAAACAGCAAAACAATTAAAATAAAGCGTACGGGAAAAAAATAAGTAAGAAAAGCAAAAAAACGATCATACTCCAAAACTCCAAACTCCAAAATCCGCCAACAAACAACTCCTACGTCAAACCTCCAACATTCATCACACGCCAACTCGACTCGAGTCACACCAAGCCATAAATAGTCTTTATTTTCCCGCTCAAATTACGGACGGACAATAGGAGCGCACAATCAATGATGCGGCCGAATAATGCTGACGCATGTATAAAAACATCACTGAAAACCCCAATCGGTCTGCTGTAAGTGAGACCTGAAAGTCAAAAATGGCTACAGAGCAGCAAAGCACTGGCCAAGAGGCGCCAGGTAAGTATTTGTCTTTTTGGGCCTAAAGGATTATGTGGAACCAACATTTTAGGTACATTTTACATTATAAATTTTATTTACAATTTACAAAAAGGTGTTGAGGATGTAATGGAAGAGGCTGCTGGTCCCAGTAGGACCACTAAACAAACTAAAAAAAAAAGGCAGCCACAATTCACAAGAAAGGAGATGGCGGTTTTGGTCCAAATGTGTGTTGACACCCTGCCCCAGGACCCAAGGAATATGGGTGCAAGCCAGAAATGGAAAATGTGGGATGACATAGCCAATGCTGTCAATAGGGTGGGGGAGTTTGAACGTGCAACCCGGGAGGTCAAACGCCGGTACGTACAAACTACATTTTATTTAAAAGTGTTTACAGGTCCAAATACTGCAGGAATAATGCAAATTTTTAACCCACAGATGGAGCGACTTCAAATATCGGCTGAAGCAAAAACTGGCTGATAGGGCTCGGCATGCAGGGGGGACAGGTGGGGGTCCCACCCCTGTGTCACTGGAGCTGAACGATTTGGAGGAGCAGGCCCAGGGGTGTGTGCAGGATGAGGAGGTGTTTGGCGTGTCAAACATGGATACCGACATGCCAGACTTTGCGGCTCCTCATGTTGCCTCAGGTAAATGTAGTAATGTTAATAACTCAGAAAGGTGTTTGGGACAATATCTAGATTATAATGTTACTCTTTTCTCTTATTTTTCACAGAGACAGAGGCGGATGAGTCTGCTCCAGAGGGGAGCTTTGGCCGCAGAACTTCTGCTGGCTCTGCAGGGGAGGAACCAGTAGATCCGGCTGGGGACCCTGTGGAAGACAGTCCAGGGCAATCCCCTCGCAGGCAGTGGCCCTCCTCACTGAGCTCAATCTTAAAACGGATCAGCACACTGAGTTTCTGGTGAGGCTGGACGCCACTCTGCTACGGGTGGCGGAGGCCCTGGAGCAATGTGCTGCGGCCAACGTGACCATTGCTCAGGCCCTAGCGGAAAATACTGGGGCCAACGTCCGTATTGCAAATGCCCTGGAGCAGCTCATTCGCCAGCAGATGTTGGAGCCGGCCTCCCTTCCTGCCGGAACATCAGGACCCTCCACCTCTGGCACAACAACAGCCATCCCTCCAAATGTGCCTAGCCCTATGCCTAGTCCAGAGGCCCCAACATCTGCCTCAAGCCAGGCCAGCCGAAGGACCTCCCGGACCCGTTCAGGCTCCCTCCCTAGCCCGGCCAAATGGGCCAAAAGGCGATGACAACACTGGCTAATTTTCCCACATTCCTTATCTGTGTTTGCCCCATATTACTTAATGGCCAAAACCTCCCTCTCCTTTCTTGTGAATTGTTTTTCAATTTTGTTTGTTTGATAGTGGTTTAAAAAAGCCCCTTTTTTTGTTTACGCATTTCTAAAAACATTTCTTTTTTTATTTTAAGTTATCCATATTTTAATTTGGAAACCCCCCCCCTCAAAAAAAAATGTGTTAACAAAATTAAAAAATTTTGAAAATATGAACAATTGTATTGTTATTTTATTCAAAAACTGGTTAAAAGGTAATCCCACACACAAAATTACAAACAATACAATGGAAATGTAAACATTTTTTTTTAAAACAAAAATAAAGGGTTAAAAACCATTTAAGAGTTTAAATTAACATTTAGCAAAAACAAAAGGACGCTTGTTTTCTTGGCCCCTAAAAAAAGCAGAAAAATCACAAACAGGACTACAATATTGTTGGCCGAAAAAAAGTAATAAACTAATTTTGGAAAAACACGCAAATTTAAAATACATTTTTAAGCTAATTGATTGTCTAACCCAGAAATAGTAGTTCACCTGCGTACGTTTTTTTGCTACTAAAAAAAGGCTATTTTCTTAACACCTTACAAGCATTTTTGCAATTCAAAACTGATTATTTTTGAGCCCTCAATTGATAAATCGGGAAACCATCGATGAGCCACGGGAGGAACGAAGAGACCATCGTCATTGTGGTAGAGAATACCAGACCACAAGCTGAGCGAGCAGTTTGACTGGAAAGTTGATCAGACAGTGACGTAACACTTGTTCCGTTCACATTGGCCGTTCGCATCAGATAATGTATGTACGCCCAAAAAACGCCTCGCCACGCCTGCGTTTTCCCATCTCCACCCCCGTCACCACCCCAAAACGGACAGTTCTGTCAATCACATTTGACATGTCACTTCCTGTTCGCTATTCGACGAACGACTGAAAAAATGATCGCAATCAGCCGTACGCACATGCGCACTGTTACACCGACGCATGCGTGGTTTGACAACATCGGACCGCTACGAGCGTACGGCCACTTATGAGCGGCTCTGAATGAGGGCCTGTGTCCTATAGAAACTCAATGTTCATTTGGTCTCTGCGGCTTACAGTCACTTATTACTGTAGGATGTCTGTAGCATTGTATATAGATATGCTGGAAACTGTAGCTTGGCCTTCCTCTCTTATCTTAGAGACTTTAATACAGGCTGCAGGGTAAGAATATGATGTGATGGTCAGTTATATTGGTCCTATGGAGACTCTGGCTGCCTGTAATTTAGTACCTGGGCAGGGGGTCTATCTGTCTCTGCCTCTTACTATTTTTCCTTCTCCTTTCAGCTGTAATTGGATTAGGGCACTGTCAGACGCCTGTCAGGGCTGCTTACCCTGATGCTTCACCTGGTCAATCCCGCCTCCTGTGGAAGGCTTGGCTGGGTACTTATACCCCTGACAGCTGGTCCTCTCTCTCGGCTCCACGTCACTGCACAGCCGACACTCCGGAATCACCGCCTGTCCTGATAGCCACCGTTCTCCTTTCCAAGGCTATTTTCCGGGAAGCCGTCACCCCCACTGTCTCCCCTTCCAGAACTGCTTACAATTGCGCTATCACAGCCTCCAATCCCCAGCACTTCTCAGCCCCGTTGCTCAGCTCTCCCCTCCTGCAAGGCAGTTTAACAGTCCTCCAACTGTCACCTCACTCTCCCCTTTATCACCTCTCCTCCAACACTGACCATCTAGATCACATTACTGGCTGGGCTCACATCCACACAGAGGAGCTGATTGAGATCCATTCGCAAGGATGCGTTCGCTCGTAGCTGGCCGATTGTCGCTTTCTGTGCATGCGGACGCATCACAATGTGCGTGCGTGAACCACTGCAAGAAATCGGGAAGCTTTTGCTCGCTGCACATAGACAGCCCAGCAGAGTGAGTGACAGGAGAGGCCGTTTGTGGGTGGTGACAGGGGCTGGCCACTAGAAACGGGGGAGTGGAGGTGCGAACGCAGGCGTGCCTGACCGTCTTAATGCCATTGCAGAGGTATGCATAATTAACAGGCAGCGCCATAGTACACGTCACCTGGTTGAATTTCACACTGAAGTGATCGCAGTGCTTGCGGCAGGGTATAGTCAACCACAAATGCTGCGTTCGCTTCCGATGGTGCTCGATGTACCATTGGTTTCATGCACTTCCAGGAGATAACGTGCGCAAGTGGGCGTCTTATGAATGGCTGGTGAGCATCTGCAAACACACAGTGATCGCACGCCAAGACATAGTGGGCATGCTGATGCCTTGCCGTGCATTCGCCTGCCTTGCTGGGCGTGCGCTGGATTTGCATACACTGGGTGCGAGTGAATGCATCTAGCGAGCGGGTCTGAATGAGCTCCAGAGTCCAGTTATAAAGTGTACACAGAAATACATTTACATATTTACAAATACACAACAATATCCCTTATATCTGAATTAAACTAATACCTATCCGTATACAAGCAATATTAAACCTACTAGAATTAGGGGTGAGCGGGTTCGGATTTCTGAAATCCGAACCCCCCCGAGCCGCCCCAATCCGAGGCCGATTCGAGTCAGGCTCGACTTTTCCCGCCTGACTCGGATCTGAAATCGAGGCAAAACGTCATCATCCCGCCTTCCGGGTCTCGCGGGTTTTGGATCCTATATAAGGTACCCGCGTCGGCGCCATTTTCTCACTCGGCTGTGGACAGTGAAGAGGGAGGGTGGGAGTTAGGGCTGCCTGGGCTGTGTAGTGTAGAGTAGTGCAGAGTAGTGTTGTGTTGTGCTGTGCTGTGCTGCTGTTGTCCACTACTTCAAAGTCCATAGGGGCTGGCTGTGTTGTGCTGTGCTGCTGTTGTTAATAGGGGCTGTGTCCACTACTTCAAAGTCCATAGGGGCTCGGTGGACTGTGTTGTGCAGTCAGTTCTCCATAGGGGCTATGTCCACTCCAAAGTCCTGTGCAGTGTCCCAGTCCTAAAGGGGTGCTGTAGTGTTGTCCAGGGGGTGCTCTGTCCATCAGGGGTGCTCCCCCCAAGTGCTAAAAAAATAATATTTTTTCTGTGTTTGTGAATTGTGTGCGCAGTAGCCGCACGTGCATCAACAAAGTAGTGCCAAGCGTGCGCCTGTGTCATAAGTAAAGGGCCGGCTGGCTTGACCGTTAAAGGGTGCTGTAACCCCCAAAGTACACTCCAGTCCAAACCCCCCCAAAAAATATTTTCTCTGTTTGTGAATTGTGTGCGCAGTAGCCGCACGTGCATCAACAAAGTAGTGCCAAGCGTGCACCTGTGTCATAAGTAAAGGGCCGGCTGGCTTGACCGTTAAAGGGTGCTGTAACCCCCAAAGTACACTCCAAACCAAATAACAAAATATTTTTTCTGTGTTTGTGAATTGTGTGCGCAGTAGCCGCACGTGCATCAACAAAGTAGTGCCAACCGTGCACCTGTGTCATAAGTAAAGGGCCGGCTGGCTTGACCGTTAAAGGGTGCTGTAACCCCCAAAGTACACTCCAAACCAAATAACAAAATATTTTTTCTGTGTTTGTGAATTGTGTGCGCAGTAGCCACACGTGCATCAACAAAGTAGTGCCAAGGGTGCGCCTGTGTCATAAGTAAAGGGCCGGCTGGCTTGACCGTTAAAGGGTGCTGTAACCCCCAAAGTACACACCAAACCAAATAACAAAATATTTTTTCTGTGTTTGTGAATTGTGTGCGCAGTAGCCGCATGTGCATCAACAAAGTAGTGCCAAGCGTGCGCCTGTGTCATAAGTAAAGGGCCGGCTGGCTTGACCGTTAAAGGGTGCTGTAACCCCCAAAGTACACTCCAAACCAAATAACAAAATATTTTCTGTGTTTGTGAATTGTGTGCGTAGTAGCCGCACGTGCATCAACAAAGTAGTGCCAAGCGTGCGCCTGTGTCATAAGTAAAGGGCCGGCTGGCTGGACCGTTAAAGGGTGCTGTAACCCCCAAAGAACACTCCAGTCCAAACCAAAAAAATATATATTTTCTGTGTTTGTGAATTGTGTGCGCAGTAGCCGCACGTGCATCAACAAAGTAGTGCCAAGCGTGCGCCTGTGTCATAAGTAAAGGGCCGGCTGGCTTGACCGTTAAAGGGTGCTGTAACCCCCAAAGTACACTACAAACCAAATAACAAAATATTTTTTCTGTGTTTGTGAATTGTGTGCGCAGTAGCCGCACGTGCATCAACAAAGTAGTGCCAAGCGTGCGCCTGTGTCATAAGTAAAGGGCCGGCTGGCTTGACCGTTAAAGGGTGCTATAATCCCCAAAGTACACTCCAAACCAAAAAAAAATATTTTCTGTGTTTGTGAATTGTGTGCGCAGTAGCCGCACGTGCATCAACAAAGTAGTGCCAAGCGTGCACCTGTGTCATAAGTAAAGGGCCGGCTGGCTTGACCGTTAAAGGGTGCTGTAACCCCCAAAGTACACACCAAACCAAATAACAAAATATTTTTTCTGTGTTTGTGAATTGTGTGCGCAGTAGCCGCATGTGCATCAACAAAGTAGTGCCAAGCGTGCGCCTGTGTCATAAGTAAAGGGCCGGCTGGCTTGACCGTTAAAGGGTGCTGTAACCCCCAAAGTACACTCCAAACCAAATAACAAAATATTTTCTGTGTTTGTGAATTGTGTGCGTAGTAGCCGCACGTGCATCAACAAAGTAGTGCCAAGCGTGCGCCTGTGTCATAAGTAAAGGGCCGGCTGGCTTGACCGTTAAAGGGTGCTGTAACCCCCAAAGAACACTCCAGTCCAAACCAAAAAAATATATATTTTCTGTGTTTGTGAATTGTGTGCGCAGTAGCCGCACGTGCATCAACAAAGTAGTGCCAAGCGTGCGCCTGTGTCATAAGTAAAGGGCTGGCTGGCTTGACCGTTAAAGGGTGCTGTAACCCCCAAAGTACACTACAAACCAAATAACAAAATATTTTTTCTGTGTTTGTGAATTGTGTGCGCAGTAGCCGCACGTGCATCAACAAAGTAGTGCCAAGCGTGCGCCTGTGTCATAAGTAAAGGGCCGGCTGGCTTGACCGTTAAAGGGTGCTATAATCCCCAAAGTACACTCCAAACCAAAAAAAAAATATTTTCTGTGTTTGTGAATTGTGTGCGCAGTAGCCGCACGTGCATCAACAAAGTAGTGCCAAGCGTGCACCTGTGTCATAAGTAAAGGGCCGGCTGGCTTGACCGTTAAAGGGTGCTGTAACCCCCAAAGTACACTCCAGTACAAAACCAAAAAAAAAAATGTTTTCTGTGTTTGTGAATTGTGTGCGCAGTAGCCACACGTGCATCAACAAAGTAGTGCCAAGCGTGCGCCTGTGTCATAAGTAAAGGGCCAGCTGGCTTGACCGTTAAAGGGTGCTGTAACCCCCAAAGTACACTCCAAACCAAATAACAAAATATTTTTTCTGTGTTTGTGAATTGTGTGCGCAGTAGCCGCACGTGCATCAACAAAGTAGTGCCAAGCGTGCGCCTGTGTCATAAGTAAAGGGCCGGCTGGCTTGACTGTTAAAGGGTGCTGTAACCCCCAAAGTACACTCCAAACCAAATAACAAAATATTTTTTCTGTGTTTGTGAATTGTGTGCGCAGTAGCCGCACGTGCATCAACAAAGTAGTTCCAAGCGTGCGCCTGTGTCTTAAGTAAAGGGCCAGCTGGCTTGACCATTAAAGGGTGCTGTAACCCCCAAAGTACACTCCAAACCAAATAACAAAATATTTTTTCTGTGTTTGTGAATTGTGTGCGCAGTAGCCGCACGTGCATCAACAAAGTAGTGCCAAGCGTGCGCCTGTGTCATAAGTAAAGGGCCGGCAGGCTTGACCGTTAAAGGGTGCTGTAACCCCCAAAGTACACTCCAGTCCAAACCAAAAAAAAAAATATTTTCTGTGTTTGTGACTTGTGTGCACTGTGGCTGCACGTGCATCAACAAAGGAGCAGCGCCAAGCGTGCGCCTGTGTCCCATAAGTAAAGAGCCGGCTGGCTCATTTCTTAAAGGGTGGTGTAACCCACAAAGTGCACTACTCTCCAGCAAAAATAAAAAAATATTTTCTGTGTTTGTGTGCGCTTTAGCCGCACGTATATATCAATATAACATAAATGGAGGACCAAACTTTCTCTGATAAAAATAAAATAGGGAAAGATCAAGAACCACTTCCTCCTAGTGCTGTTGCTGCTGCTGGGAGTTGTTCATCATCCCAGAGAGGAAGTAGGAACACCACCACTTTTACTAAACAATTGACCCTCCAACAGTCCCTTGCGATGAGGATGAAGTACGACAGCAGTCATCCTGAAGCAAAACTGAGGCCTTGACTGCTATGTTAGTGTTAGACGTGGGTCCGGTATCCGCCATTAGTGCAGTGGGATTTAGACAATTGATGGAGGTAGTGTGTCCCCGGTTCCAAATCCCGTCTAGATTCCACCTGCATCCTCAAAGCAGCAGCGACAAGTGTGCGTCTGTCTGTTAAAGGGTGGTGTAACCCTCAAAGTGCGCTCCACAAACAATAAAAAAATTCTTTTTTTTATGTCTTTGTGAAATGTGTGGGCTGTAGCCGCACCTGCATCCTTAAAGCAGCAGCGACAAGCGTGCGTCTGTCTGTTAAAGGGTGGTGTAACCCTCAAAGTGCGCTCCACAAACAATAAAAAAATTCTTATTTTTTTTTCTGTCTTTGTGAAATGTGTGGGCTGTAGCCGCACCTGCATCCTTAAAGCAGCAGCGACAAGTGTGCGTCTGTCTGTTAAATGGTGGTGTAACCCTCAAAGTGCGCTCCACAAACAATAAAAAAATTCTTATTTTTTTTTCTGTCTTTGTGAATTGTGTGGGCTGTAGCCACACTTGCATCCTCAAAGCAGCAGCGACAAGCGTGCGTCTGTCTGTTAAAGGGTGGTGTAACCCTCAAAGTGCTCTAAAAAATAAAAAACTTTTTTTTATGTGTTTGTGACTTGTGTGCGATGTAGCCGCACGTGCATCAACACAGTAGCAGCGCCAAGCGTGCACCTGTGTCATAAGTCAAGGGCCGGTTTGGACATCTTGTCCGGACAGAAGGACATGCCAACAATTTCTGACAAATCTACTGTCACTGCATATGATACTGTCCTCAAAGCAGCAGCGACAAGCGTGCGTCTGTTTGTTAAAGGGTGGTGTAACCCTCAAAGTGTGCTCCACAAACAATAAAAATATTCTTCTTTTTTTTTCTGTCTTTGTGTATTGTGTGGGCTGTAGCCGCACTTGCATCCTCAAAGCAGCAGCGACTAGCGTGCGTCTGTCTGTTAAAGGGTGGTGTAACCCTCAAAGAGCTCCAAAAAATAAAAAACTATTTTTTTTATGTGTTTGTGACTTGTGTGCGATGTAGCCGCACGTGCATCCTTAAAGCAGCAGTGACAAGCGTGCGTCTGTCTGTTAAAGGATTACATCGGTGACAGCATCCAAGTAGGCATGTCAGACAGTCCGAACCTGTACTGGCAGGCAAAAGAAGCAATTTGGAGGTCCCTGTACAAACTGGCTCTATTTTATCTGAGTTGCCCCCCCTCCAGTGTGTACTCCGAAAGAGTGTTTACTGCAGCCGGGAACCTTGTCATCGAAAAGGCGTAGGAGGTTGCTTCCACAAAATGAGGAGGATGATGTTCATAAAATGAATTATCAACTCTTCCAGGGAGACCAGCCTCCAGAACGTACAGAGGGACCTGTGGTTGTGGATTCCAGCAGGGACGAATTAATACTCTGTGAGGATGAGGATGTACACAACACTGAAGAGGGTGAGGAATCGGTGGATGAGGAGAATGAGGACGACATCTTGCCTCCGTAGAGCCAGTTTTTGCAGGGACAGATTAATTGCCAGCTTGTTTTGTGGGGGCCCAAACGAACCAATCATTTCAGCCACAGTCGTGTGGCAGACCCTGGCGATGAAATGTTTGGTTTGTTAAAGTGTGCATGTCCTGTTTATACAACATAAGGGAGGGTGGGAGGGCCCAAGGATAATTCCATCTTGCACCTCTTTTTTTTCTTTGAATTATGTACTGTTTGGGGCCTAGTTTTTCAAACTGCCATCCTGTCTGCCACTGCAGTGTCACTCCTAGATGGACCACATGTTTGTGCCGCCCACTCGTATCTCTTAGCATAGTCATCCAGCTACCTGGTGCAACCTCTTGGATATAAAAAACACTATTGTGAGGTGTGAGGTGTTCAGAATAGACTGGAAATGAGTGTAAATTAAGGTTATTGAGGTTAATAATAGCATAGAAGCAGAAAAACACACAAATTCTGTGATTTTAGCTGTTTTTATGCTTTTTAAAAAAAAAATACAGATCCAAAACACAAAACCCAGAACCCAAAACACGGAAGGGTGGTTTTGGCAAAACCAATCCAGATCCAAAACACGAAGAAAGATCCAGATCCAAAACCAAAACACAAAACACGAAAAGTGGCCGATGCACACCCCTAATTAGAATAGATATATTATCTATTCAAAATATATGTTACGCATCTGTAGTAAAGAGTTACTTACTTTTGTTTATGTACAGTACCTTCTGGTATTACTTCAATATATTTTATAACATAATATGTATGCCCCTTTAAGTATTGGTGGCTCAGTGAAGTAAGGCCCTCATTCAGAGCCGCTCGTAAGCGGCCGTACGCTCGTAGCGGTCCGATGTTGTCAAGCCATGCATGCGTAGATGTAACAGTGCGCATGTGCGTACGGCTGATTGCGATCATTTTTTCAGTCGTTCGTCGAATAGCGAACAGGAAGTGACATGTCAAATGTGATTGACAGAACTGTCCGTTTTGGGGCGGTGACGGGGGTGGAGATGGGAAAACGCAGGCGTGGCGAGGCGTTTTTTGGGCGTACATACATTATCTGATGCGAACGGCCAATGTGAACGGAACAAGTGTTACGTCACTGTCTGATCAACTTTCCATTCAAACTGCTCGCTTAGCTTGTTATCTGGTATTCTCTACCACAATGACCATAGTCTCTTCGTTCCTCCCGCGGCTTATCGATGGTTTCCTGATTGATCAATTGAGGGCTCAAAAACAATCAGTTTAGAATTGCAACAATGCTTGTAAGGTGTTTAGCAAATAGCCTTTTGTTACTAGCAAAAAAACGTACGCAGGTGAACTACTCAGCTGCTAATTTCTGGGTTAGACAATCAATTAGCTTGCAAATATATTTTACCTTTGCGTGTTTTTGCCAAATTTCTTTTTTTTTTTTTTGGGCAACAATATTGTACGCAGGATTGTTGTTTTTCTTCAAAGCAATCGTCCTTTTTTTTTTTAGATAAGTGTTAATTAAAACTCCTACATGGTTTTTAACCCTTGCTTTTTTTAAAAAAAAATTATGTTTACATTTCCATTGTATTGTTTGTAATTTTGTAAGTGGGATTACCTTTTAACCAGTTTTTGAATGAATTAACAATAAATTTTTTCAGTTTTTCAAATTATTTTTATTTTGATACACAATTTTTTATAAGTGTTTTTTTTCAAAAATAAAATATGGATAACTGTAAAAAAAAAAAAATATATAGGAAAGCACAAACAAAAAAAGTGGCATTTTCAAACCACAAACAAACAAACAAAATTTAAAAACAATTCACAAGAAGGGAGAGGGAAGTTTTGGCCATTAAGGAATATGGGGGAAACACAGAAGGAATGTGGGAAATTTAGCCAGTGCTGCCATCAACTTTTGGCCCGTTTGGCCGGGGTCGGGAGGGAGCCTGAACGGGTCCGGAAGGTCCTTCGGCTGGCCTGTCCAGAGGCAGATGTTGGGGCCTCTGGACTAGGCATAGGGCTAGGCACATTTGGAGGGATGGCTGTTGTTGTGCCAGAGGTGGAGGATCCTGATGTTCCGGCAGGAAGGGAGGCCGGCTCCAACATCTGCAGGCGAACAAGCTGCTCCAGGGCATTTGCAATCCGGATGTTGGCCCCAGTATTTGCCTCCAGGGCCTGAGCAATGGTCACGTTGGCCGCAGCACTTTGCTCCAGGGCCTGCACCACCCATAGCAGACTGGCCTCCAGCTTCACCAAAATCTCAGTGTGCTGATCCGTTTTAATATTGAGATCAGTGAGGAGGGCCACTGCCTGCGAGGGGGATTGCCCTGGACTGTCTTCCACAGGGTCACCAGCCGGATCTACTGGTTTCTCCCCTGCAGAGCCAGCAGAAGTTCTGCGGCCAAAGCTCCCCTCTGGAGCAGACTCATCCGCCTGTGTCTCTGTGAAAAATAAGAGAAAACAATAACATTATAATCTAGATATTGTCAAAAACACATTTTGGAGTTATTAACATTACTACATTTACCTGAGGCAACATGAGGAGCCGCAAAGTCTGGCATGTTGGTATCCATGTTCGACACGCCAAACACCTCCTCGTCCTGCACACACCCCTGTGCCATCTCCTCCAAATCAGTGAGCTCCAGTGCCACAGGGGTGGGACCCCCGCCTGTCCCCCTTGCATGCCTAGCCCTATCAGCCAGTTTTTGCTTCAGCCGATATCTGAAATCGCTCCATCTGTGGGTTAAAAAGTTGGCATTATTCCTGCAGTATTTGGACCTGTAAACACTTTTTATTAAAATGTAGTTTGTACGTACCGGCGTTTGACGAACTGGGTTGCTCGTTCAAACTCACCAACCCTATTGACAGCACTGGCTATGTCATCCCACATTTTCCATTTCTGGCTTGCACCCATATTCCTTGCTGCCTGGGGCAGGGTGTCAACGCACATTTGGACCAAAACCTCCATCTCCGTTCTTGTGAATTGTGACTGGCGTTTTTTTTTGGTGGCTTTTCTTGGCCTGCTAGGGCCAGCAGCCTCTTCCATTACATCCTCAACACCTTTTTGGTATTTGGAAATAAAATTTTTAATTTAAAATGTGCCTAAAATGTTGGTTCTACAAAATCCTTTACAAATACTTACCTGGCGCCTCTTGGCCAGTGCTTTGCTGCTCTGTAGCCATTTTGGAGTTTCGGGTCTCACTACAGCAGATCGATTGGGGTTTTCAGTGACGTTTTTATACATGCGTCAGCATTAATCGGCCGCATCATTGATTGTGCGCTCCTATTGTCCGTCCGTAATTTGAGCGGGAAAATAGACTATTTATGGCTTGGTGTGACTCGAGTCGAGGTGGCGGGTGAGGAATGTTGGAGGTTTGACGGAGGAGGTGTTTGTGTGCGGATTTTGTAGTGTGCAGTTTGGAGTTTTCGAGTGTGATTTTTTTTTAATTTTTCTTACTTCATTTTTTTACGTTCGCTTTTGTTTATTGTTTACCTTTTTATTTTGGAGTTTTTGAGTAAGTAAATATTTAAAAAATGTTAGTACTTATGTTTTATTTTTTATTTTTTTTACAGTTATTTTGGCCTTGCCCCCTTGACGTTTTTGGACTTTGGGTTATTTGTCTGTTTTTGGTAAGTGTTTTTAGTTTCATGAAGTTACAATTTCGATGTGTTGGTCTTCGCCTATGTTTCGCTAAGTATTTTTTTTGGGGTTGTAGGACCAATCATGTCTTCCCACTAAATATAGCGTACTCTTTTGCGAAATATTGTTTGAGTTTTTTTTATTTTTAACTGAACGTACTATTTAGCGCACTAATGTCTCCTTATTGAACTGTAAAAGTAGCGTAATATTTAACGAACTCATGTGTCTTGTTTTAACTGTAAAAAATGCGTACAATTTAGCACACTAATGTCTCCTTATTGAACTGTAAAAGTAGCGTAATATTGAATGAACTCATGTGTCTTGTTTTAACTGTAAAAAATGCGTACTATTTAGCGCACTAATGTCTCCTTATTGAACTGTAAAAGTAGCGTAATATTGAACGAACGCATGTGTCTTGTTTTAACTGTAAAAAATGCATACTATTTAGCGCACTAATGTCTCCTTATTGAACTGTAAAAGTAGCATAATATTTAACGAACTCATGTGTCTTGTTTTAACTGTAAAAAATGCGTACTATTTAGCGCACTAATGTGTTTTTATTATTTCAGTGTAAAATCATGTTTGACCACTAAATGTAGCATGTGTTTTCCCAAACTAATGTGTGCTCCCTTCTCTTTATTTTATGCCTAAAAAATTTGATCACAATCCAAGTTTGCCCAATAATAACTAAATATATTTTCAACTTTTGAAATGTAGGTTGTTCTACTCATGACAAGACCCCGGCCTGTAAGCATCTTTGGATTTCTTAAAAAAGATAAGTATATTTTTCTTTTCAAATTTTTGGAAAATAACTACCTGGCTTACCATTTCAGGTTGATGTTGGTCGTATTATCTTGGCCATGGTTCCAGAACCCGACCAACCTCAACTTCGTCCCGGGCGTAGGCCTCGTAGGTGTGCAAGGCCCCAGATATATAAAACACATGTCACCCTTTTTGGAATGCCTGATGATGAGGTTTTACGACGATACCGTCTTCCTCCACAAATCATCCTAGACACTCTCTCATTAATAGAGAGTGATCTTGAACGGCAAATTAACAGTCCTACAGCAATACCACCACTTATGCAATTAATATCGGTGTTACATTTCTGTGCCTCAGGATCCTTTCAAACCACGGTGGGAATAGTTGCCGGAATCTCCCAATCCTCCTTTTCAAGGCTCCTGAGGGCAGTGATGGAGGCCATTTTCAAACACCTCCATCATTTTATTAATATGCCATTGGATATGGGTTCCCTTAGTGTGGCGAAGGCCAATTTTTACCAAATTGCTGGCTTCCCACACATCATAGGGGTTGTGGATGGCACTCACATACCACTTCAGCCTCCAGCAAGGCTGGAGGCTATTTATAGGAACCAAAAACACTTTCATTCCCTGAATGTAATGGTGGTATGTGATGCCTCCCTCCAGATCCTGTCCCTGAATGCCAAATTCCCTGGGAGTGCACATGATTCCTTCGTCATCCGGCAATCAGGGATTTGGCCCAAATTAGACAACCTACAAGCTGGTGATGCGTGGCTTCTGGGTAAGTTGACACCTTCAGTTGAAACCAATGCAAAGCTTGTTACACAATGGTCCTGATTGTTGTATTTGTCTTTTCACAGGAGACAGTGGTTACCCTTGCACGCCCTGGCTGCTCACTCCTTATTTGGCTCCCACACCAGGGCCACAAAGTGAGTTTAATTCCACACTTACAGCCACCAGGCAGGTGGTGGAGCACTGTATCGGCCTTTTAAAAGGCCGATTCAGATGCCTCCACCGCTCTGGTGGCGAACTCATGTATTTGCCGGCTATGGTTTCTAAAATTGTGGTCCTGTGTGGGATATTTCACAACATCGCCTTAAGGAGTGGTGTCCCAATGCAGCCAGAGGAGGCCTTGCCTGAGGAGGGCCCCACTGAGGTTGGTCGGAGGTCAGTATGTGGGGGGGCCATACGCGATGATGTGGTGGCCAGATATTTTAGGTAATTATTGTTAAAAATGTAGTTAATTGACACAATGTAGACATGTTAGATTGTAATGTGCAATTGTAATTTTTTTTTCATCGTTTTTTCTTGTATTCCCTTAAATTCCACGGAAAAACGATGCCTACTACCTGATCCCCAAAATTGTCTTCATGTGGCCACATTGGATATAATTTCGGGAACAATTATTTCCTCGCCTCATTTGTGGATTCATGTTGGCCTGCTACTTCTTCCACCAGTTCTTGATTGTTGTTTTTTTTTTTTTTATTTGGGTGTAGGTTTTTTTTGTAGTGTGTTTTCACTGTGTGAATTGGTTGTCACAATTCACTTTTGGTTTATTATTTGTGTGTAATAAATTTTTGCTTGACGTTAAAAAGACTTTTCCTTGGTAAATTACAAGCACGTGTAACCTGGGCCAAAACAAACAAATTTTCGTAATGGCTAATCCTGTAATGGTTTAAATTGTTAAGTATTTTAACAGGCTTTGTGGCTAAAAACAAACACCAAAGGTATTATGGTGAAACAGTATGTCTTCTAAACTAGGCCTAAACAGGTTTGAATTTATATTTACATTTCCCACCCAAAGGTAGCAAAAAAAATGCTGGTATTTCTCCAAACCTATTGGTATTGTTAGGTGTTTAATGTGCCAGCTTTCATACTTACTAGCGCTTTGTCAAATCTAATTTACCTTACTTTAAAAAACATGCTCAAATAGTCGACTTAGGGAAGGTTAAACAATGTAATATTTACAGACAAGGAATGAGACTTGTTAAAATACAACGCAATTTTAATTGAACACACATTATTTGTGGGTGAAAACAAAAAAAGCAATTAACGACGAAGGACCGCCGACATGTGGTCAAGGACCACAAGCATGGCAATTAGATGTGCCCGCAAGGCATGCAATCCTGCCTGCATTGATTGCAGCCGCCTCTGGTCCTGAAAACATGTGAAGAGCAATTAAGCTAATTAATATATTGATTGGCATGAAACGATTCAAGTATGTTTGCAGAATGAAAGAGCAGGTAATCGAAATCTGACAGGACCACTTCCGGAATTGACTTGTGCGAGCGTCCAAAGCAACCAAAGAGGAGACGAACGGTCGCTATTTTGAACGGTCGCAAGCTAGAGGAGGGGATGGGAGAATATAGGGCGGAAGGTTAGCTATGAGCGAACATATGAGTGAGCGCTTAAATTTAAATTTTTTCGCTCGTACGGCGGACGAGCGTACGGCCGCTTACGAGCGGATCTGAATCAGGCCCTATGAGAACATGCAAATCCATGTTTGCCATTATTAACTCTGTTGCTGTAGGACAAATACTCCAGGTTTTTTTTCTTAGTTCTTTACACATACAGAAGTGCATAGCCAGTTCCATGTTACTAGGTGTATTTGCTCAGTTAGTTTACACATACAGAAGCGCATAGCCAGTTCCATGTTACTAGGTGTATTTGTTCAGTTAGTTTACACATACAGAAGCGCATAGCCCGTTCCATGTTGCTAGGTGTATTAGCTCAGATAGTTTACACATACAGAAGCGCATAGCCAGTTCCATGTTACTAGGTGTATTTGCTCAGTTACTTTACACATACAGAAAGGCATTCCCAATTCCATGTTACTAGGTGCATTTGTTCAGTTAGTTTACACATACAAAAGCGCATAGCCAGTTAGATGTTACTTGGTGTATTTGTTCAGTTAGTTTACACATACAAAAGTGCATAGCCATTTCCATGTTACTAGGTGTATTTGCTCAGTTAGTTTACACATACAGAAGCACATAGCCAGTTCCATGTTACTAGGTGTATTTGCTCAGTTACTTTACACATACAGAAGCGCATAGCCAGTTCCATGTTACTAGGTGTATTTGCTCAGTTACTTTACACATACAGAAGCGCATAGCCAGTTCCATGTTACTAGGTGTATTTGCTCAGTTACTTTACACATACAGAAGCGCATAGCCAGTTCCATGTTACTAGGTGTATTTGCTCAGTTAGTTTACACATACAAAAGTGCATAGCTAGTTAGATGATACTAGGTGTATTTGCTCAGTTAGTTTACATATACAGAAGCGCATAGCCAGTTCTATGTTACTAGGTGTATTTGTTCAGTTACTTTACACATACAGAAGCGCATAGCCAGTTCTATGTTACTAGGTGTATTTGTTCAGTTAGTTTACACATACAGAAGCGCATAGCCAGTTCCATGTTACTAGGTGTATTTGCTCAGTTAGTTTACACATACAGAAGCGCATAGCCAGTTCCATGTTACTAGGTGTATTTGCTCAGTTACTTTACACATACAAAAGTGCATAGCCAGTTCGATGTTACTAGGTGTATTTGTTCAGTTAGTTTACACATACAGAAGCGCATAGCCAGTTCTATGTTACTTGGTGTATTTGCTCAGTTAGTATACACATACAGAAGCGCATAGCCAGTTCTATATTACTAGGTGTATTTGTTCGGTTAGTATACACATACAGATGCGCATAGCCAGTTCTATGTTACTTGGTGTATTTGCTCAGTTACTTTACACATACAGAAGCGCATAGCCAGTTCCATGTTGCTGGGTGTATTTGCTCAGTTAGTTTACACATACAGAAGCGCATAGCCAGTTCAATGTTGCTAGGTGTATTTGTTCAGTTAGTTTACACATACAGAAGCGCATAGCCAGTTCCATGTTGCTAGGTGTATTTGCATTGTTAGTTTATACATACAGAAGCGCATAGCCAGTTACATGTTACTAGATGTATTTATTCAGTTAGTTTACATATACAGAAGCGCATAGTCAGTTCCATGTTACTAGGTGTATTTGTTCAGTTAGTTTACACATACAGAAGTGCATAGCCAGTTCCATGTTACTAGGTGTATTTGCTCAGTTAGTTTACACATACAAAAGTGCATAGCCAGTTCCATGTTACTAGGTGTATTTGCTCAGTTAGTTTACACATACAGAAGCGCATAGCCAGTTCTATGTTACTAGGTGTATTTTTTCAATTAGTTTACACATACAGAAGCGCATAGCCAGTTCTATGTTACTAGGTGTATTTGTTCATTTAGATTACACATACAGAAGCGCATAGTCAGTTCCATGTTACTAGGTGTATTTGCTCAGTTAGTTTACACATACAGAAGCGCATAGCCAGTTCCATGTTGCTAGGTGTATTTGCTCAGTTAGTTTACACATACAGAAGCGCATAGCCAGTTCCATGTTGCTAGGTGTATTTGTTCAGTTACTTTACACATACAGAAGCGCATAGCCAGTTTCATATTACTAGGTGTATTTATTCAGTTAGTTTACATATACAGAAGCGCATAGTCAGTTCCATGTTACTAGGTGTATTTATTCAGTTAGTTTACATATACAGAAGCGCATAGTCAGTTCCATGTTACTAGGTGTATTTGTTCAGTTAGTTTACAGATACAGAAGCGCATAGCCAGTTCTATGTTACTAGGTGTATTTGTTCATTTGGTTTACACATACAGAAGCGCATAGCCAGTTCCATGTTACTAGGTGTATTTGCTCAGTTACTTTACACCTACAGAAGTGCATAGCCAGTTCCATGTCGCTAGGTGTATTTGCTCAGTTACTTTACACATACAGAAGCGCATAGCCAGTTCCATGTTGCTAGGTGTATTTACTCAGTTATTTTACACATACAGAAGCGCATAGCCAGTTAGATGTTACTAGGTGAATTTGCTCAGTTAGTTTACACATACAGAACTGCATAGCCAGTTCTATGTTACTATGTGAATTTGTTCGGTTAGTATACACATACAGAAGCGCATAGCCAGTTCTATGTTACTAGGTGTATTTGCTCAGTTACTTTACACATACAGAAGCGCATAGCCAGTTCCATGTTACTAGGTGTATTTGCTCAGTTAGTTTACACATACAGAAGCGCATAGCCAGTTCCATGTTACTAGGTGTATTTGCTCAGTTACTTTACTCATACAGAAAGGCATTGCCAATTCCATGTTACTAAGTGTATTTGTTCAGTTAGTTTACACATACAAAAGCGCATAGCCAGTTAGATGTTACTTGGTGTATTTGTTCAGTTAGTTTACACATACAAAAATGCATAGCCATTTCCATGTTACTAGGTGTATTTGCTCAGTTAGTTTACACATACAGAAGCGCATAGCCAGTTCCATGTTACTAGGTGTATTTGCTCAGTTACTTTACACATACAGAAGCGCATAGCCAGTTCCATGTTACTAGGTGTATTTGCTCAGTTACTTTACACATTCAGAAGCGCATAGCCAGTTCCTTGTTACTAGGTGTATTTGCTCAGTTACTTTACACATACAGAAGCGCATAACCAGTTCCATGTTACTAGGTGTATTTGCTCAGTTAGTTCACACATACAAAAGTGCATAGCTAGTTAGATGTTACTAGGTGTATTTGCTCAGTTAGTTTACACATACAAAAGTGCATAGCCAGTTACATGTTACTAGGTATATTTGCTCAGTTAATTTACACATACAAAAGTGCATAGCCAGTTAGATGTTACTAGGTGTATTTGCTCAGTTAGTTTACACATACAGAAGTGCATAGCCAGTTCTATGTTACTAGGTGTATTTGTTCGGTTAGTATACACATACAGAAGCGCATAGCCAGTTCTATGTTACTAGGTGTATTTGTTCAGTTAGTTTACATATACAGAAGCGCATTGCCAGTTCTATGTTACTAGGTGTATTTGTTCAGTTACTTTAAACATACAGAAGCGCATAGCCAGTTCTATGTTACTAGGTGTATTTGTTCAGTTTGTTTACACATACAGAAGCGCATAGCCAGTTCCATGTTACTAGGTGTATTTGCTCAGTTACTTTACACATACAAAAGTGCATAGCCAGTTCGATGTTACTAGGTGTATTTGCTCAGTTAGTTTACACATACAGAAGCGCATAGCCAGTTCTATGTTACTAGGTGTATTTGTTCGGTTAGTATACACATACAGAAGCGCATAGCCAGTTCTATGTTACTAGGTGTATTTGTTCGGTTAGTATACACATACAGAAGCGCATAGCCAGTTCTATGTTACTAGCTGTATTTGTTCGGTTAGTATACACATACAGAAGCGCATAGCCAGTTCTATGTTACTAGGTGTATTTGCTCAGTTACTTTACACATACAAAAATGCATAGCCAGTTCCATGTTACTAGGTGTATTTGTTCAGTTGCTTTACACATTAGGGGTACATTGTCATGGAACTCATGGGTTTTAGATCCGTTTTGGGATCCTTGTGACCAGCTGAAGCAGTAGTGTCATACGTGCATGCAGGGGGGGTTTCTGAGTACCTGGAAACCCCCCCTGGCTGCCAATCCATTACCATGCAGCTGAAGGATTTTTTTTTCATCATAATGAGACGGAGCAACCAGAAGTCAGACAACTGTGTCACTGGTGGCTGGAAGAAAGCTACCTGCACGGTGACTGCCCATATTGACATGCATTCATCCATCGGTCCAGCCATCGTGGTGGAGAACAGAAAGACAGAAGGAGCAGGGTGGGGGTAGCTCCTGCCACCCCTCTCCTTCTGCCATTCTGTTCTCCTCCGCAAAGGACAAACTGCATGACACCAAGAAGAGGTCAGTCATTGTATAGGTGCTTTTGTACTGGGCTATAGAGGGTTAATCTGCACGGCGCAGGGAAGTTTCTCACCACCACCATCTGGGTCCGGGACACGTGAAGATACACATGGGTCAGCTGATGCAGTCTGCACACTGGGAGTCTTCTGCAGAACTCCTCCCTGCTGCTGCCTGCCTAACTGTGGGCCTGATTCAGAGCCAGACGCTATTTGCGGACGGTCGTTCCAAAAAAGGGTCCGGCTATTTAAATTGAGCGCTCGCTCTTTGCGGTTTGTTGACGCCTCTATGTCTGAGCGAGCGAACGAAAAATGCGCTCACTATTTTGTAAAGACGCCCCTTTGCCATTCGCATCACACGTCATCTCCTGTATTAGATTAATCGGGTACATCGAAAGGCATCTGAACTGCTCGCAGTGCTTGTGGTAGGTTTTTCTTTCCCCTAATACTGCGAGCAGTTCAGGCTAAAAGACAACCAAGTGACGTGGTCGATTACGCTCCTTTACTAATTATGCACTCCCATTAAACGCCCTTTTGACCATTTGGCATGCCTGCTTTCGGATCTCCACTCCCCCGTTTTCAAGCACCTTCCCTTGTTACCACCCACAAACGGTACATTCTGTCAATCAAATTAGCAGCCCCTCGCTGTTTTGCGAGTGCACGATTTCCGACCGCAATGACTGGTTTACGCATGTGCATTACGACCCATACGCATGCGCAGTTGTGCGAACATTGCTCAGAGCGAACGAGCGGTTGCTTACGAGCGGCTCTGAATCAGGATTGTGTCACAAAACGGGCTACTCTGCCTCTGGAAGCAGCAAATGTAAGTGAAATCTACAAGTAAGATGCTTGTAACTTGGTTGTTCCAGTAGCTGCTCCTAATGCACAGGGGAGGCACAGTATGCACAGGCACAAGCAGGGATCCCCATTCCTACACAATCAGATGCACACCCCTCCTCCCAGCCTGTCACCACATGCAGAGCAGCAACAGGTACCTTGAGCCTTCTCCCAGTAGTTTCAGCCCCATTCATGTGGAATTGACTCCAGTTCAAAATTTTTCCCATTCAGTTTTTCTCTCTCCCACCCCTGCCAACCTACATGAAATCATTAGGGAAGGGGGGAGGGGGAGGGGGGTTGTGGCTAGTGTCTGTCTGGCTTAGGTGTAATTGTCACATATCATACATGTTACTAATACCCCTTTCAGACATCTCGAGAATCCCGGGAATTTGGCCTGCCTCGGCCAAATTCTTGGGGACCCGAGTCTGTCTGAAAGGTGCCTACCCGGGAACATGTTCCCGGGTAGCCGCCCCTGCAATCGACCAGGGTTTTTCCCAGGACTTAAGTCCCTGGAAATTACCCTGCTTCTGTCTGAATGGTGCTACAAAGAAGCTTTTACATTGACAGCGCAGATCGTCCTATAGGACGCTCTGCGCTGCTGCTCATTACAATGAGTTGACAGCACTCTGCGCTGCTGCTCATCACCCCCCGCACCGGTGGCTGTGGCGCTGACAAACGAGTCAGCGACCATGGCCGGGTCCTCACACCGGCGCTGGAGACCGCTGGTGGTTTGCAGCCACAGCGGGCCGCCCGCACTCCCGCTGGACCACCAGGGTAGATAGGAGTTATTATATTATAGATAGGAGTTATTATATTAACTATTTAATACAGGCTGCACTTTGATTGGATGGCTGCCTGCTGCATGATGATGACATCATCAGCGGCAGCCGGAGAGGGGATAGGTTAAGAAGAGCAGATGAGAGGCAGGCAATATTTAAAACTAAAAAACCTGGCTTATGTCTGAAAGGGGTCTACCTGGGAATTTCCCGGGTAGACACTGCAGAGTGAAAGGGGGGTTTCGACCAAATACCCGGGAATTTGCACAGGAGAAATTCCCGGGTCTGAGCAGGAAATTTCCCGGGTTGTATGTCTGAAAGGGGTATAACTTACATGCAGCTAAAGGTGGAGCCATGTCATAGCTTGCTCCAAAGTCTGTGTGTTCCCCTACACCAGCTCCCTGTCCCCTCCATACCCACCCAATGCTAATCTGCATCACCTCCCTGACACTTTCATAGCCTCCACTACTTCTCGGTGTCACTTCCCTGACTCCTGCATTACCCCCTGGGCCCTCACCCCACTATACCCAACACTATCTCTATGCATTACATAATTGATTTTTCCCTAAATAGCACTACCTCATGTAGCCCTAAATAATTGACCCTCCATACCTAGTACTACTACACAGATCACTCCATACCAAGATAATGCAAGTTGCTGGGTCTAAGTCATAAACCAATCATAATTCAGCTTTTCTGCCCAGAAAGGCAAAGTTATCTTCAAGCCACAATTTTCTATAACTATTTATAACTTGGTTCAGTTAGCGACATGTTTAAATGCTAAAAAAAAATCAAATTGTGACCATCTTCAGTTGCCATAGTGTATTTGGGGCTAAATAGCTTGATATACACACAACAGCTAGTGTGGTGATGTAGTGTAGTTATATAGTGTGGGGAGGTAGTGTAGGTATATATAGTGTGGGAAGCTTGTGCAGTGATATAGTGCATGAGTGTATCATAGTGATGTAGTGTGGGGAGATAGCGTAGTGATGTAGTGTGGAGAGGTAGTATAGTGAAGTAGTGTGGAAAGGTAGCGTTGTGATGTAGTGTGGAGAGGTAGCGTTGTGATGTAGTGTGGAAAGGTAGCATTGTGATGTAGTGTGGAGAAGTAGCGTTGTGATGTAGTGTGGAGAGGTAACATTGTGATGTGCTCCCACTGCCCGCCCGGGAGAACTTCTCTGCAGTGCTGATCACACCCCTTGCAGTGAAACACAGTAGGCCCTTGATAAATTTCAGCTCCAGGCCCATGTGGTCCTTAATCTGGCACTGCTGGTAGTGCAGTTTCAGTCATCCGTTGGCGGGTTTTCATGGTTCTTTTATAAATGATGCTGTGTTGTTTGCCTGCGTTCATGTTTTTAAGTAAAAGCGGTGTCTGTTAGTGTATGTGTCTGTCTGTGTCAGAATGTGTCTGTGTCAGTGTGTGTGGTTCTGTATTCGGTATTTGGAAACCCCCTTTTCAAAATCCTGCATTTGCCACTGAGTGTGGATGAAATGGAGCACATACGGTCTATGGTCCGGATTCAATTAGATGCGAAAAGCCGTAATCGGCAATAAAGTTTTGCCTATTGCCGCTTTTCGCCTGTTTGCAACTTATCTCTAAATTCAACTCCAGGACGTTTTCACCTAAGCGCAAATTAAATGCACTGAAACAGGTGTAAGAGTTTCTCCAATGAATGGCAGGCGGAAAAAAGTGCAAAATCTCTATTTTGGGGTGTAAATGTGGGGAATCAGCCACACAAAAAAAAGAAATACCTCAGAAAACCTCAAAAAAGACATGTCATTTTTGGGGCAAAAATAAAAAAAGTGGGGGGACAAGGGTAAAAACTAGCGAAATAGGTTTCTTGCAGGTGCTTGCAGCAGGTGGATTTTTCACATTTTTTAATAGTGCACTTTAGAGACACAAAAATATGCTAGAACCCATTTTCAAGCAACCCAACTTTGACTGGACTATTTATTTTCACCAAAAATACTGTTTTCTATCATTCTTTTACATAAAAGCAATCTAGAAAGCTTTTGATAAAGCTTAAGGACACAAAGTACAATTCTTAGGGCTAATAGTACACATATGTAATGATTTCCAGTGTCAGAGAGCCTTATTTTGGGGTACAGACTGATTCCCCCATTCTATTCAGTATTTTCCACCTATTATGCATTCACCAATTTCCGGGGGGGACCCGCATGCCGCGATTTTGCATCCCAAACAGATGAATTCAGCGGAAAGTACAACAGGCAAAAAGTCACTGAATTTTTGTGGCTAATTGAATATGGGCCTATAACTGACAAGCTCAGACATCCATGGCAAACCCAAACACATATGGGTGGAACTATGGACTGGAATATGCACAAGGATACAGAACTGGAATCCCAGCAAAGAGGGTCTGGAACCGCTTGCACGGATCTCAACTGCAGCTATCAACAGAGGAGCAGTGCTGGGAACTCAGACTAACATGACTGGAAAAGCTCAGAGGTGCATATACTCATGTTAGTGAATGTCCTGGAAAAACTGCAACAGGTGGTAACAATGGTGCAGGCCAGGAAGCAGGATAGCAGCAGACTGCTGAGGATTGTAGACACAGAATTGCTGGTAGATAACAGGAGTCCGCTCAGCAGAAACCGGATTAAAGGGGGCAAAACTGTAGATGTTCAGACACAGAAGCACTATAACAAAATATGAACAGCACAGGAATGACTGAAGCCTGTGGGCCAAGGAACTATCTCAGGAAGACATTGCTCTGGCAATGTGCAGTTCTCCTGAAGGGGTTTAAGTAGGCACAGTGAAAGTCCATAGGCTGCCAGTACTATGTGACCATGGCTGCAGCACAAGGATTGGACTGGGAAGTCACACGGGGAAATTCAACATGGCCACATCCGTGCAGCCGGCTTGTTTACAATTGTGGCGAGCTGGGTTGCTGCTGGTACACTGGAGATGTGCGGAGCGCAATGATGTGGTGGGTATGGTAAGTGGAGCTAAGACCCTGATGCATGACATACAGTCAGGTGCATAAATATTGGGACATTGACAGAATTTTCTTATTTTGGCCTCTGTTCACCACCACAATGGTTTTGAAATGAAGCAAACAAGATGTGCTTTAACTGCAGACTTTCAGATTTAATTTGAGGGTAATTACATCCAAATCAGGTGAACGGTGTAGGAATTACAACAGTTTCTATATGTGCCTCCCACTTTTTAAGGGGCCAAAAGTAATGGGACAAACTAAACAATCCTAAATCTAACTTTCACTTTTTAATACTTTGTTGCAAAACCTTTGCAGGCAATTACAGCCTGAAGTCTGGAACGCATAGACATCACCAGATGCTGGGTTTCATCCCTGGTGATGCTCTGCCAGGCCTCTACTGCAAATGTCTTCAGTTCCTGCTTCTTCTTGGGGCATTTTCCCTTCAGTTTTGTCTTCATCAAGTGAAATGCATGCTCAATCGGATTCAGGTCAGGGGATTGACTTGGCCATTGCATAACATTCCACTTTTTAGCCTTAAAAACTCTTTGGTTGCTTTTGCAGTATGTTTCGGGTCATTGTCCATCTGCACTGTGAAGCGCCGTCCAATGAGTTCTAAAGCATTTGACTGAATATGAGCATATAATATTGCCCGAATCACTTCAGAATTCATTCTGCTGCTTTTGTCAGCAGTCACATCATCAATAAATGCAAGGCAACCAGTTCCATTGGCAGCCACACATGCCCACGCCATGACACTATCATCAACATGCTTCACTGATAAGGTGGTATGTTTTGGATCATGAGCAGTTCCTTTCCTTCTCCATACTCTTCTCTTCCCATCACTCTGGTACAAGTTGATATTTGTCTCATCTGTCCATAGGATGTTGTTCCAGAACTGTAATGGCTTTTTTAGATGTTGTTTGGCAAACTCTAATCTGGTCTTCCTGTTTTTGAGGCTCACCAATGGTTTCCATCTTGTGGTGAACCCTCTATATTCACTCTTGTGAAGTCTTCTCTTGATTGTTGACTTTGACACATATACACCTACCTCCTGGAGAGTGTTCTTGATTTGGCCAACTGTTGTGAAGGGGTTTTTCTTCACCAGGGAAATAATTCTTCTGTCATCCACCACAGTTGTTTTCCGTGGTCTTCCGGGTCTTTTGGTGTTGCTGTGCTCTCCGGTGCGTTCTTTCTTTTCAAGAATGTTCCAAACAGTTGATTTGGCCGCACCTAATGTTTTTGGATCTCTGATGGGTTTGTTTTGATTTTTCAGCCTAATGATGGCTTGCTTCACTGATAGTGACAGCTCTTTGGATCTCACATTGAGAGTCTACAGCAACTGATTCCAAATACAAATGTCACACCTAGAAGCAACTCCAGACCTTTTACCTGCTTAATTGATAATGAAATAACGAGGGAATAGCCCACACCTGTCCATGAAATAGCTTTTGAGTTGATAGTCCCATTACTTTTGGCCCCTTAAAAAGTGGGAGGCACATATAGAAACCGTTGTAATTCCTACACCGTTCACCTGATTTGGATATAATACCCTCAAATGAAATCTGAAAGTCTGCAGTTAAAGCACATCTTGTTTGTTTCATTTCAAAGCCATTGTGGTGGTGAATAGAGGCCAAAATATGAAAATTCTGTCAATGTCCCAATATTTATGCACCTGACTGTACATTACAGAAGTATGGATGCTGGCAAATGTTATAATGTTGTTTCAGAATCATGCCCACAATCACTATTGGACTATCGTTTGATTACAACTCTTCCCTATTTTACTTCCTATTGTTGTGTGCATTACAGTATATCATTTATTTCATACTGTAAGTCACATTTGTACGTTTTCATATATTATGATTATGTATATAAAGATGCTTTGCTGTGAGGAATGCACATAATTGATGTAAAAGGCATCCTTCTGAGAGTAATGGCAGACACAGACACAAGAGTTGGCACAATGCAGTCAGGCAGGTAACGTTCTCCCGCCATTCGCCAAACCCAGACTTGCCCATCTGACTGCCAAACAGAGAAGCGTGATTCGTCACTCCACTGAACACATTTCCACACTCCATCCGACGCTTGGCATTGGACTTGGTGATGTGAGGCTTGCTCGGCCATGGAAACCCATTCCATTAAGCTTCTACCGCACAGTTTTTGTGCTTACATTAACGCCAGTGGAAGTTTGGAACTCTTCAGCTATGGAATCAGCAGAGCATTGACGACTTTTACGCACCATACGATTTAGCGGCCTTTGCCCCGCTCCTTGATTTTATGTAGTCTTCCGCTAGTTGCTATTATACCTACAAGCTGCCACTTTCTAATACTATCACTTACAGTTGAGCGTGGAATATCCAGCATGGATGAAATTTCATGAACCGTCTTATTGCAAAGGTGACATCCTATCATAGTACCACACTTGAAGTCACTAAGCTCTTCAGAACAACCCATTTTATAATACAAATGTTTGCAAATGGGTCTGATTAAAACACCTGAATTCAATAATTTACAGGTGTGGCCAAATATTTTTGTCCACGGACAAAAGTATTCAGACACCTGACCATTACCCCAACAGAGGACTGTAATGACACTGTATTCAAATAAATATACTTTAATATGGAGTTGGTCTCCCTTTTACAGCTATAACAGCTTCCACTCTTCTTGGAAGGCTTTCCACAAGATGTTGGAGTGTTTCTGTGGGAATTTGTGCCTATTAATTCTGTAGAGCAGGGGTGGGGAACCTTTTTTCAGCCGAGGGCCATTTTGATATTTACATTATTTGCGGACCTGGTACAGGACACACCCCTCTGTGTGATGTCACACAGGGGCGGGGCCACAATCACCATTGATTACAGCAATGACCGGAGCATCCTCAGGATGCTCCGCAGGAGCTGTAAGGGCCCGTCTGAACCATCCTAAGGACACTCCAGATGGCACTGCTGCATAGATTCTGGCTGCAGGGTTCTATTCTAGGCACCCTGCTAGCCAGATGAGCTCAGAGGGCCAGACCAAATGATTCCGGGGGCCTTATACGGCCCCCAGACCAAAGGTTCCCCATCCCTGCTGTAGAGCATTTATGAGGTCAGGCACTGAGGTTGGACGAGAAGACCTGGTTCGCAATCTCCTTTCAAGTTCATCCCAAAGGTACTCGATGGGGTTGAGGTCAGGGCTCTGTGCAGGCCAGTCAAGTTCTTCCACACCAAACTCATCAAACCACGGCCCTCATTCAGAGGCGGTCGGAGGATGCAAGCGGTCGCTCAGAAACTGGGCGGCCGCTTGCATCCTGACCGGCTGCCTCTGTTTCGGTAGTTAGGCTGTGGGTTTACACCCACAGCTCTAATGACTGCTATTGTGATGGTCTATGACCATCGCGACCATCAGGGCTTACGACGAGACCCTAGGGTAGGGTCTCACTTGTCGTAAGCCCCGGAGAGCTTCTGGCTCTGTCAGAGCTGGAAGCTCTCCTCTGACATCACTAGTGATGTCAGTGGGGCCTCCCCCAAATGGCAGGCGTTCCAAAGGGAATGCCTCCGTTTGGGCTGCCACCCCCCCGGCCCGCCTTCCAAACGGGGCGAGCTGTCAATCAACATCGACAGCTCGCCCCCTTTGGAAAGAGACCCGCTACGACCGGCGCTGTCGGTCGTAGCGGGTCTCACGCATGTGCACGAAGGAGCCGGCTCCCTTGTGCACGTGCGCACTGGACAAACATCGAGGTGGCCGTGTGGTCATAGACCGTACGGCCGCCTCTGAATGAAGCCCCATGTCTTTATAGTCCGGCACAGTCAAGTTTGAGAAGAAAAGGGCCTTTCCCAAACTGTTGCTTCAAAGTTGGAAGAATAGCAATGTCCAAAATGTCTTGGACATTTTGCTGAAGCTGAAGCATTAAGATTGCCTTTCACTGGAGATAAGGGGCCTAGCCCAAACCCTGAAAAACAGCCTCATACCATTATCCCTCCTCCACCAAACTTCACAGCTGGCATAATGCAGTAATGCAGGTAACCTTCTACCGGCATCCGCCAAACCCAGACTCGGCCATCCAACTGCCAAACAGAGAAGCGTGATTTGTCACTCCACAAAACACCACTCCATCCAATGCTTTGCATTGGACTCGGTGATCAATGGCTTGCATGCAGCTGCTTGGCCATGGAAACCCATTCCATTAAGCTCACGCCACACAATTTTTGTGCTTACATTAATGCCAGTGGAAGTTTGGAACTCTTCAGCTATGGAATCAGCAGAGCGTTGGCGACTTTTACGCACCATGCTCCCTTAGCAGTCGTTGACCCCGCTCTGTGATTTTACATGGTCTTCCGCTTTGAGGCTGAGTTGCTGTTGTTCCTAAATGCTTCTATTAATATCCTACCCTCCAACATGACCCCTCCCATCAGTTACACAATGCTCTGCTCCTGGACTTCCCACCTAATGTATAAATTGCAGTCACCTGTGATGAACTAGGCAATTGATAAGAAAGTTTTTCAACACAGGTGGTTGCAATCATAAATTAAGAGGGAAGTTCAGGAGCAGAGCATTTTGTACCCAATGGAACGGGTCATGTTGGAGGGTCTGTAATATCACTTACAATTGACCATGGAATATCCAGCAGAAATAAAATTTCACAAACCGTCTTATTGCAAAGGTGGCATTCTATCACTGTACCATGCTTGAAGTCACTGAGCTCTTCAGAATGAAACATTTTGTATCACTAAGGTTTGCAAATGGAAAATGCATGGCTAGGTGCTTGATTTAATACACCTGTGGCAACGGGTCTGATCGAAACATCTCAATTCAATAATTAATAGGTGTTGCCAAATACTTTTATCCATATAGTGTATCTTCGTTCATAATAACCAATTATGATAGCTGCAGCTAGATACATGTGTGTACCCCAATCAAATAATAACAACAAATAGTTACAATATTCAAAAGAGGGGTGTGTGACATACTGTATTATAAGAACCTACTCATATCCAACAAAGGCAGGACAATTAATACCTAGCCAATCAAGCCCAAACTTTAATAAAAATGAAAACACATATTAAATGCACCCTAGCAGGAATAAAGGTGATATAAATATGTCACAACCAATCTATAACCTCAACAATTAGGTGAGATGGTGGCAGTATAGCAAATAATTAAAACCTAATGACTAATAACCATAGCCAGCCTATCTAACATTATAATACAATAGTATCAGGTTGTGACATATTTATGTCACCTTTATTCTTGCTAGGGTGCATTTAATATGTGTTTTAATTTTTATTAAATATTGATTCATATTTATAAATATTGAGACCGGGCTTCAATGTTCTATTTTTTCTGTTTTGTTTATATTTGTTAGGTAAAGTATATCTTGAAACTGAAGCAGCATTCTCAGTGAATTAAGAATAGATCTGTGATTAGTTTTAATTGTCTCCAGCGCTAGATTGTGTGCTTTTGTGTTGCAAGCCCAAAATTTAAATGAAAAAAATCATATAAACTGAGAATAATTATGGCTGAGTATTCCTACATAACTCTTTCCTATGCCAGGTCATTAAAGTCCATAGCTAGCATAATACGATGGAATAATTTCTGGAGTGATTGACTCTCTTACAGGAGTCCAGGATAGATCCCCCAAATTCATCGACATTCTGGGAGAGTAAGCAAGTATGCAGGGCCGGCACTGGGCATATGCATAATAGGCAAATGCCTAAGGGCACCTGGAATGCCAATGGGCATCCCAAGCCTAGGGTGGTAGATTTGCTTTTCCTTTCAGGTGGCTCTGTCAGTGACCGCTAGGTCAGCGATCCCAGCCAGCCAGGAGGAGATGTCAGGATAGCAGCAGCACACAGAGCAGTGCTCAGAATCACACAGGCAGAGAGTTTTACTTTCACTTTCGTTTCTGCCTGACTTGATGCTGACCACTGGAACCACACTGTGAGCAGCTGCAAGATAAGCCAGACAACGCTCCTGGAGCTGCAAGACCCTGCCCTGCTCCAGCCACTTAGAATAAAGGTAAGAGCTGGGTGATGGCTAGGCAGATACTGATGGGAAGTAGGGGCTCAGAGGGCTGATGACAATGCTACGGGAGTGGGAGGCAGATACATATGTGGAGTGGGGGCTCAGAGGGCTGATGACTGTTATAGGGAGGATGTGGAGGTAGGTGTAGGAGTTCAGGGTTGATGACAGTGCTATTGGGAGGGGGGTACATGAGGCAGAGACACATGGGGAGTGGTAAGGGTCGGTTCTATAAATTCGCATGGTACGCAGCAGAGGAGGGAGCGCTGGCTGCAACCATGCTAATTTATTATGTAAGCCACAACAAGGCAGGCAGCAGCTGAGGTGGGCAGAGGGCAGACTGTCACTGTGACACTGGGAGCGATATGACGTCATGCCGTCATGTGGCAGCACAGCACACAACCAGTGTTGTGGCTGGACAATGCAGTGGGGGAGAGGAGGACAGAAGTCACCACTCTTGTCTGGGGGAAGGTTCATTGGTGCTGGCGGCCATCTTCATGTTGTCAGTGCTGCAGGCTGATGTGGCAGCCGGCAGCACCACCCTCCTGGGCCGCCCCGTCACCATCGGTAATCAAGTCCCTCCTGGCCCTGGGATGGCTGACCTGCTGAAAAGTTGTTAGCACACAGTGTGTCAGTGACAGACATATTTGAGTCTGACTCAGAGGCACTGGGCTTATAATGATAATGGTGTGGTTTTAGTATATTTTACCCCTGTGTGACATTATCGGACTACTGTGTGTGAGACAATGGGTGACTACTGTGTGTGAGACAATGGGTGACTGCTGTGTGTGAGACAATGGGTGACTGCTATGTGTGAGACGATGGGTGACTACTGTGTGTGAGAGAGAATGCGTGACTACTGTGGGTGAGACAATGGGTGACTACTGTGTGTGAGAGAGAATGCGTGACTACTGTGGGTAAGACAATGGGTGACTGCTGTGTGGGAGAGAGAAAGGGTGACTGCTGCATGGGAGAGAGAATGGGTGACTGCTGTGTGAGAAAGAGAATGGGTGACTGCTGCGTATGAGAGAAAATGGGTGACTGCTGTGTGTGAGAGAGAATGGGTGACTGCTGTGTGTGAGAGAGAATGGGTGACTGCTGTGTGAGAGAGAGAATGGGTGACTGCTGTGTGAGAGAGAGACTGGGTGATTGCTGTATGTGAGAGAGAATGGGTGACTGCTGTGCGTGTGAGAGAGAATGGGTGACTGCTGTGCGTGAGAGAGAGAATGGGTGACTGCTGTGCGTGAGAGAGAGAATGGGTGACTGCTGTGTGTGAGAGGGAATGGGTCACTGGTGTGCATAAGAGAGAATGGGTGACTGCTGTATGTGAGAGAGAATGGGTGACTGCTGTGTGTGAGAGAGAATGGGTGACTGCAGTGCGTGAGAGAGAAAATGGGTGACTGCTGTGTGTGAGAGAGAAAATGGGTGACTGCTGTGTGTGAGTGAGAATGGGTGACTGCTGTGTGAGAGAGAGAATGGGTCACTGCTGTTGTGTGTGAGAGATAATGGGTGACTGCTGTGTGTGAGAGAGAGAATGGGTGACTGCTGTGTGTGAGAGAGAATGGGTCACTGCTGTGTGTGAGAGAGAATGGGTGACTGCTGTGTGTGAGAGAGAAAATGGGTGACTGCTGTGTGTGAGTGAGAATGGGTGACTGCTGTGTGAGAGAGAGAATGGGTGACTGCTGTATGTGAGAGAGAATGGGTGACTGCTGTGTGAGAGAGAGAATGGGTGACTGCTGTGTGAGAGAGAGACTGGCTGACTGCTGTATGTGAGAGAGAATGGGTGACTGCTGTGTGTGAGAGAGAATGGGTGACTGCTGTGCGTGAGAGAGAGAATGGGTGACTGCTGTGTGTGAGAGAGAATGGGTCACTGCTGTGCATAAGAGAGAATGGGTGACTGCTGTATGTGAGAGAGAATGGGTGACTGCTGTGTGTGTGAGAGAGAATGGGTGACTGCTGTGCGTGAGAGAGAATGGGTCACTGCTGTTGTGAGTGAGAGAGAATGGGTGACTGCTGTGTGTGAGAGAGAGAATGGGTGACTGCTGTGTGTGAGAGAGAATGGGTGACTGCTGTGTGTGAGAGAGAATGGGTGACTGCTGTGTGAGAGAAAATGGGTGACTGCTGTGTGTGAGAGAGAATGGGTCACTGCTGTTGTGTGTGAGAGAGAATGCGTGACTGCTGTGCATAAGAGAGAATGGGTGACTGCTGTATGTGAGAGAGAATGGGTGACTGCTGTGTGTGTGAGAGAGAATGGGTGGCTGCTGTTGTGTGTGAGAGATAATGGGTGACTGCTGTGTGAGAGAGAGAATGGGTGACTGCTGTGTGAGAGAGAGACTGGGTGACTGCTGTATGTGAGAGAGAATGGGTGACTGCTGTGTGTGTGTGAGAGAGAATGGGTGACTGCTGTGCGTGAGAGAGAGAATGGGTGACTGCTGTGTGTGAGAGGGAAAGGGTCACTGGTGTGCATAAGAGAGAATGGGTGACTGCTGTATGTGAGAGAGAATGGGTGACTGCTGTGTGTGAGAGATAGAATGGGTGACTGCTGTGTGTGAGAGAGAATGGGTGACTGCAGTGCATGAGAGAGAGAATGGGTGACTGCTGTGTGTGAGAGAGAAAATGGGTGACTGCTGTGTGTGAGAGAGAATGGATGACTGCTGTGTGTGAGAGAGAATGGGTGACTGCTGTGTGTGAGAGAGAATGGGTGACTGCTGTGTGTGAGAGAGAATGGGTGACTGCTGTGTGTGAGAGAGAGAATGGGTGACTGCTGTATGTATGTGAGAGAGAATGGGTGACTGCTGTGTGTGTGAGAGATAATGGGTGACTGCTGTGTGTGAGAGAGAGAATGGGTGACTACTGTGCGTGAGAGAGAATGGGTGACTGCTGTGCATAAGAGAGAATGGGTGACTGCTGTGCATAAGAGAGAATGGGTGACTGCTGTGCATAAGAGAGAATGGGTGACTGCTGTATGTGAGAGAGAATGGGTGACTGCTGTGTGTGAGAGAGAATGGATGACTGCTGTGTGTGAGAGAGAAAATGGGTGACTGCTGTGTGTGAGTGAGAATGGGTGACTGCTGTGTGAGAGAGAGAATGGGTGACTGCTGTATGTGAGAGAGAATGGGTGACTGCTTTGTGTGTGAGAGAGAATGGGTGACTGCTGTGCATGAGAGAGAATGGGTCACTGCTGTTGTGTGTGAGAGATAATGGGTGACTGCTGTGTGTGAGAGAGAGAATGGGTGACTGCTGTGCGTGAGAGAGAATGGGTCACTGCTGTGCATAAGAGAGAATGGGTGACTGCTGTATGTGAGAGAGAATGGGTGACTGCTGTGTGTGTGAGAGAGAATGGGTGACTGCTGTGTGTGAGAGAGAGAATGGGTGACTGCTATGTGTGAGAGAGAATGGGTGACTGCTGTGTGTGAGAGAGAGAATGGGTTACTGCTGTGTGTGTGAGAGATAATGGGTGACTGCTGTGCGTGAGAGAGAATGGGTCACTGCTGTGCATAAGAGAGAATGGGTGACTGCTGTATGTGAGAGAGAATGGGTGACTGCTGTGTGTGTGAGAGAGAATGGGTGACTGCTGTGTGTGAGAGAGAGAATGGGTGACTGCTGTGTGAGAGAGAAAATGGGTGACTGCTATGTGTGAGAGAGAATGGGTGACTGCTGTGTGTGAGAGAGAGAATTGGTCACTGCTGTTGTGTGTGAGAGATAATGGGTGACTGCTGTGTGTGAGAGAGAGAATGGGTGACTGCAGTGTGTGTGAGAGAAAATGGGTGACTGCTATGTGTGAGAGAGAATGGGTGACTGCTGTGTGTGAGAGAGAGAATGGGTTACTGCTGTGTGTGTGAGAGAGAATGGGTGACTGCTGTGTGTGAGAGAGAAAATGGGTGACTACTATGTGTGAGAGAGAATGGGTGACTGCTGTGTGTGTGAGAGAGAATTGGTCACTGCTGTTGTGTGTGTGAGAGATAATGGGTGACTGCTGTTGTGTGTGAGAGATAATGGGTCACTGCTGTGTGTGAGAGAGAAAATGGGTGACTGCTATGTGTGAGAGAGAATGGGTCACTGCTGTGCATGAGAGAGAATGGGTCACTGCTGTTGTGTGTGAGAGATAATTTGTGACTGCTGTGTGTGAGAGAGAGAATGGGTGACTGCAGTGTGTGTGAGAGAAAATGGGTGACTGCTATGTGTGAGAGAGAATGGGTGACTGCTGTGTGTGAGAGAGAGAATGGGTTACTGCTGTGTGTGTGAGAGAGAATGGGTGACTGCTGTGTGTGAGAGAGACAATGGGTGACTACTATGTGTGAGAGAGAATGGGTGACTGCTGTGTGTGTGAGAGAGAATTGGTCACTGCTGTTGTGTGTGAGAGATAATGGGTGACTGCTGTTGTGTGTGAGAGATAATGGGTCACTGCTGTGTGTGAGAGAGAAAATGGGTGACTGCTATGTGTGAGAGAGAATGGGTCACTGCTGTGCATGAGAGAGAATGGGTCACTGCTGTTGTGTGTGAGAGATAATGGGTGACTGCTGTGTGTGAGAGAGAGAATGGGTGACTGCAGTGTGTGTGAGAGAAAATGGGTGACTGCTATGTGTGAGAGAGAATGGGTGACTGCTGTGTGTGAGAGAGAGAATGGGTTACTGCTGTGTGTGTGAGAGAGAATGGGTGACTGCTGTGTGTGAGAGAGAAAATGGGTGACTACTATGTGTGAGAGAGAATGGGTGACTACTGTGCGTGTGAGAGAGAATTGGTCACTGCTGTTGTGTGTGAGAGATAATGGGTGACTGCTGTTGTGTGTGAGAGATAATGGGTCACTGCTGTGTGTGAGAGAGAAAATGGGTGACTGCTATGTGTGAGAGAGAATGGGTCACTGCTGTGCATGAGAGAGAATGGGTCACTGCTGTTGTGTGTGAGAGATAATGGATGACTGCTGTGTGTGAGAGAGAATGGGTGACTGCTGTGTGTGAGAGAGAATGGGTGACTGCTGTGTGTGAGAGAGAATGGGTGACTGCTGTGTGTGAGAGAGAGAATGGGTGACTGCTGTATGTATGTGAGAGAGAATGGGTGACTGCTGTGTGTGAGAGAGATAATGGGTGACTGCTGTGTGTGAGAGAGAGAATGGGTGACTACTGTGCGTGAGAGAGAATGGGTGACTGCTGTGCATAAGAGAGAATGGGTGACTGCTGTGCATAAGAGAGAATGGGTGACTGCTGTATGTGAGACAGAATGGGTGACTGCTGTGTGTGAGAGAGAATGGGTGACTGCTGTGTGTGAGAGAGAATGGGTGACTGCTGTGTGTGAGAGAGAAAATGGGTGACTGCTGTGTGTGAGTGAGAATGGGTGACTGCTGTGTGAGAGAGAGAATGGGTGACTGCTGTATGTGAGAGAGAATGGGTGACTGCTGTGTGTGTGAGAGAGAATGGGTGACTGCTGTGCATGAGAGAGAATGGGTCACTGCTGTTGTGTGTGAGAGATAATGGGTGACTGCTGTGTGTGAGAGAGAGAATGGGTGACTGCTGTGCGTGAGAGAGAATGGGTCACTGCTGTGCATAAGAGAGAATGGGTGACTGCTGTATGTGAGAGATAATGGGTCACTGCTGTGTGTGAGAGAGAAAATGGGTGACTGCTATGTGTGAGAGAGAATGGGTCACTGCTGTGCATGAGAGAGAATGGGTCACTGCTATTGTGTGTGAGAGATAATGGATGACTGCTGTGTGTGAGAGAGAATGGGTGACTGCTGTGTGTGAGAGAGAATGGGTGACTGCTGTGTGTGAGAGATAATGGGTGACTGCTGTGTGTGAGAGAGAGAATGGGTGACTACTGTATGTATGTGAGAGAGAATGGGTGACTGCTGTGTGTGTGAGAGATAATGGGTGACTGCTGTGTGTGAGAGAGAGAATGGGTGACTACTGTGCGTGAGAGAGAATGGGTGACTGCTGTGCATAAGAGAGAATGGGTGACTGCTGTGCATAAGAGAGAATGGGTGACTGCTGTGCATAAGAGAGAATGGGTGACTGCTGTATGTGAGAGAGAATGGGTGACTGCTGTGTGTGAGAGAGAATGGGTGACTGCTGTGTGTGAGAGAGAAAATGGGTGACTGCTGTGTGTGAGTGAGAATGGGTGACTGCTGTGTGAGAGAGAGAATGGGTGACTGCTGTATGTGAGAGAGAATGGGTGACTGCTGTGTGTGTGAGAGAGAATGGGTGACTGCTGTGCATGAGAGAGAATGGGTCACTGCTGTTGTGTGTGAGAGATAATGGGTGACTGCTGTGTGTGAGAGAGAGAATGGGTGACTGCTGTGCGTGAGAGAGAATGGGTCACTGCTGTGCATAAGAGAGAATGGGTGACTGCTGTATGTGAGAGATAATGGGTCACTGCTGTGTGTGAGAGAGAAAATGGGTGACTGCTATGTGTGAGAGAGAATGGGTCACTGCTGTGCATGAGAGAGAATGGGTCACTGCTGTTGTGTGTGAGAGATAATGGATGACTGCTGTGTGTGAGAGAGAATGGGTGACTGCTGTGTGTGAGAGAGAATGGGTGACTGCTGTGTGTGAGAGAGAGAATGGGTCACTGCTGTTGTGTGTGAGAGATAATGGATGACTGCTGTGTGTGAGAGAAAATGGGTGACTGCTATGTGTGAGAGAGAATGGGTGACTGCTGTGTGTGAGAGAGAGAATGGGTTACTGCTGTGTGTGTGAGAGAGAATGGGTGACTGCTGTGTGTGAGAGAGAAAATGGGTGACTGCTATGTGTGAGAGAGAATGGGTGACTGCTGTGTGTGAGAGAGAGAACTGGTCACTGCTGTTGTGTGTGAGAGATAATGGGTGACTGCTGTTGTGTGTGAGAGATAATGGGTCACTGCTGTGTGTGAGAGAGAAAATGGGTGACTGCTATGTGTGAGAGAGAATGGGTCACTGCTGTGCATGAGAGAGAATGGGTCACTGCTGTTGTGTGTGAGAGAGAATGGGTGACTGCTGTGTGTGAGAGAGAATGGGTGACTGCTGTGTGTGAGAGAGAATGGGTGACTGCTGTGTGTGAGAGAGAATGGGTGACTGCTGTGTGTGAGAGAGAGAATGGGTGACTGCTGTATGTATGTGAGAGAGAATGGGTGACTGCTGTGTGTGTGAGAGATAATGGGTGACTGCTTTGTGTGAGAGAGAGAATGGGTGACTACTGTGCGTGAGAGAGAATGGGTGACTGCTGTGCATAAGAGAGAATGGGTGACTGCTGTGCATAAGAGAGAATGGGTGACTGCTGTGCATAAGAGAGAATGGGTGACTGCTGTATGTGAGAGAGAATGGGTGACTGCTGTGTGTGAGAGAGAATGGGTGACTGCTGTGTGTGAGAGGGAAAATGGGTAACTGCTGTGTGTGAGTGAGAATGGGTGACTGCTGTGTGAGAGAGAGAATGGGTGACTGCTGTATGTGAGAGAGAATGGGTGACTGCTGTGTGTGTGAGAGAGAATGGGTGACTGCTGTGCATGAGAGAGAATGGGTCACTGCTGTTGTGTGTGAGAGATAATGGGTGACTGCTGTGTGTGAGAGAGAGAATGGGTGACTGCTGTGCGTGAGAGAGAATGGGTCACTGCTGTGCATAAGAGAGAATGGGTGACTGCTGTATGTGAGAGATAATGGGTCACTGCTGTGTGTGAGAGAGAAAATGGGTGACTGCTATGTGTGAGAGAGAATGGGTCACTGCTGTGCATGAGAGAGAATGGGTCACTGCTGTTGTGTGTGAGAGATAATGGATGACTGCTGTGTGTGAGAGAGAATGGGTGACTGCTGTGTGTGAGAGAGAATGGGTGACTGCTGTGTGTGAGAGAGAATGGGTGACTGCTGTGTGTGAGAGAGAGAATGGGTGACTGCTGTATGTATGTGAGAGAGAATGGGTGACTGCTGTGTGTGTGAGAGATAATGGGTGACTGCTGTGTGTGAGAGAGAGAATGGGTGACTACTGTGCGTGAGAGAGAATGGGTGACTGCTGTGCATAAGAGAGAATGGGTGACTGCTGTGCATAAGAGAGAATGGGTGACTGCTGTGCATAAGAGAGAATGGGTGACTGCTGTATGTGAGAGAGAATGGGTGACTGCTGTGTGTGAGAGAGAAAATGGGTGACTGCTGTGTGTGAGAGAGAAAATGGGTGACTGCTGTGTGTGAGTGAGAATGGGTGACTGCTGTGTGAGAGAGAGAATGGGTGACTGCTGTATGTGAGAGAGAATGGGTGACTGCTGTGTGTGTGAGAGAGAATGGGTGACTGCTGTGCATGAGAGAGAATGGGTCACTGCTGTTGTGTGTGAGAGATAATGGGTGACTGCTGTGTGTGAGAGAGAGAATGGGTGACTGCTGTGCGTGAGAGAGAATGGGTCACTGCTGTGCATAAGAGAGAATGGGTGACTGCTGTATGTGAGAGATAATGGGTCACTGCTGTGTGTGAGAGAGAAAATGGGTGACTGCTATGTGTGAGAGAGAATGGGTCACTGCTGTGCATGAGAGAGAATGGGTCACTGCTGTTGTGTGTGAGAGATAATGGATGACTGCTGTGTGTGAGAGAGAATGGGTGACTGCTGTGTGTGAGAGAGAATGGGTGACTGCTGTGTGTGAGAGAGAATGGGTGACTGCTGTGTGTGAGAGAGAGAATGGGTGACTGCTGTATGTATGTGAGAGAGAATGGGTGACTGCTGTGTGTGTGAGAGAGAATGGGTGACTGCTGTGTGTGAGAGAGAGAATGGGTGACTACTGTGCTTGAGAGAGAATGGGTGACTGCTGTGCATAAGAGAGAATGGGTGACTGCTGTGCATAAGAGAGAATGGGTGACTGCTGTGCATAAGAGAGAATGGGTGACTGCTGTATGTGAGAGAGAATGGGTGACTGCTGTGTGTGAGAGAGAATGGGTGACTGCTGTTTGTGAGAGAGAAAATGGGTGACTGCTGTGTGTGAGTGAGAATGGGTGACTGCTGTGTGAGAGAGAGAATGGGTGACTGCTGTATGTGAGAGAGAATGGGTGACTGCTGTGTGTGTGAGAGAGAATGGGTGACTGCTGTGCATGAGAGAGAATGGGTCACTGCTGTTGTGTGTGAGAGATAATGGGTGACTGCTGTGTGTGAGAGAGAGAATGGGTGACTGCTGTGCGTGAGAGAGAATGGGTCACTGCTGTGCATAAGAGAGAATGGGTGACTGCTGTATGTGAGAGAGAATGGGTGACTGCTGTGTGTGTGAGAGATAATGGGTGACTGCTGTGTGTGAGAGAGAGAATGGGTGACTGCTATGTGTGAGAGAGAATGGGTGACTGCTGTGTGTGAGAGAGAGAATGGGTTACTGCTGTGTGTGTGAGAGATAATGGGTGACTGCTGTGCATGAGAGAGAATGGGTCACTGCTGTTGAGTGTGAGAGATAATGGGTGACTGCTGTGTGTGAGAGAGAGAATGGGTGACTGCTGTGCGTGAGAGAGAATGGGTCACTGCTGTGCATAAGAGAGAATGGGTGACTGCTGTATGTGAGAGAGAATGGGTGACTGCTGTGTGTGTGAGAGAGAATGGGTGACTGCTTTGTGTGAGAGAGAGAATGGGTGACTGCTATGTGTGAGAGAGAATGGGTGACTGCTGTGTGTGAGAGAGAGAATGGGTTACTGCTGTGTGTGTGAGAGATAATGGGTGACTGCTGTGCGTGAGAGAGAATGGGTCACTGCTGTGCATAAGAGAGAATGGGTGACTGCTGTATGTGAGAGAGAATGGGTGACTGCTGTGTGTGAGAGAGAGAATGGGTGACTGCTGTGTGTGAGAGAGAGAATGGGTGACTGCTGTGTGAGAGAGAAAATGGGTGACTGTTATGTGTGAGAGAGAATGGGTGACTGCTGTGTGTGAGAGAGTGAATTGGTCACTGCTGTTGTGTGTGAGAGATAATGGGTGACTGCTGTGTGTGAGAGAGAGAATGGGTGACTGCATTGTGTGTGAGAGAAAATGGGTGACTGCTATGTGTGAGAGAGAATGGGTGACTGCTGCGTGTGAGAGAGAGAATGGGTTACTGCTGTGTGTGAGAGAGAAAATGGATGACTGCTATGTGTGAGAGAGAATGGGTGACTGCTGTGTGTGAGAGAGAGAACTGGTGACTGCTGTTGTGTGTGAGAGATAATGGGTCACTGCTGTGTGTGAGAGAGAAAATGGGTGACTGCTATGTGTGAGAGAGAATGGGTCACTGCTGTGCATGAGAGAGAATGGGTCACTGCTGTTGTGTGTGAGAGATAATGGATGACTGCTGTGTCTGAGAGAGAATGGGTGACTGCTGTGTGTGAGAGAGAATGGGTGACTGCTGTATGTATGTGAGAGAGAATGGGTGACTGCTGTGTGTGTGAGAGATAATGGGTGACTGCTGTGTGTGAGAGAGAGAATGGGTGACTACTGTGCGTGAGAGAGAATGGGTGACTGCTGTGCATAAGAGAGAATGGGTGACTGCTGTGCATAAGAGAGAATGGGTGACTGCTGTGCATAAGAGAGAATGGGTGACTGCTGTATGTGAGAGAGAATGGGTGACTGCTGTGTGTGAGAGAGAATGGGTGACTGCTGTGTGTGAGAGAGAAAATGGGTGACTGCTGTGTGTGAGTGAGAATGGGTGACTGCTGTGTGAGAGAGAGAATGGGTGACTGCTGTATGTGAGAGAGAATGGGTGACTGCTGTGTGTGTGAGAGAGAATGGGTGACTGCTGTGCATGAGAGAGAATAGGTCACTGCTGTTGTGTGTGAGAGATAATGGGTGACTGCTGTGTGTGAGAGAGAGAATGGGTGACTGCTGTGCGTGAGAGAGAATGGGTCACTGCTGTGCATAAGAGAGAATGGGTGACTGCTGTATGTGAGAGATAATGGGTCACTGCTGTGTGTGAGAGAGAAAATGGGTGACTGCTATGTGTGAGAGAGAATGGGTCACTGCTGTGCATGAGAGAGAATGGGTCACTGCTGTTGTGTGTGAGAGATAATGGATGACTGCTGTGTGTGAGAGAGAATGGGTGACTGCTGTGTGTGAGAGAGAATGGGTGACTGCTGTGTGTGAGAGAGAATGGGTGACTGCTGTGTGTGAGAGAGAGAATGGGTGACTGCTGTATGTATGTGAGAGAGAATGGGTGACTGCTGTGTGTGTGAGAGATAATGGGTGACTGCTGTGTGTGAGAGAGAGAATGGGTGACTGCTGTGCGTGAGAGAGAATGGGTGACTGCTGTGCATAAGAGAGAATGGGTGACTGCTGTGCATAAGAGAGAATGGGTGACTGCTGTGCATAAGAGAGAATGGATGACTGCTAGGTGTGAGAGAGAATGGGTCACTGCTGTGCATGAGAGAGAATGGGTCACTGCTGTTGTGTGTGAGAGATATTGGGTGACTGCTGTGTGTGAGAGAGAATGGGTGACTGCTGTGTGTGAGAGAGAATGGGTGACTGCTGTGTGTGAGAGAGAAAATGGGTGACTGCTGTGTGTGAGTGAGAATGGGTGACTGCTGTGTGAGAGAGAGAATGGGTGACTGCTGTATGTGAGAGAGAATGGGTGACTGCTGTGTGTGTGAGAGAGAATGGGTGACTGCTGTGCATGAGAGAGAATGGGTCACTGCTGTGTGTGAGAGAGAGAATGGGTTACTGCTGTGTGTGTGAGAGATAATGGGTGACTGCTGTGCGGGAGAGAGAATGGGTCACTGCTGTGCATAAGAGAGAATGGGTGACTGCTGTATGTGAGAGAGAATGGGTGACTGCTGTGTGTGTGAGAGAGAATGGGTGACTGCTGTGTGTGAGAGAGAGAATGGGTGACTGCTGTGTGAGAGAGAAAATGGGTGACTGCTATGTGTGAGAGAGAATGGGTGACTGCTGTGTGTGAGAGAGAGAATTGGTCACTGCTGTTGTGTGAGAGAGAGAATGGGTTACTGCTGTGTGTGTGAGAGAGAATGGGTGACTGCTGTGTGTGAGAGAGAAAATGGGTGACTGCTATGTGTGAGAGAGAATGGGTCACTGCTGTCCATGAGAGAGAATGGGTCACTGCTGTTGTGTGTGAGAGATAATGGGTGACTGCTGTGTGTGAGAGAGAGAATGGGTGACTGCTGTGCGTGAGAGAGAATGGTTCACTGCTGTGCATAAGAGAGAATGGGTGACTGCTGTATGTGAGAGAGAATGGGTGACTGCTGTGTGTGTGAGAGAGAATGGGTGACTGCTGTGTGTGAGAGAGAGAATGGGTGACTGCTATGTGTGAGAGAGAATGGGTGACTGCTGTGTGTGAGAAAAAGAATGGGTTACTGCTGTGTGTGTGAGAGATAATGGGTGACTGCTGTGCGTGAGAGAGAATGGGTCACTGCTGTGCATAAGAGAGAATGGGTGACTGCTGTATGTGAGAGAGAATGGGTGACTGCTGTGTGTGTGAGAGAGATTGGGTGACTGCTGTGTGTGAGAGAGAGAATGGGTGACTGCTGTGTGAGAGAGAAAATGGGTGACTGCTATGTGTGAGAGAGAATGGGTGACTTCTGTGTGTGAGAGAGAGAATTGGTCACTGCTGTTGTGTGTGAGAGATAATGGGTGACTGCTGTGTGTGAGAGAGAGAATGGGTGACTGTAGTGTGTGTGAGAGAAAATGGGTGACTGCTATGTGTGAGAGAGAATGGGTGACTGCTGTGTGTGAGAGAGAGAATGGGTTACTGCTGTGTGTGTGAGAGAATGGGTGAGTGCTGTGTGTGAGAGAGAAAATGGGTGACTGCTATGTGTGAGAGAGAATGGGTGACTTCTGTAGTGTGTGAGAGAGAATGGGTGACTGCTGTGCGTGAAAGAGAATGGGTGACTGCTGCGTGTGAGAGAGAATGGGTGACTGCTGTGTGTGAGAGAGAATGGGTGACTGCTGTGTGAGAGAGAGAATGGGTGACTGCTGAGTGTGAGAGAGAGAATGGGTGACTGCTGTGTGTGAGAGAAAATGGGTGACTGCTATGTGTGAGAGAGAATGGGTGACTGCTGTGTGTGAGAGAGAGAATTGGTCACTGCTGTTGTATGTGAGAGATAATGGGTGACTGCTGTGTGTGTGAGAGAGAATGGGTGACTGCAGTGTGTGTGAGAGAAAATGGGTGACTGCTATGTGAGAGAGAGAATGGGTGACTGCTGTGTGTGAGAGAGAAAATGGGTGGCTGCTATGTGTGAGAGAGAATGGGTCACTGCTGTGCATGAGAGAGAATGGGTCACTGCTGTTGTGTGTGAGAGATAATGGGTGACTGCTGTGTGTGAGAGAGAGAATGGGTGACTGCTGTGCGTAAGAGAGAATGGGTCACTGCTGTGCATAAGAGAGAATGGGTGACTGCTGTATGTGAGAGAGAATGGGTGACTGCTGTGTGTGTGAGAGAGAATGGGTGACTGCTGTGTGTGAGAGAGAGAATGGGTGACTGCTATGTGTGAGAGAGAATGGGTGACTGCTGTGTGTGAGAGAGAGAATGGGTTACTGCTGTGTGTGTGAGAGATAATGGGTGACTGCTGTGCGTGAGAGAGAATGGGTCACTGCTGTGCATAAGAGAGAATGGGTGACTGCTGTATGTGAGAGAGAATGGGTGACTGCTGTGTGTGTGAGAGAGAATGGGTGACTGCTGTGTGTGAGAGAGAGAATGGGTGACTGTTGTGTGAGAGAGAAAATGGGTGACTGCTATGTGTGAGAGAGAATGGATGACTGCTGTGTGTGAGAGAGAGAATTGGTCACTGCTGTTGTGTGTGAGAGATAATGGGTGACTGCTGTGTGTGAGAGAGAGAATGGGTGACTGCAGTGTGTGTGAGAGAAAATGGGTGACTGCTATGTGTGAGAGAGAATGGGTGACTGCTGTGTGTGAGAGAGAGAATGGGTTACTCCTGTGTGTCTGAGAGAGAATGGGTGAGTGCTGTGTGTGAGAGAGAAAATGGGTGACTGCTATGTGTGAGAGAGAATGGGTGACTTCTGTAGTGTGTGAGAGAGAATGGGTGACTGCTGTGCGTGAGAGAGAATGGGTGACTGCTGCGTGTGAGAGAGAATGGGTGACTGCTGTGTGTGAGAGAGAATGGGTGACTGCTGTGTGAGAGAGAGAATGGGTGACTGCTGTGTGAGAGAGAGACTGGCTGACTGCTGTATGTGAGAGAGAATGGGTGACTGCTGTGTGTGAGAGAGAATGGGTGACTGCTGTGCATGAGAGAGAGAATGGGTGACTGCTGTGTGTGAGAGAGAATGGGTCACTGCTGTGCATAAGAGAGAATGGGTGACTGCTGTATGTGAGAGAGAATGGGTGACTGCTGTGTGTGTGAGAGAGAATGGGTGACTGCTGTGCGTGAGAGAGAATGGGTCACTGCTATTGTGAGTGAGAGAGAATGGGTCACTGCTGTGTGTGAGAGAGAGAATGGGTCACTGCTGTGCATAAGAGAGAATGGGTGACTGCTGTATGTGAGAGAAAATGGGTCACTGCTGTTGTGTGTGAGAGAGAATGGGCCACTGCTGTTGTGTGTGAGAGAGAATGGGTGACTGCTGTGTGTGACAGAGATAATGGGTGACTGTTGTGTGTGAGAGAGAATGGGTGACTGCTGTGTGTGAGAGAGAATGGGTGACTGCTATGTGTGAGAGAAAATGGGTGACTGCTGTGTGTGAGAGAGAATGGGTCACTGCTGTTGTGTGTGAGAGAGAATGGGTGACTGCTGTGCATAAGAGAGAATGGGTGTCTGCTGTATGTGAGAGAGAGTGGGTGACTGCTGTGTGTGTGAGAGAGAATGGGTGGCTGCTGTGTGTGAGAGAGAGAATGGGTGGCTGCTGTGTGTGAGAGAGAGAATGGGTGACTGCTGTGTGTGTGAGAGAGAATGGGTCACTGCTGTTGTGTGTGAGAGATAATGGGTGACTGCTGTGTGAGAGAGAGAATGGGTGACTGCTGTGTGAGAGAGAGACTGGGTGACTGCTGTATGTGAGAGAGAATGGGTGACTGCTGTGTGTGAGAGAGAATGGGTGACTGCTGTGCGTGAGAGAGAGAATGGGTGACTGCTGTGTGTGAGAGAGAGAATGGGTGACTGCTGTGTGTGAGAGAGAATGGGTGACTGCTGTGTGTGAGAGAGAGAATGGGTGACTGCTGCGCGTGAGAGAGAATGGGTCACTGCTGTGCGTAAGAGAGAATGGGTGACTGCTGTATGTGAGAGAGAATGGGTGACTGCTCGGTGTGTGAGAGAGAATGGGTGGCTGCTGTGTGTGTGAGAGAGAATGGGTGACTGCTGTGCGTGAGAGAGAATGGGTCACTGCTGTTGTGTGTGAGAGATAATGGGTGATTGCTGTGTGTGTGAGAGAGAATGGGTGACTGCTGTGTGTGAGAGAGAATGGGTGACTGCTGTGTGTGAGAGAGAATGGGTGACTGCTGTGTGTGAGCGAGAAAATGGGTGACTGCTGTGTGTGAGAGAGAATGGGTGACTGCTGTGCATAAGAGAGAATGGGTGACTGCTGTATGTGAGAGAGAAAGGGTGACTGCTGTGTGTGTGAGAGAGAATGGGTGACTGCTGTGTGTGAGAGAGAATGGGTCACTGCTGTTGTGTGTGAGAGATAATGGGTGACTGCTGTGTGTGAGAGAGAGAATGGATGACTACTGTGCGTGAGAGAGAATGGCTGTCTGCTGTACATAAGAGAGAATGGGTGACTGCTGTGCATAAGAGAGAATGGGTGACTGCTGTGCATAAGAGAGAATGGGTGACTGCTGTATGTGAGAGAGAATGTGTGACTGCTGTGTGTGTGAGAGAGAATGGGTCACTGCTGTTGTGAGTGAGAGAGAATGGGTGACTGCTGTGTGTGAGAGAGAGAATGGGTGACTGCTGTGTGTGAGAGAGAATGGGTGACTGCTGTGTGTGAGAGAGAATGGGTGACTGCTATGTGTGAGAGAAAATGGGTGACTGCTGTGTGTGAGAGAGAATGGGTCACTGCTGTTGTGTGTGAGAGAGAATGGGTGACTGCTATGCATAAGAGAGAATGGGTGACTGCTGTGCATAAGAGAGAATGGGTGACTGCTGTGTGTGTGAGAGAGAATGGGTGACTGCTGTGTGTGTGAAAGAGAATGGGTCACTGCTGTTGTGTGTGAGAGAGAATGGGTGACTGCTGTGCATAAGAGAGAATGGGTGACTGCTGTGTGTGTGAGAGAGAATGGGTGGCTGCTGTGTGTGAGAGAGAGAATGGGTGACTGCTGTGTGTGTGAGAGAGAATGGGTCACTGCTGTTGTGTGTGAGAGATAATGGGTGACTGCTTTGTGAGAGAGAGAACGGGTGACTGCTGTGTGAGAGAGAGGCTGGGTGACTGCTGTATGTGAGAGAGAATGGGTGACTGCTGTGTGTGAGAGAGAATGGGTGACTGCTGTGTGAGAGAGAGACTGGGTGACTGCTGTATGTGAGAGAGAATGGGTGACTGCTGTGTGTGAGAGAGAATGGGTGACTGCTATGCGTGAGAGAGAGAATGGGTGACTGCTGTGTGTGATCGAGAATGGGTCACTGCTGTGCATAAGAGAGAATGGGTGACTGCTGTATGTGAGAGAGAATGGGTGACTGCTGTGTGTGTCAGAGAGAATGGGCCACTGCTGTTGTGTGTGAGAGAGAATGGGTGACTGCTGTGTGTGAGAGAGAGAATGGGTGACTGCTGTGTGTGAGAGAGAAAGGGTGACTGCTGTGTGTGAGAGAGAATGGGTGACTGCTATGTGTGAGAGAAAATGGGTGACTGCTGTGTGTGAGAGAGAATGGGTCACTGCTGTTGTGTGTGAGAGAGAATGGGTGACTGCTGTGCATAAGAGAGAATGGGTGACTGCTGTATGTGAGAGAGAATGGGTGACTGCTGTGTGTGTGAGAGAGAATGGGTGGCTGCTGTGTGTGTGAGAGAGAATGGGTGGCTGCTGTGTGTGAGAGAGAGAATGGGTGACTGCTGTGTGTGTGAGAGAGAATGGGTCACTGCTGTTGTGTGTGAGAGAGAATGGGTGACTGCTGTGTGAGAGAGAGACTGGGTGACTGCTGTGTGAGAGAGAAACTGGGTGACTGCTGTGCGTGAGAGAGAATGGGTGACTGCTGTGCGTGAGAGAGAGAATGGGTGACTGCTGTGTGTGAGAGAGAGAATGGGTGACTGCTGTGTGTGAGAGAGAATGGGTGACTGCTGTGTGTGAGAGAGAGAATGGGTGACTGCTGTGCGTGAGAGAGAATGGGTCACTGCTGTGCATAAGAGAGAATGGGTGACTGCTGTATGTGAGAGAGAATGGGTGACTGCTGTGTGTGTGAGAGAGAATGGGTGGCTGCTGTGTGTGTGAGAGAGAATGGGTGACTGCTGTGCGTGAGAGAGAATGGGTCACTGCTGTTGTGTGTGAGAGATAATGGGTTATTGCTGTGTATGAGAGAGAATGGGTGACTGCTGTGTGTGAGAGAGAATGGGTGACTGCTGTGTGTGAGCGAGAAAATGGGTGACTGCTGTGTGTGAGAGAGAATGGGTGACTGCTGTGCATAAGAGAGAATGGGTGACTGCTGTATGTGAGAGAGAAAGGGTGACTGCTGTTGTGTGTGAGAGATAATGGGTGACTGCTGTGTGTGAGAGAGAGAATGGGTGACTACTGTGCGTGAGAGAGAATGGGTGACTGCTGTGCATAAGAGAGAATGGGTGACTGCTGTGCATAAGAGAGAATGGGTGACTGCTGTATGTGAGAGAGAATGTGTGACTGCTGTGTGTGTGAGAGAGAATGGGTGACTGCTGTGTGAGAGAGAGAGAATGGGTGACTGCTGTGTGTGAAATAGAGAATGGGTGACTGCTGTGTGTGAAATAGAGAATGGGTGACTGCTGTGTGTGAGACACAGAATGGGTGACTGCTGTGTGTGAGAGAGAATGGGTGACTGCTGTGTGTTAGAGAGAGAATGGGAGACTGGTGTGTGTGAGAGAGAGAATGGGTGACTGCTGTGTGTGAGAGAGAGAATGGGTGACTGCTGTGTGTGAGAGAGAAAATGGGTGACTGCTGTGTGTGAGAGAGAAAATGGGTGACTGCTGTGTGTGAGAGAGAATGGGTGACTGCTGTGTGTAAGATAGAGAATGGGTGACTGCTGTGTGTGAGAGAGAATGGGTGACTGCTGTGTGTTAGAGAGAGAATGGGTGACTGCTGTGTGTGAGAGAGAAAATGGGTGACTGCTATGTGTGAGAGAGAGAATGGGTGACTGCTGTGTGTGAGAGAGAGAATGGGTGACAGCTGTGTGTGAGAGAGAATGGGTGACTGCTGTGTGTGAGAGAGAGAATGGGTGACTGCTGTGTGTGTGAGAGAGAATGGGTGACTGCTGTGTGTGAAATAGAGAGTGGCTGACTGCTGTGTGTGAGAGAGAATGGGTGACTGCTGTGTGAGAGAGAGGCTGGGTGACTGCTGTGTGTGAAATAGAGAATGGGTGACTGCTGTGTGTGAGATAGAGAATGGGTGACTGCTGTGTGTGAGAGAGAATGGGTGACTGCTGTGTGTTAGAGAGAGAGAATGGGTGACTGCTGTGTTTGAGAGAGAGAATGGGTGACTGCTGTGTGTGAGAGAGAGAATGTGTGACTGCTGTGTGTGAGAGAGAATGGGTGACTGCTGTGTGTGAGAGAGAATGGGTGACTGCTGTGTGTGAGAGAGAATGGGTGACTGCTGTGTGTGAGAGAGAGAATGGGTAACTGCTGTGTGTGAGAGAGAATGGATGACTGCTGTGTGAGAGAGATAATGGGTGACTGCTGTGTGTGAGTGAGAATGGGTGACTGCTGTGTGTGAGAGAGAGAATGGAAGACTGCTGTGTGTGAGAGAGAATGGGTGGCTGCTGTGTGTGAGAGAGAATGGGTGACTGCTGTGTGTGAGAGAGAGAATGGGTGACTGCTGTGTGTGTGAGAGAGAATGGGTCACTGCTGTTGTGTGTGAGAGATAATGGGTGACCGCTGTGTGTGAGAGAGAGAATGGGTGACCGCTGTGTGTGAGAGAGAAAATGGGTGACTGCTATGTGTGAGAGAGAATGGGTGACTGCTGTGTGTGAGAGAGAATGGGTTACTGATGTGTGTGTGAGAGAGAATGGGTGACTGCTGTGTGTGAGAGAGAAAATGGGTGACTGCTGTGTGTGAGAGAGAATGGGTGACTGCTGTTGTGTGTGAGAGAGAATGGGTGACTGCTGTGCGTGAGAGAGAATGGGTCACTGTTGCGCATAAGAGAGAATGGGTGACTGATGTATGTGAGAGAGAATGCGTGACTGCTGTGTGTGTGAGAGAGAATGGGTGACTGCTGTGTGTGAGAGAGAATGGGTGGCTGCTGTGTGTGAGAGAGAATGGGTGACTGCTGTGTGTGAGAGAGAGAATGGGTGACTGCTGTGTGTGTGAGAGAGAATGGGTCACTGCTGTTGTGTGTGAGTGAGAATGGGTGACTGCTGTGTGTGAGAGAGAGAATGGGTGACTGCTGTGTGTGAGAGAATGGGTGACTGCTGTGTGTGAGAGAGAGAATGGGTGACTGCTGTGTGTGTGAGAGAGAATGGGTCACTGCAGTTGTGTGTGAGAGAGAATGGGTGACTGCTGTGTGTGAGAGAGAAAATGGGTGACTGCTGTGTGTGAGAGAGAATGGGTGACTGCTGTGTGTTAGAGAGAATGGGTTACTGCTGTGTGTGAGAGAGAATGGTTTACTGCTGTGTGTGTGAGAGAGAATGGGTGACTGCTGTGTGTGAGAGAGAAAATGGGTGACTGCTGTGTGTGAGAGAGAATGGGTGACTGCTGTTGTGTGTGAGAGAGAATGGGTGACTGCTGTGCGTGAGAGAGAATGGGTCACTGTTTTGCATAAGAGAGAATGGGTGACTGCTGTATTTGAGAGAGAATGCGTGACTGCTGTGTGTGAGAGAGAATGGGTGACTGCTGTGTGTGAGAGAGAGAATGGGTGACTGCTGCGCGTGAGAGAGAATGGGTCACTGCTGTGCGTAAGAGAGAATGGGTGACTGCTGTATGTGAGAGAGAATGGGTGACTGCTCGGTGTGTGAGAGAGAATGGGTGGCTGCTGTGTGTGTGAGAGAGAATGGGTGACTGCTGTGCGTGAGAGAGAATGGGTCACTGCTGTTGTGTGTGAGAGATAATGGGTGATTGCTGTGTGTGTGAGAGAGAATGGGTGACTGCTGTGTGTGAGAGAGAATGGGTGACTGCTGTGTGTGAGAGAGAATGGGTGACTGCTGTGTGTGAGCGAGAAAATGGGTGACTGCTGTGTGTGAGAGAGAATGGGTGACTGCTGTGCATAAGAGAGAATGGGTGACTGCTGTATGTGAGAGAGAAAGGGTGACTGCTGTGTGTGTGAGAGAGAATGGGTGACTGCTGTGTGTGAGAGAGAATGGGTCACTGCTGTTGTGTGTGAGAGATAATGGGTGACTGCTGTGTGTGAGAGAGAGAATGGATGACTACTGTGCGTGAGAGAGAATGGGTGTCTGCTGTACATAAGAGAGAATGGGTGACTGCTGTGCATAAGAGAGAATGGGTGACTGCTGTGCATAAGAGAGAATGGGTGACTGCTGTATGTGAGAGAGAATGTGTGACTGCTGTGTGTGTGAGAGAGAATGGGTCACTGCTGTTGTGAGTGAGAGAGAATGGGTGACTGCTGTGTGTGAGAGAGAGAATGGGTGACTGCTGTGTGTGAGAGAGAATGGGTGACTGCTGTGTGTGAGAGAGAATGGGTGACTGCTATGTGTGAGAGAAAATGGGTGACTGCTGTGTGTGAGAGAGAATGGGTCACTGCTGTTGTGTGTGAGAGAGAATGGGTGACTGCTATGCATAAGAGAGAATGGGTGACTGCTGTGCATAAGAGAGAATGGGTGACTGCTGTGTGTGTGAGAGAGAATGGGTGACTGCTGTGTGTGTGAAAGAGAATGGGTCACTGCTGTTGTGTGTGAGAGAGAATGGGTGACTGCTGTGCATAAGAGAGAATGGGTGACTGCTGTGTGTGTGAGAGAGAATGGGTGGCTGCTGTGTGTGAGAGAGAGAATGGGTGACTGCTGTGTGTGTGAGAGAGAATGGGTCACTGCTGTTGTGTGTGAGAGATAATGGGTGACTGCTTTGTGAGAGAGAGAACGGGTGACTGCTGTGTGAGAGAGAGGCTGGGTGACTGCTGTATGTGAGAGAGAATGGGTGACTGCTGTGTGTGAGAGAGAATGGGTGACTGCTGTGTGAGAGAGAGACTGGGTGACTGCTGTATGTGAGAGAGAATGGGTGACTGCTGTGTGTGAGAGAGAATGGGTGACTGCTATGCGTGAGAGAGAGAATGGGTGACTGCTGTGTGTGATCGAGAATGGGTCACTGCTGTGCATAAGAGAGAATGGGTGACTGCTGTATGTGAGAGAGAATGGGTGACTGCTGTGTGTGTCAGAGAGAATGGGCCACTGCTGTTGTGTGTGAGAGAGAATGGGTGACTGCTGTGTGTGAGAGAGAGAATGGGTGACTGCTGTGTGTGAGAGAGAAAGGGTGACTGCTGTGTGTGAGAGAGAATGGGTGACTGCTATGTGTGAGAGAAAATGGGTGACTGCTGTGTGTGAGAGAGAATGGGTCACTGCTGTTGTGTGTGAGAGAGAATGGGTGACTGCTGTGCATAAGAGAGAATGGGTGACTGCTGTATGTGAGAGAGAATGGGTGACTGCTGTGTGTGTGAGAGAGAATGGGTGGCTGCTGTGTGTGTGAGAGAGAATGGGTGGCTGCTGTGTGTGAGAGAGAGAATGGGTGACTGCTGTGTGTGTGAGAGAGAATGGGTCACTGCTGTTGTGTGTGAGAGAGAATGGGTGACTGCTGTGTGAGAGAGAGACTGGGTGACTGCTGTGTGAGAGAGAAACTGGGTGACTGCTGTGCGTGAGAGAGAATGGGTGACTGCTGTGCGTGAGAGAGAGAATGGGTGACTGCTGTGTGTGAGAGAGAGAATGGGTGACTGCTGTGTGTGAGAGAGAATGGGTGACTGCTGTGTGTGAGAGAGAGAATGGGTGACTGCTGTGCGTGAGAGAGAATGGGTCACTGCTGTGCATAAGAGAGAATGGGTGACTGCTGTATGTGAGAGAGAATGGGTGACTGCTGTGTGTGTGAGAGAGAATGGGTGGCTGCTGTGTGTGTGAGAGAGAATGGGTGACTGCTGTGCGTGAGAGAGAATGGGTCACTGCTGTTGTGTGTGAGAGATAATGGGTTATTGCTGTGTATGAGAGAGAATGGGTGACTGCTGTGTGTGAGAGAGAATGGGTGACTGCTGTGTGTGAGCGAGAAAATGGGTGACTGCTGTGTGTGAGAGAGAATGGGTGACTGCTGTGCATAAGAGAGAATGGGTGACTGCTGTATGTGAGAGAGAAAGGGTGACTGCTGTTGTGTGTGAGAGATAATGGGTGACTGCTGTGTGTGAGAGAGAGAATGGGTGACTACTGTGCGTGAGAGAGAATGGGTGACTGCTGTGCATAAGAGAGAATGGGTGACTGCTGTGCATAAGAGAGAATGGGTGACTGCTGTATGTGAGAGAGAATGTGTGACTGCTGTGTGTGTGAGAGAGAATGGGTGACTGCTGTGTGAGAGAGAGAGAATGGGTGACTGCTGTGTGTGAAATAGAGAATGGGTGACTGCTGTGTGTGAAATAGAGAATGGGTGACTGCTGTGTGTGAGACACAGAATGGGTGACTGCTGTGTGTGAGAGAGACTGGGTGACTGCTGTGTGTTAGAGAGAGAATGGGAGACTGGTGTGTGTGAGAGAGAGAATGGGTGACTGCTGTGTGTGAGAGAGAGAATGGGTGACTGCTGTGTGTGAGAGAGAAAATGGGTGACTGCTGTGTGTGAGAGAGAAAATGGGTGACTGCTGTGTGTGAGAGAGAATGGGTGACTGCTGTGTGTAAGATAGAGAATGGGTGACTGCTGTGTGTGAGAGAGAATGGGTGACTGCTGTGTGTTAGAGAGAGAATGGGTGACTGCTGTGTGTGAGAGAGAAAATGGGTGACTGCTATGTGTGAGAGAGAGAATGGGTGACTGCTGTGTGTGAGAGAGAGAATGGGTGACAGCTGTGTGTGAGAGAGAATGGGTGACTGCTGTGTGTGAGAGAGAGAATGGGTGACTGCTGTGTGTGTGAGAGAGAATGGGTGACTGCTGTGTGTGAAATAGAGAGTGGCTGACTGCTGTGTGTGAGAGAGAATGGGTGACTGCTGTGTGAGAGAGAGGCTGGGTGACTGCTGTGTGTGAAATAGAGAATGGGTGACTGCTGTGTGTGAGATAGAGAATGGGTGACTGCTGTGTGTGAGAGAGAATGGGTGACTGCTGTGTGTTAGAGAGAGAGAATGGGTGACTGCTGTGTTTGAGAGAGAGAATGGGTGACTGCTGTGTGTGAGAGAGAGAATGTGTGACTGCTGTGTGTGAGAGAGAATGGGTGACTGCTGTGTGTGAGAGAGAATGGGTGACTGCTGTGTGTGAGAGAGAATGGGTGACTGCTGTGTGTGAGAGAGAGAATGGGTAACTGCTGTGTGTGAGAGAGAATGGATGACTGCTGTGTGAGAGAGATAATGGGTGACTGCTGTGTGTGAGTGAGAATGGGTGACTGCTGTGTGTGAGAGAGAGAATGGAAGACTGCTGTGTGTGAGAGAGAATGGGTGGCTGCTGTGTGTGAGAGAGAATGGGTGACTGCTGTGTGTGAGAGAGAGAATGGGTGACTGCTGTGTGTGTGAGAGAGAATGGGTCACTGCTGTTGTGTGTGAGAGATAATGGGTGACCGCTGTGTGTGAGAGAGAGAATGGGTGACCGCTGTGTGTGAGAGAGAAAATGGGTGACTGCTATGTGTGAGAGAGAATGGGTGACTGCTGTGTGTGAGAGAGAATGGGTTACTGATGTGTGTGTGAGAGAGAATGGGTGACTGCTGTGTGTGAGAGAGAAAATGGGTGACTGCTGTGTGTGAGAGAGAATGGGTGACTGCTGTTGTGTGTGAGAGAGAATGGGTGACTGCTGTGCGTGAGAGAGAATGGGTCACTGTTGCGCATAAGAGAGAATGGGTGACTGATGTATGTGAGAGAGAATGCGTGACTGCTGTGTGTGTGAGAGAGAATGGGTGACTGCTGTGTGTGAGAGAGAATGGGTGGCTGCTGTGTGTGAGAGAGAATGGGTGACTGCTGTGTGTGAGAGAGAGAATGGGTGACTGCTGTGTGTGTGAGAGAGAATGGGTCACTGCTGTTGTGTGTGAGTGAGAATGGGTGACTGCTGTGTGTGAGAGAGAGAATGGGTGACTGCTGTGTGTGAGAGAATGGGTGACTGCTGTGTGTGAGAGAGAGAATGGGTGACTGCTGTGTGTGTGAGAGAGAATGGGTCACTGCAGTTGTGTGTGAGAGAGAATGGGTGACTGCTGTGTGTGAGAGAGAAAATGGGTGACTGCTGTGTGTGAGAGAGAATGGGTGACTGCTGTGTGTTAGAGAGAATGGGTTACTGCTGTGTGTGAGAGAGAATGGTTTACTGCTGTGTGTGTGAGAGAGAATGGGTGACTGCTGTGTGTGAGAGAGAAAATGGGTGACTGCTGTGTGTGAGAGAGAATGGGTGACTGCTGTTGTGTGTGAGAGAGAATGGGTGACTGCTGTGCGTGAGAGAGAATGGGTCACTGTTTTGCATAAGAGAGAATGGGTGACTGCTGTATTTGAGAGAGAATGCGTGACTGCTGTGTGTGTGAGAGAGAATGGGTGACTGTTGTGTGTGAGAGAGAGAATGGGTCACTGCTGTTGTGTGTGAGAGATAATGGGTGACTGCAGTGTTTGAGAGAGATAATGGGTGACTGCTGTGTGTGAGAGAGAAAATGGGTGACTGCTGTGTGTGAGAGAGAATGGGTGACTGCTGTTGTGTGTGAGAGAGAATGGGTGACTGCTGTGCGTGAGAGAGAATGGGTCACTGTTGTGCATAAGAGAGAATGGGTGACTGCTGTATGTGAGAGAGAATGCGTGACTGCTGTGTGTGTGATAGAGAATGGGTGACTGTTGTGTGCGAGAGAGAGAATGGGTCACTGCTGTTGTGTGTGAGAGATAATGGGTGACTGCAGTGTTTGAGAGAGATAATGGATGACCGCTGTGTGTGAGAGAGAGAATGGGTGACTGCTGTGTTTGAGAGAGAGAATGGGTGACTGCTGTGTGTGAGAGAGAATGGGTGACTGCTGTGTGTGAGAGAGAATGGGTGACTGCTGTATGTGAGAGAGAATGCGTGACTGCTGTGTGTGTGAGAGAGAATGGGTGACTGCTGTGTGTGAGAGAGAGAATGGGTCACTGCTGTTGTGTGTGAGAGATAATGGGTGACTGCTCTGTGTGAGATAGAGAATGGGTCACTGCTGTGTGTGAGAGAGAATGGTTGACTGCTGTGTGTTAGAGAGAGAATGGGTGACTGCTGTGTGTGAGAGAGAGAATGGGTGACTGCTGTGTTTGAGAGAGAGAATGGGTGACTGCTGTGTGTGAGAGAGAATGGGTGACTGCTGTGTGTGAGAGAGAATGGGTGACTGCTGTGTGTGAGAGAGAAAATGGGTAATTGCTGTGTGTGAGAGAGAAAATGGGTGACTGCTAAGTGTGAGAGAGAGAATGGGTGACTGCTGTGTGTGAGACAGAGAATGGGTGACTGCTGTGTGTGAGAGAGAGAATGGGTGACAGCTGTGTGTGAGATAGAGAATGGGTGACTGCTGTGTGTGAGATAGAGAATGGGTGACTGCTGTGTGTGAGAGAGAATGGGTGACTGCTGTGTGTTAGAGAGAGAATGGGTGACTGCTGTGTTTGAGAGAGAGAATGGGTGACTGCTGTGTGTGAGAGAGAGAATGGGTGACTGCTGTGTGTGAGAGAGAATGGGTGACTGCTGTGTGTGAGAGAGAGAATGGGTGACTGCTGTGTGTGAGAGAGAATGGATGACTGCTGTGTGTGAGAGAGATAATGGGTGACTGCTGTGTGTGAGAGAGAATGGATGACTGCTGTATGTGAGAGAGAATGGGTGACTGCTGTGTGTGTGAGAGAGAATGGTGGCTGCTGTGTGTGAGAGAGAGAATGGGTGACTGCTGTGTGTGAGAGAGAGAATGGGTGACTGCTGTGTGTGTGAGAGAGAGAATGGGTGACTGCTGTGTGTGAGAGAGAATGGGTGACTGCTGTGTGTGTGAGAGAATGGATGACTGCTGTGTGTGAGAGAGAATGGGTGACTGCTGTGTGTGAGAGAGAAAATGGGTGACTGCTATGTGTGAGAGAGAATGGATGACTGCTGTGTGTGAGAGAGAGAATGGGTGACTGCTGTGTGTGAGAGAGAATGGATGACTGCTGTGTGTGAGAGATAATGAGTGACTGCTGTGTGTGAGAGAGAATGGGTGACTGCTGTGTGTGTGAGAGAGAATGGGTGACTGCTGTGTGTGTGAGAGAGAGAATGGGTGACTGCTGTGTTGGAGAGAGAATGGGTGACTGCTGTGTGTGAGAGAGAGAATGGGTGACTGCTGTATGTATGTGAGAGAGAATGGGTGACTGCTGTTTGTGAGAGAGAGAATGGGTGACTGCTGTGTGTGAGAGAATGGGTGACTGCTGTGTGTGAGAGAGAATGGGTGACTGCTGTGTGTGAGAGAGAATGGGTGACTGCTGTGTGTGAGAGAGAATGGATGACCACTGTGTGTGAGAGAGAGAATGGATGACTGCTGTGTGTGAGAGAGAGAATCGGTGACTGCTGTGTGTGAGAGAGAATGGGTGACTGCTGTATGTGAGAGAGAATGGGTGACTGCTGTGTGTGTGTGAGAGAATGGGTGACTGCTGTGTGTGAGAGAGAATGGGTGACTGCTGTGTGTGAGAGAGAAAATGGGTGACTGCTATGTGTGAGAGAGATAATGGGTGACTGCTGTGTGTGAGAGAGAATGGATGACTGCTGTGTGTGAGAGAGATAATGGGTGACTGCTGTGTGTGAGAGAGAGAATGGGTGACTGCTGTGTGAGAGAGAAAGGGTGACTGCTGTGTGTGAGAGAGAGAATGGGTGACTGCTGTGTGAGAGAGGGAGAATGGGTGACTGCTGTGTGTGAGAGAGAATGGGTGACTGCTGTGTGTGAGAGAGAATGGGTGACTGCTGTGTGTGAGAGAGAATGGGTGACTGCTGTGTGTGAGAGAGAGAATGGGTGATTGCTGTGTGTGAGAGAGAAAATGGGTGACTGCTATGTGTGAGAGAGAGAATGGGTGACTGCTGTGTGTGAGAGAGAGAATGGGTGACTGCTGTGTGTGAGAGAGAGAATGGATGACTGCTGTGTGTGAAATAGAGAATGGGTGACTGCTGTGTGTGAGATAGAGAATGGGTGACTGCTGTGTGAGAGAGAGAATCGGTGACGGCTGTGTGAGAGAGAGAGAATGGGTGACGGCTGTGTGTGAGAGAGAGAATGGGTGACTGCTTTGTGTGAGAGAGAGAATGGATGACTGCTGTGTGTGAAATAGAGAATGGGTGACTGCTGTGTGTGAGAGAGAATGGGTGACTGCTGTGTGTGAGAGAGAGAATGGGTGACTGCTGTGTGTGAGAGAGAATGGATGACTGCTGTGTGTGAGAGACAATGGGTGACTGCTGTGTGTGAGATAGAATGCGTGACTGCTGTGTGTGAGAGAGAATGGGTGACTGCTGTGTGTGAGAGAGAATGGATGACTGCTGTGTGTGTGAGAGAGAATGGGTGACTGCTGTGTGTGAGAGAGAATGGGTGACTGCTGTGTGTGAGTGAGAATGGGTGACTGCTGTGTGTGAGAGAGAGAATGGGTGACTGCTGTGTGTGAGAGAGAATGGGTGACTGCTGTGTGTGAGAGAGAAAATGGGTGACTGCTGTGTGTGAGAGAGAATGGGTGACTGCTGTGTGTGAGAGAGAAAATGGGTGACTGCTATGTGTGAGAGAGAATGGGTGACTGCTGTGTGTGAGAGAGAATGGATGACTGCTGTGTGTGAGAGAGAATGGGTGACTGCTGTGTGTGAGAGAGAATGGGTGACTGCTGTGTGTGTGAGAGAGAATGGGTGACTGCTGTGTGTGAGAGAGAATGGGTGACTGCTGTGTGTGAGAGAGAAAATGGGTGACTGCTATGTGTGAGAGAGAATGGATGACTGCTGTGTGTGAGAGAGAGAATGGGTGACTGCTGTGTGTGAGAGAGAATGGATGACTGCTGTATGTGAGAGAGAATGGGTGACTGCTGTGCGTGAGAGAGAATGGGTCACTGTTGTGCATAAGAGAGAATGGGTGACTGCTGTATGTGAGAGAGAATGCGTGACTGCTGTGTGTGTGATAGAGAATGGGTGACTGTTGTGTGTGAGAGAGAGAATGGGTCACTGCTGTTGTGTGTGAGAGATAATGGGTGACTGCAGTGTTTGAGAGAGATAATGGATGACCGCTGTGTGTGAGAGAGAGAATGGGTGACTGCTGTGTTTGAGAGAGAGAATGGGTGACTGCTGTGTGTGAGAGAGAATGGGTGACTGCTGTGTGTGAGAGAGAATGGGTGACTGCTGTATGTGAGAGAGAATGCGTGACTGCTGTGTGTGTGAGAGAGAATGGGTGACTGCTGTGTGTGAGAGAGAGAATGGGTCACTGCTGTTGTGTGTGAGAGATAATGGGTGACTGCTCTGTGTGAGATAGAGAATGGGTCACTGCTGTGTGTGAGAGAGAATGGTTGACTGCTGTGTGTGTGTGAGAGAATGGGTGACTGCTGTGTGTGAGAGAGAATGGGTGACTGCTGTGTGTGAGAGAGAAAATGGGTGACTGCTATGTGTGAGAGAGATAATGGGTGACTGCTGTGTGTGAGAGAGAATGGATGACTGCTGTGTGTGAGAGAGATAATGGGTGACTGCTGTGTGTGAGAGAGAGAATGGGTGACTGCTGTGTGTGAGAGAGAAAGGGTGACTGCTGTGTGTGAGAGAGATTATGGGTGACTGCTGTGTGTGAGAGAGATAATGGGTGACTGCTGTGTGTGAGAGAGAGAATGGGTGACTGCTGTGTGTGAGAGAGAAAGGGTGACTGCTGTGTGTGAGAGAGAGAATGGGTGACTGCTGTGTGAGAGAGGGAGAATGGGTGACTGCTGTGTGTGAGAGAGAATGGGTGACTGCTGTGTGTGAGAGAGAATGGGTGACTGCTGTGTGTGAGAGAGAATGGGTGACTGCTGTGTGTGAGAGAGAGAATGGGTGATTGCTATGTGTGAGAGAGAAAATGGGTGACTGCTATGTGTGAGAGAGAGAATGGGTGACTGCTGTGTGTGAGAGAGAGAATGGGTGACTGCTGTGTGTGAGAGAGAGAATGGATGACTGCTGTGTGTGAAATAGAGAATGGGTGACTGCTGTGTGTGAGATAGAGAATGGGTGACTGCTGTGTGAGAGAGAGAATCGGTGACGGCTGTGTGAGAGAGAGAGAATGGGTGACGGCTGTGTGTGAGAGAGAGAATGGGTGACTGCTTTGTGTGAGAGAGAGAATGGATGACTGCTGTGTGTGAAATAGAGAATGGGTGACTGCTGTGTGTGAGAGAGAATGGGTGACTGCTGTGTGTGAGAGAGAGAATGGGTGACTGCTGTGTGTGAGAGAGAATGGATGACTGCTGTGTGTGAGAGACAATGGGTGACTGCTGTGTGTGAGATAGAATGCGTGACTGCTGTGTGTGAGAGAGAATGGGTGACTGCTGTGTGTGAGAGAGAATGGATGACTGCTGTGTGTGTGAGAGAGAATGGGTGACTGCTATGTGTGAGAGAGAATGGGTGACTGCTGTGTGTGAGTGAGAATGGGTGACTGCTGTGTGTGAGAGAGAGAATGGGTGACTGCTGTGTGTGAGAGAGAATGGGTGACTGCTGTGTGTGAGAGAGAAAATGGGTGACTGCTGTGTGTGAGAGAGAATGGGTGACTGCTGTGTGTGAGAGAGAAAATGGGTGACTGCTATGTGTGAGAGAGAATGGGTGACTGCTGTGTGTGAGAGAGAATGGATGACTGCTGTGTGTGAGAGAGAATGGGTGACTGCTGTGTGTGAGAGAGAATGGGTGACTGCTGTGTGTGTGAGAGAGAATGGGTGACTGCTGTGTGTGAGAGAGAATGGGTGACTGCTGTGTGTGAGAGAGAAAATGGGTGACTGCTATGTGTGAGAGAGAATGGATGACTGCTGTGTGTGAGAGAGAATGGGTGACTGCTGTGTGTGAGAGAGAATGGGTGACCGCTGTGTGTGAGAGAGAATGGATGACCGCTGTGTGTGAGAGAGAGAATGGATGACTGCTGTGTGTGAGAGAGAGAATCGGTGACTGCTGTGTGTGAGAGAGAATGGGTGACTGCTGTATGTGAGAGAGAATGGGTGACTGCTGTGTGTGTGTGAGAGAATGGGTGACTGCTGTGTGTGAGAGAGAATGGGTGACTGCTGTGTGTGAGAGAGAAAATGGGTGACTGCTATGTGTGAGAGAGATAATGGGTGACTGCTGTGTGTGTGAGAGAGAATGGGTGACTGCTGTGTGTGAGAGAGAATGGATGACTGTGGGTATGAGACAATTAGTGACGTGTGTGTGTGTGTATGTGTGTGAGACAATGGGTGACTTGCATACACCTGCATAGTAGCCATATCTATCCTCACTAGAAAAAAAAAAAAAGCCAGGTAGCTGCTTTGAGCAAGCGATGAATAAATGCTGCGCTGCATTTATTCAGTTAAGAGAGGGACTGGGAGCATGCCCAGCAGCTCCCGAAGTGCTGGGCATGCATCTAGTGTGACAAAAATGGGGTGTGGCTCGTGGGTACGGCTTTACTCACAAAATCATGCCCCCTAAATTTTTTTGGATGTGTTCATCTTAGGCGCGCGCAACAATACTCCTAGTGGTGCCCGTTAATATATTTGCTTACCAAGTAAATGTGGCTAGGGCTGACCCTGGAGGTGGTGGCTCAGGGTGCTAATGACACTGCTATGGGGGGAAAGGAAGACATATTGGTAGTGGTAGCCCAGGGGGATATGACACTGCTATGAGCATGGTGCTGTGCTGGGAGAGGAGTGCTGGGTGGGGGTCGTTGTGCTGTAATCTGTGCTATGAAGGGTGTTGGGAGAGGGGTGCTAGTTGAGGGGTGATGTGTTGGGTGAGGGTTGCAGTGAAGGGAGAGCCCGTGGTGGTGTGAGCGGAGAATGTTCCCTATAGAATGCATTCTGAGGTGGGGGTATAAACGACTTTCTCCCTAAAACCTGTCCCTTTTTTATTTAGTTACAGCAGTGTGCTGTGCAGGGAGAGCCTGGGATTATCTGCTGGGGGCACCAGCCAAAATGTTGCCTAGGGCACCAAATTGGTTAGGGCCGGCTCTGCAAGTATGATCTGTTGCAAATATCCTACACTCAGCATGGAACGTCCTAAACTGGCCACATATTCTCTTTGCTCGCTAAGTCATGCACAGACCTGTAAAAAGTTGCTCTATGGTGCAAAATGAGGTGCACTCTCCACAGATAAAAGTAGTAACAACACTTCCCTTGTGGGCTACATTTTGCAGCATTTTAAATAACCCATTCTGCCCATCAGGTACTGTGCAAGACTGATAGTATAGCTTTATGACAATATAAAACATAATTTTACTATGAAAAATGGTAAATCAATTCTGTAATGTGCAGCACTCTCTTCTTGGTAGTAAACATCAGCCATTTTCTCATTGTATCAGCATGGAAAATAATGGCATCGTTTGATTCATGTTTACCAGAGGCTATACATTAGGGTTATAGGCGCAAAGCATCAGCTGGAGAGGTCATAGAAGTCACTATAATAAAAATCTTTAGGGAATTTCTGCAACTGCACACAACATCTGTTTTCAGTTCATCCTCAATACATTTGCTAACAATGTGAATTACATATAAGAAGAACTAAGGTTATGTTTCATATTTAAGTACTTTTTCTCCAATAATTAGAAATTACCTTCTGTCACGTGGATCCTGTCTTAGCTGAAAACGATTTGTGTTTCTGTACAAGATTAGGTTTTGCACTATTGCACTATATTACCTCAATGGAAAATGTCTTATGAATAGTAATTAATTTTCACAGCACCTAATAAGTGTATATCACCTATAACTGAAAGCGGAGACACAGGAAGGCCTATTGTTAAAATCATGATTCTGGAAGGAGGCTTGCTGTTTTATGAGCTCTAATTATGTATTGAGCTGACGCCCTGTAGAATATACTGTATGATGTATACCAGTTGTAAGTTATACATCTCTCATATAATTATTATTATTTCAGCATTGCCAATTTTATGTAGTGTTGTTGCACTTTTTAAGAGTGTGGTTTGTTGCCTAATTGTTACTAACCGACACACTCCTGAGACGTAAGGCAATGCACAACGTACCGTTGCACTTCCTACAGTAATTAGGCAATTTACTAAAGTGTGGGTTTTTAGAAGTAGAGATGTTGCCCATAGCAACCAATCAGATTCTACTTATCATTTATCTAGTACCTTCTAGAACAGTGGTTCTCAAACTCGGTCCTCAGGACCCCACACAGGTCACGTTTTCCAGGTCACCCAGCAGGAGCACAGGTGTATTCATTACTCACTGACACATTTTAAAAGATCCACAGGTGGAGCTAATTATTTCACTTGTTATTCTGTGAGGAGACCTGGAAAACATGCACTGTTTGGGGTCCTGAGGACCGAGTTTGAGAACCTGTGTTCTAGGAGATAATAGCTAGAATCTGATTGGTTGCTATGGGCAACAACTCCACTTCTAAAAACTAGCACTGTAGTAAATATACCCCATTGTGTCATTTGAAAGTGTCTGGCCAATAAGTTCTTCTATCTTACCTTGTATGATCTTCTCTAATGTGTATTGACACTGATCTTAGGACGCAGCACTGGGATCTGCGATACAGTCAGGAGGCGTTTATTTACCCCAGACCCCTTCTGCTGCATTAGCATATTAGTTGCACTGTATTTGCAATACTGTACAACTCTGAATCAGGCCCTATGTGTCATCCCTACAGTAGTTCTGCCACTAGCTGACATTGCCCAGTGCAGACCTTGAGAAAGGTCCACAGCATAGCAGCCTGACTTCACCCTCAGATGGTGACAGTCTGATACGATGTATGGCCAATACCATTTCCTACTTAGCCCTAGGCAGCATAAATGCTGGAATCACCATTTGCTGGCAATCAATTCGTAAAGAGCGTTAAATGAGCCAGCGGGTGCATCATTCCTTATAATACTTTTTTTAATATGGAAAGCAAACATTTCTGCATTTTGGGGTCTATTCATAAAGCAGTGAAAAGTAACAGTAAAGCATCCTGAGACCATTCATGTGTGTGGTTGCTTCTCAGCCAAGGGAGTGGGCTCACTCACAATTTTGCCTAAGAACACAGCCATGAATAAAGAATGGTACCAAAACATCCTCCAAGAGCAACTTCTCCCAACCATCCAAGAATAGTTTAGTTGATGAACAATGCATTTCCCAGCATGATGGAGCACCTTGCCATAAGGCAAAAGTGATAACTAAGTGGCTCGGGGAAAGAAACATTGAAATTTTTGGTTTATGGCCACGAAACTCCCCAGACCTTAATCCCGTTGAGAACTTGTGGTCAATCCTCAAGAAGTGGGTGGACAAACAAAATCCCACAAATTCTGACAAACTCCAAGCAATGATTAGACAAGAATGGGCGGCCATCAGCCAGTATCTGGCCTAGAAGTTGATTGAGAGCATGCCAGGGCGAATTGCAGAGGTCTTGAAAAAGAAGGGTCAACACTGCAAATATTGCCTCTTTGCATAAACTAATGGCAATTGTCAATAAAAGTCTTTGACAGTTATGAAATGCTTGTAATATTACTTCAGTATACCATAGTAACATCTGACAAAAAGGTCTAAAAACACTGAAGCTACAAACTTTGTGAAAACCAATACTTGTCTCATTCTCAAAACTTTTGGCCATGGCTGTACTTGTTGATCCTTAGATATATTGTGGGCAGTGGTCCTGATTCAGAGGTGGATGCAATGCTGATTTTTTTGCAGCGGAGAGATTATTGGTGATCGGCGCATGCGCATGAGTCCCACTGCACAAGTTTCATTACCACTGGCAGTCGCAGCAAGGCCAAGGACGCAGTGTGATTGGCAGTGGGAGCACTTGTGGGAGGTAACGGGGAAGTGGTGGCTCAAACGCAGACGTGATGAGACTGTTTTGGGGGCGTGTCATAGATTGCGATACTGTATGCAGTAAAAATTGCTCTGGCAACTCAGTTTCGACGGCCATTCTGCGTGACCATAGGGTTGCTCAGATGGTCGATTATTGTTCCGATGCGCGTCTAATTGGTTGTGTTTCCGTATGCAAACTGCAGACTTGAGAAGCAGCCAGTAGGTGTCTCAAAAGAAATCTAGGTGCCAGCGACATTTGCAGATTTTCACAAGTTCACTGCACACGAGATCACAGCTGCCATATGTACAGAGGCATCACCGGGTCTGGTTACACCCGGTGCACACTCTGACTATCCCTGCAGGTCTGAAAAGGGGGTGTGACCTAAAATAAAGGGGCGTGACATCGCTGGGGATCCCGATGACTTTACTCGGGGGCAGCCCAGCATCACTGGAGATGCTGAGCTGCCCTTTGAGACTGGGCTGTCAACACTATCGGCTTTTCTTCTGTCACAGGAGCCGGGTGCTGCAGGAGAATGTCACACTGCAGCACCCGGCTCCTGTAACTGCAGAGGAGCCGGCATTTTGGTGTCATCCTCTCCCACAGCCCCTGCATATGTGCCTACCTCTGAATCAGGCCTGGTGTAATCTCTTGTGGAGGTACAGCAGCTGGTATGGAATGAAAGCAGTCATAAATCACATTCTCTACAGTCTTATTGTATATTCAGAGGATGAGCACCACTTGTCCTCCGCAGCGAAGAGGTTATTGAGTAAAAAATTCTATATTGTTCCAGTATTTTGCATACTTCAGCATTGCAGGTTTGGGTCAGTACATATGCTGAGTATATTCATAACTACAGCAATTTTACCTAAAGCTCTGTACACGTCTGCACTGCGCACTCTGGGGCATCTGAATGAGGTGGCCTGGAGTAGGCAGCATACAGAGCTCCCAGTCCCTGCGCACAGGTAATTACATAAATGAATACGCCATGGCAGTACTGTCAGGTGAGTTTCAAATCATGGTTTGGGATAGAGTGACTCTGACCTTTACCCCCTCCTCCGTGGTGTCTACTAGGACATATATATATATATATATATATATATATATAATTTGTTGTATTGTGAGTAGATTAGATCAATAGCAGAGTCCTGAAGGGAGATACAGGTGGGATTTATGACCCATCGCATTTTGCATGTGATGCATCCCACCAATTATCACATGCATAAATAATGCTGGTATGTATGAATAGATCACAAAGGACTATTCTCATGGTAAGAGCTGTCCTCTGCGATAGAAAGACTTCTGGGTTTATGACCCAGCAGTCCTTCTGTTCGTTGATTGACACATGTGCCATGCGGGGTGCTGGGAGAGATCCAATTGGATCCCTCTCACAGCATTTTGTGAATAGAAGCCCATAGGATTCTGTTGGGCAACGCCAGCTAAAGATGGCATTGCCCACCGCATCCAAGCCCCAGAACATGCTTGGTGCATATGCCGTAAGTGGCCAAACCTCAGTTTGACCTCAAAAACCGCAATAGTGCATCCTGCCCACAATGACCAGTTCTGTAGCAGTGCTCCTCTGCATCCGGGGCCGATTCCCCCACACCCAGTGTACATGATATCATGATGTCACAGATCAAGCATCCAGAGCAGGAAGATGGGTGCCACCTTTCAATGTAGTAGGGTGCCTCTCCAGGTCACCCACAACCTGAAAAAGGATGTCATCAGGGTAGCAATCATGCTGCCCCCTTGGCCTTGAGTCATGTTTGGAGGCACCGGTTGCACACCCCATGTTACGGCCCCAACAGTGACTTAGAGACAGTGGGCGAATACTCAATAGTGAACTCTGAATACAAGCCTTCTAGCACCATCATAGGAATTAGCATTATAACTACAGAATGGAAAAAAAAGCAGGAATACACTAGATTCCTTTTTATAGATTCTATGTCATGAGACTCACAAATAGTTAATGTTTTGACATAGCTAAGTACGCCCACAGGAAGAAGAGAAAACATATTTTACTTTCAGTCTGGATCGTGTTTGAAGGTCTGTTCACTTTGAGTGATATTTATTTTGTTTTCAATGTCAGATTAGTAAGTAACCGTATTGTGTAGCAGGGTGAGCTTGTTGCAACTTTAGCTGTAATATATAAGGGTAAGGGGTGCCTGAGGATGTGGAGAGTGACTGGATTGGGGAAACAAGGTAGAGCTGATAAGTACAATCTATGTTTATGGGATGCAGGAACATCTTTTATAGGGGCCCATTTATCATTCAATATTTGAGATAAAATCCCCGAAAACACACGTTTTCGGGGGTTTACCTCAAATACTAAGTATCCCCCGGATGTATGAAGGAGGGACTGCAGCAGGTATCTCCAATACCTGCTGCGATCCCTCCATTGCCGCTGGCAGCCACCTCCCCCATAGGTTTCTATGGGGGATGCGATGCTGCCAAATGCATAAATATCAGGAATGCGAAGCATGACGTTATTGTGCAATCGCTTGCAAATTGCACATGCATCGTGCATGCATCGGGCATGTTTTGGTCGGAAGCAACCAGCAATGCGCGTGCCTGCTGGTCGCTTCCGACATCTGACATAGCCTGTACATGCTGGTCAACCTGATGATCTCGTCAGGTTCAGCATGTGTGGGGATGAGGGATGTGCCTGGACTGAACGAGTGAACGTTCAGTCTAGGCATATCACTAGATATACAAATGAGAGCACGATTGCAATGTCGTAATCGTGCTCTCGTTTGTATATCTATAAGTGGATACCCGCCTTAACTTGGCTTACTGGCTCCTAAGGAATTCACTGAAGCAGTTTCCTAGCTCTCATAAGTCTGCACTACGAAGCGATACTCAGTTTAATCCTGTCCTGTGCTGTTGGCCAAATACAGGCGATCTGGCAACATTTGTAGCAGTAACCAGTGAATGTTTCAAATATAGTAACCTAGTTGCTAATTGTTTCTATCTCTGCTAGTATGTTTCCTTCTGAACAGCGAGTAAAGGTGGTACTATCAGTGTTATACTGCAGGCTGCCCTGGAATTTACTTTCAACATTAGATGAAACAGTATTTTATTGCTGAACGAATAATGTTGCTCCTATAAGAACCTAAGGACTCCGGATAGGAGTACCCTGTATGCAGAGGGCTGCCTCTAATAACCGGGTCACCTGTCGACTTTCACTAGCTGAATATGACTGCAGTGTTGAACAGTTATTTTGCTTAGTAAATCAACAAGTTAGCTGAAAGTAGGGTTATAGCTGGACTCAGTCACTATTTAATGTATAACAGGCTGCTCCTACTTTTAGCTTTCTTGACTTTGGGGCCACTACACTGGTGCTATCAGATACATGTGGAGAATCTCTAAAACCGCGTATCTCTAGATATAAATTGGACAATTTGAACGATAACAATATCATTATCATTCATCGTCCGCAATATCGTCCAGTGGATATGCCGTCAATGACCAGTAATGTGTGCTCCCGCGGGTTGTTGATGGCATCTTTCTTCGCCCGTAGTTGCAGGGCAACCTGACAATATCATCAGGTTCTACAAATATGGGGATGAGGGAGGATGACATCACTGAATGATATATCGTTCAGTGTGGGTACTCAATTTAGTCAATGACATTAAGCACTAAGGCCCTGATTCAGAGCCGCTCGCAAAAAGCGAGCGCTCGCTCTGAATCAGGGTGGCGGCTTTTTAAAAAAAAAATTTTTGTGAGCGGCCAGGTGATGGTTGCGATGGTCGTAACCATCGGGCTTGCGACGAGACCCTTGTGGTAGGGTCTCATCTGCCGCAAGCCCCAATGAGCTTCCTGCTCTAATAGATCACGAAGCTCACTACTGACACCACAAGTGATGTCAGTAGGGCCGCCCACACACAGCAGGCATTCCTTCAGGAATGCCTCTGTTTGTCCAGCCACCCCCCCCTACAAAACGGGGCGAGCTGTCGATCAACATCAACAGCCGCCCCGTTTGTAGCGAGCCCCAGAGCGAGTTAATTTCTCTCTCGCTCTGGGGCTTGCGCAAGCGCACAGCATGCGCGGCGCATGAGCAGTGCCCCACCATCGATCCGCTTGTGAGCACTTGCGAATGGGTCTGAATGAGGCCCTAAGTCCCTTGCATAGATAGCTATGTGTGCCATTGTAGGCTGTCAACTGGGTGACACTCCAGTAATGCAGAGTGCTACTTCTGCTTGCTATTGGTTACAGACCTCTCCTGCAGTGGTGATGACAGTCTCTCTCACTAGGGCAATCTCTCTGCCCCTTCCAGTCAGCTCCACCGTTCAGGTCCCAGTCTCGTTACTTGGCCACCGCCCCCTGACCTGCCTCACAGCCAGGCAGGTCCACTTCCTCCTCCGGCGCTCACAGGAGGTCCCCACTGCTCCAGTGCTGCTGATAGCTGGCTGCCGCTGCTCCTCCTGATCACTGCGGCCCCTCGGGTAATTGCTTCAGCGTAGTTCCGCTCCTCTTTCTCCATGCCTCAGGACTGCCCAATAGAGATGGCTAGTGAGTGAGTGTCTCAACACACTGACTCGAATCATTCAGATGATTGAATGATTCGAGTCACTCAGTGTTTGGTGAGTCTAGACACCACCCACCTCCCCTAGCCTCTCTGTCAGTGGCAGCTAGTGAGTGGCAGCTCCGCCCCCTACAATGCTGATCCGACCTGATCATACTTCTCCACTAAGTCAGATCAGCAGTGTAGGGGGCAGAGCTGTCAGTGACTCACTCTGAGTCACGCAGCTACTGCCAGGGCTCGGGGAGTTCACTGACTCAGTGAGAACCCTGAGCTGTAGTGCTGGGCTGCGGGGGGCGGAGCTGTCAGCGACTCACTCTAAGTCGCTGGCTCCCCTGCTGGCTACAGCACTGCACTACCTAAAGAGTCGTGTCTTGAGACACTGACTCGAGACACTTCACTGAGTTGAGCCATGTGGCTCAACTCAGTGTAGTGAATCATTCTGCCCATCTCTACTGCCCAATTGTCAGCCGGGCAGACTCTTATATAACCTCCCTCTGGGCCTCTCTCCCACCAGGGGTCACATGTTGCACTGCCGTTTGTTTAAGAGTAGCGCAGGCAGCGCTCCCCTCCAATGTCCAATGGAAAAGCCCTGGCCTCGCGCCCCTTATGGCAATCAGTTCAGGCCAGCTGGGGAAGATCATCAAGCTCCATGATAATGGGGTATAATCTCTAACATGGATTAAAGTCAATACAGCCAGGGCACAGTATAGCAGACATATAACAACTGTATAACCAACGCATATACAATAAACTATACATAACTTTATATCACAGCAAAGTTGAGGTTTCCTAACTCAATTGGGGCATATAAGGGGTACACCCAGAACATGGGGTACCACATAAATAATACAAAAATATTTATTTACTATATATAGAGTGCATCTGCATTGCTTTACAGATATTTTGCATTCACATCAGTCCCTGCCCCGTTAGAGCTTACAGTCTATATTACCTATCACATGCACACACATACACACTAGGGTTATTTGTTCTTGGGGGCCAAATAACCTACCAGTAAATTCTTGGTATTGTGGGAGAAAACCGGAGTACCCAGAGGAAAAGGTGAAGTACAGGAGAGCTCAGGGTCTCATTCAGAGCCGCTCGTAAGCGGTCGCTCGTTCGTTCCGAGCGATGTTCGCACATCTGCGCATGCATATGGGTATTAGTACGCATGCGCGAACCAGTCAGTGCGGCCAGAAATAGTGTGCTCGCAATATAGCGAATGCCTGCTATTTTGAGTGACAGGATGAGGCGTTTGTGGGTGGTAACAGGAGAAGGTGCTTGAAAACGGGGAGTGGAAATCAGAACGCAGGCGTGCTTAAAGGTCAAAACGGGCGTTTTAAGGGTGTGCATAATTAAGAAAGCAGCGACATCGACCATGTCAGTTGGGTGTCTTTTAGCCAGAACTGCTCGCAATATTGCGGTAGGAAAAAACAACCACAAGAATAGCAGACATGACGTATGATGCGAGCGGCCAGGGGGCGTTTTGTACAAAAAAACATCCGCATGTTTTGTTCGCTCGTTCAGACATGGAGGCGTCAACAGACCGCAAAGAGCGAACGGTTAATTTAAATAGCCACCGCCTTTTTCTGAACGAGCGAGCGCAAATAGCGTCCGGCTCTGAATCAGACCCTCAGACCGCTATCTTTTCACTGAATTGATACATGTCCACTGAAATCTCTCTCACAACCAGATAGGACTGAACTACAACTTTAGTATGTGGTATGGTATGTGGTTATCATTCTTATGTTCTATCAGAGCCAGTAGGAAGTGTAAAGGTGCCTACACACTTGGCGATGTGGTCACAATACGATATCGTGTCCGATTTCCCCTTTAACTCTCCCAAGCAGCTCCTGCTCCCCGGCAGTCATGGGCACGATTTGGTGTTAAAAACTGTCCAAATTGACCCACAATCTATCGTGCATCCAAACTATTTCCAGTGCATCATGACTGAGATTGGTAGATCTTGCCTGCAGCAGGCAAGATCTGAAGATGCGATGTACGACCAGCAGGTACGTGCATAGGCAGCATGATCGTGAGTGGACACTCACGATTAGGACATATTTTACATGATCTCTCGTTCTGATGCACCAGAATCGGGCGGATCGTATAACATATTGCCTAGTGTGTAGGCACCTTATGAATGATAATTTGTAACTCATCCATTTATCAGATGGAAAATTGACCTTGTTAATTACAGTATGTGGACTTCCCTGACCTGATGTAATGATAGCAGTCAGTTATCGGTTAAAATGGTAATTTAATAATTATTCCAGCTCTACTTACTTTCGTTTGTCGCCAGGGGGACAATTTAGGACATGAGAAAAATGGAGACACTTTATAGATAAATACCAACAAAATCTGTTTTTAGCATTTCTCTAAACCAAAGCCAAGTTATCATCTGAAAGACATCCATGCACTAGATGTAACACTCTCCCATTTCTCCCCTAACATGCGGCCAGTTTGCACTGGTTGCATAGTTATGTAGTATAGACATTTTGTCTTGTTTTTTTTAAATCCTTTGTTTCGACAACTAAAAATGTAAGAAACTTTTACACACTGTATTACTACATATCTGCAACAGCAGAAACTTCTCAGGTCTCTATGGAGTGGAATTCCATTGTATCGCGCTGCCCGCAGCTCCCATCTAAAGTGATGGTAGCAAGTCAATTGTTCGTGCCCAGGGGCATATTAAGAGAGGTGTGGGCATGTGTACAGTCTCCACCCGGGGCCCCCTCCTCTCTACCTGGCAGCCGGCAGTGCACTGAGTGCAGCAGTAGACTCTGGGCACTAGTAGACTCTAACGCTGTGCCAGGGTCTACTGTGCATGCGCAGGTCATCGGTACATTTGGGCATGACATGCGCAATACAATAAGTAATGGTCACCTGTGGCACTCATGCCCATCTGCAAAACAACTGAATATAACCTTCTGGCATACATTACTTATGGGTGTGCAAAAACAGTTGAGTTCCCCCCAATGTTTCATGTTGGGTTTATGCCTCCAAGTCTTCTTGTCCTTTTTCATCTCCGTTGACAATATCTACAGTACCTCTCTACTGTTCCCCAAGCCTGCTGCGTGGACGTCAGCTAGAGCTCTGCCCCCTCCTTCTCCCCCCATATCGAGTCTCCCTCACAACACTGCCATTTCCTCCTCTGCAATATTTTCAGGATCGGCCTTTCTCATCCTGGAAGAAACTAAAACTCAATGCCCTTATCTCTTGCAAAATTATTGTAATCCACTCCTCTCTGGCCCTCTGCCTCAACCCTTTGCAGACTATCCTTAACTGATGCCTGCCTTATTTTCTCCTCTCATTGTTCTTCCTCTGCTGCACCCCTCTGCCAGCAACTCCACTGCCTCCCTATACCACCCAGAATCAAATTCAGACTCCTTGTTCTCACCTACAAAGCTCTCACCCTCATCACTCCTCCCTACATCTCCAGCCCCATTTCTAAACATTCCCTCATACCCTCTCAGCTCCTTCTCCTGGACTGCTCCTAACCTCTGTAGTGCTCTCCCACACTCAATTAGACTTTCATCCAGCCTCCCAGCCTGCACAATGCCATAAGAATTTTTTTTTATTCTAGTTTATCACCTCTCCTCCTAAATCTCCAGCCTTGCACTTTAACACTCTGCCACCTTTTGTGTCCACCCATTTTCCCTAAAGCAGTGGTTCCCAAACTGGGGATGTGCCATGGGTTGTTGTTCTAAGACCAAATCTAATTATTTATGGTTAATATGATAGGCAAAACCCGTGCTTGTGGCTGCCAATCGTAAAATATGTGGACAAACAGAAGTGCAACCCTGTCTATCACCACATAATTGAACCTAAGGAGGACAGGTGAGCACAGTTAATTTTATTTAATCATTTTTACTGAATTTCTCAGTAAGAAACTTAGGGGTACCATGAAAAAAATGCTAATACTCTAGGGTACCATGATTCAAAAAAGTTTAGGAACCACTGCCCTATAGATTGCAAGCTGTTGCTAGCAAGGCCCTCTTCCTCTTTTTGCTACAGAATTACATTAACTAAATATTGTAACTATGTGTTTATATATAGTTGTGGAATTGTCTATCAATTTGTACTTATGCTACAGTATGTGTTTTTTTTTTCTTTCCTCTTTGTATAGCGCTGTGGAACATTTGAGGTGCCTTACAAATTAAATGTAATAATAATTAATAATGTAATAATAATAAGACAGCTGCCTATATGTCTAACCAGAGTCTCAGTTCTGTCCATTACTAATAATCACTATTTTATAACCCTCTTCTGCATTATGTATTGTTACGCTGTTATCATTAAGAATATTTTACTGTTGTATATTTATAGATTTGGAACATCTTCTACACTGAGCCATGCAAACCACAACTGTAGAAGGTGATGTTGACGATTCAATACGACACATTTTGTCTAATTACAAGCCAGGGTTCACTCGGGACCTCCGGGAACACAGCTTTAAAAGAGTGTGCCTTCAACTCTTTGGCCGGCATGGTCATGGAAAATCATCACTCATTAACTCATGTCTGTGTGTGGTCCAGGACTGTCCTTTTACCAACGAGGCTGGGTCAGGAGGATCTGGAAATCCTTTTACCATGACAAGGAAGGAGTACAAGTTGGTAGACACAGTGTACATCATTGATAACCGTGGACTAAACAAGATGAATATAGATGAAAACTTGGAGGTGGCAGCTCAGTTTAGTAAGTGACACTATACATTGCTATGTAATACAATCATATGCTGCATTGTTAGGATGCATGGCTGGATTACGGGTCACATGGGATGAAAATGATCAAGCACCTACTGCAGGAAGTAGAGGAGCTGTGTTGTGTGGGTGTGGCCAGTGCCATGTGGGTATGACCAGTGTAGTGTAGGTGTGGCCAGTGCCATGTGTAGGGGGGGGGCAGCAGCACTTTGCACTGTCTACTCTCTGTGCATACATGTTTGGCACTAAGATCCAGAGTCTGCAGGAAGGTGCGACCTCCGACCTGATGTGCTACTGCACATGTGCAGACTTCATTTCTTTACTGTATAAAAGTGTCACAGTACTGCACACACGTGCAGGTGAGACACCTAATACCTGCTATTTACCACTGACAGGACTCCAGCCAATCAGCTCCCAAATGTCATTTTTCAAACAGATGACAGTTGGGAGCAAATTGGCTGGAGCACCATTATCAAACGCAGCAAGTTTTATCACTTGTTGTGAATAAAACCCATAAATAAAGTCCTTAATGTCCACTGCTGCAATACAGTATCTCTGGTTACCGCTGTTAACTCCTGCATTATCACCACTGTGTTCCTGCAGTATCCTTTTAGCTGCTGTTTACCAATAAACCCAGCATCCTGGTTAAGAACTCTCTGTGTGACCACCATCCCATTAGGCTACATTTATCAACACCATGTGGGTATGGCCAGTGATGTGTGGGTGTGGTCAGTGCAAAGTGGGTGTGATCAGTGCTCTGTGGGTGTGATCAGTGTCATGTGGGCGTGTGCACACCTAAACTATCAGCCCCAATGTCTCTCTAAAGCTGGCCACACACTAGACCAACTTACATCCAACCAGCCAACTAGTTGATTGGTTGGAATGAAAATCTGGTAAGGTATGAAAGCAAATGACAATCAGCAATTTGCTCCCAAACACCGGAAAATGGACAAAAACTGTTGTTTGAACAAATTGTTTAGATCAAACATTTAACAAACTTGTCTGACTGCCATTTTCATCTGTTTTCTGGCATTTAGGAGCAAATTGCTGATCATCATATACTCCCATTCCTTAACAGATTTTCATTCCAACCAATGAACTAGTTGGCTGGTTGGATGAAAGTTGGTCTAGTGTGTGGACAGTTTAATACTGTATGTAAAAGTAGCATAATTTTGTAAGAAAATAAAATACAATTCTAATAATTATGATCTATGGACAATCATGTGGTCAGCTGTGTGTCTGGTCATCATTATCAGACACTCCAACATGATCCCTTCCACCCGGTACACAATGCTCTGCTCCTGGACTTAATTGATTATTGCAGCCACCTGTGCTGAAACACCTGTCTCATCTATTAACTAGCTCAACACAGGTGGCTGCAATCAATAATTAGATTGGAAGTCCAGGAGCAGAGCATTTTGTACCCAGTGGAATGGGTCATGTTGGAGGGTAGGCATTTTGCTGTGATGATCATAAGTCTATTTTTATGTGGAGGCCTAGAGGTGTAGTCCCACCTGCCCCATTATTAATCTGGCCCTAACTAGGTGTCACCCCTTACTTCAGTGTTCCTATGTCTTTGTGTGCGTTCAGAATTCTGCATTTTATCAGTATCTGATACGTATTGCATAAAACTGATGTTGTTTTCCTCACCAGTGATTGTCACCACAGTTGGCCTGAGATATAGCTGGATGCAGTATTGCAGTACATAGTGGCAGTATCCAGCCACATGGTGCCTTGTGTAACTGTGCCCGAGTATACAAGGAAAAAAAACGTATCTATAGGCCTAATTCAGGCTTGTATGTACACCCTATGGTTTGTGTACAAGTCTGAAAGTTAGAGGTCTGCGCATGCACAGGATCTGCACTGGGCACGTGCAGGTCTTATCTGCAAGTATACTTGCAGTGCCCCTAAGCTGCTGCATGATTGACATGTTGTAAGTACTCAGAACCCCCCCCCTGAGTGCACAACTGGACATGTTGACCTCTGGTCCATGTCGAGATTCTGAATGTATACATTTTTTACCACACTCCACCCAGCAATTACACATTGAAAATAATGACAGAGATACCTTAGAAGATAAAATTAACTGAGGGGTTGCAAATTATGCTTTAATTACTTACATTCCTGTAGCATTATTATCCAAAGGAGGCAACTCTGGCAGATCTGCTTAAATAGTTTGATTGCATAGCAAAACTGAATGGCAGCTAGACACGGGCACAGTTTATACTTCTAGGTTGTCGTTTTCTTCCTAGGGAACCTGCGGGCACTGGGCAAGGTGAAATGGGAGTTTGAACTGGAAAGAACCGTGAATCATCTTGAAGAAAAATTGAAAAACAAAAACGAGTCCGTGGATTTCTTACTGCCAGTGTTTGTTCACAGGTATATGCTGTTCCTTGTAGTACATGCTGCTCGCAAGTCAGGGGCCCTTCTATAAATGGCTGCCAGTGTAAAGCAGCAGCCAATGAGCGCAGGAAAACGTGGGCACCGAGTCATAACTTGATCACTATAAATTTCTCGCCACTTCCCAGATGCTAATTTGGCAACTGCTCCTGGATTCCAGGTTTGCAATTTCAAACTGTAGCAACACATTCCAATGGGAAAAAAGTACAACAACTTCCTAATGTACATACAGTAATAAAAAGGGTTTAATGTCTTCATAGTTTGCACAGAGTTGGGAAAAAAAAATGGCATTGAGGGGTCTATTCATCATTCAAAGCAGAATGGCAGTGCTAATTTAGTATCTGACTCGCTGCGAACTGCAGCATTGGATACTAAAATACTGGAGAAATTCAACATTACTCTATTGTGGGGACAACTGATGCAAAAATTCACTATGACAACACTAGTTCTGTAGCAGTGAGAACGGCAGTGTTACTGCACATGTATGAACTGCCAAGGGATCCAATGGATTGCGAGGGGATCTGAAAAGATCACTTTTCATGATCCGTACCTCCTTTATTACCTTATTAAGGAACGGGAGTCTGGAAACTGTTGCCATTTGAAGTCCTTGTACGTACAAGGACTCCCCACAATTCCTCACACTGCTTCTTCTAGGTCCGGTCACACCAGGTAACATTTTCCTATGCAGTACTCTCATCAGAGACCCCTGTGGTGTGCTGTCATGCTGCAATTGCAACAGTGTAGACATCCACAGAGTGCCAGCAGATGTTGCCCTCCTTTGGCATAATGGGGAACAGCAGAAGCAGTGACTTTTAAGTGCTCTAAACTTTACCTAGCATATCTTTTCCAATACAGGAAAAAGAAAATGCAGGTGCATACTCCAAGCACTAAGAATATTGATAGTTAAAGCAATTATGATAAACTTTACAATTAATATGGATTATAAATGAGGTTCTTAGAAAGTGTTCTTACAAAAGCGTGTCCATCCACCACATCAAGATGGTCCCATTCAGATGGGTCCCTAACATCCTTACTACTGACACATTATAACAATGTATTAAGGACTTACCATAATAGTGCCTTTTTATAATATATAGACAGCAATGTAAGAAGCTGTGCTGACTAAAATCACCTAAGGGCAGATGAGTGGGGTGCTAATACCAAGCAGAAGGAGTCTCTACCTTCAAGTGTACATTATATATCCTTCTGCCTCGTACTAGCACCAGCATATTAGAATGGGCACTATTATTGCAAATCCTTGATAAATTGACATATTGTGTTAGGGACCCATCTGATGGGGATCACCTGAATGTGGTAGTTGGGTACGCATTTGTGGGCAAATATGTGCTAAGAACCTCATTTATACTCCATGTTATTTTGTAGAGCTAAAATGTAGTGAGCAACCCAGTGCTCAGGATCCCAACGGACAGAATACCAGCTCCGGTATTTCACTATTTCTTACAATGTCGGCTCATTCTAATATTGACTTTATAGGTGCTTACACACTTGGTGATGTGCTCACGATCCGACATCGTGTACGATTTCCCTTGAACTCTCCCCGGCAGCTCCTCGGCAGTCGTGGGCATGATTTGGTGTTAAAAACTGTCCAATGTGACAAACGATCTATCGAGCCTTCTTACTATTCCAGTGCATCGTGACTGAGATTGTCAGATCTGCCCTACAGCACGGCAGATCTGAAGAGGCAATGTATGACCTGCGGGGATGCGTATTGGCATCGTGATCGTGAGTGGACATTCACGATTTGGGCATATTTTACGCAATTTGTCGTCACGATGCATCGGAATCGGGCAAATCGTGTAAAATAACGCTGAGTGTATAGGCACCTTAAGTCATGTTCGAGGACAAGTAGCCCATAGTTATATGAGTTGCCTCCTCAGGAATTGCTATTAAATTGAATTAGGGTCAGTTATAATAACTCAGATTTATTACTTATTAAAGTTCAATTTGACTTTTTTTAAGTCTTCTATACTCTGTGTTTGTTTCAGGGGTCTATATGTATCATCCTAGTGTGGTTTCTGGATCTGTAGCATGTGGGATTTCTCACCATTAAGTTGTTCCTGTTCCTTCTTCTTCCCACATCGCAGCAGAGAGGCAGGTGGTCTCCAATACCAAAACAGTGATAACACAATAAGAAAAATAATATTCACTTTATTAAACAGGAACGTCAAAGTATGCAACTATGCACTATTTAAAATCTATTTTTGGAATACCAATAACAATTTCATGAGAACATAGACTAAACTTAACTTGGTTTAAAAGCATGGAGTCTGGTATTGTATATGCACACTAGTAATAGGCACAATTTTAGGTAAGTCCTACAAGTTATATACTGTAGTGCAACTTTGGGTTGATATTTGGGGCGTGGGTCCCCTGGATTGCTTTGGTTGGTCTGCATCAGGGCATCGCATTATAACACATTCTTTCTTTTTTGCACAATTTTAACACTTTACTGTTTGTTTTTATTATATTTGTATTTTCACCTTTCCATGCAGCCATAGCTGCTCTTATCTCTCTTACTTCACATTTCACTTTTCTCATTATAGCGATGCCCTGGGGTAGCTCGGCTGCGTCTATTTAGGGGTGTCCTGCACTCTGGATTTGAACCCTAGTATGTTAGGGACCTACCCTACAAAGGTTACCTGTATATGGTGGGTAGGCCCATAACCTTGGCCATGATTATGCTAAAAACCTCTATTGATTGCAAAATTTTATTGCATAATGTATTTATATATAATTAGTAATTTGGAGTTGTGCACCTGTGATATGTCTGTTCCTGTGCCTGCAAGAAGTCTCAACAGGTAGCACCTCCCATTATATATATTTAGGGTGTACAGTCCAGGAATCTTTCCTATATTATCCAGAAGCAGCACTGGACTTTTTCTAGCGGGGGGCTAATGCCATAGCCAGGGAAACCCTTTCACCGGGTCCCCCAGCCAAAGCATTAACCCTGACCACAAGTTAGCCCAGGCCAGGGATCCCTGGGGAGCTGGGGCCCCCCAATAAAAGGGTCCCCCTCTCCAGGGCACCCCAGGCCTAGGCTGATAGCCTGGAGCTATACTCGGCACCCCTGGAGCAGTGTAAAAGTGTAGTTCAAATCAAGTTATAATATTGTCTTTTGCAGTAGAACTACAGGTCCCAGCAAGCCTCCCCCGCATGCCGGTACTTGGAGAACCACAAGTACCAGCATGCAGGGCATTACGGGTCCACTGGTACCAGTAGTTTCACTGCAAAAGAAATATAAAGAAAGACAGGACACACACACCATTGACAGTAAAATTTTATTAACACATACATGCACACACACTATCTCACACACTATCTCACATACTCACCTACTCACCTATGTATCCCTGTAGCCCATCGGTCCTCTTCTCCAGTAGAATCCATAGGGTACCTGTAAAACAAAAATCCATACTCACCTCCTCCTATGTGAGGATCACGTCCTCTTCGTTCCAAAGTTGGCAATCCAGGGTCTTGGCAAAACAGAAAAACTAATTTCGTGAGCCACGGGCATTAGAACTGTCCTCTGAGTACAGTACTACCTGAATGATGGTTCGGCGTCAGGATTTCACTATAGAAATCCTGGTGCTGAGAGCTCAATGGCTGAGAGAGGCAAGCCGTGAGCCAATCATGGCTCGTGACATCTTCTGCCCGCCCCGCCCCCTCGGCTGGCTTATATAAGCCGGCGTGAGGCAGCAGCATGGCAGTCCGTCGGCCGGGAGGGAGAGTGAAAGATCTCCTGAAGAAAGTAGACTTCTGGAAGTCCTGGGGCCAGGGCCGCCATCAGGGGGGCATTGCTGGGTCTAAAGTCCCGGGCCCGGACAGAAAGGGGGCCCGGAAGGCAGCAGAGTTGATAAGTACCAGCGGCATATTGTAGGAGGTGCCGCAAGCCAATCAGGAGCCGTCGTTGCGGTGGCCGGCTTCAAATGCAAAACAGTGCTGTTACCCGGGCCCCTCTATCCGGTTGTTAGCGGCAGCAGCGTGCTTGAAGCAGTCTGCAACCGCCAGCCAGCTGGGAGAAGGCAGCCTGCCGAGAAGACAACAGCCAGGGGAGAGGGAGGAAGAGCAGCAGGGGCGGGGGAGATAGCAAAAGGAGGAATAATAAGTCTGCATCCGCTGCTGCGCGATGGTGAAGACCTGAGGTGCAGGAGATGGTGCGGGGGATCCAACTTCCTTTCCAGCTTTTCCAGTGGTACAGACAGACCAGGTACAGTGCCTTCTGCTTTCCCACCCTCATCCTGCTTTCCCACCCTCACCCTGCTCTACCACCTTCACCCTGCTCTACCACCCTCACCCTGCTCTCCCACCCTCTCTCCCACCCTCACCCTTCTCTCCCACCCTCTCTCCCACCCTCACCCTGCTCTCCCACCTTCACCCTGCTCTACCACCCTCACCCTGCTCTCCCACCCTCTCTCCCACCTTCACCCTGTTCTCCCACCCTCACCCTGCTCTCTCACCTGATCTCCCACATTCACCCCTCTCTCCCACCCTGCTTTCCCATCCTCACCCCATCCCACACCGCACTCTCACACCCTCACCCTGCTCTCCCATCTGCTCTCCCACCATCACCCTGCTCTCCCACCTGCTCTCCCACCCTCACCCTGTTCTCCCACCTTCACCCTGCTCTCCCACCCTCACCCTGCTCTCCCACCTGCTCTCCCACCCTCACCCTGCTCTCCCACCTGATCTCCCACATTCACCCCTCTCTTCCACCCTGTCTCCCACCCTGCTTTCCCATCCTCACCCCATCCCACACCGCACTCTCACACCCTCACCCTGCTCTATCACCATCACTTCTACTCTATATTATAGATTGACATGTTAAGACCCACCCCCACATCCTAAACTTTGATATATTTTTTTTCACTGGTTTACGCACATTACCACAGCAACGCCCCCTCCCCCCCCTGCCCAAGGGGGGGCCCTGCTTATTTTGTGAGCCCAACAATCTCTGATGGCAGCCCTGCCTGGGGCAGCAGTGACCCTGTAAAAAGAGCTTAAAGGCCGCTGCCCCCCCAAGTGAAGGTGCAGCTTAATAAATAACTTAAAAAAATCTGTGTAGTGTGTTTATTTTAATATTTATTTTGCTGTGAAACTACAAGTACTAGTGGGTCCGTAATGCCCCGCATGCTGGTACTTGTGGTTCTCCAAGTACCCACATGAGGAAGAGGCTTGCTGGGACCTGTAGTTCTACAGCAAAAGACAATATTTTAACTCTTTCAAATGCACAACACCATATCAATCAACCGAGCACCCACCAGCTAGGGGTGCCAGGTATATAGCCCCGGGCTAGCAGCCTAAACCTGGGGTGCCCTGGCGAGGGGGACCCCTTTATTGTGGGGGCCCCAGCTCCCCAGGGATCCTTGGCGTGGGCTGATTAGTGTTCAGGATTGATGCTTCGGCTGGGGGACCCGATGAAAGGGCTGGTTCTTGAATTTACAAGTGGACCCTACAAATTCCCCCCCCCCCTGTATTTCCAGAACCAGGACCGGATCAGAGCCCAATGCTGGTTGTACAAAATACGGGGGACCCCTACGTCATTTGTCCCCTGTACTTTGGCAACCAGGGCTGGTTCTGACTAGCCCGGCACTGGTTGTTCTTAAATACAGGAGACCCCTCCATCATTTGTTCCCCGTATTTTGCACAACCAGCACTAGGTAACTAAAAGCCTGGGGCTGGTTGCGCTTTTTGGTGGTGGTGGGGGGGGGGGGCACGCCAGTTTTTTTTAAAAAATGAGTGATGTCAGTGGAGAGATTTCGGCTCTGTTAGAGCCGAAATCTCTCTGGGGCTTGCGATGAACGAGACCCTACCACAAGGGTCTCGTCGCAAGCCCGATGGTCGCGATGGTCTTGACCATCGCGACCATCATCATGGCTGCTGGCTATAGCTGTGGGTGGTCACCCACAGCTATGCGAGCGGCCAGGAGGCAGCACAAAAAAAAAAACACCCTGATTCAGAGTGAGCGCTCTTTCAGAGCGTCCGGCTCTGAATCAGGGCCTCTGTGAATTAGCAGCTCCACCAATTTGTGAGTGACAGTAATCTCATTCTGTGAAAGTGCTGAATCTGCAGTTAACCACGTGGTGTGATGGCATACCATATCTGTATTGCTCAAGGAACACGTCCATTAAGGCGTCAGCCTTAATGATCGGAATTTAATTGCTTTTTTCGGAGCTGGTCGTAGAGCTTAAGGTTGACCATACCCTCTCTTAAGCACTACGATCAAGTCAGTGTAAAAACTTCCCATGTCACGTGTGCTAAGACACTACTTTGTTAATTATGCACTCCCATTAAACGCCGTTTGCATAGTCAGGCACGCCTGCATTCGGATCTCCTCTCCCCCGTTCACAAGCATCTTCCCCTGTTACCACCCACAAACGCCCCATCCTGTCACTCAAACTAACGACCTGGCCAAGTTCAAGGAGAGAGATATTTCCGATCGTAACAGCTAGTTTGCGCACGCGCATTGCGAATTTTACGCATGCGCAGTTTAGCGAACATCGGTGGCGTACGACCGTGCGGCTGCAACGACCGACTCTGAATGAGGTCCTGTATCTCATATATATATATATAAATATATATATATATATCACGGAGTGTGTTGAAATGAGTATTCCAGACAGGCAGGTATTTTTGGTAATGCAGTGGCTTTTTAAAAGCAGCAAACACTTCACCTTAGCATACGTGTGTTTAAGTTTGCACACAAACAGGCATATAACATAAAATAAACAAACAAAGGTCTCAGCACTCCTCGTGCTAATCAGTCAGCAGTGGCTTGCAGCTACAATTTGGGCATGCTCTCCCAGCATAGCCCTTGGACCCTCCAGGTCCTGGCACCCTAATGCTAACCACCACCCCCAGCCTATCGCCTGGCTAGCTAATCCAACATCAGGAACAAGGTGCAGCAAGTGTGTGGAAGTTTAATCCTTCCTGTGCTCCAGTGATTATTACAGCTGGGTCTGTGTAAATGTGAAAACCTGGAATTCCACACCTTCACTGCTAATGCAGAACGCACAGGTTTCACTCTAACCTCCCTTGGAGGGAGCTGATTCCACCAGAACGTGAACAATTCAGGTGAGAGACGACCCCTCTCACCACAATATATATTGTGATGTTATTTCTCAATCACTTTACCTCACAGACTATTAAATTAATCCTGAGAGGTCTTCTCCTATACTTCATACGGGCAGTTTATTAAGTCTTTATGCAGGTATTTAACAGTGACTCTAGTAGTTTTCAGGTTAAAAGGGGAAATATGCCATGCTACAATGGAATACTGCCGACTGAAACAGTGAGTGTAATTTCAACTGTACCTCGTTTTCACTGCAACTCAGCGCAACATTTAGGCTATCAGTCTATGGCAGTCAGGGCTCTTATTATTGTAATTAGAGGTCTCTCCAGGGTCTACCTCCGTTTCGACAGCCGCCTCCCTGGGTCCACCTTGATGGCTTTGTCACTTGGCTGCCATCTTCCTCGTGCTGGATGTCAGGGACAGCCACCGCCTGTCAGAAGTGGCCAGCGACACCTCCAACACAAAGCTCCTGGTGCTGGACCGTTCCATCAGGACTCCCTGGATTGGCTGCCCCCAGCGCCTCCTCACAGCTGCTGCTTACCTCTGGTCTGTATCTCAGCAGTTTGTGGTATCAGTTGATGCAAAAATTGCTGAGAAACAGACCAGAGTGTGCTAAAAGCACCAGAGCAGGGAGCGACACCCAAGACAGGAGAGAGGAACTGCACGGATTGTGATAGGTGCAGGGTGCTAGAATGAACACTATGCCACTATTTGTGTATCTTGTGGTACACCATACCAGTTACTAGTGGTTGGCATCTCATCTCATATTAGTGCTAGGGCCACACCTCTCCCCCTCTACAATGTTAAAAATGTGGACCACTTTTACCCTAACCCCTAAAATTTCTATTATTGACATTTTGACTCGTTGGGTGACAACATTTTAACCATGTCAACATTATGACATCCACATAATTGTGTCAACATTTTGACTGTCAACATTGTGATTGTTGACATCCCAACCCCAACACTGACACTGTGTCCCAGAACAATGACACACTGACACTTGTGGTCCCAGAACAATGGCACACTGACAGTTGTGGTCCCAGAACAATGACACACTGACACTTGTGGTCCCAGAACAATGACATACTGACACGTGGTCCCAGAGCAATGGCACATTGACACGTGGTCCCAGAGCGATGGCACACTGACACTCTGGGTCCCAGCACAATGGCACACGGACACATGGGGTCCCAGCACAATGGCACACTGATACCTGAAAAAAAGTTTGAGCACCACTAAATTATTGTATGTTCCTCTGCAGCTTACTTTACTTACTTTCTTTTTTAACTGTTGGGAGTAGAGTATATGCCTATTTGATCTGTTATAGATGCAATACAGTGGTGTATAATTATGACAGTGTAGCATATATCAGTTTTGAAATTACTTCAACTTTTCCCTTTACTTTTTTCTATACTAAACGTTTGTTTTTTTTTTCAAAATATTGTCCTTTGTCTGTTGCAGTGTTGAAAATTCAAAGACCATATCCAGTAATATCATGCCCTTTCTAAGAGATGCATTTGAGATAACAGGTATGAGATTTATTTCTGTACATTTTTATATACATACTGTCCACATAACCTTTCCTCAAATTGTGCCAAATAGCACTGTTTAGTGGCCCACGGAACTTGCTACTTAGCTGCACCGAATCACTAATCCTAAGTACCTAGCAAAGAAAAAGGGAACTAAGGACTGATTCACTACTGTGCACAACTGCAAATATGCATGCTATTGGCCGATTATTTCGTACTACGCATGTGTACGCATCACAGTGCGTGTGCACAAACCAGCCACTGCGATCGGGACTGCAGGGGCGGTGCCATACACAGTTTGAAGTCTCATAGCATGCGTGGTTGTTAGCAATTTCTGAGTAAGGTCAGGGTTGGTGCAATTGTGTGTGAGGCTACAATTGTACTTGATTGAACCGATGGTTTTGCAGTCTTGCGAACACAGGGCCTGATTCAGAGCCGCTCGTAAGTGGCCGCTCGTTCGCTCCAAGCGATGTTCGCACAACTGCGCATGCATATGGGTTGTAATACGCATGCGCGTACCAGTCATTGCGGTCGGAAATTGTGTGCTCGCAAAATAGCTAATGCCTGCTATTTTGAGTGACAGAATGAGGTGTTTGTGGGTGGTAACAGGGGGTGCTTGAAAACGGGGAGTGGTGATCCGAACGCAGGTGTGCCAAACGGTCAAAACGGGCGTTTTAAGGGTGTGCATAATTAACAAAGCAGCATCATCGGCCACATCACTTGGTTGTCTTTTAGCCTGAACTGCTCGCATGATTGCGGTAGGAAAATCCTACCACAAGCACTGCGAGCAGTTCATACGCCTTTCAATGTACTCGATTAATCTAATAAATAGCAGAGATGACGTAGGATGCGAGTGGCCAGGGGGCGTTTTTTTAAAAATAGCGAGCGCATGTTTCGTTTTAAATATCCGGCCCCTTTTTCTGAACGAGCAAGCGCAAATAGCGTCCGGCTCTGAATCAGGCCCACAGTACGGATGTGTGCTGAGTAATGTGGGCATCCCTGTGCAGTGCTGCGAGGGTATTGCGATTGCAATGTGTTAGAAATGGATTAGCATACTATTGCAGTTGAACTGTGTGCATATTCGCTATTGGTTCACTCTCTACAGTAGCGAATTAGCCCCTAAGACACAAAATTGAGAAAAAGTAGCACAGTGGAGGAAAAAGTAGCAAAGTTGAGGAAAATCTAAGTTAAACAGGCAAAAGACAATTCCGATACGAGTGACATGCGCCATGCATCGTTATGCTTGAACTGAGACTTTACACCAATCCCTTTCTACAAAGAAACTGAATTCTATGTACCTATGAGCTAAATCAGCATTGCACACAAGTGTAATGCTGAATGCAGATTCCCGATTACCGGGAATCTGCGCGTGCGCAGGACCCATTGTTCAAATGTGCAGAATGGGTCCTGCGTGATTGCAGGCAGCCCCTGCTATGCCTCTTCCTGATTGACAGGCAGAGGCATTTAAGAGGCAGTGCAGGGGTGGATACGGCCGGCATTCCCGGACAGGGCGTGTAAGCCCCATTTTCCGTTAGTGGCAAGGCCAGGGGCTGTATCTGCGGATGCAGTTTCCTGGCCTCTGAAGCTGGCCAGCCTGAGTAACCTCGGTGCTGGGATCGCAAATGCAGCACAGGGTGTCATACACCTCCTGCTGCATTTGCATATTAGCAAGGATGGAATTGCAATGCTGCTTGCGCGCAGTTTTGCAATTCCGTTCTAACCTGAATCACCTCCCTAGTGCACTATAAGCAAAGGAAGATGCAAAATTAAGGAACAAGAAGCAAAATTGAGGAAAAAACTATGCAGTATGAGAATCTTGCCAGACTTTAATAGAAACATGGAATTTTTGATCAAAGGTTACAATCTCAAGGCTGTTGTGCCCCAAATTCTTGAAAAAACACAATAAGTCCCAGGTCCCGGTCTACACTGATTTCATAGTGTGCTAGATAAAATGCTCTCACGCGGGTGACATTCAGTAAATTTTAATAAAACAAAATAAATGGTGTCAAACATAAGACATCATACATGTGATAATACACTATAAAAACATAAAAAAACATAAACAAACAAACATTCTCAGGGGGATGAACCCATACTAGGACAGACTGAGGTGAGAGGTGTGGAAACCAATGGGTCCGGTTCCCAAACTAAAATAAATAAATAAACGAGTCACCACACCTACCTCAGAAATGTCCAGGAATGCAGGGGTCCCCTCAAGAAGGTCACTTTCAAGGCCAACGTGTTTCAAGAACTTAGTCTCTTTATCAAGACATGAAGGTGAATGGTAAATTCCTGGTTTATATAGCAGTCCCCGAATAATTGCCAAGATGGCGTCTGTTCCGCTTCCGGTCTGTACGGCGAATCTTCCAGCACCGTATCCACTACAGACACCACCTATCCCTCCGGTTGTACAGTCTTGTACACTCCACTGGCCATAGTACCGGGATCACATTCTTCCCGGGTATTGTATATACCTCCAAGCCATCCGATCACGTCTTGGGTCTGTGGAAGTTATCATCAGACCCTGAGGGATTCTGGGAGGTGTAGTGCTTTTCCCTTCCATTAGAGTAATTGCATTCTTTGTGCATTAGTCCAGAGGATATGTTCAGGTCTAGATGACTCTATTGGACATAATGAATATGTCAGTGCTTAGCAGTATTTGTACTTTAGTCTCCTTAAAATATATAACAGCATATATGAAGAATATAACAAAACACTTTTTGTTATAAAGCTACAATTGTTCAACATATTGTAAATATTTACATATATATATATATATATATATATATATGAACATTTAAAATCCACATAAGATAATAAAAGATATATCATAAATGACAGATTATGAAATTATAAGAACAATTTTAACTCAAAATCCTGATTGAGGCCTTTTGGATGCAGAGTTTTAAACTTAAATATAGTTTTCATCTCTGTTGTTGCAAGATTTTTTTCAACGTTTTTATCTCTCCAGGATGCTTTCACATGTTGCAGGTCTAAAAATCTTTTGATATGCTGAGTTGAGCAACCATGCTCAACTTTAAAATGATTAGATAAAGAGTGGGTGGTTAGTCCTTTTTTAATGTTCTTTATGTGTTCGGACAATCTCACTTTTAAAGGTCTTGTAGTCCATCCCACATAAGTCAATCCACATGTACACTCCACAGCATAAATTACATGGGAAGTGTTACACGTCAGATAATCATGTATTTTAAAATCAACATCATTCATTTGTATTTTCGTGTATTTTTGGTGTTATTGTCTTGTACATGTCTACACTCCATACACATCCCACAGTGGTGAAAGCCTTTTGTTCGTATAAGATTTTTTCATGGTAAAGGTAGCATGCTTTTAATAGGAGATTCTTTAGGTTTTTAGATTTTCGATATATAAAAGTTGGATGATCTGGGATGACTTCTCGTAGTATAGGATCCCTTTGTAGAAGATACCAATATTTACGAAAGATTTTTTCTATTAATCTGTGCTGTGTATCATAGCTTGTAATCATAGCCCATTGTAATTTATAATTTCTCTTAATATTTTTGCTGCTCCTATTTCCCCCAATCAGATTAAATCTCTCTTTTTTGGATATTTCTTCTATTACTTAGTTCAATTTGTCCGAATTATAACCTTTGGCCATGAATTCTTTTTTCATCTTGTTGGTTTGGTCTCTACACACCTCTTCCTTATTGCAATTCCATTTTATGGAGCATACACGGTCAGATTTGTCAGATATGTCAGCTGAACGATTGAACGATTTGATGAACGATTTGACCAATGATTTGAACGATTTGAACTATGAACGATTTTTGACTGCATTAAAATGAATGGGATCGTCCAAATCTGACTGCAAACACATCAGATGTCAGATATATTTATCTGACCATCGGGAACATGCATCGTTCATCGTTCAGACATGTCCGATATGTCAGATTTTCCTTCAGATATGACCGATTTTTTAAATCGTTATCGTTCAGATCTGAAGAAAAATCTGACCGTGTGTATGCACCATTACTCTTAAAAATTGACTTTTTGGTACTCCTTTAAGCCACTGAAAATGGTGCTGGCTGTATGTGGGAACAAAGGAGTTTATATCAGTTGGTTTCTGGTAGGTCTTCGTGTGGATCCTATTTCCCTCCACATAAATAGTTAGATCCAACCAAAAAATTGATCTCCAGTTGGCTATACGTCAGAGTAAGATGAACATTCATATTATTAATATTTAGAGATGAAAAAAAGTTGACAAGACTAAATAGCCCACAAGCTGATCACTTAAAAAAAATAGTTTAAAAATAAAAACTTACCTGCATCCAGGGACCGGTGATTGGGGCTCCGGTGAGGTCCTCTGGGGCTCCAGTCAGCTGGTCTCCAGGCTCCTGCACTGTGACCCTGGTCAGCTGCTGCATAGAGCAGCTGATCAGGGTCATAGTGCAGGAGCCTGGAGACCAGCTGACCGGAGTCCAGGAGAGAGGGCCTCACAGGAGCACCGATCACCAGGCAGGTAAGTACTTGCTAGGGAGGGTTGATAGAGGGGGTGGGGGGCGGCCTTGGGGGTAGTGGTAGCTGGCTGCGGCACATGCACAGACATAAACTCACTGTATTTTTTTGTGAAAAGTATGTGGAGTGGATTCGCAGCAACAGAGATTTAACACAAGCAATCTTGGACGAATTTATCCCTGTAAAGCCACATTTGAGATGTGGAGTGTGATAAATATTAGAGATGTGCGCCGACCCCGTGTTTTGGTTTTGGATCTGTATCTCCTTGTTTTTTGGATCTGGATTGCTTTTTCCAAAACCGCCCCTTGCGTGTTTTTTTTTTTTTTGGATCTGTATTTTCTATCAAAAAAGCTAAGCGGCAGCAGTGGGTGGCACAAACACGTGGCAGTTCAACTTCCAACATGGCACATCAGGAAACAATTGTTTTTATTATTCAAGAGGCCTCAGGGAGTTGGAGTATGTATGTAGTTGAAGGCAGGGACAGGAAGGGTTGAGTGGTAGTAAATTTAAATTAATTTTTTCTTTCTAAAGTAAATTTATGAGGGAGGAGGGAGAAGGGGAGGGGAGGCATTTACAAAAAATATTTTACTCATTCACATTAGTCCTTGCCCCAGAAGAATCCTTGAGCGCCATGCCTGCTGTTGCTGGGAGTGGATTTTCATCCCAGAAGGGGACCCGGAAGACTACTAGTAGTGCTTTACAAAACAATTGACTGTTAAATAATCCTTTGCAAAGATTCCACTTGAAAAGAATTTCCCAACCTGTACAGCAACATAAAAAAAACATAGTGGCCTCCAAACTGCCGTTGTACCCACTGTCCACTTAACCAGCACAGATATGTGGACATGCGGAACACAGCAAATGCAAGATTTAAGATATAAGGTTTAAGTCTTACGATGTGTCTTTCTTGAGAATCCTTGAGCGCCATACTTGCTTCTGCTGCTGGGAGTGGATTTTCATCCCAGAAGGGATGAAGACTTTGTTTCTTTCTTTGCAACAGACACAGTTTTGAAGAGATGTAAAGAGCTGCTGATAATCAAATTGTCAGCTCAAGTGGCACATGATGCAACGATGGCTCCTCCTTCAGTTTCTCCAGCAAGTGCATCTGCCGAGAAAAAACTAAATTATCAAAACACCCACTAGTTATGCAGAGGAGTCAACACAACCAAGTTTTAACTTTTGACATCTGGTCAAGTCAGAATTGCCTACAATTAATGAGACCTCTACCGTGACTCCATCTGATATGGTCACCATTCAAAGAATGGTTGAGGACTATTTAAAAAATTTTAATGATAGCATTCAAATAGGCGTTTGACTACTGGCAGGAAAAAAGGTAATTTGGAGGCCCTTGCCCAAACTGACTTTGCTTTACTTTGTCACTTTTAGCGTCCTGGATTCCCCTACTGAGGGGCTGGAAGTTGTGGTCCCGGGTCAATGGAGCAAGGGGCCTGGATGTTTAGTCTCCTCGTCCATAAGCATCGGATGTTGGCGAGACCTGACCTAGGGTGTGGAGTCTAACCTGCCGGGAGGTGTTCACCAGTGACCCCTCTAAGTGGGATATGGGTTTCAGCTGCACCCGGCAAGCAGGTTGCGGTCCCCAGGTCAGGGATCCGATGCGAATGGGAATAGAGAAAGAAACACCACTTGGCCCACTCTCAATATAATCTCTGTACTATTAGTACAGAGAAGCACAACAATAGAGATGTTTCCTGAAGAGGTGCTGTGGCAGACCAGAGGGAGACAATCCACTGAGGAGTAGGTTGTGCAGCTAGTACTGGAGGGAAGTGAGGATATGCTGCAGTCACTGAAGGAGAGTGGTCATTTCACCAATTTGGATGACGTGGTGTCTAAGCACTGATGCACGAGGATATGACACTGGTAAATTACTCACACAGGCAAAGGCATATGAATTAGCACACACAGGCAAAGTGTACTGTAGCACTTCTGTACAAGGATACGGCTTTTATAAATAGCAAACAGGCAAGGATGTACTATCACACTGCTGCACAAGGATATTGCACTTTGTAAATAATACACTGGCAAAGGCACTAGAATGCAGCACACACAGGCAATATGTTATATCACACTGCTGCACAAGGATATTGCACTTTGTAAATAATACACTGGCAAAGGCACTAGAATGCAGCACACACAGGCAATATGTTTTATCACACTGCTGCACAAGGATATGGCACTTTGTAAATAATATGCTGGCAAAGGCACTTGAATCGGCACACACAGGCAATATGTTCTATCACACTGCTGCACAAGGATATGGCACTTTGTAAATAATACGCTGGCAAAGGCACTTGAATCGGCACACACAGGCAATATGTTCTATCACACTGCTGCACAGGGATATGGCACTTTGTAAATAATATACTGGCAAAGGCACTTTGTAAATAATACACAGGACTCAGTACAAAGCAGCTGTACAGAGCATATACTGGAAAAACCACTGTGAAGAGTCTCTGGAAGATTGCATGTGAAGCCTGGACGAAGCAACAGCAAACAGCAACCATCTGGGAATAACGAAATTGATTAGGCAATTAGCTGTTCACCTGGAGTCCTGTTTATACCCCCAGGTAACTGTCTATTGGTTGAGCAAGTCAGCTGAAAATTGACACAGCTACCACTGGATAAGGGTCTATCAGATAATTCTGACAGTACCCCCTCCTTTTAGGGTGGACTCAGGACACCAATAAAGGTTCGGCTGGAACTTCCCAGATAAACACGAACATCAGCTATCCACCACAAAAAGTGAATATCTTCCAGATAATATCTAAAAACTCAAACCTCAAGATGCGAGGAAGCTTTAAAAACCAGTGAAAAAAATTACAAATGGGATTTAGAATCAATTGTCACAGAAAGGTTGGTCCAAATATAAAGAACACAAGGAATTCATCGATTTTTCTTTCTTCTACTGGATCGTTTAGGACCATTCGAAGGAGGAGAAGACTCCGTCTGAGGAAAAACCTTAATGGTATCTACTGAAAACAGTATTTAATCATGATCAGGGTCGTAATCAGAATCTGTGTTGTAATTTAACATCCGAATCGAACGCTTGTTCTTTGAATGAAAAATTTCCAGAGGTTCACTATTAAAAACGGAAGCAGAGGATCCAATACATATCGTAGGCACCAAAGGACCAGAAGGGTGAGAAGAACTAAGATGAACACAACCCACCATTATAGGTACAATCTCATTCTCAATGTCTTGATCAAGCCGAGGTTGAACTTGCTTACAACTAATGTGAGATGGAGACGAGGAAGTGACATTTTTCTTTGAGGCTTGTACGTCCTTACTATGCAGATTCTTTTCCGCTTGTTTTTTTTTGGGATAAGATGAAATGGAGGACTGAGAAATAGCTGTATTCTTGGTGGAATCAGTAAGATGCTTGGAAAGAATATTAGAAGGAGACCCTCCATTGGGAAGGGTGTTCAAAGGTGGATTCCCTGAAGACTGTTGAGCACATGGGCCAAATTTCTTAAGTACAGCATCACTAAAGGCCACAAGAACTGGGTCATTGGATTCAATTAGCGATTAGCCCATTCCAACGCTTCTTCCCTAATAGTCAGGAATAAATATTTAACTATGTTGTAGGGAGTAATTCCAGAGGAAGGATCAGACTCCATGATGGTAAGATATCAGTTAACCAGTGCAAAATATTGAGCTACAAATCCATCAAAGTAGTCAAATGATGGAACAGCTGATGAGTTCTGTGAAATTAAAGCTTGCTTCTCTGGAGATAATACAGATGGAATGATGAATACATTGTCAACTTGGATGGATAGATCACTGGAAGTTGCCTCCTGAGGCTTACTACTGGAAACTTTCTCCTGGGAAATGGCACTTGGAACCTCCTCCTGGGGTATAACAACTGAAGACCTCTCCTGAAGAACAACACTTGGAAACCTCACCTGGGGCATAACACTTGAAAACCCCTGCTGGGGTGCGAGATTTGAAATCCCCTGCTGGGGTGCGAGACTTGAAACCCCTTCTTGGGGTGAGAAACTTGAAACAGAGACCCCCACCTGGGGTACAGGACTTGAAACCCCCTGCTTGGATGTGAAACTTGAAACCTCCTGCTGGGGTGCGAGACTTGAAACCCCTTCTTGAGGTTAGAAACTTGAAACAGAGGCCCCCTCCTGGGGTACGGGACTTGAAACCCCCTCCTGGGGTGCAAGACTTGAAACACCCTCCTGGGGTGCAAGACTTGAAACCCCTTTCTTGGGGTGAGAAACTTGAAACAGAGACCCCCTCCTGGGGTACAGGACTTGAAACCCCCTCCTGGGGTCCAAGACTTGAAACCACCTCCTGAGGTCCGAGACTTGAAACCCCCTCCTGGGGTGCGAGACTTGAAACCCCCTGCTGGGGTCCAAAACTTGAAACCCCCTCCCATGGTAAAACACTTTTAAAAAATGGTCAGAGTTCCCACAGTACAAACACAGAAAAAACTCCCTGTGCCGCTGGTGTTCAGCCACAGAAAGCTTAGGACATGGGAAACTCCAATGTTTTACTTTATTCGGCGCAGAGGAAGATTTAGGAGAATCAGAGGTAACACCAAAAAACTTAGGAATAAACTGAAAATTTTGTGAGGGAATCTTGTACTCACTCCAATAATGGCTGGAAGGTAGTCAGATGTCCGGACTCGAAAATGCTACAAAACGGGGGGGGGGGGGGACTTTGGAAGAGATGATACACGTGGAGGATTCTCAAAGGACATTGCAGAAGAATTTGGATTTGTTGACGATAGAGTTAACTTAATGGTAGTTAATTGACTTGTAAGTGCCTGGATACTTTGTGCCAGAAGTTTTTTTACTGCTTCCTGACTTTCCATATGGGAGGCAAGATCTTGAATACCCTCAATACCCAGAGGACCCACGACTTCCATATTTGGCCTGATCAAACTTTCACGTTTAGCGTCCTGGAGTCCCCTACTAAGGGGCTGGAAGTTGTGGTCCCGGGTCAATGAGCGAGAGGCCTGGATGTTCAGTTTCCTCATCCACAAGCATCGGATGTTGGTGAGACCTGACCTAGGGTGCAGAGTCTAACCTGGCGGGAGGTGTTCACCGGTGACCCCTCCAAGCGGGATATAGGTTTCAGCTGCACCCGGCAAGCAGTTTGCGGTCCCCAGGTCAGGGATCCGATGCGAATGGGAATAGAGAAAGAGACACCACTTTGGCCCACCAGCAATATTATCTCTGTACCACTAGTACAGAGAAGCACAACAATAGAGATGTTTCCTGAAGAGGTGCTGTGGCAGACCAGAGGGAGAGAATCCACTGAGGAGTAGCTTCAGGGCCGGATTATAGGAGGGGCGAATGGGGCAATAATCTAGGGGCCCCCACACCTTGGGGGCCCCCACACTGACGAAAATAATGACTGGAACTTGGCCACCCAACCTGGCCGGGTTCCGGTCCTGGCAGCATCACAGCAGTCCACTGCCTCAGGCTCTGATTCACCCGACAATGTCTGTCTATGGAAGCCCCGTCCCCTTGTTGACAATGCCGTGATTCGCGGGTGCACAGGTAGGGGGCGGGGCTTAATGCAGTGAAGTGCCTACCCCATCAGGAGGCTGATGGGTTGCCTACTGCAATAGAAAAGAAAGAAGTCACATACCCTCCGCTTAATACAGAATTTCCATCAGGGTGTGTCCCTTCAACAATTTCCAATCACTTTGATTGTTATATACACGTGTAGTAGTCCTTAGAAATGAATCCTCTCATAGGACGTAGTTGTATTCAAAACAAAATAAAAGGGTGCATATAGTGAAGCACAATTTAATATACAAAGAATATATAAAATATCAAAAAACAATATAGCAGCATTCATCCCTTACACAGGGTGTCCCACAGAGGCATATGGAATTGCAATTACCAAGAGGCAGAGAGAGCTGTCAACAAACAGTTCTCAATGAGTATGTGATGTTAGCCAGTGTAAATCCCGGGTATCCTGCTGGGCACTGCTCACCTCCCCGACCATCCGGCTCTGCAAGATCTCTGTCAATACGTGGTATCCCCGTCACCACCAATGTGTTTCGACCCTTAATTCTGGGGTCTTTTTCAAGGTGAAGATCCAATAGTGAATGCTGCTCAAGGCTCTCATCAGTCCTTAAATACCGGCTCAGCAAGCAAATGGTGCCAATCACCGTGGGGAGGGACTTTTATACAAACCGAATCCCGCAAGAATCCGACAGCGGGATGATGACATTTTGCCTCGCTTTGAGATCCGAGTCAGGCGGAGCTGTCGCTCCAGGTCTCGCACCAAAGGGGGCATGCTGTCGATGGTGAGTGACAGCACGCCCCCTTTGGTGGGTGTGCCGGGGGCGTGGCTGCCTGACGGAGGCATTCCCATGGGAACGCCTACCGTCTGGGTTCGGCCCCACTGACATCACTAGTGATGTCAGTGGGAGTGATTTTGGCTCTGATAGAGCCAAAATAACTCCAGGGCTTGCGGCAGTGAGACCATACTGCAGGGTCTCGCCGCAAGCCCAATTGTCGCGATGGTCTTGACCATCGCGACCATCATCATGGACGCTCGCATAAGCTGTGGGTGGTAACCCACAGCTATGCGAGCATCCAAAAGGCCGCTCCAAATGTAACTAGGACGGCCCTGATTCAGAGCGAGCGCTCTTGTCAGAGCGTCCGGCTCTGAATCAGAGCCTGTGTTTCCACTAAAAGTATCACAATATTTTTTTACAAATACACTGTGTTTCCACTAAAAGTGTCACAATATTTTTTACAAATACACTGTGTTTCCACTAAAAGTGTCACAATATTTTTTATGAATACACTGCATTTTCCACTTACAGTGTCACAATATTTTTTATGAATACACTGCGTTTCCACCAAGTGTCAATATATTTTACGAATACACTGCGATTTCCACTAACAGTGTGACAATATTTTTTACAAATACACTACATTTTCCACTAAGTGTGTCACAATGTTTTTTACGAATACACTGCATTTTCCACTTACAGTGTCACCATATTAAGAATACACTGCGTTTCCACTAACAGTGTCACAATATTTTTTATGAATATATTACATTTCCACTTACAGTGTCTCAATATTTATTATACATTGTGCTACCACTTACAGTGTCACAAACAATACATGTATGAATATTACACTACAGTCTGACAGTCAGCGTAACAGTAAAATAATAATAATAATATAGTTCACTGGGGTACTGGGCCGCCATCAGGGGGGGACAGCCAGCACTCCTGTACCGGGCCCGGACAGCTGAGGGGCCCCTACGTTGGCAAGCAGAGTAAATTGCTAATTTATTACCCTCATACAGGACAGCTGAGGCTGCTAAGTGCTGGCGGGAGAGTTCTATGAATGAGTCATCACTCACAGCTCAGCAGTGTGTGATGACTCATTCATTAATGAACTCTCCGGGCAGCGCTGCATGATCAGTGTCCTGCTTCTGTTACTGTGATCAGGAGCAGCTGCAGGAGGACCAGCTTATATAATAAAGGTAGGAGCACTGGGTCCCCTCTCAGGACCCTATCAAATTAGTTACTTCAATCACCTCTGCCTCCATAGTTGCTCCACCCTCAGCTCTCCTCCCCCTGCTCTCATTGGCCAGATATTGTGTGCACTGCACTGAGGAAGGAAATGTGAGAGAGCAGCTGCTGTGCACACACAGAGGTAGCTCTGCCCCATCCCTCCCTCCTATACAATCTTCCCCATTGCCCCCTGTACTATACCTATCTGCCCCATCCCTCCCTCCTATACAATCTGTCCCCTGTACTATTTCTGAATCCTGCTCTGTCCCCCTCCCCTTCCTATACAATCTGCCCCATTGTCCCCTGTACTATGCCTAAATCCTGCCTCTGCCCTCCCCTCCCCATCCTATACAATCTGTCCCCTGTACTATTTCTGAATCCTGCTCTGTCCCCCTCCCCTTCCTATACAATCTGCCCCATTGTCCCCTGTACTATGCCTAAATCCTGCCTCTGCCCTCCCCTCCCCCTCCTATACAATCTATCCCCTGTACTATTTCTGAATCCTGCTCTGTCCCCCTCCTATACAATCTGCCCCACTGTCCCCTGTGATATTCATGAATCCTGCTTCTGTCTCCCCCCTCCCCAAATTTCTATCTCTGTACTCTCCCCATATGTGCCCATATCTGTGCCCCAGTTCCCTCATAGCTGTGCCTTTGCCCCCTCTCCATCTCTGCCTCTGCCCGCTTCCCATTTTTGACTCTGCTCCTATCCCATCTGTGTCCTTTACTTAAGTGTGCCTCTCTCTATTTGCACCTCTGCCCCCTTGCCATGTCAGTGCTGGGCCTGATTCAGACCCTGTCACTAAGGAGCGATCACTCACTGCCGGGCGATTGTTGCTCAATGCGCATGCGTCTAATTCGCAGTGCACGTGCGCAAGCCAGTCTCTGCGATGGGAAATTGTGCGTTCGTAGCACACAGACTGCCCGCTACTTTGAGTGACGGATAGCGCCATTTGTGGGTGGTAACAGGAGAAGGTGCTTGTAACGGGGGAGTGTTGTTGCGAACGCAGGCGTGTCAGGCCAACAAAACGCAGTTTAAAGGGTGTGCATAATTAGCAAAGTAGCATCATTGTACAGGTCACCTCCATGTATTTCAGCCAGGGCTCATCGCAGTACTTACGGCGGGGTAAGTCTACCTTAAGGGCTGCGATCAGCACCGATGGCTCTTGATGTTACCGATTCATCCAACAATCCCAGGAGATGACTTTTGTTGCGAGGTGGCGTCTTAACACACTTGCGAGCGCTCAGTGCCGTAGCCCGCTAAGACATAGAGGGCGTCCTTACGCGACGCAGTGCGATCACATAATTTAAATATCCGGCCCTTTTTTTTGCAACGAACGAGCGCATCTTGAGAGCGGGTCTGAATGAGGTCCAGTGTTCCATACCACATTCAGTAATTGAACCTCCGGATAGCAGGTTAGTACAGTTCTGTTGTAAATCATTAGGCTTTTCTCAATTTAAGAAACAAAAAATCTGTTTATTCTTTTTTAATATTTAAAGGAAAAAAAAATTAAAAATATATATATATATTCCAGATACCAGAGCTCAACCCCACCCCTTTGCGTCCACCAGACCTTTGGGGGGAAGAACAAAGGGGGTGGGGGGGCCCTGCCTTTTTCATTTGTACCGGGCCCCACGATTTCTGATGGCAGCCCTGCTGGGGTATAGCACAAATAATATATATATTTTTTTATTAATTATATAATTATTATTAGCTTTTATTTTTTTTTACACTGGGCACACTTTGATGGACAGAGCATACCTGGTTGGACACAGCAGCCCCTGCACCTGGATGTACACAGAAACCCCTGGATGGACACAGCAGCTCCTGCCCTGGATGGACACAGCAGCGCCGGGATGGATACAGCAGCCCCTGCCCTGGATGGACACAACAACCCCTGGATGGACACAACAACCCCTGGATAGACACAGCAGCCTCTGGATGGACACAGCAGCTCCTGCCCCTGGATGGACACAGCAACCCCTGGATGGAAAAAGCAGCCCCTTGATGAACTCAGCAGCTCCTGCCCTAGATGGACACCAACAACCCCTAAATGGACACAGCAGCCCCCACATAGACACAGCAGCCACTGCCCCTGGATGGACACAGCAACCCCTGGATGGACACAGCAGACCCTGGATGGACAGAGAAGCCCCTGCCCTTGATGGACACAGCAACTCCTGGATGGATACAGAAGCCCCTGCCCATGATGGACACAGCAGCCCCTGGATGGACACAGCAGCCCCTCTTAGATGAAGCATAGCCCTGACAGTATGGGACTCAGCAAGCAAATGGTGCCAATCACCGTGGGGAGGGACTTTTATACAAACCGAATCCCGCAAGAATCCGACAGCGGGATGATGACATTTTGCCTCGCTTTGAGATCCGAGTCAGGCGGAAAAACCCGAAATATGCCCCATAATAACCAAACAGGACATGTAAAACATATTTATAAAAACTACTGGTACCAAACTAGTAAAACTACAGGCAATATAATATTGTGTCTTATTTTAAAAAGGTACATAAACACACTGGGTAACCTGTAGCAGCTGCTACTCCCGCCCTCTCCCTCCCTCTCTCTTACCTAACTGGAGGTCATGGATGGTCTGGGGCTGTGCTTTAAAGCAATAGGCTGCACAGCCCCTGCACCACACAGAGGAGGAAGTGTAATGTGCTGTGTTTTAACGTAAAGACCACACATTACATCTCCTCCTCCATTCATTGCGGGGGCCGTGCAGCATATTGCTATGAACCACAGCCCCTTTACACCAGAGGCCGCTGCTCCATTCAAATGTTTGGGGGGGGCAAGCCGTTTCCTCCCCCCCCCGTTCTGATGCAGGTGGTCTTAGTGCTGTAATTGGGCTAAGATTTTGCCCATGCTACCTAACATGCGCAAATGTGACCTTGAGAATGAGGTTTCACCCTGGTTCAACTACTCATGATCTACTGTAAGATGCCAGAGTTTCAGTACAATGTAATCCTCTATACATAAATACAACTGGTGCATTAATTTTGTAATACCCTGCTATGCAAGATATTAAACCTGACACTGTGCATCACTTCTGCACTGCATGTGCATGTCATATCCATATCGGCAACTTTTGCAGCTGGTCAAGATGACAGGAGCGGATCATGTGAGTAGTGTCAGATGGCAGGAAAGTGACAGTTTGAAGCTGGTGGCAGTTAGTTGGGGCTGAGCGAAGCTGTGAAGTGGCACTGAGGACGGTTTTTTGGAGAGGTACCTCAGGTGGAGGGATCTATGTCCAATGGTGCTAATGTCAGGTCTGCAGAGATCAGGACTTTGATACAGGCAGCTGATCTGAGGGACAATAGAGCTGCCGAGGAACAGAGGGCTGAGGCTCACCCAAAGTCTGAGATGGGAGTCACCAGAGGATGGATCACAGGAGCCGCTCCCCTAAGCAGGGATAAGCCAGATGATTTGAATAACGCTGATAAGGTCGGTAATCACCCTGTACATGTGACACATTACCCTACACACCTTGGCTAGGACAAGAAATGAGGTGTCTGCAGCACAAATCGGCTCCCTCTTCATTCTACAGACTGATTGCTCAAATCTCTGCTCAGGACACTTGAGACTTGAGTTGCCCCATCCATACAGTGCAGTGACCCAGCGACTGGCAGCGGGAGAAGGCTTTAGTTTACAAGCAAAGTTTTCACCTCAATATTAAAATTGAATAGTGAAACAACTTTATCCCAACAGTGACTTTGTTTCAATAAGGAACTGCGGCAACTTATGAATGACAACTAGTTATAAAGCATGTGACAATAACAAAATGTGAATGATACTAAAGTATGTGCACCACCGCATCAGCTATTTAGTTGCAGCTAATAGGACTGTTGTGATAAATGGTGATCTGGACTTTCAAGACAGAATATAACCTTACAAGGACCTAAACAAAATATATTGCCAGTATTGTTTTACATGTGCTATAAAGTGTAACTAATATAGTGAGTAAGTAAAGGTAAAAAAGAGCAGTTATAAAAGTTAGTAGCCAAGAATATAAAAACTAATAGATAGTAGTGTAGTTAAATATTTTATACATTGTACTGCAGAATTGTGGAGGTAGTTTTTATGTTTGGGTAATACATGTATATTTGTATAACTGAAATTCGATATTTAAAAAGAAAGGTAACCCAGTATTGCAGTCCCGGACTGGAGTTGAATAAAATTTTCTTTTTGTTCATAACAAATGTCAGTCACTGAGCTTGGAGTAATGGTGGGGTCCTTGCCTCCCTGCCAGGGTGTGGCCTGAGCTAAGAGTTGCCACGGAAGGAAGAAGTGAGGAGGTGTCTCCACTACAGAGGTAACTCCAGCTTACACCCGCTTCACACCATTAATTATCCTCACCTTGGCGGGGTATCACAATTTAGCACTTTCAAAGACAAGACGTCTATGTTACTAAATATTTAAATTTAATAGGATGTTTGTTTTCATTTGTTAATTCCATTAAAGTAAAAACTATTTTGTTTTAATGATCCCTCTTGTCCTAATCTTCTTACAGGAATTTTTCCCATTGTGGTCCTCACTAATTATAAAGACCAAAATATTACCACAATATGCAAAGACATTGGAGCCCAGCACATCATCGCTCTTGATAATTACACCACTTCAAATCCTTCCCGGAATCTGGATACCGATACAAGAGTCCAGAGATTCCTCTACACCTGCCTCCAGGAGGCTGATCGGGGGATTCAAAAGAAGCAGAACCTGGACCTACAGTTGGAGGTTATAAAACAGTCTGTAAGTCAGATTCAATCGGAGATGATGAGACAGAAAGATACATAAAAGAATATGAAGCTGTTGTTTTAAAATTTGTAAAACATGACTTCCTCCAGCGCTAAACCAAACCTGTTCCAGCATCCTTTTAGTTTTGGTCAATAGGAAGAGTTCTTAGAAATATGTGGATGTTGTTAAACTCTCTCCTGTTATTTTCTTGTATTCTACAACCTGGTGCTACAATAATTTATAAACAGCAAAACTAACATCCACCTTGTACCCATAGCCTATATTGCTTGAAGACAAATCCAATACTCATGAGCAAGCAGACTAGTAAATCACAACTAAATCAGTGAGGCATGAGCCCCTTTGTAGTATCACTGATGGCCACTTATGTGCCTTCTGCTACAGTGATGTCACAGATATCTAATGAATTGGTGGAAGTGGAGGAAGAAAGGCATTGGCCGGCCCTGTCAGGGGTTCTAAAGAAGAAGTCAATAATGGGAGTAGCTTCCCCAGGTAAATATCCAAACATCCATATGGCCCTGTCTCTATAACTGACACCAGTATGGCTGTCAATTATCAATTACCTTAATATGACTGTAGGCAATGATATTCTAGATATTTTTTAATATTTTTTTCTATATTCTGTCCCTACCAATCACACTCTAAAAAATGTCATACATATAATTGTATAAATGCAAGCAGTACTAATTGTTCAGTCAACACTCCATTATATATATTATATAATATTTTATAGACAATTATAAGATCAATTGAGTATTTTATCATTTGATTAGTTTTCTGTTCAATCAACTAAAAAATGCAACGCACTATGGCACCTCTCCCTGATTCCTTACTCCACTCTTTCCTATGAATATTAGATAAAAACAGCTATGAGCAGTCTTGTGTCCTTTCCACAAATCCAGGGAGAGAATGGAACCGTGGGCCTGAATCTAAGTCACAATGCTGATGTCGGTCACAGTTGGGGTTTTTTTCTATTGCGCATGAGTCTAGATTGTATGCGCACAAAGCCGCAGTAGCGATTAAGACGCATGGACTCAGAAGTGTATTGTAAATGTATTGAGCGTTCCTGAGCAGTGACTGGGAGGTGGCTAAGATGATGCACAGAGATAATCCATCTCTTGGCCGTGTTATGGTTGTGTCATGGAATTGTTGTGGGCGTGTTATGGGATTGTTGTGGGCGTGTTATAGGAATGTTGTTGGCGTGTTATGGGATTGTTGTGGGCGTGTTATAGGAATGTTGTGAGCGTGTTATGGGATTGTTGTGGGCGTGTTATAGGAATGTTGTGGGCATGTTATGGGATTGTTGTGGGCGTGTTATGGGAATGTTGTGGGCGTGTTATGGGATTGTTGTGGGCATGTTATGGGAATGTTGTGGGCATGTTATAGGAATGTTATGGGCGTGTTATAGGATGTCATGGGATTGTTGTGGGTATGTTATGGGAATGTTGTGGGCGTGTTATGGGAATGTTGTGGGCGTGTTATGGGATTGTTGTGGGCATGTTATAGGAATGTTATGGGTGTGTTATAGGATGTCATGGGATTGTTGTGGTTATGTTATGGGAATGTTGTGGGCGTGTTATGGGAATGTTGTGGGCGTGTTATGGGATTGTTGTGGGCGTGTTATGGGATTGTTGTGGGCATGTTATGGGAATGTTGTGGGCATGTTATAGGAATGTTATGGGCGTGTTATAGGATGTCATGGGATTGTTGTGGTTATGTTATGGGAATGTTGTGGGCGTGTTATGGGATTGTTGTGGACGTGTTATGGGAATGTTGTGGGCTTGTTATAGGATGTCATGGGACTGTTATGGGTTTGTCACTGAAGTGGTTGTGAACTCAGAGGCTTAAATGCTCACATTGGAGACCATACTCTGATCAGGGCCGTAACTAGGGTAGTGCGGCCGGTGCCATGGCTCAGGCCACCGCAGGGCTGGGGGCACTGTTCAGGCCTGTCAATTTTCCTATTTATTATCATTCTCACATGTAGCTTCCTCTTCTTTCATCCCCAGCATTTCTTTGCCTCCCCTATCTCTTCCCTGGCCCTTCCCCATGAGGCCATGGTCCTATTTTAGTGCGCTATATTATGTCCCTATTTGAAAAATGGGGAGGTGGGCGCCAAAACCTCTTTCTGGCACAGGGCACCAAAAAGTCTAGTTACTGCTCTGATTTTGATGGAATATCTGCACCTAGCATGGTGCAAGCTTCAAAGCGGGATTTCAGCATCTAAAGACGCTCAAAGTGGGTGTCTCAGTCCTTGCACAGTCAACCACACAGCTTTACACCAGGGAAGGGCTTATAGCAGTATTTAACATAATGGCACATATTCATTATCAGCTAAAGATGCAAATAGAATCAGGTCCTATGTGAGTATTTGTGTTCCGTCCATTTATCCTTTGGGTGCAGAAGGTTTCTCCATTTAAGCTCTTCCAACTTGTTGTGATGAGAGCAGCTGCAAGAAGTGCTGGCACTGGCAGCACTAAGGACAATTCTTGTCTGCCTCCTGCAGCAAGAGGACGAGTTATTGATGATGTAGATGAAGTAACATTTAGGGGTCTTTTTATCAACAGAGCCCTAATCGCACAAATAAGGAGAATTATTTATTACTGTTAGAGCATTAAAAAAAAATCAGTTATCGCCTTATTTTAACACAAGTATATACAGTACATGGTGGTAATCTGAGATGCGCTGTGATTGATAAATTACCTACTTTCCTAAATAAGTATCACGAATGGTACCGTATACATGTAGGTAGTCATTTAGCAAGCACTCTTTTTGAACAATTTTTATCTTTACAAATCATTATATGATGTTACTATGTACATATCACCATCATAAATTTGAAACCCAACAGACTTCGATATGGGTGATATGATGTATTAGCAATCGGTGACACCGAGGACAACTATTAGGCTGATGTGCTCAAGTGTACTAGTCATATGCGATTGATTATATTGCCTTTTGATATTCTATATCTGATAGTTAAAAATTGTGTGACAGACCCATAGTGAAACAAGTGTGTGCTCAGGATCTAAACCCTTGAATTTGTTTCAAAGGATACCACTTGGAATCTGTGATAATAGGATTGAAATGTGGATTATTTCCCTGTATATCTACTATGAGCAAATATGTTATTAAGAATTGCAATCTCCTTTGTTCATTAATGTACATAAAAAATGACTAAATGTTAATTAATGAGTATGCAAATCACTAATGCAACAAATATTTTCACCACAAGACAATTTGTGTAAAAATTTGTGTTTATACGGAATTACTTTTATATATCTTTTCAGATATAAAGCAGGGGTTGACAAACCAGATTGTTCTTTTTTTTTTTGTCTTTCTTACCCCTATATTTTAAAGGATCACTATATATTAAAAGTTAAATTTTAATTATAACTACATAACCTCTACTACTAAAAGAGTGCCCCAAAAAGCAATTCTTTTCCCCACTATTGGCCTATTTTGAGCATTTTATATTAATTTCCTGGGAGAACCTCCAGCTCTAATATATTGATATTGTGTGCCTGTTTTCACTTGTCATTTCAAGCTTTTTATTAAACTATGCCTCATATTACCTCATATTACCTCTTGTCCAGTGCATGATATCACACCTTTTTGGTCTTAGGTTATTGTTCAAGGTGGGCAGATTTGGTTCTATACAGGGGTGTATTTATAATGGGTGCAGTGTGTGCGCTGTACATGTGCCCCTGGGTCCCAGGGGGGGGGCACACACCACACACCCTGCACCCATATTTTCTAATACTTACCTCTCCCAGGTCCCATGTCGGGTGTCTCAGCCCTGTACAAAACACCAGAAAACGGTAGCCGCTGCCATTTTCCCGGTGTTTTACGCATGCGCTGTAAGGAAATCGCCAGGAAAATGGCACAATTTACAAGTGAGAAGGTTCCAGTAATGATCTGACAACAGGTTTTCCCAGGACTGTTCCCCACTTTTGCTAATGAACACTGAGACTCTGGAAACCTATTTTCCTAGATGCTGCCACTTCAACTGAAATAAAGGGAAGAAGATGCTACATCTCTGGAACTGCATGTGGTGTCCTGGAGGAAGAGCACAAACCTAAAGAGCCGAAATGGGTTGTTCCTTTAATATATCCTATCCCCTTGCATAGTACAAGGAGAACCTGAAGCCATGAGATGGATCACACCTCAGACCATCTTCTTTCCAGCAACAGTGCACCTCACAGCAGACTATTACAGGAGGTCTCATAGGAGCTCTATTGAAAAGTACCGGACGGAGGACTCTTAAAGTCCTTCAATACTGGGGACTGTGGTGTGATCTGCTGTCAGGTAGTTGTGGATTCCCATTAGAATATTTTACTTATGACAGGTTGTATCAAAAGTGGACAGTCCCTTTACTGGTGTCCCGGTTTTCTGTTTCCAAATATTGGAAGACCTAATGCTATTCTTACCAATCCTCCCCTCCCTACCATTGTAGCATAAAAAGCATCAAGGTTCTTTTAATGTTAGTCTAAAATTATTTAATTACAATGTCACACAACTCCAACATCATGTGGCTACACACTATGCAGATTATCATATAGACAATTGACTGGTGATATAGTGATACCCCACATTTTGCCAAGCCTCAATTTCACTGCTGCCCGATACGACCATGGTTATTTAGGCTGCATAGAGGATGCGGCTATCAAAGACTACATTCCACAAATGCACTGTTGGAGCTCAGAGAAATAGACAACTAAATGACAGTAGGAGGGAGGACAGGAGAGTCAGATGAGAGATGAAAGCAAAGGTTAAGTGACTGGTAGTGTAAAGTAAGCCAGTGAGAGGTACTAAGAGGAACCCATTAGAGCTGGGCTGAGGAGAGCCAATTGAGTTTATGCAAAAGAAAGTTCCAGATCTGCAAAGTAGAGGAAAGCTGCTAATAGAAGAAGTTGAGAAACAGAGTGAGTTTCTGCAGAGTTGCTTCAGCCACAAGAGACAACAGAAGTGGTCTGCATGGGACTTGCATTGCCACAGAGTTAAAATGTTTCAGTGGGAAGCTGTACTAATCTTCTGAAGAGGAAACTACATCCTGAGACACTTCCTCAGAATCTGGTAAGATAAAAACATTTTGTTTGTATTGTACACACCTGCACATGCTTCCTTGTGATAGACATTGCTGCATTAAGTATTACACAGTCCTGCAACACATGTTTTATAGGCCCCAACTGTGCACACAATAAACCCCTAAGTGTCCTGGGTTGCCATCATACAAGTCACCTAAGAACGGTTCCTAATCTAGTAGAATGTGCTCGACATTTCAGATATCCCGGCTTGAAAACACAGCCTTAATGCATAATAGTAGGTTTGTATGAATATTGTGTATGAATTGTACATGTGGACGAAGAGCTAGTTTATCCATATTTGTGGTATAGTTAGTATAATATACTTAGTAAGGCAATATTTTTTAGAAAACATTACTTATGTGAATGTGAGATTGCCATACTAAAAACTCTATCCTACGTTATTTGCAAATATCTTGCTAATCAATTTTTCAATTAAAGTGACCCATTGTAGTCTTTAGTTAAGGTTTTTATAAATAAAGCTAAAAATATATTTTAATGGATTTTGTTTCTCATTGTCTGTGGTTGGTTGGGGAACCCTTGCCTCTCTGATGAGGTGTGGTCTGAGTTGAGAGTTGCAGCCAAAGGAAGAAGTGAGAACATTTATACACTACAGAGATAACTTAAGTTTACACCTCACCATGCCATCTGTATTCTCACCTCTGCAGGGTATTACACTATTTCATAAATAAAATGCCCAAGTGTAATCCACATTTGTCCTACTCTTACCTTCCCTGAGAGGAGTCCTGTGACACTTCAGAGATGGTGGACTGGGTATCTGGTGTTCTGTCGTCACTCATGTTATCAAGCAGTGGGCTGGGATAAAAAACAAAATAGTACCTTACATCATGGTCTAAGAGTATATACAGTATAGGATTCTGATTTTTTATTTTAAAAAAAATATTATCTTATTCCCTTTACCTATTTTTATCATAACTGGTAAAAGTAGGAATGCACAAAGGCTGTAATAAAAAAACAATAAAAAACATAAAACTGACACATGTAACATAAAAAACAGTCCCAATGTTCCCACACTCTCATTAATAATTTACAATATGTAAGAAGCTAAAGCTTTTTTAAAGGGAAACATCCTAAAATGATAGCAGACTGGACTTTGAGGTGAAGTTCCAGTCTTTCTAACATGAGCATTGAAGTGCAATCACAAACACACAAAGCTACAGTAGTGGGATATATTACCAGGAATTGGGAAGTGAGGGGGTCATTCAGACCCGCTCGTGAGCGGCAGTACGCTCGCAAGTGGGTCGATGTTCCCCCACTGCGCATGCGCACGACGGAGGAAGCTCCGTCGAGCGCATGCGCGAGACCCGGCGAGCGACGGGCTCTCCATCGCTCTGGGTCTCGCACCAAAGGGGGCGTGCTGTCGATGTTGATTGACAGCACGCCCCCTTTGGCCAAGGGAACGCCTACCGTCTCAAGCCGGCCCCACTGACATGTCAGTGGGAGTGATTTTGGCTCTGATAGAGCCAAAATCACTCCAGGGCTTATAGCAGCGAGACCCTACCGCAGGGTCTCCGTTGCAAGCCCGATGGTCGTGATGGTCTTGACCATCCCGACCATCATCATGGACGCTCGCATATGCTGTGGGTGGTCACCCACAGCTATGCGAGCGTCAATGAGGACGCTCCAAAAAAAGGTAGGAGGGCCCTGATTCAGAGCGAGCACTCTGGTCAGAGCGTTCAGCTCTGAATCAGGCCCAGAGTTTGCATCTTAAATTGCACATGGTCAGCGATGGAGCATATTGTATAGGTAGCCATAGACCGTTTTACACACAGAACACCTCTAAAAATGCATCTTCTCCACCCAAATATGTACATTTCAGTAATCTAGCTCCACAAAAAGAAATCTAGCTTTTGCTTTACCCTCCTCACTTACTCTGTACTTTGCTAACAAAGCAAATGATTTCCTCTCGGCTAGCTGCGCTAGCTTGTGCTCCACATCTACTATATGTGGACTGCAAGCATTAGAATGAAAAGCTTCTTGCATGTTAGCATGACACCTAATGTCCCCTAATTCTCAAGATTCATATAAGCCATATATGAAGATAAATATCACATTGCTCCATGCAGTGGAAATTATAAACTCACTAACATTTATTCTCGTGTTACCATTTAATAAACCTATCTTAAATATAACTATGCAACTTAAAACTTCTAAAATAAAGACAGACAACAGTGCTGGCATTTAAAATGTTTTGCAATTTTATTGTTGACAAGTATAACATTTTGAATATAATTAATTTTAATAATGGTGGCGGCACAAAAAGAATACACAGGATGATCAAACAATCAAACACACACACAAGCCAAGTGTTGGTGAGCAACTCTCCTTTTACTTCAACCACCCATTCAGGTGGTGTAGCCATTTCCTGTTCAGGACAATTGGCTGTCGCCTTACCCACTTCAAGGAGAGCGCACCCACAAAGCCAAGCGAGGCCTAAACTGATGCGCCACCACAAAGACACACCCCTAACAAAAACACCTCAACAAATAGAAAATGCCTTCCAGGAAAATATCAAGCCAGCAAAACTTAGATGCACTCCATCTCCACAATACAAATGGGCATCACAGAATTGAATCAAGACATGCTCCACAACACCACCACCACCACCATTCTCCACCATGTCCTTAGCCAATGCAGTATTGACTTTCCCCCTAGACACATCCAGCCATGCACCAGACCCAGCATTCCTCCACACACACCTAGGGACAATGAAGGATCACACTAACTTTCAGGAAGGCAGGGCCTCCACTATCAGATACAAGTCCATAATGATCACAGGGGTAGCACTAAAATCTGAGGCCCACCATAAGCCCACACAGCTAACAGCAACCTATCAAGAAGAGAGTCCCAGCTCATCCCTCTAAAACCTGACCACTTAAATAGATGAGTCTGACAGAACACACTAGAATCTGACACTAAGGGGGATTTAGCAGGCCAAAAAATGTAGGAAAGCCCTAACACTCTGATAGGCTTGACATCGATTCCACCTGAAACACATTAAATGGAGATGTCAACACAGAAAGAAAAAAACAGAGACAAAAGCAGCCAAACGACAGGCACACCATACCAACAAGACAGGGGAAGGGGACAAAAAAGGGGAAAAACGTAGCCAACCGAATTTGAGGCAAAAAACATAAAAAGACCCCAGAGTAACTAACAATTATGCCATATAATATAATTAAGAAGCCTGGGGAAAAATAACAAATTCCTCATAGACTCCGAGTGGTTAAGCCTCCGGTGAGCTACATTGGAGCAAATACAGATACTGTAAACCTGGAAGAATGTAGTGCCGGAATGCAGCAGAACACCACCAACCAAGGGATTGAATCTCCCCTTTGGATAAACCCACGGAAGCCACAGATGTAGCAGCTCCGATCCAAAATGAGTAAGAATCTAACTCACCTTGCACGAGACCTAAGGATGCCATACAACACTTCAACACATTACAAAACTGAGATTTTGTAACTGGAGACCCATCTGCATGCATCAATCATGCCCGGGCCTGCTCACCTCGCACCTGCATGAAGGCTTGCGCCAACACCACTGGATACACCTCAGGAATGGGACAAGGTTGAAGGGAAAGCCAATACCCTCTACCAGCCTGGTCATTCTTGGAACATCGTAGATGGCATAAAACGGCGTCCTGTTTTACAATCACGTCTGCAACAGCGAGAGGGGGATCAACCCTCTTGAAGGGACTAACTAACTCACAGATTCAAAATGCGCTGAGGTTCCCGACTGTTTACGCAAGAACTCCTCATCATATGTTCAATAGGAGGAGTTATTCACGGACTGGAACATTAAATGCATTAAATGAAGGTATCTAATGAAATTCAAATGCTCCTGAGGGTGGGTTTCCAGGTAGCACACTGCAAATATAAAGAAACTTGCCTGCCAATTGTGATCACCCCCCCCCCGATATTTAGCTGCCCTAAACTCCTTCATAGCGTTTGAGGACCTCTTACACAGACCTGCAGCATGGCCGCATTATCGTAGTACACTACCGCACTCTTAGATGCCCCAGGGGAAACCAAACTATCCTCGCTAGAGTAACGGGACCTTCCAGACTGGCGCCAGCTACAACGATGCACTTGCAAATTTGGGAAGGCAGGCGATCGCATGGCAAGACATTAGCACGCCCACTATGTCTTGGCGTGTGATCACATTGTGTAAGCAGACGCCCACCAGCCAGTCTTAAGACGCCCACTTGCGCATGTCATCTCCAGGAAGTGTATGCAACCATCGGTACTTCGGGTACCATACCCTACCGCAAGCACTGCGAGCACTTCAGTGTAAAATCCAGCCAGGTGACGTGTACTATGACACTGCCTTTTTATCATGCACGCCTCTGAAACGGCATTGAGACGCTCAGGCACGCCTGCGTTCGCACCTCAAATGCCCCGTTTTTAATGGCCAGCCCCTGTCACCACCCACAAATGGATTCTACTGTCACTGCTGGGCAGTCTATGCGCAGCAAACGAACGCTTCCCGATCTCTCGCAGTGGTTCACGCACGCACACTGCGATGCATACACATGCGCACATTGCAAACCATCTGCGGCTACGAGCGAACGCATCTTAGCTAGTGTGACTGAATTAGGTACTTATTGTTTCGATCACATCCAATAAACTTATACATGCATGCAAAAAAATAAGGAAAGTTGTTAAATAAAAAACATAAATAAACTCAAATTAAACATTTCCAATTTATCTTGTCATTAAGCCCACTCTGAGTAAGGGAAATGAGTCTAAAAATCAACTGAGCTTCGTTGTGGAGTAACACACATATTCTGTCTCCACCTCTTGGGTTTTCCTGTACATGGTCAATAATAAAGTACTGCAGCATAGATAATCCATGATTAAAAACTTTGAAATGACGTGCAACTGTTTGGTCTGTGGTTTTACCCTTCAAAGACATCCTGAAAGCAGACTGATGCAAGGCCATATGTTCTTTAACCTTTCTAGTGGTTTGTCTCACATATTTTAAACTGCAAGGGCAATAGATGACGTACACCACGAATGAAGTGTTACAAATATATGGCGAATGTGAAATTTTCTACCACTATGCGCAGTGCCAGATTGAGGTCCACATGGGCCTGGAGCTGAAATTTCTGAAGGGTCTATTGTGTGCTGCAGGGGGTGTGACCAGCAATGTGGGAGGCATAACCAGTGCTGTGGGGGTATTGTCTGTACAGGGCTAGTACCTCAATCTAGCTCACCTCTTCGTATACAGTATACGAAGTGTTTGTCCCTGACTCTACACACATTTTAGTGGGCCGATAGTTACCTATGGTTGGGGGGCACATATTGCACCGCTTTTGTGCAGGCACATGTGTAATTATTGCTGCCTATAAGTCACTACCTCACTCACCACCCACCGAAATACCTTTTGCCCATCAAACAATGCTGTTTATAAAACCTCATACCTTCTAGTACTCCCACATACCATCTATCAAACACTGAAGTACCCCTCACTTGTTGACCCCATACAACAGCCACTACCACTCTCTGATCCAATTAAAAACCTCTCACTCATCATCACCTGACCCCATATTTCACCCTCTATTTATTCTCACTGCCACACTCTGATCCAATAACTCACACACACATACCTCTCACTCGCATCATGCCCTGCCCACATAATGGACACAGAAATACCCACTCATCTTTATATTCTGCTCCTCCCTCTCTCATCTGTATGTAGATTATTGTGCTCTTCCCCCTCCTCCTCCTCTGTTTACATTATTTTGTTACCTCTCTGCACCTGTGTCCATTACAGTGTTCTCTTTCTCCTCTCCTCATCTGTGTCCATTATTGAGTTCCCTTCCGCCCTCCTCCTCTCTGTCCATTACTCTTTCCCCCCTCCTCTATGTCCATTACTCTATCATCGTCATAATTTTCTCCTCTGTGTCCATTAATCTGTCCCCCTCCTCATCCGTGTACATTACTCTGTCCTCCCTTCCTCTTCCTTAGTGTCCATTACGCTGTCCGCCCACATCCCCTCCTCCTCTGTGTCCATTACTCTGTTCCCCATACTCCTCTGTGTCCATTACTCTGTCCCCCTCCTCCTCTGTGTCCATTATTCTGTACTCCCCTTCTCCTTCTCATCACCTGTGTCCATTACTCTGACCCCCTCCTCATCTGTGTCCTTTACTCTGTCCTCCCTTCCTCCTCCTCCATGTCCATTACGATGTCTGCCCACATCCCCTCCTCTTCTGTGTCCATTAATCTGTCCCCTCCTCCTCTGTGTCCATTACTCCGTCCCCCTCCTCATCTGTGTTCATTACTCTGTCCCTCCTCCTCCCCATCTGAGTCGAGTACTCTGTCCACCCAGCCCCCTCCGTGTCCATGACTCAATCCCCCCTCCTCATCTGTCTCCATTACTCTGTCCTCCCCTTCTCCTCATCATGTGTCCATTACTCTGTCCCCCTCCTCATCTGTGTCCATTACTCTGTCCACCACCTCCACCTCATCTGTGTCCATTACTCTATCTGCCTCCTCCTCATCTGTGTCCATTACTCTGTCCTCGCCTCCTCCTCCTCATCTGTATCCATTACATTGTCCTCCCCTCCTCCTATTCATCTGTGTCCATTACTCTGTCTTCCCCTCCTCTTCCTCAACTGTGGTCATTACTCTGTCCCCCACCTCCTCCTGATCTGTGTCCATTACTCTGTCCCCCACCTCCTCATCATTTTTTATTACTCTGTCCCCCTCCTCCTCCTCATTTGTGTCCAAAACTATATCCCCCTCCTCATTTGTGTCCATTACTCTGTCCCCCACCTCCTCATCTGTGTCCATTGCTCTGTCCCCACCTCCTCATTTGTGTCCATTACTCTGTCCCCCACCTCCTTATTTGTGTCCATTACCTCCTCCCCCTTCTCCTCCTCATCTGTGTCCATTACTCTGTCCCCCACCTCCTCCTAATTTGTGCCCATTACTGTCCCCCTCCTCATCTGTGTCCATTGCTCTGACCCCTCCTCATCTGTGTCCATTACTCTGTTGTCCTCCTCCTCATCTGTGTCCATTACTCTTTCCTTCCCTCCTCCTCATCTGTGTCCATTACTCTGTCCTCCCCTACTCTTCCTCAACTGTGGTCATTACTCTATCCCCCTCCTCCTTATCTGTGTCAATTACTCTGTCCTCCCCTCCTCATCTGTGTCCATTACTCTGTCCTCCCCATCTCCTCCTCATCTGTGTCCATTACTCTGTCCTCCCCTCCTCCTCCGCATCTGTGTCCATTACTCTGTCAACCACCTCCTCCTCATCGATGTCCATTACTCTGTCCTCCCCTCCTCTTTTTCATCTGTGTCCATTACTCTGTCCCCCTCCTCCTCATCTGTGTCCATTACTATGTCCCCCTCCTCCTCATCTATGTCCATTACCCTGTCTCCTACCTCCTCATCTGTGTCCATTACTCTGTCCCCCTCCTCCTCATATGTGTCTTTTACTCTGTCCTCCCCTCCTCCTCATATGTGTATATTACTCTGTCCTCCCCTCCTGCTCATCTGTGTCCATTACTCTGTACTCCCCTCCTCATCTGTGTCCATTACTCTGTCCTCCTCTCCTCCTCCACATCTGTGTCCATTACTCTGTCCTCTTCCTCATCTGTGTCCATTACTCTGTCCCCCTCCTCCTCATCTGTGTCCATTACTCTTTGCCCCTCCTACTGCTCATCTGTGTCCATTACTCTGTCCTCCCCCTCCTCATCTGTGTCCTCTCATATGTTTTGCTCTCTCTAACCCAAGTTCACTTATCTGCTTCTCTTCTGTCTTCCTTTGTCTCAACTTCTAGCTTCTGGTGACCTTGGTGAGAGAGACAACTGTGGACTGCTGAAGGTAGCTATAGCATGGCCTGGGGACGGAGCTTTCCCCTCCTCCTCCTCCTCCTCCTCCATTTACATTATTTTGTTCCCCCTCTTCATCTGTGTCCATTACAGTGTTCTCTTCCTCCTCTCCTCATCTGTGTCCATTATAGAGTTCACATCCTCCCTCCTCCTCAGCTGTATGTTATGCTGCCCCCATCATCACTGTGTCCATTATTGAGTTCCCTTCCACCCTCCTCCTCTCTGTGTCCATTACTTTTTCCCCTACTCTATGTCCATTACTCTGTCATTGTCATCATTTTCTCCTATGTGTCCATTTCTCTGTCCCCCTCCTCATCTGTGTACATTACTCTGTACTCCCTTCCTCCTCTTCCGTGTCCATTACGCTGTCCGCCCACATACCCTCCGCTTCTGTTTTCATTACTCTGTTCCCCATCCTCCTCTGTGTCCATTACGATGTCCCACTCCTCCTCTGTGTCCATTACTCTGTCCCCCTCCTCATCTGTGTCCATTACTCTGTCCACCCTCCTCCTCCCCATCTGTGTCAATTACTCTGTCCACCCAGCCCCCTCCGTATCCATAACTCTGTCCCCCCTCATCTGTGTCCATTACTCTGTCCTCCCCTTCTCCTCCTCATCCTCTGTGCACATTACTCTGTCAAACTCCTCCTCATCTCTGTACATTACTCTGTCCCCCTCCTCTTCATCTGTGTCCATTACTCTTTCCCCCACCTCCTCTTCATCTGTGTCCATTACTCTGTCCTTCCCTCCTCTTCCTCATATGTGGTCATTACTCTGTCCCCCACCTCCTCCTGATCTGTGTCCATTACTCTGTCCCCCACCTCCTCATCACCATTTTTCATTACTTTGTCCCCCTCCTCCTCCTCATCTGTGTCCATTACTCTGTCCTCCCCTCCTCCCTTCTCATCTGTGTTCATTACTGTCCCCCACCTCCTCCTCATCTGTATCCATTACTCTGTCCTCGCCTCCTCCTATTCATCTGTGTCCATTACTCTGTCCTCCCCTCCTTCTCCTCATCTGTGTCCATTATTCTGTCCTCCCCTCTTCCTCATCTGTGTCCATTACTCTGTCCTCCCCTCCTCCTCTTCATATGTGTCCATTACTCTGTCCCACTCCTCATCTATGTCCATTACTCTGTCCCCCTCTTCCTCATCTGTGTTCATTACTATGTTCCCCTCCTCCTCATCTATGTCCATTACTCTGTCCCCCACCTCCTCCTCATCTGTGACCATTACTCTGTCCTTCCCCTCTTTCTCATCTGTGTCCATTACTCTATCCCCCTCCTCATCTGTGTCCATTACTCTGTCCCCCTCCTCCTCCTTCTCATCTGTGTCCATTACTCTGTCCTGCCCCTCCTTTTCCTCATCTGTGTCCTCTCGTATGTTTTGCTCTCTTCACCCCAAGTTCACTTGCCTGCTTCTCTTCTGTCTTCCGCTGTCTCAACTTCTATCTTCTGGTGACCCAGGGAAGAGAGACAACTGTGAACTGCTGAAGGGAGCTATAGCATGGCCTGGGGGCGGAGCTTTGGATGGCAAGGGGTGGAGCTTGGAAGATTGGGCGGAGCTTCGTATTCCCGATGGGGGGGGGTGAATGGTCCAGGCTCTGGATACTTACACTGCAATGCATTGTTGTCAGATTCAATGCAGTGCAGACAGTGTTCCTACCCAGGGATTTTCCTTTCTCTCAACACTGAGTGCCGTGCAGTGAATCCTGTGGGCCTATTTTCATGGTGGGCTTGGAGCTGTAGCCCCACCCTCCCCATTATTAATCCGGCCCTGACTATGCGCATGCTTGAAGGTTTTACATGCTATCATATAGCTGCAGATCATACAATTGCTACTTTTATAGCAGCCAGGCGGTTTTCTATACACATTTGCTGAATGATATAAACCAAAGCCACTGTCAAAGCTGGATAATTGGCTGAGACAAGATCAGTTTAAAATTGGATCGCAGCGACGCCATCTTGGAAATGAGATCGCAAGATGCCATTTTGCGAATGGCCGCCTAAGCGCCATTTTAAATAAATAAACACTTTAGTACATGTGGCGATATTACTATTAGCATTATGCGATTGCATCTGTAACCATCGCCATAAGTTACGGCGATTCATCAAAAGCCCATTTCATGACTTTACGTAGTTTGGGTGCTCTGGATAAAGTGTGTATATTATTATAATTCCCCTAAAGGATATTTTCAGAAATGGCTGTACAGTATGTCAAAATTGGATTGCATTAGCTAAACAGAGCAAATGGCCACGTGACAACTAGCCTGTGAAGACAAGCTTCATGGACATAACGTCTGCTCTCACTCCAGGTGGCCCTGCTCGAATACAGCAAGAGGGTCGTTTGTAGCACCTTACATTAGCAGGCTTCCTACAATAAAATACCTTCAAAGCCAAGAGTGTTATCTGAGGTTTGGGTCTTGTAGCTGTGTTAATTTGCATCTACACAGGCCCTGGGAGAACAAAGACCAGTATTTTGGAGCCTGAAAAGGGTGGGGGCTGCTGGGACATGAGCAAGTCATGGAATTATAAGGCTCAGCATTCCACACTGCTAGGTGTTCACTTAGTTTAAGTTAGATTTAAGTGCACCATTTCTCATACACACATTAATACGCACAATTGCGCTGTTAACTAGTCGCATATTAGCGAATGCATAAGACCCTGTATGAAAACGCTCAATATTAGCTCCATACACACGCATCTGTCCCAAGTTAACTAGTGTCTTTACATCAAACCCCACATACTCACACATTACATATTCACATACAAGGTTCCATAAGTTTTAAGGTATAAGATTCGAATATGCACATTTATTATCATTGCTAGGAAATAAAGGTTATTTCGTAACTAAGGTTTTATACGTGATAAGTAAGCCATGTTTGGTATTATACTGATGCGTACTCTCTCAACAGTATTCCGGTAATATCAATGGAGAGATCGCAACATGCATTCTCAACTTATGGACCGCAGAAACTTCAAGCAACAAAATGTACATTATATGAACAACTGTTAGGATTTGCATGAGGCGGGAAACCAGAGACCACCAGTTGTTAGAGGCTGGATTGTGTCTATTTGAACCAACTTGTTAAATGCCTTGTAACATATGCCCTCTCCTTTAGGACCAATGGTATTAGCAACAAACTTCTCTATTGTGTTGTTTATTCCTGGGGGGTATAAATATGTGTGCTCTGACCCTGGGTTCCTAGTCTTTGTGCTGAATGAGGGGTTTCTTACTGATGCCTAACTTCTGGACCAGAGAGCGCTGCGTATGTATAATTGTACTTGGGTCTGTATAATCTCTTTGCGCTAAGATTATATGAGGATCATAGCTTGTAACTGCTGTACTTTTACTTGAATAATACTTTGTGCTTTGGAACCACAGGTTCTAGGTCTGGAGTCTTTATTTACTGTATGACTGCGTACGCAAATTAGCGTCATCCTTAGAGGTTTATAGGCAGGATATTAGAAGGTATAGGCAGGGGTATATAGAGGTTCAAAGGCAGTATCCTTACCAGTTATATCAGTATGAACTAACTTGTCTCTTAAATTGCTGCTGCATTTAAAAGCACTTACAGGACGTTTACCTATAAACACCCGAAGGCCCTTCTCCGAGGAAACAATGGGCCTATGTGCCTGTTTCAGACCTGCTAACTAGGATGCGTATGCATGCAGCCAGCCGATTGTTTGCATTCTGCGCATGCGTACGCATTACAATGTGCATGCACAAACCAGTGTTAGTGATCGGGAAGCGTTCGCTCGCTGCGCATAGACTGCCTGGCAGATTGAGTGAGAGGAGAAGCTGTTTTAGGGTGGTGACGGGCTGGCCGCTAGAAACGGGGGAGTGTAGGTGCGAATGTAGGCATGCCTGAGCGTCTTTACGCCATTTCAGAGGCATGCATAATTAAGAGGCAGTGTCATAGTATACGTCACTTGGCTGAAATCTACACTGAAACGCTCGCAGTGCTTATGCACCTGCGCATGCAGGGGGGGTTTCTGAGTACCCAGAAACCCCCCCTGATGATCCAAAATTCTTTTTTTCAGAGACGGAGACAGCGCTCCGTCTCCGACCTCTGTGGCTACCTGCACTGTGAACACTGGCCTCTGAAGAGACCGGAGGCTAAATAAGCCACCGATTGCTTCAGAGGCCAGTGTTCCCAGTGATGCACTGCGCGGGTGACGTCATGAGCCTGATCCAGCCAAAGCAGCGGCGAAGCAGGAGACAGCCTGGTGGTGAGGTAAGTACTGGGCGGAGGAGGGGGGCATGTATAATGGGCACAGGTTAAGGGGCCATGCATAAGGGACACTACTTAAGGGGGCCATGCATAAGGGACACTACTTAAGGGGGCCACGCATAGGGGACAAAACTACTGGGGGCACAGCATTAGGGGCACTGCATAAGAGTGACAATACAGACAGATACACATAACTAAAAGTGGGAGTGTATCTCACATATATATATATATATATATATATATATATATACAAAGTGTGTATATATACATATATATATATATAACATAACTAAAAATGGGGGTGTATCTCATATATATATATATATATATATATATATATATATATATATACAAAGTGTATATATACATATATATATATATATATATATAAACATAACTAAAAATGGGGGTGTATCTCTCACATATATATATATATATATATATATATACAAAGTGTATATATATATATATATATATATATATATATGTGTGTATATATAGAGAGAGATTTGGAAACCCCCCCCCTAAAAATCCTGCGTTTGCCACTGCTTATGGTCAACCACAAGTGCTGCAATCACATCCGATGGTACTTGATGTTACCGATAGTTGCATACACTTCCTGGAGAAGACGTGCGCAAGTGGGCATCTTAAGAGAGGCTGGTGGACGTCTGCATATACAATGTGATCGCAAGCTAAGACATAGTGATGTGCTAATGCCTTGCCGTGTGATCTACTGCCTTTCGGAATTTGCATACGCATCTAGCGAGCGGGTCTGAATCGAGCCCATAGTTCCTTAGTGGCTTTCTGGACAATAGGACTGGCTTCGTGTAACGAATACTCCATGGAATTATCGCTCTTTGGTCCTTTTCAATGGGGTTTAATTGTACTTGACATGGCAAGTATTTGATAAATGGCAAGTATTTGCTAAAAGTTTATTACTGTTTGTCTATATACCCTCAGTGCCGTCCTTGTTGGAGCCATATATATATATATATATATATATATATATACATTTACTGTTCACTTGTAATTGCAAAACGGATCCCTCTGCTATTTAGCAGAGGGGCTCTGTATTACAAGTGAACAGCCAAAGGTTATCCAGGAAAACTGTTACTAGACCTAGGGCCTGATTCAGACCCACTCGCAAGCGGGCGCACGTACGTTAGGCGTACGTACAAAAATATTTAAATTCAAGGGCTCGCTCGTATTTTCGATCGCATCTAAAAATCCTCCCCAAACTCAGACGACCCCTCCTCTAACTAACGAGCGTGCGAAATAGCGAGCGTACATCCCCGAAATGGCTTGAAGGGAACGCACGCACAAGTATAAACCGGAAGTGGCCATGTCAGATGTCGATTACCTGCTCCTTTATTCTGCCTACCTCCATCAATCGTATCATGCCAATCAATGTATCAATTAGCTTAATTGTTTTTTTTTTTCAACACAATGCAAGAAACTTTACTCTTGTCCGTGTTTGTGTTTACCCGCAGAATACGTACGGCTTAAACATTCGCTTTTATTGCTCAAAAAACATGTTAGCCACAATGAAACAATTGTTCTATTGCTGTGGATCCCCGCATATTTCCCGGGGTTCATTTCTTTATTTAAATTTGCTTACGCATGTCACTGCATCAAGCCTATCATAACTCTCCAGAGATTTCTGGCCCTGTCGAACACATGACTCATACACTAACCAATAAAATTGCTCCTGTTAATTTCCAAGATACATTAGCCAATCAGAAATTTTTGGCACACTTTATCAAAAATGATTTTTAAGAAAAACACCATTGCCATCATGAGAGCCTCCGCATTCACCAGGCGCGAGCTGCTGGTGCTAACGGAGGTGATGGATCGGCGTATCACCAGCCAGCCTCCACCCATCACCAACCGGCAGAAGCGTTCCGCGTATGCGGAGGCACGGGCCCGCCTGCGCTCCTTCGGCTCACGCCGCAACATCGGCCAGCTGGAGCGCAGGTGGTCTGACCTGCAACGGCGAACGCCCCGCTTGCTGGCATGCTTTCGCATGCAGATAGTGGAAAGTAAGTGTTATGTATTGTGGTTTTCATGTTTGTCTTTGTGGGGCAAACTGCGTGTGCATGTTTTCATGTCTGTCCTATTTTTTCATTCTCATCATATCTGCGTGTGCATGTTTTTATGTCTGTCCTATTTATTCATTCTCCTCATATCTGCATGGCCATGTTTTCCCTCTATTTCTGATATATTCATTCTACTCATATTTGCATGTTTTTTGTTGGTGGTGGGTGATTTTAAAATGCTATTTGGCCAGGATTTGGCCAGAAACTAACCACAATTTGTTTGACATCTTTTAGGGGGACAAGCAAGACTACGCCTTCACCGTCCGGCCAGACGGCGGTCCCGCCCACTCTCACCCACCCCCAGCCAACACTCCACCCCAAATAATTCCCCTATTCCCCCCTCCTCCCAAGCCTTCCAAGACCCTCTCCTGGAACTGTCGGGCCTCCTTCCCCTCCGTCCCCCTTCCCCCTCTCCTCCAACCACCCCTCTTCCAATTACCCCCTCCCCGGAGTCCGTGATAACCCCGCCCCGTTCTTTGGGGAATGAAGGCTCCTCCGAGGATGAAGATGGAGGGACTTCGGGATCTGCCGTTTTGGCTACCGGTATGTTTTTCTTTCGCTTTTTTTTTAACCACAAACTGTTTATGTAATCATGTGTCGTTCCTTTATTCGTGATTTTTGGGGTTTTTTTTTGGTGATTTAGCAGTTTGCCTTTACCTCTTCCTGCTGATTTCAACATACACATATCACACCTGTGGGTATTTCTACATAGGCCTTGTAATTTTTGCAGCACCCCTTTTTTTTTTAATTTTGGTTTTGGAGTGATTTCGTTGTGTTTTTGTTTTTTAATGTGGATTCCCTATTGTTTGATTAATCCACACACTTTTCTCACCCACATAGGAACAGAGGCGTCGGCAAGAGGTCGAAGATTGTGTGGCACACATGCGCCAAAATGTAATTGGGGTGCTTGTGGCCCTTGACCGGCTGTCTGGCATCCTTCGGCAGTAGTTTTTTTTTGTTTTTATCTTTTTCAAAATAAATTGTTTATTTCTAATATACGTTCTGCCTCATTCGTTTTTTCAAAACCAAAGATAGTTAACCCTGACATAAGTAGACTGTTCCTGCAAGCTTTTGCATTTGTTAAAAATTATATTGGGTTTTGTATTTGTATGTAAAACACCCTCAAGAAACACATAACAGTAACAATGTCATTTCCCTTTTTGTGTGTAGTGTCAATTAGCTATTTCTACATTTTACAGGTTCCTAGTTGGTGGGCAAGCTGCTTAGGCGAATCTTACAAAGCCAAATGATTGGACAGGCTTCCTTTTGGTGTGGGTTGGGAACCTGAAAACATATTTCATTTTTGCTCAACTGGCGTCAGTACTGGATTACCCCTTAGTCAAATGTAAGGTGTGTTAACCTGGTTAAACTTGCTGGTAACGTCCAAAAAATGGAAGAACATTTAACTCTCCAAACATTTATTCACAACATAACTGAGAAATCAAAGTGGTCACTCACAAAAAAAACACAGTGATAATCTCAAATACAACACATACCAATAAAAAAACAAAAAAAAAAAACAAATCAAGAACTGGTTGAGGAAGGACCATGCCAAAATGATTCCACAAACATGGCGTTGCGATATGGGTTCCAGAATATATTCCCAAAATGACCAGATCCAGGTTTGGTAAGGGTAGCATGAAGTAGTGAGCGTTGTAGTGCCAAAGATTATGTGAACAAACCGAAGATGGTGAAAAAAAGAAAACAAAATTAGATGTTCGCAAACAAACACAAACACATTAGGTATAAACACTGTTTTGTTAAAATTTACCTAAAAAATCTGGCCACCACATCATCGCGTATGGCCCCCCCACATACTGACCTCTGACCAACCTCGGGGGGGCCATCCTCAGGTAAGGCATCCTCTGGCTGCATTGGGACACCACTCCTTATGGCGATGTTGTGAAATATCCCACACAGGACCACAATTTTCGACACCATATCCAGCAAATACATGAGCTCGCCACCAGAGCGGTGGAGGCATCTGAATCGGCCTTTTAAAAGGCCGATACAGCGCTCCACCACTTGCCTGGTGGCTGTAAGTGCGGAATTAAACGCACTTTGTGGGCCTGATGTGGGAGCCAAATAAGGAGTGAGCAGCCAGGACATGCAAGGATATCCACTGTCTCCTATGGAAAAGAATTGACAACATCAGGAACACTGTGTATCAAGCTTAACATTGTTATGTACTAAAGGTCTCCACTTACCCAGAAGCCACGCATCACCAGCTTGTAGGTTGGTTAATTTGTGCCATATCCCTGATTGCTGGATGACGAAGGAGTCATGTGCACTTCCGGGTAATTTAGCATTCAGGGACAGGATCTGGAGGGAGGCATCACATACCACCATTACATTCAGGGAGTGATAGTGTTTCCTGTTTCGAAATATGGCCTCCAGCCGTGCTGGAGGCTGAAGTGGTATGTGAGTACCATCCACAACCCCTATGATGTGTGGGAAGCCAGCTATTTGGTAAAAATTGGCCTTGGCCACACTAAGGGCACCCATATCCAAAGGCATTTGAATAAAATGATGGAGGTGCTTGAAAAGGGCCTCCATCACTGCCCTCAGGATCCGGGAAAAGGAGGATTGGGAGATGCCCGCCACTATTCCCACCGTTGTTTGAAACGATCCTGAGGCACAGAAATGTAACACCGCCATAAATTGCGTAAGTGGTGGTATTGCTGTTGGACTGTCAATTTGCCGCTCAAGATCACTTTCTATTAATGAGAGAGTGTCTATGATGATTTTGGGAGGTAGACGGTAGCGTCTTAAAACCTCATCATCGGGCATTCCAAAAAGGGTGACACGTGTTTGAAATATCTGGGGCCTTGCATGCCTACGATGCCTACGCCTGGGATGAGATTGAGGTTGGTCGGCTTCCGGGAGCATGGCCAGAACAATCCGCCCCAGATCAACCTGAAATTCAAAGATTTCAAAGTAAGGCTTTTGACCCACCCCAAAACTATATTAAAACAACTTAGCTTGATGATACCATCCATTGCTGCTTACATGCCGGGGTATTGTCATGATACGTCCAAACTGAAAATAAACACAAAAATTACTTGACACATTTCACTCTGTGCATTTTTGTTTATAAATTTTGTGCTAGACCAAAGTTAAAATATGCCAAACACCCATTTAGCAAAACAGCAAAGCGACATTTAACACAGTACATCAAAATGGGTCGAAATGTTGGCACAAAAAGCGAAAAAGAAACCAACAAAAAGTTAGAATGATTATTAAGCTGTTAAAAATGCGCACATTAGTTCGCTAATACAAGTCACAAGAGTAACTACTAAAAATGCGCTAATTAGTTCGCTAATACAAGTCACAAGAGTAACTACTAAAAATGCGCAAATTAGTTCGCTAATACAAGTCACAAGAGTAACTACTAAAAATGCGCTAATTAGTTCGCTAATACAAGTCACAAGAGTAACTACTAAAAATGCGCAAATTAGTTCGCTAATACAAGTCACAAGAGTAACTACTAAAAATGCGCTAATTAGTTCGCTAATACAAGTCACAAGAGTAACTACTAAAAATGCGCTAATTAGTTCGCTAATACAAGTCACAAGAGTAACTACTAAAAATGCGCTAATTAGTTCGCTAATACAAGTCACAAGAGTAACTACTAAAAATGCGCTAATTAGTTCGCTAATACAAGATAAAAAATGGACTTACCAAGAGCAAATATATAAGAGTCAAAATCAAAAGGTCTTTTGGGTCGAAAATAAACAAAATCTAAAATAGAAGAAATTATGGATCCAGAAATTACAAAAAAAAAACACAATGAAACAACAATTGAACAAAAGTTAGACTTCACAAAACTTACCAAATCAAGAAACGAGGTCCCAAAAATATAAACCAACAAAGATAACGGAAAAAAAAAACGCAAATCTAACCAACAAACGAATCTCCAACCGCCAACTCCTTTCTACGCAATCAATAAACTCCAGCCAAGATAACCTCCAACAATCCAAAAACGCCCCCTCGACTTGAGACACATCAAGCCATAAATAGTGTTTTGTTTCCCGCACAAATTAAGGAGGGATCATAGGGCCGCACAATCAATGATGCGGCCGCAAAATAAGGACGCATGTATAAATACGTCACGAAAACACATTCAAATTCTGGTGTATTTCTTGTTTGGACCTCAGACATGGCGACAGACCAGGGAAAAAATGCCCAAGAGTCAGGCGGTAAGTCTTTCATGCATTTTGTATCAATGATTAATTTGAAACATAAGATTAGGCAAGTTGTGATTTTGTGAATTCTGTAAATTTACACAAATAGGTGAGGAGGATGACATGGAAGAGGCTGCTGGGCCCAGTATTCCGGCCAAAGCGGCCCCAAAAAAAAGGCAGCCACATTTCACAAGAAAGGAGATGGATGTTTTGATCCAGAAGTGTGTGGACATCCTGCCACATGCAGACAGGAATATGAGTCTAAGCCAGAAGTGGAGAATGTGGGAAGAGGTAGCCGTTGCTGTCAATAGGGTGGGTGATTATGTCCGTCTAGCCCGGGATGTCAAACGGCGGTAAGTAAACCCTTGCCCCCCCTAAAAACAAACCCCATTTTAAACCAAAGGATAATGGCTTCCATTTTTCCCCACAGATGGGGCGACTTCAAATATCGCCTAAAGCAAAAACTCGCGGACAGGGCTAGGCATGCAAGGGGGACAGGTGGGGGTCCCACCCCTGTGTCATTGGAGTTGACGGATTTAGAAGAGCTGGCACAGGGGTGTGTGCAGCCTGTGGAGGTGTTTGGCATGTCCAACATGGATACGGACATGCCAGACTTTGCGGCTCCTCATGTTGTCCCAGGTAAATCTTTGGATGTCATCAACTCTGAAATGTTATTGTGCCAATATGTAGATTGTAATGTGAGGCTTTTCTCTTTTTTCCTAACAGAGACACAGGCGGATGAGTCTGCTCCAGAGGGGAGCCTTGGCCGCCGAATTTCTGCTGGCTCGGCAGGGGAGGAACCAGTACATCCGGCTGAGGACCCTGCAGAAGCCAGTCCAGGGCAATCTCCCTCGCAGGCAGTGGCCCTCCTCACAGAACTCAATTTCAAATCGGATTCCCATACGGAGATTCTGCAGAGGATGGACGCCAGTCTGCTACGGGTGGCTGAGGCCCTGGAGCAAAATGCTGCGGCCAACGTGACCATTGGTCAGGCCCTGGCGGAAAATACCAGGGCCAACATCCGCATCGCCAATGCCCTGGAGCAGCTCGTTCGCCAGCACATGGTGGAGTCGACCTCCCTTCCTGCCGGAACATCAGGATCCTCCACCTCTGGCACAACATCAGCCAATCCTCCAAATGTGCCTAGCCCTGTGCCTAGTCCAGAGGCCACAACATCTGCCTCTGGACAGGCCAGCCCGATGACATCCCGGACCCGGTCTGGCGCCCTCCCTCCTCCATCCAAACGGGTGAAAAAACGGTGACAGCAATGGTGACTTTTCCCACAATCATTCTGTGCTTGGCTCATATTCCTTTCTGGTCAAAACTTCCCTCTCCTTTCTTGTGAAATGTTTTTATTTTTTTGTTGTATGTTTATGTCAACAGTTATGTTGGGCCAATTTGTTTGATTTTGGAACATATCTTTGGGCAAAAAAGATGTCCCCAAAATTTTAAAAATAAGTTTTTTTGTTTGAGCAATAAATTGGAAATTAAACAATGACATTGGATTGTGAAATTATTGTACAAATGGGTTACATTTAATCCTGGGCCAAAAGGCAAAAACTCGGCCAAAACAAAAAAAAAAAAAAAGGGCTCTTTAAGGAACGTTTAAAAATTCATATAATTAGGCAAATTCAAGAGGCACAAATAAAATGGTGCGAAACTGAAAACATGATGATATTATTGTTACAATAGGCCCTAACCACCAAATTGCTGCCCAAATAAACCCCCACAAATGTACGCAAATTGATTGTGTCATCCTGACATTAGCAGCTCTGAGTTCCACCTGCGTACGGTTTTGTGCTATCCCAAAAAACTGATTTCAAAACACATACCAAGCCGGTTCTCAATCCAACACTAATTTGCTTTTCTGCCCTCCCGCGATTAATCGCAACAACATCGTGGAGTCCCGGGACGGAGGAGAAGGCCATCGCCAATGTGGTCGAGTAATCCAGACCCTAAGCTGTGCGAGCATTTGGAAGGGAAAGAGGATCATCCAGTGACGTAGGAGTCGGTCTGTACACATTTTACGCTCGCATCTGCTAATGTATGTACGCCCCAAAAACGCCTCGCCACGCCTGCGTTTTTCCATCTCCACCCTCGTCAACACCCTAAAACGCCCTGTTCTGTCAATCACATTTGACATGTCACTTCCTGTACGCTATTTTAGGAACGAGTCCAAAAAAACTCGCAATCTGCAGTATGCACATGCGCAGTGTTACACCGACGCATGCGCGGTTATTCAACATCGGAACGCAACGAGCGTACTGCTGTTAACGAGCGGCTCTGAATGAGGGCCTTAATTCATTACCAATCGCTAATGTTATTACGCATGCAATCAGCCGATTGTTGCGTTCTGCGAATGCTCATGTATTGCAGTGCGCATATGTGAACTGGCCACTGCGATCACAGTGACTATGCAGACCCATCGCAGAGTGATTCACAGGAAGTGCCATTTGTGGATGGTGACGGGGTGGTTGTCAGAGAAACGCATTCATTGCAGTGCATTTGAACGCTGTTGCATGGGTGTGCATAAATTATCCACTGCGATGCCGTATGCAGCCTGAGCATTCATAGCATGCAATGAAGTTAGAAATTCCTGAGTAAGGTCAGAGCTTGTGCAACTGTGCGTGAGGCTGCGATGGTGCTCAATAGTACTGATGGTTTCATGCCATACAGTGTCCCCACTGTTTACATTATACCACACAGTGCCCCTAGTTTGCCACACAGTGCCTCCATTACTACTATAATCAGGGTTTAAAGTCAGTTACACACCTTATCTGGCCACAGCACTCGGAGACTGCTTTAGTGATGCAGGCCATGGCTGCCTGAATGTGAAGGAAACGGAGAGAACTCTGCTGCACTGCCCACCGTCACACCGCCAATATTAATAGATGCAGCGGGTAGGTGGCGATACAAAGAGTCACTCGGCCAGGCAGAAACGAGATGACACAGGGATGTCTTTGGGGCATCTGTTACTCCTGTTGCCCTGAGGACCCACGCCATGCGGATGCCGATCACTGTGTAATGCTTTTAGAAGGTAGAAGATGAGCTGCTGCTGCAAGAAGGACAGGAGGGGGAAAAAAGCTGCTGGTGGGAGTGGAGACATGGGCAGAGAGTTGCTGGTGGGGGACACAGGGGCAGTAAGCTGCTGGTGGGGGACACAGGGGCAGTGAGCTGCTGGCGGGGGACACAGGGGCAGTGAGCTATTATTTATCTGGATGGACCTCTTGTGTGAAGATGAAATATTATTCCTACCCAAACAGGTGACTACAGTACCACATGATCTCCTATATGCATACTGAACACTGGCTCAAGACACTGTCTGTCTAAGGAGGCTCAATTTTTTCAGAGGTCCTTCATTGCAGAGAAACCAGCATATAGGTAAGAAAAGACTCATGCGCTGGTGACACATAAGGGTTGCAAAAAAACATGGGGCACCCAAGTGACAAAGACTTCTTTGTGTGGACCCCATAAAAAAAACTCAGAGGCATGATAGAAAAATAATTAAGAGTTACTTTGATGATATAGAACATTCACTTTAAAGTTTCCTATACACAACAGAGTGTGTGTGTGTGTAAGTGTAAAGAACAGTTATCACAGTAGTTCTGGCCTCTCATAGTAGCTCCACCTAGTGTGGGAGATGGGGGGGGGAGTAGGTAGCAGGGGAGATGAGTTCCACCACCTCTCCAGGACTACTTAAAGCCCTGACTATAATAAACCTGGCCTTGTGTGGTGGGCTCCTGATGATTTTGCCACCACTGGACAAGACTGCAGCTGATTCTGAGTGCATGCAGAACAGCTCAACTCCCTTAAGCATTGTGCATGTGTTGTAATGCTTAAGGGAGAAGGAAACCACTCTGTATGTATTCAGAAGCAGCAGTAGCCCTGTCTAGGAAGTAGGAACAGGTGCAACTGGAGACCTGTTCTCAGGAATTAATGGGCAAATATGGCCTTGTGGCCACCAAAAATGGCCTCTGAGTCCACAACTGACTGCACAGCCCTGTCTGCAATACTGTATATATAATAGGGATAGGGTAAGTGGAAATGGATTAATTGCACAGGGAGGTATAGGGACAGTGAGATAATTATAACACAGAAAGTAATTGAAGGAGAAGGTGCACCCTCGGAGTAATTGATATATGTAACACAAAAGAAGAAAAAGGAAAGTAACTCCAAAATTTGGGGCACACTTCTGCATATGAAAATAGATATTACAATTTAAAATTTTATTAATATTCATTAAAATATGGCATAGTACACACCTATCAGTTTAGTACTGAAAATCTATAAGATAAAATGTAAGTAACCACACTCCGTAAATAGGGATCCTCCGTATATTCGAATTTATAACACCTATAAATCTGTGATACCATATTTATTTAAAGAGATATAATGCAGCCTATAGTATGACATCTGACATAATACTGCATAAATTGTCAATATGAACCGCAGTGGTTGTACTCAAGCACTGCGTTGTACTCAGTTGGCAGAAGATCTACAATATTGCTACCATGACTAAGATACTGCAAAAAACAGATGGAATAATATAATAGATATTGGTATATATCAATTATAATCCTTTATATATGTATATTGACCAGTTCATAAATGAAGCAACTCGGCGTATCAAAACTTGGAGAATGGTAACTCACAAACAAATAGCATATACGTGCTGTGAAAATACTGTAAATAACAAAAAAAGTGGCAAAATAAACAAGTGAATAAATACAATTATAAAGTGAAAAGACACATATAATTAAATAAAATGCTTTTCACCACGGATATCACCACACGATATATGCAATGTTTTAGTAATAGAGGCGTCCCTCAATTTCACAAAGGAGACTGTAGGTATCAGAAATTGGTCTATATAGATGCAGATAATAAGAGCTGTGTGCTTATACACCTGAGATCTGCTGTTTCCCATCTTATAAAATAGAGGCCGGGAAATGAAATTCCCCGGTGCTGGCACAGTGAAAATAGTAAATAGAAAATAGTAAAGTTGCTTCTGCTTTTAGTGCTATTGCATGCTAGTTACCCCCTGTTGCTCTGGGCAGTGCAGGGAGTACCTGCGGTCGGCACTAATGAGAAAGCATGAAATTTGAAGGAAGTACCTGTCAATCAGTCTCCGGGGTGTCCGTGATGCGGGGGTCCAGAGTGCGCAATGTGGACCCCTCAGCAGGCTGACCGATGCGCATTTCGTCAGGGCTTTGTCAAGGAAGCTTAAAGCTGTCTGCATGTGCCGGAATTAAATAGCACCGGCTGCCTACTGATAGGTTGTACTAGTGTGATCAGCAGTAGTGTCCACCAATCCAAGTGCAAATGGAGCAGCAGTGGAAAATCAGCTGGTGACGTCATAGTCACCTGATCTGCAGAGTAATTGTACGCCAGCTGTAAAGACTGAATTGGAAAAATGTAACTCATACTCCATACTGACAGTTGCTCATTCCAATAATAATGCAAAAGAGACTAAAGGTGCATACACACACAACGATTTAGTAAATGAACAATTTTAGTAAACGATTTTCGTTCATTTTTTCAAGGGAAAAATGAACGAAAATCGTTTACTAACATCGTTCATTTACCAAATGTAATTAACAATTTTTACAAACAAATTTAGATACTTTAATGAAAATCAATCAGTTGGACAGTCAGAATGGACGAACTACAAACGTGAACGCGCATGAACGATTATTGTTCACCGTTGTACATCTGAAACTGAACAATTTTTTTAAACGATTCAACGATAATGATTAAATTATAGTTAAATCGTTGAAAAAATCGTTGTGTGTGTACGCACCTTTACACATTATCTGAGCTCTGGATATAAGAGACATGGTATAGTTGTACTGAAATGAAATAGGGGGAGATTTATCATCGTCGACATCGCCGATGCGGTACATCCCCCCCGACTTCGCGTACATACCGTGGTTAATTACTGTGGTATGTACCAAGAATATCGCAAAGAACAGCTCTCTTGATGAGAGCTGTCCTTTGCGATGCTGCCGGGCAGAGGGAATTCCGGGTTTAACACCCAGAAGTCCTTCTGCGCATGCGCAGAAGGACGCGGGCCGCAGGGGCTCATGGATCCTTCCCAGCCCCGAGCGTCACGCTAAGAAGCCCATAGGCTTCTATTGGGTAACGCCACCTTGTAATATATACGGGGAATGCGGTAAAACCACCGAAAACTGCATTTTCGGGGGTTTTACCGCATTTTCACCGATGATACATCTCCCCCGAAATAGATTCAATATGGGATCATGGTGTTTATAATGTCCACCTTGGTTATTGACAGACTTTTACTACATGAGTATAGTTTGATGGTGATCATATTAGCCCATTAGTCAAAGATAGATTATATCATTCTCATAAGTCAGAGTACATTCTGTTCAGCAAAAACAAAAATGTCATGATTTATATAGTGTAGATATATCAAACACGCTTTCTTCACAAATAAATCGTTATTTAAACCTTATAGACCTATAAGGGGAATTTATCCAGTATAAGTTTATAAATACCATTTATTAAAGTGAGAAGAATTTATATGAGAAATAGGGTAGTTATCTTAAATTAAATAGGATAAATAAAAAGGGAAAATACCAGAATTATTCTTAGAAATAATTGAATGCAAATAACTATAAATCAATTATTTAAAAAAAATAACTCAATTCCATAATAATAGTGTCTCCGTACTCATTTTAAAAACATCTATACAGAAACTTAGAGTGCATAGGACTGCATGATAATTGCTATAATGAAGGGACCTATATGTAGAAAAAAGAGATAGTAGATGAAAATAAATATTGACAGATTACAGATACTGTGTAATGTCCGCAGAAGAAAAAGAGAGAAGATGGAAAGATATGCGTTATTTCAAAAATGAACAAGAATACATAGAGGGGTATTCAATTAGGTGCGAATGACTGTCGAATGTGATTTCGTCTAAATTTTCGCCAGCGAATAACGTTTCGCCAAATTCAATTTAACTTGCAAATGTTGTGAAAATCTTCAGTTCGCCTAAAATACTAATCTATCCACTTTGAATTGTGAAAGTCGAACGTTGCTATTCATTTACAAATATGCGTACAGTATATCATTCGCCAAAATAAAAGCGAATTTTGCCGTGAATTCGCAAAAAACTGTCCGCACCTCTTGGGGGTGAGAGTTTTAATTCAAATGGTTTAAAATTACATATTTTTCAGGTAAAATAAGTGTGTTACAGCAAATATGCTTTCCCAAGCATTATTTGTTTTAAATGGTGTTGAATATATATTTTTTAAATGATCTATTGGCTTGTTACAATAATGGTTCAGTCCATTACAGTTGGTTCATTCCAAAGTTAGAAATAGACCAGGTTGTATTTTTTAATCACTCTTTCCAGCAGCAGCATCAGCAGCAGCAGGTGGAGGAGCAGGAGAGAGAATTTTATTACCTGTCAAGGAACTACGCACCTTAATCTGGAGAAGAAAGAAGAAGACACCTGACACAGATAATAGTATCCTTATAATTTGATTGATTATTATCATATAGAAATTTCCGTTTTTTAAAATTGAGCGCTTTCAGGCTCAAGTGTGGGAATTCATGTTTGCAGCATGTGTTCAAGCGAGTAGGCTGCAGTTTAGGGCGCAGATGAGTATTGCAGCCACTCCTGATGAATCAGCTGTGAATGTGGGTATTTCTGCAGGTGCACCTGAAGTACTCCATCTTCCTCGGGTGTTGCGAGAATCCCAAGGCCACGTCTATATAGACAAAGACGGTTGTTGGATGGGATTCGTGAGGATGAGGTGACAACATGTTATCGCCTCTCCTCTGCTGCCATTTACCAGCTATATGATCTGCTGGAGAAGGATCTTGAACCGCGTGTTCCTACGAACAGAGCATTTCCAGGCTTTGAAAAACTGCTAGCCACACTCCATTTTTTGGCATCGGGAACATTCCAACCGACCCTGGCGATAATTGCTGGCTTTTCACAAGCCACTTTTTCTCGCTGTTTGCCACAGGTCCTTCTGGCAATGCGGAAACATGTTTCTGAGTTTGTACATTTTCCTCAGACAGAACATGAATGGAATGCTGTGAAGGCGGGGTTTTTTGCCGTGGGACAAGTCCCCAATGTTTTGGGTGCAATAGATTGCACCCATATTGCTCTCATGGCCCCCCGCCAAATGGAAGAGATTTTTCGGAAACGAAAATCTTTCCATTCTCTAAATGTACAAATGATTTGTGATTCAAAAATGTGTTTCATGCAAGTGTTTTCTGGCATGCCAGGGGCTTCTCATGATTCCTTTATTTTGCAGCAATCTAGCCTCTTTGAGATGTTTCAACAACAACAGATGCCTCATGGATGGCTGATTGGTAAGTAAATAATTTATTTAACGTTTAATATTTTTTAATGTTCTTTTCAAAGTTTAAAATATATATATTTTTTATTTTAGGCAATCAAGGATATGGAAGTTTTCCCTGGCTGCTAACTCCACTGGCTAATCCTGACACCCCTGCAGAACACAGGTTTCAGGCAGCTCACATTGGGACTAGGGGAGTGATAGAATGCTCCTTTGGTCTGCTTAAAACCCGCTTTCGTTGTCTTGACAGGTCAGGGGGTGTGTTGCTGTATTCGCCAACAAAGGTTTGCAATATAATTATTGCTTGTACAATTTTACATAATATTTGTATTGCAAACCGTTTGGAGGCCGAGATTGATCCATTGATCAGTCTCGATTCTGACCTGTCTCCTGCAGTGGTTGATGATGCTGGCCTTGGGCAAAGCACTCGCCGTAATCTGATAGCATCATTTTTTCAATGTAAGTTTTTAGAACAATTATTAATCGATGTTAAACCCATTTCCCAGATTTGTTTTTGAATCACCAATCATTGAAGTTTTGGCCTCTACTGGAACAGTTTAAGTATTCCTAAAGTTTAAATACCGTTTTAGATAAGTGTTACATGTGTTGCAAGTGTTTTGGTCAAGTTGAATCAGTTTTTCATTGTTATATGTTTGTTTTTTACAGTATTAGTTGTCTAGTTTTTATTTTTCAGTGTAAACATTAGTAATTGTTCCTGCATAATCAAATCCCTTAACCTCCTGGATCTCCAATGGACAGCTGAGCAGTGGGGCGATGTGCTAGCCATCCCCAAAAAACCATGTAAGTATCAACAAACCTCATTGCTGGCGTCAAGTAACCTGTATCTTTCCCTCCCATCCTGATTCTAAACTTTTCCCTGGAGCAGAGCTGACAGCTTGAAAACCTGCACATGCTAATCACCTTTCTTCTTCTCTCCCTCTTAGGGAAGTGGACCGGACCTTTTTTGGACACCCAGGATGCAGATCAGCCCCATCCTCCGGGATCTCCAATGGATAGCTGAGCAGCGGGGCGATGTGCTAGCCATCCCCAAAAAAACATGTAAGTATCAACAAACATCATTGCTGGTGTCATGTAACCTTTGTCTTTCCCTCCCCTCCTGAGTATATTGGAAGTAATCAATTTCGAAATGATTTAAAATAAAACCAATGTAAGAACATTATTTTATTTTTTTTTCTCAACAATCGGTTTTTAACCGAAATCTTTTATACCGGAAATTTTTTTTTTAACAATAATTTCTTGCCCATTTATATAATAATTGTTTTTTTGTTTAAGTTTTTAGTTTTAAACATTTCAAACATTTTACGTTGATTTTTTTTCTTGCATTCCAAAAAACAACTTTACCATCTTCTTTTTAACTGGAACATTTGAAACCTATAAGACAATGGAAAAGTTTTTAAATTTAAAACAAATCATTTTGCCAACCTCATTAACCCTAATTTAACTCCTATTAAGATTATTTCACTGTTAAAGTAGTAAATGATTATAATTAACTTGCATATTAAATGGCTGAATTAGTATCCCTATGTAGTGCCCCCAGGCTGGCCCCTTATGCAGTGCCCCCAGGCTTTAGTAGTGCTCCTTAGACAGTGCCCCCAGCTCAACACTTACCTTTACTTGATCGACACTCGCGCTCCCACTGCCTTGCTCTGACTGGATCTAACTAGGTCCAGCAAGCGTACGGGGGCAGGCTCCTGATGTTACGGGTGACGTTCCCCGGGCAGTGCATCACTGGGAATGCTTGCCTCTCAAATGATCAGAGGCTTCTTTAGCCTCTGGTCACTTCAGAGCCCAAGCTTCTACAGCGGTGGTCGGCTGGGGAAAGTGGCAGGTGGTAGGCTGTTTCTGCCAGGCGAGGCATCCGCAGAAAACAACCCGAGGAGAACACTGCCTTGCCGGGATTAGACGGTTGGGAAGGCGGCGTTTGGGATTCCCTCTGTTGGCTACCTTACTGCATCCCTATATGTTCTATGTCCCATATGTCCAATAATTAAGATAATCTGTTATTTAAATAAATATATATGAAAACAGTAATTTATTTTTTAAACATGGATTTTTAACTGTATAATTAACGCAAATAAACTAATTTTTAAATATATACCTTAAATCCAAATTAGGCAAAAGGCATCGTAGCAGGGATTACTTTGGATTCAACAATCGATTAATTTTCCGGGAGAAGACGTCTCCGTGTTATGGAAGTTGAGTCATCCAGCGCAGGAGTTTTCAACAATGAACCTGTTTGAATTTGATTTGGAAGATTGGTTAGGCTTTGAACTGGGTTTTGAATATTTGGTGGACCAACAACGTGGTCAAATCTGTTGGATGGAAATAATTCAGATTGAGTTTGCGAAAAATAATCTTGCCTCATGACTGGTGTTCTCAATAATGAGCTTGAAAAATCAGGAACATAACTACTTATTGGTGTGTTTCGACGGACAGTCTGCTCCTCCATTAAGAATTTTATTCCAGATGACATAACTAATAAAGCAGAAGACAGAACCTCTTGTTGTTCTGAAATTTTCTCAAAGGTCTTTGACATTTTTGAAAGTTCACTATTCATTGCACTTGCTACTTGGAGGGATTCTCTATGATGCTGATCTATTTGTGTACGTGAAGCATGGATTTCTTCATAATGTACTCGACTAATGCTTTTCAAAGCATCTTTAACTTGGATTAATACTTCAGTTATAACTTGTAAATCACCCTCAACTCGGAGACGATGATCTTCTTGTTGATCATTCATAGACTTGGCAAAATCTGTGATTGCATCAAATGGAGTCTCAACCTGTGTTTTTTCACCCGGTGCTTGTGGTCTATCTGCAGGGGTAGACCTTACCATTAGATTTCTAAAAGCTTTTGCCAGAATTTTAAAAGCAAGAATATATCCTAGAAAAAGTAAACTATATTAAATGAAAACTTCTCAAAATTTTCTACATTTACCTAACATACATAAATAACTAACTACCTGGAGTAACAGAAGCTGGTGAAAAAGTCAAGGATCCCACTTCAATTTCCGAATCCTTATAGAAATATAAATAAAATTTTTTATTGTAAAACGCATTTATTAGCATAGTGCATTTTTCAACATTCAACCTTCACATACCAGGTGAAATATCTCCAACATCAGGAATAACTGGAGTTATAGGTCTTTGTTCATCCCTTTGCATAATCATATTTTTTTAAACTGTTGAAATTAAAAAGTTTTAACATTAACAACATTTAAAGGAAATAAAATTGAAAAAAAAAAAAATTAAATAAACATACTTTCTGGTGCTCTAGGATTGGCCTCCAATATCTCTGAATCAATATTCTCCAAATCTATAATGTTTACATTTTATTATGAAAAATCTTAATAGCAAATATATAAATATATATATATATATATATATATATATATAATGAATACACTTACATGGTGACGATATTGGAAAACGCTCAAACAGATGTTACGGGGAGTCAACTTCAATTTGCAATTCCTGACCTATGAAGATTATTGATTTGGTTCAAAATAAAGTATACCTTACAAAAGCAAACCCATTACAATTTTATAAATACGTTGTATTTTTGAATTATTTGATTCAGTGGAGGAATTTATATTTTCTCCAGATTGTATGACTTCAGACGTTGAAATGGGTAAAGAAGAAATAGCCGTTTGGGGCAAAGATTCATTTGTTAGTGTCACTACAGGATTATCGTTTAAAACACTTTTCAATCCTTTGTCAGATGAAGTTTTTCCAGCTGGAGTTGTTTCTTTTCGGGAGGCTTGAGAATTTGTTTTTTTACCTTTTTACAAATTAAAATAAAAATTAAAATCTTCATGCCAATACACATTTTAATTATACTGTCCAATAAACATACCTGCTATGACTCTTTTAGGACCTCCAGAAACAATCCCTGTAGATGTGTTTGCTCGTTGTGAATCATCTTGCATCTGCATCTGTGTTTTTATTACGCAGTTTTTGGACAACTGCCCCACAAAAAAAAATAAAAGTAGATTTACACACATATCTTCAAAAAATAAACTGATATAAATATATATACACAAGCTTCAATACCTTCCAATGGAATGGATGATTGGTTTGTCGTATCAATACTTCCAAGTACTCCCTCAACCAGGACTGGAGAAAGATGTTTTCTTAATTTCTCTTCCCAAACATTAAAGATTAAATTTAATGGTGGCCCACCACCAGTTCCACGTTGGTGATTTGAAATTTTGGCCATTTTTTTCTTTGCACTACGTTTGCAGTCTTGAAATCGCTTTTTACAATGCTTTATCATGTGTGGTTGCACAGCGAAGGAACTAATTTGGTCTGCTATATTTTGCCATATTGCAGTATTACGTCTTCCTGGGGTACTTTGTGCTCTTTTACCAAAAAGACTGTGGTATGATTCTAGTACCATCGTAACCAGTAAATCACTCTCTTTAAAACTGAACTGGATATTCCTAGGAAGAGACCCATCTTCTCCATCCGAACAATTGCCATCATCATCTTTGTCTTCTTGTATTTTGGTTTTCTTTTGTCTGGAACCTTTTAAAAAAAAAATTAAAAAAAAATTTGAAATGAATACATTTGTATTTATTTAATTAACATATGAATATACATCTATATATATATAAATTTATATCTATTTCGATCTATGTAAGTTTCAGAGTGTTAACCAGATACACTTCCCCATGGAATGAAGTTCTCACGGGGAACTGTATCTGGTTATCACTCTGAAACTTAAGGCTTGACTGCTTGAAAAAAAAGACCCAAACGGCGCCGCCTGTATGTTAGCCTACTGTCTGTCTAATGGAATAAAATAAGCTGCAATTCTACTGGTGAGTGCCATCTTTTCTAAACACGTGTGTGTATATGTATATATATATATATATATATAAAATTTATATTTTCCAAAAAAATAACTGGACAGCACTCACAGAATCTTAGAAAGTGCTATATTCAATTATGCCACAGGGTGACGTTTCCAGGTGTAACCTTCTTTTTCAAGCTTCCAGCATAGCCACAAAGACAGATCTGTCTTTGTGGCAATGCTGTAGGCTTGAAAAAGAGGGTTATATTGTACATAGCACAGTAGCGTGTCTGAATTTAGCTAAAATGACCGATGGGGGAAACTCTCCCAATCATTTGTGGAGACCGAAGCCATCAGCCACCACTGACGGCTCCACCACCAGCCCCTTGGCAGGCCACTTGATGTCACACCAGCCTGGCAGCTGCATATGTATATATATATCCAACATATATTACATATATATAATATATATATTAAGTATAACATACATATATATATATATATATATATATAACATCTATTCCTCAACGCAGCTTCTACTCTGGCTGCTGTATGTGTGTGTCTGTAAACACCAGGAATGAAAATGGTTGCAAGAAAATATTTAATTTTTTTTAGATTAGTCTGACACTACTTAATTTGATAACTCCTCGTTCAATTATATTGATGACAATCATGGGCATATTAATATAGATCCATATAAAAATATATATATATATATATATATATATATTCAAACAAAAAATTTCATATTTTTAATACACATTTTAAAAACACAAAGCAAAAGTATTTTTGTAAATTTCTTTATTAAAAAAATTCCATAGACAAAATCAATCATGTACCTACGGTTTTTGTTAACATACAAGGGGAATAATATATATTTACCCAGCCCCAAAGCCACCTCTACCTCATGCAAAAGTCATTTGAACCGTAAAAAATGCCCACACAAACTTATAAATCATTCTAGATGCTTCAATATTGCGTGAGGAAAATTCCTTTCAAAATCCTTTAGCATTCTTAAAGCTGTGCTGTGTTCCCCCATATGCAGTGCCAACAGTAGGAGTCCCTAGTATGCATTGCCTCCTGTAGTAGTCCCTACAGTAGTGCCCCCATTTAGGTCTGGAGGCACTGCATAAGGCACTGCATAAGGGGCCAGTCTAGGGATACTGCATAATCGGGTGGGTCTGGGGACACTGCATAAGGGGCCAGTCTTGGGACACTGAATAATGGGGCCACTCTGGGGACACTGCATAATAGGGGCCAGTCTGGGGACACTGCATAATGGGGCCACTCTGGGGCCACTGCATAATGGGGCCAGTCTGGGGGGACTGCATAAGGGCAAAACAAAACTACAGGAGGCAATGCAAAAAAGGGAAAACTACTGGGGGCACTGTATAAAGGACAGAAATACAGGGGCCACTGCATATGGGGATAACTACAGGGGACACTGCATAATGGGCACTTCTAAGGTCAGGGATTTAAAACACTTTATTTTTGCGAAGGCCCCACCTGGCTACTTCTTGATACCACACGGCTGGCAAAATTTTCTGGGGAGAACACTGCTAATGAAGCACTAGGATCAACCATCTGACCATATGTGGCGTTTCCCACAAGCCTGTTTCTGCATGCTGCCACGCCCTGCCCTATTTTGAAAGGGCAGAAAGCACATTCCCATCTAGTGTGGCACCCCACTCCTTCATCCACAATGTCATACACACCATACAGCACGAGGATCAGCCATTTGACCTTATAAACAGTGCTACATTAGAATACAATAATAGGAAAAACCATTTCCTGTGCAGCATAATACAGGACTAGGATCAGCCCTATTACATCACTGAATATATCTATCTAGCTGCCACGCCCTGCCCTATTTTGAAAGGGCAGAAAGCACATTCCCATCTAGTGTGGCACCCCACTCCTTCATCCACAATTTCATACACACCATACAGCACGAGGATCAGCCATTTGACCTTATAAACAGTGCTACATTAGAATACAATAATAGGAAAAACCATTTCCTGTGCAGCATAATACAGGACTAGGATCAGCCCTATTACACCACTGAATATATCAATATATCTATCTAGCTAACTAACACACATCACACACGTGGCTCCTAGCAAAACAGACAGACAAGATAACCTAAAACAAAATAAAAATACACTTTTGGATTCCCATTGCAAAAATAAACAAACAAAATAAAGCAAGATGAACACAACCTTAAACATGCTAGACACACAAGTAAATCATATTGCATTACACCAGCAATTAAAATCAGTAACAATCCACTCACCTGTACATAGAAACCACTGTTTCTGCCTCTTCTCTTGGTCAGGAGGAGGAGGATGGTAATCCTCATCTTCATCTGATGCCGGAGAGTTGGATTGCTGCTGAGTTGCCATCTCCTACTGCAGAGACTGACGCACCTCGAATTCGCTTAAATAATGCAGAAGAGAGCACCAAATTCTCCCTGTGGAGAGAAATGATACAATTCCCGCCCTCGCCAAACGTTGTTGATTTCGCATTCGGCATAGGCGAATTTATGGGAAATTGAATTAGGCAAATTAAAAAAATAAAATTCACATTTTTAGGAGGCGAACATGGTGAGTACAATAATTTGTCGAAGCGTACTTGCAATTCGCACCTAATTGAATACCCCTCAAAGTGGCCAATTATTTACCATATTATGATAAAAAAAAATGAAGTAATAGATGTAACCATAAATACATTAAGTCAGTGTTAAAAGTGAGATAAATAATGTATAGGAGAACAAGTGAATATCATAGTGATAGTGTTTGTGTGTGAATTTGTATCTTATTTGAATTTGCAGAGTGTGAAGAAAATTAATAAAATATCAGAAAGATTGTCTATACCCATAGATATTTATTCCCAATTAATGTGAAAATAATAAAGATTGTATAGCTAGAATTAATAGAATAGAAACAATGTGCCCTGAAATATAAAAATTTAGTGAAAAAACAAACAAAAAAATATTTTTTATTCAAAGTGATGTAAAGAAAGAAAAAAGAAAAACATTAGTGTATAATTACTATTGCTTAGGCTTAAGGGATGATATCTAATATATGTACTGAGGGAGGGGTTAATTGTATGTATCAAGGAGCGGACTATAGTTGATTAGTTTGTTCATCCCTTGTGGACTGACGGAACCAATACGAAAGGTCCATTCACATTCCTTCCTCACTAATTCTTTAATAAGGTCCCCTTTCCTGATGTTAACAGGTATCTTTTCAAGGCCAAATGCCTTTAGGTCCTTATAGGATCCTTGATGATACAAGTGGAAGTGTTTGGCAACTGTAGTGATCATTTTTAGTTTCTATATATCAGAGGAGGCATGCTTGATGTTTACGATGTGCTCTAATATTCTTTGTTTCAATGGCCTTGTCATCATTCCGATGTATTTCTTAGCGCAGGTACACTCTAAACAGTATATCACTGCACTGGTATTGCAGTTGATAAACTGATGTATACGATGTTTCTTATCAAACTGATCTAGAACCTCTTTCATTTTGACCATGTTTGGACAGGCCTTACACAGGCCACATGGAAAAATGCCTTGAGTTGTAGGGTTCTTATTCATTTCCGTAGTGTAATGGCTATGAATAAGGATATCCTTTAAGTTCTGCGCCCTATGCCAGCTCATTTGGACCTCAGAATCCAGATGTTCTAGAAGGACAGTATCAATAATCAAGACTTCCCAATGTTTCTGGAGGATGTTTTTAAGGTGTTGCCATTCTTTGCAATAACTTCCTATAAATCTGATCTTGTTTGGTTCATTTTCTTTGTGTCTGTTAGTGGGGAAAATCAAAGAATCCCTTTTTAGTTTGGACACTGAATGACGTGCTTTTTTTATGGATTTTTTGCTATAACCCCGACTTTCCAGTCTCTTAGCCAGGTTTTCGCTCTGGATTTTATATTTATGATCATAAGAGCAATTTCTCCTCAACCTCAAATATTCTCCCTTTGGAATATTTTGGATCGTTGGTGGGAAATGACAGCTCTTTTGATGCAAGATTCTGTTGACGTTGGGTTTCTGTAGAGGTCGGAGATCAGGTTTCCTTGCTCGTCAATTAACAATCTAAGATCCAGATAAGTTATTGTCTCCTGACAAGTAAATTTAAGGTTCAGGCTATTGTTGTTAAGTATGGCCATGAACTCATGAAATTTGTCCTCTGTGCCATTCCAAATCACCAGAATGTCATCAATGTAGTTAATCCATAAAGGTATATTGGTGGTGAATTCTTCATGTTTCTCACTGAAAACATGCACAAGCTCCCACCATCCCAAAAATAGGTTGGCATAAGTGGGAGCACATGCTGCTCCCATGGCCATCCCCCTTACTTGGAGGAAGAACTTGCTATTGAAGACAAAATAGTTCTTATACAATACAAATTGTAGGAGCTCCACAAGTAGATCATGAAATTCTGTGAGGCCTTCCATTGCAAGATATAATTTGATAGCTTCAATACTTTGATGATGATGCATACTGATATATAAGGATTCCACGTCTATGCTGGCTATCATCTGTCCTATCTCCAATTTGATGTCATTGATTTTTCTAAAGACATCTGATGTGTCTTTTGCATAGGAGAGTAGCAAGGTCACATGATGTCTTAAGTGTGTATCAACAAATATACTCACTTCTTCAGACAACCCTCCTATGCCAGACACAATGGGCCTGCCCGGACGTCCTGACCTGTTCTTATGTACCTTCGGCAGGAGGCAAAATGTTGGTATTTTTGGATGAATTACTCTCATAAATTCATATTCATGTTTTGTGATTGTACCCATGGTTCTGTCTCTTTCAATTATCCTATTATATAAAACAGAAAAGTTGTCAGTCGGTTTGAAGAGCAGTTGTTGGTAATATCCTTTATCTCCTAGCTGTCTATAAACTTCCTTCAAATACAGGTCATTAGGGAAAATCACCACGTTCCCACCTTTGTCAGACGGTTTAATAAGTATGTCAGGCCACGTTTTTTATTTCTCTCAGAGCCTGTAGTTCTTTCTCAAGACCAAGTTTTGGTCATTGTTTCTGGGTCTCTTGTGATTAAGGAGAAAGAAATTATCCATATCCCTTGATACAAGATCCATGAACACCTTGAATTCTGGACAGTTTGTATTTTGAGGATAAAAGGAGGATTTTCTCTTACACATTGGTCTTTCTACTTTAATAGTGGAAGATACATCTTGAAAAAGAACCAAGTCCTGAAACTCTTCCAAGATCATTAGGGCTTCTTCTGCTTTTGGGGTAGTGAGGAGAGATGTTTCAATATTATTTGTTTGTGGGAGTAGTGAACTCTCCATTGTTGATCTCTCTTTAACTCCAGGGATACTTTTGACTGTTGGAGGACTCCCATCACTTCCTGTCCCCGTATGTCCTTCCTTTTTATTGTTGGAACAAAATTTGGTCCAGAGAAGCTTTCTACAAAATAGGTGTAAGTCCTCCCATCTAAATCGGTCAAATGAGCTAGTGGGAGAAAAGGATAAACCTATCTGTAGCACTGAAACATGTTCATCCTTTAAATCTATATTCGATAAATTGATGATTTGTAGATTGTTGATTCCATCTGCTGTGTCCTGTTGATCCTCTGAGATTGCCGGTGAGGCATCGGGGTGTTCCATGTTGTATCTTCTCTTTCTTTTCTTCCCCCTTCTGGTCTGTTTCCTCTTGGTGTTCGAAATTTTGGTTTTGATCCATGGATGTTCTCTAAAAAAGAATATGAAGATGAGATAGAGACTCCTTGATTCAAAGTACTCAGATCTTGAGTTTCTTCTGTGCTGGATAATTCAGCCTCTGAAGAAGTGTAGTATGAATTGTATGGCCATCTGTATTCTTTTTTGTTTTTTTGGTTCCACTTGAAAATCATGCCAATGGAAAAATCACGTTTGTCCCTCGCAAATTTATGTTTTTTTTGATCGATGATATTCTGCTCGTATTCCTCAAGGTCCACTTTCATTTTTTCAAAACATTTTTGGAAATGAAGATCCTTTTCCCATATTTCCAATTTTTTACTTAATGATTCTATTTCCTTGTCACATTCTTCAAGGATTAATAGATCGTGTCTAACTAGTATCGTCATCAATTCTTGAGAGCATCTAAGGAGACAAGTTTCCCATTCACTCTGAAGACTAGATGTTGCCAATTCAAAAGCGGGAAAACTTTGGATCTCAAATAACCTCTATTACTAAAACATTGCCTATATCATGTGGTGATATCCATGGTGAAAAGCATTTTATTTCATTATATGTGTCTTTTCACTTTATAATTGTATTTATTCACTTGTTTATTTTGCCACTTTTTTTGTTATTTAAAGTATTTTCACAGCACGTATACTGCTCTTTGTTTGTGAGTTACCATTCTCCAATTTTTGATACACTTAGCTGCTTCATTTATGAACTGGTTAATATACATAGATAAAGGATTATAATTGATCTATACCAATATCTATTATATTATTCCATCTGTTTTTGCAGTAGCTTAGTACATGGTAGCAATATTGTAGATCTTCTGCCAACTGAGTACAACCACTGTGGTTCATGTTGACCATTTATGCAGTATTATGTCAGATGTGATACTATAGGCTGCATTATATCTCTTTGAATAAATATTGTATCACAGATTTATAGGTGTTATAAATTCAAATATACGGAGGATCCCTATTATGGAGTGTGATTGCTTACATTTATCTTATAGATTTTCAGTACTAAACTGATAGATGTGTACTATGCCATATTTTAATGAATATTAATAACATTTAAAATTTTAATATCTATTTTCATATGCAGAAGTGTGACCCAATTTTTGGGATTACTTTCCTTTTTCTTCTTTTCTGTCTGCAATACTGGTTAGAGAACCTCTGTTCCAATCTACTTTTGCAAATAAGTGGTGTGTATCCTCAATATTCTATCCATTTGATAACTTCTGAAAACAAAATTCCTTATCTTACTCAGTAAAGATTGTTACGGTGGAAGGAACTGCTTCAAATATGTCATATTCTTGCCTTCTGGTAGATACGTTATTGGCCTGTTTTCAATCTGCAATATCAAGTATAGACAGTTATTTATGTGTACTGTAGAAAACTCATATCAGTAGGTGCCAGTGCCAACATAACAAACTAAGGGGTAAATTTACTAAGAATTGTGTCTGTCCGAGTTTTAAACATCACTGACATTGTATGGACGTGAGTGAGTTTTTTTTAAATCAAACTAACAAATTTACTAAGAAATGACAATGGCCTTCTTCTTATCATGGGCAAGAATTGTTTCCACTGGTGCCTCACTTACACAAACAACATCCTCATCATCAACATCCAGTCACGTCTGAGGAGTGATATTGGCCGAAACAGGCGTGGAAGGCTGAAGTAGAGGCAGAAAAACTGCTGGAGATGGTTGGCCCAAAGGCAAGAACAAATATGGAACAACATTATTATACTGGAAGTTGAATTAGAACTATAGTTGATGATATTGGAATGGAACCGATGATGCAGAGCTGATGATGTGGAACTGGATTAGAGCTGATGTTGCAGAACTGATGAGGTAGAATCGGATAGGAGATGATATTTGTATATTCAGCTTGGGGCCGATATTTGGAGGTATCGGGTTGGGACTGATGTTTGAAGGCATCAGATTGGGACTGATATTTAGAAGTATCAGATTGGGACCAATGTTTGCAGGTATTGGATTGGGATCGATGTAACAGGAATCGGCTTGGAACGATGGCAACAGGTATCGTCTGGAACAGATCATAACAGGTATCAACTGGAACCAATTGTAACAGGTATTGGCTGGAACCGATGGTAACAGGTATCGGCTGGAACCGATGGTAACAAGTATCGGCTGGAACCGATGGTAACACTAGAAGCATGTCCTTTAGTTAGACAAGACTGGGAGCCTGATTCAGCAAGGAATGCAGTTGCTTATACCCATGCAATCAGTCAATTGTTGCGTAGTGCGCGAGCATATGCATCACAGTGCGCATGCTCGAACTAGCCATTGTGATCGGGACAGCGATTGAAGAGGATATGCAGACCCATGGCAGAGTGGTTTACAGGAAATGCCGTTTAGGGGTGGGGTGGTCGGGTGAATGCAGACGTGCCAGTGCGTTTCAACGATGTTGCAGGAGCATGCATAAATTAGCCACTGTGATACCAGATGCTACCTGAGGCCTCATAGCATGCACAGAAGTAAGCAATTCCTGAGTAAGGTCTGGGCTTAATTAACTGTCCGATGTTACCAATTGTTTCTCTATGTTGGCCAAGTATAAGGATGTGAGTAAGGGGAAGTGGGCATCCTTATGTCAGACTGCGATCGCAATGTGAATACAAACATTTAAATATCACCACTGATATTAACAACTGTGTTGCGTGCTTATAAGCAGAATAGCGATCAATAGTGAATCAGACAGAGACAGATAGAGACTTGCATTCACCAGACTGGAACTGGATTTGGACGTATTTAAGGCCTGGCTCAGCAAGGATTGCAACTGCTAAGAAGTACGTAATTAGCCGATTGTTGCGTAGTGTGCATGATTATGTATTTCAATGGGCGTGCGCGAACCAGCCACTGTGATAGGTACTGCGATCGCAGTGACTACGCAGACCCATCGCAGAGTGATTGACAGGAAGTACCCTTTGTGGGAGGTGACGGGGGGGTGGTCGGCAAAACGCAGGCGTGCCAGTGCATTTAAACGCTGTTGCAGGGGCAAGCATAAATTATCCACTGTGATGCCATACGCAGCCTGAGGCCTCATAGCGTGCGATATAGTTAGCAATTCCTGAGTAAGGTCAGAGCTTGTGCACATGTGCATGAGGCTGCGATGGTGCTCAATTGTACTGATGGTTTCGCATGTCTTGCTAAACATTACAAATGTGTGTAAGGTAAAGAGGGCGTCCTTATGTTGTGCTGTGACGGCATAACGATCGCAATGGATTAGCATACTATTGCAGGGAGACTGTGTGCATAATCGCTATTGCAATCACAGTTGTGATCCATTCTGAATCAGGTCCTGAGAACATACAGATACAGATTACCTGGGAGCTCAGCACAGAGCTGTAACTTCAGCAGAAGCGACGCTGTACTGGCAATTTGGGCCAGCCAGAAAGTTGAACTTATAGCGCTGAGCATTCAGTGATTGGATGCTGTGATCAGCTGGTCTGGGGCAGCGCTTAGAGTGGTGGAGAGTCAGGTGACTGAGTCCAACATGGCTGCATCCATATTGAGTTTTGAAAGGAACTCTAAAATGCTGTGGAAGTGTAGGGGGAATAGCATCCACAGAGAGTAATTACATTTTCAATCTCTACAGTCAAGACCAGCACTATATTTGGATTGCACACACAGGGCCTGATTCAGACCCACTCACATAGCATAGCGCTCGCAAGCGGGTCGATGATGGGGTACTGCGCACTTGCGGCACGTGCCGCGCGCATGCGCAAGACCCAGAGCGAGACTACAAACGGGGCGGCTGTCGATGTTGATCGACAGCTCGCCCCATTTTGTAGGCAGGGAGGGGGGGTGGCTACACAAATGGAGGCATTCCTGAAGGAACGCCTGTCGTTTGTGGGAGGCACCACTGACACACCAGTGATGTCAGTGGAGAGCTTCCTGCTCTGTTAGAGCAGGAAGCTCTCTGGTGCTTGCGACGGACGAGACCCTACCACAAGGGTCTTGTCACAAGCCCTGATGGTCATGATGGTTGCAACCATCACCTGGCCACTCGCAAAAGCTGTGGGTGGTCACCCACAGCTTAGCGAGCAGCCAGGAGGTTGCAACAAAGAAAAAATGCCCTGATTCAGAGCGAGCGCTCTTCAAGAGCATCTGGCTCTGAATCAGGCCCACTGTTATAATCAGGACTCTGCAGAGTTCACAGACAGAAAGAAACTCAGGTGAATAATCAGCCTGGAAGGAATAGCACAGTCTCATGCTAACACTAAAGGTGTTGCAGCCTGCATGCTGAGCAGATTTCCCAGGCAAATCAGAATATCCTGATCCACAGGACAAGTGGCAAGGTAAGACATAAGACAACTAATAAAAAAATTTGAGAAATAGTCAGGATCATGACACATTCTCATTAACACCGTCAGCCACACAAATATCTCCCCCACCCTGTTGCACTTCCTCAGTTGCATCCTTAATTTATGTGTCAGTATCTTTACTTGTGCACATTTACAGAGGGTGCAGAAATGGTGGAAGGAAGCTTCTTTATGTGTACTCTATCAGAAAGATCAGGCCCACAAATAGCACTCGTGGACACCCTTAGACTCTCCTCAGGGATTTGTGACATTTCTGAACACACAGTTTGTGACTTTTTTGGGTTGATTGTATGTGTGAATGAGGATAAGGGTTTTGTTTTTAAGGGTTCATAGGTGATCTAGGGTTGGTGTTAACAGTTCATAGGTTATATAGGGCTTAGGAGAAGGGAGTAAAGGATTTGGGACATTTTGGTTAAGGGTATAGGATTGGAAATCACTACTGGGGAAGAAGTTCAGGTAAGGGAATTGTAGTTTGGTGGTTTACATATTTGTAAGACTGCATCATACTTAACCATCCATTTACAGTGTGTATTCAATTAATTGTGTGATTATGATTATGGACGTATTATTTTATAGGGAATAAGTAAGTAAATTGACCATTGTTGGTAACATCCTGTCTATTCCAACCCCTTTTCAGGTATGTGTGATGTGTGTTTTTAAGATGTGTTATCTATTGTAACAAAATGTTAATAAAGTAGTAATGTAGAAATTGTTCTAAAAACAGCTTTGAAACATAAATCCGGCTATGCTGAAGTAGTATATACATAGCTATCATAGTTCAAGATGTGTCCCTGGAAAGGTCCCTGTTTTTCAGTATTGACCATTGGCACAGTGCAGTTGGTTATAGTTCCCTTAAACTGTACCACATAAAAGTTGAGCAAAATTTTCAAAACTGCTCAACAAAATAATTTTCTCATTCCCATAGGCGGATAACCAATTAGTCAACCTAAGCTCTCATCTGGGACCCATTGGACACCGAAGGACCCAGATTACAATAACCCATTTTATGCTGTTGTTTTTTGGCAAACGGTAGTGAAGAACAGGGCTGGATGGCAAGGCAGAGGGCTGGGTAATTTCCTGGTCAGCCCCAATACTCTCATGGTAGAGGACGAGGCCCACACTATCTGCAAGCCTGACAATGCTTCAAAACCAGGGCCATAACTAGGGGTGTACGAGTGGTGCCGCCACACAGAGCACAGGGCCCTGTGGTCAGCACTGTCACTGCCGTGGAATGGCACCCTGCAGTCACTAGTGCTACTGTAGAGCCACCCTAAGTGTCCGAAGTACTTTTTTAGTTAGTTTTAATGAATACAGTATAGGGCCTAATTCAGATGGTTTGTACAATTGTACATCTCCAATGGTGGGTTGACTGGGCAAGCAGCTGTGGCTATGGTCATAGTGTCAGAGAAGGCACAGCATGACTGGGGCGGGAATGGGGAGAAGATGGCCTGCATCCCAGAAAATGGTGACATTGTACCCTGTTTTCTGGGCATACCAAGGTCATGGCCTGCGTTTTCCAACACAGATTTCCTGACCAGTCAGAGGAGTTCTCGCAGCCATTCTGAGTAAGCTTAGGCTTACTTAGATGGCCGATGGCTGCCCAATGGTGATCCAATGCTATGATCTCAGACGCCTCAGAAACCAGCAGGAGGCTTCTTTTTACACAAGACGACTCCTGCGGCATTATCATATGTTAGTTTCACTGCTGCATCCAAAGACACAGCAATGATTCAAACAGTGTACAATACTGAATCAGGCCCATAGGCTCATAAACTCTGTGGTCTGATCCCTAAGTTCTACAAAGCTTAGTAAAACACATGCAAGCAGCAAATCAACAGTAATAATAATAATAATAATAAAATAACACATTCAAAATGGAATCAATACTTAAGTGTTCTTTTCAGTAGTTCAATTTACATCATCCTCATAAAGTTAAAAGCTGTATTGGCATGTCTATAAGCATCTTATTTTCAATAATGTCAATCTATGGGGTCTATTTATCAAGCAGTGACAACCCCTTTCTCTAGCTTTTTTGCTTTCCTCCAATAGTTAACTACAGTGTTGGCTATTTGTACATTGTATTGTATCTAAATGAGGGCCAACTGCTGTTATGCTCTATATACACTGTGGGCTGAATACACCTCTTCTCTAATAGTTGGAAGCTGTCTCTTGACAGGGAAATGTGTCAGGCGGTACACCATTGTTGCTATTTTTGGACTATATGCTTCTAACTGCACTTATTGTATATTGGATGCACAATCCTAGGACCTTTGTGAACTGGCTAATACAAGTCCTCTATTAGGCCACCTTTCATCCTTGTGGGATATTTCCTTTCAGCTCAACCTGCACTAAACTGCAGTCAACTACATCAAATCGCTGTGAATCCTTTATCTCTTATTGGATGCTATGGACATCGCTTAATCTGCACTAAGCTGTAGTCAACTACACCAATGCTGAGAAATCTTTATCCCTTATTGGACTTTATGGATGCAGGTAAATATATTTGTAGCCAAATTGTGGCCATTTGGCTATTATACATAGTAAGCAGTAACAAAGGAACAATTATATAAGACCGCAGCAACTATCTGGTGAGAATTACCCACAACAAAAGTGATTGTATTAAACCTATCATTAGTGTATTTTATAATGAATTTTATAAAGTATTTTATTGTGATGTTAACTATTTTAAGACATTGAAGAATAAATAACCAAAAATTATTTTTACTTTGCACGGCTCTATAGTGTGCATGACCATTAGCCATGTCGTAATTCCTACTATAGTATGACATATATGAGTTTTCCTTGTAGTTCATGATGGCAGCTATTGCTGATGGGATGTAGTCAGGATGCCAGCGGTTGAAATGCTGACCGCCAGAATCCCGACACTGAAAGCCCAGCATGGGACTAAAGATAGGCATCTAAATACCGACACCTATCATTAGCCCCACGTCAAAAACCCGGCGCCCGGCATACAGAACGTACAGTAGGTTAGCCGGGCGTCTCAATGTGTTAGCCATGGGGGAGGGAGGTTAGGTTTAGGCACTCCCAGGGGGACTTAGGGTTAGACACCCCCCGGGAGGGTTAGGTTTAGAGGTTTAGGCTAGGGGAAGGAGGGGTTAGGGTTAGGCACAACCAGGGGGAGGTTAGGGTTAAGCACCCCCCCGGGAGGGTTAGGTTTAGGGTGTGGGGAGGGGGGGTTAGGGTTGACACCACAGGGGGGACTTAGGGTTAGGCACCCCCTCCCCTGAGTCTTAGGGTTAGGCACCCCCAAGGGAGGGTTAGGGGGGGAGAGGGGAGGGTTAAACATACATACGAGCGGTATCGGGATTTTGATCTGTCGGGCTTCTCTCCTCAGAATTTGTACCAGCAGCTTGTAAACCATCAGTATTTCATACCCAACCCATTGCTGACATGTGCATTGCTAAATTGGGAAGCTATCCTGTTGCTTGCTACTTAGAAGCTTAATTGGCGAATAAAGAAGCAAAGTGAAGGCACTTTGAAAAAATATAAATATTGCCTTTAGGGTAACAATCTGCCCTTTTAGAAGATGTGCTTATTTTTATTGAAAAGAAAAAACAGGCATACAAAACATTGTATTAGCTAGATTACAAAGGAAATGCAAACATTGCAGCTTATGTGTTACAGTTACCAGATGTCCATAAGCAAAAATTAACAGAACCCAATAAACAAATCTTCATTTCAAACAAAGTTAGTCATCCCCATAAGCCAAAATGCTTCGAAATTCTGGTATCTGAACTGCCAACTCATTCAGGCTGCGAGAGTATAAAAATCAATAATAATCTTAACTGAACTTTTCTAAATGTGTTCAAGGGATTCATTACTGTAGCATTGAAATTAATGGAGTCTGGAATATGAGTCTCTGCTTTAAAGCAGTGTATAATGTCTTTATGCAAACTGCTCTGTCGCTGTGTAACAAGTTCACAGTTGGTTGTTGCTGGAAAGCTTGTTTGATAGTGAAGAGACAGAGGTGCTAGCTGGACTACTGTCAGTCCAGCGCTACTTTCACTATTTACACTATGAACCATGGGAATAATCCACACAAACAAATATTTCAGTATTGACTTCCACTAACTTCAATAGATTCATTTGGAATTTTAATATTGGAACGTGCAGTTTCAGAATTGCACAGTTCTTTTTATTAGAGATGAGCAGGTCCGGTTCTCTGAGAACCGGACCCCCCTGAACATAGGGGAGCTGAAGGGGATCGGAGTCCGGCTCGTGTTTTCCCGCCTGACTTGGATCCCAAAATGAGGCAAAACGCCATCTTCATGTTGTCAGATCTCACGTGATTTGGCTTGCATATAAAACACCCTCCCTGCATTCAGGCACCATTTCATGAGTGAGATCCAACGGAGTAGATAGTTAGATAGCAGCAGCTACTGTAGTGCACAGCCAGTGTCCCTTCAAGTATCTATAGGAAGGGACACCGTCTGTGTGGAGGAGGCAGCATTTCATTGTGTGTGTGTGTGTGTGTGTGTGTGTGTGTGTGTGTGTGTGTGTGTGTGTGTGTGACACTGTGAATACAGCAGTGCAGTCACAGGTCCCTTAGGGCTGTATAGAGCAGGCAGCAGTACTGTGTCTGTGTGGACTGGAGCAAGGGAGCCTGGTGTGTTCGGGGCAGTGGGCACATTGTCTGTTATAAAAAAAAAAGGCTGTGTTTTTGCCTTTGTGGTTGTCAGCATCACTGACACTAGGTAAAAAAATAAACCTTTTTTTTCCAACTTATGTGCGTTCAGTCTACACAGGAAGGCTGTGCTACCTTGTCTAATGGTCAATGGGTCCAGTCAAGGGTCACTGCCATAATATTTGTGCAGTGCAACAGTGTTGTCTGTTGCACCCCCTAAAAGAATACAAATCTTTTTTTATTTTATAAGAAAGTACTGTGTGTGTGTGTGTGTGTGTGTGTGTGTGTGTGTGTGTGTGTGTGTGTGTGTGTGTGCGTGCGTTAAGCCAAAACAGGAAGGCTGTACTACCTTGTCTAATGGTCAGCGGGTTAAATACTAGCTGCAGCTGCTACCACCAGTCATGACAATACTAGTCCTTCAACGTCATCTAGTAAAGCTGATGTCCAAGGGCATATAAGGTTTAAGTCAGGGCAAAGTCAAAGAACCAATATTTTAAAGCAGTAAAACAAACACCTCTAATAAAGGGAAAGATTACTGTAGAAAAACATAAAATTGCCAACATGCCAATCACCACATGAAGTGGCTAAGAAAGGCTAAGGCCTTGACCTTTATTTATGAGTGGTGGTTCTGCAACTGTCAGTGAAGCATCTTCTTCTGCCTCTCATGACGATGTGCACCCTTCTCACTCAGAGTCTAGAAGAGGTGTGAAAAAAATAAAAAACCATAAGGCAGAGGAAACTTCAGAATTGTCACAAATCCCTGAGGAGAGTGTAAGTGTGTTTGCACGTGCATTGTGTAAGCCTGACCTTTCTAACACTGCACTCAAAGAGGAGCCTCGTTCCACCATTTCTGTACCCTCTGCCAATGTGGAGATGAGCAGCACAAGTCAACATACTGACAAGCCTGACATAGAAATAGAGGATGGTAATGTGAAAGTGCAACAGGATGAGGGAAATTTTTGTGTAGTTGACGACAGCGCTAATGAGTATATTGATGATATGGGTGTTGATGAGGATGTTGTTTGTGTAAGTCAGGCACCAGTGGAAGCAGTTCTTGCCCATGATAAAAAAAGGCCATTTTCATGCCTGGGTACAAGACAAAAAAAATCCACCTTATGTGTGGAATTATTTTTACCCAAATCCTGACATCAATTGTCAAGCCATCTGTAGCATTTGTAAAGCCACAGTAAGTAGAGGTAGAAACCATAACCATCTATGAACCTCCTCCTGTTACGTCATTTGCATCGCATCCATGAAAAGTTTGTAGCAAAAACTGAAACTTATGCTAAAAAGATAGTACCAACAAGCAGATCCGCGTCAGCTAGCTCCCTTCTCTCAGCTAGATCCAAGCACCTGCCATCTCCACCACCACCTTCATCAACAATATCCTCATTAATGATTGAAAGCAGTCCTGCATCCAATTTGATACAGCTAACTGATGCCTACCCTATCCAGGATTCCTCAGAAGAATTCTTGAGCGCTAGGCCTGCTGCTGCTGGATGTTGATCTTTATCCCAGAAAGAGACCAAGAAGAGTACTAGTAGTCTCAAAAAAACAATTAACTGTTATACTTACGTTATCCTGCAAAGGATTGTTTAAGAGCTGTCACCCAGTTGCACAGCAGATCACTGACGCCATGACAGCTATGCCTGTATTAGATCTGCATCCAATATCTGCCATTAATGCAGTGGGTTTTAGACAATTATTTGAGGACATCTGTCTCCGCTACCAAATCCCATCTAAATTCCATTTTACTAGAAAATCAATTCCCTCCCTGTACATGGCCATTAAAAAACCTTCATTATTGGCCTCCAAAATGCCACTCTCCACTTAACTACAGATATATAGACAAGCTGAACTGGACAAACTAAAGATTACATGACTGTGACCGACCACGGGGTGGTTGAATTGCCTTCAGCAGCAGGAATAGCAGCAGCATATAACAAACACCAGCTTATTCAGAGGCAGGCTACTCCGTATCACCGGCTTGACAACCTCTTACAAAAACTCAGAGATGTCATTGCAACATGGCTTATCTGATTTCTTATAATGCTACAAATATTGTGAGGGCATTACAGCTGGGGGAATTCCAACACTTCCCTTGCTTTGCTCACACAATCAATTTGGGTGCAGAATTTTTTAAGAAATGATAGGTGTGTGCAGCAGATGCTGTCTGTAGCCTGAAAAATTTCAGGACATTTTTGGCATTCTGCTTGTAGAAGACTGTAGCATCTGCAAGAAAAGTTTAATTTGCCCTGCCACCAGCTGAAGCAAGAGGTAGTAACAAGGTGAAATTCCACCCTTTATATGCTTCAGTGGATGGAGGAACAGCAAATATCCATCCAAAGTTACACAATGAGCCATGACATAGGGAGAATGTACCTTACTCCAGCGCAGTGGAGAATACTTTCTGTGTTTTGCAAGGTGCTAAAACCCTTTGAAGTTGTCATCTGCGAAGTGAGTTCAGACACTGCCAGCTTGAGTCAGGTCATTCCCCTAATAAGACTTTGGAAAAGCAGCTCGAGAAACTGAAGGAGGAGTTGAAACAAAGTGATTCCACTAAGCATGTAGATCAAGTCTTTAATTCACTTTGCCAGGATCCAAGGATTGTCAGCATCTTAAGATTGGATCAATACATTTTGGCGACCATGCTTGATACTAGGTTTAAGTCGAATGTCGTGTCCTTCTTTCCAGTGGACACAGATCTGAAGATCTCTCCTCCTTCAGTTTCTCCTTCAACTGTGGCTGCCAGGAAAAAACTCAGATGAGTCAACACAACATTTTGACATCTGGTCGGGTCTAAAAGAATTACCAAAAATTTGTGACACCTCTACCGCAACTCCATCTAATATGGTCACCATTCAAAGAATGGTTGAGGATTATTTTAATGATAGTGTCCAAATAGGCATGTCAGTTTGTTTGACTACTGCTAGGAAAAAAAGGAAATTTGTACACCCTTGCACAAACTGGCTCTGCTTTACTTAAGCTGCCTACCCTTGAGCACAGCGGGGAACCTTGTCAGCAATCGGCATAAGAGGTTACTTCCTCAAAATGTGGAAAAGATGATGTTCATTAAATGAACTACAAATTCCATAAGGAAGACCTTTACCGGCAATTAGATCAAAGTCCAGATGCACCTGTAATGGTGGATTCCAGCAGGGACAAATTAATATTGTGTGATGAGGGTGAGGATGATAATGGAGATGACATCTTGCCTCTGTGGAGTTAGTTTGTACATGGAGATCATTGCCAGCATTGTCAGCTGCCTATTGGTTGCTTGTTTTGTTCAGTCACAAGTAGCAGTCCCTGAAGTGATTGGTTTATTAAACTGTACATATTCTGGTTAATATACTGTATACAACAAAATGGTGGGTGGGGCAGCCCAAGGACAATTCCATCTTGCAATTTTTTTCTTTGCATTATGTGCTGTTTGGGGCATTGCTAACTGTCGTTTTGCTGCCATCCTGTCTGCCACTGCATTGCCACTCTGTTTCCTAGATGTGCCATGTAAATGAAATTGAACTCCCACATGTTTGTGCCACCCACTGTCGTCGATTAGTTAAGTCAGCCAGCTAGCTTGGTGCAACTTTTTGGCCTAAACTGGATGAAAAAATATTATGAGCTGTGAGGTGGTAAAAATTGACTGAAAATGACTGGAAATTAATGTTATTGAGGTTAATAATACTGTAGGAACAAAAATCGGCCCAACTTATGTGATTTTAGCTGTTTTTTTTCAAAATCAAAACATGCGAGGGCTGTTTTTGCAAAACTAAAACCAAAACAAGAAGTTGTCCCCGGTGGAACGGAATAAGGTTCTTGGATATAGAAGGTTAATTAAGCCACGCAAACCAGTATCTTGAAAAAAGATATAATTTATTACAACAAAATGACAAGATATAAAAGAATAATAGTTACTTAGCTTCGGAATATAAATGGTTACACGATCCAGGAGCCTCGTCTCTCAGAATGGAGAGCTGGAACGAACAATTTCCTGGCCACTAACTGCAGTCTAGTCCAGGCATAGCGCAGGCCACTGGAATCTCCTTTGTTCTTCGTTTATATAGTATCCTATTTGTCATACCCATCTAACTCTTACTAATATGGGCATAAACCTACTTCAAACTACTCTATTGGTTAACTACTGATAAGAACTTTCTAAAACTTAATGCAAGCATACATCGCAATAGACAATGCCTTGTGGATTTATGGCCTGTCTGCTTTCCACATTCCTGTACCAATTCATGCCTGATACTCCACCTCATGTCTGATACACACATAAGAATAGAAATGGCTGTCAGTAGCCATTTTGCTATGCCAATACAATCCACCCTTGGGCTTATGGTGTGGAAGACATGTATGCATGTTAAACTCATGCAGCAAACATCCCCACATTCTAGCTTTCAGTTGTCTCTATATGTAACAATTGGCATGGCACTGAAGTGGAGTGCCTAGTTCTGAACCACAACGATATTCCATACTCTGAACCAGGGGTGCAGAGGCACCATAATTGTGTTCGGTGAGGTTTTATGAATGCGCTGAGCCATAAAATAAGGTGTAAAGCAGGGTACACTCCTATACAATCATCCAGCCGTTCTTTTGATTACGAAAGAGTGTGTACGCATCTTCGATTTGGCCGGTTTTCATCCAACAAAACATGATCGAAAGATCGCATCTTATTTGCAGTTTGATATTCATCCAATTAGACCAGGGCAGATCGAAGCAAAAGTGCAGTGTGTACATACCTTCGACCGTTCTTGCGATTCTACACCAGCAGCAGCACCGCCCCTGTGGATGCTACAATCATCTTCTTTAGATAGTTTGGCAGTCAAGGTTAGACGGTTGGCAGTATGATTATTTAGGTGTGTACACATGTATCAGCACTGTAGTAGGGACTTCCGATCAGGAGTGAAGTTGATCGAAACATTGCATCGAAACTTCAAAAGACTTATCGCAAAGGTGTGTACCCATCTTAACAGGTACAATTTTGCATATATATGCACTGAGTTGTGTAAGACTGTAACATTATATATAATTCAATGTATTAATGACCCTATACATTTTCTAAAATGTCCCCAAACAAATATTATAATGTTTAGACATGTCATTATTTTCCCTTGGGAGTCTGTTACATCTTAATTGCTGTTTTCTTTACTGGGATGAAACCTTCATACTTTTATTTTTGATCAGTTCTATGTTATGTGCTCACTATGGCTTCACTCTCTTATTGGTTTGTTTCCTTTTGGTTATTTTATGACAGGCGATATGTTTGCATTGTAGTAGCATCGTTAGGGTGAAGACAATACTTTTAAGGTATGATAGAAATCTGACAGCTGGTATAAACCAATTAACAGCACCAGTCTGTTATTCTGCCAACTCATTTATAACTTCAGCTTCTATTTGAAGTTAGACTCATGGTGGTTTGCTTTGATTTTTTATCTCATTTATGTTTATGTTTTGTAGGATAAAGGGGCAGTCATTTGGTGATAAAATAATGAATGTATGCATTATTATTTGTTGAACCTGTAATTTTGTCAAATGTTAACCTGCTTAGATACAAATTATATTTACACATTATTTTCCTATTTAATCAGTTCTGATGAACCTGGGCCTGGAAATTTCATAGAAGATCAAATGAATGCAGCTATACAACACTCCAGTAAAATGTCACGGCCTCATGGCACCCATTATGGATCATAGCAGTTGGATTTGCCACTGAACCTTCAAGGATATAATCTGAAAACAAGAATTTTATTTGAAATGACATACCGCAAATACTTATATCACAGCTATGAACACGGTAAGTGGCATGAAGATGATTATTATTTATATGTTACTCAGCTAAATGACAATCTTATTATTATTAACATGACATATATGGTTGGGGATTGACATTTCCCATTTTTAGATTTCCCAGGAGTGGTGACAGTTAATCCCAATTTGGTAACTACCACTGTATGTCTGATATCAATTTACTTCATGCCACAATCCATCATCATTAGCTTTATAAGTCACTTCAACAGTCAGAAACAAAATTAACCAGTTCTACGCATGGCATTATGCTTGATATCAGATTTTGTTTGTGAGGAATAGTTACAGAGAGAGAACCCCACCACTACACTAAGATTCCCCAGCCGCAAGGAACTATATTCTATTGGCACAGTACTTTCACCCCTCGCCTGATTTGACTGTATGGCCTGCAGTGAATTTATACATTTCTTCTAAATGAATCTAAGAATTGGACCCATTGTGCAGTGAAGGATTTGTCATCCAAGTCTATTTTGGATGCAGTGGTTCCCCTAGTATCCAACAAAACAGATGCCTGTGCCATCAAGGGGCCAAATGATGTAAAATGACAAAATGGCCCATTATGTAACATCTCATAGAGCAGCGACAAGAGATAACACTTTGGACTAATTTATCAATAATGTTATACTGGGACCATGATTCCGAATAAAAGGCTGTGTCAGCAAACCGTCTATAGTAATTTGACTTGTAAGCATATGCATAAAAATAAATGACTTCAATGAAGGTAGGGAGGAGCATGCAGCCTGCCAAGGAGGGATCTAGCTGTGCTTTAACCATAGGCAGGAGCTCCTTACAGATATCTCCCACGTTAGTATTGATAAATAGCAGTGCTAACAAATATTGTTCTAATCCTGTTCTAACCCTGGGAAAATGGTTGTTTTCACAGGATTTAAGGTCTGGCATGCTTTAATAAATAGGCCTCTTTATGTGATATTATGAATCACTGTTTCACAAAAGGTGAGTTATCCAAAGAGGATGTACTCACAATCCCGGAACATGAGATGCCAGCATAGAATACCGGCACTGAAATCCTGACACCTGTCAGAATCCCGGCGCCAGAATCCTGAGTTATTTGCCTCTGATAGTGATACATGAATGTATCTGTCCATGTATGGGTAATATAATGTGAAGACAAAAAAAGTGCTTTGAATTATTATATTTTGTTTTAATGGCTCTCCTTATTTTATATGGAATACCGGATAAATAAACAATCTACCAATTTTAAATTAGTAACAGGGTTATGGTCTATAGACTAGCCTTATAAAAGCTGGACTGGATTGATTGATTACTGGGTATTTGTGACTATATATATATATATATATATATATAAATATCTATATTCCATGGTCAAAAAACCTTACGGTTTCACATGTCCCATTAAGGCTTCTTAGACATAATCTGAATTTCACAAAACCTACTGCCTTTCTGCCACTCAAACTTAAACAAGCAATGAAATTCCGATCATTAAGGCTGACGCCTTAATGGACATGTTCCTTGCGTAATACAGATATGGTATGCCATCATACCCTGTGGTTAACTGCAGATTCAGCACTCTCACAGAGTGAGATTGCTGTCACTCACAAAATGGTGGAGCTGCTAATTCACAGAATTGTGTGCTCATTGGAATACACACATGCAGTCTATGCAACTGAGGTCTGAGCAGAAGATAGAGCTGCGTAGATGGGATAAGAGTGGTGTGGATGGGGGGAGGAGACAGAGTGGAGTAGATGGGGGAGACAGAAAAGCAAGGAGAGGGGGAAGAGTAAGCAGTAGAGATGGGGGGAAACCGAAGTGATGCAGATGGGTGGAAAACAGTGATGCAGATGGAGGAAGACAGCAGTGTGGATGGGGGGAGACAGAGTGGCATGGTTTGGGGGGACAGAGTGACATGTATGAAATAGTACAGAGTGGCATGGGCCCTGGAAGACAAAGCAGCACAGATGGGTAAAGACAGATTGGTGCAAATGAGAGAATACAGACTAGAGCAAATGGGAAGTGCACAACAGTAGGGATTGGGGAAAACAAATTGGTGTTGATGTGGGGGAAGACAGAGTGGTGCGGGTGGGGGGGGACACAGAGTGGCATGTTTGGAGGGGGACAGAGTGGTGCAGAAGGATAAAGAAAGAGTGGCAAAGGTGAGGGGAAGACAGAGCAGTGTGGCTGGGGAAGGCAGTGGTGCAGATGTAAGGAAACAGATTGGCATGAATGCAGGAAGACGTATCAGTGAGATCCATCGATGCATCTATGTTAAAAATTGAATATGTGTAAAATAAAAAAAGGATGTGCCCCCTCACCCAAGCTTTTCATTGCCAGTCCTGGTTGTGAAAACACAGGGGACAAAAAGCGTAGGGGTCCCCCGTATTTAGTACAACCAGCACTGGGCTCTTTCTAGCGGGGTGATAATGCCACAGCCGGGAGAACCCTTTTACCGGGTCTCCCAACTGAAGCATTAACCCTGACTACTAGTCAGCCCAGGCCAGGGATCCCTGGGGAGGTGGGGAACCCCTAGGGCACCCCAGGCCTAGTCTGATAGCCCAGGGCTATCCCCAGCACCCCTGGAGTGGTGGGTGCTGGGTTGACAATGTGTAACGTGAACCCACCCTCCCCCTAAAACACAATCAGCATTGGGCTTTTCACTGCCAGTACTGGTTGTGAAAATACAGCATAGAGATCCCCCAAATTTAACACAACCAGCACTGGGCTTTTTAGAGCCAGTCCTGGTTGAAAACATACAGGGAACAAAAGACATAGGGGTCCCCTGTAATTAGCGCAACCAGCACTGGGCTCTGAGCCAGTCCTGGTTTTGGAAATACAGCGGGGGGCTAATGCCACAGCCAGGGGAGCCCTTTCACCGGGTCCACCAGCCAAAGCAGAATGCCAATAAAGGGGTCCCCCTCTCCAGGGCACCCCAGGCCCAGGCTGATAGCCCAGGGCTATCCCCAGCACCCCTGGGCTGTGGGTGCCAGGTTTATTGTGTAAGTGTGGTGTTATATATTTTCTTTGCAGCTGAACCACAGGTCCCAGAAAACCTCCCCTGCATAGTGGTACTTGGAAAACCAGAAGTACCAGCATGTATGGCATTAGGGCCCACTGGCACCTGTATACCACCTGTAAAGAAAATATTAAAATAAACACAATACACTTTAATGTAATATTTTATTGTACTTCACCTGGAGGGTGGCTGGCTTTAAGCTCTTTAACATGGCCACCACCACCCCAGGGCTTGCTTAAGAGTTTTCGCTTGGTGGGCGCCAAGCCGCCAGGGCTTTGGTGTCTTCACCTGGAGGATGGAAGCCTTTGAGGCTCTTTTGCATGGCTGCTGCCACTCCAGAGCTTACTAGTCTTGGCTTGGTGGGCACCAACCTGCCAGGGATTCTAGCATCTGTGTCTGGTAGGAGCCAACCCGCCAGGGGTTCTGGTGTCTTCACCTGGAGTGTGGCAGCAAATTAGGTCTTTTGCGCAGCTGCCGCCTCCCCAGGGCTTCTGGGGTCTTCTTCACTTAGTGGACGGCAGCTCTTTTTCATGGCTGCCGCCCACTAAGTCTTCCAGCATCTTCTTTCTTCAGGAGCTCTTTACTGCTTCCTCCTGACCATTGGACTGCCATGCTGCCTCCTCATGCTGGCTTATATAAACCAGCTGAGGGGGTGGGGTGATGACATCATGAGCCATGATTGGCTCACGGCAGCCATCTTTGAAATTCGAAAATGGCTCCGCTGCTGAACTCTGCAGAATGGCTGGCAGGGACTGGATCCTCTCGGATCCAGGCCCGCCACCAATGCCGCACTGCCGCCGGTTCCCCCCACTGCCACTGGGTCAAGCTAAAGCCTGCACCACCACCACCGCTGATGCCCGCACATCACTGCCAGGTCCCCGTCTGGCTAACTCACACACCATTGCTAGGTCCCCGCCACCGCTATCACCTGCTACCATTGCTGGGTCCCGTAGCTGCTAACGCCCACAAAGTTCAGCCATCTTGGTGCATCCAGGTGAAGCCACAGTGAGTACACCCCCCTGCTGAAGGCACCTACTGAGGCTGCACAACAAGTTGAAGCTCCCTATCTCTATAAAGGGGCATTTGTGACGTATTAGTTACCTGAACCCCAAAAGCACCTACCGTGGAACAAAAGCTACTTAATAAAACAAACCCCAAGTCTAAATTCACCCTGTACCCTGACTTATGCCTTCCGAAAAATCACCCATAGAGAACAGCAGAAAAGTGGTCATAATTGAGAGCGTCAGAAAAATGTGAGAGTTTGAATTTTAGATTATTTCCAAATCCGAATTTGGCATGCAGCACCGATCGACAGATCTACCTGCCCATGCTAAATTTCAGCTTGGTACCTCCAATAGCTTTTGAGGTGTAGCCCCTTGATATATATATATATATATATATATATATATATATACATACATATATACAGTCTGGCAATGATGGGCGGAACTCCGGGTCTTGTTAGATGCATATAAGTACAACTGCTACCACTTGCAGTTAGTCCAATGTTTTGGTTTATTACCTTTGTCAAGGACTAATAAATTAAAAATAAGCTTACCTTAAATAGAAGAATGCACCACTAGTGCAGGGAAGGCAAGGCAGTCCACTTCCGGGATCGGCTCCTATCACTGACGTCATGTCATTACATCCGAGTTATGATGCGTCCATCCCAGCTAGTGTTGCCAGAGAAACTGTAAACAGATGTGCAAGTATAGTGAAAAATAACCCAACCAAAATAATAAAAAGGCTGTAGGGCATCTATAAATAAGAACAATTAAAGAAAACAATTAAATTACAGGTTCTCATTGAGTCCCAAGGGCTGCACCATTTTTAAACAATATATCCATTTGGCTTCAAGTTGCGAAAGGGACTTCTCTCTGTCACCTCCTCTAGGGTTAGCCCGGACATGGTCTATCATTTTACATCTGACAGTAGACAGATTGTGGTTGCACGCTTTAAAATTATGGGCGACAGTTTGATCATTTAATTTACCTTCTAAGGTTTGTTGGATGGCTGAGCGGTGCAGAGCCATCCGCTCTTTGATTTGCCGGGTAGTTTTACCTACATAGAGGAGTCCATAGGGGCACCTCAAAATGTAGATGACAAAACGGCAGGTCAGAACATGATGAATTTTAAAAGCCTTTCCCGAATGTGGATGTAAAAAAGTATCTCCCATTTCCAAATAGCCACAGGTGACACATCCGATACATTTGTAATTACCCGGTCTTCAAGTCATAAAATTTCTGGTATCTCCGTTTCCTAGACCTGTGATATCATTATGTATCACACTGTCCTTAATATTTCTGCCAGGTCTGTAGCTAGGGAGAATAGTGCTATTTTTAAGCATCGATAATTCCGGATCATTATGTACCAGTGGCCAATGTTGCTCAGCTGCTTTCATCATGGTGTCACTGGAAGAGGTGTAGGAATTTACCCAAAAAATGTTATTCGTGTGTTGCTGTCACACCTTGGGTTGCAACAGTAGTTCAGATCTTGGAATGGACAAAGCTTTGTCCTTAGCTTTACGTAAAGAGGTTGGATTATAGTCATGGGAAATTAATTTGGAGATCATGTGATCTATTTGCATAATATTGTCACATTCATTGCTGCAGATTATCCAGATTCTGGCAAATTTGGAGAAAGGAAGTCTAGATGCACGCAACAAGGTGTTGTGGTCTGTTGGTTTCTGGTAAAGAGTGGTGAACAATTTACCTTCATTAATACATATCTGGACATCCAAAAAGTTGATTTCCAAATCATTGACCGCATGGGTAAACTTAATATTCAAATCCATCTTATTAATGAAATCCAAAGCTTTTTCCAGAAGATCTCTAGATTCTGACCACACTATAAGAATATCATCTATATGTCTGGTAAAAAGTAAAAGATTGTCTGAAATCCAAGGTTCTGTCAGGAAGAGATCTTTTTCTACATCAAACATAAAAATGTTTGTGTAGGATGGAGCTACACAAGATCCCATGGCACAGCTGCACAATTGTAAGTAAAATGAGCCGTCAAAGAAAAGATAATTTATCTTAAGGGTTAGTTCCAGTAACTGTAAGAAGAACAAAATGTCTGGAACTGCATTCTCCAAGTTGGCACAGATGAATCTTCTGGTGGATTCCAATCCCCAATGATGTGGGATATTAGTGTAGAGGCTAATAACGTCTATAGTAGAAAGAAGACAGGAGGATAAGTCACCTGGCAACGATTGCAATTTGAGAAGAAGATTCTTAGTATCCTGCAAAAAATGTTGTTTGTTTCTGAATTAATGGTTGTAAGTTGAAATCCAAAGACTTGGAGATATTGTAGCAGATGGCACCTCTGGATGAAATTATCGGATGGCCAGCGGGCTGGGTAGGATGTTTGTGTAGTTTGGGGATGGTGTACAGAATGGGAATAGTGGGATGGTTTATTTTTAAAGTATCTGCACATACTGTATCTATGTGATCCAGTTTTCTTCCATAGCATGTGTAAGTAGAGTGTCCAGTTCCTTTTTAAACGTGGATGTCGGGTCACTATCCAACTTTTTATACACTGCTTCATCACCCAGTTGATAGATATCTTGCTTATACATATCCAGATCCATCACCACAACCCCGACGCCTTTATCGTCAGTCCGGATAACGATATAATTGTATTTGCTAAGGTTGTTTAAAGCCAACCATTGGCTCTTGGAAAGTTTACTCACATACAGTGATGTGATTGTCCATAATTCTAGAGAAGCATTTAATGGATGAATTCTGGGACACAGGGTCAAAGTCATACTTTGTTTTAGTCAGTTCAGGGGTGTTAATCTGTTTTTTAATGGCAATATTTTTATCAAAGAGTTGTCTCAGACATAGAGAATGACTGAATTTATAGAGCTCCACTTTATTTTGAAAGGCATCAAAATTTTGGGAGGGTACAAAAGGTAGTCCTAAAGTAAGTACGAAAAGTTAATCTTCAGTCAGGTTCCGAGAAGAGAGATTGAAAACTACTTCTTATTTCTCTGTGGTGCTTTTCGTTGTCCTCTCCCATTGTCTCCCTCTACGGGTCTACTGTTTTTTGCACCATCCTTTCGGGCTCTGGTACTGACCATAAAGGGGGCTTCTGTGTGGAGTTTTTTCTGCTGGTACTTGCACATTCTGAATTGCTCACTGATGTAATCCATGTACTTGAATTATCTGTCTCGCTGCTGGCTGGAGTTATATACCCAACTGTATACTTTATTCTCGGCGTAGTCCTTGTTAACAGTATTTAATATCTCCTTTTTGAATATGAACATTTAGCCAGCCAACCTCCAACCACATCATCTGTTAGGGTCTTTAGATTAGAAGTTTCAAAGTTAGTAATCTTTTCTTTAGTTAAAGCTAGTTCCTCTATGACGAGTAATATGAGATCAAATGATGCCTTATTGAGAATCGCCGCCCATTTGCGGCAAAAATCCAAATTGTAGCGCCCAATAGTGGGGGTATTTCTTATGCAAAAACCATGAGGGATTTCCTTATCTCTATAAAAATCGGAGAGCGTTATTCCGTGGTAGTAGAAATCTATTTCCCGTTATTTCAAATGTAGAAGCTGTGTAAACAGTTGATCACTCGTTTTGTCTCCCCCTGCTGATAGCAGATTGTCTTTAAATAGAATGCCTTCAGCATCAGAAAAACTCAAAATATCCCCTAGGGGTAATTGGATGTTGGCAAATCCCACTGGTTCTGTTGGATCAGGGATACTAGACATCCCGCAGCTAGTAGAATCCACAGGAGTTCCTTGAGGTGTATGGCAACAACAAATAGCTTTGTGCCCTGTTCGCACTGAGATGGAACCGATGGTGCGGTTGAATCAGTGCAATATACAGTCAGGTGCATAAATATTGGGACATTGACAGAATTTTCATATTTTGGCCTCTATTCACCACCACAATGGCTTTGAAATGAAAGAAACAAGATGTGCTTTAACTGCAGACTTTCAGATTTAATTTGAGGGTAATTACATCCAAATCAGGTGAACGGTGTAGGAATTACAACGGTTTCTATGGGCCAAATGTAATAGGTAGTAAGTTTTAGTAACAGTACAAACTCGCACTTTCTCGCACTTTTAAAAACATTGTACATTGTATCATTGATGTAAACCATAAGATTAACATCAATTAATCTTGCGGTTACTATGTAGCGGCTCTCACCATAGACGGGCTATGGGGATTTCTCACCATAGACGTCTAAGGGAGACAGAGGCTGGCCGCATTCAGCTAATCAGGGAGCTGCTCCGATGGAGATGCTCCCTGATTGGCTGGCGGCCCCTGCACTGACGGGGCACACGTGTGCCCCGGTCATTTACGCGGTGCAAAGGTATGTGTACACACATACCTTTGCTCAGTTCGGCATGGATCGGGTTTTTTTTGTTTTTTTATTTTAACCCCTGGATTGCCTACTTGGAGAAGAGGACGTGATCTACGCATAGGAGAGGTGAGTATTGATTTTTTTTTTCAGGTACACCCCTATGGATTACTTTGGATACTAGGTGAGTATGTGTGAGTGTGAGTGTGAGTGTGCATGTATGTTTTATTAAAATTATACTTTCACGGTGTAAGTTTGTTTATTTACATATTTCTTTAGTTGTGGAACTACAACTGCCAGCGGGCCCGTAATGCCCCGCATGCTGGTATTTGTGGTTCTCCAAATACCAGCATGCAGGGGAGGCTAGCTGGTACTTGTGGTTCTACAAATAAAGACAATATGGTAAATTTAATTTTACACTTTCACTTTACACTATCAACCCGGCACCCACCGCCCTAGGGTGCCGGGGATAGCCCCGGGCTATCAGTCTAGGCCTGGGGTGCCCTGGAGAGGGGTACCCCTTTATTGGGGCGGTACCCAAATCCCCAGGGAACCCCGGCCTGGACTGACTAGAGGTCAGGGATAATGCTTTGGCCGGGGAAACCGGTGAAAGGTTTTCCCTGGCTGTGGCATTATCCCCCCGCTAGAAAGAGTTCGGTGCTGGTTCAGGAATTTTCAGGGGACCCCTACTCGTTTTGTCCCCTGATTTTCCAGAACCAGGACCAGCTCAACAAAGCCCTGTGCTGGTTCTTAATATACAGGGGCCCCCTACGCACTTTGGCCCCTGTATTTTTAGAACCAGAACAGGCTTTATAAAGCCCGGGGCTGGTTATGCTTTTGGGGAGGGGGTGCATCTCATTTTTTTTTAAATTTAAACACATTTTACATAAGTACACACAGAAACATGTACATATCTCATGGATATGTGCATGTTTCTGTGTTAATCTGACCTGCTCAGGATGTACTCGCTAGCCTGAAGCAGGTCTATTATTTGGGGACTTTTGGTAATCTTTTTTTTGCGAGTCTGAAACAGACACTCTATTACATTGGGCGAGTTGATTGTTTTCAATGTGAAAACATCTGGATGCGAGTTTGAGAATGGAGAGTTTTAGTAACTCTGAAAAATGCGAGTTTTAGTGAACAGACACCCTATTACATTGGAGAGTTGTGAAAAATTGCGAGTTTAGCACCAAACTCGCAATTTACCAAAACAGACTACCTATTACATTTGGCCCTATATGTGCCTCCCACTTTTTAAGGGGCCAAAAATAATGGGACAAACTAAACAATCCTAAATCTAACTTTCACTTTTTAATACTTTGTTGCAAATCCTTTGCAGGCAATTACAGCCTGAAGTCTGGAACGCATAGACATCACCAGATGCTGGGTTTCATCCCTGGTGATGCTCTGCCAGGCCTCTACTGCAAATGTCTTCAGTTCCTGCTTGTTCTTGGGGCATTTTCCCTTCAGTTTTGTCTTCATCAAGTGAAATGCATGCTCAATTGGATTCAGGTCAGGAGATTGACTTGGCCATTGCATAACATTCCAATTTTTAGCCTTAAAAAACTCTTTGGTTGCTTTTGCAGTATGCTTCGGGTCATTGTTCATCTGCACTGTGAAGCGCCGTCCAATGAGTTCTGAAGCATTTGATTGAATATGAGCATATAATATTGCCCGAAACACTTCAGAATTCAATCTGCTGCTTTTGTCAGCAGTCACATCAATAAATACAAGGGAACCAGTTCCATTGGCAGCCATACATGCCCACGCCATGACACTACCACCACCAAGCTTCACTGATGAGGTGGTATGTTTTGGATCATGAGCAGTTCCTTTCCTTCTCCATACTCTTCTCTTCCCATCACTCTGGTACAAGTTGATCTTTGTCTCATCTGTCCATAGGATGTTGTTCCAGAACTGTAATGGCTTTTTTAGATGTTGTTTGGCAAACTCTAATCTGGTCTTCCTGTTTTTGAGGCTCACCAATGGTTTACATCTTGTGATGAACCCTCTATATTCACTCTTGTGAAGTCTTCTCTTGATTGTTGACTTTGACACATATACACCTACCTCCTGGAGAGTGTTCTTGATTTGGCCAACTGTTTCCCTGGGTTTTTCTTCACCAGGGAAATAATTCTTCTGTCATCCACCACAGTTGTTTTCCAACGTCTTCCGAGTGTTTTGGTGTTGCTGAGCTCTCCGGTGCATTCTTTCTTTTTAAGAATGTTCCAAACAGTTGATTTGGCCACACCTAATGTTTTTGCTATCTCTCTGATGGGTTTGTTTTGATTTTTCAGCCTAATGATGGCTTGCTTCACTGATAGTGACAGCTCTTTGGATCTCATATTGAGAGTCGACAGCAACTGATTCCAAATGTCACATCTAGAATCAACTCCAGACCTTTTACCTGCTTAATTGATAATGAAATAACGAGGGAATAGCCCATAATCTGTCCATGAAATAACTTTTGAGTTGATAGTCCCATTGCTTTTGGCCCCTTAAAAGTGGGAGGCGCATATAGAAACCGTTCTAATTCCTACACCGTTCACCTAATTTGGATGTAATTACCATAAAATTAAATCTGAAAGTCTGCAGTTAAAGCACATCTTGTTTGTTTCATTTCAAAGCCATTGTGGTGGTGAATAGAGGCCAAAATATGAAAATTCTGTGAATGTCCCAATATTTATGCACCTGACTGTACATAATATATTTGGATGAACCGGCACTCCAGTGTAGAAATAATATACGTTGCCTGGGTGCCCTCCACAAAATAATGTAATATAGTCTGGCAATGATGGGTGGCACTCAGGGGTCTTATTAGGTGCAAATAAGTACAATAGCTACTACTGTATCGGATGTGTCACCTGTGGCAAAATGTGGGAAACTTTTTTACATCCACATTCGGGGAAGGCTATTAAAAATGTCCTGACCTGCTCCAGCCGTTTTGTCATCTACATTATGAGGTGCCCCTGTGGACTACTCTATGTAGGTAAAACTACCCGGCAATTCAAAGAGCGGATGGCTCTGCACCGCTCAGCCATCCAACAAGCCTTAGCAGGTTAATTAAACGATCAACCAGTCGCCCATCATTTTAAAGCGTGCAACCACAATCTATCTACTGTCAGATATAAAATGAGAGACCATGTTTGGGTTAATCCTAGAGGAGGTGACAGAGAGAAGTCTCTTTCACAACTTGAACTTTTTTTCATTAATTGTTCTTATTTTATACATGCCCTACAGCCTCTTATGTATTTCTATTGTATTGTGACTAACTGGTGTTTTTTCTGGGCCTATTCTTGTCCTTTTTATTATTTTGGTTGGGTTATTTTTCACTATACTTGCACATCTGTTTACAGTTTCTCTGGCAACACTAGCGCACTGACATGACGTCAGTGATAGGAGCTGATCCCGGAAGTGGACTGCCTTGCCTTCCCTGCACTAGCGGTGTATTCTTCCATTTAAGGTAAGCTTATTTTGCATTTATTAGTCCTTGACAAAGGTAATAAACAAAATGTTGAAATAACTGCGAGTGGTAGCAGTTGTACTTATTTGCACCTAATAAGACCATCATTGCCAGACTGTATTACATTATTTTGGGGAGGGCACCCAGGCAACGTATATTATTTCTACACTGGAGTGCCGGTTCATCCAAATCTGTTATATACTAATTCTAATAATACTAGGGGGGCGCGGGTCGCACCTGGTGACACCATCCAAACTGCTCTGCCAGTAGGAAGGGCCATGGGGCAGTGACAGTGGCACTCCCATGGCACTCCACCCTTCACTATGTACACCAATAGTTATGGCTCTGCTACTGCTACTGTTTGGTAAATAAGTAGAAATGAGATGGTGCTAGTATTGCTTTATTGGGTCCCTGGGATTATTTCTGTGGGTGATTAAATACAAAACAAATATGTAGAATAAAACCCATGTCTTACTGTATGTTCTAACCAAGGCTGATGGTACTTTGGTTCTACCACTAGTTATGGGTTGAATACTGGGCTTGGTAGACTCCAACAGAACCAGTGCTTCACAGAAAACAGTGTTATTTATCTTTATTATTTTCAGTTTAAATGTGTTTGAAAATGATTATAACTTAAAACAAGTGCACTATGAGCAGCCTGTCTAATAAAATGAACCACACCAGTTATTTAAAATGCAAAATATTCATGTCATTGGGAAAGATTGTTAAAGTGCACTAAATTGGTATTTTGTATGACTTGAATTGCCTCTCCATCGCCCATGGAAAAAAGAAAACCAAATGTAGGAATGTATTTTGCACATTAGCAGTACAGCATAGCCACAGCTTGCCAGCAGGGAGCCTGCACTACTTTTGACCTTTTATAGAAACAAATGCAAAATTGTCATCTAAAATGATGGTGACTACTCCACATAATTATATGTTTGTATGATTCGACAGATGGGAAGCTGTTAATAAGGGAAAAACATGATAATAATCATATAAAATATTTCCCAACTCAAACATACAGATATTGATGGGTCTTAAAAAAAAACAATACAACAGCCTAAAAATTTTATTGAGTATTAAATGATAGACTGTGCATCGGAACAGCTCAACCCATAATAAGTCTCAAAAGTGATATTTTTAGCACATATTGAAAAACAACTGCTCCAAGTGCTGTTAAAATTCTTAAGTGCAGTTGATGGCAATGTCTATATCAGCATTCCCTGATAGGGAGAAGAGTTGCTATGGAAACCACTGTAGTAAAATACTTTATCTAAATGTTTGAAAATGTTGTCAGCTTTAAATATTCACTCACTACATAATTAGTCGAATGAGGTGCTAAGGTCATCAGCATGGCAAAGTACTTAGGGCCTGATTCTGAGACGGATGCAAAGCCGATGATTACGCACCTGAGCAATGTTTTATTAATGAGCATGCGCAAAAGTCTAGGAATTCCTTACTTCACACTTGCTAACCGAGGTGTGCAATGGCATTCACAATTACATATGACATCGCTATGATTAGAGGTAGTGTCTATGATCCATGTGCGTTTCAGGGTGGAGACTGGAACACACATGAAACCTAAATTGTTTGCAAAAAAAGATCATCTTAAGGGCATGTTATGGGAGTGTCAAGGACATGTATTCAATCACGCTGTGTTCCCAATCGCAAATCCTCAGCCTCAGCAGTCATGTTTGGAAGTACTTGAGATGAATAGCCTTAGTAACCCCTAGGCTACTGTAAGTGTCGATGCTGCATCTGATGGTTTGCCAATGGTGGAGTGTAGCACAATCCATGGAGCCTGAAAGTGGGCATCGCAGTGCTTGTACTCTCCATCGCATGATGGTGCACAAGGGGAAGGCTGAGATTAGCATTGCATATTCCGGCAACCGCTGATAAGATAGCAGTTGTACTAGCGAATGTATTAGCATCCAAAAATATAAAATATCCTTGACAAAGTGCACATACATGAAACGCGTTGGATTACATCATCACGCTAAACAGGAACTTTGAAGTTCGGGAAGCGCCGACTGAAGAATTTACCAGTGGGCATGGAGGAGACCGGCTGTGAGGGATTAAGTGCTGCAATGCCACATCCAGAGATAGGAGTTTAGGGAGAGTTAGTACAGTGCACCCTGGATGTATGAGAGCTATAAACATCAATGAGTATTATACTCTTTCCTGTTTGTTTAATAATTGTTATTGCACAAAAACATTCATAGCGCTGTGTATTTTAATTTCACTTGCTGAGTTAGCATCCATCTCTGAATAATGTACTTAGTGACAAACCTGTACCTGTATTGTACAGTAATATTCTGTTTTTGCTTTAGTTGTTTTTCCATTTGCACAGGCTGAAATCCCTTTACATAAACTTCAATTGTCTAACAAGCAGGGGCTGGCTGGCAGCTTTCAGCCTGGGGGGCAAACAGAAGCTAGTGGCCCCGGCTTTTCTACCAGCACACTGTGAAGCATTCCGGAACTTGACCCTGATAGGGTAATGCCATCTACAGATGGCATTACCCTATAGTAGACTATGGGGTACTATTCAGCAAATTTTTCCAGAGCAGGGTGCTCCGGATCTGAGAGCCGCGCATGCATAGTGTGCGCCGAGGACCAACACCAGGAAGGAGTGTGATAGTATTACACTATGACACTGCTTCCAGCTCTTTAACAGGACAGGCTTTTGTCAGAGCCCATCTCCTGGCAAGTAGTAAATTTATGTGAAAATATTAATTTACACATTACAAATTTGGCCCCAAAAATATTTAACACTTCCGAATTAAAAATGTGGATTGTGATAAATATGTCCCTTAGGGCTCTATTTATTAACATTATTTTTACTAAAATAAAGTGAAAAAGGGTGTTTTCACACCCTTTTCACATTATTTTAGTATCACCTATAGTTATTACAGGGCAATTGGAGTAGAATTTGTAAAATTCTACTCCAACCCCTAAGTATCACTTATTTTTAGTAAGCAGATCTCATTTCCCATAATTGTAATGGGAAATGTGATCTGACCAAAGTTACTAAAAATAAATTGTAAAAAAATATCGGGGAAAGCCCTGTGATAATAACGCCACCTGGAGGTGGCGTTATCCAGGGTCTCCCCCGGTTACCGGAATCCTGCCCTGCTCTAACGGGGAGAGCAGAGCCGAGAGCCGGTCCCAGTAATCAGCTGTGTTGTCTAAACATACCACAAGCTGATACACTGTAAAAAAAAAAAGAAAAAAAAATTGTCAAAATAATTTTTTACTTACCTGACTCCAGGGACCGGTGATCGGGCCTCCGGTGATGTCTCCCCTCCGGTCAGCTGGTCTTCCATAGTGCACTGCGGCCCGGTCATAAGGTGATCGGGTCCCAGTGCAGTATGGGAGATCACCTGACCGGAGGCATGGAGGACATCACCGGAGGCCCGGATCATGCAGGTAAGTGTAATTAAGGGAGATGGGGGGTTGCAGGGGGTCCGCGATTGCGGGGGTGGGGCTTAGCATTGGGGGCAGAGCTTAGCACCGAGGGGGTAGCAGCGGCTGCTGGTCGGCGCATGCGCAGGCACTTTGTCATGGTATTTTTTGCGACAATACCATGACTAGTGTGCAGAAGGGATTCGCAGGGACTGAGCTTTATCGCAAGCTTCTGTCCCTGCAAGGGATTTGTAGTAAATCCCTGTGACATTGCCTGAATTCGCAATGCGAATTCAGTCGATAATATCACACTACAATCTGCATTCAATATGTGGATTGTAGTAAATAGAGCCCTTAGTAACAGAAAATTGTGCTTACTTACTCTCCTTAGGTTCAGTTTTGTGGCGTTGAACGCGATTGATCCTCCATCCATCCACACTAAGGGCCATAAACAAATAGCAGCGAAAAAGCAAAAACTTAAAGTCGGAGAAGTTTTTGCACAATTTGCGTGTTTTTCGCACTATCCCATTACAAAAGGCATGAAAATGCATCCATAAAATCCATATTCACCAGACCATTGTTGTCTTTCCACATAGCCTGGCCTGTGCTATTGTAGCTCAGTTTTAAAAATATGTTGGCTTCTAGGTAATTAGTAGTAACACAACCTTCTGTATTGTATACTGTACTCTGCAGTCCTATTAATAAGCATTTGTGAATCTCTGAACATACCAATGCTTTCACAGTACCTATAATTAGTTTTGGATATGAAAAAAAAATTCAGGCATGAAGACTATCCTAAACTTCAGATCATATAATGGGGGCTTTTGAAAATGTACCAATCCTAATATGCAATGGCAACAGGGTCCAGATGGCTCGGTACTCCCTCCCTTGCATGCAATACTTCTTTTGCATGACCTTTTACTTTCCTATACTGTGTAGTTAGGGCTCAGAGCTATATATACCATATTGATTTTACTGGTGTTAGATCTAATTTTTTAACATGTAAAATGTCTTTAAAATTGTGTGCGCAGGTCATATTGTATGACTGTTCTCTCTTGTGTAATGTTGGACAGTTCCATTTGGAAAATTGTCTTTCTAAAATCCATACTAATCTGCTATGTGTAGTTACAATAAGGATCTGTTAAATCTGTATAATCCATGTGTTCAGATTTTCAGGGATGGGCGTGCAGCACTTGTTGCGATTTGTCAGGGCCATAAGGAGGGTGATGAGGACAGTGCCATCACACAGGATGAGATGCCTTGGGGGTGGAACTGCCCATGTTCACCTAGTACCACAACTCTGCTCTGTCTCCTGCACTGTGGAGCTCATTCAGTGCCGATGTTGCTGCACTGCGAATGCACCGCATCCGGCGTGCACAAGCCCACTGAGCGACTGAAGTTCAGTCGCTACGGGGCTCGCAAACAAGACGGGGAAGTTGTCGATGGTGAGTGACAGCTCGCCCCGTTTTGTGGGCGGGTAGGGGGGGTTCTGGACAAACGCAGGCGTTCCCTTAGGAACGCCTGGCGTTTGTTGGGAGGCCTTACTGACATCACTGCTGAGGTCAGTAGTGGACTTCCTGCTCTACTAGAGCAGGAAGTCCACTCAGCCTTACGGCAGCTAGACCCTACCCCGGGTAGGTCGCGATTATCGCGATGGTCTACTGGCCACTCACTCAAGCTGTGAGTGGTCACTGGCCATAGCTTTGCGAGCGGCCGGAGAAAAAAAAACCGCCCACAGACCCAGCGAGCGGGTCTGAATCAGGGCCTGTGTGTGGAGAGACGTCGTGATGTTTTCCACAGTGCTGTGGGGTCTTTACTGCCACTCCGTACAGTGTCCTAGTTACCCGGTGATGGCATTCCTGACCTGGGACGTCCTGGCATCCTGTTGCGTGGCTGTTTGTATCGGTGGTTGGGTGCCTGCTCACAAGGGTGGGAGTTTCAAATCTCTTCCTGTATTTTTCTTTAAATTTTGTTTCTTTATATGTTTTGAAGTTTACACCCACAATAATCAATGGTCAATGTATGGTAACAGAAGATTTACCATATAGCACTTTAAAACCTGTAAAGACACACAAATACAAAAGGATAATAAATATAGCAGGCCGGATAAAAGCAGAACCCAGCAAACAGAGTACAAACCAAGCAACTCAGCGATAAACAAAAATTCAAAACAGAGCAGTGTAGAAGAACTTCTAAATATTAAAACCCTAGATGATGTAAGATTAGCGTAGTGGGTACTGTACCTGAATGTGCAAACGAGGCCAACACACCATGAAATCAGGAGAATAGTGGGTAACATTGTGACAGATATAAGAGATGGTCAGGACAATACATCTATACCCCAGCATCTAACATCAAACCAAGCCACTCCTTTGTGAATCTAACCACTGAAAGCCAACGTGTAGTAAGCGAATATCAGATCAATACAGAGTGACTAGCAAAATATACACTAGCCATTATCTCCAAAACATAAATAACAAACATAAATACAACAATCAACAACCACCCATGTCTCTCCACTTTGTATGACCATACCCCAATTTACGGCATACCTAGATCCCAAATCAACCCCACTCCCCAACTACTCTACTGCTCCTAACCTCCCACCTCACAAAACTAAAAAATATGGGGGGAACTATTCCCGTGTACCCTAAGGCCATGATGTAACCATCCCAGGATCAAAGGGACAACCAGGAGACTCCTATAAATAATAAATTAAATAGCCTAACCAAATATTAAACCTAAACAATAAAAAAAGCAGGAAAACAAGAAAAATTAACGTAATGGAATAAACCCTGGAGCTCTATTTACTACAATCCGCATTGGTAATGCAGAGTGTAGTGTGATATTACTGACTGAATTCGCATTGCGAATTCAGGCAATATCACAGGGATTTACTACAAATCCCTTGTAGGGACAGAGCTTGGGAGAAGGCTCTGTCCCTGCGAATCCCCTCCGCACACTAGTCATGGTATTTTCGCAAAAAATACTGTGACAGGTGCCACGCGGATGCGCTGACTATCCGCCGCTGCAACCCCCCGTCGCTAAGCCCCGTCCTGTTGCCAAACTCCGCCCCCCACGATCGCGGACCCCCCACGACCCCCCCTCTCCCTTAATTACACTTGCCTGCATGATCTGGGCTCCGGTGATGTCCTCCATGTCCTCCGGTCAGCTGACATCCCATACTGCACTGGGACTCTGGGTCTGATTCAGAGCCGGACGCTCTGACCAGAGCGCTCGCTCTGAATCAGGGCCCTCCTACCTAAAATTGGAGCGGCCTCCTGGCCGCTCGCATAGCTGTGGGTGACCACTCACAGCTTATGCGAGCGGCCAAAAAGATGGTCGCGATGGTCAAGACCATCGCGACCATCGGGCTTGCGACGAGACCCTGCGGTAGGGTCTCGCTGCCGCAAGCCCAGGAGTGCTTTTGGCTCTATCAGAGCCAAAAGCACTCCCACTGACACTAGTGATGTCAGTGGGGTCAGCCCCAGAAGGTAGGCGTTCCCATGGGAACGCCTCTGTCTGGGCAGCAACGCCCCCGGCACGCCCACCAAAGGGGGCGTGCTGTCACTCACCATCGACAGCACGCCCCCTTTGGTGCGAGACCCGTAGCGATAGCTGTCGCTATGCGGTTCTCGCGCATGCAAATTGTACTCCAATTGCCCTTTAGTAACTATAGGTGATACTAAAATTATGTGAAAAGTATGTGAAAACACCCTTTTTCACTTTATTTTAGTAAAAATAATGTTATTAAATAGAGCCCTAAGTATTGAAAAAACAATACTTAGGATGTGTGAAAACATTCAAACACATTTCAAAGCATAATTGACAGAGCAATGACAAAACTGATACGGCAAGTGCACTTACATCAAAACAAGATACAAAAACATAACTACAACACATAACAGAAATTTAAGGAGGGTTGTCCCAACCCGAGGCCCATAAGCCAATCCATGCCAAAGTCCCCTGAGCATCTGCAGAAAAATCCCAAGAGACCGTCACGCCCTGACCTCCAATCTCCAACAAATTTCCAATCATTTGAAGGCGAAGAACAGTATCAAGATACGCAGAATAGAGCTGTTTTTCAAAAATTTGTCTCGAAGGACCTCCTGACAAAAGTGGGCGCATCCACAGAAAGTGGGCGCAATTCAGCATGCAAATCCACTAGGCAAGCTGCCAACCTCCTTTCTGAACCATTAACGGCTTGAAGGATACTTTCCATAATGTGAGCAGAAAGTCACAGCAAGAGAAAACCACAAAACAGTATTTAAGTATCAGCAACCATATCAAATTCCAGAGGGTAGCACTAAACAGGAGACCAGGACAATAGGGATCCATGTCAACAGCTGAAACTGTATCCTGTGCTGAAGCAAGTCAGCAAAACAACAGCAGGTGAAAGGCGGCAGTAACTTTCCACAGGGTAGCCCTAGACAGGAGAGTAAAGATACTGGAGCAGCAATTGAGCAGAAAGGTAAGGTTATCTTAATCACAGTGAGTTCAGGATGTTGCAGGAAGGCCAGCACCTCAGAAGCAGCCAGGAGAAACAGCAGTCTCAGCTTTAAATGCAGCCAAATGAGCCTGACAGGGATGAACACCAGCTCACAGAACTTAGGAGGCAGGAGATCAGCACCACGGAGCTCAGTGCCAGGGAACAACTTCAGAAGCAGCAGCTAGAATGACTCAGGAACAAACAGGGGGCCTTCAAGATAGCAATGGACCAGAATGTACAGCGGAGGGACAGCTCTGAAGGGCTTGAGTCAGCACCATCCACCAGAAAGCAACAGGAACTGGTGAGCAATCTGGAGCCAATGGCTGCCGGGCACCAAGAATAGCACTTAACAGTCTTCTTACATTTGGAGGCAGTAAGAAAGTTCCCAGCTACTGTATGGTTTTAAACATTAACCTATAAGAAATCAAGTTTTATGTATATTCTGTTCTTACATGTCTTTAACTATGTGTACATATTACATGTCTTTAACTATGTGCACATCTTAGTGATGAATATACAGTATCATAGATCTCTAACACTGTGCATTTTATGTTATTTTTATCCTTATCTCTGCGCTGAATATGCAGACAGCGGTCCTCTGATTGGTTTCCTTGAGAACAGGCTGGTGGTTTCAGGTGATCATAGCGATAGACTGGTATCTGTGAGGCAACTGGGGAGTGGTCATCGTACACAGGTCAGAAACCAAACAGACAATGCAGTACTAGGAAGTTGTTATGTTCTGGGTTGTTTATGGACCCGGGGTGGTAGCAGGAGCGATCACAGAAGCAGATTTGAAAATAAAACTAGGATCTTTAATAAGTGCTTGAGTAGACATATAATGTGGCAGTAAATAAAAGTCCAGGAATATATAAATGTGCACAAGAGTTCTGTGGTGGGAGCAAAAGGGTTAATGTCCAAGTAGAAACAATTAGAGCTGTCCAGGTGTGCAGGTAGTGAAACTGAAAATAATCAAGCCAGGTTTGCAGATAGAGAACTGAAAATAAACAAGCCAGGTTTGCAGGTAGTGAACTGAAGCGCAGGATGTCAGCAGGCTCAGGCACTCAGGTATGGGCAAGGGTGATGGAGGTAGCGGGGTAGTCCAGGGGGAGCTAGGAGCTGACAGGCAGACTGGCAGACAGCGAATTCACAGGAACAGGATAAGCACAGAGCACTCCCTCTCAGCTAGGCTGAGATACACGTTGCACTGGCAAAGAAGGAAGGCACTGACCCTTCCTAAATACCCCATGCCGTGCTGTTACTGGCCGGAGGGAACATGTGACTCACCAGGATTGGCCAGCCGCATCACATGGCCAGAAGGCAAGATGGCGGCGCCCATGCCAAATGGAACGGAGACGCCGCCAGGCCTTACCAGCGCAGAGTGACAACAAGCCCGCACAACAACGCGCGCAGCCAAAGCCCCCCGCCAGACACCAGCTCCACCACCAGACAGCCCGTGCCACAATGACCTCACAGGTAACACTCTCCTAGCGCCATGCTGAAATACCCTGGCCGTGCCAGTACCCCCCCCTTTTGGGGTGGCCTCAGGGCACTCACCAGGCTTCTCCGGATGGGCAGAATGGAATCTCCTGATGAGCGTGGGAGCGTGGACATCACGAGCATCGGTCCAGCAATGTTCCTCTGGACCGTAACCTTTCCAGTCCAGCAAATACTGTAGACGACCTCTGCGTAGACGAGAGTCCAAGATCTGGGCGACCTCAAACTCAACTCCTCTCTCCATCTGGACTCGAGGAGAAGAAGGTAGAGCACTATGGAATTTATTCAGGACCAGGGGTTTCAATAAGGAAATATGGAAGGAATTAGGGATTTTTAGGTATGGGGTAACTGTAGATGATAGGCCACTGGATTAATGACTTCTGTTATGGAGAAGGGACCGATGAAGCGTGGTGCAAATTTCATAGAAGGAACCCTCAGACGAAGATTCCGGGTGGATAACCAGACCTGGCATCCAACTTGCATGCGTGGAACTATTCTACGCTTCTTATCGGCCTGGGTCTTATAGCGAGAGGATGCCTTCAACAAATCAGACCGTACTTGAGTCCAGATGGCAGCAAAATTCCGCACCGTGTCCTCCACGGCCGGAACATCGAAAACAGGCAGGCTTCGAAATTCGGGAACACGAGGATGAAGGCCATATACAACCTGAAATGGCATTTGGTTAGTTGACGAGTGGTAGGAAGCATTATGTGCAAACTCAGCCCATGGCAGCAAGGCAGCCCAATTGTCCTGGGAAGATGACATAAAAATTCTTAAGAAAGTCTCTAGATCTTGATTAACTCTCTCGGTGGAGCCGTTGCTTTGCGGATGGTAGGCCGTGGAAAAGTTTAACTTCACTTGAAGAACAGAACACAAAGCCCTCCAGAATTTTGCAGTAAACTGCACACCACGGTCAGAGACAATTTCAGCAGGAAGGCCATGTAGACGAAATATGTGTTGGACAAACAACTGTGCCAGGTCAGGGGCAGAAGGTAACTTCTTCAACGGTATATAGTGGACCATCTTAGAAAATCGGTCTATTACAACCCAGATAGTGTTGAAACCTTGAGAGACTGGCAGGTCTGTGACGAAATCCATGGACGTGATGGAGTAGGTAATGGAAGCAATTCCCCAGCTGGAGCTTGTCGTGATGATTTATGCTGGGCACAGGAGTAGCAGGAAGAGATGAACTCCATTATATCTGCCTTCATAGAAGGCCACCAATAGTGTCTTTTCAGGAACTCCAAGGTCTTCCAAGTGCCTGAGTGCCCTGTGAAGCGAGAGGAATGTGCCCAAGTGAGAAGCTGCTTCCTTAATTCCGGGGCCACAAATGATTTTCCCGTAGGAGGCTGAACTTGTAATGAGGCAAAAACTCTTGATTCCAAGACAGGGGTATTGCTTTGATTTTCAGATTGATCATCACAGAGGAGAGATCTCGATAGGGCATCAGCCTTCTGATTAAGTGCTCCAGACCGGAAGGTCAGGGTGAACTGAAATCTGGCAAAGTATATTGCCCAGCGGGCCAAACGAGGACTCACACATTGGAGGTTTTTGAGAAATAGGAGATTTCTATGGTCCGTAAATACAGTAAATGGAAACTTGGCGCCTTCTAGCAAATATCTCCATTCCTTCAACGTCAACTTTACAGCTAGTAGTTCTTGGTCACCTATGGCTTAGTTCCTTTCGGCAGGTGAGAATTTTTTAGAAAAGAACCCACACGGATGGACTCGGTTGTCCTCATAACGTTGAGACAAGACTGCTCCCACAGCTTCAGATGATGCGTCCACTTCCAACAAAAAAGGCCTGTCCAGATCTGGTTGTCGAAGAACTGGTGCCGAGATAAAGGCCTGTTTTAGAAGATGAAAGGCAGACTCTGGCTCAGGTGACCATTGGGCAGGATTAGCACCTTTGCGGGTCAAGGCTGTAATGGGAGCCAGCAGTGTAGAAAATCCCTTAATGAAGCGTCTATAATAATTGGCGAAGCCCAACAATCTCTGGAAGGCCTTCTGTGTCTGAGGTCGGGTGCAATCCAGAATTGCTTGTACCTTCTTGGGGTCCATTTCTAAACTGGAGCCAGATATTACATAGCCGAGAAAAGGTACACTGGGCACTCCAAAGACGCACTTCTCCAGTTTGCAGTAAAGGTGGTTTTCTCTCAAACGGGTCAAAACTTCTTTAACATGTTCTTGATGTTTAGCCACAGAGAGTGAAAAAATCAGTATGTCATCCAGATAGACAACAACCGAAACATATAACAGATCCCGGAAAATCTCATTAACGAAACATTGAAAGACAGCAGGGGCGTTACACAATCCAAAAGGCATTACTAAATACTCGAAATGTCCATCTCTGGTATTAAAAGCGGTCTTCCATTCATCGCCAGCTCGGATACGAATGAGGTTGTAAGCCCCTCTCAGATCTAATTTAGAAAAAATGACAGAGCCCTTGACCCTATCAAACAACTCAGTAATCAGGGGAAGAGGGTATCGATTCTTTACAGTAATGTCATTAAGGCCTCGATAATCGATACAAGGTCTTAGACCACCGTCCTTCTTGCCAACGAAGAAAAACCCAGCTCCGGCAGGTGAAATAGAGGGGCGAATGAACCCCTTTGCCAGGTTGTCCCGGATGTACTCGGTCATGGCTTGAGTCTCAGGCAAGGACAGCGGATAGGTACGACCACGAGGTGGTATCTTATCAGGTATCAATTCAATTGGACAGTCCCATTCCCTATGAGGGGGTAAGATATTTGCTTGTTGCTCAGAGAACACATCGGCGAACATCTGATATTCCTTGGGAATGGCAGAAGAAACTAATGGAACTGTCTTTCTCACAGGTCGAATTTTTGGAAGACAAGATTTCTGACAGTCCATACCCCATGACAGAATCTGCATAGAACTCCAATCAATCCTGGGATTATGTTGACGTAACCAGGGTAGACCAAGAACCACTTCTTGAGAGGCCTCTGATATCACCAGGAATTTTAAGGACTCAGAATGAAGTGCTCCAATTCGGACCAATACTGGTTGAGTCTCTTTGGTGACTATCCCGTTAGTTAGAGGACGTCCGTCTATAGAAGTCAGAGAGATGGCATGGTTGAGAGACAAACAAGGAATCTGAAATTTATCTATGAAACTAGACGTTATGAAATTTCCGGCTGCTCCTGAGTCAAGTAGAGCAGTAGCAAAGACAGGTTTGGGTTTAAGATCAAAGGCTAGGGTAATCGTGAAATCTTTAATTTTTGGAGATGGGTTCATAACTCCTAACTTGATGTCTCCAGGGTCAGTTAGGATTTGGCATTTCCCGGTTTACGGGGGCAGGAGATCAGCAGGTGACCGGACTCTCCGCAGTACAGACAGAGGTTCTTTTGCATTCTTCTCTGACGTTCTTCTTTGGAGAGGTGTGTATGATTCACCTGCATAGGCTCCTCTTCAGTAGGAGAAGGAATGGGTCGGGTAGAAATGGAGGGGGTAAATGACCTTTGCCGGTCAGTTCTGTTTTTTTCAGCCTGACGTTCCCTGAAGCTTAGGTCAACTTTGAAACAGAACGAAATCATGTCGTTCAGATTAGTAGGAAGCTCTCGAGTGACTAGATCATCCTTTAGTCGGTCTGACAACCCATGCCAGAAGGCCGAGGTGAGGGCTTCCTCATTCCATTTGAGCTCTGATGCTAAAATTTGAAATTGCACGGAATATTGACTGACAGGACGAACCCCTTGTCTCAGTGTCATGATGTTTGATGATGCTGATACAGTACGCCCAGGTTCATCGAAAATCCTCCTGAAGGATGACACAAAGCCTGCGTAATTATCCAGCAGCGGATCTGAGCGCTCCCAGAGTGGGGAAGCCCATTCCAAGGCCTGGCCGGATAACAGAGAGACTATATAAGCCACTTTAGTTCTTGCAGTTAGAAAGTTGTCAGGCTGCAGGGTAAAATGTATGTCACACTGATTTAGGAATCCTCGGCAGAGTTTAGGATTGCCGTCAAATTTACTTGGTAAAGGAAGATGTAAGCGGGGAGATGATCTGCCTCCTGTATTCCCAGACGCTGATGCGGATGTAGATGCTGGTACTTCAGGGGTAGAAAAGGAAGTTTGCAAACTATCCTGTCGCTTGGACATCTCTTGCAGAAATTTAGCCATCTGATGCTGCATGTTTTCCAGATTTTCTAAACGACCAGAAATGCACCTGAATAAATCCACTCCTGACTCCTGATCCGTGGCCGGCTTCCTGTGGCCAGTGCAAACTGTTATGTTCTGGGTTGTTTGTGGACCCGGGGTGGTAGCAGGAGCGATCACAGAAGCAGATTTGAAAATAAAACTAGGATCTTTAATAAGTGCTTGAGTAGACATATAATGTGGCAGTAAATAAAAGTCCAGGAATATATAAATGTGCACAAGAGTTCTGTGGTGGGAGCAAAAGGGTTAATGTCCAAGTAGAAACAATTAGAGCTGTCCAGGTGTGCAGGTAGTGAAACTGAAAATAATCAAGCCAGTTTTGCAGATAGAGAACTGAAAATAAACAAGCCAGGTTTGCAGGTAGTGAACTGAAGCGCAGGATGTCAGCAGGCTCAGGCACTCAGGTATGGGTAAGGGTGATGGAGGTAGCGGGGTAGTCCAGTGGGAGCTAGGAGCTGACAGGCAGACTGGCAGACAGCGAATTCACAGGAACAGGATAAGCACAGAGAACTCCCTCTCAGCTAGGCTGAGATACATGTTGCACTGGCAAAGAAGGAAGGCACTGACCCTTCCTAAATACCCCATTCCGTGCTGTTACTGGACAGAGGGACCATGTGACTCACCAGGATTGGCCAGCCGCATCACATGGCCAGAAGGCAAGATGGCGGCGCCCATGCCAAATGGAACGGAGACGCCGCCAGGCCTTACCAGCGCAGAGTGACAACAGGCCCGCACAACAACGCGCGCAGCCAAAGCCCCCCGCCAGACACCAGCTCCGCCACCAGACAGCCCGCGCCACAATGACCTCACAGGTAACACTCTCCTAGCGCCATGCTGAAATACCCTGGCCGTGACAGAAGTGGACTGGAACAGGTCAGGAGGAAGCCAGAGTCATAACCAGAAACAAAAGAGAGGCAGTACCAGTAGAGTAGGGAAAAGGATCATCAACAAGCCGGGTCAGGATGCAGGTAAGTAGCAGGTAAGTGCAAACAGGATGGAGTGCAGTATAAAGCCTAATACACAGTGCCAGAGCAGTTTAAATAGGCTGAGCCATTCAAATTTGGCACCAGATAAACGTCAGTGGTCACATGACCGCTAACTACAAATCTGGCAGAGAGCTGGGTACCCGTGCCTATGGCTCACCAAGGAAGACTCCAGGAACAACACTCTATGAAGGTGGGTGCCGAGCAGCAAGAGACTGGCACCTGCCTGCGAGGAAAAGCTCAGCTGAATCCAGTAAGGAGAAGCTGGGATCCTGGAATGCCATGACATTACCCCCTCTCCTAGGGGTGGCACAGAACACCACACAAAAGGTTTATGGTTAATTCTTCTATGGAACTTGTACAGAAATTGGGGGGCATTAACATACAAAGATTTTACCCAACATCTCTCTTCTGGACCAAAGCCCTTCCAGTCAATTAAGTATTGAATGGATCCTTAGAAGATTCAAGAGTTCAGAATCTGTTTTACCTCATAGGAAGGTGACATGGAAGTGGTTGGGTATGGGATGCCGGCGCTCAGGATCCTGGTGGTCAGAAGGATACCAACACCTGTCGGTAGGTATCTTAACAACTCCTCCCCCTCCCTCCCAGCAGCCTAAACCTAACCCTCCCCCCTAGTGCCTAAATCTAACCCTACCCCCCAGTGGCTAAACCTACCCATAACCCCACTACTTACCGTTGAGATGCCGGTGGTCGGGATGCTAGCGCCGGGATTCTGAGAAGTGCTGGGATTCCGATGCCGGTATTCTAAGCGCCAGCATCCTGGTTGTCGGTATAACTACATCCCCATGCAGATGCTGGCAATCTTGAGTGTGGACTGAAGCTTTAACCTGTAAGATTTGGAATGGACCAATGAATTTAAGAGCGAGTTTCATGGTGGGAATTTTCAACCATAGGTGTTTTGTTCAAAGCCAAACTTAACTCCCGGCTTTAAGGGAACCTTTCTTATCTTCCTGTCGGAATAGAATGAGAAGAAGCTTTACATAGATTCCTTTTTACCTTATTCCAAATCTTGATAAAATGTCTGATAATGTCACAAGCTGCCAGGCTGGGTACTGACTAACAGGAGGGCAATTCTGTTAAGCTAGGATGGAACCTTCTACCTGGATGTAGAAGGGAGAAATACTGTACCTGAGGCCTCATGAAAAAGGTTATTGTGGGAAAATTCAACCCATGGCAGTAGAAAAATCCAATCGTCCTGTTTAGCTGTAGATACTTAAACATTTTTCCAGATCTTGATTCACCGTATTAAAGGTAAGTGATTGTTTGATCCAGCACTGTGGTTCCGAGCACAAACACTATTTATTAAGATGTGAGAGGATACTAAGAGCAACCATATTTTACAAGAATAATCAAATGCAGGCAAAAAGAGAAAAATAAAATATAACCAAGACTAGCATGTACGGCTGTTCTAGCACAAGAGCATCTCTGGGATATTCTACCATCTGAAGGGTCAGTGTAGTACAATAAATACACAAGTATAGGGTCATAAATTACATAATTTCAAACAACATATTTCAGGTTCACAGGTCAGTCTCCTATAGGTCAGGGCATCAGGACCTGCCAAGAACATGGTGGTTACTTGGTGGATAGAGTCTATGGTTTTGGGAATTAGGAATCTTCTGATTTCTTAGATGCTTAATCTCAGGTTCACAAAGCTAAAAAATTTGCAATCTAAGGGAGAAGGGTTGTTTGTTATTCTAACATACAAAGACATGGTCATTGCTACAATGTTAAAATTAGGATAAGAGCTAGTGGATTTAGCACAGGCAAGGACAATTATATTTTTTTATTAACCATTGCAATGCTAAATTAAGAATAGCAAGAGGCGGAATGGTTATGAAGTCCTGATGGCCCGAAGGGAGAAGTTCCCAACAGGGCAGGTAAGTACCCTATCCCTACCCCTCTCCCCCCTAACCCTCCCTTAGTGGTGCCTACTCCTAACGTCCCCCCCTAGTGCCTAACCCTAACCTCCCCACCGGGGGTGTTTTTCCCTAACTTCCCCTTACTGCACCCTAAATCTAACTCTTCTGGCGGGGTGCCTAACCCTAACCTACCCCTGGGGGTGCCTAAGCCTAACCCCCCCTCCCCCTAGCCTAACCCTAACCCTCCCTGGGGATGCCTAACCCTAAGTCCCCCCTGGTGTCCCTAAACCTAACCCCATCCCCCCCTGCAGATAAGTGCTAAGTCGCCTGAACTTACCTCAATCGGTCCTTCTGTATTCCAGAATCGGGATTAAGATGGGTGTCGGTATTTCATATATGCCTATCTTAAGTCCCCCATCGGGCTTTGGTTGTTGGGATATAGACCGGCGGCATGTAGTCCGTCGGTCTATTAACTACATCCCCGAGATGCGATAACCAATGTTTGACATCCCATAATTATGCTGAATCTGAACAAAGACTTAGTAAATGAATATTGGTACAGTGTAAGTAGATCTAATATCTAAAGTCCATACTGCATTGGTATTGATTGTAAATGAGCAACTCTCATTGTCCTAAGACATTTTTGATGAATGGAAGCCCTGCCATTGACAATTCCCATGCACATCCTTTTGTACAATGAGTCACTATGGGGAATATAGTGATAATAATACAAGCAATGCGGTTAAATTTTGCCACTACAAAGCGACTACACTCAACTGCATTTGTGGTAACATGTGATCGCTAGTTTCTGCGAATCGCATACAGGGAACACAATTTATAAACGATCCAGATTGATTTATTTGACTAAAGGTGCGTACACACGGGACAATGTGCGCCCTAAACAAACATTGTCCCGCATGTCCCCAGCAGTTTGTGCTGAGTGTCGTTAACGACACTCAGCACAAACACTGAATGAACTCAAGATCAATTTCGTTCAGTGACGGGCCCCCTTCTCATCCCCGAACATGTACAACCTGACAAAATCGTCAGGTTGTACGGCCAGTTCGGGCAATGAACGAGCGCAAATGGAAGTGCGCATTTTTAGTTTTCATTCATTGTTTTGGGCGCAAATACTGAACGATTTCTTGAACGATTTGTCGTTAACAACAAATCGTTCAAAAAAATCGACCCGTGTGTACGCACCTTAATACATTATTTTATCTTTACCAACTTTTTCGGTTTGTCTGTTACTCTGAGGATGGTAGACTGAGAAGAAGCTTAGGGCCTGATTCAGACCCACTCGCGAGCGGCTGTCCGCTCGCAAGTGGGTCGATGTTATGGACTGAGCATGCGCACGACGGAGGGAGCTCCGTCGTGCGCATGCGCCAGACGCGACGAGCGAAGGAAAGTCCTTCGCTTATTGTGTCCGATCAAAGGGGGCGTGCTGTCAATGTTGATTGACAGCACGCCCCCTTTGGTGGGCATGCCGGGGGCATGCCTCCCTGACGGGGGCGTTCCCATGGGAAGGCCTCCCGTCAGAAGCCGGCCCACTGACATCACTAGTGATGTCAGTGGGAGTGATTTTGGCTCTGATAGAGCCAAAATCACTCCGGAGCTTGCCGTTGAAAACCTCAACCGCAGGCTCCGACTCGCAATTTCGATGGTCGCGATGGTCTCGACCATCGCGGCCATCACAATGCACGCTCGTATAGCCTGTGGGTGGTGACCCACAGCTATACGAGCGTCCAGGAGGACGCTCCATGAAATGGAGCCCGGCCCTCATTCAGAGCGTGCGCTCTGCTCAGAGCGTACGGCTCTGAATGAGGGCCTTAATTTGACATTAAAGCACTTGTAAAGAGCTTAATTGATCAGTAACAACATTTTTAGGGAATCCGTGTAGCCTGAAGATTTCTTTGATTAATACATTAGCTAGCTTCAGAGCTGAAGGCAATTCTTTTAAAGGAGCAAAATGTGCTGCCTAAGAGAACCTGTCCAACACTACCCAGATGGTATTAAACCCTTGACAAGTGGGTAATTCCATAATAAAGTCCATAGACTTTGTGGAATCAGTAGAGAATGTACCTAGACCAAGGATCTAGAGAGAATTATATTATAATTATAAAATATTGCCAGTTATTTATATAGTGCACACATATTCTGCAACACTTTACAGTGCATACTTTGGCCATTCACATCAATTAACCTACAATATACTTTTGGATTGTGGGAGAACGCACAAGCACAGGAAGAATATACAAACTTCACACAGTTAGGGCTGTGGTGAGAATTGAACCCATGACCTCAGTACTGTGAGCAGTAATGCTAACCAATACACCATCCAATTTAAGGCTGAATCTTGTGCTAAGCACAGGTATAGCAGACTGCCACAAAATACTTTACTTCCTGATGTAGAAGGCCACGAGAAACTTCTCATTTTCAAATGAAGGGTTTTCTTCACCCCCGGCATGGCCAGTGAAGCAAGATGAATAAGACCACTGGAGTAGTTCTGATGACACAAATGATTTTCCAGAGGGCACTGTCTTGGTTACAGAAATGAAACAAACGGGATCCAATATAGTTTTCTTCTCAAAAGAAACTTCTTTGTCAGCAATACAAAATGAGCAAGACAATGCATCAAATTTAAGATTCTTATTACCAGGTTGAAATTACATAATCAGGCTAAAACGGTTGAAGAAGAATGACCACCTGGCCTGACGTTAATTCAAACAATGCGCAAACTGCAAGTAGAGCAGATTTTTATGTCAGTGAAGACCGTAACAGGGAACATTGCCCCTTTCCAATGAATGCTGCCGTTCCTGAAGAGCAAGTTTGATTGATAATTGTTCCTTGTCTCTAATAGTATAGTTCTATTCGGAGACTGAGAACTTATGAAAAAATAACCCACAGGAATACCACTTAATAGCTGAGTCCTTCTGTGAAAGGACCATCTCAACTCCCATGGTAGAAGCATCCATTTCTAAGACGAAAGGCAAGTTGGTATCTCGATATGATGTGCTGATGTGAAGAGTTGCTTAAGAGGGCAGTTTTTGGTATCTTCAGACTTCCTAGTAAGGGCTGTGATACTGAAGTGTAGATTCTGATGAAATGCTTGTGGAAACTGCAGAATACCAAGAATCACTGAATCACTGAATAGCTTATAGCCTTGTAAATTGAGGCCACTTTTATTTGCTTAAAAATTTCATAGATTAAAAGCAGCATGCATCGATCCTTCACCATGATAGCATTCAACCCTTGGTAGTCGATGCAGAGTTTAAGGCTGCCATCTTTATTTTTTTACAAATGTAAGCCCGACTCCTGTGGGAGACTTACATTTTCAGATGAAACCTTTCAAGGTTTTCCTGGATGTATTCTGTTACTGCTTCAGTCTCTGGAAGCCACAAAGGGAACACTTGACCTTGAGGTGGCATATTCCCAGGGATTACATCAATGGGGCAATACCACTTTCAATGGACAGGTAGGGGCTCAGCTACTTGTTGGCTGAATATGTCTATGAAGTCTATATGTCTATCAATAAGGAGGAGGCAAACAGTCAGTTTTAACTAGTGGAGGTGCTTCGCTTAATCTTGCATGGGTGTATTACTTGCTGTAAGCACTTGCAATGGCATTTTTATCCCCAGGAGAGGATTTAACGATTACACCAATCAAGTTTAGGAGAGTGTAAACATAACCAAGGCAGGTTCAAATGATTGGGTCCACTGTAGCAAAGAGCACAAAAAAGGAGATGATTTCTGTATGGAGAACACCAACCCATAAATACAAAGGCTGAGTCTGGTGATGAACAGTAGCAGTGGGAATTCTACAGTACTTCCATCAACGCTGATTATACTGAGAGGAGACTAATAGCACTGTAGCAATTTCGTACTTCTCATCTATCTCAGCTATGATGAAATTCCCATTTGCCCCGGAATCTAAGAAAGCCATAAAGAACTCAGGAGCCTTGGTCAACAGCATGGTAACTTTGATAGAAAACTGTCATGATACATCCTCTTGTGAGGTATATAAAACTGTGCCTAATCTGACCACCCTCTTATAATTTAGGCCTTCTTCTTTCCTGTGCATTTGGATCAATTGAAAAGAAGAGGTCCTGACTCCCTGCAATACAAGCAGAGGTTGGTCTTGAACCTCCTCTCCCATTCTTCAGAAGCAAGACATGATCTCCAGATTTGCATATGTACTTCTGGTGTGCCATAAAGTGGGGGCAAGACCATAACTGGAGCAAAGAGTTTGTTCCTTTTCCTAATTCCTCTCCTTATGGCGTAGATCCACCTTGGAGCAGAGGGATATTAAATCATCCAAAGAAGATGCTAATGATACTGGATTTTAAACCTCTACACGCTCCTGCCTATACCTTCTAAATCCTGCCTATACCTTCTAAAACCTGCCTATACCTTCTAGAATTGTCGCTATATGCGTATGCAGTCATACAGTAAATAAATGCCTTCAGACTTTGAAATGTGTTTCCAACGCAAAAAGGTTATTATTCAACATAAAAACAGTAGGTTACATGCTGTGATCTAAAGACAATTTAGTGCAAAGAAATCATACAGACCCAAGGTACAGTTATACATACGCACGCACACTGGGACCAGTTACCGGCATCAACAAGAAACCTCCGTCATCAGCATCAGCAAGAAGACTCCAGATTGGGGTCTGAACGCACATATATACCATTACAGGGGTAAGCAACACAATAGGCATATTTGGCATGATTCCATTGGTCCTCCGTCACGGTGCTTCTGTTACAGGACATTTAACAGGTAATTTCAAATGGACTCAGGTCAGCCTCCAACAGCCTTTTGTCTCCTTTTTCCTGCCGCATGCAAATCTAAGCTTCTAACATTACATAGTACATTTTAGTGTTTTAACTCTCTACAGTCCATAAGTTGTGAACGCATGTTGCGATCTTCTCACCGATGACACCGGAAAGCTGTTGAGACAGAATAGATCAATACAACACCAAACACGGTCTGCTTATCATGTACTAAACCTTAGATATCAAAATAGTCTTTATTTCACAACATTAGTAAGAAATGAATAAACCTTCAATATTACACTTTGAAGCTATGGAACCTTTTATGTGAGTGTGCAGTGTGTAAGTATGTGGGGTTTGGGAAAAGACACTAGTTACTTTTAACGTAGGCATGAAGCTAATAAACAGTGTCCGTACGCGGGGTATTATGCATTTGCTAATGTGCATATTTCAATGTGTGTATGGGGGTATGGTGAAATATGCGATCGCATGATGTTAATAATAGCATCGCCGTAGGTAACCCATTCCTCTACCTTCTCCTCTACTTCAGCCACTGAAGCATTATGGTTCTTCCGAAATTCCCATTTTAGCTGCAGAATTTCATCCATCTTCCGGTCTATCACCTCCTTGGGGTCGCTGGTATAATTCGTGACATAAGTCCAACACTTCACTCCAAATTGGGTGGCCAAAGTTACGCAGTACCCCCCAGTGACAGCTGTTAAATAATTTAATTAATGTGTGTATGGGGGTATGGTGAAATATGCGATCACGTGATGTTAATAATAGTTTCGCCGAATGTACTTAAGTGTGAGTTTCTCTAAAATGGCGCTGGGCGGCCATTCGCAAAATGGCGCCGTGCAGATCTTATTTTTAAACTGATTCTGTCTCAGCCAAATATACAGCTTCGACAATGGCAGCTCCCTTCATGTCAACTTGTCTTTAACTGGCTCTGGAAACCCCTGCCAGAAGTTAGTGATGAAGGCCTCAGAGGAAAGGGTTTTGAAATGTACTGCATACTATCATATGGACTGGGTACCTTGTTTCAGATGCAATATGGTGAAGGGTTGCATACGTTAACCGTCTGGATTCATTAAAGACTTTCTTAAAGGCGTCCAAGAAATCCATACAGCTGTGTAGCAGAGGATTGTTTCTTTCCCATAAGGGAGAGGCCCAGGCCAAGGCTTGCTCGAATAACAGAGAAATAATATAAGATACCCTTCTATAAGGAATTTAGCAGCTTACAATTCAAATTGCATTGAACATTGACTGAGGAAACCTCAGCAGCTTCTGGGATTCATAACTGAGGCTCCAACAGGTTGGACAAGAGCTAAAGGAAGCAAAGTCAGCAAGATTTGTGGAGGATGAATAGCATCAATCCACTGCACTAGGAGTTGCAAATATTGCATAATTCATGCATAGTCATTCATTCTCCTGTTTCTTCACCCTGCTACATAGGTTCTCCAGCAACTATTTAAAAGAGGGATTACCAGCAGCATCCATGTTTTAATGGCCAGAATATACTGTCATAGTGTTCAACAGGATGATGTAAATATTCTCAGTACACAAATGATGTCATAGACCCAGAATAGAGGCTTGGTATCTAATATAACAATGGTCTTCACCATGGACCCCCACAAGGGAGTTTGGCCTTTGCTGTGCCAATATGCAGATAGCGGCTCTCTGGCTGTGTTCCTTGTGCACAGGCTAGTAGATGCAGGAGATTGTAGTGACAGACTTAGTGACTGAGCTGGTAGCCTTAGGTTGAACTGGAGAGTGGTCATCTTGCATAGGTCAGAAACCAATGCGGTACAAGGGAGTGGACTGGAGCAGATCAGGAGGAAGTCAGGGTCATAACCAGGTACACACAAGAAGCGGTACCAGAAGTGTAAGCAAAAGTATTGTCAGCAAGCTGGGTCAGGATGCAGGTAAGTACAAACAAAATGGCAAACGCTGGAGTACAGTAGTGATCCTAATACTCTGGCAGTGAAACATGCTGCCATAGTAGTTTAAATAGGCTGAACCATTTAAATTTGGTGCCAGCATGATGTCAGTGGTCTCATGACAGCTAAGTACAAATCTGGAAGAGAGCCGGGCATTTATGCCTACAGAGTGCTGGGCAAGACCCTAGAGATGGCACTCTATGGAGGTGGATGCCGAACAGCCAGAGAGTGGGACCTGCCTATGGTGGCCAGCGCCACCAGATTCATTAAGGAGAAGCTAGAATCCAGCATGCTAGGACAAAATATTAACAATAAAACACCTATTCATATACTGTGCTTAGGGTTAACATACCGATTTTATCATACTACAAGGGTTGGGTAACCTTGCCTACACCCATAAGGCTGTAACATTATAAGGATAGCACCATTTTCATATTCTTCAGTTTCTAAATAACCTTAGCTTATTTGTCTAGCTGTATTTCATTTGTGAACACAGTACTCACGCTGTGTGATTCTCCCTCTTTGGCATGCTCCCTATATGCCCTTACACTGGTTTCTGCACTTCTGTGGCTCTAAAGGGTATGGCACATGACCTACCTCCTCCTCTGCTGCACTCCTGAACTTTACCTTGTTATTCTTCAGCTCTGACATCAAAGATACCTCTCTTGGTGGGATTTGAAGTCTGTACCTGTGTCCAGGCACCTACTGGTAACTATAGTTTTTTGGCACCCAAGACTGCTTTGGATGTATACCTGCTGCTGGCTGCTCCTCTTTGATTTTCACTCCAGTCCACCTTATTACAGATCAGTGTCTATTTCTTAATTTATTTGATTAAATGGATTATTTGAATTTATTACTGAGATACAGGGTGGTGAGTGGCTCTTTTAAAGGTTAGAGGGATGAACATGTAACCTTGCAATGTATCTTGTTGGCCATTATTGAGATAGATAGATAGATAGATAGATAGATAGATAGATAGATAGATAGATAGATAGACACATATATGATAGATAGATAGATAGATAGATAGATAGATAGATAGATAGATAGATAGATAGATAGAATCACTCACCAAAATTGTTGAAATCATTTAAATAAGATTTTACATTTTATACCATACAAATTAAAGATTATTTTTTCTGATGAAATATTAAATAAGTTATAAATTGAAAAATGCTTCTATATCTATACTCTTCTCATGCATATTTCATGATATAATTTATTGCTATGTAGCTCATCTGATCTAAAATTACACCATCACAAATGGAATATTAATCCCGAATTAATTAACTGACAACGAGCCAAAGTCATAAAGGTTGCATAGCATTAGAAATTTTTAGAAAATGTCTGCTCATTTTCACATAAGAACTTTAGAATTAAAATACAGACTATGAGGTATTACTCGGAAGATGCAATTTCAGTTTAAACATCTGAATTAAAGATATTTTCTAAAAGTTTCATCCTTTGGCAAAATTTAGCAGAAGCAAAATATTAAATGCCAAAAGAGATTGAATTTGTTGCAGAGCATGCAAAATGATCTGTCAGTTATTATTAATAAACAGGCAAAAAAGCCTTCGGCATATTTCCTGATCCTATAAGCATAAAAAATACTCTGCAATTTAACATTTTATAATTAAAAACTCTGGACTCACCCCATAAAAGAATTAAGCCTGATTTACCGTTGTTTCGCCGTTGGGGAACTTTGCGTGTTCTGAATGTATGATATTTACAAATACAGAAGGAGCGGTGACCAAAAACAAAAGGAAACCAGAGAGAAATTGAATTAATCATATTTTAGAATACAATCAACGCAAATTCCACCGCCATGACCAATAGGAATACAAAATGTTTTAAAACTATAGTAGCAAATGTAACCTGTTTGTTGATTGGCAAATAAAATACTGTAACCATGTTTTAACAGATATATTGATACACACTCAATACATGAAACCCCCCCTCCCCCCCCAAAAAAAAAAAACCAACAAAACACTACTAACATGTAGTTTTCTGTATAAACAGGGAATGATCTGAGGCATCTTTATGTCCCCAACAATATTAATCCTTTTTACTCCTCGCGTTCTGTATCATCAATATATCAATATATACTGGATATGTTAATGCTTTCATTTAGCATTACACAATAAAACAGAATAAACCTACTAGTGAACTGAAATATAGCAATAAAGAGGCTGATGCAGAATGAGCACTACGTCAGTTGGTGCTGTAGATTTTGAATTGGGGATATGGAAAATTTAAGGTCGTACTTATGCGGTGAAAAAGGGGGCATGGCCACTCAAAAAGGTTATGTCCTTAAGACACACCCCTTTTTATCAGTGTAGTCTACCGCACCATAGTACCCCTTACACACATTATGCCACACATTAGTAGTTTCCCTTATAATGGGATACAGTCATAATCCCAATGGCTGGGGTTCCGGCATTCAGAATGCTGGCCCCAGAATCCCAACACCTGTCAGAATCCCACCACCAGCATCCTGACTGCAGGCACCCTGAAGGTAAGCAGCGGGGTTTAGGGGAGGGTTGGGTTTGTGTTTGGATTAGGCACTACAGGGAGGGTTAGGGTTAGACAGTAAGGGGGAGGGTTAGGTTTAGGGTGCGGGGAGGCGGAGGTTAGGTTTAGGCACTAGGGGCGAGGTTAGGTTTAGGCACCAGGATGGAGGGTTAGGATTAGGGATAGGGGGAGGGTTAGAATACCGACCGACAAGTGTCTCCCCTCATAACACAATAACACATTTTGCCACTCAGCAGTAGTGCCCCTTATACAGTATGCCCAGCAATTTCTTGCTGCGGAACATATAAATAAATGATAATAAATTAGGCCACACAGTAATGCCCTTTACAAATAATGCCTCGCAGTAATGGTCCATGGAAGCCTGCAGATGCACCAGCTGTAATCAGCTGGTGGCCCGACACCAAAGCCCCCTCAGCGGGCGGTGGGCGGCACAGCAGGGCTCAGTGCTTGCAGTGCTGGTATATCATACTGTTGTATACGGGCACACTTTGAGCACTGCCATAAAGTGAATGGGCACTTATGGGTGAAAGCAGAGTGGGACACTGAAGGATGCAACAAGCTTTAGGGGAAACAAGAATGTGAACAAGTGTTCTCAAATCCAGGAAGGTGGAGGGTAATGATCACTGAGGATACTGGGCCTGATTCAGACCCGCTCGCGAGCGCTGAGCGCTCGAAAGCGGGTCGATGGTGACCCAGTGCGCATACGCACGATGGAGCCGGCTCTGTCGTGCGCATGCGCGAGACCCGGATAGCGACGGCAAGCAGTCGCTCTGGGTCTCGTACCAAAGGGGGTGACAGCACGCCCCCTTTGGTGGGCGGGGCGGGGGCATGGCTGGCCAGTTGGAGGCATTCCCATGGGAACGCCTACCATCTGGGGCCGGCCCCACTGACATCACGAGTGATGTCAGTGGGATTGCTTTTGGCTCTGGTAGAGCCGAAAGCACTCTAGAGTTTGCGGCAACGAGACCCTACCACAAGGGTCTTGTCGCAAGCCCGTTGGTCGCGATGGTCTTGACCATCGCGACCATATTCCTGGCCGCTCGCTATAGCTGTGGGTGGTCACCCACAGCTAAGCGAGCGGCCAGGACGCCGCTCTAAAAAAACAGAGGGCCGGCCCTGATTCAGAGCGTCCGGCTTTGAATCAGGGCCGATTCAGAGCTCTGTCAGAGTGTCCGGCTCTGAATCAGGCCCACAGTTCAATCAATTGGTAATGTTTGCCCCCTTAACAAAGAGGGATCCAAAAAACTCTTTAACAGTTCATGTTTATGTGTATCCAATTGGGACCCACGCCATAAAGATTTATTTAATTCATGTTCATAGAAAAGTCTCATATTCACACCAGAAATTATTCCGTTTGGATATATGTTTTGCAGCTTATGTAGTGTAGGTGCAAACAACGTTGCTGATGACTACCTAGATGCATATGCAGATATGGATGCACCTCAAAAGGTGTACAGCTCTCCATATATGCGAAAAAAGAATTTTAATCTAATTAGCAAATGCTTTTGTTTAGTAAAAAAGCATTTTATGTCCATGGCGCCTCTGCTCTCAGTATCCTAGGATGGTGATTGGAGGACAGTGGTGATATATGTACAGTACTGCTGCTTCTCCTGGTTAAATAAGGCATATGGTGATGACCAAATAACAGAATACTAAAATGCTTCTCCATTTTTGGGGCTTTCCCCACAGACCAGTGGCCACAATGAATATATATGTCACACAGAAGTACCCACAATGAATATATATGTCACACAGAAGTACCCACAATGAATATATATGTCACACAGAAGTACCCACAATGAATATATAAGCCACAAAGCCATTTTCCCGCCACATACTGTAGTGCCCACCAGTGGTACAGCTAAGGGGGGTGATGGGAGCCTGGTGAACTGATTAATTAGTGGCAGCTGGCCCCTTCTTACTCTGACAATATAAATCAGAGCGCTCCAGTGGTCTGATTCAGCGTGCAATGCTGAATGCAGATTCCTGATTATCGGGAATCTGCGTGTGCACAGGACCCGTTCTGCGAATGAGCATGCAGACCCTTCTATGCCTCTATCTGATTGACAGGCAGAGGCATTTAAGGAGCAGTGCGGGGGTGGGCCAGCCGGTGTTCCCGGAAACGACGGCATGTCGGCCCCGTTTTGCGGGAGTGCAAAGGCCAGGGACTGCATCTACAGATGCAGTTTCCTGGCCTCACAAGCCGGCAGTGGCGTAACTAAGGGCAGGGCGAGCGGGGTGCGTGCCCTGGGCGCCATTGGACCGTTGCGCCCGCCCTAGTTAGCCAGTGTAGCGCCGACCACAATGAGTGCGGTCAGCGCTAAACATTTACACAGGACCGGCTCTAGGCTTCCAGCGCCGGTCCTGTGCTGCACGCCTGAGCCCGTTCCCTCCCCCTGAGTGCTTGCCCAATAGCGCCAGGAGGCGGGCTCAGGCTGTGCATAACACACGCATCGCCACCAGCGCTGGCGGCGATGCGTGTGTTAAACAGCAGCCAATGAGAGTCAGATAGACTCTCATTGACTGCTGCAGCACCCACTGCAAGAGCTGGACTTCCGTCCGGCTCCTGCAGTGGTAATGGCACTGACGTCATGACGTCATGACGTCTGTCCCATAATGCTGAGCGCGCCAGCCTGGGCGGGAGCGGCGTCGCGAGCAGGACCAGGAGCAGAGATTCAGGTAAGTATATTTTTATATATTTTTTTTTTTAACCTATCTGCACAACGGGGGAGGGGGGTGGCTACTACTGGGGGGACCTCTACTGGGGGAGGGGTGGCTACTACTGGGGGGACCTCTACTGGGGGAGGGGTGGCTACTATTGGGGGGACCTCTACTGGGGGAGGGGTGGCTACTACTGGGGGCACCATTGGGAGAACCTACTCTACTGGGGACTACTACTTGGGAGGGAACTACCACTGGGGGCATTATAAAAGGGGCCTACTTGTAGAGGCACTGCACTCTGCACTCGGGAGACCACTACTGGGGGCAATAATAGGAAGGGCCACTACAGGGGGCACAGGATAGGGGGGATCACTACAGGCTGCCTGCATAAGGGGACCACTACTGGAAAAACTGCATGGGGGTGTTATGTTCTGGGTTGTTTGTGGACCCGGGGTGGTAGCAGGAGTGATCACAGAAGCAGATTTGAAAATAAAACTAGGATTTTTAATAAGTGCTTGAGTAGACATATAATGTGGCAGTAAATAAAAGTCCAGGAATATATAAATGTGCATAAGAGTTCTGTGGTGGGAGTAAAAGGGTTAATGTCCAAGTAGAAACAATTAGAGCTGTCCAGGTGTGCAGGTAGTGAAACTGAAAATAATCAAGCCAGGTATGCAGGTGGTGAACTGAAAATAAACAAGCCAGGTATGCAGGTAGTGAACTGAAAATAATCAAGCCAGGTATGCAGGTAGTGAACTGAAGCGCAGGATGTCAGCAGGCTCAAGCACTCAGGTATGGGCAAGGGTGATGGAGGAAGCGGGGTAGTCCAGTGGGAGCTAGGAGCTGACAGGCAGACTGGCAGACAGCGAATTCACAGGAACAGGATAAGCACAGAGAACTCCCTCTCAGCTAGGCTAAGATACACGTTGCACTGGCACAGAAGGAAGGCACTGACCCTTCCTAAATACCCCATGCCATGCTGTTACTGGCCGGAGGGAAAATGTGACTCACCAGGATTGGCCAGCCGCATCACATGGCCAGAAGGCAAGATGGCAGCGCCCATGCCAAACAGAATGGAGACGCCGCCAGGCCTTACCAGCGCAGAGTGACAACAGGCCCGCACAACAACGCACGCAGCCAAAGCCCCCCACCAGACACCAGCTCCGCCACCAGACAGCCCGCGCCACAATGACCTCACAGGAAACACTTGCCTAGCACCATGCTGAAATACCCTGGCCGTGACAGTACCCCCCCTTTTGGGGTGGCCTCAGGACACTCACCAGGCTTCTCCGGATAGGCAGAATGGAATCTCCTGATGAGCGTGGGAGCGTGGACATCACGAGCATCGGTCCAGCAATGTTCCTCTGGGCCATAACCTTTTCCAGTCCAGCAAATACTGTAGATGACCTCTGCATAGACGAGAGTCCAAGATCTGGGCGACCTCAAACTAAACTCCTCTCTCCGTCTGGACTCGAGGAGAAGCAGGTAGAGCACTATGGAACTTATTCAGGACCAGGGGCTTCAATAAGGAAATATGGAAGGAATTAGGGATTTTTAGGTATGGGGGTAACTGTAGACGATAGGCCACTGGATTAATGACTTCTGTTATGGAGAAGGGACCAATGAAGCGTGGTGCAAATTTCATAGAAGGAACCCTCAGACGAAGATTCCGGGTGGACAACCAGACCTGGCTTCCAACTTGCATGCGTGGAACTATTCTACGCTTCCTATCGTCCTGGGTTTTATAGCGAGAGGATGCCTTCAACAAATCAGACCGTACTTGAGTCCAGATGGCAGCAAAATTCCGCATCGTGTCCTCCACGGCCGGGACATCGAAAACAGGTAGGCTTCGGAATTCGGGAACACGAGGATGAAGGCCATATACAACCTGAAATGGCGTTTGGTTAGTTGGTGAGTGGTAGGAAGCATTATGTGCAAACTCAGCCCATGGCAGCAAGGCAGCCCAATTGTCCAGGGAAGATGACATAAAAATTCTTAAGAAAGTCTCTAGATCTTGATTAACTCTCTCGGTGGAGCGGTTGCTTTACGGATGGTAGGCTGTGGAAAAGTTTAACTTCACTTGAAGAACAGAACACAAAGCCCTCCAGAATTTTGCAGTAAACTGCACACCACAGTCAGAGACAATTTCAGCAGGAAGACCATGTAGACGACATATGTGTTGGACAAACAACTGTGCCAGGTCAGGGGCAGAAGGTAACTTCTTCAACGGTATATAGTGGACCATCTTAGAAAATTGGTCTATTTCAACCCAGATAGTGTTGAAACCTTGAGAGACTGGCAGGTATGTGACGAAATCCATGGAGAGATGCGTCCATGGACGTGATGGAGTAGGTAATGGAAGCAATTCCCCAGCTGGAGCTTGTCGTGATGATTTATGCTGGGCACAGGAGGAGCAGGAAGAGATAAACTCCATTACATCTGCCTTCATAGAAGGCCCCCAATAGTGTCTTTTCAGGAACTCCAAGGTCTTCCGAGTGCCTGAGTGCCCTGCGAAGCGAGAGGAATGTGCCCAAGTGAGAAGCTGCTTCCTAAATTCCAGGGCCACAAATGATTTTCCTGTAGGAGGCTGAACTTGTAATGCGGTGAAAACTCTTGATTCCAAGACAGGGGTATTGCTTTGATTTTGAGATTGATCATCACAGAGGAGAGATCTTGATAGGGCATCAGCCTTCTGATTAAGTGCTCCAGACCGGAAGTCAGGGTGAATTGAAACCTGGCAAAGAATATTGCCCAGCGGGCCAAACGAGGACTCACACATTGGAGGTTTTTGAGAAATAGGAGATTTCTATGGTCCGTAAATACAGTAAATGGAAACTTGGCGCCTTCTAGCAAATATCTCCATTCCTTCAACACCAACTTTACAGCTAGTAGTTCTTACTCACCTATGGTGTAGTTCCTTTCGGCAGGTGAGAATTTTTTAGAAAAGAACCCACACGGATGGACTCGGTTGTCCTCATAACGTTGAGACTGCTCCCACAGCTTCAGATGATGCGTCTACTTCCAACAAAAAAGGCCTGTCCAGATCTGGTTGTCGAAGAACTGGTGCTGAGATAAAGGCCTGTTTTAGAAGATGAAAGGCAGACTCTGCCTCAGGTGACCATTGGGCAGGATTAGCACCTTTGCGGGTCAAGGCTGTAATGGGAGCCAGCAGTGTAGAAAATCCCTTAATGAAGCGTCTATAATAATTGGCGAAGCCCAATAATCTCTGGATGGCCTTCAGTGTCTGAGGTCGGGTCCAATCCAGAATTGCTTGAACCTTCTTGGGGTCCTTTTCTAAACTGGAGCCAGATATTACATAGCCGAGAAAAGGTATTCTGGGCACTCCAAAGACGCACTTCTCCAGTTTGCAGTAAAGGTGGTTTTCTCTCAAACTGGTCAGAACTTCTTTAACATGTTCTTCATGTTTAGCCACAGAGGGTGAAAAAAATCAGTATGTCATCCAGATAGACAACAACCGAAACATATAACAGATCCCGGAAAATCTCATTAATGAAACTTTGAAAGACAGCAGGGGCGTTACACAATCCAAAAGACATTACTAAATATTCGAAATGTCCATCTCTGGTATTAAAAGCGGTCTTCCATTCATCGCCAGCTCGGATACGAATGAGGTTGTAAGCCCCTCTCAGATCTAATTTAGAAAAAATGACAGTGCCCTTGACCCTATCAAACAACTCAGTAATCAGGGGAAGAGGGTATCGATTCTTTACAGTAATGTCATTAAGGCCTCGATATTCGATACATGGTCTTAGACCATCGTCCTTCTTGCCAACGAAGAAAAACCCAGCTCCGGCAGGTGAAGTAGAGGGGCGAATGAACCCCTTTGCCAGGTTGTCCCGGATGTACTCGTTCATGGCTTGAGTCTCAGGCAAGGACAGCGGATAGGTACGACCACGAGGTGGTATCTTATCAGGTATCAATTCAATTGGACAGTCCCATTCCCTATGAGGGGGTAAGATATTTGCTTGTTGCTCAGAAAACACGTCGGCGAACATTTGATATTCCTTGGGAATGGCAGAAGAAACTAATGGCACTGTCTTTCTCACAGGTCGAATTTTTGGAAGACAGGATTTCTGACAGTCCATACCCCATGACAGAATCTGCATAGAACTCCAATCAATCCTGGGATTATGTTGACGTAACCAGGGTAGACCAAGAACAATTTCTTGAGAGGCCTCTGATATCACCAGGAATTTTAAGGATTCAGAATGAAGTGCCCCAATTTGGACCAATACTGGTTGAGTCTATTTGGTGACTATCCCGTTAGTTAGAGGGCGTCCGTCTATAGAGGTCAGAGAGATGGCATGGTTGAGAGACAAACAAGGAATCTGAAATTTATCTATGAAACTAGACGTTATGAAATTTCCGGCTGCTCCCGAGTCAAGTAGAGCAGTAGCAAAGACAGGTTTGGGTTTAAGATCCAAAGCTAGGGTAATCGTGAAATCTTTAATTTTTGGAGACGGGCTCATAACTCCTAACTTGATGTCTCCAGGATCAGTTAGGATTTGGCATTTCCTGGTTTACGGGGGCAGGAGATCAGCAGGTGACCGGACTCTCCGCAGTACAGACAGAGGTTCTTTTGCATTCTTCTCTGACTTTCTTCTTTGGAGAGGTGTGTATGATTCACCTGCATAGGCTCCTCTTCAGTAGGAGAAGGAATGGGACGGGTAGAAATGGAGGGGGTAAATGACCTTTGCTGGTCAGTTCTGTGTTTTTCAGCCTGACGTTCCCTGAAGTCTAGGTCAACTTTGATACACAAGAAATCATGTTGTTCAGATTAGCAGGAAGCTCTCGAGTGACTAGATCATCCTTTAGTTGGTCTGACAATCCATGCCAGAAGGCCGAGGTGAGGGCTTCCTCATTCCATTTGAGCTCTGATGCTAAAATTTGAAATTGCATCGCATATTGACTGACAGAACGGACCCCTTGTCTCAGTGTCATGATGTTTGATGATGCTGATACAGTACGCCCAGGTTCATCGAAAATCCTCCTGAAGGATGACACAAAGCCTGCGTAATTATCCAGCAGCGGATCTGAGCGCTCCCAGAGTGGGGAAGCCCATTCCAAGGCCTGGCCGGATAACAGAGAGACTATATAAGCCACTTTAGTTCTTGCAGTTAGAAAGTTGTCAGGCTGCAGGGTAAACTGTATGTCACACTGATTTAGGAATCCTCGGCAGAGTTTAGGGTTGCCGTCAAATTTACTTGGTAAAGGAAGATGTAAGCGGGGAGATGATCTGCCTCCTGTATTCCCAGACGCTGAAGCGGATGTAGATGCTGGTACTCCAGGGGTAGAAAAGGAAGTTTGCAAACTATCCTGTCGCTTGGACATCTCTTGCAGAAATTGAGCCATCTGATGCTGCATGTTTTCCAGATTCTCTAAATGACCAGAAATGCACCGGAACAAATCCACTCCTGACTCCTGATCCGTGGCCGGCTCCATGGGGCCAGTGCAAACTGTTATGTTCTGGGTTGTTTGTGGACCCGGGGTGGTAGCAGGAGCGATCACAGAAGCAGATTTGAAAATAAAACTAGGATTTTTAATAAGTGCTTGAGTAGACATATAATGTGGCAGTAAATAAAAGTCCAGGAATATATAAATGTGCACAAGAGTTCTGTGGTGGGAGTAAAAGGGTTAATGTCCAAGTAGAAACAATTAAAGCTGTCCAGGTGTGCAGGTAGTGAAACTGAAAATAATCAAGCCAGGTATGTAGGTAGTGAACTGAAAATAATCAAGCCAGGTATGCAGGTAGTGAACTGAAGCGCAGGATGTCAGCAGGCTCAGGCACTCAGGTATGGGCAAGGGTGATGGAGGAAGCGGGGTAGTCCAGTGGGAGCTAGGAGCTGACAGGCAAACTGGCAGACAGCGAATTCACAGGAACAGGATAAGCACAGAGAACTCCCTCTCAGCTAGGCTGAGATACACGTTGCACTGGCAAAGAAGGAAGGCACTGACCCTTCCTAAATACCCCATGCCGTGCTGTTACTGGCCGGAGGGAACATGTGACTCACCAGGATTGGCCAGCCGCATCACATGGCCAGAAGGCAAGATGGCAGCGCCCATGCCAAACAGAATGGAGACGCCGCCAGGCCTTACCAGCGCAGAGTGACAACAGGCCCGCACAACAATGCGCGCAGCCAAAGCCCCCCGCCAGACACCAGCTCCGCCACCAGACAGCCCGCGCCACAATGACCTCACAGATAACACTCGCCTAGCGCCATGCTGAAATACCCTGGCCGTGACAGGGGGGACTACTGCTGGGGGCACTATATAAAGGGCACTGCACAGGGGGGGGACTACTACTGGGGGCACCATATAAAGGGCACTGCATAAGGGGATACCGCTACTGGGCGCACTGCATTGTGGGGACTGCTACTGGGGGCACTGCATAAGGGGGAACACTACGTGGGGCACTGCATTTGGGGGGCCACTACTGGGGGTACAGAGTAAGGGGAACTAATTGGGGGCTGTATAAGGGGGACCACTACTGGGGATACTGTATAAGGGGCACTACTATGGGCCTGCATAAGAGGGACCACAACTGCATACTGGGGGTACTGTATAAGGGGTACTACTGGGGTTAAAGTGCATATGGATAGGAATGTTCAGCGTGAAAATAAAGGGGTGTGTCATGTTGACACGCCCCATTTTTAAGTGACCACGCCCATTTTTTCAGCACGCGCCTTCGGCGCGCGCACATCTCGGGATGTTAGGGGGGGGGCTCCCTTTTCAAATTTGCCCTGGGCTCCAAATACCCTAGTTACACCACTGCAAGCCAGCCAGTCAGCCTAAGTAAGCCTTAGCTTACTCAGCTGCCTCGCAGCCCGATGCAACCTCGGTCGCAGAGCTGGGATCGCAACCTCTGCAACCTTGGTCGCAGAGCTGGGATCGCAAATACATCAGGGGCTGTCATCCTCTGCAACCTCGGTCGCAGAGCTGGGATCGCAAATACATCAGGGGCTGTCATACACCTCCTGCTGTATTTGCATATTAGCAAGGACAGAATTGCAAAGCTGCCTGAGTGCAGCTTTGCAATTCCGTCCGAAGCTGAATCACCCCCCAGGTAAGTAATAATGTATCAAACAAAACAATTGTCGGAATATTGATGTTCCAATAGTTGAATCTTGCAAATAGTCTAACGAGTGGTCTTTGCATTCTGCTGTAATGTTCTAGATCCTATGGTGATGGGAGTATTGAATGTGGTAAAAATGTCACTGTGTCTCACTTGCTCCTCTCCCTTTTCATATAGTCACCATTGCAACACCACCTCAAAGTAATACAAAGTGCAGCTATCAGGACTCATAAGGACAAATTGTAGGGTCTCTTTGGTAAGATAAGTTACTTACTGGATTGCTCCATGAGTGTCCATTGGTCCTACGGTGTTCAGTGCTGTGCTGTTTTCTGTAGGTGCATGCAAGTGAGTGTGATATCAGTGGAGACTAATAATGTGTAAAAACAAGGGTTTAGTACTGAAAACTTGCTGGCAATCCTACTTGTAGTGGCCTTCACTGCTGAGGATGCCAAAACAATACAAGTTAATAGTAACTGCACATTACATATCAATGCATACACACTATGGCGTGTAACATTGTAAGAAATGTAGCTTAATAATAAAAGGATGGGGTAAGTTGGCGTGTTCCAATGCATTTCATCCCATATAAAGTGGGAAAATTTTCAAGGTTATATTACCTGTTTCTCATTCTCTAGAGGTTTAAATACCATCATTTATGTGCTCCATTCTCTCTAGGTTAATAATGATAAAATGTTTATTCAAAGCAACCATTCCATGAATGAGTAAAAGTCAGCCACACTTATGTAAAATATTAACAAACATGTTCATTTATTAAGTTTAAAAAAAATACTTGTGCAGAAGAAATAGCGACAAGCGCTGATCTGGAGTGCAGAAAGAGCCTGGAATTTACTTTCCGCCATGTCCTGATATCCAGCGTCTAATTCAGCAGTGATGTCAGCAGAACTCCTTGCAGAGTAGGTAATGTATACAGCAGGGATAACAAATGAATAAAGGCCAGCCAATGTGTTTTGTATCATTACCCCTGATGAACTACTGTAGTGATGCAAAATGTGTTCGGTCACCTCCCAGATAAACTTATTAGTTCTTGTCACAAATACAGAGAATATTATAGGGTGTATATACAGTAGTTATTCCTTTACGGCACTATGATCACTCTTTTTTTCATATGTTTTTTATGTACACATTTACTGGTTTGAGAATCTTTTAAGGAAAAAAACCAACCGGTTACACAGTATTTATAGCATTATCTTCACAAATACAAATATGGTTCTATTGAGCACTAGATTGTTGGGGAATATATTGCTCCAATAATTTAGACTTCAAAAACCATTTTACCATGGACCATAGGGTAACATAACTTTAACATATAGCATAGAGCCAATGAAAATAAAATGGAAAATAATGTCCAGTGACAAAATTATTGCTACACTCCTCCGATGTAATAATGGGTGACTACATGTTCTTCAGTATGCTAATTAGGTTAATTGGTCAAAATTAGCTGAGAAAGGACATGCACCAAATAATATGGTATAATCAGTCAGAATCCCAATGTCTATAGGTAAGTATCCCTGTCACTCCCCCTAACCTGTACTCACCTTTCCTGCAGCCTAACCCTAACCCCCACTGCCTAACCCTAACCTCCCCCCTGCACCCTAACCTCCCCCTAGTGCCTAACCCCAAGCCCTAATACTTGCCATTAGGATACTGGCGGTCGGGAGATCCTGACTGCTGTCGGGTTCCTAGCGCGGTGATTGTGGTCGCTGGCAAACTGTCCACCAGGAACCCAACTACATCCTGGGTGGAGTATACTGCAATAACATAAAGAGTGTTTTTTGCTAAGTGTCGGTTTGTAAAACCCTACACTTCTGTTCGTATTTATGCCCAATATTTAAAAGAGAAGTGCTTTTACTATCAAGACACGGCCAAAGACAGCTGATACAATATGATCTCTTTAAAACTTGAACACACTTACCTGAGTAGCCACTTCAGAATGCAGCACAGCACACAGTGAGTAGACATGCCAGCCTTGATCCTACAGAAAGAGATAACATAGAAGAAAACTAAGCTGAAATAAAAATACTAATAAGCAAACTGTGGAGAACAAAACTATTTACAGACTGGGTAACAGAAAAGCAAATTGACCTTGATTTAAAACAGTGGGCCTGATTCAGCAAGGAACGCAGTTGCTAATACGCACGCAATTGGCTGATTGTTCTGTTCTGCGCATGCATTGCAGTGCGTGTGCGCGAACCAGCTATTGCGATCGGCAGGGCCGTAATTTGGGTAGTGCGACCTGTGCCATGGCACAGGGCACCGCAGGACAAGGGGCGCTGTTCGGGCCTGTCAATTTTCTGTTTATTATCATTCTCACTTTTAGCTTCCTCTTATTTTATCCCCAGCATCTCCTGGGCTCTCCTATCTCTTCCCTGGCCCTTCACCATGAGGCCATGGCCCTTTTTTGGGTGCTTTATGTCCCTATTTGAAAAGTAGGGGTGGCGCCAATGCTCTCTCTGGCACAGGGCACCAAAAAAGTCTAGTTACGGCTCTGGCGATTGGGACTGTGATCACAGAGGCGATGTAGACCCCTTGCAGAGTGATTGACAGGAAGCACCATTGTGGGTGGTAACAGGGGTGGTCAGGGAAACGCAGGCGTACCAGTTTATCCATACGCCATTTCAGGGGCATGCATAAATTAGCCGCTGCGATGCCATACGCAGTGTGAGGTCTCATAGCATGTGTGGTTGTTAGCAATTTCTGAGTAAGGTCAGTGTTTGTGAAAGTATGTGTGAGGCTGTGATGGTACTCGATTGTACCGATGGTTTCAGTATTCTGCTAAACATTAAGGATGTGTGTAAGGTAAACTGTGCGTCCTTATGTTGTGCTATTTGCATTGTGATCGCAATGGATTAGCTTGCTATCGCAATTGAACTGCGAGCGTACGCAGTATTGCAATCCGTAGTAAATCAGGCCCAGGTCCAGTAACACCAGATAAATTAAACACAACCTACAGAGAAGTTTATGACATAATTAGAAACTCCTCAGATGAACAGTATGGTGTGTCAAGTTTCATTGGCTTAAGAGCAGGACTCATCAGGCATTTAAATTCACTACCTCTATCACAACAAAATTATCTGGTCACAGACACAAATTTTCAAACTGCAAACAATGGGCCTGATTCAGACCCACTCGCAAGCAGCTGTCCGCTCGCAAGTGGGTCGATGTTGTGCACTGCGCATGCGCACGATGGCGGGAGCACCTTCGTGCGCATGCGCCAGACGCGACGAGCGAAGGACTTTCCTTCGCTCGTTGTGTCTGATCAAAGGGGGCGTGCTGTCGATGTTGATTGACAGCACGCCCCCTTTGGTGGGCGTGCCGGGGGCGTGCCTCCCTGACGGGGGCGTTCCCAAGGGAACGCCTACCGTCAGAAGCCGGCCCACTGACATCACTAGTGATGTCAGTAGAAGTGATTTTGGCTCTGATAGAGCCAAAATCACTCCGGGCCTTGCGGTTGAAAAACTCAACCGCAGGCTCCGGCTCGCAGTGGCGATGGTCACGATGGTCAAGACCATCGCGGCCATCAAACTGCACGCTCGTATAGGCTGTGGGTGGTGACCCACAGCTATACGAGCGTCCAGGAGGACGCTCCATAATTATGGAGGGCGGCCCTCATTCAAAAGGTTGACATGCATATGGTCGACATGAAAATTATTTTTTTTCTTATAACCCTAACTTAACCCTAACCCTCCCCTTGGTGCCTAACACTCCATCATGATAGGTGCCTGACCCTATCGTTCCTTCTAGTGCCTAACCCACTGGTAAGTGCCTAACCCTAACCCTCCTTCCTAGTGCCTAACCCTAAGCATTGGGGTAAGTGCCTAACCCTAACCCTCCAGTAAGTGCCTAACCCTAAACCTTACCCTAAAAAAGTAATGAGTCGACCATTTTCATGTCGATCATTTGCATGGCGACCTTTTGACCCTGTCAACCTTTTTACATGTCGACATTTAGCGTGTCGACTTTTTGTCCCTGTCGACCTTTTGCCTGTCTAACATCTGGTGTGTATCTAGACATTGTCTACCTTTTTACTGTAGATCCTTAGACCGGTTCCCCCTCAAGTATTCCCCCACAAGTTACCTGCAGAACCGCATCCACTTGCACAGTATATGCAAAATGTCACGGTGCATGGTAACCTCCAATTCAATATCTACTATAAATAAAAACAAAAATGAACAACCACTTCAAATTACTACTGTTAAACTCCCATTTTAGTTCAGCAGTTCTTGGCACTGTAAAGCATTAAGCACTTCCTGCCAGTATAATTCACTGTTCAACACGTTTTCTTTCTAAAATGAAAAAAGCTTAAAGTGACAGTATTCATTAATATTTGACTGTTTAAACAGTCTATTCTGAATTTTCAACTGTTTTATTCCCTTACAGTACACTGTTATTCAGTTAAATGTTTAATTATTAAAAATAATTCAAATGAAACAGCCTATTCTGAATTATTATTTCCTTCTATTGTGTTTCACCTTACATCATTTCCACGTAGAACTATTTTGTCACAACAGGGGAAATTTTGTAAGATAGATACACCACTCTTGGATGTGCAGTCACACTCTGATACATGCACTCCTTAGTTCATTTAGCTGTTTGAGTGGTAATAACTGCTGCTTCATGCGCATTGGCAACTGTTTCAAGAAACCAACGTCAAACACCTTCTACAAAATGAACCATCACTAAACCTGTGAAAGCAATATGATCAAATATCCATGCAGTCGAATTTACATTGTCAAAACAATACAGATTTTAAAAGAATGTGTAGCTCTACATAGATCCTCTATTAAAATGGCTTCTTTGTCCTTAAACTCTGGCAGTCCACCAGTAGCCAAGCATTTTATTGAAATGGGACACAATCTGTTGGATTTCAAAGTGATGCCAATTGACCACATTGCTCTGCTCAAAAGACAGTGTGACCTCAATAAACTTCTCCTGCAACGTGAAACTAAATGGATATATAAACTGAACTCACTTTCTCCAGTAGGACTTAATGAAGAATTAAGTTTTGCATAGTTTCTTTAAATTAGTACGCATATATGCTTTGGACTCCCTCTCCAATATATAACTATCCTTCAAATTGCTTTTTTGGTAAGTATTTTACCATGTGGGGAGGACACACTTGGATGTGTGTCTCTTACTGTTATTGTACCCCCTTTTTAATGTTTTTTTTTTAGGTGTACTAGACTTTCTCCAGACACTATAATTCAATAATATCTGTCACACTTACAATCTGTCTGTTACGTTGTATACAATTTACAGCTTCTGCTGGATGCGTTCCACCCCTAAAAAGTGTGCTGGAGCATGGTGACAACCTCATCCTTTAATACTTAAGCTGCATACACACACAACGGTTTAGTAAATGAACGATTTTAGCAAACGATTTTCGTTCATTTTTTCAAGGGAAAAATGATCGAAAATCATTTACTAAAATTGTTCATTTACTAAATGTAATGAACGATGCTTTTGAACTACAAACTATTTTTGCATATTACCTTACAGAAAATCGTTAAGTTGGTCAGTCTGACTGAACTACAAACTACAAATGTGAACGCGCATGAACGATAATCATTCATCGTTTTAACTCAGAAAGCGAATGATTTTTTCAACGATTAAACGATAAACGATTATCGTTATCATTAATCGTTCAAAAAATCTTTGTGTGGTTATGCAGCTTTATGGAGCATACACACGGTCAGATTTGTCAGATGAATGATCAGAACAATTTAATGAACGATTTGACCAACGATTTGAATGATTTGAACTATGAACAATTTTTGACTGCATTAAAATGAATGGAATTGTCCAAGTCTGACTGCAAATACATCAGATGTCAGCTATCGTTATTTGACCATCAGGAATGCGCATCGTTCATCGTTCAGACATGTCAGATATGTCAGATTAGCTCTTTATCTAACAGCAGGCAGAAGCTCTATCCTGTGATCAGGTGACCAAGCCTTCCCGGCGAAACGCGCGTCCTTCTTACAGTGCTCACAGTAGCAGGACCACACACGCACCTTATAGCAGCTCTACGGAATACACAATTCCTCCAGGTACTTTCTATTGCTCCTAAAACGCTCTCTCATCTGAGTCCTTTAGCGCTTGACTCTCCCTGCAATGCCATTTGGTATCAGGGAAGAGACGCAGCTACTTTCTCAGACAGTAGAAGCGCTGTCTGTTGTTTCATCTGGTTTATGCATTATTGTCACTCTCTCATCCCCTATTTGATCCAGATAGGGGACAGCAGAAGTGACTTCATGTTTAATTACTCCAGACCTTACTTTTTTCACTCTTATTATTATTTTTTCTCTTGGGTATTTGGTACCTGTTCACATTAATTTGGCAGGATTGCTATTTCCTGTTACACATGAAAGAAGATTTAAGACTTAATATATTTACAAACAACTTAGTCGTTTGCTGGGTTATTATTTGATTTCACTTAACCTTATTTCTCCATTTAGGTGACTTAGACTCATCTTTATATGCCAACTTATTTGTTTATTGACACTATATGATTTATCTTTATATGCCAACTTATTTGTTTATTGACACTATATGATTTCATATTTATTTAATACCTTTAAACTGGAATAAACGTGTTTGCTTATGGTTTTTTCCGTACAGCTGCTCAGCCATTACATTACATTTGTAGTGTGACTCTGCTAAATATAGCTGATCAGGCTGTATATTTTCAAAAGTATTGAACTATTATAAATATACTCCATATCTTGAGGTGGTGTGTTTAATCTTTCTGTCTAGTATCAACTTTGTACTAGAGTTTTGAGGTCCTTCTCATATATTTTGCCTATTACCTTGGTTTACTTATATGCATCTGGTTGCTACTTCTTGAATATTTATTGATTCTTGCTACGTATTATCAGTGATTATAAATATACACATATAGGTATATATACGTGTGAGTGAATATATTTATACACATATTATATTCTATGTATTTTTGCAACCATTGACTGCTATATTCACAAGGTTCATGTCTGAATTTTGATCCTGATCATTAATTACTTTTCCTTTCTTCATCTCTCGTATATACCCTCATGTGCAGTAATTTGGTCTAATATTACCTATTATGCATTGCAATACATGGTATAAGAGTTTTATTTTAGGTAAAAATTAAACATTAAGTTTTAATATCTCCCAATATTACATCTCTTTTATGTCATATCATTTTCTTTTTCAAGAGTGCCCCGCCCTAGACTTTTTTGTCTTTTTTGGATCTACCTCTATGCCCTCTTGCATAGTAATATTTCCAAACCCCTGTTTGATGTCAGATTTTCATTCAGATATGAACGATTGAACAATATTTTAAATCGTTATCATTCAGATCTGAAGAAAAATCTGACCGTGTGTATGCACCATTAGCCACCATTTAAATAACACAGTTGGATTGCAGTGATGTAAGCAAACTCTGTTATTGTTTGAAGAATTACTCCATAGCCGTTTTTCTGTTTAGTTTCTCCCTACTTCACTGTTATAGAGCAGTGCCTATTCTACCAATTTACAGAACAATGAATTATTTAGCAAAAACAGTTCTGAAAATCTGTTGTTCTCGGCTACTAATAGGATTTTGATTCCCACTGACTTTAAAAGCCAAGTGAAAGACTTTGTTTGAGCTGTTCCTGACCTTTGTGGAACATAGACCCAGTAGGGGCTGCGTGAGTTTTTCTAACCTGTCAATGAATAATACACTGCGAAGTCAGTGGGAGTGCAAGTTTTGATGTATGTACTTACATAACGACACCTTCAGACAGACATTGTTATAAAATATCCCCAGGTCTAAAAGGTTGTTCTCTACATGTCTCCTTTCTAAGACTGTCATAGAAGCTGTTGCTGGCTGTGGACCTTTGATTATATACAGGCAACATTCTAGAAAATTCCTTGAATATTGAAATGTCCTTGATTGTAATTTCTATGCAATTGTAAATAAAAAAGTAATTGCTATCTAAGTAATGAACAGCATCCGCCCTCAAACTGTAGAATAAAATAAAGATATTTCTGGCCGGAATAGGTCATTTTAAAAAGTTCCCCAACAGACCACTGTGATATAGGAAGAAATAGTTAAAAATACTGGAGTTATATAGATAATTAAAACCTCTATTCTTATATAATTCAATTTTGTTATTAAATTACCATTTGGAATTGTGATCAATGTTTTGATTACCTATAGAAATGTTTTAAATCCTGTTAAGCTTTTGTAAGTTACAAGAATTCTAATTCTGCCTGTTACTAATAATATGGTTTTCAGAAGACTTGTTATATGGGGAGTAATTAGTGGTGGTTTTCATAAAATAACAATACCACTTATTGAGAGAGCAAATAAATTCCCATTTTTTAACATTGTAGCATAATGGATATTATTATAACGGACACGTCCATCAATTTTGCTACACATTTTAAAGTAAATCCAAATAAGGTTTTTCTTGCATATGAGACCATTTTCTTTAGCATAGTGTCTAACAGCTGCTGTATCAGAAATGTGTCCCTTTTGTGATCATGGAATGGACTTGTCCCACAGGCTCATTTGCCTGATATCAGCTGCTGAAAATTGAACAGACTGAACAGCTTTCTGTGTGCTGTACATACCCTTTAATTCAGTGGCTCTCAAACTCAGTCCTCAGGACCCCACACAGTTCACGTTTTGCAGGTCACCCAGCAGGTGCACAGGTGTAGTCATTACTCACTGACACAATTTAAAAGATCCACAGGTGGAGCTAATTATTTAACTTGTGATTATGTGAGGAGACCTGGAAAAAAATCACTGTTTGGGGTCCTGAGGACCGAGTTTGAGAACCTGTGCTTTAATTCATTACATATTAGGAATTTACAACAATGTAGCTGCTGTTTTCAAGTATTGCACTTGTGGAATCTGAATCTTAAGCTATTTAAATAAATTTGACACTGACACGTTATGCAATGTATAGACAGGTTATCTAAGCATGAAAAAAACAAACCTATGAATGGTTTATAATAAATACAAAGTACATAAAGAGCTTATTAGAGGTAGAGATCTACTGTGTTCCTACTTTGCCTCACCATTCTCTGACATGTCTTGTTGCACTATGGGCCTGATTCAGCATTGCACGAAAGTGCAATGATGAATGCAGATTCACGATTATTGGGAATCTTCGCGTGCGCAGGACCCGTTCTGAGAAAGTGCAGAACGGGTCCTGTGTGATCCCACGCAGACCCTTCTATGCCTTTATCTGATTGACAGGCAGAGGCATTTAAGGGATGGTGCAGAGGCGGGGACGGCCAGTGTTCCTGGAAACGGGGGCATGTCGGCCCCATTTTCCGGGAGTGGCAAGGCCAGTGATTGCATTTTTGGATGCAGTTCCTGGCCTTATGCTGGCCACACACTAGACCAACTTTCATTCAACCATCCAACTAGTTGATTGGTTGGAATGAAAATCTGGTAAGGAATGGGAGCAAATGATGATCAGGAATTTGCTCCTAAATGCCAGAAAACAGATGAAAATGGTTGTCAGACAAGTTTGTTAAATGTTTAATCTAAACAATTTGTTCAAACAACAGTTTTTGTCCATTTTCCGGCATCTGGGAGCAAATTGCTGATTGTCATTTGCTTTCATTCCTTACCAGATTTTCATTCCAACCAATCAACTAGTTGGCTGGTTGGATGTAAGTTGGTCTAGTGTGTGGCCAGCTTTACAAGCCTCAGCTTACTCAGCTAGCCGACGTCCAGGCACCATCCTCGGTCGCAGTGCTGGGATTGCAAATACACCTCCTGCTGCATTTGCATATTAGCAAGGACGGAATTGCAAAACTGCCTGCGTACTGCTTTGCTATTCCGTCCAAAGCTGAATTACCCCCTATATTTGTAAATTTTAGCTTTTCAAAATTTATAGCTTATGAACAGTTAGGACCAGGGGTCATTTAAACAAAAAAAAATAGGTTCAGGAATGCCTTGGGCGAGTGGAGTTGTGGGTGGAGCTACAGCAGGGGGAGGGGCATCAATTGGTGCATAAACCAATTTTAAAAAATATATATTGTGAAAGTTTGGGCTGTGGGGGTGGATGTTATTATAACATGTCAATCTACGATATATATCTATCTATATATATATATCTATATATATATATATAATAAAGTCTCTGGTTTAAGGGTCAGTCTGTTTGTTCAGGCTAATCTCTTAAATAAATGGATGTATTTTGATGGGGGTCTTCACTATTCTATACAGCTTTGGTCAAAAATGGCATAGGTGTATAAAACATTCATCTTTGACAAAAGGAAGCCAAACAGTGACGAGTTTAGTGAAGCAAGTGACAGAAAAAAATCGTGCACCAAGTTACTGTATAGGAACTAGCCAGGGTGCTGAAGCAGCAAGAGAGCATCTGAAACTGAGTCTTAGAATGAAGCAAATCACAGAAACTACTGTTGTGCTATGTGACTGACTGCTGCTGTTGCTGCAGGGATGAGGGGTGCACTCTGATTGGCTCTCTGAGATAGTGAGAAACAAACAGAAATCAAAGTGCCCTGTTGCTTAGAAGCAGCCTAGAGAGGGGAAGGACTCATGGACTTAGCAGGGTCACATCTGAGGCAGACAGAGAGTGAGAGACAGCCTCCAATGAACCCATGAAGATGCCCTACTGCAGACACAGTAGCCAGGGGAGAATTTTATAAAAACAACCATCAGAACACAATCAAATGATTTCCATTCGATGGTGGCAAACGCAACCAATAAATGGTAAAAACACTACCAAAACATAGATGGTTAGTAATCTTTGGATTCCGATGTCCATCCCTACACTGAACCTGCAGACGGTCTCCGCCCACCACTCCTCCACCATGAAGTGCTCCCTCTCCAGCGTTTATGTTTTTGCTCAGTCACACGCCTTCAGTGAACAGGAGCACTTCCCATGGAAGTCAGCTCTGCTGTCAGACAGGGGCACCACGGTGAGGAAGCTTAACAAGTAGCGCGGGAAATACAGTGTACACATTGTGCAAAGAGGACATTGCTCATTGCCATGTTCGACACCCGGGGAGGAGTGCGAATGGAGGCTGCGGACTTGGGATCATCCTGTTCAATAATGCTCACAGTAGCTGTAAAACAATCTCTCATCCATGATCCTCCTGCCCTTCTCAGTACATCCCAGGGCCTGGCCCCAGCCAACTCCAGGGCAGCAGCAGGGGGGAGTTGTGGTGACACTGGTGAGATGCAAGGGGCAGGAGTGAGAATTAGGGAATTGTGGTGAGATGCAGAGGCCTGTGGTGTGATGTAGAGGACTGTGGTAAGAAGCAGGAGTAAAAAGTAGGGCCTTTGGTGAGTTGCAAGGGGCTGTGGTGAAGTACAGGATGCTCTGGTGAAATGCAGGTGGCAGGAGTGAGAAGCAGGAGGCTGTTGTGAGATGCAGGGAGCTGTGGTGAAAAGCAGGAGGCTGTTGTGAGATGCAGGAGGCTGTGGTGAGATGCAGGGGGCTGTGGTGACATGGCGTAGGTTGTTATGAGATGCAGGGGGCTGTGGCGAGATGAAATTGCTCCCGTGCAAGCTGGGGCAGGTCGCTAGTAATATATAAAACTATACAAATACAGAAATATAGGAGAGAAAACTGTTGTCAATTCTCACACACAGAAAGCCTAAATCCATACTAAATATATACAGTAGGCAAAGCCAAATCAATTATACATATATTAGAAAAGCCAGATTCACATAAAATACATTGAAAAAGTATGATCCACATAAACTTTGAAGGGGTCCCCAATGCTTTTAGGAAGAATGAACATTGTACTTGCCTGCTATCTTTATGTTCAGTTATGTAGCATCAAACATGGTCTTTTATCTGTCAGTCACCAGTCTTGGTTAGGGGGCAAAGTCACAGTTGAGGATGGTGGTGGGGTCACAGTAAAAGATGGGGCAGGGGTCAGAGACACATGGAAAGGGTGGTTCAGAGGCAAACATGGGTGGGAGGATCAGAGGCACACATGGGTAGGGGGGTCAAGGGTGACTTCAGCAGCACACATTGGGAGGGGGGCATAGTTTGGTAGAGAAGTCCGAGGCACATATGGGGAGGGGGGTCAGTAGCACACATGGGGAACATTTAGGGACCATAATTGACAGGGGTCCACATTCAAACACCAAAAGCAGGCCTGGGCTGGCTATAGCATCTACTCCAGCTGCACTCTGTGTTGCTCCGCCTCAGCTTCACCCCAGCCCTGTTAGCTTTCCCACATGGTGACATAGAGGAAGTCACCAGGATGCAGAGCAGGACTTGGGAGGGCTGTGATCATCAGGAGCAATCTGCTTCTGGCCGCAAATCTGCCCCCATCCCCGCGGCTCTGCTGCATGTGTACCGGCCGCCCATACACACTGCCCGATGGACAGATATTTCTGCAGATATATCTGCCATCGGCTGTGCAGCAGAGCTGACGCGACATATCGCTGGTACAGATAAGAAAAAAGGGGGGGTAGAGTCCGCACAGGTTCACAAGTAAAAAATAATATATAAATTAAATTAATTCAATATAAATTATTTACAAAAACCAACATAAATGGTCTTATAGTATATATTAAATATTTGAAAAGACACTGGGTTGGTGGTGCACCCACAAGATTTGTGCAATACACAATGAAACAAGAGGAATTTTTTGCAAAGAACAAAAAATCAAGGTTAAAGACAAATATGCCTTTGTGGGGCACTCTTGAAAAACAAATTAATTATCCAAAGTAAATTATAAATAAATGATAAGATGAAAACTTAGCGTTTAATACACAGCCTAAAATAAATTCTCTCATGTTAAAGCATAAAACACATGTATACATAAGTATAAATCTCCCACAATCTGTTATGGGCAAAAATTGCCAAGCAGAATCTTGCCAGATGAGCAATATATAAGGAGTTTATGCTAAATAAACAGTATACAAATAAGTATTATGACGAATAAACATATATTGGAAAAATAATAATCATGAGTAAGGCGAAAATATTGTAAATTTCATGGATCTCACACACTGTTGAATCAAATGAAAACTCTCAGGGAGATAACTGTAGAACACCAATGTGTACAGGACTACAGTGCTTAAATACATTCTTCCAGAGACATAATGAAAATAAATACTGCAGCCAGATAAACAATAATTGAACACAATCTCAAGTGGCCTCAAAGAATTTATGAAGCAAAATTCTCAGGCTGTGAATCAAACAGGTAATATAATGACTCTCATGTGTTTGACAAGCTGGAAGTGCTGTACCACATATAGAATAAGTACTATGTACTGGATAACATCGTTTAAATAAAAAGATTAATTAATGTATAGCAAATGCAAAAAGTAACATATGTACATAAACATATTGGTCTGTATTATATCGCAAACATATCAGATAGATGTTGGTATCATAGGAATATTGGCAAAAGATGAAAAAAGTAAGTTTGGGGTATAGAAAACGTGTGGTCACTTCTACTTTCCCCCATCAATGGCAGACGGGGGATGAGAGAGTGCAAACAACGTATTAGCCCAAATGAAACAACAGCCAGTGCTTCTGCTGTCTGAAATAGGGCAGAGTCTCTCCCCTGTTACTGTAAAAGCATTGCAGGGGGAGTCATCTGCCGAACACTCAGATGAGAGAGCGCCTAGAGCGAGAGAAAAGTACCTTACAAGAGATTAGTTCAGAGCTGCAGTAACGTGTGTAGCAGGTGGAGATCCAGCTGCCGTCAATAGCAGAGTGAGCAGGACGCGCGTTTCGCCAACAGGGCTTGGTCACTTGATCGTCAGAGTGTGCTGCTGCTTGCTATGAAATAAGGGATAATTGCCCAATCACGCGAGTGTGTCTATGATTGACATTACAAGGAGCCAATCATAGAGAGATGTAAGAATAACCTATCTTAGCCACTGCATGGGTCCAGAGGAAAAAATGAACATATGTAAACAAATACTCAGTATATGATAAAACTGCAAAATACATGCCAATCATCCAAAAATACAGAAACATAAAGATAAAATAAGACAAGAGGAAGTACTAATTAACACTTGTAAGTATGATAAACTTTATTATTTAGTACTGTATAAATCACCAGAAACGGAGGCACATCATGAATACAAAGTGTCTGCCAGAAAAATATGCTAAATGATAGATCTAACATAAGGGAAAAGAGAAGTACATAATAGTGGCAAGTTTAAAAGACCAGGCCAGACGTCATCAACCCGCGCCGCGGCACAGCCGACTGCCCACAACAAGTCCCCGCCAGAGAAGCAGAGGGAAGCCCCTGATGGAGGTATTTCCAAAGAAGATCGGCGGTAAGGTAGGGACAGTTAGCTCGGGCACAGGCGGACTATCTTCCGGACCAGGCTCTGACCTTCCTCCCAAATTAGTCAAAAGACTATAAACATCAATGTTATGTCTATGTTACATGTTTATTATGCTTAATTCTTTTATACAGCGCTCTTTTTCACTTCTATAACCATATATAATATTGAGCTGCTTTACACTACAAGCGCATTGCACTTATATATTATTTAACATTGAATATCACGTGCTTTGCTGCTATGTCACATCAATCACATATATCACACAATAGGAGGAGGAACACATCAAATTTTTTCTCTACAGGAAAAACTTATGCAGAACCAGAAATAGAAGAGGAACGTTTCTGCAGTCAGTTTTTAAGACTCAAGATATTTTACACACAGGAAACAAAACAATGGTGTTAAGTGACCACGCTTTCTAAATATTTAGAACAAGAACTTATCCCAAAAGGCTTAAGAATTTTTAAAAATCCCACCTTTGAACCAAACGCCATTGATTTCCAAAAAAGATGGAATGCTATTTTAGACACATGTTCCAGAAACCTAATTACCTTAATTATTGAACAATTAGAAAAAAAGTTTGAACCACTACAAAGAATGGATGATTACCAAAACCTATTAAGTATGACAAATGAAAAAATTGGACAATTGGAAGAAAACATAATGCAACAAAAAAAGAGGAAATACTTAAGAGACCTAGGAGAAAAGGATAAATTCATGAAAACAGAAAACTAAAAAAGATACCAAAAAATAAACGCAACACAACCTTATTGGGAAGGGAATAAAAGACATCAAAAGATACAAGATTACACCTACAAGAAAGAACCATTGCTCAAACAGAATCCAAAAACCACAGGAGAACAGAGGTAATATAAACTCTATGATCAGAGGAATTTCATGTACAACCATTCCAACCCATGTAAACTAATTAAACAATCGTATAAGAAAGGAACAGAAACAGCAAAGAAAGAAAAACGTACAAGCTTCAAAACATTGCTACAAACCATAGAAGAAAAAGATAGAGAAGATCACACATTAAGAAAAAAAACACAAAAAAGAAATCATGCAGAAAACTTTGGAAGTGATTACGACTCAGATGAGGATTTTTTAGCCGAAATGTGGGGCTCAGAAAAACCCCCAGACTACAGAAAACACACACAGACAAAAAGACGCAATATTTCCGTACAAGAGGAACAAGAGGGGGTAAGAGAAAAAAGAAATCAGAAATAATAGAAAATGACAAACAAAAAGAAACAGTATACAATCTAAGTCGGAAAGAACTTACAAGAGATCAAATTGGTTTATTGAGAAAAGGACTTAAATTCGCTCCCGAATCCAGACTCAACAAGTTTGATCTGTACATCGAAACTCAAAAATTTATTCGCAAATTATGTATTAAAAAGTATTTTCAAAAAAATCCAATTATGAATGAAATGGTTCCCTTTCATCAAGAATATAAACATACGAACTATAAACCAACATCCACTTTTTATCCCAACTACATTAAAGGACCACATATAACGACATTTCAGCATCTGATTGAAGAGGAAATATCTAAACTTCCCAAAAAACCAAAAATCCCATTCAATTTAACAATGAAAGAAAAACAAAGCTTGAAAGAATTAAAAGATGACAAAACCATCGTAATTAAAGCCGCAGATAAAGGTGGCGGCATCGTAATAATGAATGTGGAAGATTATAAAAAAGAAGTGGACAATCTCCTCTCAGATACAGAAACTTACAGCAGATTAATGAATGATCCCTCTAAAAAATTCAACAGACAATTGCAAGATCATCTTGAGGAAGGCTTGAAAATGGGAATTCTGACAAAGAAAGAATACAAATACATTTATACAGAACATCCACATATTCCAACCTTCTATCATCTACCTAAAATCCACAAGAGATTGGAGAGTCCACCTGGAAGACCCATCGTGTCAGGTATAGGGTCCCTGACAGCAAACCTATCAAGATATGTAGACTCTTACTTACAAGAACTAGTATGCAAACAAAGGAGTTTTTTAAAAGATACTACAAACATTCTTCAAGTATTAGGAACAATCGAAAGGAAGAACACTTATCTACTCTGCACAAGCGACATCAAATCCTTATACACGGTAATCAATCACCAAGATGGATGTGAGGCAACGAGATTTTATCTTTCAACACAGACAAACATCCCGAACAGACAAATCAATTTTATAATGGAAAACATCGATTTTATCCTTACGCACAATTATTTTAGGTACAGTGATGAATTCTTTTTACAAACCAAGGGGACCGCTATGGGGACCTAATTTGCACCCAGTTACACTAACCTGTTTGTAGCGTACTGGGAAGACAACAACATATGGACAAATAACCCCTTTTTAGACAAATTGATTTGTTGGTGTAGGTACATAGACGATCTGTTTTTTATTTGGAACAGTTCAAATGAGGAATTACAACAATTCATTCTACATATGGGAAACAATAAATATAATCTGGAGTTCACAACTACACAAAGCAAAGATTTAGTTATTTATTTAGATTTGGAAATTTTTATTAAAGATACAGACAAACAAATTCACACTCGTAATCACATAAAAGAAGTTAATGGGAATAACATTCTACCAATCCAAAGTAACCATCATAGGAAATGGATCCATAACATTCCAGGAGGACAATTCAGATGTATAAAAAGGAATTGCACTGAGATCTCATCTTACCAACACCAGACTGCAGAGATGAAAGAAAGATTAGTACAAAAAGGATATAAAGAAAGTTTTCTTCAACAGGAAATAGAAAAAATATCTAAATTAGAAAGAAGAGAACTAATTACATACAAACAGGAGAACAAAGAAGACTACGGACCAATTTCCTTCATTACCCAATTTAACGGAAACCATGAAATAATAGAAAACATTCTCAAGAAGCACTGGAATATACTGTCCCTGGACAATGACATTAAAACAATAATAACAGAGAAACCACGAATAATATACAAAAAAGCAAAGAATTTAAAACAGCATTTGACACAAAGTTTCCTACCAAAATCTGAAACGGCAAGAAATATAGGGACAAAAGGTTTTCACTTCTGTACCAGATGCCTGGGATGTAAGAACCAAAATTCAAGCACAAAACCAATACAGAATTTTGCATCTTCATTAACCAAAAAGGAGTACAAGATAAAAGAAACGATATCATGTGAAAGTGAAGGAGTTATCTACTTACTCCAGTGCCCCTGTGGGATTCAGTATGTAGGACAAATAAAATGTAAACTGAAAATAAGGATATCAGAACATATCTACAACATAAGAAGGGGCCTCACCACCTACAGCCTATCAGCCCATTTTCTTAACCACCATAACAAAGACCCTAAGGGGTTGAAATTTTTTGGAATACAGAAGATACTACCCCATTGGAGAGGAGAAGATGTTGTAAATCTCTTGAAGAGAACAGAAACAAATTGGATATTTCTTTTAAATACATTGGAACCAAATGGCCTAAACATAGACATAGAACTTAAATCTTTTTTATAATACACATAGTTTAATAAACACATATTTTAAGCATAATAAACATTTTAAAATTTTTCATTCATTTAAAACATTTTCTAAAAAAACTTTAAAAAAAAAATTTTTTATTCTATTTATTCGGCCCAGGAACTTGTGCTTGGTGCCAAAACCTGAGGCACATCCGGTAATAACATCCGGTTTTTAAACTAATTAACAATAAAGTTTTGCCTATTTAAAGAGCTGTGGGAGTTGTTCCTCCCATTCTTGAGAAAGGACCTAGATGGTCTGAAATGCGTAGAAGTAAGGAGGACGGAGGAAGCAGCCATTCTATTCCAACAGTGCCCGATAGCACCTGAGCACAACATCCGGCGCCGGGTGGCAGACGTCATCAACCCGCACCGCGGCAAAGCCGACTACCCTCAACAAGTCCCCGCCAGAGAAGCAGAGGGAAGCCCCTGACAGAGGTATTTCCAATGAAGATCGGCGGTAAGGTAGGGACAGTTAGCATGGGCACAGGCGGACTATCTTCCAGACCAGGCTCTGACCTTCCTCCCAAATTAGTCAAAAGACTATAAACATCAATGTTATGTCTATGTTACATGTTTATTATGCTTAATTCATTTATACAGCGCTCTTTTTCACTTCTATAAAAATATGATTAATAAAATAAAATGAATAAAGTGACTATAAGGCATAAGAGCCTATATAGTTACAGAAAACACTAAACATTATTGGAATAGATAAGAAATAATGACTACATGTTATGTAATGATTATATACATAATATTGACAGAATGATAAAAAATAATAATATAAAATAATAAATTAACTATTCATTATTAATTATAGTAATCATAATAAAATGTAAACATACATGATAGTGGAAATAAGAGAAAAATGTGGAAAAATACAGCTGTCTGTATAAATTGTTAGAAGAAGTGACAAATGTGAGGTGTGGTAGTGTAAGAAAATTAGAAGATTAAAGAACATGGAAAAATAATACATAAATATAATCAAATAATGTGTATATATATATATATATATATATATATATATATTTAGAGTGAATGGTGAACCAAGAAAATTAAATAATAATGTGAGAAATGAAGACAGAATTAGGATCACATGTAGGGATGTGAAGTCAAGCAAAAGGATACAGAAAAGTGATTAAGTGAACACTGAAAAGATTGCAGAAACTATATATAGATTAAAGTTTAAATAAATCATTCTGTGAGAAAGACACCATAATTTATATTTTCATTCAAGCCATCAGGCATTAGAGTCCCTAAACGAAAGATCCACTCACTCTCTTTTTTCTGGAGGATCTTGTGTACATCTCCTCCTCTCAATCCAAGTTTCATTTTATCCAAACAGAAAACTTTAAGATCCTGTGTCCGACCAGAATGTACACGATGGAAGTGTCTGGCCACAGTTGTTAGCTGTTTTATTTTTGTAAGATCTGTTTCAGCATTGCGTATGTTACCTAAGTGTTCCAAAATTCTAACTTTCATCATCCTTGTCGTCATGCCTATATACCTTTTGTCGCATGAGCATGTGATACAGTAGATGATATTTGCAGTTCTACAATTGAAAAACTCCTTGATGTTAATTCTTTGGCCAAATTTGTCAGTAATCATATCTACATTAGTAACATGTGAGCATATTTTGCATTTCCCACAGGGAAAACTGCCGACTATAGTAGGTGTTCTAGTTGGGTGTGTGATAAGGTGGCTCCTGACTAGTCGGTCTTTAAGATTAGGTGCTCTACGCCAGCTCATCTTGACCCTATCACCCAAACTGGTAGCTAAATCATTATCTGATAGTAGGATATGCCAGTATTTCTGTAGGGAGTTACGAGCTTCTCTCCAGTTATTACAGAAGTCACCAACAAATCGAATCACATTAGTTGTTTCTTTTGGAGGTTTATCATAAAAGATCAAGGTTTCTCGCTGAGTTCTTGAAATTTCATTAAATGCTTTTTTGATTGATCTTTTACTGTAACCCCTCTCCTGGAGTCTGAATGTAAGATCTTTGCTCTGAATCTCAAACGATGAATCATCTGAACATTTGCGACATAGTCGCAAAAATTCACCTTTGGGGATGTTATTGATAGTGGGAGGAAAATGAGAGCTACTGTTATGTAGTAGACTATTTGTTGAAGTTTCTTTCCTATAAATCTCTGAGCAGATTTTATCATTGGTTCCTTTAAAGATCCTCAGGTCTAGGAAAGCAATACTTGTACTACTACTATTGCATGTAAGTTTCAAGTAAATGTTGTTATTGTTGAGATGTTTGACAAAAAGACCCAGTTCATCTTTGGATCCATCCCAAATCATTAGAATGTCGTCTATATAATGCATCCAGCTAATGATATGTTTGGTATGGTTTTCATTACAATCTTGAAATACATGCTCTCGCTCCCACCACCCCAAAAAGAGGTTTGCATATGTAGGTGCGCAAGCAGCCCCCATAGCTGTCCCTCTTATTTGAATATGGAAGTGATTATTGAAGGTGAAATAGTTGAAATTTAGATCAAATTCTAAAATTTCCAAGAGAAATTCTTGAAAATCACCCAATCCTTCCATACTGAGAAAGTATCTCCCTGCTTGGATGCCTAGATCATGGATAATAGACGTATAAAGTGATTCTACGTCCAGACTAACAAGAAGGTGAGTATTGTCCAAAGTGATGTCATGTATTCTAAGGACATCGGTTGTGTCTTTTGTGTAGGAGGGGAGACTCAGGACATGTTGTCGAAGATGAACATCCAGGAAAATACTGGCCTTTTCATGGAGTCCCCCATTGCCCGAGACTATTGGCCTCCCTGGTGGATTCTAGGATGTGTTACCCACAGATAATCATACTCCATTTTTGTGATTGTGCCATTGTAGAAGGCCCTATCAATGATCCTTAAATAGGGTGTTTTGAAATTCTCAGTAGGATTGAATAAAGTTGTCTGGTAACAGGAGATATCTTGTAACTGTCTATCGGCCTCTTTAAGATATTGCTTCAATGGTCAAATCACAATATTTCGACCCTTATCTGAGGGTTTAATAACAACATCTTCCCAGTTCCTAATCTGATCCAGAGCTTGGCTATGTAAAAAAATAAGATTTTGATTAGGTTTACATTTTCGTTGGTGTTTATAGATTTTGTCAAAATCATGGGATACAAGTCTTAAAAAGACACCAGGACATAAGGTCTTAGGAGGGAAAAAGGTGGAGCGCTTCTTACATATTGGTCTCTAATGGGAAGGTTGTGGAGTGGTTTCCTGATCCAATTCTATCAGGGCTTCAAGTGCCTCTTGTTCAAGTTGGGAGATATTATCAATACCTGTACCAAGAGGCATCTCTTCAAATTTATCCAGTTTAGATTTATGAAATTTAGTTAGTAGCAGTTTCCTGCCAAAAAGTTTCAAATTTGTCTCCCATTTGAACCTATCAAAAAAATGAGTAGGAGAAAAGGAAAGACCCTTGGTTAAAACAAGATTTTGAGCATCATTGAGAGTATGTTCAGACAAATGAATGACAAGGAAGTTTCTACTTCTTGTGTCCTTGTGGAATATCGACTCAGGGATTGTGCCTCCCATCTTTCTCTTCCTCTTACCCCCCCCGCCTCGTTCTGAATGTATGGGGCATCCACGGCCGCCCCTGGTTTCCTCTAAAAAAATAGGAAAATGTGAAGACTTATCACCTTTATGGGCAGGTTGGTTTTTGGAAATAGAATTTAGATCCCCAAAGTCATCAATATCAGATACATCTGTCTCTGATGAAGATGGAGTGTGATCTAATGGTCCAATATTTCTTTTCCTTAAAGGTCCATTCCAACGAAAGATGTTACCCATTGCAAAATCGTGTTTATCTCGGTTAAATGTGTTCCGTTTACAATCGATTATTGTTTTGTCGTAATCTTCTAAATCCTTTTTGATTTTAATAAACAAATTTTGGAATGTGGGGTTTTGTTCCCACTGTTCCAATAATAGACCTAATCTCTCGACCTCTCTGGTGCATTCATCTAAGATCAAATGATCATGTTTAATTAGAATCCCCATTAATTCATGGGAACATTTAAGTAAGGGGCTTTCCCACTCTTTGCATAAGTTGTCTGTGCAAAGTTCAAATGTGGGAAAAAGTTTAGGCCGTAAGCCTCTGGGGGTAATTTTGTGTTTAACGTAATTTTGAAGACTAATTACATTCCAATTAATATGGGTTTGTTTTTGTAAGATCTGTTTTAATATCGTAAGATCATCTTCCCAACCAGAAATTGATTCAGTTTTGGCAGTCTCTGTAAAGAAGATTCCCTCCAAATCTTCTATATGACGTCTATTATTAAGTTCGGTTTTGAGATTAAAACTAGTCATGATATGTGAGCAGAATGAAGAGGCCTCAAATGTCAGATATTCACAAGCAGTATACTGAGTAAATGGAAATGCGGAGAATTACCTCAACTAGCAAGCAAGAGTGATGTCACAGTAATCATTAATGAGAAGGTGTGATGCAGTATGAGAGAATAAAGCAGTAGAGACAAGTGTACACATATCGCTGGTACACACTGGCTCTTACACACTGGCCGATGGGCACCAGATATATTGGCTTCAATATATCGGCAATATATCTGTCAGTGTGTACCCAGCTTAAGCAGTGGTGATTTGCACTACAAATCACCAGTGTCACCTGGCATGCCCTTAGGAAGGGATTACAGTACTGTGGCCCTCATTCAGAGCCGTACGCTCTGAGCACGCCCCTGGCACGCCCACCAAAGGGGGTGTGCTGTCAATCAACATTGACAGCATGCCCCCTTTGATCGGACACAACGAGCAAAGGACTTTCCTTCGCTCGTCGCGTCTGGCGCATGCGCACGACGGAGCTCCCTCCGTCGTGCGCATGCTCAGTGCATAACATCGACCCACTTGCGAGCGGACAGCCGCTCACGAGTGGGTCTGAATCAGGCCCTGTATTGATTAATTAGTGAAGAAAGAATCCATACCCTTTTTTAGGTATATATTAGATGCTGCTGGTCCCTATATACAGTATTATGCTTCATATTTTTTTATTGTTTTCCTAGCACAGTCTGATGCTTGTTATGAAAATACAGGAAGAAAGTAATCCTATATAGTAGGATAACAGAAAGAAACTCCTTTGTGGGGGCACTCTTATTATATAGTTCTCAGAAATTTTTGTAAAATATAGCTTTTATTTTTAATATCTAATTGGATATTAGCTTTTGTGACTACATGTAGAATTGTGACTGTATCATTTTAAACATAGGTATGACCCTCAAATTACATACACCGATATTTGAATCGATTATCAATACAGAATACATTTATTAGAGGGTTAATTTTCTAGCTCTCCTTTCCTGTTGATAGATTTATCAGATGACAAAATGATTCCACCTTCTGTAATTAGAACATAGGGTAAAAGTGCTGTAGAATAATAGAGTTATCATTATGATTGTATATAATGTGTAATAATTATCCTCATTACCTGCAATACTACCTTATGTTTAGAAGAAGTGCTTAGGAGGTAAGGAGGTGGTTAATTATGATGATAAAACTCACTCCCATAACAATTAGGGAATCCTGATGATGTAAAGGATAAACAGGAAATGTTCCCATGACAACTCTCTTTTGTCCCTCCCATTCCATGACAACCTTCTCTTGTCCCTCCTATCTTACAGATGTAGGTAGAGGGGCAGAGATATTCTAATCACGCAGCCAATAAATAAGCTGCCGCCTAATAGCTCTAACTATTGGCCCCCTGTTTGAGAAAGCCTGAACGGCAAAACGCGCGTCATAGGACACTTGAGTATCAGCTGAGTTTAGCTGATCTCCCATCCGACGTCTGACCAGCCCCGCTGTACATCGCGGAGGCACCGCTCAGGTATTGTGAGTATCAGCTGTTCCCAGCTGACCCCCTGGCAGGTGTCTGTATAGCCCCGATGTATGATGCAGGGACACCGCACAGACATCAAGCACGTCCCCATTATTCTTACCTGATTGTTTCCACTGTGACACTCATGCCTTATATTTACCAACAAGACATACTTGGAGTGTTTTTTTGGATGTCCTTGTGAGCTTAATATTTTCTTACACCCTAGGGGCACTCTTCCCTAGCCCCTAGTAGTACACTAGGAGTAGCTTACTTGTATATGTGGTTTAGGATACCTATTAATTTCTTTGATATACCCAATGTGGGGAGAAATGTTGTGTGTCTGAGGTATAGAACCATAACAGGCTTGGACAATTCCAGAGAGTCATTTGTTTATTTTACATGGGATTGACAAGTGGGGATATCAGTGCTAATGGAATCTTTCTGGTGCATTAATTACAATACCCTAATATTAGAACTGCAAACTATATAACTAGGGTGTATTAAACAAATATTCTAATAAGGATTTGCATATGTAATAAAGGGTTATACACTCAGATGCCAGCTGTGGAATACAGCTTGTGCATATGGATGGAGTATATGGCTACATAATATTTGCTGTTACAAGCATATTTAATAAATTTGCCCTTTTTTTCCACTACTATCAGCAAGGTATGGAATATATTAACATAAAGGTACAAATATTGAATGGTAATCGCACTTTTGAATGTGTTGCGGCCATACTCTAATGTATTTAAGCCAAGGTGCAGATATCGTTTATCACCCTTGATTTACTGCGTTGCAGTTATATATGGTACAGAATATTGTGGTGCTGATTAATTAATTATTTTTATTAAAACAATATATATGTTGTGATCTGTTTTCTTGTTTTATGTCTTGTTCCAGTCTTTTTAAGTGCATATAAAATAAAAGCTATATTTTACAAAAATTTATGAGAACTATATAATAAGAGTGCCCCCACAAAGGAGTTTCTTTCTGTTATCCTACTATATAGGATTACTTTCTTCTAGGTATATACTGCTTTACTCCAGGGGAGCACCACCAACTGAGTAATGGGATAAGGATGCTTTTTCCCTTAAGTCAATGTGATATAGATGTTGGTTCTTTGATTTCTTTAGACTGTACTAAATCTTGTGTGGAGTCCTCCCGGTGTTGTTTTGTATGAAAATACAGGGCATGCTTTAGCAGGGATCGCTATTGCAATCACAGGAGCTCATTCAGACCTGGACGCTAAGCTGCACTCTCTTGCAGCTAAAAGGGTCTGGGTATGCAAATTCCACGATCGCAGTGTTTGGTGTAAGGACACCCTCTATGTCTTAGAGAGCGGCGTCAGAGTGAATGCACGCCGATATAAAGATGGCCACTTTTCTCTCTTAACACACGTCATCTCCAGGAAGTGTATGAACAATCGGAACCATCAAGAGCCATCGGAGCTGCACACAGTACTTGAGGTAGACCTTACCCCACTGCAAGGACTGCGATCACTGTAGGCTGAAATACAATCAAGTGACGTGTACAATGACGCATCTTTACTAATTATGCACACCCATAAAACTCTGTTTTGATGGCCAGACACACCTGCGTTCACAGCACCACTCCCCCATTCACAAGCACCTTCCCCTCTTACCACCCACAAATGGCACTATCTGTCACTCAAAATAGCGTACGATTCCCGAACGCAGTAACTGGTTTGCGCATGCGTACTTTGACACATACGCATGCGCAAACGTGCGATAATCGCCCATAGAGTGCGTCCGCAGTTTAGTGAACAGGTCTGAATCAGACCCACAGCTCAGTAATTGCACATAGGTTAGCTGCAAAAATATGCTAATGAATTCTATTGCAATGCCGTTGCACTGCCAACATAAACTGACACTTCTTCCCACTACTGCAATCGCACATCCGCATAACCTTGTAGTCCTGCATATACATTGGGAACATCGAGTAACATCGGTCTCTCATGCAGATGTACAGTAGGTCTGACCTTACTTAGAAATTGCTAACCTTGTAGCACGCAGTGAGTTCTCAAGCTGCGCATGCCATTGCACTGGCTAATTTATGCATTCCCATGCAACAGCATTCAAATGAACAGGCCATAGGCAGGGAGGTGTGCCAGAAACTTTTTCGGCAGGGGGGAGCAAAATTTATAGTTAGGCCACTGCCGTATCGGGCAGTGTATGCCCAGTCGCGGCCGTCTGACAGACATTTCCCCTGTTCCTTCACAGGGAAGGAACGGGGAAATGTCTCCTCCCCTGGGGCGTAGCGCAGATATCGAGGCTAATATACTGTGAGTCCAGAATCAGGCTGGATTAGCACAGTGGGCCAGCCAGGGACATCACCGGCTGGCCTCCTGTGCTGGTACAGCACTCCCCACAACCTTCTCCTTTCTGTTGCAGATGCAGCGTGCATGATGTTATCATGTCATGCCATGCTACTGAAAATAAGTGGACTCAAAGCTGACCGGGCAGAGAAGCAGGAGCTACTGGAAGACATCATAGTTAAGTATGAGTTGGAGATACAGAAGGGAGGCTTGAGCTGAAGAGACAGAGTGGGGTCTGGAACAGGAGAGATAGAATGGGGTCTGGAGAGAAAGAAGGGGACTGGAGCTGAAGAGGCAGAAGGAGAGCTAGAGGTGGGGAAAAAGAAGGGGGTTGTAGCTGGACATACAGAAGGGAGACTGGAGCTGGAGAGACAGAACTGGAGCTGGAGAGACAGAATGGGGTCTGGAGCTGGAGAAACAGAACGGGGCTGAAGCTGGAGAGACATGAGGGGGGCTGAAGACATGAGGGGGGGCTAGAGCTAGAGAGACAGAAGTGGTGCTTGATCTGAAGAGACATAAGGATGGCTAGACCTGAATAGACAGAAGGGAAGCAGGAGTTGGAGAGACAAAATGGGGATGGAGCTGGAGAGACAGAATTGGGGTTGGGGAGACACAATGGGGGCTGGAGCAAAAGAATGTGGGCTGAAGCTGGAGAGACAGAATGGAGTTTGCAGCTGGAAAGACAGAGGGGGGGCTGGAGATGAAAAGATAGAAGAGTGGCTGGAGTAAAGGCACAGAAAATACAGAAGCTATGTGAGCAATTGGTGCTCAGTGTGGGGACAATGTGGATAAAATAAAAACACTGAATAAGTGAAATTATGTAACTCATTTAGTATTTTAGGCACTCAAGCAACCACCTAGGCAACCAATAGTGTGTTATTAATGCCAGTCACCACTCCAAGTAAGCCATCTAGAACTCATGCTATGAGGTCTTCCACCCCTAACAATGCCTGTTGTTCCCTTAGAGAAGAATTGCTCACTGGTACTTAGGCGGACGCCTGGACTTACTGCTCGGAGTAGTAGCAGCTTACAGGGGTGTCGACTGGAATCCTGAGAGGAGGGAAAGAGTCTTGTTCAGGAAGAATAAATGGTACAGTTGAGAGAGATACATCTTGGGAGCCAATGGTGTGGCCAATGTGCCGATGGTGCAGCCAGAGTCAATGGTAGGAACCTGATAATGAGTGCTGTGGATTTGGGAGCCGATAGTGTGCGGCAAATGTGCCGATGATGTGGCAAATGTGCTGATGGTGCGGCAATAGCCGGTGATAGTCAGTTAATAGTAAATGCTGTGGCTTTGGGAGCTGATGGTACGGCAAATGTGCCAATAGTGCGTCAATAGCCAGTGGTAGACAGCTAATAGTAGATGTTGAGGCCATGGGAGTCAATAATGGTGCAGCTTGTGTGCTGATGGTGCGGCTTGTGTGCCGATGGTGCGGCTTGTGTGCCGATGGTGTAGCAACAGCCGATGGTAGACATTTAATAGTAGATGTTAAGGCTTTGGGAGCCAATGGTGTGGCAAATATGCCGATGATGTGGTAAATGTGCCGATGGTGTGGCAATAGCCGGTGGTAGACAGTTTAACAGTAGGTGCTCTGGCTTGGAGAGCCGATGCCAACACGGTGGTATTGGTGCAGCTAGGAAGCCATAGAAGAAGCTGGAGAGCCGGGGACAGCACAGAAGCTGTTGATGTGGCAAATGCAACAAAGGTGCGGAAAGAGCCGATGGTAGAGAAGTAGGTAGAGAAAAGGTGCTGCAGCTTGGAGAGCCGATGGCAGCACAGTGGTATAGGTATGGCTAAGAAGCTTTAGGGAAGCTGGAGAGCTGGAGTTAGCACGGAAGCCACTTCGGGAAAACCAAAATCTTCACCACGAGGAGGAACAGAATGCTGACCATGCAGCTGAGCCAAGGGAACCCACAGATACACTATAGTCGGCGAGGCAGCAAAACTCCAGTGTATACAAATAGGAGGAACCACCAATCACACTGCACAGTGGATGACACATCATTTCCTGAGGCGTGCCAATCGCTTAGCAAAAGGGGAAACTGGAGTAACCCCGTCCAGACTGGGTAGACTGCTCGAGGGAGACAAGTCGTGACCATGACTTGTAACATAGGGGGTCATTCAGACCCACTCATGAGCGGCAGTACGCTCGCAAGTGGGTCAATGTTCCCCACTGCGCATGCGCACGACGGAGGGAGCTCCATCGTGCGCATGCGCGAGACCCGGACTGCGACAGCCAAGCTGTCGCTCCGGGTCTCGCACCAAAGGGGGCATGCTGTCGATGTTGATTGACAGCACGCCCCCTTTGGTGGGCGTGCCGGGGGCGTGCCTGCCAGACGGAGGCGTTCCCATGGGAGCGCCTACCGTCTGAAGCCGGCCCCACTGACATCACTAGTGATGTCAGTGGGAGTGATTTTGGCTCTGATAGAGCCAAAATCACTCCAGGGCTTGTGGCAGGAAGACCCTACCGCAGGGTCTCCATCGCAAGTCCGATGGTCGCGATGGTCAAGACCATCGCGACCATCTTTTTGGACGCTCGTATATGCTGTGGGTGGTCACCCACAACTATACGAGCGTCCAGGAGGCCGCTCCATTTTCATGGAGGAGGGCCCTGATTCAGAGCGAGCACTCTGGTCAGAGCGTCCGGCTCTGAATCAGGCCCATAGTCCCAGTCCTGCTGGAACTCACATCTCTGTCTGGCATTGTGCTGGCATTACATTACAATAGAACATTTTGAATTATGACAATCAGGAGACTTAAAAACAGATACTCAGACATATATTGAGTTTGAACTTACAGGTGATGACACAATGGGTATATTCTTCATGGTTACTTCAATCATATACAAATAATAACAATGGAAAATATATTAATAAGATTTTATATTTTGATTATTATAATCATATTATTTTTATTAATTTTTTGTAAAAAAGTGACGCAAAGTCTTAAAACCCATTCTTAAATTCTGTTGGAATGAAAATAATGCCCTATTTAAACTTGTCATAAGATATTGGCTGCTTTTCTCAATAATTTATATTGATTGTGCTCAATTGGTTCCTACTGAACTGTATCACTAGGGAATGGTGAGGTAACAATACCTACAGTAACCCTTAAGTTTTTAGTTTTCTTATGCAATTAATAAACTATTAAGTAACAAATTCTATCAATTTACAATCCCCATTTTCCTGTAGTTATAGACTTTTGTATCCTATTTACACTTTTTTCATATTAATTTTCACTACTTTATTGGTTTCCTCAGGGCCACCATCAGGGGGCATTGCGGGGTCTGGAGTCCCGGGCCCAGCATGGAGGGAGCCCATCCACATAGGGACACACCTACCGGCAATGCACAAGGTTCCCCCTGGGAATAATGGGCAGTGGGCCCACCACAATCCATCGTATTGTTGCTTATTATCACTGTGGAATGGATCCGCAGTCCGCACCACATCGCCGGGTAGCCTTGCTATACTTCCTGGTGGCTGGTGGCTGGCGCCTGGCCCCTTTCCCGGACCAGCCACCTGACAAACAGCAGCCAGATCAGCCCAGCATATACCTGAGCAGCACACTCCTGTCTCCAGCAGCACGCTCCGCTACTCAGTCGGACTCCTCCCCAGTACAGGTGGCAGTGAAGGCCCCACAGCAGCGCTCTAAAAAAGCTAAATGGGGAGGGGAGGCCGGGGACACCACTGACAGACAGAAGGGGGGGTGTTACTGAGATACAGAAGTAAATGTGTGTAGAGGGGCACTGACAGAAGGAAATGTGGGATGATCGCTGATGGAGAGAGGGGGAAATGTATGGGGGTGTCACTGAAACAGGGGGAAAGGGGAATCACTGAGAGAGAGGGGGGGAATGTATGGGGGTGTCACTGAGACAGAGGGGAATGTGGGGGGATGCTGAGAGAGGGAAATGAGGGGGAGCACTGAGAGAGAGAAATGTGGGGGGATTATGGCTGCCCAGTACAATAAAGTTTTTATTTTTTTTTATTGAGGCAAGGCACGAGTGACGTTATTGCTTCATGCGCACCGCATCACTGACAGAGAATCTGGTCGCAAGCACGAAGAGTAGCAGCCAAAGGACACAGGAGAAGGTAAATGTCTGTAGGGGACAGAAGGGGTGTTGGGGGGGAGATGCTGCAGAGCCTGAATTGCAAAAACACTGGGGGGAGCTGCCTATTTTTTCAGTCCCAGGCCCCCACCATTTCTGGGTTTCCTATACTGCATTATCACAGAAATGTCAATATTCTGAAATCTATGTGTATATTTCCTTATTACTAACCATTTAAAAATCCATATTATATCCCCTGGCCATACCGCTGATATATGCATAGACTCTGGTTTGTGAGTATATTCGTATATATTTCTAATAAATGCTGCAAAGAAATATTGCTTCTCTCTATTATTAAATATAGACAGGGAGCTTTGATTTCCATGCTCAAAGAGAAAACTGATTTCATTGCCTATTAATAAATTAACATAATATAATTTAACTAAAAAAAAATCAGGGCAGTTTATTTCATTAAATTAATAATACATTTTCATCATTTTTTTTTTTTATGTAGTTGTTTGTTTCAAGCGCATTTTATTTTACTTACTGAACAGAATATATTTTTACAGCTAATAGGTAAACTCCTGAAAGAAAAATAAAGTCATCAATTTATTTAAGAACAAAAATCCTGTGTAAATATCCCCCACTGACAGTAGCAGCAAATCAATGCATAATTACTTTCATGCTAGGGAAAAAAAATAATCTGATACCTACAGTTTAAGAAAGATATTTGTCCAATTTTTGCAGGTATTCATATATAAAGATTAAGGCAATAAGAGGAAAATCAGTGGTCTACTTTAAGATAATATAATTTAACTTTTTTAATGAAACCATGAAAATGTAAAGCTAATATTTTTTTAAGCAATATAATACATTTTTAATAGAGTCATAGTTTAATATAGCAAATTTAAAAAAAGTAGATATAAATTACTTTTTTGATACAACCTTTTTTTCTCAGCTTAATTGACTTCAGAATTTTGAGGCGACTGTTGTTAGTGTCAGACTTTACAAGTGACATCGCTGAGCTGGGCGATAACTGGCAACAGTAACTGCCTAGTTAGATTTCTAATACCAGGTAGGTTTTAAGGGCCTGATTAAACAAGGAACGCATGGATGCAGACGCACGCACCCGGCCACTGCGAGAATATGCTAATGAATGCATACGCACGGCAATCGCAGTAGAATAAGCAGACACCCAGCACTACGTAATACCACCCACTTCCCTTTACTTGCCTCCTCTATACCTGGCAAGACAGTGGAAACATCGGTAACATCGAGTACCATCGGGCTCATACGCACAATCGTGGTTGACCTGACCCTCTCGCAGACATAGCGAGACTTCTTGTGTGCAACTGGACCTCAGGCTGCGTCCGCTGCCGCAAGGGCTTAATTATGCATGCCTTCGTTTGCCCGACCACTCCCCTGCCACCACCCACAAATGGCACTTCCTGTTAATCACTTGTCACTGGGGCTGCGGACTTCCTGCGTATGCATACTCCATCGCACTGGCCGGTTTGCGCACTCGCACTGCGATGCATGCACAGATCAAAACCATCGACCGATTGTGTGTGTCTGCATCCGTGCATTCCTTGCTGAATCAGGCCCTAAGTACTGTATAACGATATACAGCAAGGTAATAGTATATTGTATTTTTAATATGTTTAGCAACATATTTCTTTAAATAATAAATCTGTTTTTCATTTTTATGCTATGTTCGAGTCAAGGGGCCAAATGTAATAGGGTAAGAGTTTAGAAAATGTGAGAGTAAACTCTCACACTTTTTAAACTCGGCCAATCTAACAGAGTCCGAGAACATACAATCTCAAATGTTTTTCAGACTCAAAAACTCTCACAATTTAAACTCTCATTCAGATGTTTTCCCATTTTGAAAATACAACTTGACCAATGTAATAATGTGAGAGGTAACTGCTAAACTCTCACAATTTCTAAACTCTCACCCTATTACATTTTTAAAATGTACCTTTTATAAATGTATCATTTAATAGGTGTTTTCATAGAGTGAGGCTACAACAACCTGTGTCCAATTAAATCAGAATGCTCACAGAAAGACATAATGTTTCAGAAGATGAATGTTAATCTTTTAGGAGGAAGTGAACTGTCCACAACTGTATGTTTTAAAGATTAGATTATTTCATTGGCATAGACAGTAATAAAGTGAGACACACATTAGTGATGTGTGAGGATTTCTGAGTTATAAGTAGTAAGTACCTCTATATTGTGCCCCTATTACACCAGAGCTAAAACCCGGGTTAACACAGGGTTAACCCGGGTAGCTCCTTGGTGTAAAAGGGGACAGGGTTGGATTCCCGGGTCGAGTGAATGACCCGTGAAACCCTGCAGAGTAAACGGCGCGATCCGGGTCACGATGACCTGGAGCACACCGCAGGCCGGCCGACTGGCCGGCTTCAGTGGCGCTTGGAGATGACGTCATCTCCAAGCATCCACTTCCACGCCGGAAGAGCCGAGTCACTGCAGACCAGGCCCCAGTGTGAACGGCGCCGACTAGGGAATTTCCTGGGTCGGCACCGGCTAAATTCCAGGTCTGATACGGTTTGGAACCCTGTTCCAACCTCCGGGTCAGACCTGGAATTTAGGTATAAAAGCAGTATAAGTGTAGTACAACCTTATCTTTATTCCAGACATTATGGGGCCTCATGCAGAGTTGGATGGAAATGTAACTAGCGTGATGCTTATTTTGCCTTGGAGTCTCATCGGCAATTACTGCTTATGACTAGGGGTGTGCACCGGCCACTTTTCGTGTTTTGTGTTTTGGTTTTGGATCTGGATCTTTCTTCGTGTTTTGGATCTGGATTGGTTTTGCCAAAACCACCCTTCCGTGTTTTGGGTTCTGGGTTTTGGATCTGTATTTTTTTTTAAAAAAAGCATAAAAACAGCTAAAATCACAGAATTTGTAGGTTTTTCTGCTCCTATGCTATTATTAACCTCAATAACCTTAATTTCCACTCATTTCCAGTCTATTCTGAACACCTCACACCTCACAATAGTGTTTTTATGTCCAAAAGGTTGCACCGAGGTAGCTGGATGACTATGCTAAGAGATACGAGTGGGCGGCACAAACACGTGGTCCATCTAGGAGTGGCACTGCAGTGGCAGACAGGATGGCAGTTTGAAAAACTAGGCCCCAAACTGTACATAATGCAAAGAAAAAAAAGAGGTGCAAGATGGAATTGTCCTTGGGCCCTCCCACCCACCCTTATGTTGTATAAACAGGACATGCACACTTTAACAAACCAATCATTTCAGCGCCAGAGTCTGCCACACAACTGTGGCTGAAATGATTGGTTCGTTTGGGCCCCACAAAACAAGCTGGCAATTAATCTGTCCCTGCACAAACTGGCTCTACGGAGGCAAGATGTCATCCTCATCCTCCTCATCCACCGATTCCTCACCCTCTTCAGTGTTGTGTACATCCTCATCCTCACAGAGTATTAACTTGTCCCCACTGGAATCCACCACCACAGGTCCCTCTGTATGTTCTGGAGGCTGGTCTCCCTGGAAGAGCTGATAATTCATTTTGATGAACATCATCTTCTCCACATTCTGTGGAAGCTACCTCCTATGCCTTTCGCTGACAAGGTTCCCGGCTGCACTAAACACTCTTTCGGAGTTCACACTGGAGGGGGGGCAACTCAGGTAAAATAGAGCCAGTTTGTACAGGGGCCTCCAAATTGCCTCTTTTTCCTGCCAGTACAGGTATGGACTGTCTGACATGCCTACTTGGATGCTGTCACCGATGTAATCCTCCACCATTCTGTCAATGGTGACAGTATCATATGCAGTGACAGTAGACATGTCAGAAATTGTTGCCAGGTCCTTCAGTCCGGACCAGATGTCCAAACTTGGTCCTGCCTGCCCTGCATCACCGCCAGTGGGTTGCTTAGGATAGCTAAGTTTTTTCCTGGCAGCCCCAGTTGCGGGAGAAAATGGAGTGGACACAGCCCCTATGGAGAACTGACTGCACAACACAGTCCAGCCAGCCCCTATGGACTTTGAAGTAGTGGACACAGCCCCTATTAACAACAGCAGCACAGCACAACACAGCCAGCCCCTATGGACTTTGAAGTAGTGGACACAGCCCCTATGGACAACAGCAGCACAGCGCAGCACAGCACAGCACAACACTACTCAACACTACACTACACTACACAGCCCAGCCAGCCCTAACTCCCACCCTCCCTCTTCACTGTCCACAGCCGAGTGAGAAAATGGCGCCGACGCGGGTACCTTATATAGGATCCAAAACCCGTGAGACCCGGAAGGCGGGATGATGACGTTTTGCCTCGATTTCAGATCCGAGTCAGGCGGGAAAAGTCGAGCCTGAATCGGATCTGCCTCGGATTGGGGGGGTTCGGGGGGGTTCGGATTTCAGAAATCCGAACCCGCTCACCCCTACTTATGACTCCCTGCACCAAAAGCGCCAAGATGAGAGTTGTATGCCGGCATGTAGATGTGGCCATGTCGACAGAAGATGCATCCCAAACATACACGAATGCACCTGTTTGGAGTTGGATGACTTGAAGGTACACAACCCCTGGTATAAATTGCAAGATGCTGCTACTGATGACAGTGACAGGTCTCGTCTGATTCGCCAAACGCATCTAAGACATACCCAATTATGCAAATAACTGATGCAGCTATAATCCTATAACAGGATTACAATGTACTGAACACTCATTTAAGAAAAAACACACACACAAACAAGTTTGGAAAAGGCGAAGCTGTTGATAGGTTTATTAGTGTGGACTTTAAAAGAGTTAAGGTTTTATATTTGTGTCTTGTTTTTAACTTGGGTACTTCATAATAATAAGTTTTGGCCATTTACTGTAATGTGTATGAATTGTGTGCTGTGATTTTGAGGATGTTTTGTGCTCATAGTTGAGCCACATCTCCTGTCACATTCATGCTGCATATGACCCTGTTATTTGTAGCAGGAGAGATGAGCATTTTACCTCCTATGCATCTCACATTTCCTGACAACTCTGCATACTGTACGTAGCAAAATACGTATTTCTCCCGAGCACATTGTCCAACTCTGCATCAGGCCCAATACTTACAATACAAAAAGTATGTAGCAGGAGTTTATTGTACATTAATTTGCTATTGTACTGTGAGTGTTCTTACACTAGTTCTTTTTTGCCCTTATAGTGTGTGTGTATGTGTATAAATATATATATTGAGCAATGTATTTTAAGTATTTTTTTGTATTCTTATAATCTTTTTTTCTGATAATACCTGACTAGACCTTGTTGGATGAGGAGCTCTTCCCTGCTTTCATTCACACTGCATCCAGGTAACTGAGCCAGCAATCACTAGTACCTTCCGGAGTCATGACCTTCAACATGCTGTACTGCACATGCGCACCCTATTGGCTCGTCTTTACGTCATACCGTTCAGCATTGTATGGTCACATGCTCTGAGATTCCAGACTCTAACCTGCAGAATAGAGCACTACATGTACTCCCAAGAACCCTATACCACCACCACTATAGTAGAGGGACATAGTGCTACTATCCACCAGCGCATTTACTACTCTGATGCCCAGCGCACTACAATGCCCAGCGGCAAGCAGTCGGGAAGCTGACGGACGTAATCCCGACCGCCGGCTTCCCGACTGTCTAATCCCGGCAAGGCACTAATGACAGGCGACGAAATCCTGACGCCTGTCATTAGACCTACGTCGGGAGCCCGGCATCCGGCTTACCGATCGAAGGACAGCTGCGGGGGGGGAGGGTTAGGTTAGGGGCTCCCGGGGGGGACTTAGGGTTAGGCACCCCCCCGGGAGGTTAGGTTTAGGCTAGGCGAAGGGAGGGTTAGGCACCCCTAAGGGAGGGTTAGGGGGTAGAATAGAGTTAGTGAATACTTACCTTTTGACGATCGGGAATTTCACCCCTGCTGGGCTGCCGCTGTCGCTGTCAGGATTTTAACTCATACTGATTCCTGCCCAGCTATACTCTTACATTCCAGGCTACATCTGTACAGTCACAATACCTGTTTATCCCGGATTATACCTTGAAAAGCTGTACCACGTGTAAACTCCACCAGCACCAACATACTGTTGCATTGACTTCCAAATACAGTAACATCCAGTGTGCTGAACCCAGACACATCTTCCACTGTGACATACTGCAAACATGCTGCATACGCAGTGCAGCAGCCACAAGTTAATAGGATGTGGCCTCCAGCGTCCTATCCATGCTGCGCAATATTACAGCAGAAATATTTTCCTGTAGAATAAACATATCCCTTCACAGACGTAAGTACTTGCAACTGCCATCTTTCAGTGCTCTTCACCAATCCTTTGTGTGACCCCTTATCTGTTACAAAGTATTCAACAATGACATCCAAAAATGTATTTGCAGTCTTCCATTTGTTGCTGGATAATTATTTGTTTCAAGTCATTTAACGTTACAGCTCTCATGCTACAGTAAATGTTTTACATAATGCACTTATTGTTCTTGTGAATGTTGTGTGCTGTAAATCTAGAAGTTACCCATTGCTGATGGTATTCCACACGCTAAGGGAATATTGTTTTCTAATTGTAATTCCACCAGCAGCACAGGGCACAGGTAGGGAAAGATTTCAATGGAAACATTTCATAACTATGGACACTGGCTTCTTGCGCCAATAAAGCAGTATACCCTAATTAAGTGGAAGCACTATAGGGCATTTCAGGTTGGATGTGGCATTGTACTTACATTCATATGTTAACGCGACAATCCTCCAAAGTTATGCTGGCCAGACACCTACATGATGAGTGCCGATGCGACTCACCATGCCGTTTTCCCTTCAATTCCCCAGCAACTCCCTGGCAGTCCCGGCCACACGATTAACACACAATGTACATACGAGCTCACGTGCGTACGTTGTGTGAGCAGCTTCACTTGTTAAAAAATATATAAAAAGACTGATGTACGTATGGGGAGATCCGTGATGCATGCATCTGTCTGTAATAAAATAAGCACAGTTGCAGGGATGGTTCAGTGAGAACCATCCGTGCATCTGTGAAAAAAAAAGAGCAATGAGCCCCGGGCTTTTAGGGACCCAGTGCTGGTTGGGCAACATACGGGGTACAAACAACATAGGGGTCCCCCGTATGTAGGCACAAACAGCACTAGGCTAGTCAGAACCAGCCCTGGTTGCCAAAATATGAGGGAAAATGATGTAGGGGACCCCCGTATTCTGCACAACCAGCACTGAGCTCTGATCCGGTCCTGTTTCTGGAAATACAGGGGAAAAAAATGAGTTGGGTTCCTCTATATTTTCCAGAACCAGCACCGGACTTTTTCTAGTGGGGGGCTGATGCCACAGCCAGGGGAGTCCTTTCACTGGGCCCCCCAGCCGCAGCATCAGTCCTGACCGCTAGTCAGCCCAGGTTGGGCTCTCCCATTACCCACTGCAGGAGCCGGAAGACAGAGCTCATGAGTGAGCTCAAGCCCGGCTCTTGCAGTGGGCGCTGCAGCAGCAGCCAATGAGAGTCTGTCTAACTCTCATTGGCTGCTGATTAACACACATATCACCGCCCCGCCGGCAGTGATGTGTGTGCAAATACACCAGCCTGAGCCCACCTCTCACCCTCAGCCTGGTGCTATTGGGTAAGCACTTAGGGGGAAGGAAGGGGCTCGGCTCTGCAGTGCACGACCGGCGCTGGGCGCAGGGAAGCCTAGCGCTGGTCCTGAGTAAATGTGTAGTGCCAACTGCACTCACTGCGGTCAGCACTACACTGGCTAACCAGGACGGGCCGTTACCATGGCCAACGCCCCCCCTGTGCTGCCGGTCCCGCGGCGCCCAGGGTACGAGCCCCAGTGGCACTGCCCTGGTTACGCCATTGCTCCCAAGGCCATCGCCCGCACTCACTCCCATTTCCTAATTTCATGTCTTAATTGTTATGTTCTGGGTTGCTTGTGGACCCGAGGTGGTAGCAGGAGCGATCACAGAAGCAGATTTGAAAATAAAACTAGGATTTTTAATAAGTGCTTGAGTAGACATATAATGTGGCAGTAAATAAAAGTCCAGGAAAATATAAATGTGCACAAGAGTTCTGTGGTGGGAGCAAAAGGGTTAATGTCCAGGTAGAAACAATTAGAGCAGTCCAGCTGTGCAGGTAGTGAAACTGAAAATAATCAAGCCAGGTTTGCAGGTAGTGAACTGAAAATAATCAAGCCAGGTTTGCAGATAGTGAACTGAAGCGCAGCATGTCAGCAGGCTCAGGCACTCAGGTATGGGCAAGGGTGATGGAGGTAGCGGGGTAGTCCAGTGGGAACTAGGAGCTGACAGGCAGACAGCAAATTCACAGGAACAGGAAAGCATAGAGAACTCCCTCAGCTAGGCTGAGATACACGTTGCACTGGCAAAGAAGGAAGGCACTGACCCTTCCTAAATACCCCATGCCGTGCTGTTACTGGCCGGAGGGAACATGTGACTCACCAGGATTGGCCAGCCTCATCACATGGCCAGAAGGCAAGATGGCGGCGCCCATGCCAAACGGAACGGAGACGCAGCCAGGCCTCACCAGCGCAGAGTGACAACAGGGCCGCACAACAACGCGCACAGCCAAAGCCCCCCACCAGATACCAGCTCCGCCACCAGACAGCCCGTGCCACAACGACCTCACAGGTAACACCCGCCTAGCGCCATGCTGAAATACCCTGGCCGTTACAGTACCCCCCCTTTTGGGGTGGCCTCAGGACACTCACCAGGCTTCTCCGGATGGGCAGAATGGAATCTCCTGATGAGCGTGGGAGCGTGGACATCACGAGTATCGGTCCAGCAACGTTCCTCTGGACCGTAACCTTTCCAGTCCAACAAATACTGAAGATGACCTCTGCGCAGACGAGAGTCCAAGATCTTGGCGACTTCAAACTCAACTCCTCTCTCCGTCTGGACTCGAGGAGAAGCAGGTAGAGCATTATGGAACTTATTCAGGACTAGGGGCTTTAATAAGGAAACATGGAAGGAATTGGGAATTTTTAGGTATGGGGGTAACTGTAAACGGTAGGCAACTGAATTAATGACTTCTGTTAAGGTCAAGGGACCGTTGAAGCGGGGTGCGAATTTCATAGACGGAACTCTTAGACGAAGGTTCCGAGTAGACAACCAGACCTGGTTTCCTACTTGCATGCGTGGAACTATTCTACGCTTCTTATCGGCCTGGGTCTTATAGCGAGAGGATGTCTTCAACAAATCAGACCGTACTTGAGTCCAGATGGCAGCAAAATTCCGCACCGTGTCCTCCACGGCCGGAACATCGAAAACAGGCAGGCTTCGGAATTCGGGAACACGAGGATGAAGGCCATATACAACCTGAAATGGCGTTTGGTTAGTTGACGAGTGGTAGGAAGCATTATGTGCAAAGTCAGCCCACGGCAGCAAGACAGCCCCATTGTCCTGGGAAGATGACATAAAAATTCTTAAGAAAGTCTCTAGATCTTGATTAACTCTCTCGGTGGAGCCGTTGCTTTGCGGATGGTAGGCCGTGGTAAAGTTTAACTTCACTTGAAGAACAGAACACAAAGCCCTCCAGAATTTTGCAGTAAACTGCACACCACGGTCAGAGACAATTTCAGCAGGAAGGCCATGTAGACGAAATATGTGTTGGACAAACAACTGTGTCCGAGTGCCTGAGTGCCCTGCGAAGCGAGAGGAATGTGCCCAGGTGAGAAGCTGCTTCCTAAATTCCGGGGCCACAAATGATTTTCCTGTAGGAGGCTGAAGTTGTAATGCGGCGAAAACTCTTGATTCCAAGACAGGGGTATTGCTTTGATTTTCAGATTGATCATCACAGAGGAGAGATCTCGATAGGGCATCAGCCTTCTGATTAAGTGCTCCAGACCGGAAGGTCAGGGTGAACTGAAACCTGGCAAAGAATATTGCCCAGCGGGCCAAACGAGGACTCACACATTGGAGGTTTTTGAGAAATAGGAGATTTCTATGGTCCGTAAATACAGTAAATGGAAACTTGGCGCCTTCTAGCAAATATCTCCATTCCTTCAACGCCAACTTTACAGCTAGTAGTTCTTGCTCACCTATGGCGTAGTTCCTTTCGGCAGGAGAGAATTTTTTAGAAAAGAACCCACACAGATGGACTCGGTTGTCCTCATAACGTTGAGACAAGACTGCTCCCACAGCTTCAGATGATGCGTCTACTTCCAACAAAAAAGGCCTGTACAGATTGGGTTGTCGAAGAACTGGTGCTGAGATAAAGGCCTGTTTTAGAAGATGAAAGGCAGACTCTGCCTCAGGTTACCATTGGGCAGGATTAGCACCTTTGCGGGTCAAGGCTGTAATGGGAGCCAGCAGTGTAGAAAATCCCTTAATGAAGCGTCTATAATAATTTGCGAAGCCCAACAATCTCTGGATGGCCTTCAGTGTCTGAGGACGGATCCAATCCAGAATTGCCTGTACCTTCTTGGGGTCCATTTCTAAACTGGAGCCAGATATTACATAGCCGAGAAAAGGTACACTGGGCACTCCAAAGACGCACTTCTCCAGTTTGCAGTAAAGGTGGTTTTCTCTCAAACGGGTCAAAACTTCTTTAACATGTTCTTGATGTTTAGCCACAGAGAGTGAAAAAATCAGTATGTCATCCAGATAGACAACAACCGAAACATATAACAGATCCCGGAAAATCTCATTAACGAAACATTGAAAGACAGCAGGGGCGTTACACAATCCAAAAGGCATTACTAAATACTCGAAATGTCCATCTCTGGTATTAAAAGCGGTCTTCCATTCATCGCCAGCTCGGATACGAATGAGGTTGTAAGCCCCTCTTAGATCTAATTTCGAAAAAATTACAGAGCCCTTGACCCTATCAAACAACTCAGTAATCAGGGGAAGAGGGTATCGATTCTTTACAGTAATGTCATTAAGGCCTCGATAATCGATACATGGTCTTAGACCATCGTCCTTCTTGCCAACGAAGAAAAACCCAGCTCCGGCAGGTGAAATAGAGGGGCGAATGAACCCCTTTGCCAGGTCGTCCCGGATGTATTCGGTCATGGCTTGAGTCTCAGGCAAGGACAGCGGATAGGTACGACCACGAGGTGGTATCTTATCAGGTATCAATTCAATTGGACAGTCCCATTCCCTATGAGGGGGTAAGATATTTGCTTGTTGTTCAGAGAAAACGTCAGCGAACATCTGATATTCCTTGGGAATGGCAGAAGAAACTAATGGAACTGTCTTTCTCACAGGTCGAATTTTTGGAAGACAGGATTTCTGACAGTCCATACCCCATGACAGAATCTGCATAGAACTCCAATCAATCCTGGGATTATGTTGACGTAACCAGGGTAGACCAAGAACAATTTCTTGAGAGGCCTCTGATATCACCAGGAATTTTAAGGACTCAGAATGAAGTGCCCCAATTCGGACCAATACTGGTTGAGTCTCTTTGGTGACTATCCCGTTAGTTAGAGGGCGTCCGTCTATAGAGGTCAGAGAGATGGCATGGTTGAGAGACAAACAAGGAATCTGAAATTTATCTATGAAACTAGACGTTATGAAATTTCTGGCTGCTCCCGAGTTGAGTAGAGCAGTAGCAAAGACAGGTTTGGGTTTAAGATCCAAGGCTAGGGTAATCGTGAAATCTTTAATTTTTGGAGACGGGTTCATAACTCCTAACTTCATGTCTCCAGGGTCAGAGGATTTGGCATTTCCCGGTTTACGCGGGCAGGAGATCAGCAGGTGACCGGACTCTCCGCAGTACAGACAGAGGTTCTTTTGCATTCTTCTCTGACGTTCTTCTTTAGAGAGGTGTGTATGATTCACCTGCATAGGCTCCTCTTCAGTAGGGGAAGGAATGGGACGGGTAGAAATGGAGGGGGTAAATGACCTTTGCCGGTCAGTTCTGTTTTTTTCAGCCTGACGTTCCCTGAAGCGTAGGTCAACTTTGATACACAATGAAATCATGTCGTTCAGATTAGTAGGAAGCTCTCAAGTGACTAGATCATCCTTTAGTCGGTCTGACAACCCATGCCAGAAGGTCGAGGTGAGGACTTCCTCATTCCATTTGAGCTCTGATGCTAAAATTTGAAATTGCATGGCATATTGACTGACAGGACGGACCCCTTGTCTCAGTGTCATGATGTTTGATGATGCTGATACAGTACGCCCAGGTTCATCGAAAATCCTCCTGAAGGATGACACAAAGCCTGCGTAATTATCCAGCAGCAGATCTGAGCGCTCCCAGAGTGGGGAAGCCCATTCCAAGGCCTGGCTGGATAACAGAGAGACTATATAAGCCACTTTAGTTCTTGCAGTTAGAAAGTTGTCAGGCTGCAGGGTAAAATGTATGTCACACTGATTTAGGAAACCTCGGCAGAGTTTAGGATTGCCGTCAAATTTATTTGGTAAAGGAAGACGTAAGCGGGGAGATGATCTGCCTCCTGTATTCCCAGACGCTGATGCGGATGTAGAAGCTGGTACTTCAGGGGTAGAAAAGGAAGTTTGCAAACTATCCTGTCGCTTGGACATCTCTTGCAGAACTTTAGCCATCTGATGCTGCATGTTTTCCAGATTTTCTAAACGACCAGAAATGCACCTGAACAAATCCACTCCTGACTCCTGATCCGTGGCCGGCTCCATGGGGCCAGTGCAAACTGTTATGTTCTGGGTTGCTTGTGGACCCGGGGTGGTAGCAGGAGCGATCACAGAAGCAGATTTGAAATTAAAACTAGGATTTTTAATAAGTGCTTGAGTAGACATAATGTGGCAGTAAATAAAAGTCCAGGAAAATATAAATGTGCACAAGAGTTCTGTGGTGGGAGCAAAATGGTTAATGTCCAGGTAGAAACAATTAGAGCAGTCCAGGTGTGCAGGTAGTGAAACTGAAAATAATCAAGCCAGGTTTGCAGGTAGTGAACTGAAGCGCAGGATGTCAGCAGGCTCAGGCACTCAGGTATGGGCAAGGGTGATGGAGGTAGCGGGGTAGTCCTGTGGGAACTAGGAGCTGACAGGCAGACTGGCAGACAGCGAATTCACAGGAACAGGAAAGCACAGAGAACTCCCTCAGCTAGGCTGAGATACATGTTGCACTGGCAAAGAAGGAAGGCACTGACCCTTCCTAAATACCCCATGCCATGCTGTTACTGGCCGGAGGGAACATGTGACTCACCAGGATTGGCCAGCCGCATCACATGGCCAGAAGGCAAGATGGCGGTGCCCATGCCAAACAGAATGGAGACGCTGCCAGGCCTTACCAGCGCAGAGTGACAACAGGCCCGCACAACAATGCGCGCAGCCAAAGCCCCCCGCCAGACACCAGCTCCGCCACCAGACAGCCCGCGCCACAACGACCTCACAGGTAACACCCGCCTAGCGCCATGCTGAAATACCCTGGCCGTGACATTAATATTACAGAAAACTTGCCTATAAAATATTTATTTCCATTGCATTGGAACTATGCAGAGCCGGAACTATGCAGACATTGCATTGGAACTGATTCAGACCCGCTTGCGAGCGCACAGCGCTCGCAAGCGGGTCGATGGTCCCTGACTGCACATGCACCGCCTCCGGCGTGCGCATGCGCGAGACCCGTATTGCAACGGCAGCTCCGTCACAATGGGTCTTGCTACAAGATAAGGCGACTGTCGATGTTGATTGACAGCTCGCCCCATTTTGTAGGCGGGGAGGGGGGGTGGCTGCACAAATGCAGGCGTTCCCTTAGGAACGCCTGGTGTTTGTGGGCGGACCTACTGACATCACTCGTGATGTCAGTAGTGGACTTCCTGCTCTATTAGAACAGGATGTCCACTCGGGCTTGCGAGAGCTGAGACCCTACCACAGGGTCTCTTCGCAAGCCCAATGGTCGTGATCATCGCGACCATCGCCTGGCCACTCGCTAAAGCTGTGGGTGGTCACCCACAGCTTAGCGAGCAGCCTGGAGGCTGAAAAGAAAAACCCGCCCTGATTCAGTGCGAGCGCTTGCAAACAGCGAGCGGCTCTGAATCAGGCCCTAAGCCAACAGTATCAAAATACAAAATAAATAAATAATAATCATGCAAATACAATATGTTATAGGTACAAATAAGACAAGTAGGTGTATTTTATATATTTTTAACCAGACCACATTTCTATTTCTTTTCTATGTGTTTATTTAATTGAGTTATATTTTTTTTTTACTGCTTTTGTAATTCACCAAATTTAAACTTGTCTGGGATTTTATTGATAACATAATTTTATGCTGAATGTATCATACAGATTAAAACAGATAAATGACTCCAATTACAGTACTTGGCTAGATCACACACATACAGTGGCGTCCCCCCCCCCCCACGGTGTCACCTGGTGCGGGGAGGGATGCTGTATACGTGGCGAAGTGGCGTGCTGTCGAAAAGGGACGTGGTCTTGCTGGAAGGGATGTGACCTCGTGCCCAAACCCTGTGGTCCCGGTATTACTGGGGTGCAGGGGGGCACCGGAGGTGTGGACTGCACTGTGTGCAGTGCCAGTCGGCTCTCTCACAGTGTCAGGAGCCGGTTGCTGCACTTAATTATACAGTGCAGCACCTGACTTCTGTCACTGAGGAGGAGTCTGCACCTTGGTGTCACCCCTCGGCGGGTGACACCCTGGTGCGGTCCGCACCCCCCACACCCCCCTTGTGACACCACTGCACACATATAAGGATACCAGTCATGTGCTTTGTATAGTATAATGGAGGCATAGTATCTAGGTGATTTTATTTATTTTATTTTAAAAGTTTATGATCTTCTTCTCCTGTTCATCCATGTACCCTGTTTAGAAGCTATTTTGAAGTTCAAATAGTTCTGTGTGGCAGAATATTTTAGGCGATTAGTAACCAGGGTGTATATTTACTAAGCGTTGGGTTATCAAAACCATTCACTTAAAGAATATAGAATGCAAAACCAGGCGTGCTTTACAGTCAATATTATTGCTGTATTAAATTCTATGGGTAAAACCTCCAATAATTGCCAGTTTTCAAAAGACGACACACGTGGGAGCTCATTCAGACCCGCTCGCAAGATGCGATCGCTCGCTGGCCAAAAAGGGCCGGATATTTAAATTAAGCGCTCGCACTGCATCGCGTAAGGACCCCCACTGTGTGTTAGCGAGCTACGGCAAAGTGCGCACGCAAGTGTCTGAAGACGCCCCGTTGCCTCTCGCAACACACGTCATCTCCAGGAAATGTATGATTAATCGGGACCATCATGAGCCATCGGAGCAGCTCGCAGCCCTTGGGGTTGCCTTTCCCCGCGCAAGCACTGCGATCAGTGTGGGCTGAAATACATGCAGGTGACGTGTACAATGATGCTACTTTGTTAATTATGCACGCCCTTTAAATGGCGTTTTGGGGGACTGACACGCCTGCATTCGCAATACCACTCCCCGTTCACAAGCACCTTCCCCTGTTACCTCCCACAAAAAGCACTGTCTGTCACTCAAAGCAGCGACCTGATAGTGGCTAACGAGCTACCAAAATCAGATCGCAACGAATGGCTTGCGCACGCGCACTGCGAATTATACACATGCGCAGATGGGCGAAAATCGCTCACAGCAATCGATCGCACCTTAGCGAGCGGGTCTGAATCAGGTCCGTAGTTCTGTTGCTGCTATTGTATATACTGTACTGCACATCATATATTCACATGTATAGATAATAGTTGGTGCAGACAAGAGTGTCTTCTCTGATTCAATATAAAATGCGATAAGGAAACCCGTAGGGGGATACTGAAGTATAGAGATGTATTAATCTCTATGCTATGCTGCAAATGCTGTCCACACAGACATCAATGATACATGGATAACAGAAGTGACCAAGAAAATTATGTTTCATTGTTGAAATTTCTTCAATTCCTTAAGCCATTTGCCACTTGGGCATTAGGAATAGCTTTCATATATTTATAACCTATATATACAGTGTCCTGCCACTGACCTTAAAAAAAAGATCTTTAGAGGCGTTCAGAGCTTCATATTGCTGACTGCTTACCCCAAGCTATGACATCTTGGAGTGTAGCCAGACAGATGGATTGTTATTGCTAATGCCCAGAAACAAGCAAACAGAAGGGGACAGAATTAATTAGATTTCTGGCGGCTCTACAGCAGACCACTGACCTTAATGCATTTTCTTATTTGTGTCCAGATGAATAGCACACTTATTTAAGAAGAATACAGATCAACATGATAATTTGTCTATCACTAGACATAGATGAGGTAGAATTTAATAAAAAAGAAAATAAGACAGCAATAACAAATGTTATTTTATGAATATCTATCTATCTATATATCTATCTATCTATCTATCTATCTATCTATCTATCTATCTATCTATCTATCTTTCTATGGGCTCTATTTACTACAATCCGCATTTGTAATGCAGATTGTAGTGTGACATTACCGAGTGAATTCGCATTGCGAATTCAGGCAATATCACAGGGATTTACTACAAATCCCTTGCAGGGACAGAGCTTGCGAGAAAGCTCTGTCCCTGCGAATCCCCTCCGCACACTCGTCATGGTATTTTCACAAAAAAATACAGTGACTAGTGTCCCGCTCATGCGCCGACTGGCCGCCTCTGCTACCCACCGGCGCTAAGCCGCGCCCCCCACGATCGCAGACCTCCCGCGACCCCCCCTCTCCCTCAATTAACTTAACTGCATGATCCGGGCTCCGATGATGTCCTCCATGTCCGCCGGTCAGCTGACATCCCATACTGCACTGGGACCCTGTCAGGTGACAACCGGGCCGCAGTGCAGCATGGGAGACCAGCTGACCAGAGGGAGGACATCACCGGAGCCCCAATCACTGGTCCCTGGAGTCAGGTAAGTTAATTTTATTTTTTACTTTTTTTTTACAGTGTATCAGCGTGTGGTCTGTTTAGACCACACAGCTGATTACTGGGGCCCGGCTCCAGGCTCTGCTCTCCCCGTTAGAGCAGAGCAGGAGTCCGGTAACCGGAGGAGACCCTGGATAACGCCACCTACAGGTGGCGTTATTATCACAGGGCTTTCCCCGGTATTTTTTCACATTTTATTTTTAGTAACTTTGGCCAGATCACATTTCCCATTACAGTTATGGGAAATGCAATCTGCTTTACTAAAAATAAGTGATAATTAGGGGTTGGAGTAGAATTTTACGAATTCTACTCCAATTGCCCTATAGTAACTGTAGGTGATATTAAAATATTGTGAAAAGGGTGTGAAAACACCATTTCAGGGCCGTAACTAGGGTAGTGCTCTCTGGCACAGGGCACAGGGCACCAAAAAAGTCTAGTTACGGCTCTGCACCCCTTTCCACTTTATTTTAGTAAAAATAATGTTAATAAATAGAGCCCTATCTATCTATATGGGCGGTGATGTGTCTGCACAGTTGTAGAAGCAAATGCTAAAATTACAGTATGAAATTCAAACACAAGTTTTACTGGGTCGGGTACAGGATCAGAATACCGACAGCGGCATCCCAACAGTCAGAATCTGAACAGAGGCCCTGATTCAGAGCCGGTCGCTCTGACAGAGCGTTCGCTCTGAATCAGGGCCAGCCTTTTTTTTTTTTGTAGAACGTCCTCCAGGCCGCTGGCCGCTGTAGAACGGCCTCCTGACCACCCACAGCTATAGCGAGCGGCCATGATGATGGTCGCGATGGTCAAGACCATCGCGACCATCGGGCTTGCGAAGAGACCCTTGTGGTAGGGTCTCGTGGCCGCAAGCCCCAGAGAGCTTTCGGCTCAAACAGAGCCGAAAGCTCTTCCACTGACATCACTTGTGATGTCCGTGGGGCCGCCCCCTGACGGTAGGCGTTCTGATGGGAACGCCTCCATCTGGGCAGCCACACCCCCGGCCCGCCCACCAAAGGGGGCGTGCTGTCACTCAACATCGACAGCACGCCCCCTTTGGTACGAGACCCGAAGCGATGGATTGCCCGTCGCTATCCGGGTCTCGCGCATACGCACGACGGAGCCGGCTCTGTCGTGCGCATGCGCTCTGGGCCACCATCGACCCGGTTGTGAGCGCTCAGCGCTCGCAACTGGGTCTGAATCAGGCCCAGATTTAGGTAAGTCTTCTAACTCATACCCTAACTCTCTCCTACCACCGCCTTATCCTAACCTTCCTGTCCCGTAGCCAGGGCCGGCGCTACAAGTTTAGTCATGTGCCACTAGGGGCCATTGCTGGATCCACAAAAAGAAAAGAGAAACGGGTGCCTGTTTCAGTCCCTGCAAGCATCCGGTTCTCCCCCAGCCCCTGGCACTGCAATCTCTCCTGTCAGTCCGGTAGAGTCAGCACTCAGAAGCAGTGATGGCAGCCCTTTCTCCTGCAATCCCATCCTTCCCTCTGGAGCTGCCACCCTGTCATTCACATCGGAAGCTCCGCCCCCCTAAGCAACACCCTGCTGCTGCAGCTGAATGGAGTAAGGTAAGGGTTATCTGTTATGTATGAGTGCTGGCAGTGTTAGGTGTGTGTGTGTGTGTAAGGGGTGGCAGTAATAGAGTGTGTGTGTGTGTGTGTGTGTAGGCAGTGTTAGTGTGTGTGTATGAGTGCCGGCAGGGCTAGTGTGTGTGTGTATGTACTGTATGTATGAGTGCTGGCAGTGTTAGTGTGTATGTGTGTGTGTCCTAGCAGGGTTAGTGTGCGTGTGGGTGTGTGTATGAGTGCTGGCAGTGTTAGTGTGTGTGAATCCTAGCAGGGTTAGTGTGTAGGTGTGTGTATGAGTGCTGGCAGGGTTAGTGTGTGTATGTGTATGTATGAGTGCTGGCAGTGTTAGCATGTGTGTGAGTCCTAGTAAGGTTAGTGTGTTTGTGTATGTACTGTATGTATGAGTGCTGGCAGTGTTAGTGTGTGTGTGAATCCTAGCAGGGTTAGTGTGTGGGTGTGTGTATGAGTGCTGGCAGGGTTAGTGTGTGTGTATGTGTATGTATGAGTGCTGGCAGTGTTAGCATGTGTGTGAGTCCTAGCAAGGTTAGTGTGTGGGTGTGTGAGTCCTAGCAGTGTTAGTGTATGTGTGTGAATCCTAGCAGGGTTAGTGTGTGGGTGTGTGTATGAGTGTTGGCAGGGTTAGTGTGTGTGTGTGTGTATGTATGAGTGCTGGCAGTGTTAGCGTGTGTGTGAGTCCTAGCAAGGTTAGTGTGTGTGTATGAGTGCTGGCAGTGTATGTGTGGGTATGTGTATGAGTGCTGGCAGTGTTAGTGTGTGTGACAGTGCTGTACATATTATATACTGGTAACTCTGATGTGTGGCATATTTTGAATTCGAGGGAGCAGGGGCAGTTGCTGAAATGTTGCCTAGGGTGCTCGAAAACCTGCCCACAGCCTAACCCTAACCTTCACCTCTCACAGCCTAACCCTAACCTTCACCTCTCACAGCCTAACCCTAACCTTCACCTCTCGCAGCCTAACCCTAACCTTCTTGTCCCGCAGCCTAACCCTAACCTTCACCTCCCGGAGCCTAACCCTAACCCTCACTTCCCGCAGCCTAACCCTAACCCTCACCTCCCGCAGCATAAACCTAAACCTCCCCGAGGTGCCTAACCCTAACCCCTAAGCCTGATACTTACTTTTGAGATTCTGGAGCTGGTATTCTGACGACCGCTGGGATTCCGGAGCTGGTATTCTGACTGTTGGCATCCTGATGGTTAGTATATAGTTGCATTTCCCGTGTACTGTAGAAGAAAATTAGAACAATATGTTCAAATCAATGCACACAAATGTTGACTTCCCCTTTAAAAAAATGAATAGGGTAATGTATCAAAATGTTCTTTATCTCAGCGATAAGAGACATCCTGCATTGCTGTTTATTGTAGTGATGCTGGATATCCTTTGGCAATCTGTTAACCCCCAGTATTGCATAAAAGTAGCATTGATGCAATACAAAGTTCTATCCATGAGGCCACATTGTGCGTGCACCAGACTAATCAACAGCCGCAATTTTTTTTACCCAGTCTGCGCATTCGTAAGCATATAAGACCATGCATGCACATTATCTAACAACAGAGCCGCAGTGGGATTTTAGGTAAGCATAATGCCATCCTTAGATCACAAGCAATAAGGTATGATTTTTGTTGCTTAATACATAGCCTTAATTACCATATGTTAGGTGTCACTGGAAAAATCTCTAATATAAATAAATAAAATGCAGAAAGAAATTTCCTCTTGATACCTTTACCTCTAAATGGAAATATGTTTTTTTTTTGCTGAGGAACGATAGCTAATATTAATACATTAATTTTTGGTGCACATCTGCACTCCAGAAAAACGTCATTTGCGGGAGAAGGGAGAAGATGCACAAATTGCACATTTTAAGCTGCATTGCTCGGAATTTAGCATAAAGGATAAAGCTGGGTCCAGTGGTGTAGTTCATCGCAGTCGCCCGGAGGTAAGTTAGAGTCATGCTATCCCCCCCCGAGAAAAGAGAAAATAAATAAAGTGCATATATATCTATCAATATATATACGCGCACGTGCGAATAGCGGCGATACAAAATTATTATTATCGGGACTAGGACCTAGTAATTAATAAATATGCCACTTTGGAGCCCCAGATCAATCTATATATAAATACATTCAGTTTATAGATCCCTCACATAACTCTCCCCTTTCACTCAGATCCCTAAACCCCACCCCCCCTACACACTCACACACAGCTGCCTCGGATCTCTACAAACAGCTTTCCACCCCCTCACTCAGCTCCCCGGCTCACACACACACAGCACTCCACCCACACACTTCAACCATCTCACACAGATCCCCCATCTCACACAAACACACACACACACCCCCAACCCATAGGACTTGCACTTATTATGTTTTTTAACCACAGTAGCCACTGCTCAGCCTCTCCCGACTCCCATCTGCCCCCCCAGTGACAGCCGCCGGCCACGCTGACTCCCGTCCACGCTCCAGTGGCCCCACAGTGACTGCTGCTGCACAGCCCTTACATGCCCAAGCCCACCGAACTGTCTTCCTCCCGGCTCCTCATTTCGGCAGGTTCAGCCTCATGGAGGGTGAAGGTCACATGTTGTGTGACGCCGTCCACCGTCAGAGCAGTCCAGACAAGAGGAGCGCCGCTGATGCTGATCGTGGCTCAGCTCGGCGGCTCCTCTGTTTCAGCACAAGCACAGCAGGACATGGAACGGGTGACAATGGAGGAGCTGCCCCCTTCAGGGCTGGCTCCCGGCGGCAACTGACTCCATTGTCTCCGGGAGTTCCGCCACTGGCTGGGTCAATGGTGAAGGGTACCGGTCAATTAATTAATTTAGTTGTGTTGACTGGGGTAGGACTGGGAATATATAACCACATGCCATTTATTACATGTGCAAAATGTTGTGTCAATTGCCATTGACAGTTTATACTTCCTAGCAGGTGTGGCATGTTGGAATAGATGTAGTTGTGTGTACCTGTGCAAGCTTTGGTTGAATTGAGACCTCTTAATCCCAGTTTTCCAGTATCAACCGCCATCTCATGATATACCCTCTAATGTAAAAAAGAACAATATGGGTAATTCCGTGTCAAGTGGACCAATTTTGAAAATCGTCCCCTCTTGACCATCTCCGATTTTGATTACATTTTGCATGAAGGTTGGTATATATGTAGAACTAACTTTGGTAAAGTTTCAGTTCACAGTATGCAATAGTAGTGGAGTTGTGGCCCTGGTGTTGGAGGTAGGTGAAACTGTCACTGACTCTGTGGTTCACAATCACCAATGTTCAAATAATTGCTGTGGCAGATCTATGAGAGCAAAAGTTGTGAAAGTGCACATGATTATACAACTTATTATGCTGATTTCAAAAATTGCTGCCTCAAGGCTTACAAAAAAGTACTTTTTTGACAGTATGAGGCCAAAGTAGACCAAAAAATCTGTAGTGTAAATTTTTTGCTGAAATTCAGCTGCCCATATCTCCAATGGAAAACATTATTTTAGTATAAGAATAAAAGGCAAGAAATATTTTATTATTTTAGTATGACATTAGTATACAGTAGCTAATTATCCAAGTCACCATCACAATCATAAAATATCAAACTTTAAAGTTACTTAGTTCCTGTGATAATGTCATCTAAAATTGCTTTCACAAATTGCGCATTCAATATTCCGCCATCTTTGAAGTCCATTAACAAAAAAGAAGCATAACTGATTTTCTTGAAACAACATTCATTAAAAAGAGCAGACTTTAAACTACAATATATATTTTTTCTGTATAGGCGTTTTGGCTCAGAAGGGAGAAAACAGGTTTTAAAGTTAGGTAACTTTTGGCTTACGCAGTACTGAATATTATGGAAAAGAGGCATTTTTAAATGGCTTTTACTATAAGGGAATGACAGTTTGAATATTTTAGTTAGGCACAGCTATACAACTTTTAGTGCTCATTTTAAAATTATTTATGTAGACTAATAAAGACTATTTTTTTTTGTTAAATTAAGATGAAAGTTATCAAAAAAATCGGTCATGGCTACTTTTACAAGATTTAGTTTAACTATTGGCCTATCACGCTGGGAGGCGGTTTTCTGGAAGCTGAGGCCTGAGGCTGCGGGAGGAAACGGAGGCGAGGGGCCTGAATGTACGACCTCCGCATCCACGGGTCTTGGTCGTTGGCGAGACCTAGTCAAAGGTGCGGAATCTAACCCACGAGATGGTGTTCGCCAGAGACCCCACCAATCGGGATATGGGCTTGAGCTGCACCTCGTAAGCAGGTCGCGGTCCTTTGACTAGGTGACCAAAGCCTGCGGGAAAAAGGAGAAACGAACACTCGTGGCCCAGAGGGTCGGTGCGAGTAAGGGGCACATTGGGACACTGTACTTGAGGTACAAGGAAGTGTGCACTGCGGACACACTCTACCGGGTTGCCAGTCAGAAAGAGTGCACCACGATGCAATACTGTAACACGTAGGTAGAGACCACAGAGTCCAGTAACGCTGGAGAGGTGGGCACGTATAACTACACTCAGGCTGTGATGGTAAAGCACTGGTGAAATGGATAGTATACTGCACACAGGTGGCGGTGGTAATGCACTGGTAGAATGGAGGTATATACAGGCGAGGTGATAACGCACTGACAATATAGCTGCACACAGGCTGAGGTGGTAAAGCACTGGTGAGATGAATGATATAGCTGCACACAGGCTGAGGTGGTAAAGCACTGGTGGGATGAATGATATAGCTGCACACAGGCTGAGGTGGTAAAGCACTGGTGGGATGAATGATATAGCTGCACACAGGCTGAGGTGGTAAGCACTGGTGAAATGGACGATATAGCTGCACACAGGCTGAGGTGGTAAAGCACTGGTGAGATGGACGATATAGCTGTACACAGGAATAGATCACTGGAAGCAAGGGAACCTGGAACGAGAAACCACTAGTAACACTAGCAGCGACAATGGTTGTTCAGGCAACTACCTGATACACAGGAGCCGGAAATATACCCCTGGAAGACCACTGATTGGTCCACAGCGTCAGCTGACCAGCCAGACTGTCAGGGGAGGAAAAGCAGTCAGAGCAGGAAGTGTCATGGCGGCGCCCATGACAGGGACTCCGATCCCCGTGCACCAGGCCGCCCGGGACACAGCATCAGGGAGAATGCTCAGCACCTCCCACGTCGCCGCACAAGCCGCCATACCGCCCGGGAGGTCAGAGGAAGCCGGCGGGACGGTAAGGGATGGCCGATCCCCAGCTGAACTCTGACATGGCCCCTGTTCCACTTGACTTGGAATGACCCATATAAAAAGTAACTTTAGAATGCTGTGAACATATAAATATATAAGCCTAAAGATTGCGTGTTTCATGCATGGATTTAGTGCTATACAAACTGTCCTACGAACCATGCCTAATAATAACCATCCTTCTATTTCTAAGTTGGAGTGAGCTGTTTCCATCATGAATAAGGAGAAAGTCCATAGAGCCAATTCTAAAATATTTTTACTACCCTGGATGCAAAGACACATTTTCAGTCTGAAGACCTTTGTTGACTTAGGGCCTGATTCAGAGCTGAACGCTCTGACCAGAGCGCTCGCTCTGAATCAGGGCCCTCCTACTTTTTTTTGGAGCGTCCTCATGGATGCTCGCATAGCTGTGGGTTACCACCCACAGCTATAGCGAACGTCCATGATGATGGTCGCAATGGTCAAGACCATCGTGACCATCGGGCTTGCGACGGAGACCCTGCGGTAGGGTCTCGCTGCCGCAAGCCCTGGAGTGATTTTGGCTCTATCAGTGGTGATGTCAGTGGGGCCGGCTTAAGACAGTAGGAGTTCCCATGGGAACGCCTCCATCTGGCAGGCACGCCCCCGGCATGCCCACCAAAGGGGGCATGCTGTCAATCAACATCGACAGCACGCCCCCTTTGGTGCGAGACCCGGAGCGATGGAGAGCCCGTCGCTCGCCGGGTCTCGCGCATGCGCACGACGGAGCTCCCTCCGTCGTGCGCATGCACAGTGGGGGAACATCGACCTGCTTGCCAGCGTACTACCGCTCACGAGCGGGTCTAAATGACCCCCTTAGTACTCTATTGATAAAAATGTATCTATTGATCGGGCTACTGCTCCTTATTCATGGTTTTTTGTTTATGATGGACCCTAAATCTATGGGTATGGATGCAACACTCAACTGCTGATGGGCAGGGGCAGGCTGAGCAGGCCAGGAAAGGTCCCTCGGTTAGACACATATTGAGTTGGGAAATGCATCTCCCGGACCTTCGAGGACAATCTCTCAAAAAGTGGTGGGAAGTGGCACAATATAAACGCAATATCTCTTTGTATCGTTGCTCACGCTCCTCTAGCGAAAGACGTGACCTACCCAGCTGCACAGGTTCGTCAGCAGACGATGACGGCGATCGGTTACTAGGAACAGATTGAACTTTGAGGTACCAAGGTTTATCTAGCTGCATATGTACTTCAGCAGGGAGCGGCGATGGTAGGACTCGAGAAACAGAAGGAGTCTTGGGGTGCACAGAATAATTGTTTTCAAGTTGTCTTTAAATCGAATGTCCACACGATTACACATATTGATTAAATCATACAAGTTAGTATGCAGATCTCTGGAAGCTAGTTCATCTATAACCCAGACGGGTAGGCCTTGCCAAAAAACTGATACAAGAGCTTCATCGTTCCATGAGAGCTCAGAAGAAAGTGTCCTGAATTGAATTACGTATTGTCCCACTGATTGGTGACCCTGTTTCAGTTATAAGATGTCAGATGCGGCTAAAGTGGATCTACCCGGCTCATGAAATATTTTGCGGAAAGAGGATAGGAATTTATTAATGTCTGACAGAAATGGATCAGACCTCCCCAGAGTGGTGAAAACCAGGATAGTGCTACCCTAGTCAATAGCGAAATAATATAGGCAGTCTTAGTCCTATCAGTGGAAAAATGTTCAGCTTGTAATTCAAAATGTATGCTGCATTGGTTGAGAACCCCCTGACAATTTTTGGGGTTACCATCATACTTCTCAGGTGTGGGTGGACGAAGTCTGGATGGTGAAGGATGATTGTCAGGTTTTATATTTTCACAGGAACTCAAAGATATCTGAAAAAAATTAGCTCATAATTCCATTATCTGAGTCGATAACTCCTGCAAGATTTGCATAATTTGCTCCTGGTTTGTTTCTTATCTATTGACACGATCAGCCAGTTTAGACAGGATGTCTGCCATTTGGGTATGTTACTCTACTGGATCCATAGGGCCTGAGCAAACTGTCACGGTCTGGGTATTCTGTATATCTGGTTTGGGACTCTTGGACTGAACAGAGGTGCAGATGAAACAAGGATGCTTAAGGTAACTCTTGCGCATGGGTATAACAGGAGTATAGGTATACTAGTGACAGTGTAGGAACCACAGACTTGTGATATACAGTACCAGGGGCGTATCTACCCATTGGCCAGGATGGCACTCGTCAGGGGCGCTGACCAAAGGGGGGGCACCGCCGGGCAGTGTCACCAGTAGCCAAGGGGTGGACAAGTCCCCCGGGCCCCACAAGTGTAGGGCAGACCACAGTGATAGCGGTCTGCCCTACACAGTTTACAAACAGACAGCCGCCAGCGGCGGCTGTGTGTTTGTAATAGCAGGCAGCTAATGACTGACTCTCATTAGCTGCTGCGTCGTCCGCGGAGGGAGCCGGCTGAAGCTCACTCATGAGCTCCGTGTTCCGGCTCCCCCCGCAGCATGTGATGGGAGAGACATCATACGTCATGACGTCTCTCCCATGCAGGAGAAGTGCGGGCCGGGACTCGGACAGCGGCGGTCGCGTCAGAAGCGGGGCCCAGGTAAGTTGAATTTTTTTTGTTCTTTGTGTGTGTGTGTGTGTGTGTGTAAGCCTGGCACGGGGGGAGGCACTGAAATAGGGGGTGTCCACTACTGGGGGCACTTTATGGGGGGGATGTGCCCGCTACTGTATTGGGGTGGCCACTACTGGGGCAATTTATGGGGGTGGCCACTACTGGGAGCACTGTATAGGGGTGGCCACTACTGGGGGCAATTTAGGGGGGGTTGGCCACTACTGGCGGTACTGTTTAGGGGGGCTACTACTGGGGGCAATGTATAGGGGGACTACTACTGGGGGCACTGTATAGGGGGGACTACTACTGGGGGCAATGCAGCATAGGGGGGATTACTACTGGGGGCACTGTATAGGGGGGGCTACTACTGGGGGCACTGTATAGGGAAGACTACTGGGGGCAATGCAGCATAGGGGGATTACTACTGGGGGCACTGTATAGGGGGGCTACTACTGGGGGCAATGCAGCATAGGGGGGATTACTACTGGGGGATTACTACTGGGGGCACTGCATAAGGGGGGTAGGGGGGCGCCAGTACATTAAATTGCCAGGGGCGCTTGGATCCCTAGATACACCTCTGTACAGTACATGGATATTGAACTGGAACTGGAGGGAACAGACCAGGTCCAATGGGCGACCCCTCGTCTAGTGACCTTTGAAGGCCAGCAAGACCAGGGTTGAACTCCAGAAACAAGGGTGAACCTCAGGACTCTGGTACTGCTCTGAAGCAAGACCTGGAACTGGAACCAGTGAAGAACTCAGCGGCAGATGGCAGTATGCTTGCTGGCTGAGACGAAGTGATTGCAGCAGGTCTGTGTGCAGCGTGGGAGTTGTGGTGCTGACAGGTAATGAAACACAGCGGAAGATATTAGGCAGTACAGATGGTGCAATGGTTAGCATTACTGCCTCACAGCACTGCGGTTGTGGGTTCGATTCCCACTACGGCGCTAACTGTGTGGAGTTTGTATATTCTCCCTGTGCTTGCGTGAGTTTCCTCCAGGCACTCCGGTTTCCCCCCACACTCCAAAAATATACTGGTAGGTTAATTGACTCCCAACAAAAAAAATAAACCTAGATATGTATGTGTATGTCTATGTACATGTGGTAGGGAATATAGATTGTATGCTCCACTGGGGCAGGAACTGATGTGAATGGACAACTATTCTCTGCAAATCATTGCAGAATATGTGTGCGCTATATAAATAACTGGTAATAAATAAATAAATGGTAAATAGTGAAAATCCACGAAGTAGCAGATAGAGTCACAATGAACACAATCACAGGATGCAGGAGTAAACCTGGAGCCAAGAACTATCCTGGAAAGGAACAGTTTGTTCAGGCAATGGGTTGCTCACAGGTGGTGAATAGCCATTGGTCTAGCTGACCAGGTGAGCACACAGCTGAGCTGCTCAGGTGCATCAGGTAATTGAAAATGGAATGTTTCTGCATAGGCCTGGATACATCAATGAAGGAGAGTCTGAGACCTAGATTCATGCCACTCATCTTCTATCACTATCACATCTATCATTGTTGCTGTCTTCACTGCCCACCTTCCCCCACTGATTTTTTCTCATAATACTCACTATAATCTGTCTGCTCCTCTGTCCATCGTCTGTGTGAGCATCTTTGTCTCCTTAATGCACAGACCCACCAGTACCTGGTGGGTACACTAGTTTAATGCCAAAAGCACTATTATGAAATATTGGGTAAATTATTAAGTAAAGATGAGCGGTTTGGATTCTGTGGAATCCGAACTGCTCCGAACACCGGAGATCCGAGGTGTTCCCACCTGACTCGTATCCCACTTTGAGGCCGAACGTCATCCTCCCGACGTCGGATGCTTCCTATGAGAGTTGGTTTCTATATAAGGCGCCGCGATCGGGACTCGGCGCCATTTCCCTCGCATGCTGTGCACTGCTCTGCTCTTTAAAGTGGCTGTGTCCAGACTCACAAGTGGCTGTGCTAGGAAAGTGACTGTAGGGGGCACACCGCACGCTGATGTATGCTGCGCTGTACTCTGCTGATTAAAGTGGCTGTGTCCAGATTCACAAGTGGCTGTGCTGTTAAAGTGACTGTATAGGGGGCACACTGTACGCTGATGTATGCTGGGCTATCCTCTGCTGATTAAAGTGGCTGTGTCCAGACTCACAAGTGGCTGTGGTGGTAAGGCACACTGCATGCGCTAGGGATGTGCGCCGGACCATTTTTGCTGGATTTGGGTTTGGCTCTGATTCATCGACCGGCTTTGGATTTGCAAAACCGCCGTGACTGGTTTTGGATTTGGGTTTTTACAAAAATTTACAAAAAAAAGCTAAAATCACATAATTTGGGCTTTTTTTGTTCCTAGAGTATTATTAACTTCAATAACATTAATTTCCAGCCCCTTACAGTCAATTTATATCACCTCACAGCTCACAATATTGTTTTCACCATTATTGGCCAAAGGCTGCAGTGAGCTGGCTGGTTAAAAAGCGACAGAGCAGCGGCATAGAAACTGCAGTTTAAAGCACATCAATGAAACATTGCCACACAGCAGTGGAAGAAATGAAAGGTAGTGCAAATGGGATTGTGCTTGGGTCCTCTCAACCATCCAGTGGGGTACGGCCAGCAGAGTCACTGTACTTGTATACACAGTGGGCTTTTTGTGTTTTGGTTCTGGATTGGTTTTGCCAAAACCACCCTTCTGTGTTTTGGGTTCTGGGTTTTGTGTTTTGGATCTGTATTTTTTTGGGGAAAAAAGCATAAAAACAGCTAAAATCACAGAATTTGTGGGTTTTTCTGTTCCTATCCTATTATTAACTTCAATAACATTAATTTCCACTAATTTCCAGTCTATTCTGAACACCTCACACCTCACAATATTGTTTTTAGGCCAAAAGGTTGCACCGAGGTAGCTGGATGACTATGCTAAGTGACACAAGTGGCCAGCACAAACTCGTGGCCCATCTAGGAGTGACACTGCAGTGGCAGACATGATGGCAGTTTGAAAAACTATGCCCCAAACAGTACATAATGCAAAGAAAAAAAAGAGGTGCAAGATGGAATTGTCCTTGGGCCCTCCCACCCACCTTTATGTTGTATAAACAGGACATGCACACTTTAACAAACCAATCATTTCAGCGCCAGAGTCTGCCACACAACTGTGGCTGAAATGATTGGTTTGTTTGGGCCCCCACAAAACAAGCTGCAAATTAATCTGTCCCTGCACAAACTGGCTCTACAGAGGCAAGATATCGTCCTCATCCTCCTCATCCACAGATTCCTCACCCTTTTCAGTGTTGTGTACATTCTCATCCTCACAGAGTATTAATTCGTCCCCGCTGGAATCCACCACTAGCGCTATTTAGCGCTACTAGTCGCTTAAGAAATAATTGCTTTCCAAACCAATCGTGTGGTTCCAAAGCACAAAAAGTTATATTATTTAAGAAAAAGTATAACACGCTTTGATCTAAACAATTAGCGCAAAAAGCAAGTAAATACAAAGGTACAAGCCAATACATACACGAGCGCACTGGTCCCAGTATACAGTCATCAATCCAGAAGCCTGTGGTCATCCAAGGAGAATGGCTGTACACTAGAATCAGCATGCAGGTTATATACCTTACAGAGTTCAGCTATAACAAAGAAACTAGTTGACAGATTTCCATTGGTTCTTGCTCCTGGACATTCTGGTATGATGCAGGTCATAGGTCAGTTCATACAGTGTCACTAGGGTATGTCCCAGTTCCTCAGAAGTTGCTTTGTGTGGTTTTCCCGAGGAAGAACTGGTTTAAACTGGCTAATGACACTACATTCAGAGGTATACATTCTAATCACTAATTCCCTATAATTCATAACTTGTGGACGCATAATGTGATCTCTTTGCTGATAGAGCCGGAGATCTGCGAATAAACAGGGATTTAGAATGGTACCAAACATGACATGTCTACTAGTTTCTAAACCATAGATATCAGATACATTACATTTCACAACAAAAGTATTAGCTAATAAAACCTCTAATATTAACCTTAATGCTTGGGAACCTTGTTATAAATGATTGCATGTGTGAGTGTGAGAATATTGTGTACTTTCGCTAGTATGCGTTGTGCATATATGTGTTTTGAGCTTATCTGTAGGCTTTGATGTACAGCGCAAATGTGCATTGTGCGTCTTGTATATTTTATATGTATTATCTAATGTACGTATAGGTTATGATTGGACTTTCAACAATATGCAGTAGCAAAACACTCACGTGCTAATAACCAAGTATATCTTCGTACACAATAGTATCATGCTGACGACACAAAATGGCGTAATCAGACGCGACGTATAATGGCGTCGCCAGATATTAATTTCAAAGATTTGGTCTCAGCCAATCATCTGGCTTTGACAGTCCACCCTTTGATAGCAACCAAAGCGCTATCACACTTTAGTCTTAATCTATTCAGTCATACACTATAAAATATTATTTAATGTTATATTATGGGATGGCACAATTCGGTCATTAAACCATCAATAATGCGCTCCTGGGAGTGACATAAAACTACCCTTATACGCACACTGCGGATCTCTGAAAATAATGGGAAAGATGTGGGGATGCACCTAACCTATAAAGGAAGTCTTGAAGGGGATAGGGACTTCATTATTTAAAATGTTTAAAGTAACATTTAAGAATGCATTTCATGCATGGCTAGATCTATCCACCTTTCATCATCTGATGGTATATTCTAGTTCAGGATTGTAATGCAGTTCTTCATTTACCTTGGTAACCATACTATTACTACTAACCACCATCATAATTTCATTCCCCCTGTTTGTCTCAGCAGTACATTTTTCACACTTCAACACAGTAAGAACACATCTGACACATAAGCCAATTACTAAGATGTCAACCAATATGAGGATCAGGAGCTTACCTACACTAGCAACCATTTCCTGGACCCACTCTCCTAGACCGGAGAACCATTTTACTGGGTTCAACCACGAGAACCACTCTTCTACCTTTTCCTCCACCTCTGTCAATGAGGTAATATGGTTCTTTCAAAATTCCCATTTCAGCTGCAGAATCTCATCCATCTTCCGTTCTATCACCTCCTTGGGATCACTAGTATTATTGGTGATATACGTGCAACACTTGACACTAATGTGGGTGGCCAGAGTCACACATTATCCACCAGTAACAGCTGTTAAATAATTTAACACTAATCTATGTTGCACAAGTTCTTTCTTATAGGCCTGTAGCCTCTTACCTGTGTACCTGAACGTGTAATCATACATCTCAGTGATCTTATCTATTAATTTAGCAAGGTCTTGGATGTATCTAAAATTTAAAGTACCTTAAGTGATTCTGGTGGGATCCAGTGCTACCAAAATTTGGAAGCCAGTTGTTTTGCTAATTAACTGTGCGGCTGTATGTACTTCACCAGGTATCACAGTGTTCATACTGCGTATGAAGATATGGTGATGGTGTGTTTTTATGAATACCCAGCATTTCACCATGTGTAAGGGTCATAACCTCTGGAAGTAGCCTTCCCAGATAACACAAACCTTCTGAACTTGGAGAAAGCCACTTGTACGCTTTCCTTCCACATATAAAATACACATAGTCTGGGAGTACATAAGGAATAGAATGCATCATTACCATTAAATACATTTCTCTGACAAAGGATCCTATCCCAGGTTCTCCCATTTGACTGATACATGTCTACAGTTGTATAATATCTGCACAGTACCCTGGTACTCTGCCAATCATTTAATTGATGGGACTACGCGCATACCTATACCGGAAATATCTCCCACTGGTAGTAATGTTACGTACAAGTTTACCATCTAGTGGTTCGTTATCAGCTCTGTAGGAAAAGGTCATTGTCTGGTTGTTCCCGTCACCTCCCAACTTCCTGGTTTGTTGAAATTGGTGATGTTTAAACATAAATGAGATCTATCTACTTGATACTGATGGAGCTTATAATTTGGGGGTTTGGACATACTGAATTTCCCATCCAGCGTTTTCCCCTTTTGTAATCCAAGAACCTCTGAGACATTTAATGGGAATGGTACTAAACCTACATTATGTTGTCCCTGAGGCACATGAGTGCACACCCAACATTCAGTCTGGTTTAAGACTTTACCCACTAAGGAATGGTAATCCTCTAAAGGATGCTCGCCCAAATACATACTACTCTTGGACTGGCATCGTTGGATGCACTTTTCATCAATTAGGGATCCACAGGTCGCACACATACAGTATTCTTCAGACAATAGGCCTTCACACTGACTCCGAGATTCAAGGTTAACAGATCTTTTAGCAATTCTTGTAATTAATTTGATCATATACCACCCTGATTGTTTTGTCGCTCTGTCTCTCAACCCCGCTCAATCGACATCACTACCGGCCTCCCTTTCCATCATCTGCCCTCCGTCACAGAAACAGGACATCCCGAAACAAATTAAAATGAGAAGAACCCTGAAAGGAAGCACAAACATAACCACAGACTACCACTCCATTGCTGGAATAGTGGTCTGTATACTTCTCTAGCTCAGGTGTTCCACTGCAGTCCATAACTCTCCCGGAACAGGCTCTTAATCGACAGGTCCACATTATCCACCTCGACTCCACCTTGTATATCTTCTGGGTAGTTGACCTTTCAGCAGTGGGTGGAATGGACCCAGGTATCTCTCTCTGCTACTTTCAAGGATGTTGTACTTGTCATCAACACCTGATATGGACCTTCCCACCGATCTGTCAAACAACCTGAATGTAAGAAATTTCGGATCATAACATATTCTCCAGGTTCAACATCATGACAGTTTGTTTCAGGCATGTTAGGTAACAACATTTTCAATTTCTGTGGCTGCTGTTTCAGCTGTTTACTCATTGTTATAAGATACCTCACAGTAACCTCGTTATTACTCTTTAAATAATCCTGTGTAATCAAATGAGGTTGTTTCCCAAACAGTATCTCAAAGGGGGACAGATTAAGAGGAGGTCTAGGAGTGGTCCTGATGCTATGGAGGATGAGCGGTAAGGCCTCTGGCCATCCCAATCCAGTTTCAGCAATGGTCTTAGTTTGTTTTTTAATCGTACCATCACCCTGTCCACCTTGGCACTGGCTTGCAGTCGATAGGGGGTGTGAAGTCTGCTAATAATATCCATTAACTTACACATGTTCTGGAAAACATCACCAGTGAAATGAGTACCCCTATCGCTTTCTATAATTCTAGGGATACTGTACCTGCATACAAATTCATGAACAAACTTTTTAGCAGTAAAAACAGCAGTATTAGTGGCAGCTGAATATGCCTCTACCCAATTAGAAAATATATCAGTACAAACTAATACATACTTGAGATTCCTGCAGGGTGGTAATTGAATAAAATCAATTTGTATTACCTGAAAAGGCCCGTCTGTCGGAGGGATGTGGGATGGCTCTGTGGGGATTGTCTTCCTGACATTTTTCCTCAAGCAAGTCAAACAGGACATAGCCCTCTTTCCAGCTTGAGAAGAAAAGCCTGGTGCACACCAGTATGCTCTGGCCAACTTGCACATACCTCCTTTTCCCAGGTGAGTCAGACCATGCGCTGCCTCAGCTAAGCTTGGGTAATATGCCTTGGGAGCAACAGGCCTACCTAGTCCATCTCTCCAGAGTCCTGAGGACTCCTGAACACATCCTTTCGATCTCCAGACTGCCTTTTCCTATATGGAACACAAATGTTGCATCTCAATTAATTTCTGGGTGTCAATCATTTGAAAAACCATAATTTTATTAATTTGCATGTTTACTTTTAACCCTGCTGCCCATTTGGGAGCTTCGTCTGCTCTGTTATTGTCCAGCGATACTGGGTCTTCTTCACAGGTGTGGGCTTTGCCTTTGATGACAGCTACTGCCTTTGGTAGTTGGATTGCTGTCAACAGTCCTTGTATGTGGTGTGAGTGTGCGACTGGTGTACCTGCTGCTGTCATAAAATTTCTCAGATGCCAAAGAGCCCCAAAATCATGTACTATCCCGAAGGCATACCTGGAGTCAGTGTAGATATTAGCTGACTTACCTTCTGCCAGCTCACACACTCTCCTTTGTGCCACCAGTTCAGCCACTTGGGCTGAGTTAGGTGGACCAAGTGGTTCTTACAACAGCATAACCTGTGCATAATTCTCCTGTGTCAGTTTGTCTATGACAACTCCCATCCGTGTAAAACGTCAAATCTGCATTTTCTAGTGGTGTGTCACATAAATCTGGTCTAGCAGTAAAGGTCTGATTCAAATACTCCATACAATCATGTGTGTCAGTATACCTGCAAAACTCACCTTCAACCTACAACTCACCTCTCTCCACCCTTTGTGCATCTCTAGGCACATATGTTAAGTACGTTGCTGGATTTAACGTATTGCGCCGCTTAATGGTGATATTTGCAGGTGCCATTAGAGCTAGTTCCCATTTCGTGAACCTAGCTGAAGAAACATGTCGGGTTTGCGCAGAATTCAACAAAGCAGACACAGCATGTGGTGTATAAACAATCATATCATGACCTAATACTACATTCTCACTCTTATCGACCAGAAGAGCGGTTGCTGCTACGCTTCTTAAACACGTTGGGAGTGATCTTGCCACAGTGTCCAATTGTGTGAGGATACCTGCTGTGCAACCATCAGCCTCCGTACAATATAACTCAAAAGGTTTTTCATAATATGGTATTCCCAGGGCAGGTGCTCTTGTCAGACTATCCTTCAGGTTAAGGAAAGCCTGCTCTGTTTCCTCAGTGTGTGTGACACAGTCGGGTTTTGAGGATGACACCAATTCCTGCAATGGTAATGCCAAAATAGAAAAACCTGGGATCCACATTCTGCAGTATCCACACATGCCCAAGAAGGTATGGATTTGATGCTGGTTTTGCGGCAGTGTCATGGTCGATATGGCCTGTATTCTGTCAGTTGTCAAATGTCGTAGCCCCTGGGGTATTTAACCTTAGTCTGACATGGCTGTAATTTGTCCTTTGCAACCTTGTGTCCTGTCTGTGAGAGATGAAGTAACAATAGTTTAGTATCATTTAAAAATTACATAAACGAATCAGAGCACAACAACAAATGTCTACATATTGAATTAGAACAGATCCATTGCCTGGTTGAAAGATTGCAAACAGTTGTGTAAAGCCTGAGAGAAAATATTGGGGCTATCTATGAAACCCTGGGGCAATCGTGTCCATGTATATTGTACCCCTCTGTAGGTGAATGCAAAAAGATGAACAGGGTGAAGAGGGACAGAGAAGAAGACAGAACATAGGTCAATGACAGTGAAGTGGGTTGCAGATGGTGGAATCAGCATGAGGATGACAGCTGGATTGGGCACTAAGGGGAATTGGCTCTCAACTACTTTGTTAACTCCTCTAAGGTCCTGTACTAACCTATAACCCCTCCCACCACTCTTCTTCACTGGAATAATGGGGCTGTTGGCTACACTGGCTGTACGGACTAAAATCCCTTACTGTAGTAATCCCTCAATTATGGGATACACCCCTAGCTCTACCTCTGGCTTTAAAGGGTACTGAGGGATTTCCGGAGCCTGTCTTCCACCTTTTAAGTTAACTATTACAGGAGCTACATTTGCCATCAATCCAGTGTCCTGTCCATCTTTGATCCAAAGGGAACCCGGTATTTGAGATAACATCTCTTTTACCTGAGATGGGCTTTGTTCTAAAACAGTAGAGTGAAGCATTAACCTTTGTGGAGTGTCCAATATATCCCTCACCTCGTGTGCAACCTTCTCTGAGATATCTAGGAATATACCATCAGGGGAACAGTAAATGACACATCCCATTTTACACAACAAATCCCTTCCCAGCAGGTTAGTAGGAGCCGCCGCTACCAAGAGAAAGGAATGCTTGGTATGCAGCGGCCCGATAGTAACTTCTGCAGATTTGGTTAAAGGATAATACTGCACTTTACCCGTTACAACCATTGCTGATACTGTTTTGTTGGTCACTTGTAAATTTGATGGAGAATTTAACACGGATCTGGTCGCCCCTGTGTCTATAAGAAAAGTATGTTTAGTACCAGCTATATCAACTGTCATTGTAGGTTCTTCACTAGTACTCTCAGTTAACCTGACTGGCTGTAGACTATAGGTATGACCTAACCCCTAGAGCTGACTATCATTCTCCAGTAAAGCATTCGCTGCCACTATGTGAGCAGGTGATTGCTGGAACTGTTCTGACTTCTGAAGGTGCCCTTTCTGTAAGTATTTAGGTGTTCCCTGATTAGGTGGCACCCACTTTCTCTCCTTACAGTACCTACTTATGTGTCCCTTTTGGTTACATTTATAACATTTCCGTGATTCATATGTGTTAAAAGGTTGTTGCTGTGTGGGTTGGGATGCGTGAAGAGTTTGCGGCTGTGTATAGTATGTGTTTTGTGGCAAGGTATGTTGATATGTGGTTTGTTGCTGAGCGTGGTATGGGTGTTGTTGCTGGGTGTACATTCCTGTTATGGAAAAGTGTCTCACCAGATAAGGCAGGAAAACTTGGTTTGTAGAGTAGCCTGCGAGGAGGGCAGGATAACTTGGTTAGACGAGTTGCCTGCCAGGAGGGCAGGATTTCTTGGCTAGATGAGTTGCCTGCCGGGAGGGCAGGATTTCTTGTCTAGAAGAGTTGCCTGCCAGGAGGGCAGGATTTCTTGGCTAGATGAGTTGCCTGCCAGGAGGGCAGGATTTCTTGGCTAGATGAGTTGCCTGCCGGGAGGGCAGGATTTCTTGGCTAGATGAGTTGCCTGCCGGGAGGGCAGGATTTCTTGGCTAGATGAGTTGCCTGCTGGGAGGGCAGGATTTCTTGGCTAGATGAGTTGCCTGCCGGGAGGGCAGGATAACTTGGCTAGATGAGTTGCCTGCCAGGAGGGCAGGATAACTTGGCTAGATGAGTTGCCTGCCAGGAGGGCAGGATTTCTTGGCTAGATGAGTTGCCTGCCAGGAGGGCAGGATAACACAGGCTGAAAATAGTTCAGGTGTAAATGTACAGTTTGATTACACATAGTAGGGCTGAGAAAACTGTATCTGCTGATTATACAGAGGAAGCACGGACCCAAAGGCTTGGGCCTGCATACACTGAGCACAGCATGTGGATGGTGAAAACAGACAGCAAGCTAACAGCATTCAGAGCAGAGTGGAACAACAGTCTTGAATAATTGAGCTACCTGCTGAAGCCTGGAAGGCAGCGTGGAGGGAGACGGAGAGTGGTAAATAGAAGCAGCGGCTGAAGTGTAGACAATCACGGAGGATAGCTGGAACAACAAGACCGAGCTGTAGGCGGAAACTCTATAACCGGCAAGGGGGAATGAATCTGGAAGCTACAAATAGGAGGAGCAGCCAATCAGCAGCATATGGAGTATGAGTCACTCTCTGCAGCATCCCCTGAGCTTGGTAATCAGCGGAACCGGATTCTGAGTCAGTGTAGGTCCTGAGCCGGTGGGAAACAAGCTGCTGCCACAGCTTGTGACAATTCCCTCCAAAGCTTGAATGCTCACTGCCATTAGCTTCTCATTTTGCGTTTCTCTCTTCCTGAGGATGTTTTTATTGTGTTCTATAGCGGACTCCCTGAGAGCATCTACAGTAATTCCTCTCCAGTTAGGCTGAGAGGTTTGAACCCTGGTCTTCAAGCTATCTTTGAGACCATCCATAAGTACTGTGACAGCTACTTCCCTGTGGTGTGTGTTATCTTTTATATTCTCTATCTCAGTGTACTGAGTGATCGTCTGCAATGCTCTGGTGAAATAATCTGCTGCAGACTTACTATCCTTCTATCTGATAGTGAAAATTTTACTCGTTCACTACCACTGGAAAATATACATCCAATTGTGTGACTATGCATGTAATGTTTTCCTGATTATCCTCGTCAGTTAAAGGGTCGTCTCCATCCAATACACATGCCGTGATAAACTTGTTCACGTCGGTATTGGCGGGAAGACATGCCCGTAATACCACTCGCCAATCTTTATTAGTTGGCTTGTGGGCATTACCCAAATCCTTAACAAATTTCTGACACATAGCTAATTATTTTCTAGGATCTGGGAAATCTGACATTATGGAATGTAACTCTGCCCTTGTCAATGGACAATGCATTGTTACTTCCCTCATGGGAACTACACCATCTCTTTTCGGATTCCCATTGGGAACAGTTATTGTCCGGACAAGATTGATACCTACCCCTTTGTAATTTTTAGGGTTAACTACGGGAACTTTGACCTTGGTACTCACGGGGTTCAGTCTGCTACTGCTACATACTGCACTGTTCTCACCAATCTACACAGCTTTTACGGCTGGTGGGATCACTTCTGCTGCTATAATTGGTGAGGTCACTTCCTTTTCTTGTATCAGTGCTGTAACAGATTAACTGCATGTGCAATGGCTGACACTACAACAGGTTCATCATCTACATACACATTTTCCTTATGATTACACAGGACAGGTTACAAATTACTTATTACATTTTTATAATTTTTTTCATCGGCTGTACCTTCACCTTCCACCGCATAGGGCCGTGGAGGTGTGCATGCGCTATTACCGTTACCTTTGGTAGCGTTACCTTGCAGTGCGTGTGCGCTCCCATGCGGCACGTACACAATGCTGTTTTGCGTCGCATACGCGCTCCCTTGCGTTGTGTGCGCAACACTATTTTGTGTCATGTGCATGCTCTTTTGCATCGTGCTCACACCGCTACTTAGCGTTGCGAGTACGGCACTCAACCACGTGTTTCCCTCATGCTGCCACAACTTCAAACAGTCATTATATTTTACTCGTTTCTTTAGAGATTTCACCACACAGATGCTATCTCTAACATTATTCAACACCTCCAAATCAAAACTGCCAATCTTAGGGAAAGGTTTCACACATCCCTCGGTCATCTTAACCCATACATCACAGTACGCAGTAGCATACGCACCATATTTTGTATAAATTATATGCCTTGCCGACCCTGTCGGTCCTTCCATGAGCAGCCTAACATCGACCATTACTAGCGTCTGCTTTGCTCCCATCTGGGAAAAATGCTTAGCAGCTTATCACTAGAGAATTTCAGCCGGTGATCGATTTCACGAGCTACGTACACGTTGTGCACAACCGGCCGGCTAAGCATGGTGGACAGCGTGCACAACGAGGAGCAGAATACTGCCTATGCACTTAGTCTACCTTTCCGGTACAATTGATACAAGCTTTGTCCGCTAGCTTCCCTTTTTGAGTTACTCTCCGCTGGTAGAATTTAAGTGTACCAATAACACTTACCCTTTCCAGTGATTTCCTCCACCACACCCCATCACAATCACTGTATACACAACCGTGCGGTCCAATCGCAGTGCCCAGAGAACCTAACTGATCAATGGACTTTGTGATTACTATTGGGGAGCTGATCGTGAGCTAACTTCCATATTCCCCAACACACGGGAACCTCCTTCTGTTTTCTCCTGAATACCACAATGTACCTGCTCTGTACACTGGCCCAGTAGCCTTCCTGCCTCGTCAGACACCTAGGCCCTGACACACAGTAACCTATTATAGGCCTGACACACAGTACCTATTCACATCACAAGCATACATTCGCTTTCATGCACCTTTTGTTTTCTGCGCAGAAAAGAAAATAAACCTTCCACTACTATGGCAGTACGCATTGTGCAAATCGCACTTCAGCGCTAAGACAGACAATGAAAGAAACAGACTTTTCTATTCTGTCCCCGGGTCCTAGCCAGCGCTCCTTGAAATCACACAATAACGAATATTGGTTTCACAACACTAGATGGTACAGGTTTTGAACACAGTGCGTTCTTTCCTGGTAATGGCGCCTTTCCACACTTTGTTGAGAACTCGAGATCCATGCGACTTTTTGGTAGTGTGACCTCCAAAACTACGAGCCCCCAACTATGGATACCCCTTAATCGGTATACCTAATTGTCGCTATTTAGCGCTACTAGTCGCTTAAGAAATAATTGCTTTCCAATCCAATCGTGTGGTTCCAAAGCACAAAAAGTTATATTATTCAAGAAAAAGTATAACACGCTTTGATCTAAACAATTAGCGCAAAAAGCAAGTAAATACAAAGGTACACGAGCGCACTGGTCCCAGTATACAGTCGTCAATCCAGAAGCCTGTGGTCATCCAAGGAGAATGGCTGTACACTAGAATCAGCATGCAGGTTATATACCTTACAGAGTTCAGCTCTAACAAAGAAACTAGTTGACAGATTTCCATTGGTTCTTGCTCCTGGACATTCTGGTACGATGCAGGTCATAGGTCAGTTCATACAGTGTCACTAGGGTATGTCCCAGTTCCTCAGAAGTTGCTTTGTGTGGTTTTCCGCCAAAGAACTGGTTTAAACTGGCTAAAGACACTACATTCAGAGGTATACATTCTAATCACTAATTCCCTATAATTCATAACTTGCGGACGCATAATGCGATCTCTTTGCCGATAGATCTGGAGATCTGCGAATAAACAGGGATTTAGTATGGTACCAAACATGACATGTCTACTAGTTTCTAAACCATAGATATCAGATACATTACATTTCACAACAAAAGTATTAGCTAATAAAACCTCTAATATTAACCTTAATGCTTGGGAACCTTGGGCCTGATTCAGAGCCGCTTGTAAGCGGCCGCTCGTTCGTTCCGAGCGATGTTTGCCCAACTGCGCATGCGTACGGATCGTAATACGCATGCGCGAACCAGTCAGTGCAGCCGAAGATCTTTTGTTCGCTAAATAGCGAGTGCCTGCTATTTTGAGTGACAGGAGGAGGCGTATGTGGGTGGTAACAGGGGAAGGTGCTTGAAAACGGGGAGTGGAGATCCGAACGCAGGCGTGCTTAAAGGTCAAAATGGGCGTTTTATGGGTGTGCATAATTAATACAGCAGCGTCATTGACCACGTCACTGGGTTATTTTATAGTCAGAACTGCTCGCAAGATTGCGGTAGGAAAAACCAACCACAAGAATAGCGAGCAGTTCATACGCTGGTCGATGTACTCGATTAATCTAATAAATAGCGGACATGACGTAGGATGCGAGCGGCCAGGGGGCGTAGTTTCCAAAAAAACGACCGCAAGTTTTGTTCGCTCATTCAGACATAGAGGCGTGAACAGACCGCAAAGAGCGAACGGTTCATTTGAATAGCCACCCCTTTTTTCAGAACGAACGACCGCAAATAGCGTCCGGCTCTGAATCAGGCCCCTTGTTATAAGTGATTGCATGTGTGAGTGTGAGAATATTGTGTACTTTCGCTAGTATGCATTGTGCATATATGTGTTTTGTGCTTATCTGTAGGCTTTGATGTACAGCGCAATTGTGCGTTGTGCATCTTGTATATTTTATATGTATTATCTAATGTGCGTATAGGTTTTGATTGGACTTTCAATAATATGCAGTAGCAAAACAGACTCACGTGCTAATAACCAAGTATATCATCGTACACAATGGTATCGTGCTGACGACGCAAAATGGCATCGCTGAATGGCGAAAGTAGCCAGACATTTTTCAGGTCACCCAAAGCATCTCCTGCATGCTCCTGTAATGCCCGCACAATATTGGTGGCGTTATCAGATATCACAAATCCCCAGGAGAGTCTAAGTGGGGTAAGCCATTGGGCGATGATTTCCCTCAGTTTCTCTAAGAGGTTGTCGGTGGTGTGCCTCTTACTGAAACCGGTGATACACAGCGTAGCCTGCCTTGGAACGAGCTGGCGTTTCTGAGATGCTGCTACTGGTGACGCTGCTGTTGTTGCTGCATAAGGCCATACATCTACCCAGTGGGCTGTCACAGTCATATAGTGCTTAGTCTGCCCTGTTCCACTTGTCCACATGTCCGTGCTTAAGTGGACATTGGGTACAACTGCATTTTTTAGGACACTGAGGACACTTTTTCTGACGTCTCTATACATTCTCGGTATCGCCTACCTAGTGAAGTGGAATCTAGATGGGATTTGGTACTGGGGACACACTACCTCCATCAGTTGTCTAAATCCCACTGTACTAATGGTGGATACCGGACGCACGTCTAACACCAACATAGCTGTCAAGGCCTCAGTTATCCGCCTTGCTTCAGAATGACTGCTGTCATACTTCATTCTGCTCGCTAAGGACTGTTGGAGGGTCAATTGCTTAGTAAAAGAAGTAGTGGTGTTCCTACTTCCTCTCTGGGATGATGAACGACTCCCAGCAGCAACAGCAGCATTTGGCATAGCAATGCAGGATCCTCCCATAGGAATCCCGGATAGGAGAGTCAGTCATGCCAGTGACATGGCCTGCAGGACTACTTCTGATCCTGACTGAGGAGGGAGTTGACGGTGTGGTTTGCAGGAGATTGGATACAACAGGAAAAGGGGATTTAGGTGTCCCTGGACTGCTTATGGTCTTAGCCACAGTTTCTGAACTTGACAGTAACGTTTTATGAATGCGCTGCAGGTGACGTATAAGGGAGGATGTTCCTAGGTGGTTAACATCCCTACCCCTACTTATTTCACCTTTACATATGGTACATATGGCAAGACAGTCGAAAGTCCAGATTTGGATAGAAATATTGCCAGACCAAAGAGGTGGAATGTTTGGTCTTCTGCCCAGGCATGACCGTGATGGGCTTTTTCATCCCACAGACAACAGCTGTCTCCCCCGGTGCTTGATTTAAACAAACCACCTCACCATCAGAATCCTCCTCGTCAACTTCATCCTCAGCGCCAGTTACATCAATATCCTCATCCTGTTGTACTTCAAAAGTGACATCTTCAATTTGAATATCAGCAAGTGGACTGTGGGTGCTCCTTCCAGCACACAAACACAGAAAAAGGTTTTTTTTTTTTTTCCAGCAAGCCCTTGATTTATGACACAGGCGCACGCTTGGCGCTGCTACTTTGTTGATGCACGTGCGGCTACTGCGCACACAATTCACAAACACAGAAAAAAATATTTTTTTCTATTGCAAGCGGCCAGGATGATGGTCGCGATGGTCAAGACCATCGCGACCATCGGGCTTGTGACGAGACCCTTGTGGTAGGGTCTCGTGGCCGCAAGCCCCAGAGAGCTTCTGGCTCTAATAGCGCCAGAAGCTCTCCCACTGACATCACTGGTGATGTCAGTGGGGCCGCCCACAAACGGCAGGCGTTCGCATGGGAACGCCTCCGTTTGTGAAGCCACCCCCACGCCACACCTCCAAAATGGTGCGAACTATCCATCAAAATCGACAGCCGCCCCCTTTTGGTGCAAGACCCGGAGCGACGGAGCGCCCGTCGCTAGCCGGGTCTCGCGCATGCGCACGCCGGAGCCGGCTCTGGCGTGCGCAGTGGCCTAACATCGACCCACTTGCGAGCGCATATCGCTTGCGAGCGGGTCTGAATCAGGCCCACAATTCACAAACAGAAAAAAATAATAATTTTTTTTTTGGAGTGCACTTTGGGGGTTACACTACCCTTCAACAGACAAGCCAGCCGGCCCTTGACTTATGACACAGGCGCACGCTTGGTGCTGCTACTTTGTTGATGCATGTGTGGCTACAGCGCACACAATTCACAAACACAGAAAAAAATTATTGTTTTTTTTTGCACTTGGGGGAGCACCCCTGATGGACAGATCACCCCCTTGACAACACTACAGCACCCCTTTAGGACTACAGCCTGTATGGGAAACTGCACAACACAGCCCAGCCAGCCCCTATGGACTTTGGAGTGGACACTGGACCTGATTCAGACCCGCTCGCAAGCGGGTCGATGGCCGGGCAGTGCGGAGTGAGTGAGAAATCACTCGCTCTGGCACTTGCATCCAAAAGGGGCGGCTGTCGATGTTGATCGACAGCTCGCCCCGTTTGGTAGGCGGGTCGGGGGGGGGCTGGCCAAACTGAGGTGTTACTGAAGGAACGCCTGCCATTTGGGGGTGGCCCCACTGATGTATACAGGTACTGTGACTCCTTGGGCTGTAGCCCACTGTGTATACAAGCACTGTGACTCGATGGGCCGTAGCCCCTTGCGTGTTCATAACACGCAAGTACTGTGATAAGTTAATGCAAGAAAGTAAAAAAAAGTTTAAAAAGTTCTAAAAAATTAATAAAAGTGCTGTACCACACTGTGTACTGTATAGAAGTAATGTGATTCTGCAGGCCTTACCCCGCTGTGTATACAAGCACTGTGATTTCTTGGGCCATCACCCATTGTGTATACAAGCACTGTGACTCCTTGGGCCGTAGCCCACTGTGTATACAAGCACTGTGACTCCTTGGGCAATAGTAGCTTATTCAGGCCCGGACTCTAAGCTGCGCTCTCACGCAGCTAAAAGGGGCCGGGTATGCAAATGCGGTGATTGCACTGTCTGGTGGAAGGACGCCCTCTATGCCTTAAAGAGCGACGGCAGCGCGAACGCATGCCGGTATAAAGACGCAAACCTATTTTTCTTAGTACAGGTCATCTCTAGGTAGTGTGTGATTATTCGGATACATCGAGAGCCATCGGAGCTGCACGCAGTGCTTGAGGTAGACTCTACTCTGACCCAAGCACTGCGATCACTGCAGGCTAAAATACAACCAAGTGACATGTACAATGACACGTCTTTGCTAATTATGCACACCCATAAAACTCAGTTTTGACAGCCAGACATGCCTTTGTCTGCAGCACCACTCCCCCGTACACAAGGACCTTCCCCTGTTACCACCCACAAATGGCACTATCTGTCACTCAAAATAGTGTCCAGTCTGTGTATTATGAGCGCACGATTCCCGGACGCAGTGACTGGTTTGCGCATACGTACTTTGACGCATACGAATGCACAAATGTGAAATAATCGCCCATAGCGTGCATTTGCAGCTTAGTGAACGGGTCTGAATCAGGCCCATAGCCCACTGTGTATACAAGTTCTGTGACTCTTGCTGGCCGTACCCCACTGTCTGTCCATAACACACAAGTACTGTGACTCCACAGTGAGTGATGATTAGTAAATACATAATACTAGTAAGTAGTTTCTGTACAACTTGAGTGTTTTCATCAATATGAATCATGACAACCAACCAAGAGGAGAGCAGAAGCAGCAAGCAGATGCTAGCACTGCAGCTGCTACAACCAGTCATGATGCCGATACTAGACCTTCACTATCATCTAAAGCTGATGCTCAAGAGCAAAGAGGCTTTAAAAAATCAGGGTATCTGAAATAAAAAAAAATCGATATTTTACAGGGGTAAAGACAAAAACACCTCTAAAGGTTAGTGCAGAAAAACAGAAAATTGGCAACATACCATTCACCACACGCAGTGGCAAGGAAGGGCTCAGACATTGGCCTTTATTTCTGAGTGGTGGTTCTGCAACTGTCAGTGAGGCATCTTCTGTCTCATGACAATGCAAGACCTTTTCGCTCAGACTTTAGAAGAAGTGTAAAAAAGACTGAAAATAGCTAAAGCAGTGGATCAAACTGCGCGTTCAGAAACACAAATGTCACCAATTCCTGAGAAGAGTCTAAAACTGGCCACACATCTAAAGATTATCTGTCCAACCAGTCAACTAGTATGGGAGTAAATGATGATCAGCAATTTGCTCCTAAATGCCAGAAAACAGATGAAATGGTCATTCAAACAAGTTTGTTAAATGTTTGATCTAAACAATTTGTTCAAACAACAGTTTTTGTCAATTTTCCGGCATTTGTGAGCAAATTGCTGATTGTCATTTGCTTTCATACCTTACCAGATTTTCATTCCAATCAATCAACTAGTTGGCTGGTTGGACAGATAATCTTTAGATGTGTGGCCAGCTTGAATGTGTCCACGAGTGCTATGTGTGAGCCCGACCTTTCAGAGAAGCCACCTTCCACAGTTTCTACTCCCTATGTATTTGTGGGGATGAGCAGCATAAGTATTGCTGATGATATAGAAATCGAAGTTGCCACCATAAAATTGCAAAAGGATGAGAGGTATATTTGTGTAGCTGATGCTGTCACTAATGAGGATATTAAGGATGAGGATGTTGTTTGTGTAAGTCAGGCACCAATGGAAGCAGCTCTTGGCCATGATAAGAAGAAGGCCATTTTCATGCCTGGGCATAGGACTGACAATGCCACCTCTTATGTGTGGAATTATTTTTACCCAAATCCTGACATTTGTCAAGCCATCTGTAGCCGTTGTGGAATGACAGTAAGTAGAGGTAGGGACGTTAAGCATCTAGGAACCTCCACGCTATTATGTAATCTGCAGTGAGCTCTTGACAAGTATTTGATAACATCAGAAACTGGTGCTAAAAAAATAACATCAAGTAGTCCAGCATCAGCTAGCTACCTTCTCTTTACTAGATCCCAGCACCTGCAATCTCCACAGCTGACATCTTCATTCTCAATATCCCCAGTAATGATCAGAGGTAGTCCGGCATCCAATTTGTTATTGCTAGGTGACTCCTCCCCTTTCAAGGACTCCTCAGAAGAATCCTTGAGTGCTAGGCCTGCTGCTGCTGCTACTGGGGGTGGATCTTCAGCCCAGAAGTGGACCAAGAAGACTACTAGTAGTAGTTTAACAAAACAATTGACTGTTAAACAAACCTTTGCAAGGGGAAGCAAGTAGGACAGCTCCCACCCAGTCGCACAGCAGATCACTGATGCCATGACGGCTATGCTAGTATTAGAACTGTGTCCAATGTCCGCAATTAATGCAGAGGGTTTTACACATATAATTGAGGTCCTGTATCTCCAGTACCAAATTCTATCATTTTACCCAAAAAGCCATTCCTCGGCTGTACCAGGACGTAAAAAAACTCCTAAATATTGGCCTACAAAATGGCATTGTACCCACTGTACACTTAACCACAGATATGTGGACAAGCGGTAGTGGGCAAACTAAAGATTATATGACCGTGACAGCCCACTGGGTGGTTGAATTGCCTTCAGCAGCAGCAGAAACAGTATCTAACAAACAACGCCAGCTCATTCAGAGGCAGGCTACTCTTTGTATCACCGGATTCAATAAGAGGCATACCACTGACAACCTCTTAGAAAAACTAAGAGATGTCATAGAAACATGGCTTACCCCACTTGGACTCTCCTCGGGATTTGTGATTTCTGATAACGCTACAAATATTGTGAAAGCATTACAGCTGGGTGAATTTCAACACATCCCCTGTTTTGCTCACACTATCAACTTAGTGGTGCAGGTTTTTATTTTCAAATGACAGGGGGATGCAGGAGATGCTGTCTGTGGCCCAAAAAATTTTGGGACATTTTTGGCATTCAGCAACAGCATGCAGGAAATTGCAGCACCTGCAAGAACAGTTTAATTTGACCTGCCATCAACTATAGAGGTGGCAACAAGGTGGAACTCCACCCTTTATATGCTTCAGCGAATGGAAGAACAGCAAAAAGCCATCCATTGCTATACAACAAGCCATGACTTTGGGAGAGGAGGGGGAATGTACTTTAACCCAGCACAGTGGAGACTTTCTGTCTTGTGCAAGGCGCTCAAACCATTTGAAGAAGCCACATGTGAAGTGAGTGCTGACACTGCTAGCTTGAGTAAGGTGATTCCCCTAATTAGGCTTTTGGAAAATCAGCTGGAGAAATTGAAGGAGGATATTAAACAAAGAAAATCCACAAAGTATGCTGGACTTGTAGATCAAGTCCTTCATTCGCTTCACCAGGAGGTGGCCAATATCTTGGAATCTAATCCCTACATTTAAGCAATTGTGCTTGATCCTAAGTTTGTCGTATGCTGTGTCTTTCTTTCCAACTGATCCAGATCTTAAAAGAAGCAAAAAGCTCCTGGTAAGCAAGTTGGCAGATTAAGTCACACATGGCACTATGACATCTCCTCATTCAGTTTCTTCAGCAGCTGCCAGAAAAAAATCAGCTTTCCCAAAAGACCCAGTGGTGATGCAGATAAGTCAGCCCAACATTTTGACATCTGGTCGGGTCTAAAAGAATTACGCAACATTAGTAACACCTCTACCGTAACTCCATCTGATACGATCACCATCCAAAGAATGGTGGATGATTATTGTCATGACTTCGTACAAATAGACATGTCACAGAGTCCCTTCGAGTACTGCAAGGAACAAAAGGCAATTTGGAGGCCCTTGTACAAACTGGCAGTGCATTACTTTAGCTACCCACCCTCCAGTGTGTACTCGGAGAGAGTTTTCAGCACAGCCAGGAACCTTGTGAGCATAGGAGGCTACTTCCTCAAAATGTGGAAAAGATGATGTTCATCAAAATGAACTGGAAATTCCAGGAGGAAGATGTTTCCCAGCAATTACGTCACTGTACAGAGTCTTCTGTAATGGTGGATTCCAGCAGGGATGAATTAATATTGTGTGAGGATGATGTACACACTGATGAGGGTGAGGATGACAATGATGGTGACATCTTGCCACTCTAGAGCTGTTGCATTAAGCCGATTGGTAGCTTGTTTTGTGGGGGCCCAAACAAACAAAACACTTTAGCCACAAAAGTTGCAGTACCAGTCGCTGAAGTGCTTGGTTTGTTAAAGTCTGCATGTCCTTTTTAATATCCAACATAAGGGTGGGTAAGAGGGCCCAAGGACAATTCCATCTTGCACTACCTTTCATTTCTGCCACTGCTGTGTGGCAATGTTTCATAGATGTGCTTTAAACTGTAGTGTCTGTGCCGCTACTTTGTTGCTTAGTAACCAGTCAGCTCATTGCAACCTTTGTCCAATAATGGTGAAAACAATATCATAAGCTGTGAGGTGGTCTAAATTGACTGTAAATGACTGGAAATTAATGTTATTGAGGTTAATAATACTCTAAGAACAAAAACAGGTCCAAATTATGTGATTTTAGCTTTTTTTGTCAACTTATGTAAAAAATTCACATCCAGTTCCAAAGCCAGTCACCGCAGTTTGGCAAATCCAAATCCAAAGCCGGACAATGAATCAGAGCCAAATCCAAATCCAGCAAAAATAGTCCGGCGCACATCTCTATTATTAAGGTCTCCTAAAGCACTTCATTTCATCTGATGGTAATCTTATTTTTTAGTAATTTACTGTAATTGTGCATTCTGTGTGATCTATGGATTTTTTTATTAATTCTATTATACTTAGATAGCATTACTTATGTGCTACTGACACTGGAGTCAATCCTCCTGAAATATCTTTCAAAGTAAGTTAAAGAAAATACTGTTAGCTTCTTTTTTGTACATTTATAGAACTTTATTAATACATAATAGGCTCTGTTCCAGTGGAACTTACAATCTAATTTCCCTACCACAGGCACATAAACACACACACAGGGGACCAATTAAATCATTAACAAACTAGCCACAAATTTTGCAGACCTTATTACAGTGAAAGGAGTCTCATTGCCATTGATTAAATGGATTGTACACCCTCTCTCTCACCAAATTTTGATTCCCGCTACCAATAGGGATCAGTGACAGATTTTAGAAAGTGAGTCAAACTTTAACTACCATAAAAGGTGGAATATAATTCATCGGAGCAGCTTCAAATCAATGTATATTTTGCTCATTACAAAGTTCTATCACCCTCCAAGACATGGCACTGGCAAATTAAGCAGGAAATTAATGATGAAATTATGTCAGAATATCAAAAAAGAAGCTGGAAAATACTGTACAATATGTATTACAATGCAAATATTGTATATAGTTTATTGAGTTTTAAGCAACACACAAATAGCTATTAATAACTTAGCTTGACAGCAGCTAGGACAATGTTAGACAATATTTTACAAAGTGCTAGTTGATTTACTATATAACTAACCTATAGGAGTACAAACATTTTGTCAGTACTTAACTTCACCTCTGCAAATCTGTATATACATACAGCAGAGATTCATAAACACCGTCCTCAAGGCTCCCCAAAAGTTCAGGTTTTAGAGATATCCATGATTGACCACAGGTGGTTAAATCAAATTGACTGAAGTAATTAAGTCACCTGTGCTCAACCATGGATATCTCTATAACCTGAACTGTTGGGAAGTCCTAAGGGCAGCGTTTAGGAACCTCTGAACTACAGCATAATTCAAGTGTATCATTCACCTAAAATAATGAGATTAAACCAGTCAGTCTTTTCATTTCATTATTTAGTTACTCAAGCATTGCTTTATTTAATGATTTCAAAGGATATAAACAATACACCAACATTAATTAACTGAACAGGAAACAAATGGAAGCATTTTGGTGAATTCATTATGTTGTTGCAAACTGTACTTTGTCTAGCAATAAATATTGTTACCATTAATAAGCTCAGCATCCAAATTCCTTTGAAATTATAAATAAATGTTTTGTATTTTAATGCTGTTGTCTTGTATATATATATATATATATATATAGATATAGATATACATACACAATACTGTGCAAAAGTTTTACGCCGGTGTGAAGAAAATGCTGCAAAGTAAGATGCTTTCAAAAATAGAAGTGTTAATAGTTTATTTTTATCAATTAACAAAATGCAAAGTGAATGAACAGAAGAGAAATCTAAATCAAATCAATATTTGGTGTGATCACCCTTTGCCTTCAAAGCAGCATCAATTCTTCTAGATACACTTGCACAGAGTCAGGGATTTTGTAGGATTATAGTCAGGTGTATGATTAACCAATCACACCAAACAGGTGATAATGATCATCATGATCATATGTAGGATGAAACACAGTCATTAACTGAAACAGAAACAGCGGTGTAGGAGGCTTAAAACTGGGTGAGGAACAGCCAGACTCTGCTACAAAGATGAGGTTGTGGAAGACTGTTTCATATTACAGGTCATACACCATGGCAAGACTGAGCACAGCAACAAGACACAAGGTAGTTATACAGCATCAGCAAGGTCTCTCCCAGGCAAAGATTCCAAAGCAGACTGGCATTCCAAGATGTGCTGTTCAAGCTCTTTTGAAGAAGCACAAAGAAACGAGCAACGTTGAGGACCGTAGTCACAGTGGTCAGCCAAGGAAACTTGGTGCATCAGATGAAAGACACATAATGCTTACTTCCCTAATAAATTGGAAGATGTCCAGCAGTGCCATCAGCTCAGAACTGGCAGTAACCAGTGGGACCCAAGTACACCCATTTACCGTTTGAAGAAGTCTGGCCAGAAGTGGTCTTCATGGAAGAATAGTAGCCAAAAATCCATACCTTCGACGTGGCAACAAGGCCAAGAGACTCAACTATGCACGAAAACATAGGAACTGGGGTGCAGAAAAATGGCAGCAGGTGCTCTGGACTGATGAGTCAAAATTTTAAATATTTGCCTGTAACAGAAGACAGTTTGTTCGCCAAAGGACTGGAGACCGGTAAAATAATGAGTATCTGCAGGTAACAGTGAAGCATGGTGGAGGTTCCATGCAAGTTTGTGGCTGCATTTCAGCAAATGGAGTTGGGGATTTGGTCAGAATTAATGGTTTCCTCAATGCTGAGAAATACAGGCAGGTACTTATCCATCATGCAATACCATCAGGGAGCGTCTGATTGGCTCCAAATTTATTCTGCAGCAGGACAACGACCCCAAACATACAGCCAATATCAATAAAAACTATCTTCAGTGTAAAGAAGAACAAGGAGTCCTGGAAGTGATGATATGCCTCCCCACAGAGCCCTGATCTCAACATCATCGAGTCTGTCTGGGATTACATGAAGAGACAGGAGGATTTGAGCAAGCATACATCCACAGAAGATCTGTGGTTAGTTCTCCAAGATGTTTGGAACAACCTCCCTGCCGAGTTCCTTCAAAAAATGTGTGCAAGTGTACCTAGAAGAATTGATGCTGTTTTGAAGGCAAAGGGTGGTCACACCAAATATTGATTTGAGATTTAGATTTCTCTTCTTCTCATTCACTTTGCATTTTGAAATTTGATAAAAATAAACTATTAACACTTTTACTTTTTAAAGCATTCTTACTTTGCAAAAAAATTTCCACACCTGCCTAAAACTTTTGAACGGTGCTGTGTGTATATATATATATATATATATATATATATATATATGTATGTAAACATTTCAAGTGGCACTCCCATAAATATACATATACAATCCAGGTACCCTCCGCAGAAACACCAACAGCGGGGTTCTGTTACACCATACAGACCAGCGGCACTCTGTAATAAGGGTCACACAACAACAGGATGGATGCTTCAAAATGTCAATGTATTTAATACATTGTCATTAGAAGCGTTGAAACATCCATCTTGCTGTCGTGTGACCCTTGTTACAGAGTGCCGCCGGTCTTTATGGTATATATATATATATATATATAAACAAAATAGGGGCAATTGGAGACATAACAAGCATGCATAGTAGTGGGTTCCAAAAAGGACTGACAGCTTACTTATTTACTCAAATGCACAAAACATAGATGGCTCAAATGCACAACATATAGATGGAGCCAAACAGCATGCATGGTAGTAGGTGCCAAAAAGCATATATACTCAAAAACATATCCAGGTAATACCCTATTTACTGTAGAGCAGATGCATATTGCCTTGCATTTTAGCATATTACTTAGATATATCTATATGATGTGGTATATCATACAGTGATACTTTATCAGTAACATCTGTTTATTATGTTAGGTCTGAAATGCACATGATTGGATTCATTCAAATATAGGCATGATTCAGCTCACCAACATTTCGGTTCACACATGGATCTTTGTCAAGACCGTGCGTGGACCGAAAACATTGATAAACTGAATCATGCCTATATTTGAATAAATTCTATACCTTCATTAAAGTCTGGTGAGTGCACCCTCCGTCTGATTACTTGTGTTCGGAACTGTTTGGCCCCTATTTGGGTTGCTACCGCAACAAATCTGTAGACATGGTGTGAGTGTGGACCCATTGGAACTAATATACAGATGTATCCACATACATCTTACCTCTGTGTGTTACAAGTCATGTTAAACATAACATGTGAGCGTTGTGCGCCTCTATAGTGCAGAGCGACTTTTTACTTTCAAATGCTGCGTCTTATTTGCACAGTGATATGAATAAGATGTACAAGCAGCTTCTGCTGATTAAAATGATATGCGGCATGTCTATATTCCGTGTGCGACTGCTAGTGTATTTGCATGCAAAATACTACATTGCACTGTCAGCTGCTGTGACACTGTTACGTAGCATTTCGCATGCAGATACACCCGCAGCTGTGTGAATAAGACACATTTGAAGGTAAAAAGTTGCATGAAATGACGCTCTAGGCAACAGAGTCACGCCACTGCATGGAGAGACTAGAAGTGCTGTAAAGGAAGTAACATGTTAGGGCCTGATTCATTACCGATTGCAGCTGCGATTACGCAGGCAATCAGCCGATTCTTGCATTCATCATAGTGCGTGTGCGTGAAACGGCAACTGCGATCGGGATTGCGATCGCAGTGACTACACAGATCCATCATAGAGTGATTGACAGGAAGTGCCGTTTGTGAGTGGTCATGGGGGGTGGTCGGAGAAACGTAAACGTGCTAGTGCACTTGAATGCCGTTGCATTGGCGTGCATAAATTATCGACTGTGATGCCGTATGCAGCCTGAGCACTCATAGTGTGCGATGAAGTTAGCAATTCCTGAGTAAGGTCAGAGCTTGTGCAAGTGTGTGTGAGGCTGTGATGATATTCAATGTTACTGATGGCTCTGCAGTCTTGCTAAGGATAGCGTCCTTATGTTGTGCTGCAGCGGCATAGCGAATGCAATGGATTAGCATACTATCGCAGTGAGACTGTGCGCGTAATGCTATTAAAATCGCAGTTGCGATCCGTAATGAATCAGGCCCTTACTCTTCCTTTTCAAGTTCTGAATAAAGTATTAATTATCCTTCATGCATCACTTGTAAAGAAAAAAATTATATTGCTTAAAAACAAAGCACCTCCAAAAATCTGAAGAAGCTAAATCTGAACTGCTAAAGTCCTAAACTACTGGGATTTGTAAATGCGTGTCCTAGAACATACAAAGGCTATATAAACCCAAATCAATTTCTTAACTAAGTAACAGTAGATGTTCTCTGCTCCTTGATGATTCAGAAGGTTAAAGCTTTGTGATCATTTGTATTCTAGTCCAGAATATTTTGATCAGAGTTGCTCCTAAAGGACTGGACTAAATCAGTTGGACAAGATGCAAATTCTATGCCTACAGCAAGTGAGTGTAATAGGAATTACATATATTATCCAGTATAAGATGTTAATGCTGTCACAGTGTGTGGGAGAAAGCATTTTTCCTTCCTATAAATTAAGTTTTACAGATGCTTCCTAATATTATCAGGAGACAGATTAAACAAACTGAAATTTCTACACAAACTTTCTGGAAAACGTTTTATTATCATTGTAATTATCTTTGGTTATTATTATGTTTATTTAGTGTTGCTTTGTGTGCATTGTATGGCTATTGTCCAATTTACATATTACAATAATATAAGTATTTGCATGATAGTGGGCGAGATGTACTAAACATCACTTCTGCGATGTGGTACATCCCACCTCTGTTCAGGTACATACTGCGGTTGATTACTATGGTATGTACCTAGAAATGCGATTTACATCACAAAGAACAGCTCTCCATATAAGAGCTGTAATTTGCGATGACCCCAGACAGAGGGACTTCTGGGTTTAACACCCAGGTCCCTCTAGCGTCCTTCTGCGCATGTGCAGAAGGCCGCTGGCCGCGGGGGGTGATGGGAGGGATCCGATCGGATCCCTCTCAGGGTAAGCATCCCGGTAAGAAGCCCATAGGCTTCTATTGGGTAACACCACCTGAAGGTGGCGTTACCTACCGGGACGATTCATTCTGGTGCTTAGTACATATGTAAAATGCAGTAAAACTCCTGTTTCTGGAGTTTTACCGCATTTTCAGCTTTAGTACATCCCACCCAGAAAGTGATATTTACATTAATGTTTACATAAATATCAATATCTGTCTGTATCTGGAGTGTATGCTTTTATATAAGATTTTATTGCAAATCCTGGGAGTTCTGTTCTAATTTAAGTTCTGGCTATTATTATTGCTTTTGTAGTATTAGTATAGGTAATATAAGTATAATTTCTTATTGTGGAATGTCACTGTGTTGCTCCTCTTACTAGAATATGTTAAGAGCGGTGAACAAAAAGATGATAAACTGCACAGAGGCACGTGTTGCAAACACTGCCTAATGTGTTTGTTTTAGAGATGAGCGGTTTGGTTCTACTTATGTTTGTATATGAAAAATGGCATCTTATTGGCTATCCGACTCTCACTTGCGCTAATTTGGCGAAAAGAACCGTTTAGAACCAAACCGCTCATCTCTAGTTTATAATAGGTCGGGACTGAGGGTCTTGTTCGGAATCAAACTCAAGTGTTAATTTGAGACTTTTTTCAGTCGTAACTTACAGATTTTTCTTTTTACAGTGTCTCCGCTGCTCTTTACTCTATGCAACTAAGAGCTAAAACCTGATTTAGCATTTATTACAGTTGCATTTTAAATCCATTAGTCAAACCCCCGATTATCCTCAAATTTCATAAACCGAACAGTTAGTAAATCTGCGCCCAAGTAACTCAAGGTATGGTCATATAAATATACTTATTAGAAATACTACTTATTCCTTAATCAAAGTATTAATACAACTGCCTGTATTTATCTTGGCTTTCTGATTGATCTAGAAGCTGGGCATACACTATACAATTATAGGGGCGTTCTGCCCGATATCAGCAGATTGCCCAGATAATTGTACTGTGTGTGCAGGTGAACAAGGGTAAAATATTGATTGGTCGGGCATGCCGGATCATCCCGCATGCCCGTCCGATGCAATATTTTTTAAGTTAAATGTCGGCCGCATCGGGCAGTGTATGCCCAGCCGCGGCCGACTGACAGACATTTTCCCTGTTCCTTCACAGGGAAGGAACGGGGAAATGTCTCCTCCCCAAGGGTGGAGCACAGATATCTCACAGTGTATGCCCGAGATATTTGCAGAGTGTCAGGCTGCCAGATAAAATGTCTTGTCGGTCTGACAGGCATTTTTGTCTGGCAGTGTATGCCCAGCATTACAATTCAAATTGTAAGCAGCTCCACTCTCTCAATTATACATTTGGATTCACAGATCTTTTGTAATGAATTTTAACTCAGTTTTAACTCTTTTGCTTTTAGATCGTTGCCAGATGTTATTCCGTTCTCTCTGAATTTCACAGGCAAGCTTATTCTTACGGCTCTCTTAACACATTATATTTTGGGGAAGAGAATAGTCGGATAAATATAAACTGCATTCAGCCTTTGCCAAGTTCTTTATGCTCTCCAGAGCAATTAATTAAACAAGAAACACGTTTTGTTGTTGTTGGGTTTCTCTCTCTTTTTTACAGTCTTCACATGCAGAGGAAAACTATATAAAGGAAAACTATATAAAATCTGTTGTGAGTCCTTCTGGGGGCTGTCCTCACAAGATGTAATTGTGTGCACCAAGTGCTTGAAATGACACAGGTGTCTTCTTCTAGGGTATATAATCGAACACTAGAACAGAAGTATGAATTCCCAAAGAGCTGTTAAGATGTGAATGTCATTCAAAGGGAGTCTCTAAGTGAAGAGCTGGATGGATTAACCTAAATAAGTGCTCTTATGAATATTCTAAACTTCATTATTTTAGGTCTAATTAAAAATTGTCTAAAAAAAAACCTGTCAGAACACAGTGTATGCATTAATTTCAAATTTTCCCTCTGTGAGTATGTGGTGGTAAGAAGACCCATCTGTGACTGATTTTAATATTTAAATTAAAACATTAAGTTGCTCAGTAGATTTCTGTTTCTTACAATTACATTAAAGTTAAATTCATTGGTCTAGTGCCAGAAAATGCCAAAAGGACAAAACATGCAAACAAAATTTTGAGGACACTCAGTGATATGTGTTTATCAGCTCTGCTTTTCTCAGTATGCTCAGGAACCAGTGTATGTGCAGTGACTGTCTGCTTCAGCTTAGAACTGATATCCCAAATGGTATTTTACCAAACTAGGGACTATATTTACTAAGTGTCAGTTTTCGCTCATTTCCAAAACCAGCAGACAACGACGGGTATCAATGTCAGTTTGCAGTACCCCCCCTCCCCCTCCATTCACTATACATCATTTTGGCTTTCATTTAAAAGCCAATATTGATACCCATCAGATTTCTTCCCCCTAATCCACTGGAAATCTAATGGCAGATTCGCTAGCGATATACTGCAGAGTGGAAGACCTGCACAGATCACTATACCAGCCTAGGCTCAAGGGTCCGGAGCTGATTATGGATTTGGATGTGTATCCATGCATTAAGTACTGGATTTTGGATAGTTGTAATGCTGATTCATCAGGTCAGTGACTCATCATAAGTGGTGCAGGCATCACACAATAGACACAACACTACAATATATTGCATGACCTATTCCACAGGGCAACTGGTCACTAAATGGATATATTCAAGATACACTACTGTCTATTCAGGGATGTAGATTGCCTGCAGGTATTAATTAAAATGCAGGCTTAACTGTTCATACCATTCCCATATTGCCAATTAATTACAAAGAGGCACCTGTAAAAAACAGTTCCACTGGCCAGTAAAAAAGCATGCTATGCTTCAATCCTTGACTAAGTAATAAAGATTGTTGTACTAGGCATTATTAAGCACATAGTGCTGTCAGACTGATGCTAGCTACACACTGGGAAACTTATTAACATGACAGTACTTTGGACAGATCCCTCTGTACCTCTCTGGATGAGACACTGGATTCACAAGAATAGTATTACAGCTGTCAGTCTCTCTCCAAGATCGACCTCCCATGAAGCTCTGCCATTCCTTTCTTCTGTGGGATGTCCACTTCAATTTATGGTGCCAACTCACTAGGAGCAGTGAACACAATCCTTCCTTCTTGCCAGGTACCTCAGCTCTGCCCTCTCCCCAATGCCTCCCCTTTCCTTTTATTCAGCCAGTCTCAAGCCCAAGCTGAGTTGGCATACTGCAATGATATCTCTTCTGTAGGGTGACTTGCAGATTTAGACATATGGACATGGTCCTAATAGTCCTGTTCTCCTTTCAGTCAAGGAATTTGTGCAGCTCTAGACTTCTTTGTGATGACTCAAATAAGGTGGCCTCAGCTGAGTTACATTTTCAATCCTGCAACAAATCTGTTGAACATTGAAGGAATAAGGAATTCTGCACAGAGATTCAGAAGTCAGTGGAATGACCCAGCTCTTAGAAGCCAATTCATATTGATTCGGTATGAGCAAATAAAGCATTCTTTGGACCATTTTCCCATCCCAAACTCTCTGGAAAGAATCATGCAAGTTTCCATTAGGTTTGATACGTGTTTGAAGGAGCACAGCAGGAACGTTTTATTCGGCCATGGCTCCTCAGAATGACTATGAACAGATAGGAGCCTCTCAACTTACTTAACACAAGAATTGTGGGGAAAAAAGACACGTAATCCACACATGACCCAATAAACCAGGAAATTTCAAAACCTGTGGGAAGGGAGGGAGGTTCCCTTGACTCACCTGCAAAAACGTGCACCCAATTCCCTTCAACTTCCTGTTAAGCTTTCTTCAATTTATGGACATTCAGAATTTGCAGCCTTAGTAGATATTGATAAAAATTGGCTAAAAATAAAGTAAATAACAATGTAGGTGAAAATATTATACAATTTAATGAATAAAAGTTACAATAAAAAATAGATAATAGAGGTGTGGTAATAATGTGGATAGAAGATTACAAAAAAGAGTCCGAACGACTACTATCAGATACAAAGACATACGAATTATTAACAGGCGACCCCACAAAAGATTTCTACAGGAAACTAAATGAGATAATGGATGATGGTCTGAAAATGGGAATTATTAACAAATAGGAACACAATTTCATAACAAAGAAGAATCCAAACATCCTAACCCTTAACTTTTTACCAAAGATCCACAAGAACAGAATAATCTACCTGGACGTCCAGTTATATCAGGTTTGAATTCAATTACAAGTAATCTTTTCAAGTATATTGACTATTTCTTGCAAACAGTGGTGTCCCAACAAAGAAGCTATTTAATGGACACTATAAGTATTCTTCAAATTTTGAAAGAATTTTCTTTGAAGGAAGGCTACAATCTATGTACAAGCAACGTCAAGTCACTGTATACGAGCATCACATGTGATGTGGGATGTGAGTACACTCGACATTAATTATCGACATTTCCAATCAATAGATTAATTTCATCATCTGCAATATAGATTTTTATTTTAAATTACTTTTGGTATGATGGGAAGTTCTACCTTCAAAAATGCAGGACAGTGATGGGCACATCTTTCGCGCCTAGTTATGCAAATGTATTCGTATCCAGGTGGGAGGACCAATTCATCTGGAATGATAATGAATGCAAACAAAACATTATTTATTTGAAAAGATATATAGATGATATTTTCTTCAACTGGGACTTACCTGATGAAACCCTACAGAAGTTAATTCGCTACATCAACAATATAAACATCAACTTAGAATTCACCACAATGACAAGCAAAAGTTTAGTCATTTTTCTAGATCTTGAAATCTACATTAAAGGCAACCAAATTCAGACAAGAACACATGTAAAGGAAGTAAAGGGCAACAACATTTTACCTGTTTCCAGCAATCATCACAGAAAATGGAAAGAAAACATACTGATTGGCCAATTTAGAAGAATCAAATTAAATTGTACAGTAATGGAAGATTTCAGAACCCAAAGTAACTAATTAAAGAACAATTTCATTCAAAAAGGATATATAGAAACACACCAAGTTAACCCAATGGTGAAAATTTACCAGACAAAAAGAGAAGACATGATCCCAATATAAAAGAAAAAAAGAGAAAAATAACAGATCTATTATTCATTACTCAATTCAACAGCAATTCCACTATGATAGTAGAGCTTATAAGAAAAAACTAACATATTCTCAAATTGGATGAAGATTTGAAACCTTTCATTACAGAACATCCACGAATAGCATATAGATGAGTGAAAAATATTAAACAAGAACTCATGACCAGCTATATACCATTAGACACCGACAGAAATACTGAGCATGGAGGCTTCCGTTTTTGTTTAGATTACAAAGCATGTAAAAATCTGGAATTACCAAACACTAAATTAATAAAATTCATATCCATCAATACTGGAAGAATTTTCAAAATCAAAGACCATGTCACATGCAACACAGAGGAAGCTGCCTACATTCTGGAATGCCCTTGCGGGCTACGATATATCGGTCAAACAAAAAGGAAAGCCAAAATACGCTTAGCCAAGCAGCTTTACAATATTAGATATTAATATTATATTAAGAGATCTTAAAACACATAGTGTATCTAACCACTTCCTGGAAACACACAATAAGAATCTATCTGGGTTAAAGTTTTTAGCAATACAAAAACTAAAAAGAAATTGGAGAGGAGGAGATGCAATTAACGACTTGAAGACGAACAAATCAAAATGGAAAGAGCGCTCGCTCTGAACCAGGGCGTTTTTTTTGTTTTTTTTGGAGCGGGCTCCTGGCCGCTCACATAGCTGTGGGTGACCACCCACAGCTATTGCGAGCGGCCAGGATGATGGTCGTGATGGTCAAGACCATCTCGACCATCGGGCTTGTGATGAGACCCTTGTGGTAGCGTATCATGGTCGCAAGCCCCAGAGAGATTCTGGCTCTGATAGAGCTGGAAGCTCTCCCACTGACATCACTGGTGATGTCAGTGGGGCCGCCCAGAAACGGCAGGCATTCACATGGGAATGCCTGTTTGTGAAGCCACCCCCACGCCACGCCTCCAAAATGGTGCAAGCTGTCGATCAAAATCGACAGCCTCCCCCTTTTGGTGCGAGACACGGAGCGCCCATTGTTAGCCGGGTCTCGCGCATGCGCACGTGGGGCCGGCTCCAGCATGCACATGCGCAGTGGCCTAACATCGACCCACTCGCGAGCACATAGCGCTTGCGAGCGGGTCTGAATCGGGCCCTTAATCCCCTTTTGTAGTTCTAACCCCCTTGTTTTCTTAAAACTCAGGAGAACACACATACACATAATTTAATACTTCTTATACCTTATAATTTTTTTGCATTTTATTCATTTAACTTTTTTTTTATATTATTTTAACATTTTATGTATTTTAAATTGTTTTCAATTTTTATTTATTTTTATATCCTTTTTATTATATTTTAATGCTGATTGCACCAATTTTTTATTTATTTTTAGTTACAAACTTTTGATATTTGAGCAACATGTGGATCCTGCTGTTTTTAAATACTTCCTGACGGTATTTCTGTTTTTTTCCCAAATGTACAATAAAATTTTCACCATATTTAAGGAGCAAATTCCATGTACAAGCTATCCTTGAAAAAGTGCTTTTACCACACAAAATGTGTTAGAGGCATAGAGGAGAACCAGAGGTCAATCCACCACATAGCCGCAAACACCACTCATCTTCAGCCCACTCCGGTGACATCATCATCGGCCGCTCGGCCAGAGACGCAGATGGCAGAGAGGCATTCATGGAGGGAGCTCGCTGTTAACTTCCCAGCCAGCTGCCTAGAAGACCACACAGCAGAGGAAAATACCACCACCCACCAGAGACTGAAGGTAGGGAAAGTTAGGGACAATCTCCACATAGCTGTGACAACACACGACCAGGACTCCATCTACGTTCAATCAAAAGAGCTATAATCAACACTAACATTAATTTTCATGTTTACTGCCATTTTTCTTTTCAGGTACCATCAGAATACTTTTTAATATATTTAATTTTTATTTATATATTTATTTATTTATATATATTTAATTTTTACCTATTTTTATTGTTACTTTTATTCATTAATTTGTATTATATATTTTATCAATATTTTTAGGCAATTTTTATCCTACTTTTATTTTTAATCTTGCCACACACAGTTACTGGTGCACATAAGCTTTAATCCAATAGCGCTTATCCCCATTTTATCAATAACCCTTTTATAAATAAGCTTATTTTCCTGAGTATGGTTATATTATTATCATGAGAGCAACAGCGGCATCCCGATGTTCAATATCCCAACAGGGGCTGGTAAGTACCCTAACCCCCCCTCTCCCACCCTAACCTGCCACCAGTGGTACCTAATTCTAACCTCCTCCTTCCCGCACCCTAAACCTAACCCTCCCAGGGTGGTACCTAACCCTAACCCCCCCGGTGGTGCCTAACACTAGCTCACGTCTAACCCACCCCAGGAGGTCCATAAACCTAACCTCCCTATCCCGAGTTAACGCTAGTATACTTACCTTCGGGATGCCAGCATTCAGGATGCCGACGTCGGTATCTTGATCCCTTCGGGATCACGGCATTGGCTTCCTGAGGGATGCCGGGATTCAGCCATTGGTATACCAACATCCATTGGCATCTTAAATGCATCCCATTTTTTTCTAGCCTTAGTAGATAGCAGGGCTGCACATAATTTATTTAATCAAAAAGTGGCACATTGGCTCAGTTTGTTGGTGATACCTTTAGAGACCCAATTTATTTGTCAGCTTGATGGCAATATTCTTTCAAGGGGAACAGGCAGAAGATGGCACTGCTTGTCTGTTGGATGTTATTATTTGGTGCATTTCATAATTCTGTGACATCCCCTTATTATATTTTGCATCATTATTTTATTGATTAGCCTGATGGTCACTTCATCCTTCTGGGAAGAAAATGGCTCAAGTTTCTGCCTTACTGTACCCATTTGGATTCTGTCTGTACAGTAGAAAAATCTTATTTTAGTGCACTGTACCCTACAAAATATTGAAAATATTACAACTACTTTTCTTAACAAAATTTTGCATTTATAAGTCTATGTTTTTCCCAGCAGCTTGTGTGGGCTGTTACATTTTCATAACTTAGCTTTTGTCAAAATGGTAAAATAGTCTATTTTATCTATATTTGCATTAAGGATCCCATTACTTTCTGGGTTATTTAACAACGACTAGTTTTTCATATGAGGAAGACTGTCAATCTTCCTTGTAGACAGCAAAAGCCAAATTATGCTTAATGTCCAGAGAAATGCAGGTTGATATTACACTTCTTAAAATATGCACCGGATGAGAAATTAAATCCTGGTAGAGGAAATTTTTGCTAAGGATCTAGTTACTACATAAAAAAAAAGAATATCATATGTATGTAATCAAACTGAAAAGTATATGTTTAAGAGAAAGCATCATAAAAAAAGTAAAAATGTATTTCTAAACACTTATACATAAATGTACTGTAGAAGCATCAAATTCCCAACTTATGACAGCATGATCTTTTTATCCATAAAACGTATCCATTAGAGTTGACAACCTTTCTTTATCATTGGGAGTGAGTATATAGCTATTATTATTATTATTATTATTATTATTATTATTACTTTGAAATTGTAAAAGCTTGATTAAAAATATGCAATATATCCACATATTGACCCTAACAGTATATCAGATACAATATTTCATTAATCTGACACCTATATTGTGATATCTATTCTGATTTTGTTGCAATAAATTACAGCACATTAATGCTCTGTGCACTATGTTTAATGCACTAGTAAGCCAGTAGTAAATATAATTTCTTTCCACTTTAAAACTAAAGTATATTCTAAAGCAGCCACACCAAACTGGTGGCTGGTGGGCCAACTCCGGCCCTTAACACACTGCAAATTGACCTGCAAGACAGACTGCTTCTTTCACTATTTTCATATTTATGTTTGCCCTGGCATGGTTGTGGTATCATATGTCCCATATATATATATATATATATATATATATGTATATATATATATATATAAAGCACTAATCCACGGCACTCACCATTCCTAGTTTTGGGGTGCAACATGGTATGTGACCACACTGTTTAAATAGAAATCACAGGGGCTCTGCACTCACCATAATAGCTAACAATAATAATAATAAACATAATAAACAGTGGGGTTTTGGTTCATGAATTGATCAATGCATTTAAGCTTGCAACCCCCGTCACGGGACCCCACTTTACTGCAAGTCCCTACTCTATTGCTCAGAATTATAACATGGACATAGCCATCACATTAGTGTTAAACTCAGGGTATGCTATCAAGGTTTAAAGCTCACAGCAACTTTGCTTTTAAATGTGAGACAGTCACCAAGCACACCTGTTGCAAAGCACCTAGGAAAACAGCTGACACAAGTTAGATAACTAGTTAAAAGGGGTGCATGAGAAAATGTGATCACAAAAATGATTCATTATAAAAATTAATCATAATAAACAAAAAGCACTAATCCACGGCACTCACCATTCCTAGTTTTGGGGTGCAACATGGTATGTGACCACATTGTTTAAATAGAAATCACAGGGGCTCTGCACTCACCATAATAACTAACAATAATAATAAACATAATAAACAGTTTCTATTTAAACATGTTTTCCTAGGTGCTTTGCAACAAGTGTGCTTGGTGACTGTCTCACATTTAAAAGCAAAGTTGCTGTGAGCTTTAAACCTTGATAGCATACCCTGAGTTTAACACTAATGTGATGGCTATGTCCATGTTATAATTCTGAGTAATAGAGTAGGGACTTGCAGTAAAGTGGGGTCCCGTGACGGGGGCTGCAAGCTTAAATGCATTGATCAATTCATGAACCAAAACCCCACTGTTTATTATGTTTATTATTATTATTGTTAGTTATTATGGTGAGTGCAGAGCCCCTGTGATTTATATATATATATATATATATTTATTTTATTTATTGTTTTCGTTTGTTTTGTTTTGTTTTGCAAACAGATGAGACTGACATCATGACATGATAACATCTCATCTGCCAGAGTGAATAGAGAAGCTGCCCAGAACTGAAGAGGAGAAGAATATAGACATGGGGTAAATTTACTAATGTGAGAGTTTTTAGAAGTGGAGATGTTGCCCATAGCAACCAATCAGATTCTAGCTATTATCTTTTAGAAGGTGCTAGTTAAATGTTAATTGGAATCTGATTGGTTGCTATGGGCAATATCTCCACTTCTAAAAACTCTCACTATAGTAAATATATCCCATGATGATAACAGCAAGCAAGTAAATAAATAGGAAGGAAGTTAAAGGGGGTGGCACAAAATCAATAAAGCCAAGTAAAGGGAGTACAGAAAATGAATAGAGTCACATAAAGAGGGAAGGGGGCACAAAACCAATAAAGCTAAATAAAGGGAGAACGCAAAATCAATAAAGCTATATAAAGATTGGGGGTAGAACGCTAATGTCTGGCCAGTAAATCTCTCCAAGGTTTTAGAGTGGCCCTTTCAAAATAATAGTTGAATATCCCTGTTCTAAGTAATTCAAAAGTTCGACATAACTTTACATCACACAATAATGCATAGTAACTCATTGAATTTCCTGTGGCAGAGAAAAGTTAGCATACCGCTATGTTAACCATAGCTACCAACGTCGGAGGTCCCGACAGCGGGATAGGGGGAGGGAGGCTGCATCACAGTAGGGGAGTGACTGTCTCTGGTGGGTGTGACCACACCCTGGTGGGCATTTTATGCTGCACACTGTGCAGATGCCTACGGTTTGTGGCAGTGCTGCACCTCCCAACCCTCCCGCAAATCAGGGTTAACGACCTGATCATGGGCCTATTTAAGATATGACTGTACTGCCATAATAGAGAGTACAGCTTGGTTTTGCCTTTAAAATGATTGCAGCTTAAAAAATACGGGAAGATTTGTAGGAGTTCCTGCAGCGACTGCAAGTCGCAACCTATTACAAAAGCCGCCATGCCTGCAAAATAGCACTTGAAATAAAGTATGAAACTGACTTCATGTAGGCATTACCAAATCAACTGTAGGTGGGGCCAACACAATAGTAGGCAGGGTAAAAATACATTTCACTGACAGTTTCAAGAAAATAATAAATCATCTGCCAACGTGTACCAAAGACTGTGAGCAGATACTAGCTCTGAGAGACATCCCATGAAACGGACAGAATAGGCTCACATGCAATTGAATTTGGCCCATTGAGTAGCTTTAACTAACATTAGGGCCTGATTCAGATATGTACGCTAATGCAATTGCAGCTGCGATCCCTTACACAGCTGCTGTGCGAAAATATGTTAATGCATGCAGCCACTTGGTAATGTATTGATACTCCTACCGGCGACTTCGCAAACTCAAGCAAGTGCGTACAAACACACATAGGTGCTCGCAGATCCTTCAAATATCATTTAATAGGGTTTAGGAATGAACACATAAAAATTAGCAGTTTTGTATGCAAACATTAATCAATCTATGAAAACCCCAAATAGTATTAGTCTTACTTTAATGTAAATATATCAAAATGTTACAAGTGGTTTCATAAAAGAAAGATATTTATGGCTATTAATAAGTTTGTGCCTAACAAAGTAGCTTTGTTTGTCTTGTGGAGTTGGTCCTATAACCTTATACCGCTTTTATGCCTGAATTCCAGGTCTGACCCGGAGGTTGGTACAGGGTTCCAAACCGGATCAGACTCGGAATTTAGCCGGCACCGACCCAGGATATTCCCGAGTCGGCGCTGTTCACACTGGAGCTGGGTCTGCAGTGACCCGGCTCTTCCAGCGTGGAAGTGGACGCTTGGAGATGACATCATCTCCAAGCGCCGGCATACGGCACGCTCCAGGTCATCATGACCTGGATTGCGCCTTTTACACTTCAGGGTTTCGCGGGTCATTTCCGTGTTAAACCCTGCAAGTTACCTGGGTTGGATTGCCGGGTCACTCGACCCAGGAATCCAACCCTGTCCCCTTTTACACCAAGGAGCTACCCGGGTTAACCCTGCAATAACCCGGGTTTTAGCTCTGGTATCAAAGGGGTATTAGTGAGTTGCGGTATTAGCAAGTAGACCTCTAGACTCTTAACTGCTGCTAACAGTACAGTACATTTAATGGAAAGTGGCACCTGCAGAAACATTCATAGGTATCACAAGATCAATAAGGTATTGATAGTGAAGTCATGATTCAGTTTTTGCCAAAAAATAAATGTGTTCCCTGAGAGGCACAAAGTACCTTCTATAGATTACGTTAAGAAAACTAAAATTGCCTCTTAGCATGATATAAGAACATAATCCTTCTCTGACACATCCCCATATAAAGTACTGTACAAGAGCTGAGATAATGCTCCCCTGCAGCATCTCATGTTCTCTCCCTAATTTCTGAATAGTGAATGACAATCTGCATTAAAACCTCATGTTTTCTGCCTGAAAGCCAAGTTTTAATCAATTTTTACATTTCTTTACAATCCTCAGCTACTGAGTTGTAAATCAATTTATTTCTCTTCCTACTGTACGCTATTATATGAAATGCATTCTTGCAATCCATAAAAAAACAAACTGTTCCTTTCTGCTTCCCTATTACCTCAGTCATTATACACAAAGGATCATATCACAGTGTTTGGATTCCCCTTTTGTGATTTTACATTGACTATCTGTCTCGCTATTTTCCTTGCACATATTTTCAAAGGTTTTCCAATTTCATGCTTTCAATGTGATTGAATCTAATTTGCAAAAATATAGTTTCTATTAGATAAAGTCACATTTTCAGTTATCTAATTTATTCAGAGCACATTCTCTTTTTTTCAGTAACCCGTTCACTGCCATGTGTGCTACATGCTTATTGCAGCATTTGAAATTTATCTGTAGATTCCTAGAGGAGCTAATACATTATACAAGGGGCATTATATATGTCAGCAGAGTACATTATAGTGAAAGTGAATTTTACATCTCTCCTGTTCAACTTCTTTAATATACGACTATATTTTTGATGAAGAATTCATAAACTTTTTTTCTTTGAAAAAATAGCAGAAAATCTTTTTCCAATTCGACAAGTGTTTTTTGCTGGAGAAATTATAATTTTGGTTGTACCGTTCTGAGCTATGGGGAGAGTTGTCATTTATCAAGCAACGAATGAGCCAGTAATTCTCTCCCTGGATAGAAAACTTTTTCCATTTCAGGTTGGCGTTATGCAGTGATTCTGAACTGCTGTTTTCAAAAGTTTGCCAACAGGTGCCCAATCTCTGTGACCTAAGCAGATAGCCAGTGATAGTAATTGATAACAGATAACACCATATACTTTTTAGATCAAAACATTGTTGTGACATTTTACGTATGTAAAACTGGTCCCTACTCTCGATTCATTCAAGACTGCCTGAGGAAGCAGCCAGGTGCTGTGAAACGCATTGCAGTTTTAAATGAGAATTTCATTTTTCTTAAATGCTTTGTTTTTGTGCCTGAATTTTTAACTTGGGATACTGTGTTTTAAAATAATTTTTTAAATATTTGTATTTTTAATTATTCTTCTAACCATTGTTCTTTACAATAGTGAAAACAATTTTGTTAATTTTTACATTTTATTTATCCATGGCAATAGTGAGCTGTATTAAGATGTCATTAATCTATTTAATAAACTTATTGATTATTGATTATCCATTTTTGTTGAGTTAACTCTTATTTGCCAATAGCAGCCAAAATTAAATTTTTGGGTAAAAGGTAGTTTGACCTCTTCTATCTTAAGTACTGGCATTGCCTTTAATAGTCCTGTATTGCTTGGCTCCCATTTAGGGAGTGGTGTGGTATGGTAGGTCGACAGTTTTTGTGCCAACATGTATTAGGTCGACATAAGGAAGTCAGCATGCAGCATGTCCACAGGGACGGATGATGCTAACATAATAAAATTTTGACCTAACATTTCTGGTGGCCCAGCAGTTACTTACCAGCTACATCTCCAGTGTCTTTTTCTGGGTCCCAGAGGTCATGTGACCATCAGTTCCAACGGAGTGATCTGATGCACTGGTTTTCCGGTAAGTATATCTGCTCTATCCCTAATTTCTACTTGTAACCCTCCCTCTAGTGCTTAACTCTAACCTCCCTCCCATTCGGCCTAACCCTAACCTCCCCCCACCTCCTAACCTTACCCTTCCTGGCAGCGCCAAACCCTAACAATCGGCATTCTGAGAATGTTGACATTTCACATGGCGACACTTCAGACATCCACATGTGAATATGTCAACATTGCGGGGATGTTGACCTGGTGCCTGTTGACATGTTAAAACATGTTGACTTTCTAGTGTTGACATTGTGGTATTGACATTATAAATGCAAATGTAGTAAATGTCGGCCATGTGACTGGATACAATTATGGAGAGCAAGGGACTAGTTTTACATAGTGGAAGTGTGGTTCTCACTGCAAGTTGCCTTCTTTTGCATTGTTACACCTAAATAATCCACACTCGAAGGAGCAAAGTAGAAGTGTACCTAATTGTGTTAGGAGGTTCTGTAGAAATATCTAAATACTATGACATGATAAGTCCAACTTCCCACCATTATAGAGTTATCCTATTCATTACTGGGGCCAAAACATTTAATATTGGTCTCATAAGACTATAATGTCTTCCTCTACTTATAATATAGGTCTCCTGTGTACATTCTTAAAATTTTTTACAAAAGATTAAATTTTTTTTTTTTCATCCTCCCATTAAATTACGTTTTTTAAAGTGTTGTCGTCCCGTGGGCAATTCCTTTCATCTCTGTCATGGATGACTGTAACTCTACAGCAGTTGCTATGGTCCCCTTATTGTCTTCACAATCAAGGATCCTTCTTGTATAGAACAATATGAAAAAAACACTGCGCTCTGATAATTAAGTAGGAACATATGAGTAACACCTTAGTATATTAAACTCAATTTATTATCTATAAAAAAGATATTAAAATAATGATAGGACACACATATAAATGACATATGAACACATAATAATCACATAAAGTCAGCTAAGGAAGCTATATAGATTGTGAACAATAAAGGATAATTAAGATTGTGAATACAGATAAAGGAGATGATCAGGCTCCAATATTAGTAACTCAATCCTTTACTAATTGCTATAGATATATTATGACAATCTGTACCAGAAGGTAAAGCTGCAGCTAAATAGCCAAATTCAGGTGTAATCAGCAATGCATGTAAAATGAGAACATTGACACAGTCTAGCTAGTGGTAGCTCTCCCCTTTAGAAAAAACAGAAGCCTTTGGTATTATGTCCAACACATGTATCAAAGTCCTGGATACAGTGGGTTATCCCTAATAAATTGTAAACATGAAGAACCACAAGTAAGTCTGTATCAGGAAATAATTATAAATTCCTGAAATGTGTTGCAGGACACAAATGTAGGTACCTGAGAGTTTATACAATGATGGAGGCCAAAGGTTTACCTGTGAAGACTGCTATCACAATCTCTGAGTGTTAAAAACACAGGACCTAGTGTGGATTAGCGTGGATCAGCACCGCCAGCCAGAGAGTGATGCCGGCAGAGGTAGATGTACTGCAGCACACTGCGTGTTGGGGGACAATACAAATCTCCGTCTGTGTGATGACGTCCACCGGGACCTTCAACTGGTAGAGATAGCGTCTTGGGTGCCTGTGCTCTGATAGCACAGTGTGGTCAGTGGACAAGGATCCGGTGTGCACCCGCACTGTCTCAGGAGAAATTGTAGATTACCGCTTCTGGTACAGCCGCACTTAGGTAGTGGTAACAAGTCTCATGAAAAAATGTGTGAGCGGCTGGCAGACCATTAACTGCAGGTATCTTGATCGGGGAGCAGCTCCAATAAGCTGAATAGAGAACACAGCAACGCGTTTCGGCTACCACTGTAGCCTTTTGCAAGCTGAAATGCTCTCTTTAGATTGTGAGTTCATATATATAGTATCAGGCTGAAAGCCATTGGACAATTGAATAATTGAATTTAACTCTTGACCATTTGTTTCAACATAAATAGATCAAAATATCTTTCTGTGTCATTTTTTGTGTCATTTATCTTCTAAAATCACATCTCTTCTCATAGTATCAACATAAAACGATATATCAGTGGGCATAAATAATCTAAATATAATCTATTCAAAAATAATAAATTATTCCCTTAAATAAATATAAAAATAATAGTCTTACAACAACATATAAGGCAATTAGTGGTACACATATATGTGCACATGTGTATATACATGCATATTTTGCATATACACATGAAAGCACATCTAAAAACATACACAGCATATACCCACATGTATTATCTATTATTTTGCATAATTTTTATTGTTATTTATAAACTCAATGTCCCAACAAAAAAAACATGACAAAGCCATATGGACCAAGACTAATAAATAATATATCATATATTCCAGAATAATGTTAATAATTAATGATAATAATAACCCTAATAAATTAAATTGGTGGAAACTAGATAGTAAATAATGGTGGTCATAAAAGTGGAAATTTTTTAGATGATACCATCATAAGACCAAAAAAACCATAATCACAACTGACAATAATTGGTACAAATTATATACATGCATATTTATACAGATGTATATAAAAAAAACATTAATACAGAAAATAACAATAACAGAAAAACAAATATGCCCCCAGTACATAAATCTGATCATGTAGAATAAACCTGTAGCTCATATACACTAAAAGCATGGAAGAGGAATACCACTTCAATAAAACATACAACCATGTCACACTATTTTGCAATAAAAAAATATATACTTTTGTTGATGTCATTATATGATTCTTATATGACTCAATCTCGAAACTGTACAGCAACCCATAAATATTATATACAGCCTAGATGAAAAGGACGAGATGGAGAAGCTCCAAGAAGACCAAGGATGGACCCCCGGCTGAAAACAATGGACGGATGAGGGGTGGGCAGTGACCGGTCCACTAACTGCACAGTACATACGGACCGGTGACGGCCCTCTCTCCATCCTAGATAGAGTTCTAATCACAAAACTCCAGTGCCTCATTAAGGCCATCTGGAGCTAGTGATTGAAGTCTAAAAATCCACTTGGATTCAGCTTCACATAAACGTTTATACCTATCACCTCCTCTAATAGTCTTTTTAATGTTTTCCACCCCCATGACTCTAAGACAGTCAGGCTTATTTTGATGCACCTCAGAAAAGTGTCTAGGGACACTATGTGTCTCCTTGCCTTTTAGGATGTTTTGTCTATGCTCACGAAACCGTTCCTTCAAAGTGCGTGTAGTACGGCCCACATATTGAAAGGGGCAATTACAATTAAGTACATATATCACATAAGTTGACTCGCAATTAATGAAGGAATTGATTTCAAACGTGGCACCTGTCTTGACAGATATTACTTGTTTACTTTTGTTAGCAATGTGTTGACATGTTAAACATCTCGTGTGATTGCAGGTATAACAACCCAGTGGTTTCTTGGGTATCCAAGTATCGGTCTGCCCTAACGTCTGTATCGGTCTGCCCTATGGCAGGTAAACAAAGTGACGCCCATTCGTTAGCACTGCACCTCCTCTAGCTACCGACTGATCTGAACGAACGAACGAGTCAATCGTAGTCAGGCGCTGTCAGTCGCTGTATGCTAATTATGTTCTGATGTTTGCGGCCGTATGTGCTGTTTTCATGGTCACATGTCATGTTTACATGGACTATCGATCAGCTTGTTATTAGCTTGTTGTCAATTATCTAATTAAGTGTTTAACTCTTGCTGTTCTTTAAAACGAGGTTTTTATCATGTGTCAATAAACTTTATTCATTTCGTGGGTGTTTTCTCCGTTTTTTTTTTTTCACACAATTTGAAAAACAAAGTAAGGTTTATTATCTGTGAATGTACTTTTGCTAATTGTGTTAACTTTATAAATGCATGTGCATTTTGCGTTAGGATCATTTGTACTCTTATGTTTGCAATTACACACTGCGTGTTGTAGCCAATCAAATGTGACCTTATTTTTCAGGACACATGATTAAAGGATTGGCCAATAGTGGTTTTTTTAAGGAAAGTGTAAATATTTTAGCCAATCATATTTTTTGTACCCCATGTATATTTCATGTTTTCTGAAAATCGGCCATTGCCGTCATGAGAGCCGCGGCCTTTACAAGGAGAGAGTTGCTTGTCCTGGTAAACATCCTGGACAGGCGGATTACCCACGCTGTGCCGCCCATTTCCAATTTCATAAAGCGGGCGACCTATGCGGAGGTGAGGCGAGCCCTCCAATCAGCGGGTTACAGGTGCAATATTGCCCAATTAGAGAGGCGCTGGTCTGACCTGCGCCGCCACTCGCCTGCGCTCCTCATGAATTTGCGGGCGCAAATACGCAGACGTAAGTATGTGTTTGTTTAAAAGTAATAATTAGTGGACTGTTAAAAATGTATGTTCCTTTGCCAATTATTTTAGTCAATGTTAAAAAACCCTCCTGTATGTTGTCCCTATTGTCCAGAATGTGTAAAGTGTAATTGTATTGTGTAGCCGAAATTCCAAACTAATTTTTTGGGGGATTTTATGTTTACATTTTAGAAGCACAGCAGAGACAGAGAAGGGCAAGGCAGAATGCAAAGACATGCTGTTATAAACCTGCAGCCCTCACCTGCATCTCCTCAACCTAGCCCTCCCCACCACCATACTCCCCCAGTAACCCTCCCTCACCCTTCCAATCCTCCCCAAGTATTCCTCCCTCCCCTGCCCACTCATCTCCCCTTCCTTGGATCTTTCCTGCTCCATTTCCCCTTCAACCATTCCCCTCACTCCCGAATATTCTCCTTCACCGGAAGGATCTCTGCCCACATATGTTGTGGTGTCCGACCACTCTGAGGATATGTTTGTTTGTTTTTGGTTGTTGTTGTTATCCATGTATTTGTACAAATTTATGTCCTTTTTTTTTGGTTACCCAAATTTCTGTATGGGGTTCCAAATCATTGCGCAGTAATGCTGTTTTTCACAATTAGGACCTTAGGTTTTGTGGCTGGGCCTTTTTTTATTGTGGACCACAAAAATATAGGTTTAGTGGTTTTTTAAAAATGTTTTGTATTTTTAGGAAATAATGATTACATTCGGATTATTATTTTACAATGTAAAAAAACATGTCACCCAACTTGGCAAGGTGCTAGGAACCAGACTACCCTTGTTGATGTTGTGTACACTGTGTTTAAAATGTACTAATGTACTTAGGCAAAGTGATGTTTTCCATAGCAAACACATTGTATTTTAGGTTTATCAACAACATTCTAGAAGTTAATACGTGCATTGTGTTTTAAGGATATGGCCATCATGAGTTAAGAATACACCTCCCATTATTTTTAACATCATCATAGTGGTTTTTGGCTTATGCCACATAGTTATGGTTTCCAATTATTTTAACAACATAAAAGTAGTAACCTATTAATAATGTTGTGTGGCTGATACTTTCAAACACACCGTAACATCATTGTGTTTAAACACTTTTTGGTACATTGAATAATGTGTAATGTTCAAATGTTTGTAATTTTAATGAAATATTTAATCCTAAAAATTTTTTTATTTTCCACAGATCTAACCCACATCCTGAGGGAAATTAGGGAGGAGCTCAGAGACACATCGGGATATTTAATGCAGGCCTACTGCTGCCTCCAAAGAATAGTGGGGCGTTTGGAGGATGTTTAGTTTTTTTGTTTACATTTTTTTGCATTTTTCTGACCCCCCAAAAAAATAAAGTTTTTATATTTCGAACATTTGTCCACTTTTTTGCCACACATTAAAGGGTGTAATTCTGCATTTAAAAAACTTTGTGAACAAAGGTGGGTGCCTTTCCATAGTGTAAGAACTTAAATGTATTAGTAAACCTTAAGAACATTTGCAGTAATGTTGTATATTTTTTATTTATGGGTTGGCATACAGTATCCACCTCAAAATAGCTTACATTTTTTTCACAAAAAAAACCCCAACATTTGTATTTAATTGAAAACATTTATTAAATAACAAACATGTTGCCAACAGGATTTTACTGGTAAAAATAATTTCATAACAGATTCATACATAACAAATGTCCTCAGGGTTTGGGCAAATAAAACATCTGGCTTAGTCAAACATAAACAACTATAGTAAAAAACAAACAGATTTGTGAATGGGAAAAATACATATTACTAAAACAAAAGGCAAATTAACTAAACATGTTGGGGGATATCCGTGCAAAATGTGTTAGTTGTCCAAAAACATACAGGGTATTGCCAACGGGTTCCATTTTTTTGGCAGGTTTTGAAAGTGTTGTGATTTGGTTGGTAGGAAAAGAAAACAAAAGAAAAAGGTACACATTAAAATACATTTGCAAAAAGTGTATTTTTTTTTAAATAAATGAAAATATTCCTACCTAAAAAAATGTGAAACATCATCGCGTCTGCCCCCCCCTGACAGCATCACAACACCCTCCTCCGGGGGGCCATCCTCTGGCAAGGCCTCCTCTGGCTGCATGGGTACTCGACTCCTTATTGCAATGTTGTGTAAAATCCCACACAGGACCACAATGCGAGAAACCATAGCCGGCGAGTACATGAGTGCACCACCAGAGTGATGGAGACACCGGAACCGGCCCTTTAAAAGGCCGATACAGTGCTCCACCACCTGCCTGGTGGCAGTAAACGCGGCATTATAGTGAGTTTGGAGCTCTGGTGTGGGAGTCAAATAAGGAGTTAGCAGCCAGGGCGTGCAATGATATCCACTGTCACCTGATGGAAATGGGACACCAAAAGATACATACATTTACCATGAAAACCTGTTTACACTATTACTAGAGAAACATACTGGATTTTTACTTACCAAGAATCCATGCGTCACCAGCTTGCAGTGTGCTTAATTTTGGCCAAATCCCTGAATGCTGGATCACATATGCATCATGGCTGCAGCCTGGGAATTTGGCATTAAGGGAGAGGATCTGGAGGGAGGGCATCACATAGCACCATTACATTTAGGGAATGGTAATGTTTTCGGTTCCTATATATTTGTTCCCTGCATGCAGGGGGCTGAAGTGCTATGTGAGTGCCATCCACTACCCCTATGACGTGTGGAAAGCCTGCAATTTCAAAAAACTTCTGCTTTACCACATCAAGGGCTTCCATATCCAAAGGTATACTAATAAAATGTGCTAGATGATTGAAAATTGCATCTAGCACACGCCTCAGGAGCCGTGAAAATGAGGGCTGGGAGAGGCCACCCACCAGCCCCACAGTAGTTTGGAAGGACCCTGAGGTGCAGAAATGTAACACCGCCAACAACTGTGTAAGTGGTGAGATATTGCTGTAGGAATGTTAATCTGACTTTCTAGATCATTCTTTATTATTGAAAGAGTGTCTAGGATAATATTTGGAGGCAGGCGATAAGTGGTTACAACCACATCATCAGGCATTCCAAAAATGGTGACAAGTGTTCTATATATCTTGGCCCTTGCACGCCTCCTATGCCTACGCCCAGGAGGAGGCTGAGGAAGGTTGGTGGGGGTCAACATGGCCACTATTAGCTGTCCAATATCGCTCTGTAAAGTTAAATTTATATTTTAAATTGGTTCTACAGAGTGTTTTTTGATTTTTTGGGCAAAAATAATTAGCTTCATAATAATGGTGCATATTCTTACAGGGTCGGGCAGTGCCATCTTCGGAAATCACTACATGTGTATTTGTTGTAAGTTTTTTAAATTAGAGGGAATAAAAAAATTAATTAGATTTTTTGAGTACAAACCAATATTACTACTATTATTGTTAAAACCATGCTTAATTTTTAACATTGCCAATATGAATTGTTGTTAAATGTACAAATTTACATTTACAAAATAGATAAAAAAACAATATTAAAAGTAATATTTTTAATTCTTTACAAAATAAAAAAAAAATAAGTGTAGGTTTGAATAAATAGACACTTACTTGATTCAAGTCAAAAATGGACTGTTAAACACCTTTAATAAATTATAAAACAAAAAAAAAATTAGTACCAAAAAATGTAAGTTTTTTTAGGATTGTTAATCCAAAAAAGAAAAAAAAATGCAGTAGGCTGGCACACTTAATTGAGTCTTTGAATAGCGTTGGATTTTTTAAGGAGACAAAAGCCCGGCCACCCAAAGTGAACAAGTAACCGGCTCAAGCACAACAATTAACGGGGTTTGTTAAATGTCAGCACCAATCAAATTTTACAAACAAAAACCATCACCAAAAACAAAACACTAAAAAAAAAACACAACCCAAAATAAAGGAACACAAAACCACCACCACCAAAAAAATAAAAAATCTAAAAACCACCACCCAAAAGAAAGTAAATGAAAAAAATCCACCAAAAATAAAGGAACACAAAAAAAACCACCAAAAATAAAGAACACCAAAAAAACCACCAAAAAAACCACCAAAAAAATTAACACAAAAAAAACAAAGGAAATTAAAAAGAAAAAAACAAAATGAACTAAAACAAAAAAATAATAAAAAAAACCCCACAACCAAAATAAAAATATAAAACAAAAAAAACACACAAACAACTCACACAAGCACCTCTCAAACAACGCACACAAGCACCTCTCAAACAACGCACACATGCACCTCTCAAACAATGCAAACAAGCACCTCTCAAACAACTTCAAACAATGTAACTACTATCAAACACCTCCTGCACCACCAAACACTCCAACTACAACCCACAAGGAACATTTGGCTTTGCCTTAAATAAAGAAACCAAACCCCAATTATTGAAACATGCAGGAAAGGTGTGCATTTGTAGTTAGGGAAATAAGGATGCACGGGTAACCAATCCAGGGATGCGCTCACATCTAGCACAACCCACGCAGTAATTACGGAATGCAGGAAAGGTATGCATTTGTAGTTAGGGAAATAAGGATGCACGGGTAACCAATCCAGGGATGCGCTCACATCTAGCACAACCCACGCAGTAATTACGGATTGCAGGAAGGGTGTGCATTTGTAGTTAGGGAAATAAGGATGCACGGGTAACCAATCCAGGGATGCGCTCACATCTATAAAAAAGTCTGCACAAGCAGTATTTTTCATGCTCTCTCACAGGTTAGCAGAATGTCAAGCGAGGAGCATGGTGAGCAGAGGACAACTGAGCCATGTAAGTGCAAATCACATTTTTTCCACAACACAAGAACTGGTCATATTTCCCTTAAAAAAAGATTAAAAATTTTTCTACTTTAAAATTTGTTGTAGGTGCTGGGAATCAAAGTCCACCAGTAGAGGAGGAGGAGGCGGGCCCAAGCAGGCCAAGAAACCCTCCGTCTTCACGGATCGAGCTTGAGACATTGGTGACCATGACAAAGGAGAACCTTGTCAATGCACCAAGAAATATGGGGGCTGGAGCCAAAGACAGGATTTGGGAGGAGATATCCAGGGCTGTTAATGCGGCGATAGTCGGCGTGACCACTATGGACACTGACATGGCCGACTTCAACGCTCCACATGTGCAAGAAGGTAATATTTTATTTTGTTAGACAAAAAGTATAAAGCTCAAACGTCTATGGTTTTTTTTTTTCGCAAAACAAATAACAAATTTGTTTTTTATATTCCAGACTCAGAGGAGGTAGTGCCTGCTCCTGAGGTCAGGTCTGGGTCCAGCACAGATGGAGACTCTGCAGAGGAGGATCCAAGTACTCCATTTGGGGACCCTGTGGAGTCTACTCCAGGGCAACCATCAGACCGAGCAGTGCCTCGCCTCTCCTCACCAGGTTGGTCTCCCAAACTCAGAACACGTGTGTTCTTCTGAGGATGGAGACCATTCTGGTGAGGGTGGCGGTGGCCCTGGAGACCATTGCTGGGGCCCTAGATCATTTGGCCAATACCCAGGAGCAGGCCAACCCACCTGCCATGATGGAGCGAGACTGCCTTCCTCCCAGGACCACCACCTCTGGCAGCCCAACAGCCACCCCCGCAAGTATGGAGAGCCCTATGCCTAGGCCAGAGGAAATCCCATCTACCTCTGGCCAGGCCAGTCGGCGTGTTACACGCCAGTCGGCTGTCCGTAGCTTACCTCTTCCTCCGAGCTGGCCCAAACGATGAAAGTAGCCCTGGATATCTCCTCCCTCACCTGTTGTCCAGTCCCCATATTTCTTGTCACCAATGTCTCAAGCTCTTTTTTTTAAAAAAAATGTATGGTTTTTTTTTTTTTTTTTTAATTATATGCAAATGTTGCCGTAACAATTATTATTTAAATTGTGCTGAAAGGCAAATTTAAAAAAAATAAAAAAAATTTATACCAAAAATGTCTATCTTTAACTATGTCAATGTATACAAGGTTTAAAAAGTGTGGTATGTGAAAAGGCTGCTACGCAAAACACAATGCTAGATGTTTTAAAAACTGTTTTACAAAAAAAAGGTTTAAAAAGCACAAATAAACATTTGTGTAACGAATTCCCTAATGCACACGCAAGTGAAATGAGTTACAAGGTAATTAGCAGTGTTAATAGTTACAATGCAGCAATCTTAGCTGCTTGGTTTGTGTGGTTCCAAATCGAAACATCACAGGTAACATCAGATTAACGATTGTACTTTTGTGGCTTACGGACGCTTCTTGCCTACCTTAACCTGGACGATCATCCTGTTCGTAGAGTGACGTTTTCATGCATCTGCAATTCTTGGTCGTATGAAGCAGGTAATTTATGCACTCCCCTAAAACGCCTGTGTCACAAGCGTGGAATTTAGGAGCTGTGTTCCCGGACTGGGCCTTGGATCTGTATTATTTGGCGCAGATGCTCGCTGGAGGAGGCTTGGCTTAATGAAGTTTCTCCGCATGAGAGGGTGCAGCGAACTGACAGGAGTTTGAGGAATGCGGCAGTAACGAGATAGCTAGGAAGCTACGTGGAGCGGCTGGATAGCCTAGGGTAGACGTTGGTAGCTGAGTGGCTATGTGGAGCGGCTGGATAGCCGTGGGTAGACGTTGGTAGCTGAGTGGCTACGTAGAGTGGCTGGATAGCTGTGGGTAGACGTTGGTAGCTGAGTGGCTACGTGGAGCGGCTGGATAGCCGTGGGTAGATGTTGGTAGCTGAGTGGCTACGTGGAGCGGCTGGTTAGCCGTGGGTAGACGTTGGTAGCTGAGTGGCTACGTGGAGCGGCTGGATAGCCGTGGGTAGACGTTGGTAGCTGAGTGGCTACGTGGAGCGGCTGGATAGCCGTGGGTAGACGTTGGTAGCTGAGTGGCTACGTGGAGCGGCTGGATAGCCGTGGGTAGACGTTGGTAGCTGAGAGGCTACGTGGAGCGGCTGGATAGCCGTGGGTAGACGTTGGTAGCTGAGTGGCTACGTGGAGCGGCTGGATAGCCGTGGGTAGACATTGGTAGCTGAGTGGCTACGTGGAGCGGCTGGATAGCCGTGGGTAGACGTTGGTAGCTGAGAGGCTACGTGGAGTGGCTGGATAGCCGTGGGTAGACGTTTGTAGCTGAGCGGCTACGTGGAGCGGCTGGATAGCCGTGGGTAGACGTTGGTAGCTGAGTGACTATGTGGAGCGGCTGGATAGCCGTGGGTAGACGTTGGTAGCTGAGGGGCTACGTGGAGCGGCTGGAGCGCAGTGGGAAGGCTACTTAGCTAAACTAAGAAACTAGTTGCACTGGCAACTTGTGTGAGCATTGGGGATCCTTTTATAGTGGACACTGGGAGCTGACAGGCTGAGAGAGAAGGAGAAGGCTCCTCATTGGTGGTAGTGGGGTCACATGGGCAATCCAAGATGGCCGCGCCCATGGACCGAAGGACAGCGCTTCCTGGAGGTAGTCAGCGGGGACCAGCGGTGAGCAGGAGCCGGCGTGGGAGCAGCACAGCAGCGGGACCCTCCAGAGGACAACAGCTGAGACTGCCTTGGGAGAAGAGGAAGGAGCGTACAGCGCGGGAGCCGGAAGACAGCGCGGGTCAGCGCCCGCACAGGTAAGCGAGGGGGTCTGATTCTGGGGTCTCCAGGCCGGCGTGTGACAGTACCCCCTTCTTCAAGAGTGGCCACCGGACACTTCCTTGGTTTATGAGGAAATTTCACATGGAACGCTTTGACCAGACGGGGTGCATGGACATCGGAGGCATTTATCCAGATTCGTTCCTCCGGACCATAATTCTTCCAGTCGATAAGGTATTGAAGACGGTTGTATCGACAACGGGAATCTAAGATTCTGTCAACTTCGAACTCCTCTCCCTGCTGTGTTTGAACACTAGAAGCTTTAGGCAGGACCTTCTGAAATCGGTTTAAGACTAGTGGTTTTAAAAGAGAAATATGGAAGGAACTTGGAATGCGAAGAAATGGAGGAAGCTTTAACTTGTAAGCCACAGGATTCAGGACTTTGATGATTGGGAATGGACCAATGAATCGCGGAGCAAATTTCATCGAGGGTACTCGGAGTCTTAGGTTTCGGGTAGAGAGCCAGACCATATCCCCAGGTCGGAAATTTGGAATCGCTCGTCTTTGGCGGTCAGCAAATCTCTTGTACCGGGCTGACATTTTAGTCAGAGAGGAACGAACCTTTTCCCAGATGTTGGAGAATCGTTGAAGGGACATTTTGGCCGCAGGCACATCTAATGTGGGAAGAAGAGGGAAATCTGGCACTCGAGGATGTTGACCAAAAACTGTAAAAAAAGGAGTTGAGCTGGTGGATGTGTGATAATGATTATTGTGGGCAAATTCGGCCCAAGGAAGAAGTTCAATCCAGTCATCTTGGGAGGAGGAGACAAAAGTGCGCAGGAACTGTTCCAGGTCTTGATTGACCCTTTCGGTCTGACCGTTGGTCTGGGGATGATAAGCGGTAGAAAATTTGAGTTTTACCTGAAGGGCTGAGCAGAGTGACCTCCAGAACTTCGCTACGAACTGTACTCACCTGTCGGAGATGATCTCTTGAGGAAGGCCATGGAGCTTGAAGATCTCTTTTATAAAGCTCTGGGCGAGTAGAGGTGCAGACGGAAGCCCAGTAAGTGGTACGAAATTAGCCATTTTAGAAAAACGATCCACGATAACCCAAATTGTGTTGTGGCCCCGAGATGGAGGAAGATCAGAGATGAAATCCATAGATAGGTGAGTCCATGGCTTAGATGGAATTGCAAGAGGTTGGAGTTGACCGTGTGGAACCCGCCGAGGTATCTTGTGTTGGGCACATTTGATGCATGAAGACACATAAGACCTGATGTCCTTTTTCATCGAAGACCACCAATAGGACCGCTGGATAAATTCTAGGGTTTTATCCATACCCAGGTGACCAGAGAACCGGGAAGCATGAGCCCAATGCAGTAACCTCTTGCGGAGTTCCGGAGCGACGAAAGTCTTCCCAACCGGGGGTATAGAAGATAATTGGGTAGAGGCGAAGGAAGCGGAATTCAAGATTGGTTGGGGCTGCTCCATGGGTAGATCAGGGTTGCTCGTCATGGAATGGGAGAGTGCGTCGGCTTTGAGGTTTTGTGAACCGGGGCGATAGGAGACTTTGAAGTTAAATCTAGAGAAAAACATTGCCCACCGGGCTTGACGAGGGTTCAAGCAATTTGCAGATTTAAGATAAAGGAGGTTCTTATGGTCAGTAAAAATGGTAATGGGGTAATGAGCTCCTTCTAGAAGATATCGCCATTCTTTGAGGGCTAGTTACATGGCGAGTAACTCTTGATCTCCAATGGTGTAGTTCTTCTCTGCAGGCAAAAACTTCCGGGAAAAGAAACCACAGGGATGAAGTTTTTCATCTTTAAATCGCTGGGAGAGCACTGCACTGACACCTTCAGAGGATGCGTCCACCTCCAGGATAAAGGGCCGGGTGGAGTCTGGTTGCTTTAAGATGGGAGCGGAGATGAAGGCTTGCTTAAGAAGTTGAAATGCAGAGGTAGCTTCGACGGGCCATATAGTTGGATCTGCTCCCTTGTGGGTGAGGGCTGTAATCGGAGCTACCAGAGTCGAGAAACCTTTTACAAACTTGCGATAGTAATTGGCAAATCCTAGGAATCTTTGTATGGATTTTAAGGAAGAAGGAAGAGACCAATCAAGAATGGCTTGTAGTTTTGACGAATCCATTTGAAGGCCTGTTCCGGAGATAATGTATCCCAGGAATGGTACACTTGAGACCTCAAACAGACACTTCTCTAATTTGCAAAACAGTTGATTGGACCGCAACCTCAGAAGGACTTGTTTGACCTGGTCTCGATGAGTTTGGAGGTCTTGAGAAAAAATCAAAATGTCGTCTAAGTAAACGACCACACACTTGTACAAGAGGTCCCGGAAGATTTCATTGACGAAAAACTGGAAGACGGCCGGAGCATCCCTGGTGTTGAAGGCCGTTTTCCATTCATCGCCTGGACGGATACAAATTAAATTATAGGCTCCTCTTAGGTCGAGTTTGGAAAAAACTGTGGCTCCCTTGACTCTATCAAATAACTCTGTAATGAGAGGAAGAGGGTAGCGATTCTTAATAGTTATTTCATTAAGACCCCGGTAGTCAATACACGGGCGCAAGCCACCATCTTTTTTTTTTACAAAGAAAAATCCAGCCCCTGCTGGAGACGTGGAAGGTCGAATGAAGCCTTTATTTAAGTTTTCCGTAATGTACTCCGACATGGCCTGAGTCTCAGGGAGAGATAGAGGATAGGTTCGGCCCCTAGGAGGATTCTTCCCGGGAATCAGATCTATGGGACAGTCCCAATCACGATGGGGAGGTAACAGGTCTGCGCTCTGTTTGCTAAAGACGTCCTGAAACCCATCGTAGGCTTTGGGCAGGTCTGTAGAATCCCGTACAACGGAAGATCTGATAGGTATTACCCGCTGAAGGCAACCTTTGAAGCAATTGGAACCCCAGGAGATTATTTGCATGGTGGTCCAATTGATTTGAGGTGAATGTCTCTGTAGCCAGGGTAATCCGAGGACTAAAGAATGAGAGGCTTTGGGAATCACTAGGAAGGATAGTTGTTCGGAATGGAGCACCCCAATGGTAAGTTTAAGTGGTGTTGTACGATGGGTGATGGTTCCACTAGAAATGTGACTACCATCGATGGCAGTTAAAGTGATGACTCGAGGCAACGCTTCCATGGGGATTTGATGCTTCTGGACAAATTCAGTAGTGACAAAGTTCTCTGCCGCTCCGGAATCCAGGAGAGCTAATACAGCTTTGGAACCTCGAGGACACTTTAAATGAGCCTGGATGGTGGAATCAGACTTCCTTTGTGATTCAATGGCAACTCCTAACTTAACCTCTCTTTCATAAGTTAGGAGGAGGCGTTTCCCGGACGAATGGGACAAGTTTTAACTAAATGTTGAGGAGATCCGCAGTACATACAGAGGTTCTGCCTCCGCCTTTTCTGACGCTCCTCAGCCGATAAATGAGAGCGGTTGACCTGCATGGGTTCTTCGCCCAGAGGAGGAGAGGGTAAGCGGGAAACTGGACGTGGCCTTCCACGATCAAATCTGCCTCTTTCCAAGGCACGCTCCCTGTGACGGAGATCCACCTTGTTGCAGAGGGAGATTAACCCATCCAAACTGGTTGGAAGGTCACGGGAAGCTAGGTCGTCTTTGAGCCTTTCAGAAAGGCCACTCCAGAAGGCAGCGATGAGGGCATCCTCGTTCCAGTTGAGTTCTGAAGCCAGAGTCTGGAACTGGACTACGTATTGGCCGACGGTCCTGCTGCCCTGACGGAGGCGTAGAATATCAGCTGATGCGGAGGTGGTTCTTCCGGGTTCATCAAAGATTTTGCGAAATGTAGCAACAAATTCGGGGTAGTTGGAGAGCAGGGGATCCGACTTCTCCCAAAGGGGCGAGACCCAATCGAGTGCTTGGCCAGAGAGTAGAGAGATGATATATGCCACCCTGGTTCTGGCCGTCGGAAAGTTGGCGGATTGTAGCTCGAATTGGATTTCGCATTGATTTAAAAAACCCCTGCATAATTTGGGGTTGCCATCGAACTTGCTCGGAGGGGAGAGCTGAAGACGAGCAGGAGGTAGAACCGGAGGAGCAGGTGACACCACAGGAGGAGAGGCGGCTTGGGAGCCAGCGGGAGCGGGATGAGCCAGTAAGGACTGAATGTTGTCCAGGCGTGACGACATATCTTGGATAAATTGGATCAGCTGAGCCTGAGAGGTCTCCTGTCTTTCCAGACGGGATAGTACATCCTGCGAGGCTTCTATCCCAGATCCTTGACCACTTGCCGAGTCCATCTGGCCAGTGCAAACTGTCACAAGCGTGGAATTTAGGAGCTGTGTTCCCGGACTGGGCCTTGGATCTGTATTATTTGGCGCAGACGCTCGCTGGAGGAGGCTTGGCTTAATGAAGTTTCTCCGCATGAGAGGGTGCAGTGAACTGACAGGAGTTTGAGGAATGCGGCAGTAACGAGATAGCTAGGAAGCTACGTGGAGCGGCTGGATAGCCTAGGGTAGACGTTGGTAGCTGAGTGGCTATGTGGAGCGGCTGGATAGCTGTGGGTAGACGTTGGTAGCTGAGTGGCTACGTAGAGCGGCTGGATAGCCGTGGGTAGACGTTGGTAGCTGAGTGGCTACGTGGAGCGGCTGGATAGCCATGGGTAGATGTTGGTAGCAGAGTGGCTACGTGGAGCGGCTGGTTAGCAGTGGGTAGACGTTGGTAGCTGAGTGGCTACGTGGAGCGGCTGGATAGCCGTGGGTAGACGTTGGTAGCTGAGTGGCTACGTGGAGCGGCTGGATAGCCGTGGGTAGACGTTGGTAGCTGAGTGGCTACGTGGAGCGGCTGGATAGCCGTGGGTAGACGTTGGTAGCTGAGAGGCTACGTGGAGCGGCTGGATAGCCGTGGGTAGACGTTGGTAGCTGAGTGGCTACGTGGAGCGGCTGGATAGCCGTGGGTAGACGTTGGTAGCTGAGTGGCTACATGGAGCGGCTGGATAGCCGTGGGTAGACGTTGGTAGCTGAGAGGCTACGTGGAGCGGCTGGATAGCCGTGGGTAGACGTTTGTAGCTGAGCGGCTACATGGAGCGGCTGGATAGCCGTGGGTAGACGTTTGTAGCTGAGCGGCTACGTGGAGCGGCTGGATAGCCGTGGGTAGACATTGGTAGCTGAGTGACTATGTGGAGCGGCTGGATAACCGTGGGTAGATGTTGGTAGCTGAGGGGCTACGTGGAGCGGCTGGAGTGCAGTGGGAAGGCTACTTAGCTAAACTAAGAAACTAGTTGCACTGGCAACTTGTGTGAGCATTGGGGATCCTTTTATAGTGGACACTGGGAGCTGACAGGCTGAGAGAGAAGGAGAAGGCTCCTCATTGGTGGTAGTGGGGTCACATGGGCAATCCAAGATGGCAGCGCCCATGGACCGGAGGACAGCGCTTCCTGGAGGTAGTCAGCGGGGACCAGCGGTGAGCAGGAGCCGGCGTGGGAGCAGCACAGCAGCGGGACCCTCCAGAGGACAACAGCTGAGACTGCCTTGGGAGAAGAGGAAGGAGCGTACAGCGCGGGAGCCGGAAGACAGCGCGGGTCAGCGCCCGCACAGGTAAGCGAGGGGGTCTGATTCTGGGGTCTCCAGGCCGGCGTGTGACAGTACCCCCTTCTTCAAGAGTGGCCACCGGACACTTCCTTGGTTTATGAGGAAATTTCACATGGAACGCTTTGACCAGACGGGGTGCATGGACATCGGAGGCATTTATCCAGATTCGTTCCTCCGGACCATAATTCTTCCAGTCGATAAGGTATTGAAGACGGTTGTATCGACAACGGGAATCTAAGATTCTGTCAACTTCGAACTCCTCTCCCTGCTGTGTTTGAACACTAGAAGCTTTAGGCAGGACCTTCTGAAATCAGTTTAAGACTAGTGGTTTTAAAAGAGAAATATGGAAGGAACTTGGAATGCGAAGAAATGGAGGAAGCTTTAACTTGTAAGCCACAGGATTCAGGACTTTGATGATTGGGAATGGACCAATGAATCGCGGAGCAAATTTCATCGAGGGTACTCGGAGTCTTAGGTTTCGGGTAGAGAGCCAGACCATATCCCCAGGTCGGAAATTTGGAATCGCTCGTCTTTGGCGGTCAGCAAATCTCTTGTACCGGGCTGACGTTTTAGTCAGAGAGGAACAAACCTTTTCCCAGATGTTGGAGAATCGTTGAAGGGACATTTTGGCCGCAGGCACATCTAATGTGGGAAGAAGAGGGAAATCTGGCACTCGAGGATGTTGACCAAAAACTGTAAAAAAAGGAGTTGAGCTGGTGGATGTGTGATAATGATTATTGTGGGCAAATTCGGCCCAAGGAAGAAGTTCAATCCAGTCATCTTGGGAGGAGGAGACAAAAGTGCGCAGGAACTGTTCCAGGTCTTGATTGACCCTTTCGGTCTGACCGTTGGTCTGGGGATGATAAGCGGTAGAAAATTTGAGTTTTACCTGAAGGGCTGAGCAGAGTGACCTCCAGAACTTCGCTACGAACTGTACTCACCTGTCGGAGATGATCTCTTGAGGAAGGCCGTGGAGCTTGAAGATCTCTTTTATAAAGCTCTGGGCGAGTAGAGGTGCAGACGGAAGCCCAGTAAGTGGTACGAAATTAGCCATTTTAGAAAAACGATCCACGATAACCCAAATTGTGTTGTGGCCCCGAGATGGAGGAAGATCAGAGATGAAATCCATAGATAGGTGAGTCCATGGCTTAGATGGAATTGCAAGAGGTTGGAGTTGACCGTGTGGAACCCGCCGAGGTATCTTGTGTTGGGCACATTTGATGCATGAAGACACATAAGACCTGATGTCCTTTTTCATCGAAGACCACCAATAGGACCGCTGGATAAATTCTAGGGTTTTATCCATACCCAGGTGACCAGAGAACCGGGAAGCATGAGCCCAATGCAGTAACCTCTTGCGGAGTTCCGGAGCGACGAAAGTCTTCCCAACCGGGGGTATAGAAGATAATTGGGTAGAGGCGAAGGAAGCGGAATTCAAGATTGGTTGGGGCTGCTCCATGGGTAGATCAGGGTTGCTCGTCATGGAACGGGAGAGTGCGTCGGCTTTGAGGTTTTGTGAACCGGGGCGATAGGAGACTTTGAAGTTAAATCTAGAGAAAAACATTGCCCACCGGGCTTGACGAGGGTTCAAGCAATTTGCAGATTTAAGATAAAGGAGGTTCTTATGGTCAGTAAAAATGGTAATGGGGTAATGAGCTCCTTCTAGAAGATATCGCCATTCTTCGAGGGCTAGTTTCATGGCGAGTAACTCTTGATCTCCAATGGTGTAGTTCTTCTCTGCAGGCAAAAACTTCCGGGAAAAGAAACCACAGGGATGAAGTTTTTCATCTTTAAATCGCTGGGAGAGCACTGCACCGACACCTTCAGAGGATGCGTCCACCTCCAGGATAAAGGGCCGGGTGGAGTCTGGTTGCTTTAAGATGGGAGCGGAGATGAAGGCTTGCTTAAGAAGTTGAAATGCAGAGGTAGCTTCGACGGGCCATATAGTTGGATCTGCTCCCTTGCGGGTGAGGGCTGTAATCGGAGCTACCAGAGTCGAGAAACCTTTTACAAACTTGCGATAGTAATTGGCAAATCCTAGGAATCTTTGTATGGATTTTAAGGAAGAAGGAAGAGACCTATCAAGAATGGCTTGTAGTTTTGACGAATCCATTTGAAGGCCTGTTCCGGAGATAATGTATCCCAGGAATGGTACACTTGAGACCTCAAACAGACACTTCTCTAATTTGCAAAACAGTTGATTGGACCGCAACCTCAGAAGGACTTGTTTGACCTGGTCTCGATGACTTTGGAGGTCTTGAGAAAAAAATCAAAATGTCGTCTAAGTAAACGACCACACACTTGTACAAGAGGTCCCGGAAGATTTCATTGATGAAAAACTGGAAGACGGCCGGAGCATCCCTGGTGTTGAAGGCCGTTTTCCATTCATCGCCTGGACGGATACGAATTAAATTATAGGCTCCTCTTAGAGGTCGAGTTTGGAAAAAACTGTGGCTCCCTTGACTCTATCAAATAACTCTGTAATGAGAGGAAGAGGGTAGCGATTCTTAATAGTTATTTCATTAAGACCCCGGTAGTCAATACACGGACGCAAGCCACCATCTTTTTTTTTTACGAAGAAAAATCCAGCCCCTGCTGGAGACGTGGAAGGTCGAATGAAGCCTTTATTTAAGTTTTCCGTAATGTACTCCGACATGGCCTGAGTCTCAGGGAGAGATAGAGGATAGGTTCGGCCCCTAGGAGGATTCTTCCCGGGAATCAGATCTATGGGACAGTCCCAATCACGATGGGGAGGTAACAGGTCTGCGCTCTGTTTGCTAAAGACGTCCTGAAACCCATCGTAGGCTTTGGGCAGGTCTGTAGAATCCCGTACAACGGAAGATCTGATAGGTATTACCCGCTGAAGGCAACCTTTGAAGCAATTGGAACCCCAGGAGATTATTTGCATGGTGGTCCAATTGATTTGAGGTGAATGTCTCTGTAGCCAGGGTAATCCGAGAACTAAAGAATGAGAGGCTTTGGGAATCACTAGGAAGGATAGTTGTTCGGAATGGAGCACCCCAATGGTAAGTTTAAGTGGTGTTGTACGATGGGTGATGGTTCCACTAGAAATGCGACTACCATCGATGGCAGTTAAAGTGATGACTCGAGGCAACGCTTCCATGGGGATTTGATGCTTCTGGACAAATTCAGTAGTGACAAAGTTCTCTGCCGCTCCGGAATCCAGGAGAGCTAATACAGCTTTGGAACCTCGAGGACACTTTAAATGAGCCTGGATGGTGGAATCAGACTTCCTTTGTGATTCAATGGCAACTCCTAACTTAACCTCTCTTTCATAAGTTAGGAGGAGGCGTTTCCCGGACGAATGGGACAAGTTTTAACTAAATGTTGAGGAGATCCGCAGTACATACAGAGGTTCTGCCTCCGCCTTTTCTGACGCTCCTCAGCCGATAAATGAGAGCGGTTGACCTGCATGGGTTCTTCGCCCAGAGGAGGAGAGGGTAAGCGGGAAACTGGACGTGGCCTTCCACGATCAAATCTGCCTCTTTCCAAGGCACGCTCCCTGTGACGGAGATCCACCTTGTTGCAGAGGGAGATTAACCCATCCAAACTGGTTGGAAGGTCACGGGAAGCTAGGTCGTCTTTGAGCCTTTCAGAAAGGCCACTCCAGAAGGCAGCGATGAGGGCATCCTCGTTCCAGTTGAGTTCTGAAGCCAGAGTCTGGAACTGGACTACGTATTGGCCGACGGTCCTGCTGCCCTGACGGAGGCGTAGAATATCAGCTGATGCGGAGGTGGTTCTTCCGGGTTCATCAAAGATTTTGCGAAATGTAGCAACAAATTCGGGGTAGTTGGAGAGCAGGGGATCCGACTTCTCCCAAAGGGGCGAGACCCAATCGAGTGCTTGGCCAGAGAGTAGAGAGATGATATATGCCACCCTGGTTCTGGCCGTCGGAAAGTTGGCGGATTGTAGCTCGAATTGGATTTCGCATTGATTTAAAAAACCCCTGCATAATTTGGGGTTGCCATCGAACTTGCTCGGAGGGGAGAGCTGAAGACGAGCAGGAGTAGAACCGGAGGAGCAGGTGACACCACAGGAGGAGAGGCGGCTTGGGAGCCAGCGGGAGCGGGATGAGCCAGTAAGGACTGAATGTTGTCCAGGCGTGACGACATATCTTGGATAAATTGGATCAGCTGAGCCTGAGAGGTCTCCTGTCTTTCCAGACGGGATAGTACATCCTGCGAGGCTTCTATCCCAGATCCTTGACCACTTGCCGAGTCCATCTGGCCAGTGCAAACTGTCACAAGCGTGGAATTTAGGAGCTGTGTTCCCGGACTGGGCCTTGGATCTGTATTATTTGGCGCAGACGCTCGCTGGAGGAGGCTTGGCTTAATGAAGTTTCTCCGCATGAGAGGGTGCAGCGAACTGACAGGAGTTTGAGGAATGCGGCAGTAACGAGATAGCTAGGAAGCTACGTGGAGCGGCTGGATAGCCTAGGGTAGACGTTGGTAGCTGAGTGGCTATGTGGAGCGGCTGGATAGCCGTGGGTAGACGTTGGTAGCTGAGTGGCTACGTAGAGCGGCTGGATAGCCGTGGGTAGACGTTGGTAGCTGAGTGGCTACGTGGAGCGGCTGGATAGCCATGGGTAGATGTTGGTAGCAGAGTGGCTACGTGGAGCGGCTGGTTAGCCGTGGGTAGACGTTGGTAGCTGAGTGGCTACGTGGAGCGGCTGGATAGCCGTGGGTAGACGTTGGTAGCTGAGTGGCTACGTGGAGTGGCTGGATAGCCGTGGGTAGACGTTGGTAGCTGAGTGGCTATGTGGAGCGGCTGGATAGCCGTGGGTAGACATTGGTAGCTGAGAGGCTACGTGGAGCGGCTGGATAGCCGTGGGTAGACGTTGGTAGCTGAGTGGCTACGTGGAGCGGCTGGATAGCCGTGGGTAGACGTTGGTAGCTGAGTGGCTACATGGAGCGGCTGGATAGCCGTGGGTAGACGTTGGTAGCTGAGAGGCTACATGGAGCGGCTGGATAGCCGTGGGTAGACGTTTGTAGCTGAGCGGCTACGTGGAGCGGCTGGATAGCCGTGGGTAGACGTTGGTAGCTGAGCGACTACGTGGAGCGGCTGGATATCCGTGGGTAGACGTTGGTAGCTGAGGGGCTACGTGGAGCGGCTGGAGCGCAGTTGGAAGGCTACTTAGCTAAACTAAGAAACTAGTTGCACTGGCAACTTGTGTGAGCATTGGGGATCCTTTTATAGTGGACACTGGGAGCTGACAGGCTGAGAGAGAAGGAGAAGGCTCCTCATTGGTGGTAGTGGGGTCACATGGGCAATCCAAGATGGCCACGCCCATGGACCGGAGGACAGCGCTTCCTGGAGGTAGTCAGCGGGGACCAGCGGTGAGCAGGAGCCGGCATGGGAGCAGCACAGCAGCGGGACCCTCCAGAGGACAACAGCAGAGACTGCCTTGGGAGAAGAGGAAGGAGCGTACAGCGCGGGAGCCGGAAGACAGTGCGGGTCAGCGCCCGCACAGGTAAGCGACGGGGTCTGATTCTGGGGTCTCCAGGCCGGCGTGTGACAGCCTGGAAACGCTGAAGAACGCCTCCGTTTGCAGACCACCACCCCCGTATACTCCCACAAACGGCCTTTCCTGTCAATCAACTTTAGCAATCCACTTCCGCGTCGGAAGCCCTACGACCGACAGTATTTTTGATCGGTAGAGCTCATACGCACATGCGCACTGCTAGCCGTGCGCAGGCACAGAAAGAAAAACATCGTATGCGTACGACCGTGCGGCCGCAACGACCGACTCTGAATGAGGTCCCTAGTCCTTTAATAGTGTTTTGAATGATAGGATTACAACATTTAAAATTGCTCTAGTGATAGCCATCAAACTTCACAATTTAACATCCCCATGACTTTAACAAAGACACTGTCAGTGTGATTTAGTAGTGACATTTTTGTGAGAAAACAGGAATTCACCCTTTAATAAATAGACACTGTACTTGTTGAAGAACATAGGACAGCATAGAAAAACGAGTAAAAAAAACATTGCTGTCAAAAGCCAATAGTATACAAAAATCTAATTTTCTAAAAACTACGCACTTGTTCATTTTGGTGACATTAAAGGTGCGTACACACGGTACATTATCTATGAACGATAACTATATCATTCAACGATATATTGTTCATATCGTTCATATTTATGCAGTGAACGACCAACGATGCGAGTTCCCGCATGAACGATAACGATATCTATGATCGTTCGTACATGTAGGCCAATCTGGACGATATCGTCAACTTTGCCTGTTCAGAGATGTGGCAGGATGACTTCACTGAAAGATATCTTTCAAGTCGTTGGTGGTAAAGATTGTTCCATAGGTACCCAGCATAACTCTCCCAAACAGTGAATTTGTCATAGTCATTTTGTTTCCATGGCATAAATTTCAGTCCCCAACTGTATCATCACTTCTTAATTAGAGTTGTGCGCTGACCCCCATGTTTTGGTTTTGAATCTTGATTTATCTTCATGTTTTGGTTTTGTCTCAAGTGTTTTGGATTTGGATCTGGATTTTTTTTTTTTTTAAGAAAATGATAAAAAGTTTTTTTAAAATGTAATTTTTTAAATCCATTACCCGAAATATGGATTTAAAATGCGATTTGCGAATTCCGAATCACTGGGAGATCAGAACCGCGACTCAGATTTATACGGATCCCCTCGGGAGATTAGAACTGTGACTCGGATTTCTCTGGATTTATGAAAGTCGGGTGGATTCAGATTTCTGGAGAACCGAACCGCACATCTCTACTCACAATGGAATAAATTAGTAAAATCTTTCCAGCCAAGATTATTTACTTACACAAGGTGCTTTTAAACACAGTTGATAATATCATACCTTTTATTTTGTTCTGTTTTGAAAGCTGGATCTCAAATGTACAATGAATCGAAGTGTAGGATTAGCAAGATGGATTGTCACATATTAATATTGATGATTATAGTATAATAATGTATATAATGCATTATATCTAAAATAACTTTCTTGTGCTTGATTTCATACATTATCCAAAAATTGGATTTTGAACAAGCTGAAATGGCATCTTTTTGACCTTATTTATGTCACTGGGATAGGTTTGTGTTGTCAGAAGTTGCTTTCTCTCCCTTGCCGCAAACATGGGATTGTCTGCCACTCTTCATTGCTAATGCATTGACATCAGTGTGGAATTACAAGGTCATGCTGATTTGCTGTCCCCAGGGTTCTGCAGAAGCCAGAGTCATCTGTCATAGCCTTTGGCACTATATTAGCAGCTTACTGATCTATTTCCAAATATGCCAGCAAAGCAAACATCATCACTTTCATACCAAAGGCCATAAGACAATAAACGTTTATATGCAGTACATAATGACATTTCTGGGGTTAGTATAATGGATAGGCATGGTTTGGGACATTTGCTGTATGGAGTTTGTTTTGGAAATAAAATATTCCTTTACTACAAAAATACATGGGCATTACAGCCGATAGATTAGTCATATTACAGAGTTACTTATCTGTTACTACACCTTAATACTCTGTCTTCATTATAGAATAAATGTATATTATTTAGGATTGCCAAAACTAGTCATATAGAGCAATTTACAATGGTAGCTATAACCTACTGCCATGCTTACCAATAACAACTGATTTGTCATTACCTTTTAATTAAGTCTAACATAACTTCAATATATCAGAAAGTTCTTTATAGAAAGTCCCATTGGGGTCCCCAGAAATTCTGTGCGATTTCATATTATTAAAGAATTGCAGCCTGAACAAAATGAGGTCATCACACACATTTGCATGATGACCTAATCGCGGCTGTGGTGCACGTGTAAGTCACACCAAACGTACATGGCGCACACCCCAGCTCCTACTGCACGCCTCATGCACTTTAGGTGTGATGTGCACACATGCAGCGATGGGACAAAAGAGGACAGGGAACGGGGAGCTAACAGGTCGGGAGGGAGCAAGAACGGGATTGGGAAGAAGAGAATGAGGAGCAGCTGAGGTGACCCAGCAGACGTCGGCTCCATTTATACACTATTATACCATAAAACGAAACTCCGAAAACAGCACATGATAACAGTAAATAATAATAAAAGGCATAATAAAGAAATACAGCTTTAGTTCTAATGAACAACCAAAGCTCTACTTCTCATAAAGAAAGCAGCTTATGTTACAATAATGCAACACAGCTTTACCACATGTTGTACATGAGTCCTCTAGTGCATGAGTCCTCTAGTGTAGATGGGAACCGCAGTGGTCATGCAAATTGGTAATAAAATATAGTGCTTGATTTTGGGTAGTTTTTTAAAGATAAAACAATTATACCCAGGCCTGAAATGACTCAGCTACCCCGCTGTCTTATGCCAGTGACATTTAACCACTGCTCCCAGCCAACAGGACTCTGCTACTGCTCCAGACTATACATTGGGCTGGTGTCTGCTGCTGCTACGCCGCTGTCTTATGCCGGTGACACTTTAACCAGGAACCTGGGTCGACAGTGCTATGATACAAACGGCCACGGCAGTAAGTACATCTCCCACTGACTTTTACAATGTACAGAGGTAACTTGAATTCACTGCCCCCAATCACACTGCCTGTAAATTGTGGATCTTTGCTATTAACCTGATCACTATTTGCAGCGCCAGGAGTTGGCTGCTGGTGTGACCGGGAACCTTGCCTGACAGAGAGGGGTCTCGTTGTCAGCGGCAGGTAGCCGATCATCTTATTGGGTGTACAATACCTATCATTGTGAATATTGCCAGTGGCACTTTCATTTTTTTTTCATAAGTGAACCAGTTACCTGGTCTTATACAGGTGCACACTCAGGATTAACCATTGCAATCACTGAACCTGCATCTACCTACAGTATCTAAGAGCCTGATCAGCTCCGCATGCATGGTTTGGTACTTTGGGATAAATAGCTATGAGATTGTTACTTTTTTATGCCTACACCTTTAGTACCAGATGCTGAGATTGTTTTGTACATGACATTGTACTATTACTGTATTGTACTATTCATCTATTCTTGGTGATGTGTTTTTTAATCTAATTGCTTTCTATTTTTATACATATTCACTTATTTAATAAATAGATGAATTACTACAAAGATTATTTGTTGTCCCAGCATTGGTAGACTAGCGCAGTTATTTTGCTTTCTTTTAGCTTTTAAAAGACACATATATTGTGGTGGTGGTGTGGTAGCCGTAGTCTGACACCCAAACCTGTAAGCAGTGCCCTTAGTAGTCCTTCCCCCCCCCAGCAATGCCCCTAGTAGTAGTCCTTTTTCCCCCACAGCAGTGCCCCTAGTAGTAGTCCCTTCCCCCCCAGCAGTGCCCCTAGTAGTAGTCCGTTCCCCCCCAGCAGTGCCCCTAGTAGTAGTCCTTTCCCCCCCCAGCAGTGCCCCTAGTAGTAGTCCTTTCTCCCCCCAGCAGCGCCCTTAGTAGTAGTCCGTTCCCCCCCAAGCAGTGCCCTTAGTAGTAGTCCGTTCTCCCCCAGCAGTGCCCCTAGTAGTAGTCCTTTCCCCCCCAGCAGTGCCCCTGGTATCCTTTCCCCCCCAGCAGTGCCCTTAGTAGTAGTCCATTCCCCCCCCCAGTAGTGCCCTTAGTAGTAGTCCGTTCCCCCCCCCAGCAGTGCCCTTAGGAGTAGTCATCCCCACCCCCAGAAATACACACACAGGAAATAAAAAAATGGTAGTAGTCCTTCCCCCCCCCAGCAGTGCCCTTAGTAGTAGTCCATTCCCCCCCCCAGTAGTGCCCTTAGTAGTAGTCCGTTCCCCCCCCCCAGCAGTGCCCTTAGGAGTAGTCGTCCCCTCCCCCAGACATACACACACTCACAGGAAATAAAAAAATCTCCACTTACCTTAATCCCCGCTCCGGCATCTGCTCCTCCGTCCGGCGTCCTCCCGGGCCGGCCCGCTGTGCATGATAGGAGAGACGTCATCGTCTCTCCCATCAGCGACTGCGGGAGCCGGAAGACGGATGCTCCAGCAGTGGGCCGCAGCGCAGCAGCCGATGAGAGTCCGTGTGACTCATCGGCTGCTAAAACAAACACACAGCTGCCGGCGGCCATACCGATTCCTGCCACACACATACCATTTTCCTAGTCCTGGTAGTATCAGGAAAGAGTGGGTGAGGATGAGCAGATAAACCCCTCTCTGGCTAACTGTGCAGTGTACACTCTGTCTGTCAGTCTAGATATCCTGTGCATGTACCTGCAGCAGAACATACTGTGTAACACTGGGGAGGAAACAGGGCTGCCAGGAATGATCCCAAGGCAAGGGTCAGACTTATAAGTCTGGGACGGCCAGACTAGGGCCCACATGCAATTCTACAAAGGTTTGTAAATAATGGGAGGGGGGGATCATGGAAAGAGGTGACTAAAGGCCACAAGACAGATAGGTCCACAAGCCTATTGCCACTGTATGTTTTTCACACAAAATTTTTAGCAATGATTCGAGAGTGAATAAAGAGCTGTTGTAACCAGAGGAGAAGTGATTATCTGCATTTAAATAGGTGGTTTATTAATTTTAATGCATGGTTCTATGTAGAGGTGATGCATCCAAATTCTAAAGCAGTTTATCTTTGTTCTTTCAGCTGTGCCCCCTAACAAATATTTTGTTTTCTTAATGTCCATCAGTTTAAAATCAGGTGAACTATAATTAGAACACAATAATACATATAAAGAAGTATACCGCCAATGAAATGTTCAGGAATCAAGACAATGGCCCTCATTCAGAGCCACTCGCAAGCGGGCGCACGTACGTTAGGTGTACGTACAAAAATATTTAAATTCAAGGGCTCGCTCATATTTTCGATCGCATCTAAAAATCCTCCCCAAACTCAGACGACCCCTCCTCTAACTAACGAGCGTGCGAAATAGCGAGCGTACATCCCCAAAATGGCTTGAAGGGAACGCACGCACAAGTATAAACCGGAAGTGGCCATGTCAGATGTCGATTACCTGCTCCTTTATTCTGCCTACCTCCATCAATCGTATCATGCCAATCAATGTATCAATTAGCTTAATGTTTTTTTTTTTTCAACACAATGCAAGAAACTTTACTCTTGTCCGTGTTTGTGTTTACCCGCAGAATACGTACGGCTTAAACATTCGCATTTATTGCTCAAAAAACATGTTAGCCACAATGAGACAATTGTTCTATTGCTGTGGATCCCCGCATATTTTCCGGGGTTCATTTCTTTATTTAAATTTGCTTACGCATGTCACTGCATCAAGCCTATCATAACTCTCCAGAGATTTCTGGCCCTGTCGAACACATGACTCATACACTAACCAATCAAATTGCTCCTGTTAATTTCCAAGCTACATTAGCCAATCAGAAATTTTTGGCACACTTTATCAAAAATGAATTTTAAGAAAAACACCATTGCCATCATGAGAGCCTCCGCATTCACCAGGCGCGAGCTGCTGGTGCTAACGGAGGTGCTGGATCGGCGCATCACCAGCCAGCCTCCACCCATCACCAACCGGCAGAAGCGTTCTGCGTATGCGGAGGCACGGGCCCGCCTGCGCTCCTTCGGCTCACGCCGCAACATCGGCCAGCTGGAGCGCAGGTGGTCTGACCTGCAACGGCGAACGCCCCGCTTGCTGGCATGCTTTCGCATGCAGATATTGGAAAGTAAGTGTTATGTATTGTGGTTTTCATGTTTGTCTTTGTGGGGCAAACTGCGTGTGCATGTTTTCATGTCTGTCCTATTTTTTCATTCTCATCATATCTGCGTGTGCATGTTTTTATGTCTGTCCTATTTATTCATTCTCCTCATATCTGCATGACCATGTTTTCCCTCTATTTCTGATATATTCATTCTACTCATATTTGCATGTTTTTTGTTGGTGGTGGGTGATTTTAAAATGTTATTTGGGCAGGATTTGGCCAGAAACTAACCACAATTTGTTTGACATCTTTTAGGGGGACAGGCAAGACTACGCCGTCACCGTCCGGCCAGACGGCGGTCCCGCCCACTCTCACCCACCCCCAGCCAACACTCCACCCCAAATAATTCCCCTATTCCCCCCTCCTCCCAAGCCTTCCAAGAGCCTCTCCCGGAACTGTCGGGCCTCCTTCCCCTCCGTCCCCCTTCCCCCTCTTCTCCAACCACCCCTCTTCCAATTACCCCCTCCCCGGAGTCCGTGATAATCCCGCCCCGTTCTTTGGGGAATGAAGGCTCCTCCGAGGATGAAGATGGAGGGACTTCGGGATCTGCCGTTTTGGCTACCGGTATGTTTTTCTTTTGCGTTTTTTTTAACCACAAACTGTTTGTATGTAATCATGTGTCGTTCCTTTATTCGTGATTGGTGATTTAGCAGTTTGCCTTTACCTCTTCCTGCTGATTTCAACATACACATATCACACCTGTGGGTATTTCTACATAGGCCTTGTAATTTTTGCAGCACCCCTTTTTTTTCAAATTTTGGTTTTGGAGTGATTTCGTTGTGTTTTTGTTTTTTTAATGTGGATTCCCTATTGTTTGATTAATCCACACACTTTTCTCACCCACAGAGGAACAGAGGCGTCGGCAAGAGGTCGAACATTGTGTGGCACACATGCGCCAAAATGTAATTGGGGTGCTTGTGGCCCTTGACCGGCTGTCTGGCATCCTTCGGCAGTAGTTTTTTTTTGTTTTTATCTTTTTCAAAATAAATTGTTTATTTCTAATATACGTTCTGCCTCATTCGTTTTTTCAGAACCAAAGATAGTTAACCCTGACATAAGTAGACTGTTCCTGCAAGGTTTTGCATTTTTTAAAAATTAGATTGGGTTTTGTATTTGTATGTAAAACACCCTCAAGAAACACATAACAGTAACAATGTCATTTCCCTTTTTGTGTGTAGTGGCAATTAGATATTTCTACATTTTACAGGTTCCTAGTTGGTGGGCAAGCTGCTTAGGCGAATCTTACAAAGCCAAATGATTGGACAGGCTTCCTTTTGGTGTGGGTTGGGAACCTGAAAACATATTTCATTTTTGCTCAACTGGCATCAGTACTGGATTACCCCTTAGTCAAATGTAAGGTGTGTTAACCTGGTTAAACTTGCTGGTAACGTCCAAAAAAAGGAAGAACATTTAACTCTCCAAACATTTATTCACAACATAACTGAGAAATCAAAGTGGTCACTCACAAAAAAAACACACAGTGAGAATCTCAAATACAACACATACCCAATAAAAAAAAAAAAAAAAAAAACAAATCAAGAACTGGTTGAGGAAGGACCATGCCAAAATGATTCCACAAACATGGCGTTGCGATATGGGTTCCAGAATATATTCCCAAAATGAGCAGATCCAGGTTTGGTAAGGGTAGCATGAAGTAGTGAGCGTTGTAGTGCCAAAGATTATGTGAACAAACCGAAGATGTTGAAAAAAAGAAAACAAAATTAGATGTTCGCAAACAAACACAAACACATTAGGTTAAAACACTGTTTTGTTCAAACTTACCTAAAAAATCTGGCCACCACATCATCGCGTATGCCCCCCCCACATACTGACCTCCGACCAACCTCGGGGGGGCCATCCTCAGGTAAGGCATCCTCTGGCTGCATTGGGACACCACTCCTTATGGCGATGTTGTGAAATATCCCACACAGGACCACAATTTTCGACACCATATCCGGCAAATACATGAGCTCGCCACCAGAGCGGTGGAGGCATCTGAATCGGCCTTTTAAAAGGCCGATACAGCGCTCCACCACTTGCCTGGTGGCTGTAAGTGCGGAATTAAATGCACTTTGTGGGCCTGGTGTGGGAGCCAAATAAGGAGTGAGCAGCCAGGACATGCAAGGATATCCACTGTCTCCTATGGAAAAGAATTGACAACATCAGGAACACTGTGTATCAAGCTTAACATTGTTATGTACTAAAGGTCTCCACTTACCCAGAAGCCACGCATCACCAGCTTGTAGGTTGGTTAATTTGTGCCATTTCCCTGATTGCCGGATGACGAAGGAGTCATGTGCACTTCCGGGTAATTTAGTATTCAGGGACAGGATCTGGAGGGAGGCATCACATACCACCATTACATTCAGGGAGTGATAGTGTTTCCTGTTTCTAAATATGGCCTCCAGCTGGGCTGGAGGCTGAAGTGGTATGTGAGTACCATCCACAACCCCTATGATGTGTGGGAAGGCAGCTATTTGGTAAAAATTGGCCTTGGCCACACTAAGGGCACCCATATCCAAAGGCATTTGAATAAAATGATGGAAGTGCTTGAAAAGTGCCTCCATCACTGACCTCAGGATCCGGGAAAAGGAGGATTGGGAGATGCCCGCCACTATTCCCACCGTTGTTTGAAACGATCCTGAGGCACAGAAATGTAACACCGCCATAAATTGCGTAAGTGGTGGTATTGCTGTTGGACTGTCAATTTGCTGCTCAAGATCACTTTCTATTAATGAGAGAGTGTCTATGATGATTTTGGGAGGTAGACGGTAGCGTCTTAAAACCTCATCATCGGGCATTCCAAAAAGGGTGACACGTGTTCGAAATATCTGGGGCCTTGCATGCCTACGATGCCTACGCCTGGGACGAGATTGAGGTTGGTCGGCTTCCGGGAGCATGGCCAGAACAATCCGCCCCAGATCAACCTGAAATTCAAAGATTTTAAAGTAAGGCTTTTGACCCTCCCCAAAACTATATTAAAACAACTTAGCTTGATGATACCATCCATTGCTGCTTACATGCCGGGGTATTGTCATGATACGTCCAAACTGAAAATAAACAACAAAATTACTTGACACATTTCACTCTGTGCATTTTTGTTTACAAATTTTGTGCTAGACCAAAGTTAAAATATGCCAAACACCCATTTAGCAAAACAGCAAAGCGACATTTAACACAGTACATCAAAATGGGTCGAAATGTTGGCACAAAAAGCGAAAGAGAAACCACCAAAAAGTTAGAATGATTATTAAGCTGTTAAAAATGCGCTAATTAGTTCGCTAATACAAGTCACAAAAGTAACTACTAAAAATGCGCTAATTAGTTCGCTAATACAAGTCACAAGAGTAACTACTAAAAATGCGCTAATTAGTTCGCTAATACAAGTCACAAGAGTAACTACTAAAAATGCGCTAATTAGTTCGCTAATACAAGTCACAAGAGTAACTACTAAAAATGCGCTAATTAGTTCGCTAATACAAGTCACAAGAGTAACTACTAAAAATGCACTAATTAGTTCGCTAATACAAGTCACAAGAGTAACTACTAAAAATGCGCTAATTAGTTCGCTAATACAAGTCACAAGAGTAACTACTAAAAATGCGCTAATTAGTTCGCTAATACAAGTCACAAGAGTAACTACTAAAAATGCGCTAATTAGTTCGCTAATACAAGTCACAAGAGTAACTACTAAAAATGCGCTAATTAGTTCGCTAATACAAGTCACAAGAGTAACTACTAAACATGCGCTAATTAGTTCGCTAATACAAGTCACAAGAGTAACTACTAAAAATGCGCTAATTAGTTTGCAAATACAAGATAAAAAATGGACTTACCAAGAGCAAATATATAAGAGTCAAAATCAAAAGGTCTTTTGGGTCGAAAATAAACAAAATCTAAAATAGAAGAAATTATGGATCCAAAATTTACCAAAAATAAGAAACACAATGAAACAACAATTGAACAAAAGTTAGACTTCACAAAACTTACCAAATCAAGAAACGAGGTCCCAAAAATATAAACCAACAAAGATAACGGAAAAAAAAAACGCAAATCTAACCAACAAACGAATCTCCAACCGCCAACTCCTTTCTACGCAATCAATAAACTCCAGCCAAGATAACCTCCAACAATCCAAAAACGCCACCTCGACTTGAGACACACCAAGCCATAAATAGTGTTTCGTTTCCCGCACAAATTAAGGAGGGATCATAGGGCCGCACAATCAATGATGCGGCCGCAAAATAAGGACGCATGTATAAATACGTCACGAAAACACATTCAAATTCTGGTGTATTTCTTGTTTGGACCTCAGACATGGCGACAGACCAGGGAAAAAATGCCCAAGAGTCAGGCGGTAAGTCTTTCATGCATTTTGTATCAATGATTAATTTGAAACATAAGATTAGGCAAGTTGTGATTTTGTGAATTCTGTAAATTTACACAAATAGGTGGGGAGAATGACATGGAAGAGGCTGCTGGGCCCAGTATTCCGGCCAAAGCGGCCAAAAAAAAAAGGCAGCCACATTTCACAAGAAAGGAGATGGAGGTTTTGATCCAGAAGTGTGTGGACATCCTGCCACAGGCAGACAGGAATATGAGTCTAAGCCAGAAGTGGAGAATTTGGGAAGAGGTAGCCATTGCTGTCAATAGGGTGGGTGATTATGTCCGTCTAGCCCGGGATGTCAAACGGCGGTAAGTAAACCCTTGCCCCCCCTAAAAACAAACCCCATTTTAAAACAAAGGATAATGGCTTCCATTTTTTCCCACAGATGGGGCGACTTCAAATATCGCTTAAAACAAAAACTCGCGGACAGGGCTAGGCATGCAAGGGGGACAGGTGGGGGTCCCACCCCTGTGTCATTGGAGTTGACGGATTTAGAAGAGCTGGCACAGGGGTGTGTGCAGCCTGTGGAGGTGTTTGGCATGTCCAACATGGATACGGACATGCCAGACTTTGCGGCTCCTCATGTTGTCCCAGGTAAATCTTTGGATGTCATCAACTCTGAAATGTTATGGTGCCAATATGTAGATTGTAATGTGAGGCTTTTCTCTTTTTTCCTAACAGAGACACAGGCGGATGAGTCTGCTCCAGAGGGGAGCCTTGGCCGCCGAATTTCTGCTGGCTCTGCAGGGGAGGAACCAGTACATCCGGCTGAGGACCCTGCAGAAGCCAGTCCAGGACAATCCCCCTCGCAGGCAGTGGCCCTCCTCACAGAACTCAATTTCAAATCGGATTCCCATACGGAGATTCTGCAGAGGATGGACGCCAGTCTGCTACGGGTGGCTGAGGCCCTGGAGCAAAATGCTGCGGCCAACGAGACCATTGGTCAGGCCCTGGCGGAAAATACCAGGGCCAACATCCGCATCGCCAATGCCCTGGAGCAGCTCGTTCGCCAGCACATGGTGGAGCCGACCTCCCTTCCTGCCGGAACATCAGGATCCTCCACCTCTGGCACAACATCAGCCAATCCTCCAAATGTGCCTAGCCCTGTGCCTAGTCCAGAGGCCACAACATCTGCCTCTGGAGAGGCCAGCCTGATGACATCCCGGACCCGGTCTGGCGCCCTCCCTCCCCCATCCAAACGGGTGAAAAAACGGTGACAGCAATGGTGACTTTTCCCACAATCCTTCTGTGCTTGGCTCATATTCCTTTCGGATCAAAACTTCCCTCTCCATTCTTGTGAAATGTTTTTATTTTTTTGATGTATGTTTATGTCAACAGTTATGTTGGGACAATTTGTTTGATTTGGGAACATATCTTTGGGCAAAAAAGATGTCCCCAAAATTTTTAAAATAAGTTTTTTTGTTTGAGCAATAAATTGAAAATTAAACAATGACATTGGATTGTGAAATTATTGTACAAATAGGTTACATTTAATCCTGGGCCAAAAGGCAAAAACTCGGCCACAAAAAAAAAAAAAAAAAAAAAAAGGGCTCTTTAAGGAACGTTTAAAAATTCATATAATTCGGCAAATTCAAGAGGCACAAATAAAATGGTGCGAAACTGAAAACATGATGAAATTATTGTTACAATAGGCCCTAACCAACAAATTGCTGCCCAAATAAACCCCCCCAAATGTACGCAAATTGACTGTGTCATCCTGACATTAGCAGCTCTGAGTTCCACCTGCGTACGTTTTGTGCTATCCCAAAAAACTGATTTCAGAACACATACCAAGCCGGTTCTCAATCCAACACTAATTGCTTTTCTGCCCGCCCGAGATTAATCGCAACAACATCATGGAGTCCAGGGACGGAGGAGAAGGCCATCGCCAATGTGGTCGAGTAATCCAAACCCTAAGCTGTGCGAGCATTTGGAAGGGAAAGAGGATCATCCAGTGACGTAGGAGTCGGTCCGTACACATTTTACGCTCGCATCTGCTAATGTATTTACGCCCCAAAAACGCCTCGCCACGCCTGCGTTTTTCCATCTCCACCCTCGTCAACACCCTAAAACGCCCTGTTGTCAATCACATTTGACATGTCACTTCCTGTACGCTATTTTAGGAACGAGTCCCAAAAAACTCGCAATCTGCAGTACGCACATGCGCAGTGTTACACCGACGCATGCGCGGTTATTCAACATCGGAACGCAACGAGCGTACTGCTGTTAACGAGTGGCTCTGAATGAGGGCCAAAGTCCTTATAAGAAACAGTCAACCATTCGATGATGGGCTTCCGATGTCCTTCCCTATCCCAGATGAACATAGAGCTGGGCATCGAACAATGATGCGTGGAAAACATCAATGTTCATGATCTGATAGAGGGCAATTTTTGCATTGGTGCCGGGATTTTGATATATATCTACGGCATTGATGCAGGCGTCACAATATAGGTGGCGATATTATATCCTAGTGCCAGATGCCTAGTCCTCAGATCTTGGTTAGTTGGAGGCTGGATACTGGCTTGCTAATAAGGATGCTGCTGCTTCTGGGGGTCATTCAGACCCGCTCGCGAGCGGCAGGACGCTCGCAAGTGGGTCGATGTTGACCACTGCGCATGCGCATGACGGAAGGAGCTCCGTCGCGCGCATGCGTGAGACCCGGCGAGCGACGGGGTAGCCGTCGCTCCGGGTCTCGCACCAAAGGGGGCGTGCTGTCGATGTTGATTGACAGCACGCCCCCTTTGGTGGGCGTGCCTGCCAGACGGAGGCGTTCCCATGGGAACGCCTACCGTCTCAAGCCGGCCCCACTGACATCACTAGTGATGTCAGTGGGAGTGATTTTGGCTCTGATAGAGCCAAAATCACTCCAGGGCTTGCGGCAGCGAGACCCTACCGCAGGGTCTCCGTCGCAAGCCCGATGGTCACGATGGTCAAGACCATCGCGACCATCATCATGGACACTCGCTATAGCTGTGGGTGGTAACCCACAGCTATGCGAGCGTCCATGAGGACGCTCCAAAAAAAGGTAGGAGGGCCCTGATTCAGAGCGAGCGATCTGGTCAGAGCGTTCAGCTCTGAATCAGGCCCTCTGTTCTTGTTGGTGTTGTTTTTTCCTCCAGTATATTTAATCACATTAACTGGGCCACTGTTGGAGATGGGATACAGTCAGTATCCCGGTGGACGCGACGCCGGCACTGATATTACCGGCGCTTAAATCCTGACGCCTATCACTATCCCGTTGCCAACATCCCGACCGCCGGGATACCGGAGGTGAGTAGCAAGGTGGGGAAAAGGGTTAGGCACTAAGGGGAGAGTTAGGACTAGAGTGCGGGGAGGTGAGGTTAGGTTCAGGCACTAGGGGGGAGGGTTAGGTTTAGAGTGCGGGGAGGTGAGGTTAGGTTCAGGCACTAGGGGGGAGGGTTAGGCACCAAAGAGGGAGGGTAGGCATACCGAACAACAAGTGTCTTTATGCTAGCCCCGTCGGGATGCCGGTGTCGGGATTCTGACAGCCGGGATCCCAACTGCCGGCATCTTATACAGATTCTGTTGGAGACCAACTTCCTTCCATGGCATGGCGGCCATGGATCAGCCATCGTACTGGGAGAGAGTTGGAGAGATATGATGAGTTGGGGAGGAGAGCAGATGGCAAAGGCTTGGAATGGGTACATGGGATCAGAAAGGAAAATAATATAAAAAGCAATGTAGCAAAGCGATATTAAGGAGGACGGAGGAGGACAAGGGGAGTACATTAAGAGTTTAAAAAGTCAGGTGAGACTTAACTTTCCCTCCTGTGTGACTTTTGAGATTTTACTTCAATAAAATGATTGCTGCATTAAAGATACGGGAAGACTCGCAGGAGTTCCTGTAGTGGCTGCAGATCGCACCCTATTACATTAGCCCCGCAGTCAGTGTAAAGCACGCTGGGCTTTACACTGACTGCAGGTGCTGTTTTACATTTTTACCTGCAACTCACTGGGAAGCAGCAGCTGCAAGAGCTGCTGCTACGTAAATAAAGCCCTAAGTATTAATACATTGGGTGTCTTCTACCTGTACATAGCAATTAAGTAGAAAAAAAAGAAAATTAATACTGAGCAATAAGAAGTCTAGAGTGCGGTGTAAGTCCAGCTTTCATCTGCAATTATTCATCTTGGCAAAACCATGTAGTGCTACATTGGGACAAATGTCAAATGTATAGGCAGATTGGGAGATAGTAATAGGGTGCATCCTATCTTAATTCCAAATCACCCTGTAAAACTAAAAGGTGCACATTATTTTTTTTGTTGCAGTATTTCCCTATCTGCAAAAAAATAACTGCATTTGCACCCCATCATAGTTTGTCCAGGTTAGGGGTGTCAGAATAGAGGGGGCAAGACACTGAATTGAGAGGGCACTCAAAGGACTTCCTTGCTGGGAACGGCGTACTCTAGAGGAATACAGAAGGAGCCGATGAGAGGCAGGCAGATAGGCAGGGGAGCAGGCGGACCATGGCACCGATAAAGCGCAAAACTCCTCCCCTTGTAGAGGCCATGCAGCTTATTGCTACACTGCCCGCCCCCTGCCTCCTCCCTGACCCCCTCCTCAGTCCGAGGTGGGATCTGTTATTATCCGTGTATTGATGTCTCAGGACTGGAGTTGAAGAACTGTTTCACAGACCACCTACTACACTTCCCTAGGCTCTAGTGACAGCAGCACACTTAGGGCCTGATTCAGAGCCGTTCGCTATTTGTGGTCGTTCGTTCAAAAACAAGGGGTGGCTATTCAAATGATCCGTTCGCAAATTGCAGTCTGTTCCCACCTCTAAGTCTGAACGAGCGAGCAAAACATACGCTCGTTTATTTGATAAAAACGCCCCCTGGCCGCACGCACCATACGTCATGTCCGCTATTTATTAGATTAATCGAGTACATCGTACAGCGTATGAACTGCTCGCTATTCTTGTGGTTGGTGTTTTCAACCGCTATTTTGCGAGCAGTTCTGAGTTAAAAAAAACCAAGTGACGTGGTCAATGACGCTGCTGTATTAATTATGCACTCCCTTAAAACGCCCGTTTTGACCTTTAAGCACGCCTGCGTTCGGATCTCCACTCCCCGTTTTCAAGCACCTTCCCCTGTTACCACCCACATACGCCTCATTCTGTCACTCAAAATAGCAGGCCCTCGCTATATTGCGTACCAACGATTTTCGGCCGCACTGACTGGTTCGCGCATGCGTACTAAAAACCGTACGCATGCGCAGATGTGCGAACATCGCTCGGAACGAGCGTACTGCCGCTAGTGAGTGGCTCTGAATGAGGGCCTTAATCAGATCAGAATCATGTGTATGTGTGTGAGAGTATTGAGGATTGGGGTGGGGAAATAGGCTTAAGGAGCCCACACACATACCGATGTCCTCACGATACGATTTTATGGCCAATTTCCGCATGAACTTTCACGGGAGCTCCCTTGCCGTCGTGATCATGATTTGGAGTTAAAAATGTCCGATCTGACTAAAGATCTATCTTGCAGCCAATGCATTGTATCCCAGATTGGCTAATCTGCCCTACAGCACGGCAGATCAGAAGATGCGATGTACGACGAGCGGGGACGCGCATCGGCATCGTGCTCGTGAGTATAAACTCACGATTTGTACTTTTTTTACCCGATTCATCGTCACAATTCATCGAAATCGGCCAAATCGTGTAAAATGTCGCTATGTGTGTGGGCACCTTTAGTTGTAGGAAGTTATTACTGCAAGTAAAAAAGTACATTTGGAGTGGTTTTTATTATGAGGTGAAAGGGTAATACTTTAATAGAGTTAATTAAGAGGAAGATTACATTAGAGTGATGGAGGTAACGAGGAGGCTTATTAAATATTGTTCAAATTACTTGATGATGCCAGGTTTACTTAATAATGAGGATAAGTAAGTTAATGTTTTTAATGGGGCTAATTCATGATGTGGAAGTTATATTGTGTGTCGACCATAAAAATATTCTGTATTGTATGGCTGTTTCAAAAATTCTCTCAGTGGTGTATGCAGATCTCAAAAATGTTCTCTATGTTGAATGGCAGTGTCAAAAATGTTCTCTGCTTTGTATGGCGATCTCAGAAACGCTCTCTATGTTGTATGGCGGTCTCAAAAATGCTTTGTGGTTTCTGGTGGTTTCAAAAATGCTCTGGTTTATGACAGTTTCAAAAATGCTTTCTGTGTTGTATGGCGGACTCAAAAATGCTTTCTGTATTGTCTGGCAGTCTCAAAAATGCTATCTATATTCTATGGCAGTCCCGGAAAAGCACGCTGCAATGTATGGTGATCACAAAAATGCTCTCTATTGTCATAAGAGTGCAGGCTGCATTGTATGGTGGTAAATTGGGTGTTTTGTTTTCTGTATAGTATGGTTGTCATTAGAATGCAATCCATATTGATGGCCATCTCCAGGAGGAAGTCTGTATTGAATAATGTCAATTTTCTGTGCATATATAGTAAATTGACATCATTTGTGCATTTTTTAACCTGGTTAATGTATTATATTTATGTGATTGGAGACAATTCTGCCATATATATATATATAATAATGACATATAATTGACACCATATAAATAAAAATACCTACTTTCCCCAGTGCTGTTCTTTCCTCCCATTTGTTTTGTTGTTGTTTTTTGCACAAAAAATTAGGGATTAAAAAGATTATATGCTTTATTTGTAACAGTACGATTTATTGGGCCTATGGGAAAAATGTATTTCAGTAACTATGAGGCACATAAAAGGAGGGAGCAGTATTCAGCAATAAAGGGGCCCCCCAAAAAAATATGTTGCTCCCTCAAAATGTTCTGGTTCCCCTAGTCCAGGTGCAAATTTCACCCATTCTCTGCATTTGCCCCCAACAGTAAATGAGACATAAAGTGTATATCTCCTAGAACATTAAACCAATGTCATTATCATGGAGCCAGGCATTGGAGTGTTTTTCTCCTTTTCTGTACAAGATGTCATATATGGAGTCTTTAAGAGGTGATGGTAGCGGCAGGCTCGGAGCAGCTTAGTACAATGTGACTGCTGGCATAAAGGAGGGTAGACAGCTTGCCTAGATGGACAGGTAACAGTTACATAATTACCTGGTTACATAATTACATACTGTAGTAAAACTTACAGACTATCAGCCGAAATAGATGTGTATAATGGTATACGAGACAGAAACCAGCAAATATCTGTGGTGCAGGGTCCATAAACAAGTAGTATATCCCACATTAAAGTTCCATCACAAACAGTGTATAAAACGGCAGCAGATGCCCAACAGCCTGTTTCAACTGCTCCAATGCAGTTTTAGTCAGGGGATGTAGGGATACAAACATATATAGTGGATGTAGGATACACATACAAAACATACAGGGGATGCAGGGATACAAACATATATAGGTTACACATACAAAACATACAGGGGATGCAGGGATACAAACATATATAGGGGATGTAGGTTACACATACAAAACATACAGGGGATGCAGGGATACAAACATATATAGGGGATGTAGGTTACACATATAAAACATACAGGGGATGCAGGGATACAAACATATATAAGGGATGTAGGTTACACATACAAAACATACAGGGGATGCAGGGATACAAACATATATAGGTTACACATACAAAACATACAGGGGATGCAGGGATACAAACATATATAGGGGATGTAGGTTACACATACAAAACATACAGGGGATGCAGGGATACAAACATATATAGGGGATGTAGGTTACACATACAAAACATACAGGGGATGCAGGGATACAAACATATATAGGTTACACATACAAAACATACAGGGGATGCAGGGATACAAACATATATAGGGGATGTAGGTTACACATATAAAACATACAGGGGATGCAGGGATACAAACATATATAGGGGATGTAGGTTACACATACAAAACATACAGGGGATGCAGGGATACAAACATATATAGGTTACACATACAAAACATACAGGGGATGCAGGGATACAAACATATATAGGGGATGTAGGTTACACATACAAAACATACAGGGGATGCAGGGATACAAACATATATAGGGGATGTAGGTTACACATATAAAACATACTGGGGATGCAGGGATACAAACATATATAGGGGATGTAGGTTACACATACAAAACATACAGGGGATGCAGGGATACAAACATATATAGGTTACACATACAAAACATACAGGGGATGCAGGGATACAAACATATATAGGGGATGTAGGTTACACATACAAAACATACAGGGGATGCAGGGATACAAACATATATAGGGGATGTAGGTTACACATATAAAACATACAGGGGATGCAGGGATACAAACATATATAGGGGATGTAGGTTACACATACAAAACATACAGGGGATGCAGGGATACAAACATATATAGGTTACACATACAAAACATACAGGGGATGCAGGGATACAAACATATATAGGGGATGTAGGTTACACATACAAAACATACAGGGGATGCAGGGATACAAACATATATAGGGGATGTAGGTTACACATATAAAACGTACAGGGGATGCAGGGATACAAACATATATAGGGGATGTAGGTTACACATACAAAACATACAGGGGATGCAGGGATACAAACATATATTGGTTACACATACAAAACATACAGGGGATGCAGGGATACAAACATATATAGGGGATGTAGGTTACACATATAAAACATACAGGGGATGCAGGGATACAAACATATATAGGGGATGTAGGTTACACATACAAAACATACAGGGGATGCAGGGATACAAACATATATAGGTTACACATACAAAACATACAGGGGATGCAGGGATACAAACATATATAGGGGATGTAGGTTACACATACAAAACATACAGGGGATGCAGGGATACAAACATATATAGGGGATTTAGGTTACACATATAAAACATACAGGGGATGCAGGGATACAAACATATATAGGGGATGTAGGTTACACATACAAAACATACAGGGGATGCAGGGATACAAACATATATAGGTTACACATACAAAACATACAGGGGATGCAGGGATACAAACATATAGGGGATGTAGGTTACACATACAAAACATACAGGGGATGCAGGGATACAAACATATATAGGGGATGTAGGTTACACATACAAAACATACAGGGGATGCAGGGATACAAACATATATAGGGGATGTAGGATACACATACAAAACATACAGGGGATGCAGGGATACAAACATATATAGGGGATGTAGGATACACATACAAAACATACAGGGGATGCAGGGATACAAACATATAGGGGATGTAGGTTACACATACAAAACATACAGGGGATGCAGGGATACAAACATATATAGGGGATGTAGGTTACACATATAAAACATACTGGGGATGCAGGGATACAAACATATATAGGGGATGTAGGTTACACATACAAAACATACAGGGGATGCAGGGATACAAACATATATAGGTTACACATACAAAACATACAGGGGATGCAGGGATACACACATATATAGGGGATGTAGGTTACACATACAAAACATACAGGGGATGCAGGGATACAAACATATATAGGGGATGTAGGTTACACATATAAAACATACAGGGGATGCAGGGATACAAACATATATAGGTTACACATACAAAACATACAGGGGATGCAGGGATACAAACATATACAGGGGATGTAGGTTACACATACAAAACATACAGGGGATGCAGGGATACAAACATATATAGGGGATGTAGGTTACACATATAAAACATACAGGGGATGCAGGGATACAAACATATATAGGGGATGTAGGTTACACATACAAAACATACAGGGGATGCAGGGATACAAACATATATAGGTTACACATACAAAACATACAGGGGATGCAGGGATACAAACATATATAGGGGATGTAGGTTACACATATAAAACATACAGGGGATGCAGGGATACAAACATATATAGGGGATGTAGGTTACACATACAAAACAATCAGGGGATGCAGGGATACAAACATATATAGGTTACACATACAAAACATACAGGGGATGCAGGGATACAAACATATATAGGGGATGTAGGTTACACATACAAAACATACAGGGGATGCAGAGATACAAACATATATAGGGGATTTAGGTTACACATATAAAACATACAGGGGATGCAGGGATACAAAAATATATAGGGGATGTAGATTACACATACAAAACATACAGGGGATGCAGGGATACAAACATATATAGGTTACACATACAAAACATACAGGGGATGCAGGGATACAAACATATAGGGGATGTAGGTTACACATACAAAACATACAGGGGATGCAGGGATACAAACATATATAGGGGATGTAGGTTACACATACAAAACATACAGGGGATGCAGGGATACAAACATATATAGGGGATGTAGGATACACATACAAAACATACAGGGGATGCAGGGATACAAACATATATAGGAGATGTAGGATACACATACAAAACATACAGGGGATTTTGTGGTCAATATCGGCCAATTTCGCGTTCGATATCGGACAATTTCATGCCCGCTTTCGCCAATGACGGCGAAAAAAGAACAGATTTTCGCCAAAAAAACTGGAGAAAACTTTTCTCCAGCATAGACCAGGCGATAAAAATTGCAAAATCCCTATTTTTGGTAAAAAATGTGGGGATTTATTTCAGAACCATTTGGACACCCCCCTAATGATACTCTACTCCCCAAAATTTTTGTAAGTTGTGTACTTTGGCAAAAAACGACCGCTGAAATTTTGTCCTAAAAAAAAAAATTGTGAAAAATGCATATGTAACCCCCTTTCAGTGTGCGGTGTGGTACATAGGTGCATTTGGAGTGATACACCTCCTATTGCCTCAGGCTAGCTCTCCAGGGTGTGGGCAATACCTGAGAAGGGGGTCCCTGACCATGCAGGCTTTATAACAGTCACACATATAGATACAGGTATAGATAGACACATGCAGCAACAGTTCTATTGAATAACTTGGGCGCCAGACCTTCTCTTATAAAAATAAACCACTTTATTTCTCTACTCCTGCACATGACTTTACAGGACAAGAATATGGTTACAGCAGCTTCTCCTCTCCCTCCAGCTCATATACTTGGCATGTCAGATGGTATATGACAATCTTATGGATATGGTTACATTACATCACACTCTTCTTCACCAGCACAGTCTTTAAGCATAGTCACAATGAATGCTTTGCATTTTACCCACACAGGTCCACCTGGCCCTTTGCTGGCTGGTGCCTGTAGTTCTCCACTTCATATGTGCAGGTCCACCTAGCCCTTCGCTGGCTGGTGCCTGTAGTTCTCCACTTCATACGTGCAGGTCCACCTAGCCCTTTGCTGGCTGGTGCCTGTAGTTCTCCACTTCATACATGCAGGTCCACCTGGCCCTATGCTGGCTGGTGCCTGTAGTTCCACAGCTTCACACACATCTCACATAACTTCTTTGCACTCTGCGTCTTCTTTGTCTCTTTTAAGACAATATACAGAGTGTCTCATACCCAGTCTGCCTCTCTCTGCTCCCCTTCTCTATCACATGGGACAGCAATATACAGACTTTTCTATTGCAGCTATCAGACTCTCAGCTGCTGCCCATCCCTATCCTACAGGAATGGCTCCTATAGCCACACTGCTACCACAGTGACCCCCCCTTTAATGGCTGCTGGGGGGCTTTTATGCATAAGGGACTCCTCTGGTACCTTAACCGTAAAAGCTCCTGGGAAGTTCCTCTTCCCCATCTCTCCAACACATATACTGACATCTCTTACCCCTCTCGTGGGTGCTAAACACTTCACTGGGCTGCTCACGCTGCAACATTCCAGCTCTTTTTCTGTGGTCTCTCACATACTTTATCTCAGTGGTCTCACTCCAGACCTCTCTCTCCTTTGGCATTAGATGAGCATCGTGGCAGTCACTACGGCCCCGCCAATCTCCCCCTGCCAGGGGAGCACGAGGGCTACATTTCTGCTTCCAGCTCTGAAGCTTCCCAAAGATGTCTGCTCTCTCCCAAATTCTTCTTCTCAACACCCTTTGTTCTCTCCCCCTCCTCCCTCTGCTCTGCCAGCTACACACCCAGTCTTCCCACCCCTGCGTGTCTATCTCTCCAGCCCCTCCTTTACCTGAAAACTGATCCCAGGGTCTCAGGCATGTAATATCTACAACAGGAAGCAAGCTCTAACACTGAGAGGGGTGTTTTTACAAATACCATCCCTTAGAGGGTGTTACACATATAACATATTCGGTCTGGTATTTCGGGGGGCCATAAGGATGCGACAAGTGTTTTAAACATCGCACGTGGCTGGCACATACGTTTTTTTAAAAACTGTTAAAACCCCCAGGGGTCAGCACTGCACACACACAGCAATCACTGAGCGCTGTCCCCTACATACACATGTGGGGGAAGTAGAACAGTGGGTGAACCCCTTCTCTTACCCATCCTTCCCAGAACCCTATCACCCCTCTTCCATACCTTCGGGGGCACCAGTGCATGATCCCCTGCAATGCACAGAGCCACTTCCTGCACACAGATACACAGGACTCGTACATACTGTGCAGGCACTGATCACAAGAGCTGAAAATCTACCTCCCTGGGGGCTACCTGAAAAATCGTGAGTCACCCGGAACTTCCAGGAGAGGGTAAGTATGCTAGGGGACGGATGCAGAGTTGGCAGTGAAACAAGCATGTTTGCACCAGAGCTGCACATTTATACATATAGGAGTAAATGCGTATGTTTTAGTAAAGCATGATGATACGCTATTAATCATATAATTATGCTTTGAGGCACTAGCCATCACCAGCAGCAAGCCCTGTCATGCCTAAAGTGTTTGGGTATGCTAGCTCTTGTACAACTACAACAAAAACAGGAATGTGCGTTCAGCATTGCACTTGCATACAAATCCTAATTAGCCCCAGTATACAGTTGTGTTCACATACGTCTATCCTACGTGTGCTACAAGTCGTATTAAACATAACGCGTGAGCGTAGTGCGAGTCTGTAGCACTGTGCGACTTTTTCCGTCAGTGACTGTGACACTGTAACATGGCATTTCTCATGCAGATACAGCCGCACACAGAATATAGGCATGCCACATATCATTTTAATCAGCATATGATTGTGTCCTATTCACATTGCTTTTTAATAGAAGAAATTGCATAAAAAGACGCTTGGCACTACTGACTCACGCCAAGGTAAAGTGCGACTAGAAGGGCAAGGAGACTAGATGTATGTGGACACATCTGTATGCGATCATATGCAAAGATGTATATATTGCAGTGCTCCTGCCCCTATGTGTTGTGTACACTTGGTTTGCTAGTAGTCTGTATGAACATTGCGCACTTGCACCTACCCTATAGTATGTGCAAAATCATACTTGCCAACTCTCCCTGATTGTCAGGGAGATTCCCTGAAATAGTAACAATCTCACTGACTCCCTGAAGAGTACAGCAATCTCCGTGATTACAGCTTACCCCTTGTGACGATCTCACACGACAAGATGACGAGGTGGCAGTCCTTCTACTTCGGGGAGTAGCTGGAGTGTGGCTATAGCAGGATAGCACTAAACAGAATATGGTCGTAGGTATGTCAGGGACTGAGGAGCAACTGAGTAGTCAGGCAATGAGTGGCACAACAATACTAACTGCTGCAGGGCAGGAGTGACCTGGACTGAGATGTAGCAGGAATACAGACAAGACTGGACTGGACAAGTCAAGAATAGACTATGACAAGACTTACAGAAAAACATACAAGAACTAGACGGACACAACAAAATAGATACAAGGTACTAGATGTGGCCTTGAGGCCGTGGTGCGGCTTAGACAGCCGGGATGCGGCTTTGAGATCCAGGTGATACTTGGCTGAGTTGCAGCCTTTGGGCTGAGATAAAGCTTTGAGAGCCGGGTGATACTTGGCTGAAATCAGCCTGCAGGCTGAGGTGCGGCTAAGACAGCCGAAGTGCGGCTTTGGGAGCCGGGTAGTACTTGGCTAGGAAGCAGCCTGCGGGCTGAGGTGTGGCTTTGGGAGCCAGGTGTAATTTGGCTAGGAAGCAGCCTGAGGGCTGAGTTGCGGCTGAGACAGCCGAGGTGTGGCTTTGGGAGCCGGGTAGTACTTGGCTAGGAAGCAGCCTGCGGGCTGATGTGCGGCCAAGACAACCGGGATGCAGGGAACCAAATGGCACGAAGGTGAACACAGGGTAAAAGCAACTGGATAGAGAGTATAGCGAGCTGAACAGCTGAATACTGACACTCAGCTTGACAGGACATGCAGTATAGAAATGCCACTGAACAAATGCTGACAGGTACAGGTTACTGAAACTGTGGAACTTGGGAAGACCGGCAAAAGTTCAGACATCAGAGAGACATGCATACAGTATAACCGTCTGACAATGATATGTCGTTCAGTGTAGCCACCCTCCCTCATCCCTGAACATGGTCAATCTGTCATTATCGGCAGATTGACCAGCATGTACAGGTGATAATTGATGTCGAAAACGACCAGCAGGAGGGCGCATCGCTGGTTTTTTGACATTTTCATGGCCGATTCATGCATGATTAATGAGCGATTGAACGATAACGATATATGATGCAATCATATGATCAGCTGCTATGGAACACTGAATAGGAGTTTCCCCTGGTATCTAAATTTGTCCGTATAAAGTTTTCTTTCTAATAAAACTTTGTTTTTTTAACATCTAGTCACATGTGACGTGATGTCGCCACTGTAAAACTTTATCCAGTGTGGACAAGATGGCACCGCAGATACAAGTGCCATGTGGACCTGTTAAAGGGTGAGTTCACTTCTTATGGAAAAGTTTTTTTAAACTTTAATATTTTTAAATGAAAGAAGGGGATATTAATATTGTATATCTTTAGTCACTCCACTTGATAAAGATGCCGGTGAGCGTCGAAACGCGTAGTGAAGGAGTGACAGTGGGAATATTTCATACTCCTAAGGCCAGCTTGATATACCCCTTTATGAGCACCCGGGTTCCCTACCACCTTAGGAGTGTATCGTTCTGGCTTATACCATCTGGTATGAATATAGCTCTCACTTTTTAAACTTATATGTTCTAATACCATTAAAAAAGGTGATTTTTACACACATTTGGAGTTTCTCTTTTTGCATATGCCTGATGTGGGGAAAGGGACACGGAGCACGTGGAGAAAGAAACCTTTATGAGTCTGCAACATACTTAATGTAAGCATCATTATATACAATTTACTCTGTATATGCACTAGGGTGTATATATGAAATTCTTCTACCCTTTTAAAGAGCATATCTTTGGGATTCTGTGGACTATTTCTATAGTTCCCTATACGTTTATAGTTGTGTAACCATCATCCTATATCTGTTTTTTTACCATGAAATGCTGCATATGATACCATGAGAGAATAGGACAGCTACGCTCGAAACATCACAGCTGCATTTATACTTTGGGACTATTCCTATATTTTGGTTCTTCTGAGCGCTTATGAGGTTTTTATGTCTCTATTTGTATCCATTTGTGATGTGGTGATTCAATGTTCAAAACCTGAGCTGCTTTGAAGTATAGCGCCATCGATTCAAGTGTTCTTTTTTCTGTATTGTTGATATCGCTCAATCGCTCATTTTAATCGGCAAGTGGATACGCAGCATTACTGAGCAACAACTGCTGCTTTGGGCTCATTTACATTTGAATGTAAATCAACTTTATGACGCCTAGAAAATATGGAAGGAGCGCTTGTTTGGATAACCACACATGTTTAAAACCAATATTTAATAACACTAATAGCATATTAAATAAAATGAAAAAAAAAAACCTATAAAACATATATTAAAACAATATCTGCTCACGTTCTGAAATCAATAAATTGATTCCCAATCTTTTTCCAAAAAAGAGTATGTTGGATCAAACAGTAAATCAAGGATTCATGTAACAGTGGCCTGTATAGATCCACCTGAGAAAGGGATTATTCTGATTTGTGTATTCCAATTGATCTCCCACTTATTGAAATGCCAGTTCCTATATTGGCATATTAATACAATGTCCTTTTTAGCTGCCACATCTGAAGAAATAAGTGGATATGTCCTGGTTTAAACCATCTGTGCCTCCGGCATGTGTTGTTACCCCAATATTGGGCTAAGTCCTTTGACTGGGTACAGTATATACAAGCATACACAGAAATGATTAGGGTTTGTAAGCTGCACAAGGTACTCACTGGTCTGTGTTCCATATGTGAGGGCTTGCAACCGCTCGCCAGCAGGAGCGCAGGCTTGTCACGGACCAGCCTCTCAATGAAGTGTGACAGCCGGACTGTGCGGTAAACAGTACAATCCCAGGGATCCATTACCGTGTCCGTATATTAAGCGCTGTGGCAGCCACTCTGCAATTCCTCCTGGCTGGGCTTAAGGATGCAATAAGCGGTAATTCACTGTAGGTGGGATAATGAACGGAGCTTAAGCAGAGTAATCTCTCTGTCCTTGGTGCGTTTCTCCTGGTAATTGGAGTCCCGGTTTCCTCAGAAGGTATGGATTCCACTGAGCTGGTCTCAGGCTTTAAAGTGGCTGTAATTGCCTTTCAATTAGTTTAAATTTCGATAAGTTGATTCAACCAGCAGTTGATTTCATTAGCATCAGTGGGTTACTTTGCACTGTTGGAAACAGTGTCCATTATTTAAACATTGTTAAACCTAAACATGATACATTTAAAAGATACAAATAATTTCCAAATCAATAGTCTATGGGGTCAATTCAATTAGCCGCGAGGGGCGCGAGTTGCCGTTGCAACGGCGTTAAAACGTTGATACTATTAGCCGTGATGATCTTGCCGGCGCGAGTCATCGTGGCAATGGCCGGACTTTATGGCAGCCTGGATTAATTCCACAAATTTGGGCTCAGAGTGAGCCGCGAAGGGTGCGAGATTCCGGTCCGTTGCCAGTGTTTTAATGCTGTTGCAACGGCAACTCGCATCCCTTGCGGCTAATTGGACTGACCCCTAAGTTTGTTATTCACAGAGAGGGAAGTTTCTAATAAGTCTATAACCATAGTAGACAGCTCTATAGAATATATACAATAAATAGAGAAATAAAAAATACTAAAATATAACAATCATGTGTTGTATATGTTTATACCGTCATATTCATTCAGAAATATATATGATCTTGTTGTTTCTAGGAAATACCTCTATTGAGTTATTTATTCAAAATTTTAATACATTTTACAGAAAGATATAGAATTTAGCTATTAAGTGGAAAGAGAAATATATATTAACTATTTTTCAAGTCCCTATAAATATAAGGGGATTTTAGAAAATTTATAAAATGGTGGTCTATCTCTATAACCAATCTTTGAGTTTTAAGATTGATTAGATAATTCCTCAGATATTCCTATACAGGGTAAGACCATATGGCCAGTTTGGGATATACAGTATATCGAATAATGTCTATATATTATTAAACAATTTTTCTACACAATATTAATATGACATCACTTAGTCAAACAACATATATATTTAATTCCTCAAAATCCTAAAATCGATTTAAGGTATATATCTAATATCAACTCAAATGAACATATACTATGTATTTGGTATATATGGAAAGCACCTCAGACACATGGAATAGTGTAGTGTATCTGATAATAATTATAATTTATAACTAGATAAAATACTGTGCAGACCAATATATACACTTCTAGCCCACAGCAAAATATGTTAAAATACCTAAATCAAAGGTCAAAACCATAACAATATCATGACTGGGCCCCATATGTACAAACATTTCTTGATCACAAATTAATGTATAGATGTTCTTCAATATTGTAATAAAACATTGTTTATAAGCAATGTTTGCATGTTATAGGGACCATACACCTACACGATCAGCTTCCGAACCGTTTTACATCCGATTACCCTGCAGTTCCGTCGGCACGTTTTTTTTTTTTCTTTGCACAGGATCAGTCGTATGATCGATCCTGTGCCTCACGTGCTTATTAGGGAAAAGGGACAAATAGTCATTGAAATGACTGTATTGCCACATGATGGATCGTATGAAAAAAAAAATGCCACGTTCTGAACACGATACGATGGAACATATGTGCTGCACATTTGATCATAAGATACGATTGAAGGACCCACGGGAGCACGCATTGGATGAAAAAATGCACGATTTCAACAAGACTGAACGTACGTAGAGTCGAAAATCGTGAGATCGTCTAGAAATCGCGTAGGTGTATGGGGGCCTTTAAATTCCTCATGGTGCATACACACCAGATGATCGACAACAATATCGTTGTACGATCTCCCGGGTGTGCTGGATGATTGATATCGATCATCCAGCACACCACGAACCCACCAACGATCCGCGATCACGGGTCCCTATAGTAACCTGGTCGATATCGAACAGGTTGGTCTGCATGCACGGGCGATGGACAATATCGTTATCGTCCATATGTGCCCGCGCATCGCAGGTCGTTGGCCACCAAAAAATGCACGATATGATTGATATCATTATCGGTCATATCGTCCATTTTAATCGTACCGTGTGTACGCACAATACTAAATGTTGTATGGTCAATATTATATGGAGAGCTACTCAGGAAGACCCGATGATGTAATCTTCATTAGAATAGTTTTGACTAATGATTAAATATATATTTTTTACTCATGCAATTATGTAAGTACATTAGTGGGACCACTACTCATGTCAAGAATGTTTCTCTGTATACAAAACATCTCATGTCTTATATATACACAAATGTGGATTCATATATTAAGAGCATCTAGATCTATTATTACATATATATATATATATATATATATATATATATATATATATATATATATATGGATGATACAGCTGTTTTAATAATAGTCCAATTAAATAGTTTAATTTAGTCCATCTGAAAATAATGTATGTACTGCTTGGATCCAGTAGACTTCTCTCATACAGAGCCTTTTATGACATGCCTCTCAGATGTAGCAGTACACATCCATTTTAAAGCCACGCTCATAGGTGGTGCTTTCACAATCTCCCAGAAATGCTTTTTCAAAAGTAGGCAAGTGCTGCATATACTGCATTTGTGACATGTAATGCCCACTAAGCTTTTCCCCGTTACAGCTCAGCTCTACCTCCTCAGTCATAAATGTAGATATGCTCAAATCCTTATGACTGAATTGCCTGTACTACTTGTGTGCACTCAGTTTTGGCACATGCGCAGTATGAGAACACGCTAACAGGCGTGCATGTAACTCAGCATCAGTTCCTTTAGTGTACATGGGTTGTACACAGTCAGGGATTGGAAACTGTTCTTATCCCATTCTAGGTGACAAGAAAAATTAGATACACACAAAGGGGCTGATTCTGAGGCGAGAGCAAAGCAAGAAAAGCAAAAAACCATGATACACTGCAAGGGAGCAAAATCATTTATTTTTTGTGCATACAGGGTAAATACTGGCTGCTTTTGCATGTAACCCACAAATGCTGGGCAGCTTTGTTTTTACACTGCAATTAAGATTTGAGTTTGGTTATTCCAGGGGTTCTCAAACTCGGCCCTCAGGACCCCACACAGTTCACATTTTCCAGATCACCCAGCAGGTGCACAGGTGTGTTCATTACTCACTGACACATTTTAAAAGATCCACAGGTGGAGATAATTATTTCACTTGTGATTCTATAAGACCTAGAAAACATTCACTGTTTGGGGTCCTGAGGACTGAGTTTGAGAACCTGTGGCTTATGGGGGGTATCCACTTAGCGATTTAGCCAAGCGATTGCACGATAATGACATCGTTATCGTGCAATCGCTTGCAAATCACTCGTTTTGGAAGGAAGCGACCAGCGAAGCGCGTGCCCGCTGGTCGCTTCTGACATCCGACATCGCCCGTACATGCAGGTCAACCTGACGATCTCGTCAGGTTCAGCATGTGCGGGGATGAGGGATGTGCCAGGACTAAACGAGTGAACGTTCAGTCTAGGCACATCACTAGCTATACAAACGAGAGCACGATTGCAATGTCATAATCGTGCTGTCGTTTGTATATCTACAAGTGGATACCCCCCATTATTAAACATGACAAAATCTGGTGCACATTTTACCACTAGAATCTTGCTGGTCAAGGCAAATTGCAAGTGGGTCATATATAAGTGACCACCCACTGTGGATTCCAAGTGTTAAATTTGTTGACCAAAGCTAATTATTGCACAGCTACAGCTACTTAGTAAAAATTGCAAAATCTGAGGCCTGTGCCCGCTTTAATGCCCAATACCTTGTTGGGCAAGGCAAATGGGTCATATGTGACTATTTCCTCCTATCCACAGCACTCATCTCCCCTATTTATCCATCTCTCTTATCAGTATTTTATTACATACATTATCTTTAGCATTAGTGATTTTCTCTTCATCTTTACTATTGTACTTTTTGGGACATCCTCACCTTGTCTCCTCTACGGTGTTTTTTCTTTCTGTATGTGGCCTGTGCTTTCCTGTGTGCTTTTTTCCTTTCTTATATATGGTTTTACATTTTTGTGGATACTGTTTTCACACACATGGTGCTATGTAATGAGTAAAGTGACTCATACATCAGGTGGCCGTTTCCCCGGATCCCCCATTTGGATCAGAACCGCCAATGGAAATGTCAATTGGTCGTCGATCCGTTGGGTGAATCTGTGAAATTCGTCATGTTAAAAATCCCGATCATATTTGGGTCGGGATCTGCAAATCAGGGAAATCCAACTTGTTGGATTTCACTAATGCCCTGACCCCTGGGGATCGCTGAATTGGTTATGTTGATCCAGGGAGGAAGTAACATCATTGACACTGGTGGGAGGGGTCAGAGGTCATACCAACCCTCTAACTTTAAATATGGGCTGTGGACACCTACTAGTAACCATAAGGGATGGACATCGGAAGCCCAGCATTGAATGGTTGCCGGGCTTCAGACATCAAAACCAGTGACGCGACGAAAACTAGCCATCACATCGCAATCATTAAATAGTATAACCATTGCGATGGTTATACTTGAGGCCAAGAAGGGAGTGGAGCCAAAGGGGGAGGAGCCTCACAGCACCCCCCTCCATGTCACTGTGAGGGCTGCTCCCAGGCTTCCCCTACACTGACAATAGATGCCGCGTGCATGAGCTCAGCATCTGTTCTCCTGCTGCTCACCCACCGCAATGAGCAACGGTGTTTGCTCACCTCCACAGCCAGCTGCAAAAAAGGGGCTGAGAATCTGTGAAAGGGGGCAGGGCCTCACAGCATCCCTGTCGTTACTGTGGGGGCGTGCCCGCTGCCCCCAGGCTTACCCTACACTGAGAATAGATGCATCTAATCTCCTGCTGCTCATCCGTGCAGCGCAGCAGTGTGTGCTCCCTTCCCACCCCACAGCCAGCCATCGAATTCCTGGTATTCGATGGAAAAAGTACTTCCAACAAATCGAAAACATCAATGGTTGCTAACAATTGCTGGCCATACATGGGACGATTGATCACACGATTTGGGCAGTTTATACAGGTTGGATAGACCAATCATTTGAAAATACTGGTATTTTGAGTGTTCTGCGACCCCAATTCGCGTCCCCACCGTCACCTAATTGGAGCGCAGATCAGATGGTTTTGCAGAGTTCTCAACTGATCGTGTAGGAATTGACACACATTATGTGATGTGATTGATCAAATCGTATGGTCTTATGTGAAATAGTTGCATTTTAAATACAAATTGTCTTGTATCTGAAGGGAAGAATTTTCAAGGGAAATCGTACAACTGATCTGACCAACTTTTGAATCTCACCGTGTATGGCCACCTTATCTGTTTCCGATGTCAATCCAGTAATCGTCCCCTACTGGGCACTAGGGATGGACATCGGAAGCCCAACATCAAATCCACCAATGCGATGGAAACTAGCTATCGCATCCCGACCGTTAAATAGTATAACCATCACGATGATTTTGAATCATCGCTGGCCATCTCTACTTCCGATGTCCATCTCTACTGGGCTCACTGTGATGTGCCTAATAGGCAAGCCTCTTGGGCCACCCAAACCACCCATGGTGTATCTCGTATCTATCCTGGTCAACGCTGTCTGCACGCACCGCCCGCCAGCCAGAGAAGACAGGATTAAACCTTTCCCTACATCTCTATATTTGATCGATGAAACGACCCAGCACAGTAGAGATAAATGAATGGCGCTGTCTTCCTGTGTGTGACTGTGCCTGACGGGTAGCCGAGTCCGACAGATCGCGTGACGTCAGACGCTCCGCACTTTGCATGGTTCCGGCCGCTCCCGTCATTACGTGCTCGTACCCGCGTTATTATTAGATGCGTGCGCGCTCTGGCTCCCTCTTTCCTTTCCTCCATTTTGAGAGACGCGGAGTGGCAGGTGAGTGGTTTCACGATAATGCTTCGTGTAGGGGGTTCCCCGGGCGTCTTGCACAGGCAGGGTGTGGTGTTCCCGGTGGCGGTGTGCGGGCGTGTGACATAGCTGTGCTCCCTGTAGCTATGAGGCGGTCACGTGTTGCTGTACCGGGGAGAGCACGGCCGGATCGGCGTGTGTGGGGCTAGCGGCTGCATGCACTGTGATTTCCGGCTTCTCCGCCACAGTACACAGTAACTCGTGTTATCAGGGAGCCGCCAGCCTGGTCTACATCTCACTTGCATGTCTCTTCCCACCTCTAATCATACGTAACACTCACTAGCATGTGCTTTTGGTACATAGCTGACCCCACCTCTGCCTGTCAGTAAGTAACCTGTGTAGAAAGCTGGTCATCCCCTTTGTATCTTACAGTAGTGATTGGTGCAGCTGGTTCTCTGGCCTTACTGACAGGTAACTCGGACACACCTGCAGTCCCTAAGCTACCACGGTGCCTGGTGTTCCCTCATATCAGGATTGCAGTGACTAATATAGATCATATCTAAATATACTTTTGTCTACTTATATTTGTTAGAATGTAAGAATAACAGATATGGGAAGTGAATGATTTATTTTTTGCCTTTTATATAACATTCTGGCTCTAAACTTAATATATTGGCAGTAACACCTTTGGAATACATGTCATTTGTAGGTTTTAGAAACAATTAAAATACTGGCACCAGCTAAATCATACTTGGCATGCTGGCCTGGTTGTTTAACATGGTATGGGTTATTTTTCTGTTTCAGAGTAAACAGTTTAATTTGACTTCTTTTAACTAGGCCAATTCCGCTTTATAACTATGACCAAGTTTTCATGGTGACTGAACTCTGATCTTTTCCTGATTGCTTGTATTTTGTCACTGCAGCTGAAACCATGCAGCTTTTTGTGAGAGCCCAGAATCTGCACACCCTTGAGGTGTCTGGCCAAGAGACTGTGTCCCAGATAAAGGTAAGGGCATGTGTTGAAAATGATCAAACAATATCTTTAAATATTCATACAATTTATTGCACCTACAGAGTAGTTGTTTGGTACACATTTTGTACTTTAAGGTGGGTACATATTAAATGTGTACACAGTGTTGTGACCGTCAACACCACCTGCCGACATGGGCAACTGGGACACATTAGATCAGATGCTTGACCGCCCGATATATCGGCACCTGCTGCATGGGGTCGCCAGCCACATCAGATTGAGCTGAATGTATGGATGAGGTGACGACCAAACTGGAGCGCGTAACATCTGCGAAAGTATCGCCGATTGTGACTTTTCGCCTGTTGGAAAAGTATCACCGTATTCAATTCCATCTGCTTTTCGCGTATGCGAAAATGCAATGTAATGGGCGAAAAAGATTCACCTATGAATAGGTGGTGAGGAAGTGCAGAATTGTGGTTTTGGGGGTGCAAACGTCTGGAAACCACTCGGCACCCTTGGGACAGCCCCCCCAAATTATAACTGCGTAAAAAATATCCTAAAACAAATTGGGGGACACCCCATAAAAATGACTGCAATAAGGGGCGAAAGTATAAAGTTGGTGTACAAACTTGAAAACTAGCAAAATAAGCTTTTGGGGGGTCTGCAAGTAGGGGTGAGGTGCCTATTTGATTGTAGGTGCTTGCTGGAGGTTTATGGCAGCACGTAAAACTTTACTTTTGCAACTTTAAACCATGCTTGCACCCATTTTCAAGTACCCCAAATTTGACAAGAATACTTGTTTTCTCCAGAATGAACAGCTTAATGCTATTCTTCACCCCTTGTGCAAAGACACTATATAGAGGCAATTGAAAGCACTTTAGCCCCCCTGGAGCTATTTGGGGTACTTATCGGGGACAAGTATAGTGATCCTCAATGTTAGTGCATCTTTTGGGGGGGGGGGGGGGGGGTGCCAGGCTAATTTCTCCATTTCTGACAGCACTTTTTGCCTGTGAGTTTTTTGCTGGAACGTGTTTTCACGTCCTTTGGAATTGAATACGCCGCATAGCGCGGGCGCACACGATAAGTTTCCACGGCTAAAACATGAAGTGCGGCGTGCGAAACTGATTGAATGCGGCCCTTAGTGAGTGTACACTAGATGTTGACGATATGTCGTTACAATCAGTCTGAATCGGACATATCGCCCGAGAAATAGTCTGTGTACCCAGCTTTAGTGCTTTTATATTTTATTATTTTTTTTTGCTGCTAGAGATAGTTTATTGACCAAACTGAATCTGACATTTGATGCTGCTTAGTTTTAAATGTTTGCATTACCAATTTAATCTAAATGGTTTATGCTTTCCTGTTTAGGGTCAAATTTTCTCCCTTGAGGGAATCCCCTCTGAAGACCAAGTCATTCTCCTTGCTGGTGCCCCTTTGTGTGATGAAGCCACCCTAGCCCAGAGTGGGGTGTGTGACCTCAGTACCTTGGATGTAGCTGCACGTCTACTGGGAGGTGTGTTCCTCTTGCTATACAAAATATATCAGGGTCATTTTTTATTTTTTTTTCTCTTCCTCTTATGGTCTGGAAGTGGTAATCATTTCACCTGTTAGCGTAAACTTGTCTTTTAGTGGCTTATTACCGGTTTGACACTGAAATGTTTTTTTTTTTTTTCATCAGGTAAAGTCCACGGTTCTCTCGCTCGTGCCGGTAAAGTACGAGGACAGACTCCGAAGGTGTGTTTTCTTAATTTCAACTATTAATACAGAGACTTCTTCATTTTGGTGTTTGTTCCCAGTTGTAAAATGCTGTGGTTTATGCTGGAGTAGTGATGTGTATTTGTTGTCTGAACATCTGTAACTGACCAGAGCAATGCATTATGAATGCCTACAAGTGTTCATAAAATAAAGGCTCTGTGAATAGCTGACTAAACAGGTATAGAATAATGCTCTCTAGAACTCTTAACTTATGTTCCACACTTGCTTACAGTATCTGCTTTTAATTCAGAGTGTATAAGAATTTTCTTATTTATATTTTGTCAATTGGGTATTATGCAAACATTATTGTACATCTTTTCCTTCACAGTATAATACTGCTTCTTTAATCATACATGCAAAACACAAATATAAAACTATACTAATAAACACTACTATTAAGCAATTTGCATATCAGTTGACTTGGATGATCTCAACCATTTGACATGTTCATTTCCAGACTTAGCTGAGCTCTTTCAATGATCCCACAATGATAATCAGGGAAACTTCCTTCCCAGAGTCATAGGAAAGGATTGGTCCACCATCAATAGTGTGACAGACTTAGTCCCCAATGGTCTATAATGCACATCGCTATATTCTTTGTCTCTGGCGTTTGTATTATGACACGTTTCCGCCTTGATAATACCTATATCTAGTAGATACATGTCACCACCTCTAAATTCTTTTAATTCTCAGGTTATTTTGTTGTCCTGGAAATATTTGCTCTAAGTTGAATCTGCTCTTTGTGCAAGTCTACATATTGTCCACTAGTTAAAACCACAGCTCATCGGACAAATGTAATGTGAGTGTACTGTGGAAGTGTGCTCATATTAATGGCAATATATGCGCATAACCGCTCAGGAATTAAATTCATGCCAAAGGGATCACCTTACTTGTGCCAGATTTCTACCGATATCTCCTGCAAAAGACTAACTACCGCTGCAGAATGCAGTCCCCATTAATGTCAAACTAAGCTTTTTAGTTTAATCCTTTTGATTTACGCCTACCCTAGATGGCGTAAACTGCTTCATTTCTGTGGAGGCATTGCCTCAGGAGAGGGGTCCTATGATCCCTTTCATACAACCTCCATCCAGCTCCTGAGTGTGACGCTGTTCCCATGCGCAGTGACAAATTCTCTCGAAGACTTGCACAAATGTGAAAAACTTCTCATACCCCGGAGATGCCATGCATATATAGCGAAACCAGACTTATTGTAATATACAACAATCTCTATACCTACACAAGGAGCAGATACAACTTAAGCTGCCCATCCACTAACAGACTTGTCTATGAAAGATCAAAAGATCTTCACAAATTGTTCATCAATTTATTGTTCATGTGCATGAACGATTTGTGAATGATTGCACAGAACGACCAAAGACCATAGACCAACAATTTTCAAACCAGTTGTTAATAAAAGTGGGCTGACATTTTTATTTAAATCTGTATATGTTTTTATGGTAGGTCATTGGTCGTTCCGGCATTGAATGTGAACGATACCTATGTCCAATAACGACTGATTGACGGGCAAAACAGGACGACTGAAACGACCGTCGTGATGGTGCATCACTGGTCGTTTAGGGCATTGTACTACACGATTTGCACAGGATTTTCAAGCGGTTGAGCGATAAAGACTGTCGTTATCGCTCAATCGCTAGGTTTAATCGCCTAGTGGATGGGCAGCATTACTGCAAATATTTCCAGTACAAGAAAAAAACCTGATTTGAGGAAGTGGAATTCTTTAATATAGGAATTGAGGGGTGTAGACTCACAAGTTTAAGTTTTGCAACAGTTATTAGTGGTTTTGGGACTTTAATCATACTACACACTTTGTTCTGAATTTCCATTTGTTATGAACGGGTATAATGGAAGTAATTGTTTACAAATGTGCTGCTATTAATAGAATTGATAGATTTTGTTTTGAGTCAAATATTTACATTTTATACATGTCCTGGTCTGCCATGGCAGTGTCATTTATATATTGGCACAGTACCTTATTTTTGTTTGTTGATCTATTGTTTCCACAAGATCACACCAGGCGGCGGCTGCTGTTTTTAAAATAATTGGGCGAGTTCAATTCAGTGCGATATTGAATAGCCGCAGGAGGGAGCTCCCGCAGCTATTTAATTCAACTTGCAGTTAGCGTTGTCGGAAATGGGTTAAATCTGAGAATGCCGGTTCTTGCGACTTAACCTGGCTATTAAGGCGTGATAACCGGCATTCTCTGACTAAAGTGCTGGGCGCATAGCTGTTAGCGCCGTGCTAAGCCAGCAAACTGCTGCGCGCCCTGCACTTTTGTCGGCCCCCCAGGGGGGTGCGAGAAGAAATCCTTTAGCCGCCCAAAAAGTGCATTGTATTGAATAGCTTCTGGAGCTCCCTCCCGTGGCTATTCAACATCGCACTGAATTGAATTCGGCTCATTGTAGGCACAACAAGACTTTATTGGATGTGATTTGGCACCCTGGATTTTAGACAATTATTGACCATAAATTAGCCACTAACAAGTATTTTGTCGATGCTGTAATTGCATTACATTGTACTAGTTATAAAGTCCAAACCTTCATACAGTTAAAATACGTTAAGATACTCTATCAAAGACAAAGCTATTATCAATAACCACCTCAATTTCCACCTATAAGTTTTCAACCTTTATTGTGTTAAAGAGCATAGTATAAGGCATTTCAATTTCTCATCATTATAGAAGTATATAAGTCTAATATTGCATATCCCAAGGCTAAAATATACCTTTCCATCATTCTAGCAATTATAATCTATGTAAAATGACACCTGCAACAGGGACCAGAGTATTCCTTATGTTGAGATCTTAGATCATTCTAAAGGGACAGTAAAATTGTCATGTAAGGCCCCTACTTCTATGTTAGTTTTTAGACTATAATTACTAGGGTGATGGTCATCTTTTAGCTTTTGGTTATACAGTTTTAGGATTATATCCTTCTAATGCTGCCCATCCACTAGGCGATTATACCTAGCGATGGAGCGATAACGACGGTCTTCATAGCTTGGTAATCGCCTGCAAATCGGGCAGTAAAAGGTTAAAAACGACCAGCGATGCGTGCACCCGAACATGACTGTCAACCTGACGACCGCCGTCTGGTTATGTTCGGGGATGATTGATCTGCTTACACTGAACGTTCAGTGTATGCAGTTCACCCCGCGGAAGATGACTGCGTTGTAATTGTGCCATCGTCCCCCGCATCGGCTAGTGAATGGGCAGCTTAAAAATGATTTGCTGAAATCTAAACAGATAATGTTAGTGTGAGCAGCTGGGGACATCTAAACTTTTTTTAAAAATTTTGCAGGTTGCTTGCAGCTTTATGGTTGCAGATGCCCTTTGTTAGAGAGCACTTTTTTTCCTAGGTGGATTTGGTTTAAATAAACTTATATTTATAGTCTCTGTGCTCAACATATTCGTAGAGCTATGTTTGTTATATGTCTTGTGGTTGATTGCAGGTTGCCAAGCAAGAGAAGAAGAAAAAGAAGACAGGCAGAGCTAAGAGACGCATGCAGTACAACAGGCGCTTTGTCAATGTGGTGCCCACCTTTGGCAAGAAGAAGGGACCCAATGCTAACTCTTAATGTTGTCATAAGGGTTAATCAATAAACAAATGTAGACCAACCATACTGTGTCCAGTCTTCTGTATGTGAGAAGTGATTAGTAATTTCTCCTTTAGTGTTCACCTGTCAAATACACTGTGCAGCAGAATAGATAGGGGGGAGGAGCAGGTCCACACTATAAGCACTAAGAATTCTAGTGATCCAAAAGTTTAATAAACTGCAACAATTAACATGGTTAGTACATGTTTGGCTAAAGATGTTTGCCCACGGTGAACCTTATACAGGTGGGTCCCTAATACTGACACTAATTTATCTAGGACTTACCTTTCATAAGGCCCATTAGATGTGTGTACTGCAATGCAAGGACCCCTACCAATTAAAATCACCTGGGGCAGGAACTACAGGTCTCAGCATGGTAGCACCTATTATGTTAAATTTTAGGATGTGCAGCTCAGCCCCTTCTTTTTCCTGTGTATTTAAAGTACATTTGAAGATGAGACTCCTTCTCTTGGGTTTGAACTCCTACCTGCTCCAGGTGATTTTAATTGGTATGGGTACTTGCATTGCAAAATACACTGTTTAGGCAGAGCTGTTAATGTAGGTTGTCAGCTTCAGTCTTCAAATGTTAGGATTGGTCTGACAGAATGACTTGTTTTAGTTCTGTAATTCTGTTGAGGGAACTGTACTAATAAAAGTAAGGTTTTTTTTTTTTTTTGGTGTTTTTTTGGAGATTGGTAGTGAAATTTATATTTTCTGTTCAATTTGACATTGGAAGGTGTTATAACGTTATACATGTTCTCTCTGACCCTATTCTAAAGCACTCTTGGTTTATATTGCGTTTTTCATATATTTGAAGTGGAGCGTTTCCAATAGGTTTACTTATTCTATGGATGAGAGCGAGGTACGGTTTTGTATGCCTGTTCTCTTTCGTGATTCACAAAGAGAAATGTTCCAGGTGTCAGCTGCAGTTTACTAAATCTACACAAGGCTTTTATGTAGACTGGATTTGCTTCAGGGCACTTTCTGATACTTTTCTGTTAGGGATGCCTTTGTAGAATAAAGTTTTCTTCAGGGTCCATAGGCTCCACAGGGAGACCTTGGACTGTAAATGATGGGAAACAATCCGGGCATCACGCAGTTAAAGCTTTCAGCTCCCAGGATACATTGGGTCCACTCTATACCCCGCCCCCGAGGCACCTCAGTTTCGTTGGTGCCCGGCTGGAGTCGCATCACCATTTTGCAGGGAGGGCTGTTCAGCCCCTCAAGCTAATTTTCTTTGTTTTATTTATTTTACTTTTAAAAGTATAGAGTGTGCAGCTGTCCGTGGGACTTTTGTGGTGCCGCGACACCAGTACTGATCTGGGGATCTCGGCGGGCTATCTTGGGGGTCAGCGCTAGCCAGGGCCCCTGGAGAGAACCCAGACTACACCCAGACATCGGGACAGGTAAGGCGAGTCGCCGCTCGTGGCCTGCATGTTATGGCAGTCAATACCTACTGTCTCGGGGACATACCGGAGGTGCTGGGTGTGGATGCAGGCTCCGGCCATCGCGCTCCACTAAACCACCAGGGACATATTTGTGCGGGAACCAGCATCCCAGGGGTTAATAACTGGCCAGGGGAGCTCTCTTCCCTGTTTAAGCGGCTCAGCTCTGCGCTTTTCCACTGCGGTCTGGCTTCCCTGTGCCACTTTGCAGCGTCTTTCCTGCATTGTATGTGACTTGTTCTAGCGCAGTCTAATTTTTCTGTCAGCTTAAGGCTATACCAGTGTTGGCTAACCTTGACACTCCAGCTGTTGTGGAACTATATTTCTACTTCAGGGTCCATAGGGTATCCACAGGTGTGACGTCAGTCGCTGGGCACCATAGAGTTAAGCTTTTCAGCCTCCCAGGATGCACTAGGGTCCCCCTCCTATACCCCGCCCCCGAGCCAAGGCACCTCAGTTTAGTTTGGTGCCCGGCCGGCGTCGGGTGCACCTATCGGAGTGGGGGCTAGAAGAGCCCCTGAAGCTTTCTTCAGTGCAGCTGTGGCTGCACATCTGGATGTACAGCATGGACAGTCAGTCCTGACGTCCATGCTGTCTTCCCTACACCCCCGCCGGTACCAGAACGCCGGTACCGATCCGGGGATGCTGGTGAGCATCTGGGGTCACAGCTAGCGGTGACCCCAGATGTTCCGGACCATGGCCGGATCCAAGGGGGACAAAGGTAAGCAGCGGGGTCCCGCGGTGGGTCCCCGCTGGTCACATGGTCCTAAGTCCCCAGGCAGGGGGCTCCCTGGGGACTGGCTGCAGCGTGGAGCCAGGCGACCAACCTGCGCTTTCCACTACCCCCTGGGACAGCGGACCGCAGCAGAGCGGTAGCGCTGCGGCGTCCCAGGGGTTAAATGCATGCCAGGGGAGCGCGCCTTCCCTGTCTCACAGCCGGCGCCTCCCCCGCTGCACACAGCCCTCTCTGCATGCTGCCGACTGGTCCTGTGGCAGCGCTCCTCCCCAAGGCCAGCCTCCTCTCTGCTTCTCGGCGGCCATCTTCTCCAGAACGCATGGTGAACGCTGCTGGAAGCGCTGGACGGAAGCATCGTGGTCTGGGTCCCCCCGCATACCTCTCCTCCGCTGTGGCTCAGGTCTGTGTATGCAGCGCTGTGTCCTACCAGGCCCTGTGTCTGTGTAGTTGAGTGATCAGCGCTGTTAGTGCAGGAATGGTTATTTCTCTGCATTGTATGTGACTGTGCTAGTGCTGCCTGTAACTTTTCTTCTCTAAACTGTCAGCTTTATTACTGTCCCTGTTTTTTCTGCTAAAGCCCTTGCGGTGTGGTGCTGCAGGGTGGTCTCTCGCCTATTTAATACTTAATTGGTGAGAGAGGTCACATACGTGGTGCCATCATGTCTGAAAGTGATTTTCCCCTTCGGCTACAGTGTACCACGTGCAAAGTACCGTTAGCGGAGGGGGAGGGTAACGCGGAGGGCCTTTGCCGGCAGTGTTTGTCCATGGCGCGGCCTATTACGGTTACAGCACCGGTACAGGAGCCGCCCTGGGCTTGTTTCGCTCAGGCGTTAACAGCTTTAGTGGGCCAGTTAGCTCCGCAGCCCGCGTTTACTCCGATGGGTTTGTCCCAGCAGTCTGTGGTGTCGTCACCCATGCAGGGGTTCCCACGACAATTGGTGGTACCCCACAGTCTCCCTATTTCCCCGCTCCCGGGTTCTCAGGAGCCAGCGTGGGTTAACTCCCTGACGAGTTCTGTACAGCACTTGTCGGATGTGTTGCAAGGGGAGTCTGTGATGCGGCCTCATAAAAGGCCGGTGGCGTCTCTGTCCGCTCCTTATGAGGATGACGAAGGGACGTCTGATGATGGGGAGATTCTGGATCCTTACGATCAGGAACCTCTCCATACTAAGGACGCTGATGCTAAGTCCAAAGTATATATTCCCGGACTTATTCGGGCGGTCCGCACAGCCTTGGTGATTGAGGACGAAGTTCCCCCAGCGGCTAAATCTAAGTATGCCTTTTTCAAAGATGTGAAGGGCGATGCCACAGTCTTTCCTCTTTCGGGTCAGTTGGTGGACCATTTAGAGGAGGCGTGGAAACAACCTGGCAAAAGATACCAGCCGCAGAGACGCCTGGCGGTGGCTTATCCGTTCGCGGATAAATATTTTGCTAAGTGGGAATCCCCTCCACAGGTGGATTCTCACGTGACCCGTCTTGTCCGTAGTGCCACATTGCCGATGCCATCCATGTCCTCCCTTAAGGATGCTACGGACCGCAAGGTAGAAATCTGCCTGAAGTCCGCTTATTCCCTTGCAGGGGGGGCAGCACGGCCGGCTATGGCCATTTGCTGGGTTGCCAGAGCGATGGAGCGCTGGGCGGATTCATTAGAGGCTTCTTTTGAATCCGACTGTCCGGCCGAACAGGCGGAGTTGATTGGCAATCTCCGTGATTCGGCCACCTACATCGAGGCGGCTCTAGACATTAGTACTCTGGTGTCTAGAATTTCTTCAGCAGCGGTAGCTGCTCGTCGCACCTTGTGGCTGCGATCCTGGAAGGCGGACGCAGATTCCAAGAAAGGTCTGGAAGCGTTGCCGTTTACCGGAGAAGTTCTCTTCGGTGCGGATCTGGATAAGATTGTGGCCACGCTGGCGGCAGCCAAATCTGCTTGTCTCCCATCGGCCGCTGCTCCTTCTGGTTCTGGACCATCGTCCTTTCGGTCATCTAGGGCCCAGGGCAGGCCCAAACCACAGTCGTTTCCTCGACAGGCTGGCCCTAAGAAATCGGTCAAGCCCAGGAAGCAGGCATGGAGTACCAGACGTCCGGCCCCCAAGCCAGATGACAAGCCTGCGGCCTGACGGTCCGGGCCTCCCTTTGGGGGATCCCAGGGTGGGAGGCCGCCTGCTACAGTTCGCCCAGTGTTGGTCGACCACTACGACAGACACTTGGGTTCTGGAGGTGGTTTCCCACGGATACGCCCTCTCCTTCCGGCACAGACCCCCGGCTCGATTCTTCACCACGGGTCTACCATCAGACCGGAACAAGGCTACGGAGCTGCGGAAGGTATTGCACACTATGCTCCAGGCTGGAGTTATAGGGCCTGTTCCATTCTCCCAGAGGGGCCAGGGTTTCTATTCAAATCTATTTTTGGTACAGAAACCCAATGGGTTATATCGTCCGATTCTCAACCTCAAAGCACTCAAGTCTTTGCGGGTCCCGAAGTTTCGGATGGAGACCCTACGGTCCATCATTCTGGCGCTGGAACCTGGGGACTACATGGTGTCATTGGACATACAGGACGCTTACCTGCATGTCCCTATTCTTTTGCGCCATCAACAGTTCCTCAGGTTTGCAATCCGCAGCGACCACTTCCAGTTTCGGGCGTTACCTTTTGGCCTGGCAACAGCACCACGTGTCTTCACCAAGGTGATGGCGGTCATGGCGGCTTCTCTGCGGCTGCAGGGAGTCCGCATGTTGCCGTATTTGGACGACCTGTTATTGGTGGCAGGATCTCCAGAGCTCCTGTTACGCCACTTGGACCTGACCATTGCACTGCTGCAACGGCACGGCTGGCTAATCAACTGGCAGAAGTCCACTCTAATCCCGTCTCGGAGGATTCTGCATCTTGGAGCCTTATTGGACTCGGGACAGCAAAGGATCTTAGTGACGGAGGACAAGATCTCTGCTTTACAGTCAAGGGTGCGCAGTTGTCTGCACAGCCGCCGGGTGTCCTTACACTCGGCGATGAGGTTACTGGGCTCCATGGTGTCGGTGTTCGACATGGTGGAATACGCCCAGTTTCACTCCAGACCTCTGCAGCACCTGATCCTGTCCAAGTGGAACGGGCTGCCTCAGTCTCTGAAGTCCCAGACGATTGTGCTCACCCCGGAGGTTCGCCTTTCCCTTGCGTGGTGGTAACAGACGACCCACCTCAACAAGGTACGTCCGTTCTGGGTTCCAAATTGGGTCCTGTTGACAACGGACGCCAGTCTTCGGGGCTGGGGAGCAGTTTCGGGTCCACACTTGTTCCAGGGCAGGTGGACGCCAACAGAAGCGGAGCTTCCAATAAATATCTTGGAACTCCGTGCGGTCTTCAATGCTCTCCAGCAGGCACAGCGGTTTCTCCAGGGTCGCCCGGTGCAGGTCCAGTCGGACAACGCTACCACCGTGGCCTACATAAACGGGCAAGGAGGAACTCGCAGTCGGGCGGCTCTCGTAGAGGTCTCTCGGATCCTGGTTTGGGCGGAGCGCAATCTTCCGGCCATATCAGCGGTCTTCATCCCGGGAGTGCTAAATTGGGAGACGGACTTTCTAAGTCGCCAGGACGTTCATCCGGGGGAATGGTCTCTGCACCCGGACGTTTTTCAACTACTGGTGGACAGGTGGGGTCTTCCAGAAATCGACCTCATGGCGTCCCGGCACAACAACAAGTTGCCGGTGTACGGGTCTCGCACAAGAGACGAAGGGGCGTCTCTGGTGGATGCTCTGTCCGTCCGGTGGATGTTCCGGTTCGCATACCTGTTCCCTCCAGTCTCCCTTCTTCCACGGGTAATCCGGAAATTCAAACAGGCAGGAGGGACGCTCCTGTTGATAGCTCCCGCATGGCCCAGACGGCACTGGTTCTCAGACCTTCAGGGTCTGTCCGTGGACAGTCCTCTGCGGTTGCCGCTACGACCGGACCTTCTGTCTCAGGGTCCTTGCCTTCACCCGGACCTGACTCGGCTGTCTTTGACGGCGTGGCTGTTGAGACGGCCATGCTGAGGTCCCGGGGGTTTTCCAGCTCTGTGGTGCGTACCATGTTACGAGCTCGGAAACCGTCTTCCGCGAGGATATACCATCGCGTGTGGCATACGTTCTTCCAGTGGTGTCGACCGAGAGGTTATGCACCGCGGGAGTTTCGTCTGTCTCGGATTCTCGCCTTCCTGCAAGCGGGACTAGATCATGGGCTTCGCCTTGCTTCTTTGAAGGTACAGGTTTCGGCCCTATCTGTCTGGTTTCACCGTAGGATTGCTACAATCCCGGATGTGCGCACCTTTATGCAGGGTGTTCTCCGCATTCAGCCGCCCTTTGTTCCACCTGTGGCGCCTTGGGATTTGGCTGTGGTCCTGAGGGCTCTCCAAGGACCGCCGTTTGAACCACTGGGCTCAGTGGATCTTAAATGGCTAACAGCTAAGACTGTTTTCCTTCAGGCCATTGCTTCGGCCAGACGTGTTTCTGAGTTAGGGGCTCTTTCTTGTAGACCCCCTTTCTTGGTTTTTCATGGGAACAGGGCAGTGCACCGCACTCGGCCCGAGTTTCTTCCCAAAGTTGTTTCCCAGTTTCATGTTAACGAGGAAATAGTTGTTCCGGCCTTTAACTCACCGGGTCTTTCCGTGGGTGAGGCCTCTCTGGATGTTGTGCGGGCCTTAAGGACTTATGTTGACCGCACTTCTTCGTTTAGGAAGTCTGACGCTTTGTTTGTCCTCTATGGCTTCTGTAAAAAGGGTTGGCCTGCTTCAAAGCAAACTTTGGCAGCCTGGATCCGTATGGCTATTTCTGAAGCTTATCTTCATGAAGGCCTACCGGTCCCTCCTTCTCTGAAGGCTCATTCCACTAGGTCTGTGGGTCCTTCGTGGGCAGCTCGACGTGGTGCCTCGGCAGTTCAGATCTGCAAGGCTGCTACGTGGTCCTCTGTCCATACCTTCGTGAGGTATTACAGGTTTGACACCTTCGCCTCTCAGGATGCTTCCTTCGGGCGGCGGATTCTCCTTTCTGCACAGGAGCGTCCCCACCCTTAAAGGATACTGCTTTGTGACATCCCCAAGGTATCCTGTGGATACCCTATGGACCCTGAAGTAGAAAATATGAGATATGGTAATAACTTACCCTTGTTATCTCTATTTCTACGAAGTCCATAGGGTTCCACAGGACTCCCACCCTGTCGCACCTGTGCTGCAGATGGTCTTTGCTCTGGTCACCGGTTTTCCGTCTCCCTCTGGTGAGAATGTGATTCTTGTATGTGTCCAGATCTTTTTTTCTCTCTCTTCCTTCTCCTCCTCCGGCCTATGGCTTGATAACTAACTGAGGTGCCTTGGCTCGGGGGCGGGGTATAGGAGGGGGACCCTAGTGCATCCTGGGAGGCTGAAAAGCTTAACTCTATGGTGCCCAGCGACTGACGTCACACCTATACCCCAAGGTATCCTGTGGAACCCTATGGACTTCGTAGAAATAGAGATAACAAGGGTAAGTTCTTACCATATCTCATATTATCCTAGCATGCCCTGCCACAGTTTTAGCATGCCCTAATAGCAAAACTGTAGCAGTGCATGCTGGGTTATGTAGTTCCATAACAGCTGGAGTGTCAAGGTTAGCCAACACTGGGCTATACCCTTTCTCTCATTCTACCCTAATACAGATGTTAGGGTGGTTCATACCAGTTTTGATATATATGCAATACTATATATGTGAAGTCTGTCACATACTGTTGTGTACTACCCTGTGCCATATTTAGACTATAGGTTCCTGCAGCTTGTCTAATCAATAAGACAGGACCAGTTTATTGCTCCCTGTTAGTATTTGAACATACCCAGATAATGTACTGCAGTTTTCAGTGAGGAGGATGTGGTTCGGGAGAGGTTATGTATGAGGCGTTGTAACCCGCCAGGTTCCTCTAACCCCCTGACATCAGTACAGGAGCCACCTTGGGTGACAAGCTTATGCTGGCCTCTATTGTGGACCATGCAAGAAAAAGAGGTAGTATTTTAAAGTGGGGCACTCAAAAAGCAGCATCTCCTAAAATAAACCTTTATTACATAAATTGAAAGCGAATTATACAAACAGAATGTGAAGTGGTATGTAGTGTAACGTATGTAGTTTATATTGTCGGTTAAAAAACTGACACCTCAAATATAGGGTTTTTACCCCAGTCCTTGGAATGTGGGCCTTGAGCTAGAATGCAGCTTTTGTTATTGGAGGTGTATTATTATCCAGGTCAATTAATAACCAAGTTATTGGTGGATATCTCTCCAAACCCTCTATACCTGAAAATACACACTACTATCCACTAATGACTTACATATTCTGAATCCTGCTGGTTACTAGAATGAAAGGTCATGTTAACCACACATAGTAACTATATTTTGTTAAAAAGATGCTGATCTTTGTGCAACTGGGATCAATCTCCACTGCCATTCATTCTGCTGTTCTCAGCAGTGACTGATTTGTTATCCACAAGAGGTTAAATCAATTGACTTATTCAGCCCTCTGTATAGGTACAAATAGTGTATGTCTGCCTGCAGTAATTACAATAACCAGTACACCCTGTGTAATTCACTCATACTGTTCAACAATCTGTGTTGTATAAATCAGTTAAACATCTGGTACACACATTAACACAATTGTTTGATCCAGTAGGTTATCACACTGCAGTTGTAGACTGCTAAGGCCAGTGTGAAAATATCAGTATAATTTCATGTGTATAATCTCATGGGGGCTTAGCTACCCTTACTATGTTAAAGCAAATATTTAAAGCGTTTGATGATTTTTTCACACTGATAGTCACTCTCATGGAGATTCTTTTGATGTCATACAGTAAATTTATTTGCACAGGTTAAATGACTGCTAGTAATATGTATATAGTTCTATTGAAAACACTTTTACTCCATCCTAGCTATAATGGTAGGAATGTGTCTGGTGTTGCTCTGGCCAAAATATAATTAGCGCAAAAATACCATTGCTGCTATGTCTTCTGTTGGTTTGTTATCAAGTTAGGTATAACTCTAAATGATATAGCCTGTTATTTAAGGCATTCAGTATGTCTGAGGATCCTCCGTTCAACGGGAACGCTGATCTACGTTCACCTACTAGCAATTGCTGAATAAAGTTTCTTGTTTATTAATATACCACTTAGGTACACCATTACCCTGTATGTGACACTATTATAAATGTAATGTTTCAATAGTTGATTGCACTTTGGAGAGTCATTGTATTACTATTATTTCTTATAGCTGATGCTGTCAGCTTTGAAGATAAATCCCCTTGGAGGCTACTCTCCACTCAGAGGGTCACTCTGCACACCAGAATTAAATGTACAGTACATCAATGCCATTATGTAACAGGAGGTATTGCTGCAAAATAAAAATAAACAATGTATTGCTAACTGCCTAAATAGAAACTAGCTTGGCCATTTTTAACATTAAAAGGACATAGGTGTCCATCACACTAGGTCCGTCTGATGTACGTTTCACCTCCAAGATGCTCTTTCAAATGGAGTTTTTATAATTATCTTAATTTATGTAATAAAGGTTATATTTTAGGAGATGCTGCTTTTTGACTGCCCAACTTTAGAATACTACCTCTTTCTTGCATGTGATATTTATTCTAGGGTGCATCTCCCATGAGAAATGAAATAAAAAATATTTACTAGATCATATGTATGGGTGCAGTATATAATATATATAAAGAATTGAACTGCTCTTGTGCGGGTACTAAATCCTTTTTTCTTTTTTTTTTTTCTTTCGTAACACTATTGTGGACACCCTGGCGGTCCTGGCTGTTTTTCCTCCTATGGGGGTACAACAGCAGCTCATCCCTCCCTCACTGGGACTACCACTGGTTATGCAGACCCCTCCTGTACCACAGCAGGTGGTCATTCCCTCTATGGGATTACCATAGGGTGGACGTTTTCTCTAACTCAGTACGGAGTCTCTCAGCAACCTCTTCTCTTCTGACCATGTTACAGAATGAGAAGCCCCTTAGACCAGCTAAGCATTCTGTGTTGTCATCTCAATCCACACGGCTATCAGTCTGAGATGTCTTCTGATGACAGAGGTGGCTGATGCCTCTAACCCTGACTCCCCTCAGCAAGAGGCGGAGCATAAGTCAAGGATTAATATTCCTGCCTTGGTGCGTGCGGTCAGATCCGCATTGGTTACAGAGAATGACGAGCTAGCCCCTAAATCCAAACACCCCCTTTTTAAACAGGTGAAGGTGACTTTGGCAGTATTCCTTCTTGTCAGATCAGCTGGTGGATCACATGGCTGATGCCTGGCAATCGCCTGGTAAGAGGTATCAACCTCAAACGTGACCTCCTGTTACCTGTTTCTGGAGGCTCATTGTAAAAAGTGGGAATCTTCCCCTGCAGTGGATTCACACATTACACGGTTAATTAAAAGTGCCACGTTACCTGTGCCTTCCATTTCTTCCTTTTATAGGATCCTTCGGATAGGAAGGTGGAAACTTGCCTAAAGTCTATATACTCTTTTTCAGGGGCTGTTGCCCGCCTGTCCATGGCTATCTCCTGGGTAGCTAAGGCTATAGAGAGTTGGGCCGATACACTTGAGGACTCCTTGGAAGTTCCAGAGGTTCAGGTGTCACTGGTCGGTCATATTAGTGACGCAGCTTCATATATCTGAAGCCGCTCTGGATGCTAGTTTATGGCCGCAGCCGTGTCTGCTCGCCGTTCCCTGTAGTTACGCTATTGGAGTGCAGATGCCGATTTTAAGGCGTAGAGGCCTTGCCCTACCTATAATGGGGAGATTTTGTTTGGTCCAGACCTGGACAAGATTTTTGACACGTTAGCCAAATCAAAATCTGCATTTCTGCCCTCAGCATCTACTTCTACAAAGTCTGGTAGCTCCTCCTTTAGGTCCTTTCGTCCTCAAGGAAAGGCCAAAGGACAGTCCCTTCCTAGGCAGTCCGCTGCCAAGAAAACTGCCAAGCCTAAGAAACAGGCCGGGAGCACAAGATGCCTGGCCTCCAAACAGGAGGATAAACCCGCAACCTGACGGGGCGGGCCTTCCTCTGGGGGAGCCCAGAATGGGAGGCCAACTTCTTCATTTTGCCCAGTACTGGTGTCAAACCACCAAGGATGCTTGGGTAAGAGAAGTGGTCTCAGGGGTACGCCCTCTCATTCCTTCGAAGGCCTCCCCACCAATTTTTCTGCACAGTCACTTCTTCAGACAAAACCAAGGCCTTGCAGATCCAGAAAGCCATCCAGTCCTTGCTGCAAGTGGTGGTAATTGTACCAGTTCCACTATCTCAACGAGGGACTGGTTACTATTCTACTCTATCTCTGGTACAGAAGCCATACGGGTCTCATCGGCCTATCAATCTCAAAGCTCTGAACAAGTTCCTTAGGTAGCCCAGGTTCAGGATGGAAACCTTACGATCCATCATACTGACTATGGAACCTGGTGATTATATGGGATCACTGGACATTCAGGATGCATACTTACATGTTCCCATAACGCCTTCTCACCAGCATTATCTGCAGCTTGCTATACTGCAACAACACTTCCAGTTTCAGGTGCTGCCCTTTGGCCTATCCACGGGTATTTACCAAAATTATGGCTGTCATGGCAGCCGACCTGTGGAGTCGGTATCCGGCTCCTACCAAATCTGGACGACCACTTGTTGGCAAGTTCTCCAGAAGTCCTTCACCACCACCTGCACCTGACAGTTGCTTGTCTACAAGCACACAGATGGTTAAGCAATTGGAAAAAGTCCTCCCTAATTCCCTCACAGAAGGTGGTTCATTTGGGAGCCCTTCTGGACTCTCACCAGCAGAGAATCTTTCTAACTCCAGAAAAGATCTCCACGCTGCAGCTGCGAGTATGCAGATGTCTCCGCAGATGCCGAGTGTCAGTCCATTCGGCGATGTAGGTTCTGGGATCCATGGTATCCACATTCGACATGGTGGAATATGCTCCGTTCCATTCCAGACCCCTGCAGGGGCTGATCCTCTCCTGGTGGAACGGATTACCTCACCAGATCAGAGCTCAGACGATGGTACTCTCTCCAGAGGTGCATCTGTCCCAATTTTGGTGGGTACAGACATCTCATCTAAACAAGGGTCGCCCCTTTGGATCCCAGACTGGATACTCAACAATGGATGCCAGTCTCCGGGGATGGGGCGCAGTGACCAGTCCACCGGCCCTGAAAGGAGTGTGGACAACAGTAGAGGCATCCCTGCCCATCAACATATTGGAACTTCAGGCTGTGTACAGGGCCCTCATGATGGCAAAGCACATTCCTCACGGAAAGCCCGTGAAGGTTCAGTCCGACAATGCCACCACAGTGGTTTACATCAACCATCAAGGATACACTCGAAGTCGGGCAGCAATGACAGAAGTGTCGCACATTCTGACATGGGCAGAATCTCATCTCCCGGCCATTTCGGCAGTGTTCATTCCGGGAGTTCTCGATTGGAAAGCGGACTTGCTCAGCCATCATGACATGCATCCAGGGAAATGGTCTCTTCACCAAGTGGTGTTTCAACTCCTAGTGAACAAATGGGGTCTCCCAGTAGTGGACCTCATCGCCTCCCGACACAATCACAAGTAACCAGTGTACGGGTCCAGAACAAGAGATGCCGAAACAAGCCTGGTGGATGCTCTGTCAGTAAAATGGACCTTCCGGTTTGCGTACCCATTTCTTCCAGTCTCCCTGCTTCCTCAGGTTCTTCAGAAGTTCAAGCAAGACTGTGACACTTTGTAAGGAGGCCACATGGTCTTCTGTCCAGACCTAAGGTTCTATGCATTTGATACCTTCGCCTCTCAGGATGCTTCCTTTGGGCGCCGGATTTTTCTCTCAGCGCAGGAGCGTCCCCAACCTTAAAAGGACTGCTTTGGGACATCCCCAAGGTCTCCCTGTGGAGCCTATGGACCCTGAAGAAATGAGTTAATGGTAAGAACTTAACTTGGTTAACTTTCTTCGAAGTCCATAGGGTCCACAGGGCACCTGCCTTGACACACCTGGCTTCATATGGGCTATCGTACTGGTCACGGGTTTTCCCGTCTCCTCTGTGAGTGTGATTCTTGAGTGTTCCAGTCTTCCTTCTCTCATCCTCCTCCGGCCTTTGGCTTATTACCAACTGAGGTGCCTCTGGGGCGGGGTATAGGGAGAGTGGACCCAATACATTCTGGGAGCTGAAAGCTTTAACTGCATGGTGCCTGGATTGGTTCCCATCACCTAGACCCCAAGGTTTTTGTGTGGACCCTATGGACTTCGAAGAAAGCGTTAATCAAGGTAAGTTCTTACCATAACTCTCATATGTGGGGTCTGTGCTAATACTGTTTTGAGTTGTGGAAAATAGTCTTGTTGGTAAATTGAGGGGAACCGTCCTGAACAGGAACATCATTTGGAGGATCAACCTTTTATAATCAAGGTTTTTATGCAGCCCAACCAAATCCTGCTTTGAATAGGTCTTTAATCTGAGGTGTGAGACAGTATTGTTATGTAATAGTCTCTATGACCAAGATATTATATTCACTTTATTTTCAGTTGATTTTTGTATGCTTTTGTTATATTGATTGGTTAAGTGGTTTCTCAAGTAAGTATAGAGACCCTAATAGGAAGCTTTCCCAAGGAAATCTAGTAAGGTATAAAGTTGGATGTGATCAGTTAGAACATCAATACCAAAGTGATAGTTTGGTCTAAATCTTTAAACTTTGCCCCAAAGCCTTTAGACTGACTAAAGCTGGGTACACACTATACGATATATCGTTTCAACGCGGTTTGGAACGATATATAAATTGTGTAGTGTACGACCGACCCGTCCATCACATTGTCCCATCAGCTGTTCTGCACATCAGATTGGATGATACAATGAACGACGTTGCATTGTTTGTAATGACACATTGCACCATCGTACACCGGATCGTGTAGTGTGTATGACGGGTGTGATGTATCGTTACATTGCATCGCACTGTTGCTGGGTAGCACCAGTGTATGGTATGTACCTTGCTTAACATTGTCTGATAGAACTTCCATATGACTTATGGAGGGGTTAGAGTGTAAAGTTCCAAAAAGCTGAGCCATGCCTACTTCTGTTCATATTGCCAGGTGATATTTAAAAGCTGTTTTTTTTTATTTAACTGTCTACAAAAAGCTTTTTTTTTTTTTTTTTTACACCATGAGAATCTACACAATTGAGGATGTTTATGCAGCTTGATGTCCTGATACAAAGATAGCTAGGCCCAGGTGGATGATGGATGGAAGAACTGAAGGTTAAGTCTGTTTGCAATTTCATTATAGATCTGTATATTAGTAAAGCAATGCCGTGGTAATTCTGACAGTAGATATTAACTGGTTTAGAGGTGATGACTTCAGCATTCAGGGGTGAAAATCCTTCTCACCCTGCAGCTTTATCTTTGTAAACACTCCCCAATGCCTATTAATTGATGCCAGTGTGTCTGGAATGAGCAAGTAAGTCGAAAAATGTGAGATTGTTTGGTTGTTACAGAAGTCGTTCTTTAAATTTGTGTAACAGAGTAACTACATAGCAGACAATACTGGCTATGTCTAATGTGTTACCGATTTTGGGCTTAATGCAGAGTTGAATGCTCCTGCTTTGTGTGCATGGAAATCGACGCATGTTTTTCTGTATGCAGAGTTGTATTCAACTTGCAAGCAAACTGCTCCTTATGCTTAGTTTGAAACTGATCATCCAACAATTTTGTCAATAAGTCCTCCCTGAACTTTGCCATTATGAGAAGTGTAGATATGACGTGTGAACGACTATACCTGCATACCTGTGGGCAGGGCCGCCAAGAGCCAAGGCGGGCCCCGGTAATAGGGGGCGTGGCCTAATCTCGGGAGGCGTGGCCACGCCCCCTTGCCGGAAAATAAAGATTTGCAGCGCCGTTTCCGCCGGGGAGGGGGGCGCTCTGAGCCCCATCAGCCAGGCGCAAAGCCAGGGGGGGCACGATCAGTGTGATCGCTCCCCCGCACAGGCATAGGAGACTGCTGTGGCTGCTGCTCAGCAGCCGCGAGCAGTCTCCAACTGCAGCTCAGCACACGCTGTGTGCTGGGCTGCTGTGAGGGAGGGGGGGCGGCATCGGACCCGGGCCCCTCAGGATGCCCGGGTAATCTGTACCCGCTCCCCCCCCCCCTCTCGGAGCCCCTGCCTGTGGGTCCAGAACATGTTACGTGAAAACATGCAGAATATAGAAGCAATGAACACCCCCAATCTGCCCAGCTTTACCCATTAGAAGGTGCGATGTCTGCAATGAAAAAAATTTATTATATATATATTATATAATTTAATACATTTTATAAATAAATACAACATTTTTGTAAGGCATAAGAAAAATGCCATGTGTGGTGTGGGCCATCTATCTGCAGCTCTGGAAATGACCTCTGTTTTAGAACAGACAATGATAATACCCATTCTCTGTATTTTCTGAGTAGGTCTAGGCTCATTGCTTATATTTGTCTTAAATATAAAAATGACTGTAACCAAATGATTTTTTTTTTTTTTTCCCTAAACAGAATGTCACAGTGGCTTGTTTAAGTGAAATCCACTGTAGCATGAAATGGAAATAACAAACCAGAGTGATGAGGAATAACATCTTGATGGAAATGCACTTGAACCATGAGGAAAAGGAACATTTTCATGGACTAAATTTTATTGGTACCCAATCTAAATGTCAGTATGCTTACATGTGCTTCCTGTGTAAGTACAGTATTATGTACTTAAACATGGTCAGTGGTATTAGACGTGTTTTGAGATACTGTAGTTGAACATGGTCATAGAATGTTTCTTCCCTTACACAAATGAGCTGTATTTGGAACACAGGGTGTCTATGGTACAAAGTAACAGAAATTTATGCTGCTTTGGTAGGTTTTGTTGACATTCACAATATCTACATGGTTGTAATGTAGACATTGACAATCAACATTTATCATGTTGACAGTAATGAAAAGTTGATACGATTTAGAATGTAGACAGAATGTCCCTTGTGGTCTAGTGATGACTTACCAGGTGCTGTAGCTCCAGCAATTTTTTGGGGGGGTCTGGTGGTGACAGGGTGACTTACGGTGGATCTGCGTCGCTTCTGGGGGTAAGTATGACTAACCCTCCTCCTAGTGCCTAACCTCCTCTCCCATTGGCTTACCCTAACACTCCCCCCTAGTTCCTAACCCTTTGCTAACGTTCTGTGCAGAATGTTGGCATTTCACATGCCGACGTGATTAATTGTTGACCTTTCAACAGTTATTGACATAACTGTTGCCATTGAATGGCAACATTGTAAACGTCGATATAATTACTTCCAATGAGTGACATTTAGTTATTTACAATGGTATTCAACATACCCATCGACTAAGTGAAATTTAGGCAGCCATTTTGTTAAACTTGAGTTAATCTTTTCAGAGAGCATAATTCACAGTGAATTGAAATGCTGCATTTTCAAGAAAATCAATTTAGTCCAAAATTACATATGTCCAAATATGAGGGGCAAGGGAAGCGGGAATAATGGGTCCCACCAGGACTTATTATAACTGCGGAACTACCCTAATTAACTCTCTTCATGAATATATTGTCTCTGTGAAGGGGTGCCACTCGGTACATTAAAACAAAAGATTCCCTTAATGAGTCCTGCAAGCATTATTATTTAAAACTTAACCTTTTATTTCTTAATATTAATAATCACTCGTGGCATATTAAAACACCGCAAAATAAAACCACAAACCTATTAGAAAATAAATGTTAATAATACTTATTAATGCTCTGTTCTCTAATGTCTCGTAATTAAATACTTAATAGTATTTTAGTTGTGTATGGTTCAATTGCACATGTAGAATAATTATAAATCTTAGGATCATATAATATTCTTGTAACACATTCAGTCCCATATAGATCTAATTCCATATATGTATCACGAATCGTATATAAATCACATTCACCATCTGGCATCCCCATCCCCATTTATTTTCTAATATATGTTTGGTTTTATTTTGCTGTGTTTTAATATACCACTTGAGTGGTTATTAATAAGAAATATAGGTTACGTTTTAAATAATGCTTGCAGGACATTGTGCACTCATTTAGGGAGTCTTTTCTTCTTTTGTTTAATGCACTTTATACTGTATGTATTTGTGTTTATATGTAACATTTCCTCATTTCAATTTATTTTCTCCAATTTTTACTTCCTGACTCAAAAATGTTTCCCCTCATGTCTTGTGCTTTAACGTCCTTGTCTTTTCACCCTCAACCTGTATAATACCATATGTTTGATATGTTTGCCCATTATTTCGGTGTTCATTATTTGCTTGCTATGTTTATGAGCTGTTGTAAAACGCCATAACTGGATGTTAAATTATATTGCTTGTTCGTTTATCAGTACACTATATTGGATTACGCAGCAGTGGTTTTCTGTTTGTAATTAACATATTTGGTTACCTGATATGGTGGAAATATTGTAATTTTGTTTCAAGTCACTAATATTACTGTAGAAAACGTATTTTGTTTTTGGTGACGCAGTTTCCCTACATTGAATATTAACATATAATTCACATTTAATAATTGATCAGTTCTAGGGATAAGCTTATTTTCTGCCTTTTTATTTAAGGATAAATCCACCTTTAAATATAACTTTAACAATGTAAATAATTGCCCAAGAAATGCATCTAAGTAGTTGTTCTATGTATACTTCTGACCCAGAAAATTAGAGTTATGGTAGACTTGCCTAGATAACTCCTTTTCTTCGAGGTCCACAGGGATACCATGGGGATTTTGTGGTTGGAGAGATCCAGGAACCAAACTGTTAAGTTGAGAGACAAAAGTATCAAGGCGTAGAACCTAAGAAAAGTGTGGACAGAAGACCACGTGGCTGCCTTACACAACTGTTCAGCAGAGGCACCACGACTAAATGCCCACGATGGCCCTATAAACCATGGAGAATGTGCTGTCACCATGCTTGGGACAGGGAAATAAGCCTGTGTGTACACGAGAGAGTCATGCGTAGCCATCTCGCCAGAGTCTGCTTGCTAGCTGGCCATCCTCGTTTGTGAAAACCATATAATACAAAAAGAACTGATTTTCTAAGCGTTTGTACGCTTCACATACATACTGAGAGCACGAACTACATCCAGGGAGACTTCAACTACAGAAAGATCTGGAGCCTGAAAAGCTGGAACGATAATTTCTTCATTCACATGAAAACAGGACACTACCTTAGGAAGGTAACCCTCCCTTGTACAAAGAACAGCTTTATTCTAGTGAAAAATCAGAAATGGGGAGCAACAAGAAAGCGCTGCCAAATCAGAGAGACTGCGGGCAGAAGAGATAGCGAGGAGAAAGTGTCTTCGCTGTCAACCATTTCAAATCTACAGAGTCCAGGGGTTCAAATGGGGGAGCTTGTATCCACTTAAGAACCAACGACAATCCCATGGTGCTACTGGTGGAACAAAAGGAGGCTGAACCCGCAGAACTCCCTGAAAAAAAAAAAATTAATCTGGTAACTAGGCAATATTCCTCTGCAGACTGACAGTGCAGAAACCTGCACTTTCAAAGTGGCAAGACTGAGACCACGGTCTAAACCCACCTGGACAAAAGCCAGTATCCTGGAAATCTTGAACACCTTAGGATCATAATTTCTGTGGGCACACCAGTGACCAAAAGAATGCCAAACCCTGTAATAGATGCGGGCAAAGGTAAGCTTTCGTGCCCTAAGCGTCTGAATTACAGAACTGGTAAAACCTTTTGCACTTAAGATGGAAGATTCAAGAGCCACGCTGTCAAAGCCAGACTAGGTAAGTCCAGATACTGACAGGGACCCTACGTTAGCAGATCTTGCCATAGAGGAAGAGGATAGATTCTGTATGTTGGTGAACTAGTGACGTCTGGGCCAAGCCGGAGCCTACGGTATTACCCGTTCCACCTTCCTCCTTGAATGTCCTGAACTCTTGGGAGGAGGGAAATCAGAGGAAAGAGATACGCTAGCTTGATGTCCCATTTTACTGCCAGTGTGTCCACAAAGGCTGCTGATGGGTCTCTGGACCTGTACCTGGGCAACTTGTGGTTGTGACGTGATGCCATGAGATCTACTTCTGGTAAACCCCATTTGTTTACCAGAAGCTGAAACACTCCCAGATGGAGCGTTCACTCTGGCATGTATGTCCTTCTTCCCAATTGAGTAATCCCGTTATGAGTATTGCCGAGATGGCTGAAAGATTACGTTATGCCAAAATCGTAATCCTTGTCACTTCCTTCATGGCTGCATAACTTCTCATGCCTTCCTGATGTTTGAGGTAGGCCACGGTAGTCGCGTTGTCAGACTGCATCTGAGCAGGCCTGCCCTGGAGCAGGTCCTATGCCCTGAGAAGTGCTTTGTATACTGCTTGCAGTTCCAGAATGTTTATGGCAGATGACTCCCTTGATTTGTCCATCTTCCCTGAAAGGTGTGATGACCTGTCACTTCTCCCCATTCGCGAAGACTGGCATCCATGGTGAGAAGCACCCAATTTGGAATCCAGAATGGGCGCCCTTTGTTCAGATGATCCTTTCTTAGCCACCACAGAAGGGAGTGACGAACCAGTGAGAAGGATCCTCTGGGACCTTATTAGATGGCACTGTCCTTTTTACCTGGAGAGGATCAATTTTTTCTAATGTTAACAGACCGGTAGTGACTAAAGCGCCTAAATGCAAGTTGTCTTTATCTCAGTCTGCCAACATATGGATTCAGATGCATCATCAAAGGAATCTGATGATGCACAGGATTCCTTTCCAGGATCTACTTCAGAAATGCTACATTGTCTATTCCATCAGCGTCTTCTCTGAGGGATTCCACAGATAAAGAGTGAAACTTGTCTTAAGTCAATATTTTCATCATCTTGAGCTGTTACCCGTCCAGCTATTGCTAGTGCCTGGGTAGCCAAAGCAGAGAACAGATGATAAATATCTCCCACAAATGGGAAGTGGCTTCCTATCTGGGAGGGGTTGCAGTGGATGCTGGAATTTTAGCTTCTAAGGCATCAGCAGCATCCATAGTAGCATACAGGGCCCTTTGATCATGTATCAGCTTTCCAAGATCTTAACCAAAGTGGGCACTGGAAGTCTTAACTTTTCATGGAAAGGTACTCTTTGGAGCAGAGTTGGATAACTTAATTCCTACTCTGTCGGCTTCAAAGTCAGCAGTTATGCCATCTATGTCAAACAGTAGAGCTAGGCAGGTTTCTTTTCAGTCCTTCTATTCTCAGGAAAAAGCTAAATGATAGACTTTTTCTAGGCCGACTAGTTTCTGTAAGTCACAGTGTCAAACTAAGAAGTCTTGCCAGGCAAGATGTTCAGTTTCTAAGCTGGACAACAAGCCCTCAGCCTGATGGAGTGGGCCTCCTCCTGGGGAATCCCAAGGTGGGAGGCCAACTTCAGTTTGCGGGTTATTGTTATCAAACTACAGATGCCTGGGTCCAAGAAGTGGTCTGTCAGGGGTATGGCCTCACTTTCAGGAGATCTCCCCACCAGAATATTTTTACCACAGAGCCTCCATCCACACCAGCAATTTTTACGGTTTGCTTTCCTTCAGCAACATTACCAATTCAGGCTCTACCCTTTGACCTTTCTACAGCTCCCCGGGTATTTACCAAAATAATGTCAGTCATGACTGCTTATCTCAGGCGTCATATCCCTGTGGACCCTATGGACCACGAAGAAAAGGAGTTATCTAGGTAAGTCTACCATAACTCTATATTTTGTAGGCAGGCTATGGTCAGTTGAAGATTGTTTTGTAAAACCACAGGCGTGTGTGCCAATATCAGAATGCCATCCAGATATGATGGAATTCTGAGTCCCTGATGCCGGAGATAGGCCATCATGACCACCATTATTTTGGTAAATACCCTGGGGGCCGCAGATAGGCCAAAGGTTATTGCCTGAAATTGGTAATAATGATGGACAGAAAACCATAAGAATTGTTGGTGGGATGGCATAATAGGAACATGCAGATATGCATCCTGAATGTCCAGGGAAGCAATATAACCCCAGGCTCCATTGCTAAAATAATTGACCGGAGAGTTTCCATAAGAAACTTGGGTACATGGATAAACTTGTTGAGGGTTTTTAGATTCAGAATAGGATGATGAGCCCCATTCGGTTTCTGAACCAAGAATAGATTGGAATAATAAACCCTTCCCTGTTGCGACACAGGAACTGGGATTACCCCCCCAGTTTACAGCAGGGAGTGAATGGCTTCCTGAAGGGCCAAAGCACTGACCGCATCTGATGGAGAATCTGTGCAAAAAAACTTCTGGGAGGATGCTTCCGGAAGGTGAGGGCATACCCCTGAGAGACCACTTCTTGGACCCAGGCATCTGTTGTCTGATGCCAGTAATCTGCAAATAGAAGCAGTCGGTCTCTATCTGTGGAATCCTTCAGAGAAGATGCTGACAGAATAGGCAATGTAGCATTTCTGATTAAATGCGTCACAAGAGCATCCACAGCAGGAGGTACCTCCCATTAAGCATTAAGTACATACAGAATTTGGGAAAGCATACAACGATGTTATTCTTTTATTGACATAAAACAGGTTGTCCGGGTTACCCCCCATGCCTCTTCCAAAAGCTCAGTGAGCTGTTCAGATACATGAAACACCGTTTAATCGCCACCAAAAGCTGGTCAAAACACTTGAGCCTTCTTACTATGAGCTGTTTAATCATCTTGAATATCTAGGATTGATTTAACTGCCCTCACCAAAGAAGGAACATACACTGTGGATGAATGTTCCTTCTCCCCCGAGCTAGACCCTGGAGAGGAACCCTGCAGATCATCTGATTCCTCTGATGATGCGTCTGCATCCATATGTTGAGCAGACAAGATGGCTCTTGTTAGGGAACAGGTAAACTGGACTGGTGAGGTGGCTCTTTATAACAGACAAAACACAAACCATCTTTTATGACCTGAGGAGACAAAAAAGTCATAATGATTTACATGAAACCAGCACAGGGGGCTCCCCCCTCCTGTTTTCCTTTATCATTTGACAAGTTCAAAATAAAGTAAATAAATGCAATGTTCTGTGACAGCATTCACAAAATCTTAATGAATGTGAAGTACTCAAACAAAAACCTCCACCCCAAGGGGATGGAAAGAAAAAAGCGATAGCTATAATTGACAGAAATAAAATAAAGGCTTCGGAATGCCAGAGCAGTCCCCTGTTACAAAGGTGCGTCTTCATCCTGCCGCACCAAACAAACAACTGAATGCCTGTGTCTAGGGGCGGGGTATATATGGAGGAGGACCCGAGGCATCCCGGGAGCTGAAGCTTTAACTGTTTGGTGCCTGGATCTCTCTAACCACAATATCTCCATGGTATCCCTGTGGATCTCTATGGACCCTGAAAAATAAATACATTTTGTGGAAGTTTCTGTAAAATCCAGGAGCTGTTTTATGACTTCTATCTACCAAAATGCAGTTCTGATGGGGAAAGGGCAGCTGGCAGTGATATCGCAGCACTATATGCAACGGTTTTGGATTTTTCTGTATGTTGGATCTATAAACTGAAGGTGAGCTAGCTTTAAAGCGATTGTAAGATGAAAGGAGGGGCCCACACAGAACTATTTTTCTACATATCTGCTGTAGCAATATCATCATAATTACAGAAGTGACCAGGAACACCAGTACGTGAGCTACCATAGTCAGGCTAGTTGTGTGGTCTTTTTTGGCACCATAGATTTTAATAGGCTTGATGCTGAGTTGAACATGTGTCCATTTATGGAGCATACCTTTTGTGTTTTCGGACTGCTCATTTCAGAATTGGCCATACACATATATGAGCTATCCCGAGGCTTATGAATTTCAGCTGTATCCCCACTGCCTGAAAAGGCATAACTGCCTATATCAGTGTTGGCTAACCTTGACACTCCAGCTATTGTGGAACTATATATCCCAGCATGCCCTGCCACAGTTTTAGCATGCCCTAATAGCAAAACTGTAGCAGTGCATGCTGGGTTATGTAGTTCCATAACAGCTGGACTGTCAAGGTTAGCCAACACTGGCCTATATGGAGACACCCCATTAAAGTCCAAAGTTCAGTGAGGGCATGGTATTAGATTTGGATGTATCATTTGCAGCAAAATAGGCTGGTGAAAGTGTGCACTGATGAGTGTGTACGAAGAGGGGTGGGTAGCCAGCAAGGTCGTGCACATTTATTTCCATGTATGCAATGTGGGAGCACCTATGGCCTATTTGCCTTCAAGTCCACATCTGGCCCATTATGTTCATTGGTACTCTGCTGCCCCACTGACTAAGGTAATGTCAAAAATGAAGATGTTCTCATGTCCTTCCAGACTTTGAAATATATATAAAATGTATTGTGTAAGCCAGAAACATGGCTTACACAATCCGACACTGTCTCCCCTGCTGCACTTTCACATGGTAACCTACACTTCTCACACCCCTCCAGGCCTGGTAATTGTAAAGGAGGTGGGGTAGGAATATTACTCTCCCAATCTTTCACATACACAGTTCTCCCACAGGTACCTTCACTCACATTTACATCATTTGAAGTACATTCTATCAGGACTTCACCCCTTTCTCTCTGCGAGTTATCTACCGCCCACCTGGGCCACCTCAACAATTTCTGGAACACTTTTCTGCCTGGCTCCCTCATAATGGGGCATAATGGTGTAATTCCATCAGTTCTTGGTTACCTATTAGGCTGTTTCAGAGATGTACTCTATTCCAATGTTTACGCAGTTGACCGATTATCTGCACATGTCTGAGTAGCATGGCGCATTCATCAAAGTCCATTACCGTCTTCGCTCAAAGCAACTATTTTCACACAGGGTGATTGACAGTTGGGCACCGGTTGGACGATGCAACGGGGAAGTAGCAGCAAAAACGCAGGCATGTCGCGACCATTATTGGGGCGGTTCACAGCCAGCGTCTACAATCCAGTACGCAGATAACATGGCTTCAGTGTCTCGCTACACACGGCCATTCTGCGCGACCACATAGCTACTCATAAATCCTATTATTGAAGGATCTTTCTATGCAGTTGCTTGTATTTGTGAAGTCGCAGGTGGGCATCTCAATACATGTGTGCTGTGACATTTGCAGATTCTAGCGCAGCAGCGATAGCTTTAGCATACATCTTTGAATCAGACGAAATGTCGTCATTGTTTTCAGGAAAGGCGAATGTCGGGAGAAGTAGGGACAGGGTAAAATTTGGAGGAGTTCCAAAGTGCCAAAACTAAACAATACCAGCACAAACCTCCTTTGTGAAATGTTGCAGAATATCATGGTGTCATAACACAGATTAACACCCTTTTAGTTAAATTAGTAATGAGATCAACTAAAGATCCATTCTTATCTTTAGTAATTGGCAAAATCCCCAAATGTTTGGATGGATTTAAGTTTTTAGGTTGGGCTCTGGCCTGTATAACATGAGGCTTTCTCGGTTCCATCTTCCAACTCTTCCTTGCATATCAAATATAAAGAACTATACTAGTTTCAAAGTAAATTTCCAGTTTAGCAGAAATAATTGACACTGAGCTTGGCCAACACTAACTGGAAATGGTTTACAATGTTCCTCTATTGCTGAAGAGGGTATCAAAATATTAACATAAATGACTGCAGATTGCCCTGATCAATTTAATAAAAATGCCATAGTCAAAATGCTGAAATGATTAGATCATTACAGAGAACTGGTATGACTACAGTTTTGCAGTCCCCATCTGGTGTTAAAGTCCATTATCCATTCATTCCCTTGTATGATCTGTATCAGAATATATGCTCCTTTTAAATCTATTATTGAATATTTTAGATATCCATCATTAGATCAGTGATGAGCAATAGACAGCTTGATGTGTAACATCATTTATATCTAACTCCTACACCCTGGGCACCACTTGCACACTCCTAGATCTGGCTGTGTCTCTACAATTGGGGTCCCACCCATCTATGTTTTACGCTCTAATCTTTTCAGTGTACACATTACTCCCTTGGAGAACTGATCAACCCTTGTGGGCTCTAGGATGCTGATTGCATCTAATACCCCTTTTACACTAGAGCTAAAACCAGGGTTATTGCAGGCTTAACCCGGGTTGCTCCTAGGTGTAAAAGGGGCCAGGGTTGGATTCTTTGGACGAGTGACCCAGCAATCTTACCCAGGTAACTTGCAGGGTTTTACACGAGAACAACCAGTGAAACCCTGCAGTGTAAACGGGAACACTGGGACATTCGACCCGGGTGCCGTTTACAGTATGGGGACTTCCGGGTTTCTCGGCGCTTGGAGATGCGCCGGGAGAAGTGTTCCATTGCACCCGTGTGCAGTGTGAACGGCGCCGATACGGGAATAATCCAGATCGGCGCCGCAGTAGAAAAGGTCTGTCCTGGGTCTGACCTGTTTTGGAACTGTGGGCCTGATTCGATGGTGCCCTAGTGCGCATGTGAACGACGGAGGGAGCTCCATCATGCGCATACGCGAGACCCGGATAGCGACAGCCAAGCTGTCGCTCCGGGTCTCGCACCAAAGGGGGCGTGCTGTCGGTGAGTGACAGCACGCCCCCTTTGGTGGGCGTGCCTGCCAGACGGAGGCGTTCCCGTGGGAACGCCTACCGTCTGGGTCCGGCCCCACTGACATCACTAGTGATGTCAGTGGGAGTGATTTTGGCTCTGATAGAGCCAAAATCACTTCAGGGCTTGCGCTCACCGGGACCCTACCGCAGGGTCTCGTCGCAAGCCCGATGGTCGCGATGATCTTGACCATCGCGACCATCATCATGGACGCTCGCATAAGCTGTGGGTGGTAACCCACAGCTATGAAAGCGTCCAGGAGGACGCACCAAAAAAAAAAACGCCCTGATTCAGAGCGGGCGCTCATTCAGAGCGTCCGGCTCTGAATCAGGCCCTGTGTTCCAAATCTCGGGTCAAACCCAGGATTTAGGTATAAAAGCAGTATATTTCAAACTCTTCTCTCCTGACCTATTCCTTTCTCTCCATCATGCATCTGTCTCTCTGCCCTCCTCTTCTCATGGATGTCCCAATGCTAAATTAAGATCAGCATATACAAAGCTTGTGAACATTATCTCTCCTCTGGTTCTCATATCTGCTGCCTGGATGTCACCCTTGACCTGCAAGTTATCAGCACCTCCCCACTGATGACTACAATCCATATCAGTCTTCAGTATTTCTCCAATGCTGCACCTCACCTACTGTATGTGAATGCCAACATTACTTCAGAGCCTGGCACTCTTCTGACAGGAACTATGAGATGACCAGGGGCTGGCTGGCAACTTTTAGCCTGGGGGGCAAATGCATGCAGACGGCCCTGGCAGAGGAGTAGTGTGTAGTGAGGGTGCCTGAAGAACATGCGTTTTTCGGCGCCCCCCCCCTCAAGTGTTCCAGGGAGGAGGTGGGTCCATATAGGATTAATGTAAAGTAAAAATAAAAATTAGGGACAGCCCCGTCGTGGTGCCCATATGCAGTGCCCCCCGTGCCCCAGGAGAGGACCCCCTTATGCAGGCCTCCAGTAGTGCCCCCAGTAGTGATCCTTCCTATGCAGTGCTCCTTATACAGTGCCCCCAGTAGTGGTCCCCCCTGTGCAGTGCCCCCAGGAGTAAGCCCCTTATATAGTGCCCCCAGTAGTGGTACCCCCTATGCAGTGCTCCTTATAGAGTGCCCCCAGTAGCAGTCCACACCCCATGCAGTGCCCCCAATAGTGGTAACCCTTATGCAGTGCCCCTTAAATAGTGGCCCCAGTTGTAGTCTCCCCCCTATGCACTACACCCAGTATTGCCCTTTTTATAGAGCCCCCAGCAGTGGTCCCTCGATGCAGTGCCCCCAGTGTTAGTCCCCTCCCCCCTATGTAGTGCCCCTAGTAGTAGTCCCCTCCCCCTATGTAGTGCCCCTAGTAGTTGTCCTCTCCCCTTATATTGCCCATAGTAGTAGTAGTCCCCCCTTGTAGTGCCCCAGTAGTAGTTCCCCCCCCTTGAAGTGCCCCCAGTTATAATCCCCAGTAGTGGTGCCCCCAGTGGTGATCTCCCTCTTGTTGTGCCCCCAGTAGTCTTCCCCCCCCCCCTTGTAGTGCCCCCAGTAGTAGTAGCCCCCCCCTTGTATTGCCCCCATTAGTAGTAGTCCCCCCCCCTTGCAGTGCCTCCAGTAGTGGTTGCCCCCTTGCGGTGCCCCCAGTAGTGGTCTCCCCCTTGTAGTGCCAGCCCCCCTCCCCAGTAGACACATGTAGTAAAAAAAAAAAAATACCTGAATCCCCTCTCCCGCCGTCGCCATCCGCTCCTCAGTCTGTCCTTCCCGGGCCGGGCCGCTCTGCATTATGGCAGAGACGTCATATGACGTTATGACGCCTCTCCCATTGCCCACTGCGGGAGCCGGAAGATGGAGCGGCTCCTGCAGTGGGCGCAGCAGCAGCTAATGAGAGTCTGACAGACTCTCATTGGCTGCTGATCAAAACAATCACACAGCTGCCGGTGCCAAAAGGCTGTGTGTTTGTCACTTGTGTAGCGTTGACCGAACTCTGTCCGGTCAGCATTACTGCGGGTGCAGTCTGTGTCACAGTGACATAGACTGCCCGCGGCCCGCATGCCGCTGCGGCCCGGGGGGCACATGGCACCCTGCCCCCCGGCCCAGCCCGCCACTGGAGGTGACTCACCTAGTGCTTTATGGTGAGTTTAATGTAAAATGGCCATAGATGTTCCCATATTGTGTGCACACAAATAAATACATATCTTTGTCCATATGCAAAGCTTTATGTATCTTTGCAGGCACACACCAGCTATTTATACGATTGGTTTCATACTCCTAATAATCAGTACACACATGCAACAGGCTATACATGATTCTAGTGATACGCATGGACACAGGCATATTTACACTTACGTCCAACTCTGCATAGCCCTCATACGTATCAACATGCCTCACTGAGCTTTGCTTATGTGAGAACGCCCCTTTGCAGCCCAATTTTGCGTCCTTCGTTATAAGTGGAGAAGCGACTGAAATGTGTTCCACTCTGCACCGCCCATACTTGTGTATCTTTGGCTATGGAGCATGCACAATATGAAGAAGATATGTTCTGCAAGCATCAAGCCCCTAGTGTGCATTTTCCGAGAGCCTCTGCAGTGATCTATGACCTGCTCTGGAAAAGTTGATCACACCTAACTAGATACCGAAGGCTATATTTACTAAACTGCAGGTCTTTAGAAGTGGAGATGTTGCCCATAGCATCAATTCTAGCTATGCTAGAAGGTGCTAGATATATTTTAAGTAGAATATGATTGGTTGCTATGGGCAACATCTTCACTTCTAAAAACCCGCACTTTAGTGAATTTACCCCCCAGTCACCATCCCAATGGGAAAGATTTTCCGCTCCCACAGACACTCCCCTTTCTATAGTAGATTAAAGATGGGTACACACTATACTCCCAATTTCACCAAGTACCAGAACACAAAAACTGTCTGCGTAAGACCCATGGCAGAGTGATTGACAGGAAGTGTCGTTTGTGGGTTTGTAAATGCAATTTCATGGGCGTGCATAAATCGGCTATTGCAAAGTCCTTCACAGCATGAGAGCTGCGTTTTTTGTGGCTGGTGAGACTTGCCTTAAATGCTGCGTGACTGCCCAATGTGCGTGGAATGGTACCGAGAGGGCCAGATTAAGGTCTGTGGGGGCCCCTGGGTAACAAACATGTGGGGGCCCCCATTACGTGCCTTTTATGCAGTGTACCCAGTAGTGTTGCCCCTTATGCAGTGCCCCCTGTAGTTATACCCCCGTAGTGTTCCAAATAGTAATGCCCTCTGTGCAAATACCCCCAGTAGTAATACCCCAGTAGTCATGCCCACTGTGTGTGCCCAATAGTAATGCCCTCAGTAGTAATACCCCTGTAGCTGTGCCCCCTGTGGTAGTGGCACCAGTAGTAATGCCCCCCCCCCGAGGAATGTCCCCAGTAGTAATGCCCCCAGTAGTAATGTCCCCTCGAAAGTAATGCCCCCTGTAGTAATGCCCCCACTAGTCCCCCCCGAGTAATGTCCCCCCCAGCAGTGGAAAAGCCACTTGCGCTAAAGAGAAAAAAAAAAAAAATCATACTTGCCTTAAGCCCCGCTCCCGCTGACTTCTGATCCGCTCGGCTGGCGCTGCTCCTCTGCACTATGGGAGAGACGCATGACCTCTCTCCCATAGTTCACTGCCTGAGCCGGAAGCCGGAGCTCACGAGTGAGCTCTAGTCTCCGGCTCTGGCTGCCGCTGCGGGGAGGGAGCCGGGCGCCCGCTGGTTACAATCTCAGCGGGCGCCTGGTGTCTCCGTGCGGCACTGGGGTTAGGTGTCCAGAGGAGGCGGAACTGGTTCAGTCTCCTCCAGTTCACTTTAACCCCGATGGCTGGGTGTGGGGGTCCAGGGACGATCACTCCTGTCGCCCCCCCTTTAATCCGGCCCTGGGTACCTATGTTTATGCTGTTGCACGTCATCGGATGGATATATGAAGGCAGCAGTGGGTGTCACTATGGGTAAGCTTTGGAAACATTAGCATATTTTCGCAGCTGCACTTCGTGTAAAATCGCAGCTGCAATTGCATTAGCATACATCTCTGAATCAGGCCCTATGTGCGGTCATGTGCACAACTTCGTTTATTGCGTCATCCAATCCGCCGTGCAGTACAGCAGATGGCACGGCACTATGATTGGCGGCCAGGAAGGACGGATTGGGTTTACACACTATATGATGAGCACAACATATTATTCCGATCCACATCGAAACAATATATTGGATTATATATCTTATAGGGGTCTATTTCCTAAGCAGTGTTAGGAGAAGTGAAAAACGAAGAGTGAAAAGTGATAAGGTGCCAGCCAATCAGCTCCTAACTGCCATCTCACAGGCTGTGTTTGAAAAATGACAGTTGGGAGCTGATTGGCTGGCACCTTATCACTTCACTCTTCACTTTTCTCCTCTCCTAACACTGCTTAGTAAATAGACCCCTTAGTGTGTACCCAGCCTAACAGGGTCATCTCTGCAACTGGATTATTTTCCACTCCAGCTTGGTCACCTCTGCTTCCTTCTATTCTGTTATGCACTACTATACTTTGATTGTTCTATAACTTTATTACATATTATTATGCCTATTATAATATAAAACTTCATATAGACTTTTCTGCAAGCATCCTAGTATCATAGAATCTGTAACACACTGACCCACCCGTACTGTAAATCTCTTGTTTCTGTACTAACCTTGTTGCCTGTCAAACCTATTTTCTGAAGCCGTCATTTGAATGTTTCTAGTTTGTCCAGAGGGAAATCATTCATAAGTACTAAAATAAAGCAAAGTGGCAGCTTGTTGTTACCTTGTTGCTTCAAGGAATTTAGAGTTTCATTTGGTTGTAAGTTAGTTCTGTGATAATAATGCAATATGGCATAATATCAATAGCTTGTATGTGGATGTTCTACAGGGATAGAGCAGAGTTATTCTGTTTACAATAAAATATTCCCTGTATACTATGTTTTATAGCTGTTTATGATATCCTGTCTAGGTATTAATAAATAATATCAGAATGTTCATACTTGCATGCATATTTAGGGCAGTACAGGACATAGATTTAGAGGCAACTACAGCTAACTGGTGCACATTTACACCTGTACGAACTATAATGCAATGCAATGCAAGGGGATCAAATGGAATTATTGTCTGCATGCAGGGAAACTGACAGCTTTGCCATTAATACACCAATACTGGACAGCTTTATTTTCACTATGTGATTTAAAGTTCTATAATATACGAATACTCAACTCTCACCAGTTGTCTTTTGTTGTTAAAATAATTATTGTGATCTGTCTGTCTGCGGTCACTAAGCTGCTAGGATTTAACAATAAACAATGGGCCTGATTCTGGGATGGATGCTGTTTGAGCGATGCTATCATATGCTAACTCACACACTCCGCACCCCCAGCGCTTCTTCAAAAAAGGGACAGTGCGCACCTCCAGGGAGTGTCGAAAAAAAAGGGCATGGTCACACAATAGTATTCTCAATTCAAATTACGCACAATCTACTGCACATAGTGCCCCTCATAGTAGTGTCCCTTATTCATGTTATGATACACAGCAGTGCCCCTTTTACATAATGTTCACATTTGTGCCCCTTATACACAATGCCCATAGTAGCGCCCCTAATACGCATACTGTTCACAGTAGTAGTGCCCCTAATACACATACTGCCCACAGTAGTAGTGCTACCTACACATAATGTCCACAGCAGTAGTCATTAATGCCCCTTATGCAATGCCCACTGTAGTGGTGCCCCTTATGCAGTGCCCACAGTGGTCATGCCCCTTATGCAGTGCCCACAGTGGTAGTGCTCCTTATGCAGAGCCTACAGTAGTGGTGCCTCTTATGCAGTGCCCCTGGAGTGGGGCCCTTGTGCAGTGCCCCCTATATAATGCCCCTGTAGTAAAATCCCTATAGTAGTGGCCCCAGTGGTAATGCCTCTGTAGTAATGCTCTTTGTGGTAGTGCCCCCAATAGTAATGTCCCTTGTAGTAGTAAGCCCCCTGTAGAAGTAATTCCCCCTGTATTAATGCCACAATAGAAATTTCCCCTGTAGTAGTGCCTCCTGTGGTAATGCCCCCTTTAGAAGTAATGCCCCCTGTAATAATTCCCCCTGCAGTAGAGACCCGAATAGTAATGCCCCCTGCAGTAAAACCCCAAATAGTAATGCCCTCTGTAGTAGTAATGCCCCCTGTAGAAGTAATTCCTCCTGTAATAGTGTCCCCAATAGTAGTGCCCACAATCGTAGTGTCCCCAATCGCAAAGCCCCCTGTGATAGCGCCCCCAATAGTAATGACGTCTGTAATAATGCCAAGCACACACATACAAAAACAAAAGACAATACTTTCCTTAAGCCCCATCCGGTCCATCTGGCTGCTCTTCAGAACTATGACGTCTCTCCCATAGTGCCCGTGGGGGAAGCTGGAGCTCAGGAGTGCTGTTGTGGGGAAGGAGCACGCTCGAAAACCCTGTCGGGTCCCTGTACTTGTAGCTCCACCCACTTCTGTGGGTGGGCGGAACCAAGCCCGCAGCACTTCATTCACAGCTTTGCTGCCCAGGATCGGCTGCACTTACATTAACGTAATGGTGAAAGCTGCTGCCAGCCGGTGAATGTCAGTCTGTCTCCAACACTGCTCTGCGGGCTGGAAACATTGGAGTTAAAGCTCCGCCCCTCCTGTGGGTGGGCAGGGCCAAGCCCGCAGAGTAGTGATGGAGACAGACTTACACTTTAGAATCATTCATCGGCTGGCAGCAGCTTGCACCATTATATTAATATAGGTGCTGTGCAGCTGCTCCCTGGCCAGTAGAGTTGTTGTGGTGAAGTGCTTTGCGTTTGGCCCAGCCCACCAGCGGGAGTGAGTGGAGCTACAAGTCCAGGATGGGGGGCTGGATTTGCCCAAAGGGAACAGTGGTGGTGACAGTGACGTGTCTACTCATTCATGGCTGGCAAAGTAGGCAAATTAGGATAAAACAATAGTTTTACAGTGTATCTCCTCTTTCCAAGGGTTCTAATGTAGTTGCATGTGTCCCATAGATTTAAAACATCTCTGGTAGTAGCTGTAGTGGGAGGCAGTAAGCAATGTAATAAATCCTGCAGACTTCCCTAGGACTGTAAATTGGAGGAGATGAAAGGCTCCTAGTGCAGCTGAAAATGAATTGTGCAGCATACTGTACTTCAGGTCATGTTTCCATATGTGTTTGCTTTATATTAACCTTTGGAACCTGTTTTTGCTTTATAGTGTGACTTAATATTTTATGCTTTTGACCTTTAGAGTATTACTGACTGTACACTATGGGGCATATTCTGGGGCTAATTGCCGCGCCGGACCTATCAGTTAGCGGGGATTTCTCGCACGCGACTCCCTGCAGTCAGACTTTACCTCGCAGCTCATGGAGGTGCAAGGAAAAATCTGCGTAAAAACCATCAAATCAGGCTCATGCGTGGGGAAAAAAAAACATTGATGCTGCAGTTTATGCGGAATCCGTGTGTTTCCGCGCGTGTGTGCGGATTTTTCGGTGCGGGAAAAAGGCTATGTTATTGATTTTCCCTGTGCCACAGGGATTTGGGATACCAATTAGTCATGGAGTAAATCCCGCGGCTAATTGATACCTGCCTATTGCTGGAACACACTAGACGGTATTTTGAACAATTTGACTGATTACGACGCATCAGAACGACAAATCGTTCACATGGTCCAGTGTGTATCCACGATGCCGATGCTTGCTCCCGCGGTTCGCATCCTCAGAACTTTTGTACATGCAGAAACATCTGAGGCTGTCACTAGCGATGCCATGCTGACGAATGCAGCATGGCCCCCGCTTCCCCACCCCCGCCGTTGCTCCGTCGCTGCCGGCATCGGCAAGTGTGTATGTACTTGCTAATGCCAGCACCCCTGTCGGGAACAAGGTCGGTACACACTATGAATCAGGCCTTAAGGGCCTAATTCAGAGATTGATGATGATAATGCAATCACAGCTGTAAAAATATGCTAATAGTTCCAAAGCTTACCTGAGTATAGGGACGCCCACTGCTGCCTTCTCATATGCGTCCGATGTTGCTTGCCAGCGTAAAAATCGCTTACATCAACGCACATCGACCATCCTTAGTCATTGCAGCAGGTCTTACCTGTCTCAAATACAGCGGCTCTCCTGACATGTAGAGAGCTCTCGTATGTGATCGCAATGGCTAATTTATGCACGCCCATATAACAGTGTTTAAACAGTCAGACAGACTTGTGTTTTTCTAACCACCCCTCTGTTACCTCCCACCAAACGGCAACTTCCTGTCACTTACTCTGCGAATGGGTGTGCGCAGTGTGACTTTGAAACATGAGCAATAGCAAAAAATCGATCAAACTGCATACAAATCGCCATTACTTACATCTCTGAATCAGTCCCTTTATAGGCAGATGATTTATTTTACAGTCCTCCAATGCTGCATTGTATCGCTACATGTTCCATTTCTAGGTGGGCCCCAGCCATTGGTTTCACTGGTGGACCCTTTATACCCCAGTCCAATACTGGGAAGGAGCCATGCGCGCTGCAAATGGAGCCTCTCTGCGGCATGGGGCTAAGGTGGGCCGGAGAAGGCAGAACTGGTTCCGTCTCCTAATAGAAGTGACGGAACGCAGTTCCGCCCCACTTTAACCCCTGCTAACTATGATGACAAAAGACGCCTCCTGCCAATATCTCAGCTTTGAGTGCTGTGTCCTAAGACACAGCATCGAATTACCATCGTGTTCATTAAGCTTACTCAGAATGGGCAACAGAACTGCTGAGCTGGGGCCAGGAAATCTTTGTTGAAAGACGCAGACCATGCCCCCTGTCAGGGTTCAGCCTAGGATCGGCTATCTCTTACCTCCGTGGCAGCTTCCCCTGACTTCCTTGTGGTCAAATGCCTGGTGCTGTGAGGGGTGAGATGCTGAGTATTCTACCTTAGGTGCTTTTGCGGACTTCCATGGTCGGCTGTGTGTTTTGGGGATCGGAGTTCCCATCATGGGCGCCGCCATGACAGTTCCTCTCATGTGACAGTCCTCCTAACCAATGGTAGCATGATCTCAGTCAGCTGACGCTGTGCTCCAATAATCTGCTACCCCTGGGCATAAATCCACCCCCAGAACTTCAGGAAGATGCCGTTCAACTTCGTTATTCCAAGTGCCTGTGTTACTCCCACTGTTGTTCTGTGGTAAATCCTTCAGCGTGTTGCTTCAGCCTGCTCACTGTTTTCCAGTTTCCTGTATTAGCTTCCATGATAACCCTTACTCTGAGACTTTAGCTTTCTCACAGTACTTCAGTGTTTCATGTCCCTTCCCTGTGTGTCTTTGTATATGTGCTGCTAATTCTATTGCAGCTTTCCTGTGGCTATTACCCTGTGTCACTGAGGTGTCAGATTACCTGCTAGTACCAATTAGCTCACAGCTGGACCTCCAGCAGTCTCCTAGTAATTGCCTTTGTCCAGTACCAGCATTACTAGCTTCCCCAGTTTATTCCTGCCTTCCCTCTGTGTTTTACTGTGTTTATCAGCTCCAGAATCTGTTGCAGTTCCTGTACATTTTCCTGTGTTTCCAAGCTAGCCTGCAACTGGGATTACTACATGTGCCTGTGCCCACTTCTCTCTGTGTCTTGTCTCTGCAAATCAGCTCTAAACATATCTAGCAATTCCCAATATATGCCTCTGTTTTTCTGTGCAATCAGGACTTGGATTTCTTAGTGATTCTTAGTACACTTTCCAGTATTCCTATGCTAGCCTGTGATTAGGATCCCTAAACAGCGTTTCAATATCTAAGCATCCAGTTTACCTCCTGTGCTCTAGCATTTGCTTCATTAAATATAGTTTCCGGTCTTCTGCCATTCCCAGGTACCTGCACCAAGTGAGCGACCTGCTCACTTGGTGCAGCGGAAAACCAAATCCCAATTGGAGGGGTCACTGGAGAAAACCACCGTGAGTTAGACTCCGCGCCTCTGGGCAGGTCTAGCCAAACCTGTGTTCGGGCCGCAACTAGGAGACCTAGTCCAGTCACTTCCCAGGTCACCCGAACCCCCCGGCTTACCGTCCTCCACAGAGGAACATTTGCATTGAATCGTGACACCCCCCTCATGCCTACAAAACGGGGGCGACTGCCCCATTTTGTAAAACGGTACATGTTGCTGCCCCCTTCCATGCCCCCAAACAGCTTTGGGGGCATGGAAGTGCCGTGGGCCACCTTCAGTAGCATGTATAGTGATGGGATGCCTGTTTTGGGGCTGACCTTTTGCACCCAGCATAGAGTGGGCGTATATCCAGGTACTAATGATGGTCTGATGCCTCTGCAGATGGAGCAACATTGGTTGGGACGGCATTGCACATGCAGGTGCTTGGATGTTCGGCTTACACGGGCCGATTCTGACATTAGCATAAGTTAGGAAGTAGGCTGCTGCAGATGCATTAGAACCAGCCTGATGTCAGTACCCAGTTCCTGCATTGTGGCTCTAGTTGTTACATTTCACTATCTTTGCTGCAGTGTCCCAACAACTTACAGTAGTTACCAAGTCTGCAGATACTGGTTCTGGCTGCAGTTCTGCCAGTTATCCCCTTGGCAGAAGACTGTTTTACCAGTTAATGCTACAAGGTTATAATCCACTACGGATTTATCCAGGGGACTATGGGCCTGATTCAGATCCGCATGCAAATGCCATTGCAGCTGCGATATCTCATGGATCGCAATTGTGAGAATATACTAATGACCCACCCAACATCCAGTGGTTAGAGATGCCCACTGAAAGCATCTCACATCCACCACTCACGTACAGAACCAGAAACATCAAACGCAGATCAGGCGGCTGCCAGTCTTCTGTTAGTCAGGGGCCAGCGCCGGGTGCCAGGCAGACAGCAGGGAAGTATGCAACTTCCCTGCTCTGTTCAGCTTGCAGTACAGATTACACCATCCTCAGATGGCGAATCTGTACCGCAGGAGAGGAATGGAAAGCTCAGCTTTCCGTTCCTCTATGAATTGCACTCCGCATACAAAAGTATGGTGATGCGATTCATCCATGGAGCATGGGTGCCGCTGAAGAAGTAATATACTTCTCCATGGTAACTTGCTCCATGAATGCAAAAAGCAGAGAAGAGCCCTGATTTCAGCTACACAGGACTCTTCTCTACTTCATAAATAGACCCCATAACTACTTTGTATTGTCAGTGGTGTGGCTGCTGCCCCCAATGCTGGTGTAACCAGCCATCACGAAATATCCACAATGGACTCAGAGTAACAGATGTTGCTGATGGCTATTCACTGGTAACCATGGTGTGTTGCTATGCGCTATGTTCTCCAACACGTTTCATTATTTGGAGATGACTTCTTCAGGGATGCCTTGCACTCTATGCTGTCTTTGATTTATTATTTGCTCTGAGGTTGAAGTTCAAAGGTGTAAGTTGTTAATTTATTTAGGTAAAGGAACAAAACATTAAGTTCCACTTTCTGTATAATGTATTTAATACATCAGGTAAAATACTGCCAGCTTTGCATGTAATACACCAGTACTAAACTACTTTATTTCCACAATTTGATTTGAAGCTCAGCTAGGAACACGCATCCTTGCAACTCCCAAATCTACCCATACATTTTAATTAAAGCCCATGCAATCAATATGTCAAAATTGCACCTTCTAGATAGATTAAATCCTAATTGTAGATTTTGCCCTTTTCTAGGAAAATTGCTGCCCTTAGAGTAAAATCCACCTTTGTAGAATTTGTTTAAATATGCAATGTAGACTTAAAAGGTCTACTCTCCAACTATAGCTCCATACCATGCATTGTTTAGCTACACTCTCTTCTAGAGAGCAGCCTATGAGTATTGTGCCTGATTCCGATGAGGACGGTATTGCTCAGCCGCAGGGAAGCCACCGTTCAATACCATCCAACTAAAATGCAAATGCAGCAGGATGTGTTAGTAGGCAATAGACACATTCTGCATGCATCTGCGATCCTTTGGACCATGGTCACTGCCCTCAGCCAGTCCGCGTAAGCCGAAACTTTCTCATGCTGGCTTTCGGAATCCCTCTTCTAGGTCCAGGAAGTCTGCATCCAGCATTGCAGACCCTGGACTTGACATGTCTAAAAAAACAGGAACGACAAGCCTCCGCTTTGTACACCATCACCCCCGACAAACACAGCAGCATGTCAATCAAGGGGGGACTGTAAACTATCTGCAGATATCACAACAATCACATATATACGTAAACTATTGGGTTTGCATACATATCTGAATCAGGCAAATTATTTGGATTTGCTTCTCCTTCTGCAGTGGGCCATATATAGTTTTTGAAGATTTTACCTGTATAGGAAAACGCTTTTCATAATAGTCAGTTTAAACCAATAATGTCAGCCAGATGATATAATGGTTGGACCATAGCCTAGACAGAAGTCTCCCTATGTCCAGCCCACCATATACAGAGAATCTGATCTAAAATGCACAGTAAATGTTAAATTCATACAGTGTGTCTAAATAATGGTTAGATAAACAAGATTGGTTACATTTTCAAAGCACATACAAATTATTATTTTTTGCACGGAGGAGTGGACAAAGTTTGGTATTAGCAAATGTTGTGACTCAAAGGGTGGGATGTAACAGGGTGTGAGTTTTTAGTGTGGGACAAACTCGCACCTTCTCGCAGATTTGGAAGGTTTGTGTTTGTCCCTAAACTTGCAAATGTAATAGGGTGCGAGTTTAAGGATCCCAGTTTGACTTTACTGTGGGTAATCTCGCATCTTGTGATGCAACTTTCATTACCCGGTGCAAGTTACACAGAATCATGCACAGATCAGAGGGATCCGTGCATGCTTCTGTGTGTGGAAAAAAGAGCTATAAGTGGTAAAAAATATAAAACAATTACGTGGGGTCCACCCCTTTAAAAGCACAACTAGCACCGGGCTTTTCTGAGCCTGTCCTGGTTGTGAAAATAAGGGGGGGGGGGGGTGAAACACAGGTCCCCCGTATTTTCATCAACCAGCACCAGGCTCAGTGAGCCAGTCCTGGTTGTGGAAATATGGCAGACAAAATGAGTAGGGGTCCCCCGTAGTAGCCACAACCAGCACCGGACTCTTTCTAGCAGGGTGTAATGTTACAGCCATAGGACTTTCTTCACGGGGTCCCCCAGCCAGTATCCCCTGACACTTATGTTGCATATAGGCAGAACAAAAAGACAAAATGATAGCCTTTGCGCTTGGAAAGAATTCTGATTACAGATATATACAGTGTATATATCTCTCTCTCTCTCTCTCTATATATATATCTATATATATCTATATATATATATATATATATATATATATCTATATATATATATATATATATCTATATATATATATATCTCTATATATATATATATATATATATCTCTATATATATATATCTCTATATATATATATATATATCTCTATATATATATATATATATATATATCTCTATATATATATATATATATATATATATCTCTATATATATATATATATATATATATCTCTCTATATATATATATATATATATATCTCTATATATATCTCTATATATATATATATATATATATATATATATCTCTATATATATATATCTCTATATATATATATATATATATATCTCTATATATATATATATATATATATATATCTCTATATATATATATATATATCTCTATATATATATATATATCTCTATATATCTCTATATATATATATATATATATATATCTATATCTATATATTGGTAAAAGTATATAGATAGATGGATATACAAATAAATGTATAGACAATACACTGCTGTTGTAAAATGGTGGCAAACCAAAAAAATAGAAAAATAATAATGCAGAGTACAACAGTGCTGTGGGTATGTCTAAACACTTAAATAAAACACAAATGTTCCAACATAAATTAATAAGCACTTAATTAAACACCAAATCACAACAATATAAATAACTCAATATATAAAAAGACATACATCTGTAGTAGCCACTCTTATCAAGAGAGAAACATTTCCAATACTTTAAAAACAGTGAGGCACTGTATCAGAAACTATTGTATCTATCTTACAATAAGATCATTTCTAGAAAAAAGAGAATTCAAAACACTTCTTCAATAGTGCAGTCAAGACTGCACACTCAGTTTTAATTCAACTTCTTATAAAATAATGTTTTTTTTATTGATTGAGGGCCTGATTCAGCATTATACGATTATCGAGAATCTGCGCGTGCACAGGACCCAATCTGCGAATGTTCAGAACGGGTCCTGCGCCATCGCAGACTATGACTCTGCCTGATTGACAGGCAGAGGCATTTAAGAGGCGGGGCTGGCCGGCGTTCCCGGAAATGGGGGCGTATCGATCCTGTTTTCTGGGAGTGGTAAGGCCAGGGACTGCATCTACGGACACAGTTTTCCTGGCCTCGCAAGCCAGCCATCCTGAGTAAGCCTCAACTTTTTCAGCTGGCCGGCGGCCCGGCGCTGTCCACCATTGTGACCAGTGGTCGCGATGGTGATCCCAGCCTCCAGGGCATCACACGAAAAGGTGATAGTGAAGTATAAAGAATAGATGTGTAAAGATAAATCAATAAGTGTTATTGAAATGAGAGAGAATTAAAATGACATTAATAATAAACAAACAATTAGAAAAGTGATAAAAAAATGTCTATGTACATTAAGTGGTGATACCCTGAAAAAGGTCCACCCAGAACAACTCCAGGGGCCCCACTCCCAAATGCTCACCCCAAAATAATTATTGCTACATAGCAGTAGCACCCACTCTGGGTCATATAATTACAAATTAGTGTACTGCATAATAACAGCACATGTATAAGCTGAGAGCTGACTCACCTTGGAGGTACCCCAGAAACCTCCACATGGCACTATAAGGACCAGCACATCCTCTGGTGGTCGCTCATATCAGCTTAATGACATTGCACAGGTGCTTGTAAAGGGCGGGGTTTACACTGAACCACATTTTAATTCTTTGTAAAAGACATTTCTAAAATTATCAGAATGTTGCGACCCACCAGCTGTGATCTGGACCCTGCCTCAACCAAGCATCTCATAGGGTGTATAGACATTATTGGCCCTGTAATTGCAAAAATAGTTCAATGCTCTTTGCAACAGCCATTTTTCCAGAACCACTAAAGGAAGCAATTGTTAGACCACTTCTTAAAAAACCTAATTTAGACCCCGACTGCATGACCAACTATAGACCAGTATCAAACCTTGCTTTTCTAGGAAAGGTCATTGAGAAAGTGGTGGCAATGCAAAAGGAAACCCACCTGTCTACCCATGATATTTATGATCCATTCCAGTCAGGATTCAGGAGAAGACATAGCACTGAAACAGCCCTGGTATGTGTGCTTAATGATCTTCTGATGGCAAGAGACAGAGGTGATTGTTCAATCTTAATCCTTCTGGATCTCTCAGCAGCATTTGATACTGTGGACCATGGGATTCTAATTGAGCGCCTGAAAAATTTCTGTGGACTGGATGGCACAGTCCTTAGATGGTTCAAATCATTTCTCACTGGCAGGTCACAGAGAGTTTCTTCTGGAGTAAACTCTTCATCACCAGTGTCACTTCCATGCGGTGTCCCACAGGGTTCTATACTATCTCCCATGCTTTTTGCAGTATACATGCTACCATTGGGTGAAATAATCAGATGTCATGGCCTGGTCTACTACTGCTATGCAGATGATACACAACTGTACCTGTCCTTTGCTCCAGGTACAAAGGACCCAATAACAACCCTAAATGGCTGCCTAGCTGATCTTCAGGAGTGGATGAGTGCCAGTTGGCTGCGACTGAACCCTGATAAAACAGAGGTTCTTATGATAGGTCACAGGACAGGGCTACAGCACAGCCAACCAACAGGACTTACGCTTGGGGGTTCAGAATTACAAAACACTAAACATGTGCAGAATCTTGGTTTTGTCCTGGATAGTGGCTTGACACTTAAACATCAGGTATCAGCCACAATCAAATCCTCATTCTTTCATCTGAGGAACATAGCCAGAATCAAGCACTTAATTCCCTCAGAAGATCTGCCTAAAGCCATACATGCATTTATATCATCACGCCTAGACTACTGCAACGCCCTCTACCTCGGTCTCCCAGCAAAAGAATTACGCCGATTGCAGATGGTACAAAACGCAGCTTCCAGGCTATTAACCAACCAGCCACGTTACAGCCACATAACACCCATTCTTTTCTCCCTTCACTGGCTGCCTGTCAGATGGCGAATTGCTTTCAAGATTGGATTAATAACTTACAAAGCCCTTTATGACCATGGCCCAAGGTACCTGAAGCAGCTTCTGATTCCTTATTGTCCCACTCGATTACTGCGATCCATTGACGAAGGACTGTTAACAGTACCTAGAATCTCACGGAATTCATCTGGGGGTCGAGCTTTCAGTTTTGTGGCTCCAACCTTTAGGAACTCACTTCCCCACACAGTTCGAGAGTCCTCCACTCTAGAATTCTTCAAAAATAGAGTCAAGACTCACCTATTCACCCAAGCATTTCACTAATGTCCTTTGTTTAAGCTTATTTTGTATTTTGTACTGTAAGTGTAAAGCACTTTGAGGCCCTCATTCAGAGCCGCTCGTTAGTGGCAGTACGCTCGTTCCGAGCGATGTTTGCACATCTGCGCATGCGTACGGTTTTTAGTACGCATGCGCGAACCAGTCAGTGCGGCCGAAAATCGTTGGTACGCAATATAGCGAGTGCCTGCTATTTTGAATGACAGAATGAGGCGTATGTGGGTGGTAACAGGGGAAGGTGCTTGAAAATGGGGAGTGGAGATCCGAACGCAGGTGTGCTTAAAGGTCAAAACGGGCGTTTTATGGGTGTGTATATTTAAAACAGCAGCGTCATTGTTCACGTCACTGGGTTATTTTATAGCCAGAACTGCTCGCAAATTTGTGGTAGCAAACACCAACCACAAGAATAGCGAGCAGTTCATACGCTGGTCGATGTACTCGATTAATCTAATAAATAGCGGACATGACGTAGGATGCGAGCGGCCAGGGGGCGTTTTTAACAAATAAACGAGCGTATGTTTTGCTCGCTCGTTCAGACTTAGAGGCGTGAACAGACTGCAAGATGCGTACGGATCATTTGAATAGCCACCCCTTGTTTTTAAACGAACGAACGCAAATAGCGAACGGCTCTGAATGAGGGCCTTTGAGTCCTTTAGGAGAAAAGCGCTATATAAATAAAATTATTATTATTATTCTTATTTCAGATTATCATCATTAGTGTTTATTGAATTAACAAAAGAAAGTGCTAGTGCTTCATCCCCATCCCAAATAATAAACAAATCATCAATATAAATACCATAGAGGATGAGGTTTGTGCTGAAGTCCACACGTGTTGGTCCTCAAATGCCCCCAAATAAAGGATGGCATAACTAGGCGCGAACCTCGTCTCCATGGCCAAGCCCATCACCTGTAAAAGGTGAACCCCATCAAACAAAAAAAATATTGTAAGAATAAACCAAATTCCATCCAATATAAATCTCGTTCCTTTTCTAAAATTTTAGCTATAACATTTAATCAATTTTTCATGAGAAATATTAGTAAATAGAGATTCTACATCCAATGTGAGAAAACTAATTTTCTTGGCATTCAAAATTTTTGGTGTTTTTACTGGTTTTTGCATATATTTATTTTCTAGACTGTGTTTACAATGGGACAGAAACATAAGTTGAGGCAGTTTATGGATATTTTATTTTAATATAATCTTTCAGTTGTATTGCATTATGGTGGATAATTTTATATTCTTTGAATTGATTATATATATTAGTTACATTCTTTTTTAACAAAATACAATATATATATATATATATATATATATATATAATTTTTTTTTTTTTTTTTCTGGCATCAGAATGATTAATTAATTACTTTATTTCAATTGAGCACTATATTAGTCATTCATTCATCCTGAAATATTTTCTACAGAATGTGGAATCTGTATATTTTTTTTTTATTTTTTTATCACGATTTTCAGGTTTATTGTTGTAACCTGTAAAATTATGTTGAATTTAGTAACTATGATGTTTAGACCAAAATCAGGTATATAAGGGAGAGGAAAGAAATCCCTGTTTTGGGAAGAAAGACATTAGGGATATTATACATCGGACAGTATTCCTGCATCAGCAAGCGATTGCCGCTCCTGCCTCTTGCTAGTCAGTGCACCCAGTTTACCTGGATACAAACTGCCAGTACCCTGAGCTCGGATGGTGCATGTGATTCTCACAGTGACTTGTTAGCAGCGGAGAATCCGGTATTCAGAAGCCAGCACTATAAGTGTTTATCACTCCCCCTCGCTGCCACTCACTGGCTCCAGGACAAGATGCTGCTTAAAACCTCTCCTGATCCATTTGGAGGTTCTGTGACGAGACACCGCTCACCCACATTGCAGCTGCTTAAGGCAGCGGAGGACTTGGGACCCGAGAACAGTCACTGCAAGTGCATATTCATTTGCCTCACTTTGTCATCCACAAGTGGGTCTGTAAGTACTTTACACTTGTGTCCACAAATGACTTATAGTAATTTGTAAGAGAGTCCGATTGGTGGAGGATTGTGGAGCTGGCATTTAAGGGGTTAATACCCTTGACATACAGTTGGGCTTAATTACCTATCACCTCTGATATATGTGTGTATATATATTACATGAAAGAAGAACTGAGGCGAGATCATCTCAATTTTTTTCAGTAGCCGGATGTAGCCATTGGATTCAATCAATAATAAAAACACATTATTTTATAAGAAGTTGGACTATGAGCATGCCGTCTTGACAGCACTATTTAAGAAGTGTTTCAAATGATCTCTTCTCTAGAAATGATCTTGTTTATTGTAAGATAGATGCAATTGTTGCTGATACAGTGTTTCATTTTGTTTCTTAAAAATCGGAATTATTTCTCTCTTGATAAGTGGCTACTACAGATGTATGTCTATATAAAAAATATAATTTATATTGTTGTGATCTGCTGTTTAATTACTTATTAATTTATATTGACATATTTGTGATTTATTTAATTTTTTAGACTTACCCGCAGCGTTGTTGTATACTGCATTAATATAGGCAGAACAGTACACAATTATTATTATGGGAGTCATGGTCAAGTGTAATGCAATGTTTGATGGACAGTTAATCAATTCTGAGGCAGAATAGCAGACAGGGATTGTTCAAAAGGTGTGGTTAAATATAATGCTATATTTGGTGCAGAGTAAATCTGTCCTTAAGCAGAACGGCGGTTAAGATTTATTCCAGGAGGTGTGGGCAGAGATGAGCAGCAAGATTAGGTACGCAGTGGAGCTGAGTTGATTGCAATGAAAGGTAAGAAAGATCCGAGGATGAGATCAACTTGGAACATGGGTCAAGGCACGAGAGAGGAATACGACACAGCTGGGCACAAGGAGGACTTGTAAGAGTCCAGCCATCTGAGCCAAGTCATCGACACTGGAAAGGAACAGATACTGGGATATAATCTTAGAGACAATACCTTAAATATCCCAGCCTTGCAACCATGATTGCTTAAATGCTCCTTGTGACAGGTTGGGTGTAAGTGCGACAGGGTGCACCTGATGTAAACCTTGCACATATGCTGCTAGCAAGCAGACCTGGATGCATCTAGAGACGTCTCCAACTCCAAGAATATGCATCAAATTCAGCATCATTCCTTTTGCATAGTGGACTGAAAGAAATTGTCATACTACGGACTATTAAACCACTTTATTTTCACTCCGGTGCCTGTCAAGGATAGTACAGAGGTCCGCTCATGCTACACATCGCTCCCAGCTAGTGCTGAGGTCTGTCTGTGCTGCTCCTGCCCTATCCGCTCAGTGTCCTGTTACTGAGCATGGAGATGGCTCTCCGCAGTCTTTTGCTCACAGCGTGTCTTCCCAGCATGATGGCACAAAGGCTGCATGCCAGAGTTCCCTCTTAAACAACAGTATGGGTGCAGCCATGTTGGACTTGGTTATCCGACACTCTTCCTCCACTCAGAGTGCTGCTCCCAGACCAGCTAATCTCAGCTTCCAATCCCTAGGGATCCTCTCCTCTAAATTTCATTTCCACACTGGCCTCTGTTGCCAGTACAGTGTTGCTAAAGTTACAGCTCAGTGCTGAGCTCCCAGGTACTTTGGGCCAAATGTAATAGGGTGAGTGTTTAGAAAATGTGAGAGTTTAGCAGTAAACACTCATATTGGTCGAGTTTTATCTTCAAAATGGGAAAACATCTGAATGAGATTTTAAATCGTGAGAGATTTTTGAGTCTGAGAGACATACAAGTTTGCTCTGTTGCTTCATTCTCGGACTCCATTACATTGGCCGAGTTTAAAAAGTGAGAAAACTCTCACATTTTCTAAACTCTCACTCTATTACATTTGGCCCTCTGTATCTGAACTGTCCCAGACCATTATATCTAGTTCCTAAATCTGGCAAACAAGTCTCCTATGCCATCTTGCACACCAGTCTGGTTTTTATCACTGAGACTTGTTCTTATAGCCACCAGCGGTTCCAGTCGATACCTCCAGCCATTGGTCTCATCTGATGCTTCCAACATTGTACTCATATTAATTAAGTTCCTCAATTCATCAACATCAGTCCCAGCCGATCAAGTTCATCAATTCATCAACATCAGATTCAAATCCATCAAGTTATTCAAATCATCAACATCAGTCTCAAACTGATCCAGCTCTCAATCCAACATCATCGGTCCCAATCCGATTCTGCTTATTCATTCAGTATTATCTCCAGTTTTCATTGAACTTGCAACATTCCATTCTTGTTCTCGCCTTTGGGCCCATCATCCTCTACAGCTGCTCTACCTCCTCACAGCAATACATGAGGAAGTTCTTGCTCAAGCTACCCAGGTTTATTCACACCTCCCAAGTCTCCCACTCCTGTTCATGCCCAAACCAACCCTCAGGTGTGACAGATAATGATATTTACTAATGGGGTTACCAACAATAGGCAAGGGAGGGAAATTCAAAGGAACAATGGGAATCTGAAGATAAATGATAGCACATCATTAAGGAGGATTCAAACTGCTTCAAAGTCCAGAAAAGCAGATATAAATAACAATCCTAAGAGTAGAAAATCTGCTACAATATATGAATTACAGAATTTTGTCTAAGTATGTGATCTCTGCTTAACATAAGCTAAATAATTTTGGTCTTCAGAGTATAATTTAATGAAGTGCAAAATGCCTTTTAGATTCACAGTATAAACATAAGCCTGCCTGCTATTATTTTGCTTCTGAGAGATAGATACAACTAGGGGAATTGTTTTCTCTACAAGAGCTGAATATATAAAGGGTACATATAAATTTCACTATCCGATATTCCATATAAACCCCCCTGACAAATCAATAAACATTTTTTTTATACAGAGTCTGAGTGCATCACACAATCAAAACCCCACCCATTTCTAATGCAATGATTTTGGCCCCAGCACCTATTCACAGGCTCACAAAATGCAGCATCATGCAGTGGTCTAATGAGACAAAGTGCCCGGCCCCAACCCCATCAACAACCTGCTGCTGCCCTCTGGGCAAATCTTAATATGGGTATGTGCATCTCTGGGTATATATGAGTACATTCAGAAAATGCACAGTCTTCTGAAAGAAACAAGGTATCCTTTTGTGGACACTGTATAAAAAAAGTCACTGAATTTGAAGTTGCAATGTGACCAGTGCAAGAAGTGGAGAAAGAGGCTCAGCACAGGAGTGAGAAAAGCTTTAGCAGTGAAGGGGTTAAATTTCACTGGGAGTAGACACTTTAGCCTGTTGGCTAACTACATTTAATAAGAATTCAGAAAGGAATAGGAACAGTTCATGTAAGAAATTACGTATGTTCCCACTACTAGAGAGGTTAATAAATTATTAGCTGGAGAGAATTTGCAAAACAAAACAAAGTTTTTCTTTTGCCTGATTATTTTTGTTACAAAGAGGATAAATAACCCACTTGCACCACTGGTCTAGTAAAATGTTTGGCACAAGCAAAATATAATAATAACATTATATTTCCCCAGAGACTCCAAATTATTTTTCATATATATATATATATATATATATATATATATATATATATATTAGGGGTGTGCACCGGCCACTTTTCGTGTTTTGGTTTTGGATCTGGATCTTTCTTCGTGTTTTGGATCTGGATTGGTTTTGCCAAAACCACCCTTGCGTGTTTTGGGTTCTGGGTTTTGTGTTTTGGATCTGTATTTTTTTGAAAAAAAGCATAAAAACAGCTAAAATCACAGAATTTGTAGGTTTTTCTGCTCCTATGCTATTATTAACCTCAATAACCTTAATTTCCACTCATTTCCAGTCTATTCTGAATACCTCACACCTCACAATAGTGTTTTTATGTCCAAAAGGTTGCACCGAGGTAGCTGGATGACTATGCTAAGCGACACAAGTGGGCGGCACAAACACGTGACCCATCTAGGCGTGAAACTGCAGTGGCAGACAGGATGGCATTGAAAAACTAGGCCCCAAACTGTACATAATGCAAAGAAAAAAAAGAGGTGCAAGATGGAATTGTCCTTGGGCCCTCCCACCCACCCTTATGTTGTATAAACAGGACATGCACACTTTAACAAACCAATCATTTCAGCGCCAGGGTCTGCCACACAACTGTGGCTGAAATGATTGGTTCGTTTGGGCCCCCACAAAACAAGCTGGCAATTTATCTGTCCCTGCACAAACTGGCTCTACGGAGGCAAGATGTCATCCTCATCCACCGATTCCTCACCCTCTTCAGTGTGTACATCCTCATCCTCACAGAGTATTAATTCGTCCCTGCTGGAACCACAGGTCCCTCTGTACGTTCTGGAGGCTGGTCTCCCTGGAAGAGTTGATAATTCATTTTATGAACATCATCTTCTCCACATTTTGTGGAAGCAACCTCCTACGCCTTTCACTGACAAGGTTCCCGGCTGCACTAAACACTCTTTCGGAGTACACACTGGAGGGAGGGCAACTCAGGTAAAATAGAGCCAGTTTGTACAGGGACCTCCAAATTGCTTCTTTTTCCTGCCAGTACAGGTACGGACTGTCTGACATGCCTACTTGGATGCTGTCACCGATGTAATCCTTTAACAGACAGACGCACGCTTGTCGCTGCTGCTTTGAGGATTCAAGTGCGGCTACAGCCCACACAATTCACAAAGACAGAAAAAAAAAAGAATATTTTTATTGTTTGTGGAGCACACTTTGAGGGTTACACCACCCTTTAACAGACAGACGCACGCTTGTCGCTGCTGCTTTGAGGATGCAAGTGCGGCTACAGCCCACACAATTCACAAAGACAGAAAAAAGAAGAAGAATATTTTAATTGTTTGTGTAGAACACTTTGAGGTGTCACCACCCTTTAACAGACAGACGCACGCTTGTCGCTGCTGCTTTCAGGATGCAGGTGCGGCTACAGCCCACACATTTCACAAAGACCAAAAAAAAAAGAACAATATTTTAATTGTTTGTGTAGCACACTTTGAGGTGTCACCACCCTTTAACAGACAGACGCACGCTTGTCGCTGCTGCTTTAAGGATGCAGGTGCGGCTACAGCCCACACAATTCACATAGACAGAAAAAAAAAGAACAATATTTTAATTGTTTGTGTAGCACACTTTGAGGGTGTCACCACCCTTTAACAGACAGACGCACGCTTGTTGCTGCTGCTTTGAGGATGCAAGTGTGGCTACATCGCACACAAGTCACAAACACATTAAAAAAATAGTTTTTTATTTTTTGGAACACTTTGAGAGTTACACCAGCCTTTAACAGACAGACGCACGCTTGTCGCTGCTGCTTTAAGGATGCAGGTGCGGCTACAGCCCACACATTTCACAAAGACCGAAAAAAAAAGAACAATATTTTAATTGTTTGTGTAGAACACTTTGAGGGTGTCACCACCCTTTAACAGACAGACGCACGCTTGTCGCTGCTGCTTTAAGGATGCAGGTGCGGCTACAGCCCACACATTTCACAAAGACCAAAAAAATAAGAACAATATTTTAATTGTTTGTGTAGCACACTTTGAGGGTGTCACCACCCTTTAACAGACAGACGCACGCTTGTCGCTGCTGCTTTAAGGATGCAGGTGCGGCTACAGCCCACACATTTCACAAAGACCAAAAAAAAAAAACAATATTTTAATTGTTTGTGTAGCACACTTTGAGGGTGTCACCACCCTTTAACAGACAGACGCACGCTTGTCGCTGCTGCTTTAAGGATGCAGGTGCGGCTACAGCCCACACAATTCACAAAGACAGAAAAAAAAAGAACAATATTTTAATTGTTTGTGTAGCACACTTTGAGGGTGTCACCACCCTTTAACAGACAGACGCACGCTTGTCGCTACTGCTTTAAGGATGCAGGTGCGGCTACAGCCCACACATTTCACAAAGACCAAAAAAAAAAGAACAATATTTTAATTGTTTGTGTAGCACACTTTGAGGGTGTCACCACCCTTTAACAGACAGACGCACGCTTGTCGCTGCTGCTTTAAGGATGCAGGTGCGGCTACAGCCCACACAATTCACAAAGACAGAAAAAAAAAGAACAATATTTTAATTGTTTGTGTAGCACACTTTGAGGGTGTCACCACCCTTTAACAGACAGACGCACGCTTGTCGCTGCTGCTTTGAGGATGCAGGTGGAATCTAGACGGGATTTGGAACCGAGGACACACTACCTCCATCAATTGTCTAAATCCCACTGCACTAATGTCGGATACCGGACGCACGTCTAACACCAACATAGCAGTCAAGGCCTCAGTTATACGTTTTGCTTCAGGATGACTGCTGTCGTACTTCATCCTCATCGCTAGGGACTGTTGGAGGGTCAATTGTTTAGTAAAAGTAGTGATGTTCCTACTTCCTCTCTGGGATGATGAACAACTCCCAGCAGCAGCAACAGCACTAGGAGGAAGTGGTTCTTGATCTTTCCCTATTTTATTTTTATCGGAGAAAGTTTGGTCCTCCATTTATGTTATATTGATATATATACGTGCGGCTAAAGCGCACACAAACACAGAAAATATTATTTTATTTTTGCTGGAGAGTAGTGCACTTTGTGGGTTACACCACCCTTTAAGAAATGAGCCAGCCGGCTCTTTACTTATGGGACACAGGCGCACGCTTGGCGCTGCTCCTTTGTTGATGCACGTGCAGCCACAGTGCACACAATTCACAAACACAGAAAATAATTTTTTTTTTGGTTTGGACTGGAGTGTACTTTCGGGGGTTACAGCACCCTTAACGGTCAAGCCAGCCGGCCCTTTACTTATGACACAGGCGCACGCTTGGCACTACTTTGTTGATGCACGTGCGGCTACTGCGCACACAATTCACAAACACAGAAAATAATTTTTTTTTTGGTTTGGACTGGAGTGTACTTTCGGGGGTTACAGCACCCTTAACGGTCAAGCCAGCCGGCCCTTTACTTATGACACAGGCGCACGCTTGGCACTACTTTGTTGATGCACGTGCGGCTACTGCGCACACAATTCACAAACACAGAAAATAATTTTTTTTTTGGTTTGGACTGGAGTGTACTTTCGGGGGTTACAGCACCCTTAACGGTCAAGCCAGCCGGCCCTTTACTTATGACACAGGCGCACGCTTGGCACTACTTTGTTGATGCACGTGCGGCTACTGCGCACACAATTCACAAACACAGAAAATATATTTTTTTTTGGTTTGGACTGGAGTGTACTTTCGGGGGTTACAGCACCCTTAACGGTCAAGCCAGCCGGCCCTTTACTTATGACACAGGCGCACGCTTGGCACTACTTTGTTGATGCACGTGCGGCTACTGCGCACACAATTCACAAACACAGAAAATAATTTTTTTTTTGGTTTGGACTGGAGTGTACTTTCGGGGGTTACAGCACCCTTAACGGTCAAGCCAGCCGGCCCTTTACTTATGACACAGGCGCACACTTGGCACTACTTTGTTGATGCACGTGCGGCTACTGCGCACACAATTCACAAACACAGAAAATAATTTTTTTTTTGGTTTGGACTGGAGTGTACTTTCGGGGGTTACAGCACCCTTAACGGTCAAGCCAGCCGGCCCTTTACTTATGACACAGGCGCACGCTTGGCACTACTTTGTTGATGCACGTGCGGCTACTGCGCACACAATTCACAAACACAGAAAATATATTATTTTTTTAGCACTTGGGGGGAGCACCCCTGATGGACAGAGCACCCCCTGGACAACACTGCAGCACTCCTTTAGGACTGGGACACTGCACAGGACTTTGGAGTGGACACAGCCCCTATGGAGAACTGACTGCACAACACAGTCCAGCCAGCCCCTATGGACTTTGAAGTAGTGGACACAGCCCCTATTAACAACAGCAGCACAACACAGCCAGCCCCTATGGACTTTGAAGTAGTGGACAACAGCAGCACTACACTACACTACACAGCCCTAACTCCCACCCTCCCTCTTCACTGTCCATAGCCGAGTGAGAAAATGGCGCCGACGTGGGTACCTTATATAGGATCCAAAACCCGCGAGACTCGGAAGGCGGGATGATGACGTTTTGCCTCGATTTCAGATCCGAGTCAGGCGGGAAAAGTCGAGCCTGATTCGGATCGGACTCGGATCGGGGGGGTTCGGATTTCAGAAATCCGAACCCGCTCACCCCTAATATATATATATATATATATAATATGTATGTATGTGTGTATATATATATAATATATGGACCAAGGACCTCCTAAGGAACAAAATGAGTCCCCTAGAGATGGAGTGCCGCCTATTTCTCCTCTAGAGGACTTATTTTGTTCCTTAGGAGGTCCTTGGTTCATATGCTTATACAAGGAAGGCACCCGGACACCTTTACTTTGTATTTTTTGCAAGTGCCAAACCACAAGATATATATATATATATATATGTGTGTGTTTTATAAATTATTGGGTATTTCAGTATAAACTGTGTGTACTGATAAAATATATACTTTTTTCAAATCAGCAATGCTATCCAGATTTAATTTCATAACTGTTATAACTCAATCTACCACTATGTGAACACACACTATTAATTACTCAATGTAATTATCCATACAATAAGGTTGGACAAATGGATTTTTTTTAACAAATATTTTTAAAATATGAACAATTGTAGCTCTGCAATGAGATCAGTGTAATTTTCTGGAATAAAAACACTGATTTTATTTTTTAACTCGGCAGATGCTTTATGAACAGATGGAGAATATTTTGAACATAAATTCAGCTTAATGCATTGACAAATGACTCAAAACTTACCTTGCAACCTTATTCCATATCAAGATTTAGGGGCTTGCTGTGACATTTATGGGGATGCCTGCAGTACTGTTCATATTGTGTGGTATAAATTAAGCCCCACGGTATCTCTAGAGCCTTTGTTTAGATTTATAAAGCAGTGAGTAGAAAATCTGCAGTGAGATAAAATCTCTACAATCCATTTTATTGGATCTGACAAATCCATCTTTCTGAAAATATCACCCTTTATATTTCATCAGCTTAACTTATTGTTCTATCAGTCCTATAAAGTGACTTATTAATAGAGGATTCTGGTATATTTTTTTTTATTTAAATGATACTTTGTTTGAATAGTTGTATTAGCGGCAATATAGGCAACTAACAAATAGGAATGGAAAATATTTATTATGTACATTTAAAATATATTTCATACCGGTGTGGTGTTTCGTGACATTATACATGTAGTTATTTCTGCAACGTTGTGATTTGCTTACATGTAGAGATAGACGACATACTTCTGTGAATTTCCAGTTTCTAAAAATAGCGGTGCACCTAACTTGAAACGTTTGAACACTAAATCTATAACACAAAGTAAAAAAATGATAAAACAATTAAAAAATGTACATGATGAAAGTTTCTGCTCTTGAAGGACAAGCTAACTTACCACTTATATAAAAACTATCATAAATCTAAATGTATTTGCTTTGATTATTTAAATTATTTTGTATTGAGGGAATGTTAAGAAAAAATACAAACAATTACATAAATACGGGAAGGATGTGTATAAAGACATATGAAGATGGAACGATCCCATTTAATTTTAGAGATTCAATTGATGCCAAATAGTGAACCAAAATTAAAATTTTTACCAAAACAGAAAAGGGAGAGGTATTGGGAAGGGAACTGAATGAGAGAGGAGGGAAGGAGAAAGGACTATAGGGCTGATCACGAGTTGTAGGCATCTGCAACCACTTATCCGTACAATCAAAGAGGTAAGCAAAACCCACTACTGCACACTACCACAAATACAATAGGATCAATCACAGATAAAAAAAGGCTGAAAAAAAACCACTTAAGGGGTCAGAGTTCCAATGTCACTGAAGTTCTTTCATCTAAACCAGGATAATGAAATACTTGTCCATATGAAAAAGCTGTACTCTCTTCAAGAAGTCCCCTTCTTCTGTTCAATGTTCTTGTAATGTATGGAGGAGAGAAGAAAACAAGAAAGGGAAACCAATGGTGTAGTATGTCACAGCAGGAAAGTCGATTTGCAACCCCCTATGTATGGAGATATTAGTACTTCAATCCTTTTCCTTTTATGTGAAATACAGGTGATCGTACCATACCCACGTAGTCGTGTAACAATTTCCTCATATAAAGGTATCTTTAAGTATAATGTCCTTGTAACCAATGTGTTGTCATGCAATCAATATTGTCACATACAAGGATAACTCAGATATACTTTGTTCTGATAAACGCCCAAAATACATTTCTGGAGTAGATAGGTAGATAGATAGATAGATAGGGATACATTCAGTATCCCAGCACAGGGGATGCAGGTGCTTAGAATACCAGCGCCGGAATCCCAACATCTGTCAGCATACTGGCGCCGGCATCCCAAAGGTATGTAGTGGGGTTGGGGGAGGGTAATCCTGGGTACATACTTAACGTTGTGTACCAAACCCGAGTGTGGTCTGCGGCAGGTCACGGCATGGGTGCCAGCATCGGCAAGTGCATAAACACTTGACAATGCTGGGAGCGACAGTGGGGGCCATGCTGCATTCGACATGCATGCAGGTCCAACAGACAATGTCGCTGATGACGTGCGGTAGATAGCAGTACACACTGGCCGATATGGACAATATGTTGTCCGATCCGGATTGGAATGATATTTCATCTAGTGTGTACCCAGCTTTAGGGTTAGGAGTTAGGGTTATGGCACTATGGGGAGGGTTAGGTTTTAGGTGTGGGGATGTTATGTTTAGGCACTAGGGGGAGGTTAGGCTCAGGCATCGGGGAGGGAGGATTAGGCTAGGGAGAGGGGCTGGGTTCGGATACCTACCGATAGGTGTCGCTATCCTAACCCTGTCGGGATGATAGCGTTAGGATCCCGAGCGCCAGCATCTTCCCATCCCAGATAGATTGACAAACTTACGTACATTTTGTACAGATTGGCATAGAGTAACTGCCAGCCTAAACCAAAAGGGCTTTTGCAGCATGCAATTCCCTCTGGTCAAGGGTACATCCTACCGCATAATAATGACCACAATATATCTCCAGGTTATGTCAGAACTGCCTTTGAGGAAAAGAACATGACTTTAGGCTTCAAATCATGGAACAACAAGCATAGACTGCAGATTTAAACGTACTTAGGTTGCTTTGGGATAAACTGGACAACAGAGTGAAAGCAAAGCAAACTACAAGTGCTACACATTTGGAAGCCCTGTTTGTACCTCTTCGGATCATGGACAGGTCTGGCACACAGGCATTGCAGTGCCGATTTGATTAGAAAAGGCCGCAGCTCTGCACTTCTGAGAGAAGAGCAGGGGGCTATAGAAGATCACCCAGCATTGCAGTGTCAGTAGTTCTACTACTGGATGTTGCAGACTCTGAAAAAAGTTTTGTGGACCGCTGTTGTACCAGATACACCCCTCTCAATGCACACCTCTTAAAATTAATTTTACTGTATCATACAGATAAAAATTCAGGATTATTTGACCTTAGAATAAGTCACAAATTACCCTTTCTGTACATATATGGTTCATTTAGCTGCAGATGTAATGTGTGGTAAGGCTGACCTAGAATATATTGGTGTGTAAGATCAGTTGAGCAGAGCTATCTTTATGTCTTTGTATGTAAGTTGTTTGCAGGGCAGGTGCAAGTGTCCCAGTGCCCTAGGCAAACTTCATTCAACTGCCCTCCTCCCCCCAATTCCGACTTCTCCAGTCCCTAACACAAACAAGTGTATTCAGGGGGTACTCGAAAATTTTAAGAATCCCCTGAATGTAACAATGAGGGACTGCAACAGATACCTCCAATATTTGCTGCAGTCCCTCTGACCTCCAATGCAGCAACCATAGGTTCTTATCATGGCTACTAAACTATCAGATTTACCTTCGCATTCCAGAGCTCGACCCGCCAACTTTCGCCATCTGAAGATATTAGCCCATAGTAGCTCCGATGGGTTACTCTTTCACAAATGTGCCTGTCCCTAGTACTACACGTGAAGTGCAAATGCTCTGCTTTCAGCTGGGACAAGCTCTTATTGTAGTCCATGTCCTGGCAAGAGAATTATTTTAAGTATTATACTACATAAATTATGTAAATTTTAATAGATAAATTATATACTGTTACTACAAATACAAATTAAGTAAATATTAGTAAATATATAAGTATTAATCCATTAATAGTATTGCACTAATTGTAAATATCTATATATATATATATATAATAAAAGCACAAAAAGTGGGCGCCACATCGTGCATAAAAGTAAAATCCATACAAAAGCTACAAGTAGCGTGCGTACTGAAACATGCGGTTATAACCACAGCAAGTATAACACATACAGCAGAAGTATTCACCCAGCCGGTAACCCGAACGCCTTCAGGAACTCAACCAGGAATTACTTCTCCACACAGTCAAATCGCCAAGCCACGCCGCTATGCATTTTGTCATCGGTCTTTTCTTCACCTGCAATGGACTGTGACAAAACAGCTCCTAAGCCTGTGGTGGAGGTGTCATTTTGCAAGATAAAGGGTTTCCGGAAATCCAGTGCCTGTAGAACCGGTTTGGAACACAGGGCCATCCTCATATCTTCCCAGGCTGTTTCAGTTGTTTTTGCCTAGAGAATTCTTTCTGGTTGAGCCTTCTTAAGGGTCTCAGTCAGGGGTAAAGCTCTGGACAGAAAATTTGGAATGAAATGGCGGTAATAGCCTAGCAGCCCAAGGAAAGTTCTCATTTGTTTCTTGGTGGAGGGTCTTTGCCAGGACTGACTCGCCTCCACTTTCTGCAGTTGGGGTTTCACTTGCCACTTGCCAATCACATACCTGAGGTAATTGGCCTCTGAAAGTCCAATGGTACACTTAGTTGGAGTATTAAACCCATGCTCTCGTAAGCTGTTTAGCACTTCTTCGACTTTGGGCATGTTATCTTCCCAATTTTCTGTATAGATGACAATGTTGTCTAGATAGGCTATAGTTTAACCCTAGTGTGGCCTCAGCAGGTGATCCATGGTACACTGAAATGTCGCTGGTGCCCCATGAAGGCGCAAAGGGAGCATTTTATAGTGAAACAAGCCATCAATGGTCGAGAAGACAGTCTTCTCCTTGGCAGTCTCACGTAGTGGAATTTGCAGTATCCCTTTGTGAGGTCCAGGGTCGTAAGATACTGGCTACTCTCCAAAATTTTTATTAATTCGTCCATCCGTGGCAGCGGGTACGCATCAAATCTGGAAACCTGATTCAGCCGCCTAGTCATTGCAAAACCGTATGGCTCCTGATAGCTTTGGGACCAACACAATAGGACTTGACTAGTTACTACTGGACTCCTCAATGACCCCCAAGTTGGAGCATCTCTTTCACCTCTTGATCGACTGCTTGCCGCCGCGCCTCAGGCATACGATATGGTCGCTGCTTTACAACCACTTGTTCAGATGTATTTATCTTGTGCTCTATTAAGACAGTGCAGCCTGGCAGGGGAGAAAACACATCCTGTTTATTGCGAACTAAGGCTTCCACTTCGTTTTGCTGACCAGGTGTCTGCCAGTGGAACTTCTGGATTGGATATAACATCTCTGCAAATATTTTTGTCTGGCCATAAACAGGCAAAGTGTTGCGGATTTCTCTCCTCAGACATTAATTGCTTAGAGTTTCCCTCTCCAAAGAGGACTGGCCATGCATTTCCACTCTTCTCCCTTTTTGGAAGTAGGGTCTTGGAGACTTTACATTGGCATGGTCTCTGTGGTTCCTTTAAGAGCTCAAGAAATCATGGGAAATTGCATCCTAATGTTATAGAATAGGGGAGCTTAGGACCAACTGTGGCAACCACCTCTTGCCCCTTTATGGTGAGGCTCAATCGCACCCGGGATAAGTTTTCTGTGGACCCATGAATGCAGAGTACTTCAACTAACCCTGTCACCTTTTCCACTGGCCTGGGAAGAACAGTTTCTGAGATCAGGGTTAGTTCACTCCCTGAGTCTATAATAGCTGGGAGTTCTCAGCCATACAGTTTCCCACATTAATAGGGGTCTGGAATCGAGGTGTACCATCGTGCAAAAAGCAGGATACATAGCACCCATATTAGCAACTCCATAGGCTCTGTTTTTCTGGGACAGTCCAATCTTATATGACCTGGCTCTCTGCACTCATAGCAAATGACCCTGGTGTCTCCAGCAGTGTTTCCTTGAGGAGGGGTGACAGTCGGGGTCACAGGCCAATGGGGTGCCATCTTAGCCGTTCACTCATTCCCTGGTTTCTTTTCTGGCATTTTTAACATATTTCCCATGGTCTCATACAGCTCCAACACTGTACTTAATTCCTCTGTATTTTGAGGATCAGCGTGTATGACCCAATGCTGCATATTCCTACCTAGGGTTCTTGTACACTGGTCAACAACCACGGTCTCTACAATCTGAGTGGCAGTGCGGTCTTCTGGCTGGAGCCAACTCCGCCCCTGTCTGGTGAGTTCTGCAACCTTCTTCTGAATAGGGACCCCTGGTAGTAGGGCCCATTCATGGAAGTGCTGCACTTGCCCAGAAGGAGTGAGACTGACAGAGCTAGAACAGCACTTTGACTGGGTCATATTTCTCTGCATCAGCAGAGGACAAATCAGCATAGGCTTTCTGAGCCTCACCAGTAAGATAGGGGGCAAGTCTATCAGCCCAAGTATCTGCTGCCCATTTTAAATGCTGTGCCACCCTCTCAAATATCAACAAATATGAATCTGGGACATCTGAGGCAGACATTTTCTTCAGATGCCAGCACCTGTTGTGCCAATTGACTGGGTCACTAACTGTAACATTTGTTCATTTTGGTGAGAGGCCAACAAATTTCTTATAGTGTGAAAAACTTCCCACATTTTTATAATGGGGGGTATGTACAAGTGTAGTTGCTTTTAGATAACAAACCATTTTACTAAAATATATCTATTTCAGCAAAGCAATTGTAATTCACATTTAACACAGAAAAAGAAAACATTGCTTTTTTTTCACCAGCAATGCAGGGGTTAATCAAAACACAAACTCTTCCAGCACTGCAGTGCTTAATTAGACCTCAGTAATGTGTCTTGCTCTTGTTCAGTCAACAGGTGAACTTAATTAGACAGCATACTAATCAGCATTTGTTATATCTCATGCACCTTAGTAAAAACAAAGCAAAGTAACTTTTTTTTCTCAGTACACATAAACAGCTTTTGCACAATGTCCTTAATATAACTGCTTTTTTTTTGGTTTGCCAACCATACTCACTAATACCAAACGTTTAGCCTTATCAGATCCTTCGCTACCCCGTGGGTGTCTAGCGATTGCACTGTGACACAGCAGTGCAGAGTCCCCGTATGGGCCACCACATGTAACACAGGGTATTGAAATGAGGACTCCAGATAGGCAGGTACTTGGTAAAGCAGTATCTTTTTAATGGTAGTAGATTCTGCACCTTAGCATACATGGGCATAGGCCTAGACACACAGGCACATCACAGAAAATAAGCAAACAACATAGAAGTAAACATCTCAGTACTCCTTGTGCTAATGTCTGTGTACCCTTCAGGTCCTGGCACCCTAATGCTAACCACCACCCCCTGACCACTTTGTCCGGCATCAGGAGCAAGGGGCATCAGTTGTGTGGGAGTTTTAAACCCTTCCTGTGCTCCAGTGATTATTCCAGCTGGGTCTGTGTAAATGGAAAAACCTGGAATTCCACACCTCCTCTGCTAATGCAGAATGCACAGGTTTCACTCAAGGGAGGGAGCTGATCCCACACGAATGTGGGCAGTTCAGGTGAGACAAGCCCTCTCACCACAATATATATATATATATAATTTTGTGATATGGTCGGGGTAGGGGCCCCCCTCTCCTGTTGTAGAGAGGGGGGCCTTACACACAGCAACCAGGAAACAGCACTCCAGTCATGGGTTTTCATGCAAGCTGGTCAGCACCAGTTTGTATTGTGCAACACCAATAGTCAAATAAACCAAACATAAATAAATCCTAGCCCGGCTGGGCACTGACTAGACAGGTAATTTTCTCTCTACAAGTGGCAAGGCTGTCAAAGCTGGATTAGTGGCTGAGACGGAATCAGCATAGAAATGGGCATGCGTGACGTCATCTTGCTAATGGCAGCTAGACTCCATTTTAGAAGCAAGAATCGGCAAGACGCCATTCGACCAGCGCCATTTTAAGTTACAACTCACGAGCTAAGTACAGATGGCAATGTTTTTGATAATCTACCAAAAACAACTAGAAATACAGCCCCTGAGAATAGTAAATAGAATAGACAATGCACCAAAATACTGTGAGTGTTTTACAAACAAATTGGGAATCCCTGTATGTAGGCAAGTATAGTTGTGGCAATTGTAATATAACCCAGGCATTGATTTACACAATTGAATTTGTCTGAATCCTAAACAGGTTTTAGTCCCACACCCAGACAGAATGGTCCCCGGCTTCACAGCTGGGGGTAACACATTTGCATTACAGTTTGAAACTGTAAATAAGGAATGAGATATGTGTGTGTGTGCGTATATATATATATATATATATATATGTATACACATATATATATGTGTATGGAATCTCATGCATGAACACCACACATTACGCACAGTTAAGCTGCTAACATGACGCTCAGTAGCGAATGCACAATATCCTGCATGCGAACACTGTTTATTAGCTGCATGCGTGCACATCTGCCCCAAATCAGATAAACCTAACTAGCGTCTTTACATCAAACCCCACATACTCACACATTACATATTCACATACAAGGTTCCATAAGCTTTAAGGTATAAGATTCAAGTATGCAAATTTACTATAATTGCTATGAAATAAAGATTATTTTGTAACTAATGTTTTATACGTGATAAGTAAGTCATGTTTGGTATTGTACTGATGCGTACTCTCTCAACAGTATTCCGGTAACATCGATGTAGAGATCGCAACAGGCATTCTCAACTTATGGACCGCAGAGACTTCAAGCAACAAAATGTACATTATATGACCAACTGTTAGGATTTGCATGAGGCGGGAAACCAGAGACCACCAGTTGTTAGATGCCTTGTAACATATGCCCTCTCCTTTATGACCAATGGTATTAGCAACAAACTTCTCTATTGTGTTGTCTATTTCTGGGGGGGCATAAATAAGTGTGCTCTGACCCTGGGTTTCGATTCTTCATGCTGAATGCTGATTGACGAGGGGTTTCTTGCTGATGCTTACATCTGGTCCAGAGTGCTGCGTATGTATAACTGTACTTGGGTCTGTATAATTCCTTTGCGCTAAATTGTACTTATAACTAGCATGTAACTGACTGTACTTTTACTTGAATATACTTTGTGCTTTGGAAACACAGGTTCTAGGTCTGGAGTCTTTATTTACTGTATAACTGCATATGCAAAATAGCGTCATCCTTAGAGGTTTATAGGCAGGATATCAGAAGGTATAGGCAGGGGTGTATAGAGGTTAGAATCCAGAATCCTTAAGGCCTACTACCTCACCACAAACACAGCACTTTCAAAAGGTCCCAGTGTCTCTGAACAAACCTCTATGTCTGTTCTCCCCAGGGTGTGCGAGACACTGCATCTAAACTCTTACACAGCTATATTGAGCCACTTCCAGGTGTAATCCCTAATTAGCCTGCTCTCAGGCTGATAGGCCTAACACCTGAAATGGCCCTGTGGATGGAGCCCTCCTTTCTTTCTCACATCCACACCCCCAGGACCCATTCTCCAGCTTTTACCAAAGGCCGACAGTCAGATCTGTTTGTAAAACAGACTCTTCCTGGGGGTTAAAATACATATTACAGAAATCTGGGACACATATACATGCCATCCCTAACTTCTCCAGTGCTTCTATCACAAATCCTCCCCTTGTTTCGACCTGTGGGCGGAACTGCAGCCCCCAAACAATGGACATGTGACAAAGCATCTGCATTGGTCAGCTGGCTTCCTGGCCTGTGTTCTGCTGTGAACTTGAAATTTTGTAATGCCAAGAACCACCCTGTTGTTAAGCTGTGGCTTTATTAAACCTCTGCCAATGGTGTAACCAAGACACTTTACTTCTTCCATTCCTAGGCAACATTTCTTTGGGTTGGCTGTCCATCCTGCCCTATAGATGGAGTCCAACACTGCTTGTACTCTGGGCAAATGAGACTGCCAATCAGGACTATGAATGACTACCTCACCCAGACAAGCAGCAGCATACCGTAACCCAAAGGGCAAAATCTTGTATTGGAACAACCCTTCTGGCATTGGAAAAGCTGTCCTTGCTTTGGCATTCTCAGTTAACGGCACTTGCCAATACTCTTTGGTTAAAGTTAGAGTGGTTAAATACCTGGCTGTTCCTAGTCTTTCAATTAGTTCATCTACCCTTGGCATTGGGTAGGCATCAAACCTTGACATACTGTTCAATTTTCAGAAATCGTTGCCGAAACGTACACTCCCGTCAGGCTTTGGAATAAGCACAATGCAATTTTTCAATTACACACATTTCCAACATTTTTAAAATTTCTTTAGACACTGATTCTCTTTGGGCTTCTGGTAACCTATAGGGCTTTAGGTTAATCTTATCCCCTGGGTCAGTGATTATGTCATGTTTAATGACTGTCATTTTGCCAGGTACATCTATGAACAAAACCCTATTTCTGATAAGAAATTCCTTAACTTCCTGCTGTTGAACGGTCAACAGGGTTTTAGCTATTGTCACTTCAGGAACCAAAGGCCCTAGGTTTATTGGAGGGGCCGGGATGGCTGACAGAGCTGCTCTATCCTTCCAAGGTTTGATAAGATTTACATGGTATAACTGTTCTAGCTTTCTTTTCGTAGGCTCAATGACAGTTTTATAGTGACTGGACTGCCCCTCCCATGTCTCCTTGGCAATGTCAGGTAATCCCCTTGGGTGTCTCCCATACAAAAAATCCTGGCATATTGCCACGTGAGGATATGACAACAGACTATCAGGGTCTATGGATTTACCACCAATCACTTTTAAATTTTCCCTGGCTTTTACCAGAGTAGGGTCATTTAACTGCTCCACTGCAAATATCTCTTTTCTGACCTCAAGATCAGACAGACGATCAACTGGCTTAAACAACACTTCCCACCTCAGTATTCTCTGGTTCACCAATCATGCTATAAAAAGGGAACTTCTCAGACTCGGAAGAAACTTCCCCTGCTACTGCAACAGCAACCTTCTCAAATGGGTCGGGGTTATTTACTTCGGTAACAAATCAGCTTTCCCACAACTTCCAGAAGTGAGCAAAGTCTCTCCTCAACATTATATCATACCTCAAGCCATGCACCAAACCCACAGAGACTATAGCGGAACCACACTGTGTTTCTATGTTCACTTCCGCAGCAACATAATACCGAGTATCCCCATGTATGCAGGTCACACCAACAGCTCTTCCCTTGCGTTTTAAGGGGTTCACCAGTTCAGCTTTCATAAGTGTAACCAGGCTGCCAGAATCTAACAGAGCCACTACTTGATTGCCTTCTACAGTAACATTACACATTTGCTTATCTGTCTAAGCATGTTGGTCAGCAGTACAGGCAGGCTGTGCAAAGAAAGACATTCTGCGATGGACATAAGTAGTATCACATTGCATAGGTTCAGAGGTGAATGGACAATTAGCAGCAATATGGTTCAATTCACTATATCGAAAACATTGTATCATATTATTATCAAGTCTCTTATGGGGTAAGAACCTTCCTGGCCTATCTCCAGGTTCCAAACCCACAGTCTTAAGTTCACTCCATCGCCCAGCACCCTTCTCCCCTGGAACAGTCTTACCAGTAGTCACGGAAGATCGCCGTTGCGGAATCGGGGCCCGGTGGGACACAATCAACAGTTCCCCAGCCGCCACATACCTTTCCACCAGTTCAACTAACTGGTCTGTGGAGTTAGGGTCTGCATGGCTCACCCACTTGCGCAGAGTTGCAGATAGTGATTGCAGATACCGGTCCATCACGACTCTTTCCACGATCTGTGGTCCTGTCAGCATCTCGGGCTGTAGCCATTTTGTGGTTAAATGGACGAGGTCATACATCTGGGAGCGTGGAGGCTTTTCTATTTGGAACTCCCAGCGGTGGACTCATTGGGCACAAACAAATGTGGTGACTCCTAAGCGAGTTAAGATCTCCCATTTTAGTTTTACATAGTCCTTTGCATCACCCAGGCACAAATCATAGTAGGCCTTTTGCGGTTCTCCAGACAGGAAGGGTGCCACAAGAATTGCCCACTGTTCTTTAGGCCAATTTTCTCTTTCGGCGCTTCTTTCAGAGGCTGTAAGATACGCTTCCACATCATCACTCTCGGTCATCTTTTGCAGAAAATGACTGGCCCGTATGGAGCGAGTTTTTGTTTGGAAGTCCAGTGGAATCATCTCGAGACCAGACTACTAGCTGTTGTACTACGTCTTTTAAGGTCTGGTGGGTTTCCTCTATGGCGACTTGTTGTTGCCTCAGGGCTGCCTCCATGGCTATTTGTTGTTGCCTCAGGGCTGACTCCATGGCGACTTTTTGTTGCCTCTGGGCTTCCTGCTGAATTTTGTTAGTTTCCTGCTGAGCTGCCATAGCCTGGAGCAAGGGCTTAACAATGTCCTCCATGTGATCTTTAGGTGTAGGTTTGTAGAAAAACCTGGCTTCTCTAAGCTTCTGTCGACGCCACTTTCATAGACTTCACAGAACACAAGTTGATATTCAACACAACAAATTGGTGTTTGTCACTTTAAATTTTAAATGTTGAACTTTTCCTCATGCTGCAATTTTTAGTGTGCATTGCCCGCATTCTCCACCAATTGTGATATGATCGGGGTAGGGGCCCCCCTCTCCTGGGTAGATGGACACCTCCTTACACACAGCAGCCAGGAAACAGCACTCCAGTCGTGGGTTTTCGTGCAAGTTGGTCGGCACCAGTTTTTATTGTGCAATACCAATAGTCAAATAAACCAAACATAAAATAAATCCTAGCCCGGCTGGGCACTAACTAGACAGGTAATTTCCTCTCTACAAGTGGCAAGGCCTACTACCTCACCACAAACACAGCACTTTCAAAAGGTCCCAGTGTCTCTGAACAAACCTCTGTGTCTGTTCTCCCCAGGGTGTGTGAGACACTGCATCTAAATTCTTACACAGCTATATTGAGCCACTTCCAGGTGTAATCCCTAATTAGCCTGCTCTCAGGCTGAAAGGCCTAACACCTGAAACGGCCATGTGGATGGAGTCCTCCCTTCTCTCTCATATCCACACCCCCAGGACCCATTCTCCGGCTTTTACCAAAAGCCGACGCTCAGATCTGTTTATACAACAGACTGTTCCTGGGGGTTAAAATACATATTACAGGAATCTGGGACACATATACATGCCATACCTAACTTCTCCAGTGCTTCTATCACAATATAGAAATATATATATATATATGTATGTGTATATATATATGTATGTATGGGTATATATATATATGTATGTGTATATATGTTTGTGTATATGTATACATATATGTTTGTGTATGTGTGTGTATGAATATATATATATCTGTATGTGTATATATATATATATATATATATATATAAAAGAAATGTGACCTTTAAAGCTAGAGCTGGTTACTTACATTTGTTATGTTAACTTACTATAAAGGCAAAAAAAAAAAATATATATATATATATATATATATATATATATATATATATATATGGACGAATATGTTAGCTGAAATACACTATGGCTTTCTCATTTATCAACTTCAACAGAAGAAAACTGGTCTAATTAAAAACAGAGCAAGCCTTTCGAGCACTGCAGGCTTTTTGCAATAAACAGCCCAGCCAATATTTTGTTCTTTAGTATATTATTGTGTGCTATACCATGTTCTCTCTACACAAATGCCCTCACTACAAATTTAGGTCACTGCAATTTCCTAAAAGGTTAGTAGTTATAGCTGTTCACGGAGCAACTGATCATTAGTTTAAATGTCAGCACATCTTATAATGTAACTGTAAATAAGTTATTTACAACACACATGTTGCAGATCTACTAATCTCCATGTTCCTCAGGCAATACTTCACAGCAATCAATCACTGTCCACACACAGACCATACAAGTTTAATGTGGGTCTAGACTTTATGGATTATATCTTGCATGTACGTGTTTAAGTTTTGGATGATTTGCATTGATTTTCGGAGCTCAAACTACTTTGCAATTTTTGCAAATCCGGACTCGGGTTTTGAATGCCGTGCTAACAGGTCAAAATTACGTAATTTAAGCAGGCCTTTTTTATTTTTATTTAAAAAAATACAGATTAAAAACCAAAAACATGTGAGGGTGGTTTTGCAAAACCAACACGCGAAGATGAATCCGGATCCTAAACCAAAACACGGGGGTCGGTGCACATCTCTAGTTACAATACAACTACAGGTTGAGTCTCCCATCTCCAAAGTGCTTGGGACCAGGGGTATTTTGGATATCGGAATATTCTGTATTTTGGAATATTTGCATACCATAATGAAATATCTAGGGATTGGGACCCAAATCTAAACACATAATGCATTTATGTGTTATATACACCTTGTACACACAGCCTGCAGGTAATTTTATACAATATTTTTAATAATTTTGTGGCTCAAACAAAGTTTGTGTACATACATGAAATTAATTTATGTTTCATATACACCATATACACACTACCTAAAGGTTATTTTATACTAGATTTTTAATAATTTGATGAGAGATATGTGGAAGTGTAAATGATGTGGGACAGGTATGAGGATGTGTAAATAATATGGAGGTGTAAATGATGTGGGACAGGAATGAGGATGTGTAAATAATGTAGAGGTGTAAATGATGTGGGACAGGTATGTGGATGTGTAAATGATGTGGGACAGGTGTGTGAAGGTGTAAAAGATGTGGAGGTGTAAATGATGTGGGACAGGTATGAGGATGTGTAAATAATGTGGAGATGTAAATGATGTGGGACAGGTATGAGGATGAGTAAATAATGTGGAGGTGTAAATGATGTGGGACAGGTGAGTGGAGGTGTAAATGATGTGAGACAGGTACGTGAAGGTGTAAATGATGTGGGACAGGTATGAGGATGTGTAAATGATATGGAGGTGTAAATGATGTGGGAAAGGTATGAGGATGTGTAAATTATGTGGGACAGGTATGTGGAGGTGTAAATGATGTGGGACAGGTGTGTGGAGGTATAAATGATGTGAGACAGGTACGTGGAGTTGTAAATGATGTGGGACAGGTATGAGGAGGTGTAAATGATGTGGGACAGGTGTGTGGAGGTGTAAATGATGTGAGACAGGTACGTGGACATGTATTGATGGCAGAGGGGTTTTTGAACTTACAGATGAGATGTAAAAGTGTTTATGCCAACGTTTACAAAATTGTATAAAAACACTGAACAATTACTATACAAACATTTTTCTTAACCCTAAATGCTGGAAAGACTTTAATTTGCTGAACAAATTTATATAATAAAATATACCAAATAAATTATAATATGTACCGTAATTACCCTTCACTATTATCTATTTGTACTGTACATATTATTATCCAATTGTTGTACAGGAAATTGTGCATACAAAATAACAAGTAGGTCCTTTGATTTTCTACAATAAAAATCCAATGTCACACACTTTAGAGATAGAAAAAAAATCCCATCATATTGCACTAAATGGTTTGGTATAATACATTATACTTCGACATTTTACTCCCTATTAGACACAGTCATATTAAATTGCTATGCACTCTGTACACCTAAATGATTGTCTTGTTTGGCCTTTAATCGCAAAAGGTCAAAACAACATTATAGATTTTTCAATCCATATAGTAATTAACAGTTACTGCTGAAAACCCATCACATCTCTGTTCATTATCAATTAGGTAAAACAAAAACAATTGCTTCTCTAAGTTGCATAAAATATAATTGTGTGTTCTTGCTGTTATTGAATAATAATCTGCCATCTTCAGAGTCAGTTACATGTAAAAAAAAAACAATAAATTTAAACAGATTAAATAATGAGATATATAATAAAGATTTTTTTACATCCAAAGAAAGAGAGAATGTCTTTATGCATCATCACGATTATGGTAGAAGTCAAGAAAAGCATTATACCAGAGGCTTATTATTATTATGTTGTTATAAAGGACAAACATATTGTATAATACTCTACAACAATGAGAGATTGCAGTACAAACAATTCCCATACAGTACAATAAAATACACTAAATAAAATAAAAATAAACCCAAAACCATACCCAAGTCTGCAAACTAAAAATTAAGGGAGCATGTGAGACAAAAGGTCAGTACATAATTTGTTGTCAATAAAAAAAAAATAGATCTCAAATTTTGAAAAAAAAAAAAAAAGGAAACCAATAAATTATAACAGATGCTTGGACGACATTCCGAAATTTTATTTAAATGTTAAAAAGTATTCCTCTGGCTCTCTGCATGCACATCCATTATTTTTTGCATGAGCAGTAACCCTTCAGGACAAACACAGCAATGTAAACTTTTGCAGCTACTAATTATGGATCGTGGCAGTTGTCCTGAAACCCATAGATTTGAATCTGCCACCTCAAATTGTGGTAAGTCCGATCCTTAACTAGCGTGGTGCCTTTGGCGTTATTAATAAAGGTAGTATTTAAGGAATTTTCTTCTGGATAAGGCCACCATGTTTCTGCTCTTCCACTGTTTGTTGGTGTTTTTGAAGGCATTTTCAAAGATCCTACTTGGGGACCAAAACAGCAATATGATACAGTTCCATTTCTTCTATTGAGGTGATTAAAACATTTTTTTTAATAGATTGAACACTGATTTTTGTCACTGAGTAACAAACTTTTGAGAACCATCTCAAATCAAAATGTAATTTTCAAAAATCTCTCCACAAATTGCAAAGCAAATTATTTGTTAAGTGTGAATCATTCCAAATTGCTAAAAAAACCTACAGTAAGTATTAATACCGCCTACAGTGGCAAGTTCAAGTTTACATATATACAATATATTACCTTGAAAGAAAGAGTGAGAGAGAAAGGCAGATACAGTATCTGAGAAATGTTTTAAGTTTAATAATTGACCACTAACTCTTAACCACAGTACAGTATGAGCAGCACATTTTTGTAGGGCAACAAAACATCAGTTAAGCAAAACTGTATAAAATAAATCTATGCTACTCTGAGAAAAGCAAGCAGAAGGCAAAGTGCCTACCACATCAGGAAGACTACCAGTTGACCTATTATTTAATATTATTAATTACTAAGTGAAAAATCATCTCCCATTGTTAAACAATACTGCCTGGTGTCACTAGCAGAGCAAAACACCATAGTTGAAGTTAATTTTGCTTTCAGTTCATTTAAGCATTGCAGATATGTCAAATGAATCAAATCAATATTGTGTAGCAGATGTTGCCCAGCCAGCATCAAATACTGTACAGGAGAACACCTTATAGGGGCAGGGTTCACACAAAACTAGGTGCTTTTTAGTGGTTCGCGCTATAGGATTGTAGTTTTACCTCTAGCTGCTAGACACAAAGGAGGTATCCCAACCTCATATGGATAAATGATAAACAAAAGTAGAAGTGCTAGCGCTACGAGATAAACTGTGATTTGATAAACGACTAGATGTTAATAATATTATTGATTATGGTTTTCTTACACTGGGACGTATGTGAATAAAGATAAATGGTGAATGTTAATCAGGGTGTAATCCACCTATTAAACTTAAACTTAAGGGTGGGTGTTCTTATGACAAGGTCTATTGTCCTGGTTTGATCCACCTAATAAACTGTGGGGTGGGCGTTCTTATAATGAAGATTAATGTCCTGGAAATATATATAATATATGGGGCCTGGGTTTGCAATAACTTTAGGCAGGATGTTCTTATACAGCCAGTTATCAGTACTTCTATTGAAAGTCACTGATGAGGTACTCCAAACAATTAATTCCCTTCATCCACTGGTATATTTCAGTCTCTGACTCACCTCCTCAGACGTCACCCATATGCTCCGGTTTCTCTCTTTTCCTCATATGGGTGACGTCTGAGGAGGTGAGTCAGAGACTGAAATATACCAGTGGATGAAGGGAATTAATTGTTTGGAGTACGTCATCAGTGACTTTCAATAGAAGTACTGACAACTGGCTGTATAAGAACATCCTGCCTAAAGTTATTGCAAACCCAGGCCCCATATATTATATATATTTCCAGGACATTAATCTTCATTATAAGAACGCCCACCCCACAGTTTATTAGGTGGATCACACCAGGACAATAGACCTTGTCATAAGAACACCCACCCTTAAGTTTAAGTTTAATAGGTGGATTACACCCTGATTAACATTCACCATTTATCTTTATTCACATACGTCCCAGTGTAAGAAAACCATAATCAATAATATTATTAACATCTAGTCGTTTATCAAATCACAGTTTATCTCGTAGCGCTAGCACTTCTACTTTTGTTTATCATTTTCACACAAAACTAGCTAATGCAAAATGATAAAAAAAATTAAAGATACTCTAAGCACACAAAAAAGTAATCGGAGGGCAAAAAATGATTCTATTAAAGTCAAGAAGACTAATGCTAATTTAACTATTATTGAATATATTAGTCAGTTTTAGTATGGAAACAAAGGTGCCATACTCTCCCAAAGTTACAAGTTGATACAAGATTTATGGTAACTTCCATATTCTGGCAATAATTATTCAGATACTTGTTTTATTCACTTCTAAAATGGTTTCAGCAATTTCTTCCTGTTTCTTGGACTTGCTGTAAAAATTCAAACTTATAATGAAATTATAATGAAATAAATGTGCAGTCTTCTCACATATGAAACAATATACAGTAGGAAGAGCAGAATATTGTTATTGAAGATATTGATGATTTAAGACATCATTGTTGAATTGAAGATTTTTTTATTTCAACCCATTTCAACTTTGCAACCGTGTTAAATTGATCACATCAGTTTTAGATATGGCAGCGTGCGGTAAAAAGTGGATGAGAGAAAAGCATATAGAGAGAGTGCTCACACATATTAAGCAAGTGCACAGCACTATCTAACTACATTTATAATATACTGAGTAAAGTACCCAGACAGCAGAAAAAAATATTATGTGTTAAAGTGACTGATTTTTTAGGTAATACAGCTTTTCCCTACATCATTGTCCATTCACCTGGTGTTGGAACAACTAAAGCAAGACAATATTGTAATTTAGTGCTTTTGCAGTTACACTGCAGTGCAAAGAGTACTACTTCTACTAGTAAGCAGGAAGTCTCAGGAAGGACATTCCAAAAATCCTTTCAATGAGCTTTCCTAAAATAATAGCTCTATTAAGCATTAAAGGACAACATAATTATAATAATAATGATTGTGATGAAATCTGTAGGAAAAATAAAATAGTCAACATTACATACACAACCCGCACTGATTAATCTATCACTTGTACTGGTCCTTTTATAGACTGCGCACTGCAAGGGCAAGTGCTAACTAAGGTCATGTATCCTCTGTATCTTCTAATTTATAAATCTTCTTATATATCAACCTGTATCTTCTAATGCATCAAATTGTAGCTCTAAGGTAATGTATCTTCTAATGCATGAACTTGTAGCTATTATAGGCCTGTCACACACAACAGGCACATCAAAAAATCAGAAAAATATTTTTTTTCTGAAAATGAAATAACTAGGGTGCCGATGTAAAGTTTAACCTTTGCCCATTTGCAAAGCATTTCTTCATGTAAATTTAAACTAAAATCACTATTCTCAGTGAGGAGAGAGATATTTATTGAATTAATTTATAATATGTATCTCTAACCTCCAAATAGGATCAAAGAGTCCCTGAAACCATCATAGAGAATCATCTATCCGGTATCTTAGAATATACTTGCTCAAATGCGCATGATAAATTGAATAAATTCCCACCTTAAAAATTGATCTTAAATACAAAAGGTTAAAAAAGACATATATAAGCCACGCAGTAATCTGCAAATTGAAAAATGGATAACATTCAGTTTAAAGAAGAGCAACCAAATACTGTTGCTGCAGCTGCTGCCACCAGTCATGATGATGATGCTAGTCCTTCAACGTCATCTATGAAAGATGCTCAAGGGCATAGAGGGTCTAAGTCAGAGCATCTAAAATAAAAAAATATATATACAGTGCTAAAGAAAAAACACATCTAATAAAGGGAAAGTGTGGTGCAGAAAAACATAACATTTTGGGAGAAAAATGATTAATATGGAATCCAAGCAAACTATCATGACTGAGTGTGAGCTCAGTAGTGTCTTAAGAATAAATTATCCCACTTCATTACAAATCCATTAGTGACTCTAACTGTTAACAGTCTGCCTTAAATAAGGTAGCCTTTCACGAAACAACAAGTAAAAATCTAATAGTGATAATAGCAATCATCAGATTTAGAAGATCAATATAGATCGATAAAGGGCAAAGAACCTGACGTGTTATCTCACTAATGTGACTTCATCAGATATCTAACCAGTTTATTATATTTTGCCTCGCTGACTACTGTGATTTCAGTGCTTTGCAAATTCAGAAATAAATATAATGTATAAAAGTATGCCAGCTGCACAGTTATTGCATACTAATTCCTCCACAAAGCAAATCAATTTAGTTGATGTTTAAGATTCTAATTTATTTCCAGCGCTATTTTCTTGTGTATTTGTGGATGAATTATCCACCATATATTTCAGCGTGCGGCCTTGTTCTATTTCATGCTGTGATAGTTCAATTCTCATTTATTTCTCCAATATTGGAGTAGACAGTGTTAAATAAAAGCAGTTAGAGTTTCCAATAATATAAATAAATTATGCATTTCACAGGTGGCAGCCTGCTTCATCAGATAGGAAACGTCTATATGTGGTTTCAGGAGTAGATGACCTGGAATGGTCTTAGTAGAAATTCACATACAATCTGCGTTGTTGTGCTGTGTGGGTACTGTAAGGTACGTCCATGACTGCTCTATTTATGAGACGCGTCATTTACTTATATTATTGGAAAATCGATATATAACCGCTTTTATGAAAAACCGTCTACTCCAATATTGGAGAAATAAATGAAAATGAAACTTACATTGTTGGATAATTTATATCCAGAAAGACTTTTACTGTATTTCTATGGGCACACCTGTCACCTGTATCTCTCTTTCTACTGTCCATACTGAATGGAATCTGGATTCCCTTTATATCACAAGAAGGTGCACACTTGTAATGTGTCCTTACACACAGCACAGAACAGAAACTGCAATATACATTTAACCAACACAAAAATACACATTCAGCAAACTTGGGAGCGCCAGTCTATGCTATGAGTGTGCATGGTCATCCACTCCATAGCTTTCACTTTTCACAGTACAGATAGTAGCAGAGATGTGAGTTTTTGCATTGTTTTTACAGCTGAAGCACCTCCTGTACACAGTATGATTTTTGCAACACACTTGTCTGAGACCAGCCTATGGGTCTATGTACTAATAGGAGAAAAGGGGTAAAAACGCTAAAGGCAGAGAATATCACTGTACATATCGCTTCTCAGTATGTACTAAAGGGAATTTCTCTGCCTACAGCCTGCCACTGCTAAGTGCAGGCTACAATATTGCACTGCACCTGGGTCATTTAGCACTGCCATAGACACCTATGGCAGTGCTAAGTGACCCAGAAGTTGCTAAGGGGAGAGGTCACTTACCATCGGGTGTCTTCTCCAGCGCTGGCTTCGCCTCCTGTAGCTTCCGGTATCTGCTTCTCCTCATAGGTGTGTTGTTATCTTCAAGTTTGTTGATAAAGTTTTTTTTTTTAAAGTAACTGCTGCAGATGTTGGCCGGGACGTTAAGTCACACACAGGCTGTCAGGGGACGGGGGTCTCAGCTGTTACCGCCATGGGAGTGACTTAGCGGTCACTCTCCTCGGCAGGTAAGTTTTTAGTAATAGCTGCAGTAGCCGGCTCCTGCTTCACAGCGCTAGCAGGCAAAGCAGAGGCAGCATTAACTCCACAGTATATTGAGTGTTAGTACTATAAATAAACCCTATAGTTAGAAAAAAACTGTTAGCATGGTGGTAGTGGAGGGGATAAAAGAGACAATTAGGGGTATATTTACTAAAGTGCAGATTTTTAGAAGTGGAATTGTTGCCCATAACAACCAACCAGATTCTGCTGTACTTATGATTTATCTAGCACCTTCTAGAAGATAATAGCTAGAATCTGACTGGTTGCTATTGGCAACAACTTCACTTCTAAAAATCTGCTCTTTAGTAAATATACCCCTTAGGATCTAAGTATGTATTAGAAAAATCTTTTTGGAAGTCTGTTGTGCAATGCAGAATATGAATGGAATATACCACTGCCTGAAATAAAATACTCTTAATATAACATATATGCTTGTTTCAAGCATAGCAAAAAACATTATAAACAGCGAAATGTTGCAGCACTTTCAGGCACAAAACTCCTTTGAACTTTTTTCCTGCCATGACAAATCATAAGGAACAATGATAACTGTCTACACTGATTTACATTACATACTAAAATATCAACAAAGCCTAGCAATTTTAGCACATACCAAATTAGAAGGTAGAAACAGTAATAGCGAGTAAGTACTGAAAGTTTGCTAATGGATTATAAATTATAGAAAGTAGATTCTTTGCTATGTAATTAATGGTATTTCTCCATTTTTAAGTATCTACTGGGAAATTTTCCATGTCAAATCAATTTGTAGATGGGACCCAAGAGGCAGGAAAGCACAGCTGTTTCAGCATCCTTCTTCATTACATTGTGACTGCCTTTTACATTTTCAGGCACGTTCCTTCATGACTTTGATCTTTCATGACAGTGTTAACTCTATTCGTTCCTCAATAGCACATTGATTTTTTTTTTATGCCTTTCGAGATATTCTAATTATTTTGCTAGAACTTTAATTAAATTTAGTCACACAGGAATAAGCTATATCGGGTATATGGGTGAAATATCATGTTGATGCAGAGAGCTCACAATGTGCCAGGAGTGAAAAATTAAATGTGGGTGGGAGGAAATCAGTAGAGTTAATTGAAAATATCCTACAAACAATGGCTTTTATATGCATTGCCTAGCAATGAACACCTGGTTCAGGCAGGCTCCATACGGTGTTGCCAAACTGTCTCAAATAATCTGGTTCTAAATGTCCTTTTTTTAGTCAATATCTTAATTATAGACACATGGTCACTTCCCATATCATATAATGGAGTACTGTAAGTATAATCTTTGATTTTATTTGAGAGAACTCATAAGTACCAGATATTTTGACAATCCTTATTTAACTATGATAGGATAATTAATTAAAAAATATCTAACACCATGGAAACCATACTTGTACACTCTCCATGTGTATCCTGAATAACATCATCTTCAGATGCCTGCTTCTTCATGTCTTCATTTAACTGTTATGCTGTATAGTTTAGGAAAAGGGAAAGTGGTATATTCCTTCTGTCATATCATACACATATGTTAACTGCCACAAGAAGACAGGCAACAAGTGGTGGCACTGGGTTTGGTGACACCCATTACGGCCAGTAAAGTTCATGCGCACGTCCAAAAAACGGATGTGGCCTCACAGTACACCCCCGATTTTATCATTCTGGGGGTGTGTTCAGCACTCCTGGAGATGCTGACCCCAGAGACTCTGTCTGCACTGCTGGCTCCTCCTCAGTGATCAGGAGCTGGAAGCTGCACACTAACATCACAGTGCTGCGCCTTGCTCCCGATCAATAAGGAGAAGCCAGCATTTTGGTGTCACCCCCGTCCCCCTTGCAGAGTGACACCTGGTGTGGTCTGCACCCACCTAGTGCTGTCACTGCGGACAACACTTGAAGCGCCTCCTGATTACATCTAGCTGGGCAGCTTGAGTCATCCATCAGAAAGTACCACATAGAGAAAAAGGGGCTGATTCTAAGTTGTAAGCAATGCTGTATGTACGGCGCTGCGTACCTCTTGTGGCGCCCTATAAATAAAAAGTAATAGTAACCCTATAAATAAAAAGTAATAGTAATAATAATGCATAAAACAACAATTAACTTTGTACCGGGACAACCCATGTTGCACTGCAGGTTGGGCAGATTTCAAGTGTGCCTAGAGCTTTAGATTAGAGATGGGTGTGTCCAAACTGAGATCTAAATTGCAGTATTAAATAAAGCTGTCCAGCATTTGTGGGCTACATGCAACAACAGTCAGTATTTACCATGCATGCAAAACAGTACATGCAAAATTACTTGCGTTTTACTGCTTTGCTCTTAGTTCAGGATCAGCCACAAAATGGGGATACAAAACATTGTAAAATAAAAATGACACTTACATAAAGCAACTCCAGGAGGGAAAGGAGTGAGCACAAAGTTCCCAGACCTTCCTGGGGGACCGGAATGCAAGGAAGTTGTAACCACACCCCCAAGACTACGTGATCAAATCCTTCCCTGCACAGCTTTTGCAGGCATAGCCATGCCTCCTAGTACTGGAGCCTGGTTGATCTCTTGGCAGCTATGCTTACTTATACAGCAAGCATCATAAATTGCCATGGTTATAGCTTAAAAATAGAAGCTTATTCCGTAGTTAAACAGAAGTTGATCTGCGGGGAAACTTCCCAAGGATTGAGTTTGCAAGTTTAACATTCAGATTGGCAAAAATGGGAAGTCTCTGCAATACAATACTTTGGCTCTGTGTCTCCTCTCCTCAGTCGCTCCTCCTCCCAGCATCAGTCAGTGAGAAGAGAGGGAGGTCACGGAGCCGGCCAGGAGAGCAGATGCAACAGCACACTGCTAAAGGATCAGCCGCCCGCGTAGGTCAGGAAGCGAGTCATAGGGGGAAGGGACCTGTGAAAATTTTGTTATGGGGCACCCCTAGGTCTAGTTATGTCCCTGGCTTGAATACCTTCGTTTAATTCACAATTCCATACCATGCCATATTTGTAAATTTGCCTTATACAGGCATTATAGTCTATGAATAGAGCAGGGACAATGATGATAAATACACTCTGCTATGTGGTTTTTGGGAGGTCACGGAGCCGGCCAGGAGAGCAGATGCAACAGCACACTGCTAAAGGATCAGCCGCCTGCGTAGGTCAGGAAGCGAGTCATAGGGGGAAGGGACCTGTGAAAATTTTGTTATGGGGCACCCCTAGGTCTAGTTATGTCCCTGGCTTGAATACCTTCGTTTAATTCACAATTCCATACCATGCCATATTTGTAAATTTGCCTTATACAGGCATTATAGTCTATGAATAGAGCAGGGACAATGATGATAAATACACTCTGCTATGTGGTTTTTGTGTAGTACTGGGAATTTTCAAGGTTAATTTGCTCCAACAAAACATGTAAAATTTAGAGTCCAAGTGCTAAATGAAGAGTATATTTTGTGCAACAATTTTACAAATTTTGCTCATAACTACTGATAGTCCTTCTGGCACTTATTCTTTCTTGATTGTAGTAAGTGAATATATCTCTGGTTGTGACCCATGATGTGATCAGTGGCCTGAGAACTTACTATCCCTTTCCATTGTCCTATTTCAGTGGTTCTCAACCTCAGTCCTCAGAATCCCACACAGTTCACATTTTATAGGTCTCCTGGCAGAAGCACAGGTGTATTCATTACTCACTGACACATTTTAAAAGATCCGCAGGTGGAACTAATTATTTCACTTATGATGCTGTGAGGCGACCTGGAAAACATGCACTGTTTGGGATCCTGAGGACCAAGTTTGAGAACCTGTGTCCTATTTGATACATACATACATACATTTATCCCCTCTATCGAATATATATCTGTGCAGAACTTTTTTAGATGTCAAATTGCCAATATATTGATATCTATTAATGCTTTTAATAAAATGTCATTAGCTACAGTAGCTATATATCTATTAAAATACCCAGGCAACACACTGACTGGTGCAAAAAAACCCCACCAATTTGTTTCTGAGCTTATTAGTAACACTTGCTATTTAAGCGTACAGATACCTAGATGATACATTGCCGACACAAACTAGTGTCATTATTATAAATAAAACAAGTTCTTTATCGTGCGCTCTTTCTAAATATAACTGGAGTGGATTTGGGAGCTGCTATAGCTAGTAAGGTCACCACTCCTCAAAATACAGGCACGTTTTTCATTTGGGATAGCTGTCGCTCACCTAAGGAGAAAATTTGCACATATATATATATATATATATATATATATAAGAATATAATTAAAAAATCTATATATGTAAGAAAATAAATAAATAAAAAAATTAAAATAAAAATATACTGATAGAATCAAATAACTGTAACGGGACTATGTTAAATTGAGGAGTTTTATTGTAGTCTTAAACTCATATACTTCTGTAAGGACAAAGAAACACTTACAATGATCATTCATACTGAATGGGATAAATTATATCTTAAATCACAACTAATTTTGGTTCGAAGGCTCGTTCTATGTTCAATGCCAAGGGACAGCGATGGGTACCAAGTTCGCTCCTAGCTACGCAAATCTTTTCATGAGTGTGTGGGAGGAAGATTTTGTCTGGAACAACTATGTGGCAGGAGCGAACTTGGTACTCTGGAAAAGATACATAGATGATATAATATTCATATGGGAAGGCCCCCTGGAATCTCTACAAGAATTACTAAGCAACATGAACTCCAATTCCAGAAATCTTACATTTACAGCCGAATACAGTAAAGAAAAAGTCAATTTCTTGGATCTTGAAATCTTCATTAAAGAAGATAAGATTATAACCAAAACCCACAGAAAGAACGTAAACGTAAACAGTTTTATTTTATCAACAAGTGGACATTACCCAAAATGGCTGGAAAATGTACCAAACGGCCAGTTCACCAGGATAAGATGAAACTGCACATCAGTACTAGACTACAAATCCCAAAGTAAGGAATTAAAAGAGTAATTTTTACAAAAGAAATACAACATCAAATTGATAGATGAAGCATACGATCCTAGAAAAAGATTTTGAGATCTGCTTCATCACAGAGTTCATTTCGGCATCTACTCAGGTCAAGAAAATCCTGAGGAAACTTTGGAACATGTTAACCAAAGACAACATATTGGCAGAGATTCTACCTGAAAACCCCAAAGTAGTCTTTAAGAAAGCACCAGACATCAGGAAAGAGCTCATTTCCAACCACATACCTCCGATCAGTCTCACCCAAAGATCAATCACTATGGATAAGAACAAAGGCTTTACTATTGTGGATGATGCACCAACTGCAGAACATCAAAATGCAAAACCACAAAACTGATTAAAAACTTCATCTCTAACATCACTAAGAAAAGCCACAACATAACTGAATGCATCATGTGCGATACAAAAGGAGTGGTGTATTTACTAACATGCCCTTGTGGAAAACAGTATGTGGGCAAAACCATAAGGCTTTTGAAAGAACGAATTAATGAACATAGAAGGAACATAACCAAGGGACTAGAGCAGCACAATGTATCATCCCACTTTAAAATCAAACACCAAAAAGATGCCACCAAATTAAACTTTATTGGCATAAAAATGGTAAAAAAGAATTGGAGAGGGGGCAATCATGACAAAAAACTTAGCAGAGAGGAAATAAAATGTATAATCACTCTCAAAACTCTGGTACCCAATGGATTAAATATAGATCTTGAAATCCAGACGATCTTATAAGAAAATGAAAAAGGAAATAAGAAAGGGAAAAAAAAAACATGATCATTAAGAAGCCAAATCATATTTGGACATATTGAACCATTAACTTCATAACCTTCTGAAAAGAGACAAGTAAAACAGACTTATATTCAAAACGAAATAAAAATTAAAAATAATAAGAGACATACAATTATCGATATAGCAACACGACCGGCTAGTAATGAAGACGCATGATACTAATTGAATGCTCCAAACATAACCAGGCGGAGCCCTACATTCCAAAATATATATGTTAGACAAATATGGCCCTCATTCAGAGCCGTACGCTCTGAGCAGAGCGCACGCTCTGAATGAGGGCCGGGCTCCATTTTCATGGAGCGTCCTCCTGGACGCTCGTATAGCTGTGGGTCACCACCCACAGGCTATACGAGCGTGCTTTTTGACAGCACGCCCCCTTTGATCGGACACAACGAGCGAAGGACTTTCCTTCGCTCGTCGCGTCTGGCGCATGCGCACGACGGAGCTCCCTCCGTCGTGCGCATGCTCAGTGCATAACATCGACCCACTTGCGAGCGGACAGCCGCTCGCGAGTGGGTCTGAATCAGGCCCTATGTTTGTACATACTTGTATAATTTGACATGCAATACACACTTTATATACACAATACTTGGAAAATGTAAAATATATACAGAAACAAAGGCTCTCTGCATTACCTATAAACAAATCTGTTTATTCCAGTTTTAATCATATAAAAAAAATTATTTAATTTTTTTTTTATTTACATTTATTTTATTTCTATATTTATATTTATTTTAATTCATTTTTAATGAATAATTGACACGAAGCAATCCATGTCTAGATGTCATCCTCGTGTTGTCATATTTGTATGCTGTTTTCCTCCCCATATCTTCCTCACTTTAATAAACACCATTGTTAAGTTATTAATACATCATCACCTGCTGGTGTTTTAACCTGATACCCTTGCTCTTTGAGTGACAAGAACAAACACCTATCAGAATCCTCAATCAATCTTAAACAGAGACCGGGACAAGCATGGCTATTTAAACCACCACATTAGGACCATTAGAGATCCTTGAAGAAGGCCACCGGAGTTGGCTGAAACGCGTTGGAACCACCTACCTACACAGACTTACCTGATCATACTTTACACGCATTGGAACACCAGAGTCACCAGGATGCTTGGAGGGACAGAGCAGTGGCTAACACCCGGGATGGACGAAGCCACGAATGAAGGTAAGAGTTGGTCAGATGGTAGGGGAAGCTGTGTCAGCCGTGGAAACCAAGAGCACGACACCCGCCGCGTGTGCTGTCCTCCTAAGTGACCCCCGCAGCACCAGTCTATCCTCCTCTGTACCACTAAGGAGACGCTACACGAGCACTGACAAACAACAGTGCAGGTGAACGCCATCCGAGCATACTTACCCTTCCACCTCTTCATTGCTGGGCGACACAATCAGTGTCTGCAGCACTGATAGTCAGTAACACCCGCCACTGGACTCGGGACTCCCAAACATCAAAACATCAATTAATGCCGATCAGGAATCCTGACATTTTTCTATAATTTATGTTTGCACCCACTGAAAAAGCATCAGAATTCCCTATACTGAACTTATTTGGACTTACAAAATCCTTTTCTCTCTGGCATTATAAAACTATATACCAGATAATCCACATTAACCAACTCTACTTGGAAGTCAGCTATTTTTCATTCGGCAACTTATTTTTCAATTATCAATTTATTATAATGTTTTGAACGTTTTACCCAGAAAGTTTTTATACAAAAGTTTTTAATCCTACCCTTTGAGCAATTTCCTCACTGTCATCCCTCCCTTTCTCTTTGTGTTTCCCTGTGATCATTGTATGTGTTTGTTTGTCCTTACATAAGTATATGAGTTTAAGACTACAATAAAACTCCTCAATTTAACATAGTCCCCCTACAGTTATTTGATTCTATCAGTATATTTTTATTTTATTTTTTTACATTTTTTATTTATTTTCTTACATATATAATTTTTTAATTATATAGTTTTCTATATATATATATATATATATATATATATATATATATATATATATACACATATATATGCAAATTTTCTCCTTAGGTGAGCACCAGTGTCATTATTACAATGCACCAAGTGGTGCAAGACAAAAAAATTTCTGCACAACTCATTATCACTAGACAGTTACTTTATAAAGGACTAGCTGGAGTACCTTGCGTTGCCCGGGATTTTAAGAATGTTGTTTACACATCATCCTCCAACAAACCTCTCTTTAGGCAGGCCTCACGAAAAGTGTGGCAAACTTCCCCATCCACAGTCCTAAGGTCTTCGAAGGAAATAGGACCTGTAACAGTGTAAAGCAAACTTTGGAGATAGAAGCATTCAAAATTTGTCGGAAGTACAGTGTAAACACAGCCAAGAGCTTCTGTTGCTCTAATACCAGGATGACTGTGTACTTCCTGGTTGCTGGATCACACTATGAAATGCACAGCAACTACTTCCAGTTCCTTGTGCAGCTGTTTCTGGCATTCAGGGTCTCCACGGTGTATAAGATTCATCCAATCGGATTTACCCTTCAGGGGCTGACAAAGGAATGAACCGGAAGTAGCCTCTGTGCATTCCATAGTGCTGTCCAGCAACCCAGGAGGTAGACAAAAACGTTTGGTCACCACTGTTGACACCGTCTAGTGTGTAAGCTGATGCATGAGCAAGTATAAATAAAAATTTGCGCTGCAGAGCTGCATCCCAGTATAGTTGCCATCTTTATGCGCCTGATTGTAAATCAGATGGATCTCTCCTCATGGATGCAGATATCAATTTTTACCATATTCAAACTCATAATAAGCCTGGCTTAATATCAATAGTGGTTATAAATTCTAGAGATGTACGCTGAGCTGCGTGTTTTGGTTTTGGTTTTGGATCTGAATCTGGTTTTGTTTTTTTTCCCTTGGTGTTTTGTTTTTCGGTTTTGGTTTTGGATCTGGATTTTTTCTTAAAATATCATAAAAACAGCTAAAATCACATAAAATGAGCCTGTTTTTGTTCCTACAGTATTAGTAACCTCAATAACATTTATTGCCAGTCATTTCAAATCAATTTTGACCACCTCACAATATTATTTTTCTCATCTAGTTAAGGCCAAAAGGTTGCATCCAGCTAGCTGGCTGACTAAGCTAAGCGACCCAGTGGGCAGCACTAACATGTGGCAGTTCAGCTTCCAATTTCCAACACAGATACAGTGTGTTATACAGTGTGGGTTGGATACACCATTTGTGCACTTACTGTGACAGCAGTGTCGGCAGAGCAGGGTTGCTGATGGTGTCCTCAGTACATGGAATGGCAGTGCTGTGGTGCTGGCAGTGTCCTCAGTGAAGGGTACCGGCAATGTCGGCAGTGCGGGGGTGCCAGTGGTGTCCTCAGTGCAGGTTTGCTGACTGTGTTGGCAGTGCAGGGGTGTTCTCAATACAGGGTGCTGGCGATGTCGGCAGTGCGGGGGTGCCAGCCGTGTACTCAGTGCAGGTTTGCTGACTGTGTTGGCAGTGCAAGGGTGTACTCAATGCAGGGTGCCAGCGGTGTCAGTGCATGTGTGCTGACAGTGTCGGCAGTGCAGGGGTGCTGGTGGTGTCCTCAGTGTGGGAGTGCCAGCAGTGTCGGCAGTATGGGGGTCGCTAACGGTGTCCTCAGTACATGGGGCAGCATTGCAGGGGTGCCGGCAGTGTCGGCAGCGGTGGTGTTGGCAGCAGGGGATGCTCCCAGTGGAGGTGCCAGCGGTGTCTGGAGCGGGGGGTGCCGGCTGTGTCAGGCAGTGAGGGATGGTGGGCACCATCTTCTTTTGCTTCCTGTGTGCATATTAAATGGGCTTGACGCTGATTGGCTGAGAGCCGTAACAGACTGCTCTCTCAGGCAATCAGCGGTAAGCCTGCTCAATACAAAACCTTGAGACCCGACAGCGGCATCGCAAGTTTTTGCCTCGGGTGAGGGATCCAGGGCAGGCAGGGAGATCCGAGCTTGGCTCAGATCACCACGGATACCCATAATTCGGGTGGGTCGGTTCTCTGAGAACCGAACCCGCTCATCCCTAATAAATTCATACAGCATTTAAAAGGTACTGTAAACTCCACGCGAGAGCCATAGTAAATGATGTTCAGGGACTAAAGCTGCATACACACATAAAGATTTTCTGTCCTACCATCCAACTAGTTGATTGGTTGGAATGAAAATCTGGTAAGGTATGAAAGCGAATGGCAATCAGCAATTTGCTCCCAAATGCCGGAAAATGATGTTTGAACAAATTTTTTAGATCAGACATTTAACAAACTTGTCTGACCACCATTTTCATCTGTTTTCTGGCATTTAGGAGCAAATTGCTGATCATCAGTTACTCCCATACCTTACCAGATTTTCATTCCAACCAATCAACTAGTTGGATGGTTGGAGAGAAAATATTTACTTGTGTATGCAGCTTTGGATTATATGCTACAGAATAAAATTCCATAATTCCTTAGTATGTAGCAAAATGCATGTTATAAAATCAAATTATGAAATGAAACAAAAATAACATTTTAATATTTTTATTATTGACCTTGCAGATGGCCCAAGAAGAATGGTGTCCAAATCTGCATCTAACAATAAAGCAATCAGGACAATGCTTTTATTCTTCTTTGGTGTTTTAGATGTTTAGATGTAGAACCATGAGAGATCTTGGCTTGTAAACTGTGGGCTAAGGGCCTGATTCAGACCCGCTCACGAGCGCACAGTGCTCGCAAGCGGGTCAATGCTCCCCCACTGCGCATGCGCCGCCTCCAGTGAGCGACAGCAGCTCCGGCGCTTCGGGGCCCACTACAAGATTGGGCGGCTGTCGATGTTGATTGACAGCTCGCCCCATTTTGTGGTGGGGAGGAGGGGGTGGCTGCACAAACGCAGGCGTTCCTTTAGGAACACCTGCCATTTGTGGGCGGCCCTACTGACATCACTCGTGATGTCAGTAGTAGACTTCCTGCTCTATTAGAGCAGGAAGTCCACTCGGACTTGCGGGAGCCGCAAGCCCGATGGTTGTGATAATAATCGCGACTATCGCCAGGCCGCTCGCACAAGCTGTGGGTACAACAGGTGTGATATTTACAGTTTGCACAATACGCTTCTTTAGTAATTTACACCTCTCCGCACACCTCTTGGTTGCAGAAGTCCATCCAATGCCATTCCAAGTGAGTATCAAATATGCTTCATAAATGACCTCTTGTGTTGGCAGCATCTGATTACAATGCCGATCAATCTGTAATAATATTAGACAACCTGTTTTTAGAAATGGCAACTAAACGTATACAGTATGTACTGTACATGGTAAGTGTAAAAATGTCTGTCCCACCAACCACAACTGAGAAGCACAGCCGGGGTCGTAATTAGGGGTAGACTACTGGTGCCAGCAGAGTGCACTGGAAACAGGTTTTTGACATATATCTGAAATTAAATTTGTTCTGCTTTTTCAAGTCACTTACACAAAGTCTTCAGTTGTTCATACAACAAAAAAGTAAATATGTCAAGAGAAATTCATCAGTATGTTCGCAACAGCCTAGTGGTAATGAACATCAGGGCCCTAAGGAGAGTGGTGCGGCTGGTGCTGCTGCACAGGGCGGTATAGACTGGGGGTGGAATCCGCCATGGTCACTAGTCACTGCAACTGCCCTTCTCTGCCTCTCGGTTCCTGCACTGTGTGGTGGGAGACATCATGACGTCTCCTACAGTGCCATGTGAGGACACGTGGGACCTTTCCAGCGATTCGGAGCATCCTCCCTATGCTCCAAGGAGTGGTGTGGTTAGCCGATGATGGCAGTATCGCCCTCTCTCTAAGGTGCGACTTTATGATGAGATGCGCTCAGTGGGTTGGATCGGCACTTGCACAGAGGGCCTGATTCAGAGCCGCTCGCTCTGACAGAGTGCTCGCTCTGAATCAGGGCCGGGCTTTTTTTTTTTGGGTGACCACCCACAGCTATTGCGAGTGGTCAGGATGATGGTCGCGATGGTCAAGACCATCGCAACCATCGGGCTTGTGACAAGACCCTTGTGGTAGGGTCTCGCCCATCGCAAGCCCCAGAGAGCTTTCGGCTCTAACAGAGCCGGAAGCTCTCCACTGACACTGACTTCAGTGGGGCCGCCCCCAAACGGCAGGCGTTCTCATGGGAATGCTTCAGTTTGGGCAGCCACCCCCCCGGCCCACCCACCAAACAGGGTGAGCTGTCACTCAACATCGACAGCTCGCCCCCTTTGTTGCGAGACCCGGAGAGACGGAGTGCCCGTCGCTAGCCGGGTCTCGCGCATGCGCACGACGAAGCTGGCTCCGTCATGCACATGCGCTGTGGGCCACCATCGACCCGATTGCAAGCGCTCAGCGCTTGTGACCGGGTCTGAATCAGGCCCACAGTGCAGTGCACCCTGTTACTGGGCTGATGAACATACAGTACTAATGAAATTCTCCAAACTGTTACCAATATTGCCTACCAGGGAAAGAGGTATATATCAATGGCAATTTCAAAAATTCTATTTTAATGAGCGGGTTTATGGTTCAGTGGGTTGAGTATGAAATCCCCTAGCCTAACCCTAACTCATCCGGGGGTGCCTAAACCTAACCCTCCCTTCCCCCCGCAGCTATCTACTAAGTGTCTCCATTTACCTTTGTTCAGGAAGCTGCCCCGCTGGGATTCCATCGTCGGGGTAAAAATAGGCGCCTGAATTTAGACGCCTGTCTTTAGTCCCGTGTCAGGATTTAGACAGCGGGATTCCGACAGATGGCTTCCCGTCCATCGGTATATTGACTGTATCCTAGTTCGGTTGTATATAGGCACAATAAACTTAACTAGTGGCCAGTATTACCAAAATGTGCCATATTAATTTTAATTTCCATGTTGCAGTATATGATCAGAAGATGTATTTAGTGGTGGTGGAAAAGTCACAGCAAAGTATACTGTAGTTAGTTATCCCAGTTAGTTATCATATGGAAATGCTCATACAGTATACTTTAAATTAATTGAGAATGGATGACTTAAACCCCCCTCTCCTTGTACAAGGTTCACAAGAGCATTAATTGCAAGGTATCCGTTCGGCATCCCGGCGGTCGGGATGCCGATGCTTACATTACCGGGGCCAGAATACTAACGCTGGCACAAGTAATGGGGTTGGGGTGAGGGTTAGGTTTAGGGGTTAGAGCTAGGCACTAAGGGGGGAGGGTTAGGTTTAGGGTGCGGGGAGGGGAGGTTAGGTTCAGGCACTAGGGGGGGTGAGTTAGGGTTAGGCACCAAAGAGGGAGGGTTAGTGTAGGGAGAGGGGGCAGGTTAGCATACCGATCAACAATTGTTGGTATGTTAACCCTGTCTGGATCCCGGTGTCGGGATTCTGACCGCCAGGATTCCGACTGTCGGTATTTCATACCTATTCCAACTGCAAATTACTTTAAATGATTTCATGTGCAAGAACTTTGTTACTATGTAGCAGCTTATGTTAATTTATATTATTTTTCTTATACAACCTCTTCTTTGTTTGTGAGAGACTTGCAAAAACCAAGAAAAACAAGAAAGAATGCAGTAGCACTGTTTATTCTGATTCAGTAGACCATGAAATATACTTATAGATACATAAATTATATGTATCTATAAGAAAAAAACATTTAGGATGGATTATGGATTTCTAAGACATTTGCATGGTGTATTGGAGTACACATGAGCTACTTTCGAGGCATTTCTCTCCAGTATTTTATATGAGATGATATGAGATGATACAGTTTGACCCTTGCTAACTTTATAAAACAGTCACCAATACATCTAAAACTAAATGCAAATTGTGGGAACTACACCTATTGAACACGTATTAGAAGTTGGACAAGAAATCAGGCATTTGACACCAAACCTTGCATAATGTAGCTGTCATCTTGCTGGATCCAAGAGTGCCTTAAACCACATAAGGTGTGACATGCTCGCACATGTCGCAGCCACAATGAGGTCGTCATGCAAATGTGCTGATGACAAAATTTCTATCAGGCTTCAATTTTGTAATAATAGATTATCATTTATTTTTTTATTTGTCCCATTTATAGAATCATTAGGCTTCTGATATTATATTTTATGTAAGTAATGAAACCTATGTTTATCAGATGTACACTATGTAAACAAAAGTGATTGGACACCTCTGCTCAAGTGAAATGGTCCCATGCATACAGGGGTGTTTCTAGAGAGGAGGGGGCCCATGTGCAGTCTCCGACATGGGCCCCCTCCTCTCTGTCCAGCGGCTGGCTGCGCACTGAGTGGTGCGCGGCCGCACTTATAGACTCTGGGCACTACAGTGTGCCCAGAGTCTATAGCGCATGCACAGATCACCGGGAAAATGGCTGCGGTGGACATTTTCCATCCGTTTTTTACAGGCGCAGCACCAGAGCCGACGTGGGACTTCGGAGAGGTACGTTTTATGGGTGCAGGGTGTGTGGTGTGGGCCCCCCCTGGACCCAGGGGCCCCTGTGTGCCCCGCACACCCTGCACCCATTATAAATACGCCACTGCATGCATACCAGTGCACACGAGTTCTCAATGGCCACTAACGTGGCTGTGTTGACAAGAACACTTTGTAGGGAGGCCCATGCACTTGCAGTTCTATGGAAAAAACAAATGTTTTTTGTCAGGACGACAATGCCACCTGTCATGTTTCCAGGGCGACGCTAGACTGGTATACAGAAAATTCTTAATGGGGTTAAGATCTGGACTCTGGCCAGCTCAGAGTCCAGATCTTAACCCCATTGAGAACCTCTGGGACGAATTGAAGTGATGGGTGGATTCTAGGCCAACTCGACCTTCTTCAGTGTCACAGATGTACTGCACGTGGTGGACCTACAAAGTACTGATGTGAATAAGATCTTGTTGATCTATTTGCTGTCAGTGTCCAATTACTTTTGTCTATATAGTGTACTGTACTTTGAATTTAGTAAGTTGATGCTTGAAACAAATCATCATTAATCCCTGCTGTTTCTAGCATTACTTAGTCTATTTTTTTGTTTGTAAAACAAATGAGAAAAAATCATATACTAAACTATGATCAAAAACACCTAATATAATATTGTTTACAGCTCAAAAACTATACTACAAACTTTTTAACTTTATAAAACAATAGCATTTACCTTTTTTTAAATCTTACCAAACCAAATTATAAAATACAAAAATATATAAACTGTATAAAACAAATGAAAAATAATAATAAGAATGAATAAAGATATAATAAGTGCTTCTCTGAACAAACATTTGGTACCTGTTTTAGGGCGGGATGTACTAAATGGAAAATGTATATGTGTGACCACATACACCGCTATCCGTCTCCTGACTGCTCAGTGTGAACTGTCAGGAGCCTGCAGCCAATCCGGCCAAGCTAACTGTACAGGGGCCGCTGATTGGCTCAGGCTCCTGACAATTACCACGTGGGCTGGTCAGTCAGTCAAGAGCCGGAGCCAATCAGTGGCCACTCTACAGTTAGAGGCCTCTGATTGGCTGCTAACTCCTGACAGTTTACACTGAGCAGTCAGGAGCCGGTTAGCGGTCTATGTGGTTACACACATACACTGCTAATGTAAGACTCTGGTCGGGTCACTCGGTTCGTTATTTTGCCAAGTACGGGGATGCTACGGAAAGCGGCGCCAGGATGTAGGTGAGTATGGGATCTTTATTGCAGGTACTCTCATTGGATTCTACGGGAGAAGAGGACTTGAACATCTGGCAGCAGGTAAGTATATGTGAGTGAGGTAGGTGAATGTAATAAAGTTGTACTTTAGAAGGGGTGTGTACTGTGGTCCTGATTCAGACCCGCTCGCGAGCGCTGAGTGCTCGCAAGTGGGTCGATGGTGGACCTGTGCGCATGCGCACGATGGAGCTGGCTCCATCGTGCGCATGCGCGAGACCCGGATAGCGACAAGCAAGCCGTCACTCCGGGTCTCATACCAAAGGGGGCGTGCTGCCGATGGTGAGTGACAGCACGCCCCCTTTGGTGGGCGTGCTGGGGGCGTGGCTGCCCAGACCGGGGCGTTTCCATGGGAACGCCTACCGTCTGGGGCCGGCCCCACTGGCATCACAAGTGATGTCAGCGAGAGTGGTTTCGGGTCTGTTTGAGCCGAAAGCACTCCAGGGCTTGCGGCAACGAGACCCTACCACAAGGGTCTCGTCGCAAGCCCGATGGTTGCGATGGCCTTGACAATCGCGACCATCTTCCTGCCCACTCGCTATAGCTGTGGGTGGTCACCCACAGCTATGCGAGCGGGCAGGAGGCCTTTAAAAAAAAAAATAGCCAGGCCCTGATTCAGAGCGAGTGGCGAGTGCTCTGTCAGAGCGTCCGGCTCTGAAACAGGGCCTGTGTTTTTTTAACTATTTATGTTACAGTGGGGGTACAGGTGCCGGCCGCCTGCTGGCACTTGTAGTTCCACAAGTGCCAAAGGGCAGGCATGCTTGCACCTGTAGTTCGACTGTAAAATACAATAGTTTTTAATTATTTCCACCATTATTGCCCCCGTACCCACCGCTTCAGCGGTATGGGGAAGAGCCCTGGGCTTCAGCCCAAGCCTGAGGTTTTGGGAGGGGGGGACCCCTTCTTGGGGGGTCTCCACCTCCCCTGAGATCCCCAGCTTAAGCTGACTGGCTTGGGGGGTTAATGCTTTGGTCCTGGAGACACGGTGACAGGGTCTCCTGGCTGTGGCATTACACCCCAGTCGGTTTGGATCCGGTGCTGGCTTTCTATATAGGGGGACCCCTATGCATATTTTCCCCCTATATTTAAAACAAGGACTGGCCCTGCAGCCAGGTGTTGGTTCCAAAATTGCGGGGGAACCCTACACGTTTTGTTCCCCGTAATTTTAGTAACTTGCTGATCAGTCCGGGACTGGTCATGTCTTTTGGGGGGGAGGGATCCTACGTAATTTTTTAAAAACATTTAACATGTTTTTTACAGATACAACACACAAGCGGCCTTCACATATCTCACTGATATGTGCAGGCTGCTTGCTCGGGAGAGTTTTGCAGAGAGAAAACACTGCAATCTCAGGTGAGTAATCTCTTCTAAACTTGCTACTCTTGGGAGAAATCTCGATCTGCTTCACCATCGGCCAACTCACTTTCAGCTAAACTCACTGCTTAGGCTTAGTAAATTTTAAAGTTTAAAAATGGGAAAATCACCCAAGTTTCAGCGATGCAAATCTGTCACGGCCAGGGTATTTCAGCATGGCGCTAGGCGGGTGTTACCTGTGAGGTCGTTGTGGCGCGGGCTGTCTGGTGGCGGAGCTGGTGTCTGGCGGGGGGCTTTGGCTGCGCGCGTTGTTGTGCAGCCCTGTTGTCACTCTGCGCTGGTGAGGCCTGGCGGCGTCTCCGTTCTGTTTGGCATGGGCGCCGCCATCTTGCCTTCTGGCCATGTGATGAGGCTGGCCAATCCTGGTGAGTCACATGTTCCCTCCGGCCAGTAACAGCACGGCATGGGGTATTTAGGAAGGGTCAGTGCCTTCCTTCTTTGCCAGTGCAACGTGTATCTCAGCCTAGCTGAGAGGGAGTTCTCTGTGCTTTCCTGTTCCTGTGAATTCGCTGTCTGCCAGTCTGCCTGTCAGCTCCTAGTTCCCACTGGACTACCCCGCTACCTCCATCACCCTTGCCCATACCTGAGTGCCTGAGCCTGCTGACATCCTGCGCTTCAGTTCACTATCTGCAAACCTGGCTTGATTATTTTCAGTTCACTACCTGCAAACCTGGCTTGATTATTTTCAGTTTCACTACCTGCACACCTGGACAGCTCTAATTGTTTCTACCTGGACATTAACCCTTTTGCTCCCACCACAGAACTCTTGTGCACATTTATATTTTCCTGGACTTTTATTTACTGCCACATTATATGTCTACTCAAGCACTTATTAAAAATCCTAGTTTTATTTTCAAATCTGCTTCTGTGATCGCTCCTGCTACCACCCCGGGTCCACAAGCAACCCAGAACATAACAGTTTGCACTGGCCCCATGGAGCCGGCCACGGATCAGGAGTCAGGAGTGGATTTGTTCAGGTGCATTTCTGGTCGTTTAGAAAATCTGGAAAACATGCAGCATCAGATGGCTAAATTTCTGCAAGAGATGTCCAAGCGACAGGATAGTTTGCAAACTTCCTTTTCTACCCCTGAAGTACCAGCATCTACATCCGCATCAGCGTCTGGGAATACAGGAGGCAGATCATCTCCTCGCTTACGTCTTCCTTTACCAAATAAATTTGACGGCAATCCTAAACTCTGCCGAGGTTTCCTAAATCAGTGTGACATACATTTTACCCTGCAGCCTGACAAATTTCTAACTGCAAGAACTAAAGTGGCTTATATAGTCTCTCTGTTATCCGGCCAGGCCTTGGAATGGGCTTCCCCACTCTGGGAGCGCTCAGATCCGCTGCTGGATAATTACGCAGGCTTTGTGTCATCCTTCAGGAGGATTTTCGATGAACCTGGGCGTACTGTATCAGCATCATCAAACATCATGACACGGAGACAAGGGGTCCGTCCTGTCAGTCAATATGCCGTGCAATTTCAAATTTTAGCATCTGAGCTCAAATGGAATGAGGAAGCCCTCACCTCGACCTTCTGGCATGGGTTGTCAGACCGACTAAAGGATGATCTAGTCACTTCAGAGCTTCCTACTAATCTGAACAACATGATTTTGTTGTGTATCAAAGTTGACCTACGCTTCAGGGAACGTCAGGCTGAAAAAAACAGAACTGACCGGCAAAGGTCATTTACCCCCTCCATTTCTACCCGTCCCATTCCTTCCCCTACTGAAGAGGAGCCTATGCAGGTGAATCATACACACCTCTCTAAAGAAGAACGTCAGAGAAGAATGCAAAAGAACCTCTGTCTGTACTGCGGAGAGTCCGGTCACCTGCTGATCTCCTGCCCCCGTAAACCGGGAAATGCCAAATCCTAACTGACCCTGGAGACATCAAATTAGGAGTTATGAACCCGTCTCCAAAAATTAAAGATTTCACGATTACCCTAGCCTTTGATCTTAAACCCAAACCTGTCTTTGCTACTGCTCTACTCGACTCGGGAGCAGCCGGAAATTTCATAACGTCTAGTTTCATAGATAAATTTCAGATTCCTTGTTTGTCTCTCAACCATGCCATCTCTCTGACCTCTATTGACGGACGCCCTCTAACTAACGGGATAGTCACCAAAGAGACTCAACCAGTATTGGTCCGAATTGGGGCACTTCATTCTGAGTCCTTAAAATTCCTGGTGATATCAGAGGCCTCTCAAGAAATTGTTCTTGGTCTACCCTGGTTACGTCAACATAATCCCAGGATTGATTGGAGTTCTATGCAGATTCTGTCATGGGGTATGGACTGTCAGAAATCCTGTCTTCCAAAAATTCGACCTGTGAGAAAGACAGTTCCATTAGTTTCTTCTGCCATTCCCAAGGAATATCAGATGTTTGCCGACATTTTCTCTGAACAACAAGCAAATATCTTACCCCCTCATAGGGAATGGGACTGTCCAATTGAATTGATACCTGATAAGATACCACCTCGTGGTCGTACCTATCCGCTGTCCTTGCCTGAGACTCAAGCCATGACCGAATACATCCGGGACAACCTGGCAAAGGGGTTCATTCGCCCCTCTACTTCACCTGCCGGAGCTGGGTTTTTCTTCGTTGGCAAGAAGGACGGTGGTCTAAGACCATGTATCAATTATCGAGGCCTTAATGACATTACTGTAAAGAATCGATACCCTCTTCCCCTGATTACTGAGTTGTTTGATAGGGTCAAGGGCTCTGTGATTTTTTCGAAATTAGATCTAAGAGGGGCTTACAACCTCATTCGTATCCGAGCTGGCGATGAATGGAAGACCGCTTTTAATACCAGAGATGGACATTTCGAGTATTTAGTAATGCCTTTTGGATTGTGTAACGCCCCTGCTGTCTTTCAAAGTTTCGTTAATGAGATTTTCCGGGATCTGTTATATGTTTCGGTTGTTGTTGTTGTTGTTCTTCAAGTGAAGTTAAACTTTTCCACGGCCTACCATCCGCAAAGCAACGGCTCCACAGAGAGAGTTAATCAAGATCTAGAGACTTTCTTAAGAATTTTTATGTCATCTTCCCAGGACAATTGGGCTGCCTTGCTTCCGTGGGCTGAGTTTGCACATAATGCTTCCTACCACTCGTCAACTAACCAAACGCCATTTCAGGTTGTATATGGCCTTCATCCTCGTGTTCCCGAATTCCGAAGCCTGCCTGTTTTCGATGTTCCGGCCGTGGAGGACACGGTGCAGAATTTTGCTGCCATCTGGACTCAAGTACGGTCTGATTTGTTGAAGGCATCCTCTCGCTATAAGACCCAGGCCGATAAGAAGCGTAGAATAGTTCCATGCATGCAAGTAGGAAACCAGGTCTGGTTGTCTACTCGGAACCTTCGTCTAAGAGTTCCGTCTATGAAATTCGCACCCCGCTTCATCGGTCCCTTCACCATAACAGAAGTCATTAATCCAGTGGCCTACCGTTTACAGTTACCCCATACCTAAAAATTGCCAATTCCTTCCATGTTTCCTTATTAAAGCCCCTAGTCCTGAATAAGTTACATAATGCTCTACCTGCTTCTCCTCGAGTCCAGACGGAGAGAGGAGTTGAGTTTGAAGTCACCCAGATCTTGGACTCTCGTCTGCGCAGAGGTCATCTTCAGTATTTGTTGGACTAGAAAGGTTACGGTCCAGAAGAACGCTGCTGGACCGATGCTCGTGATATCCACGCTCCCACGCTCATCAGGAGATTCCATTCTGCCCATCCGGAGAAGCCTGGTGAGTGTCCTGAGGCCACCCCAAAAAAGGGGGGTACTGTCACGGCCAGGGTATTTCAGCATGGCGCTAGGCGGGTGTTACCTATGAGGTCGTTGTGGCGCGGGCTGTCTGGTGGCGGAGCTGGTGTCTGGCGGGGAGCTTTGGCTGCGCGCATTGTTGTGCGGCCCTGTTGTCACTCTGCGCTGGTGAGGCCTGGCGGCGTCTCCGTTCTGTTTGGCATGGGCGCCGCCATCTTGCCTTCTGGCCATGTGATGAGGCTGGCCAATCCTGGTGAGTCACATGTTCCCTCCGGCCAGTAACAGCACGGCATGGGGTATTTAGGAAGGGTCAGTGCCTTCCTTCTTTGCCAGTGCAACGTGTATCTCAGCCTAGCTGAGAGGGAGTTCTCTGTGCTTTCCTGTTCCTGTGAATTCGCTGTCTGCCAGTCTGCCTGTCAGCTCCTAGTTCCCACTGGACTACCCCGCTACCTCCATCACCCTTGCCCATACCTGAGTGCCTGAGCCTGCTGACATCCTGCGCTTCAGTTCACTATCTGCAAACCTGGCTTGATTATTTTCAGTTCACTACCTGCAAACCTGGCTTGATTATTTTCAGTTTCACTACCTGCACACCTGGACAGCTCTAATTGTTTCTACCTGGACATTAACCCTTTTGCTCCCACCACAGAACTCTTGTGCACATTTATATTTTCCTGGACTTTTATTTACTGCCACATTATATGTCTACTCAAGCACTTATTAAAAATCCTAGTTTTATTTTCAAATCTGCTTCTGTGATCGCTCCTGCTACCACCCCGGGTCCACAAGCAACCCAGAACATAACAAAATCGAGTTTTAAAAAAAACAAACTCGATCAGAATGTTATGTCTGACAAAACAAATCCTTCGTTCTATTCAAATGAATTATAAACTCTAATGATATAGGTGCAACATTGTTTTATAATAGCTACTGACTTACTAACTGGTCATTAGCAGCACAGTATCTTGTATAACAGTCTTGGAACAAAAGTTCAGTACAGTATGTAATAGTTCACAGCAGGATTTCCCACAGTGATCTTTCATTAAAAAAGTGATCCAGGAATGCACTTAGTGTATTGTTATTAAAAAGATAAACTAAGTATCTAAAAACATACTGTACATGTAAATAAATGTAATGCGGACCATACATATACGGCCCGATTCCCCGTTCTGCTAATCTGACAGAATGGATGAGTCTGCAAAATAAAATAGATGACATTACAGGCTGACAAATACTGCAGAGGCACATTCAGCACGTTCATTTAGTAAATTATACATTTTCGTGAAGATCTATAACAGTAGAGAAAGACAGATCAATACATTGGATTGTTGGCTGTTGACTTCTTAAAGCAGCTATTATTAGATGTGCAATGTGTGGTCAGCAAATCATGCATCTACATTTTGAAGGTAATTAATGCAATAAAAAAAAATGTTTAGACATAAACTAAAATTATTGCAATCATAGCGCAATTTGACCAAAAGACAATTTTACATTAAGTAAAATGAGATTTCCTTATACAGTAATAATAGTTCTCCAGCCTAATGAGTTACTGTGCCCTATACAAATTGCTTTGTAATGTTTACAAACATATTCTTCCTGTTAATGAGGATAACATTCTGAGTAGCGGAAACTGCAGATTGGCGGCCACGAGGTCAATTGATGCAGCCTAGGAGATTCTGCTGTTACTGAAAACATAAAACATACTTATGAGAATAGGGAAAACTTATGGAGAATTTTTAATCAACATTCCGTTTTCACCACAGCTGATGGCATATAATTGGAATACTGGATTGGTTTCTAAGGGACATTTGTTAAGGAGAACTGCAGAACAAGTTTCCCACAAGTGTTGTCAGTAAATTCTATTCCCAAACTGTATATGTACAGTGTATTAATATACAATATTTACACATTAACGTGTATTGCTGCATCCATGAGAGGATGTTTGTATATAAGTATTACACTTTGCTCAGATTGGTGCAAATACTATGTTAATCTTTACTGGAGCACAGTACATATATATATATCGATATATATAAATATATATATATATATATATATATTACTATAAACACCACATGTATAGTAAAATGCAAATCGAATAAACACTACACGTTCCCAGATACCGCAAGACAGGCGCAGCCATGTGACTGACTATTCCCTTTTGAATATTTGAGATTTTTGCTTTGCGGAACAAGATATTTAAAAGCTAATTCCACCTTCTTGAAAGTGGCTCAAACTACTTCATTCATTAACCCTTTGTATCTGAAAGGTATCAGGCCCTGGAACCCTATTGACTGTACCCCTTATAAAATTAGCCCTCCACAATGGAGAACAAAGCAGACCCATTAATCTACCGCAAGCTATGGCATCTTACTATGACCTAATTACAATGTGGTGTTACAGTATAATAATTATGGTAATGAACTGTAATAATATGTTTAAGAAAGTGGAGTTAGCCTTTATTTTAGCAGATATAGATGAACTCTAGACATATACTGTATACAGTATAGGTGATATTACAGGTTGAGTCTCCCATATTCTCAAATATTCCGAAATACGGAATATTCGGAAATACAGAATTATTTTGGCATGGCTGAAATAATGAAACCTTTGATTTCTGATGGTTCAAAGTACACAAATTTTGTCTAAGGTGCAAATGATTAAAAATATTGTATAAAATTACCTCCAGGCTGTGTGTATAAGGTGTTTATGAAACATAAATGAATTTCATGTATGTGCACAAACTTTGCTTGAGCCACAAAATTATTGAAAATATTGTATAAAATGACCTGCAGGCTGTGTGTATAAGATGTATATAACACATAAATGCATTCTGTGTGTATATTTGGGTCCCATTCCCAAGATATTTCATTCTGATATGCAATTATTCCAAAATACGGAATATTCCGTTATCCAAAATACTCCTGGTCCAAAGCATTTTGGATATGAGAGACTCAACCTGTATTTGTGGCTCTACCTGGTTTTATTTAATAGGAAATATGGCGTTTACCTTGCTGAAATACTGTCATTGATCCAATCTGGATAGGAAACAGGTATGTAACAGAAAGTGTGAGGAGACCTAAAACCAAGCGATCTTTCAAAGTTTGATACTAAGTTCTACAAAAGAGATTGAATTAAATAATTATTTATTACTGCATCAAATGTTTTTGGTTTTTTTTTATCAGAGGTTTGAATATATAATATATGTATTATTTAAAAATAATCTTCTTGTCACATACATTTGCAAGACATTGTAATTAATATCTATTAATACATGCTTTTATATGACAATTCATATTCCAAGCCAAGCCAGTTGTTTTTTCTGGATCACATTATTTCTCTATGTGATAAGAAATTCTAAATTAATTTGTTTATTTGATATAAAAAAAGATATTGCTGGTGTAAAATGATAAAGGTGAACAAAGCAAAAGTAATCTGAAGAGAATAGTATGCAGGTGAAGGTCTATGAGACAGCTCTGTCTCCTAGATGTTCTTGTATTAAAGTTGTCTCTCTTATATGGAACAAAAGAAATGTGCAAATGCTGTAATGATGTAAAAATGTAATAGATCGCCTCTCATTTTAGCATGTGGTTAATTCTGGAGGTACTGTAAGCATGCTTAGTGGTTGTGATATGTTTCCTTATGCAATATGTATTGTATAGCCCCACTTCCCAAATATATTATTATTAATAATTGCCTTCCTTGTGTGTCAAATCAGATTGAGGTAGAAAATCAAAATCAGCCTGAGTGTGCCTGTAACATATTCAGAAACTCATATGTACTCTGCACACAACCCATCTTTAGTATGCACTCTACCTTTGCCAGAATGCCTTGTGTATACCCAACGTTCATAAACACTTATCTTTAGGGGTATATTTACTAAAGGTTGATTTTAATTGAATTAAAATTGATGAAAATCAATCAAAAATCGATGTTGTATTTCTGGGGCTAAATTACACATTTACTAACAGACCATTTGACAATTTTGATTTGGTTTTTAAAGTATTAGTAAATATGTGATTTAGCCCCAGAAACACAACATTACTGTTGATCAATTTTCAGCAAATTTAAATTGATAAAAATCGATCGAAATCGACCTTTAGTACATATACCCCTTAGAGTTCATCCTGCATTAAACAACCCATATCTAGTGCACAATTAACTTTTTGGGGTCCACTTAACAACAATACTAAATACCAGCACCATATTTTCTTTAGTATAAGAGTGATACATATGAACATGCACCGGTATTTAACATTATTTACCTGTCCAGTGAGGTCCAGCGGCGTCCTCCTCGTTGATGGGGTCCGATCTCCTGACAGCCTACCACTGCCAGTGGCGGGATTTTAACTAATGCTCATGCACAACGGCCATGCACATTACCTTCAGACACACATCTTTAGAACACACCCAACCTTCAAAATCTCATATTTAAAGTTAAACCATCTTTTGAGTTCATCTCACCTTTAGAAAGCCATCAACATTGCTCTCACAACCCCAAACTATAGATCGATATTAATCTGTATTAAATAAAGCAAATGATATTTCAGGTAGAGTTGTCTTGTGTTAAACCTGTTACATATATTAAAAATCCACATACAGTACTTTCAAGTTTACATACAGTAGATTTACATGAATACCTACATAGAAATAACAGTAATTACTTAAAGTATGAGGACATGGTTCTACCAATTAAAGCAACTCCTAAGACAGATTTCTTTTAAACTTGTATCCTCAGTAATTACAAACATCAGCTATACATCTAGCTACATATTAGTATGTATAATATTGTGTCTCGTAATTTATAATAACTGTGTTGAATTATAATTTTCTTTTATCCCTAATATTTTCATATGTAACAGGTACCTGAAAATTATTGCTATCTAGTACAGTCATTTATTTTGTGTTCCTATTTACATACAAATTGTGACTGCCTTTGCTATAGTTAATTTCATTTGTAGACCTCCAGTGTGTGAATAGAAGATTCCCAGCACTTTTAACCTTGTATGTCCAATGGGAAATATAAAATTAGATGTGGAGAAAATTACTGGCTGCAGAAAAACAGTATAAAAATGACAGTAATATATATAATCCCCAGGCTGTAGAGGAACAATGTGTAGTATTGCATAATGTCTCTGAAAGTTCAATATTATTTTGTTGATTTATATTTTTATTATTATTCACTGTACTTCTACTACGCCTTTAGGGATTAATAAAAGCAGATCTTGTCAGGGGTTTTGTGGGCATTTTCGTCACTTAGCATGATACAAATGTACTGTATATCATGTGCAATGTATATGCTTAGGAGATGTGTATATATCACAGATGCATCTGCCAGTATTACAATTACTTTTTCCACAAAGTCTATATGCAATGACCTTGTTTCCCACCCGCCACACTTCTTTGGAAATACTCAGGAGACTTTTGTGTTTGATTCTCAATGCCAGAGTATTTTTGTAAATATTTAAGTAGAACAAATGTATAGAAAATGTGTGCTCCCTCTTATTGTGCGATGTGGTGTTTCATAGTAATTGCTGCCTAAAGGGTAGGAGATGAACCAATGCTTCCTGGTGTTTTATTATAAATTTACAAAATGTAAAGTAAATACCACAGTGCGTATATAATGTGACCGGACTAGGGACCAGTATAAAATCAAAATGTAGAACAATTTATTTTTGCACACACTCTAACAGTAGCAATAAAATAATAGCAATAGAATTACAATATTAGAATTAATATTTTATTTATTTATTTTATTTATTAACAGTTTCTTATATAGCGCAGCATATTCCGTTGCGCTTTACAATTGGAAACATTGATAGAACAAAACAGGGTAATAACAGACAGACATAGAGGTAAGAGGGCCCTGCTTGCAAGCTTACAATCTATAGGGAAATAGGCATTGATACACAAGGGTAGGTGCTATATATTGCAATTTGGTCCGGCCAGAAAGCAGAGTTTCTTGGTGGGCTGCATTATCCAGTCACACAGGAATGTCGGCAAAATGTCAGGAGTATGTGAAAGAAAGACAATATGTGAGGTTATGTGTGGACTGTGAGAGGGGATGTGATAAGACATGGAAGCTATGAAGGTTATGTGGTCGGTTCTGGAATCTGATAAGCTTGTCTGAAGAGGTGAGTTTTCAGGGAACGCTTGAAGGATTGAAGAGTAGAGGTAAGTCTTATTGTGTGTGGTAAGGCATTCCATAGAGTGGGTGCAGCCCGAAGAAAGTCCTGTAATAATAATAAGCATTAGTATGCATAAAAGAACTATCATGATGCTCATAAATCTACATAAAAAGTAATGAGGATAAAAATATAAAGTTCATGTGTAAAAACATAAAGCCCATATATTGGGTGCTACTCCCGGAACTCCGGAAAGGCAGGCAAGCCCGGTGACGCGATTCACGCTTAGTCGCATCATTGTGGCCCCACCCCCTGCTTTACAATGCCGTTTATTCCAGCATTGTGAAGAGGGGGCGGGGCCGCAATGATGCGATCTCGCAGTCACTCCCCCGGCTTCGCCCCAAAATAGTCACTATTGTCCGGCCACGCCCCCCGCTATAAGCTGACATTCAGCTCCCTTCCGGAAGGAGGAAGCGGAATGTCGGCAACTATGGTACAGGTGCTAGCAAATAATGTAGGGTACCTGTTGTGAGTCTAACGACTTGTTGAAGTTGATCCTCAATCTGGGGAATTAGAGAAACGATATATGTACATAGGGTGTGAGGTCCACTCTGTTCTTCCCACCTTATGGAGGTCCAGGTAGTACAGTGCTGCATCAAGGCATGTCCTGACGAAGTCCTAATTGGGTAATTTGCGATGTTATTTAATTATCTATTCATTTATTTTTGACTACTGCATTGGGTTACTTGCATGACTTGTTATGAGACAGAATTACACTATATCAGGCGTATGGTTGCACCAACGGAAGAGCAGGCCTCATCGATCTGCTTACCATAGTATGCTTTTACGCTCCATATTTCATTACATTTCCAATTTTGTTATTTTTGAAATAATTGCTCTCATCCTTTTTCTATGCAAAGTTATTCTCCATGTGTGTCTAATCTAATTGATGACAGTCCCAACTGTACTGTCTCTGTTGAGAGAACCCTGAACAGAACAATAACATAATCAATTCATTATTATCAGGAATTCCTGTCTCTGGCCTTATAACTATCTTGTGTGTATTATAGAAAAGTCACTTGCACAGAGGGTTACTTACTGTACTAATATTGCTGAAAACCAAAGCAGCTAATCAGCAATGGGACTTTTGGCCTGAGTCAAAGATGGACGTAATGCCAATTCTTGCCCAGTAGAGCGGTTATTTGCTACTGTGCATGCGCCAAAAATCCTGTAGACACCTATGGCGTATGCATTCCCCTGAGTGTATGCTGTTGCATATAAAGGAACTGTCTTTATAACGGGCGAGGCAGAAGGCATAGGCCTGAAGTGAATGCAAAAAATGGCTGCCTCATGGGCATGTTATGGGAATGTCACTGACATGTATTGTGTATGTATTATGCTGCATTCCCAAGCACAGGGCTGGAGCCACAGAGGCCATATTTAGCTGGAGTTCAGAAGGAGACACTGCGTCATCCATGGGCTAGTGCAATTTTCGATTGTGGACATGGCGGTGTGCTGATGGTGGAGTGTTCAGCAGCGTCAGTAGAGTTACACTGTCCACATACATTTAAAGTGAGCGTCTCAGAGCCTGCACAGTCCAGCGCACACTAGCACACAATGGGAAGGCAGAAGCTAGCATTTGCATATTACCGCCCCTGCAACTCTGCAGAAAATCACAACCGCACATACATTAGTGTCCACAAGAGCCGTGACTAGACTTTTTGGTGCCCTGTGCCAGAAAGAGCATTGGCGCCCCCCTAGCTACGGCCCTGGTGTCCACCACTGGATCCAGCCCTTTATCTGTCTAGTGGAGGCTGGACAATGGAAGCAAGTGTCTGAGTGGTTGCTATTTTTTTACTGCAGATTTGCTCTAGTTAATAAATAACCATCAATTTGTCCCCTAGACTAATAAAAGTATATTTATATCAGTGCAGCAACAGAGAATCAATGTGAATATTTCCTTTTGATCTGCTGTGTCCTTCCTCATCTCCTAATAATGACTGTGGCTCTATACTTCACTAGGCTTTTGGGGGAACAATCAATTAATGCCTAGGGTGCAGCAGGCCCCCTCCTCTGTGCAGTGACCCACTCCCTATACCTGCTGCCGATGACTATATTTCAGGTGACATTTTTGAAAATCGGCACATGTACTGAAGATCGAAAAGGTCCTTTCACAGGGAATCGGTATGAAATACCGACAGTTGGGATCCTGACAGTCAAAATCCCTATTCCAGGATCCCGACAGGGTTAACATACCAACACTTGTTAGTCGGTATGCCAACTCTCCCCCTCTCCCTACCCTAACCCTAATCCTCCATCTTTGGTGCCTAACCCTAACCCTCCCCCCCAGTGCCTGAACCTAACCTACCCCTTCCTGCACCCTAAACCTAACCCTCCCCCTAGTGCCTAACCCTAACCCTCCACCCAACCCCATTACTTACCTTCGGAATCCCGGCGGTCGGGATTCCAGCGCCGGGATTCTGACTGGTGTCGGTATTCTGGTGCCAGTAATGTAAGCGTTGGCATCCTGACCGCCAAGATGCCGAACGCATACCCTTGCACAATGCCAGTGTCTGTGGATCTCTTGCATTGGTGCCATTTTTCCAAACATATCACCTGAAAGATGGCCGTCCGCAGCAGGTTCGGCATACTCAGTGAGATCTATTTTGGTACAGGTGTGTGGTACAAGGTCCGTGTCTACTCCACATCCTCCACCCATTATAGATACACCACTGTTCACAATGGCTACACAGCTTTAATAAATGACACAAAACTGAAACCCTACCTATTGTAGTCTAATAGCAATGGCTGCATTAAAGAAGATATATATATATATATATATATATATATCTACAGTCAGGTCCATAAATATTGGGACATTGACAGAATTTTCATATTTTGTCCTCTATTCACCACCACAATGGCTTTGAAATGAAACAAACAAGATGTGATTTAACTACAGACTTTCAGATTTAATTTGAGGGTAATTACATCCAAATCAGGTGAACGGTGTAGGAATTACAACGGTTTCTATATGTGCCTCCCACTTTTATATATCTTAATGCACCCCTTTAAATGTCAGACCATTCCACTCATTATTGCTATTGCTATAAGGTAAAAATGCCATATACAGAACACCACAATTAAAACATTAGGAATTTCTAGCAATGGTTTAACAAAGCTGATAGATGTCCTTATCTTCTTGTTTTCCTCTCTGATCTTGTTAATCACAGCAACCATGCAAACAGGAAGATGCTGGATTTATTAGCGTAGTTAGCTCCCTTGACTGTGCACTAATTGGTTGTCTTATTGGATAATGAAGAGATTATATTGGTCCTTTGTAACCTGTGCTGTGTTATAGAGGGATAATGCATCTTGGAATTGCAGCATTAAAAAAAAAAAAAAAAAGATAACTTGTATTATGCTGCCAAAGTTAATCAGTCATCCATCCTTTAGGATTAAAAAATATGTATAGTCAAATATATAACATGTATAGTTGCCCGTCTGGCTACTTAAGGTTCTCCAGTGTGTAAATTTCAGGTAGATAAACAATTACTGTTGTGGTCTAGCAAACATTTTACTATTAAATGCAAGAATTTTGAATAATATGTGAAGCATATGTGTCCTGTTTTCTAATGCTATTATTTATTTTATCTTCTTCATTTGGGCAGTGTACCAGGTAATCTCTCTGAAGTCATGGGACTGTGGGTTGGATCAGGGATGGACTGGGGCTGTAATTAGGCCCCTGGCATTCCTCTTTGCACGCGTGTCGTAGATGCTTGCATACATGTTCATAGTGAATAAAGGCACTTCACAGTTTGCCTATTGACACTCCCTTAGTTCATGTAAAATTTTATATATTTTAATCCTAAAATGCTGCTTCCATTTATGGTTTAAATAAGTCATGTTACTAATGGACTTTGGGCTTGATTCACTACCGATCGCAACTGCGAATACAATAGCGATTATGCACGCAGTCTCACTGCGATAGTATGCTAATCCATTGCGATTGATATCCCGCCACACAACAACATAAGACCTCCCACTTTACCTTAAACACATCCGTAATGTTTAGCAAGACTGCGAATCCATCGGTACTAGAGAGTACCATCACAGCCTCACACGCACTTTCAACAAGCTCTGACCTTACTCAGAAATTGCTAACTTCATCACACACTATGAGGCCTCAGTCTGCATATGGCATCGCAGTGGATAATTTATGCATGCCCCATGCAACGGCGTTCAATGCCAGCGTTTTCCCGACCACCCCCATCGCAGTCCCGATCGCATTGGCCAGTTCGCGCAATCGCACTGCGATGCATACGCATGCACAGAATGGAACAATCGGCGAATTGCATGCGGAATTGCAGTTGCGATCGGTATTGAATCAGGCTCTTTGATAACAATACTACTATATATCTACTGTATATACTATACTATATACAGTATGTCATGTTTATTAAATATGTGATCTTAATATTTAATATGTATGTCACGATGAGACTTTGGAGATCCTCAGCCAGAGGGTTAGAATTCAGAGAACTATGGTGTGGAGAGCAGCTACCAAGGAGACTGGGAATAAGTCTTCTAAAACAGCTAGTACCGGATGTTGACTAGACCTGACCAAAGGCTAACCTACTGGTAAATCTTTGCCAGTGATCCCTCCAATTGGGATGTGGGCTTCAGCTGTACCCAGCAAGCAGGTCACGGCCCTTTGGTCTGGTATCCATTATTAGCAGAAGACAAAAGAACAATAGGAAAGGAAGACACAAGAGTGATAATTTAGAATATCACAGAAAGTAGGTGTACTATGAGACTCTGATAATACCCTGGAAATCTGGACGCAGAGAAGCACCGGAGTCTAGCTGGGAGATCCCAACACAGGAAAAACACTGCAGGAATATATTAGGAATCAGTACTGGAATGATGTACTGGATACACAATGGTAAACCGGATACAGGATGAGCTTTTAAGTATTTCCCTGGGATCCAGTACTTGGATGATGTACTAAGTAAACAATAAAGATCCAGATGCAGGATGATGAACTAAGGGCCTGATTCAGAGCCGGTCGCTATTTGCGGTCGTTCGTTCAACAAAAAGGGGTGGCTATTCAAATGAACCGTTTGCTCTTTGCGGTCTGTTGACGCCTCTATGTCTGAACGAGCGAACAAAACTTGCGGTTGTAATTTTGAAAAAGACGCCCCCTGGCCGCTCGCATCATACGTCATGTCCGCTATTTATTAGATTAATCGAGTACATCGAACAGCGTATGAACTGCTTGCTATTCTTGTGGCTGGTGTTTGCTACCACAAATTTGCGAGCAGTTCTGGCTATAAAATAACCCAGTGATGTGGTCAATGACGCTCCAGTATTAATTATGCACACCCATAAAACGCCCGTTTTGACCTTTAAGCATGCCTGCGTTCTGATTTCCACTCCCCGTTTTCAAGCACCTTTCCCTGTTACCACCCACATACGCCTCCTCCTGTCACGCATATTAGCAGGCATTCGCTATTTAGCGAACAAACGATTTTTGGCCGCACTAACTGGTTCGCGCATGCGTATAACGATCCGTACGCATGCGCAGTTGGGCAAACATCGCTCGGAGCGAACGAGCGGCCACTTACGAGCGGCTCTGAATCAGGCCCTAAGTACACAGTGGTGATCCAGATGCAGGAAGATGTACTGAGTGTACAATGGAGATCCAGATGCAGGATGATGTACTGAGTGTACAATGGTGATCCAGACGCAGGATGATGAACTATGTACATAGTGGTGATTCAAACGCTGAAAGATGTACTGAGTGTACAATGGAGATCCACACGCAGGATGATGTACTGAGTGTACAATGGCGATCCAGATGCAGGAAGATGTACTGAGTGTACAATGGAGATCCAGGCATAGGATGAAAAACTGAGTGCACAATGAAGATCTAGATGCAGGATGATGTACTATATACTCAATGGTGATGCAGATGCAGGATAAGCTCTGAAGTAGAGCACTGGAAAACAGTACAGGATAACAGAGTACAAACTGTCTTAGTGCATAATAATAACTGGAATAGGTCACTAGGGTTGACCATCGCGACCATCTTTTTGGCCGCTCGCTATAGCGGTGGGTGGTCACCCACAGCTATGCGAGCGGCCCTGTGTCCGTTAAAATGTTGATATGGCAGTGTCTAAATTCAGAGGCATCACTGGGTCTGATGACACCCGGTGCACACTCCATATCCGGTAAGGCGGTGTGGCCTAATTTAAATTGGGGCAAGGCCTTGCGCGAAATCCCTCCAGGGACTTGCCCAGTATCCCCGGTGATGTTGGGCTGCCACACAGAGGCTAGTTTATGAAAACAGGAAAGTTAAGGGGGAGGGGAACGGGAAAAATAATCAACTGCACAGGAACAATCGTATTGATACAATAATATAAGGGTCTGTAAATATGGTGTGATATACAGAGGTGCTCCCTCAGAGTCAATATAACATATATAAAGCACAAGGGAAAAGAAGACTCCTATTATGGGGCACACTCTGATTAGAGTGGATGGGAAAGTATTATAAAATATAACTTTTATTAAATGTCACGACTAAAATAAACACTACTAGGCAAAAAGAATCAATATGGGGGGGCGGAAAAAATATGCACACAAATGTATAAACAGACGAGAGACAATAACACACTATCAGACAGAAAACACAAGTAATAAATCTAGAAAAATACAATAGTATGATCACAAATGTCTACAATAATATGAGGTCAAAAATGACCTAGACATTGGGTTAGTAAATAGCAATAGTTACATACATCCTGATATTGTTGAGGTATATCCCAAAAAAATGTATATATATATATATATATATATATATATGTGTAGGGATATATAATGCCAAATACTAAAGTATGTAAATATAATGCAATACAGTTATAGATCAATTGATTATCTTCTGTGGAATGAGGCGAAATATTGAAACATATCAGACATATAACGAAGAGACATACACATATAATTAAAATAGCTGAACACCATAATCAATATTATTTACCAATAAGAGGATTAAATTGGAGGCGTCCCTCCCTTCTATCTGGGAGAATGAAGTTCAATATTTGACTAAATAGTCGTGAAGAGTAAGAGTTGTGCACTTACTAGTTAGATGCTGCTTTCCCACGTCTTACAAGTATCAGACGTGGAATGAGTGTCACTAACATATGGCACATGAAGCTAGTATAGTTTGCTTCTGCTGTTAGTGTCCGCATAACCTAGGGTCCCTGTTACCTATGGCAGCGCAAGGAACCTGGTGAGGGACAGCTAATGAGAGAGCAAAGAATAGAAGAAAGTATAGATACCTTACTCTAACTCCCAGATAGGATCGTGGTGTAGGGGTCCTACAGTGCGCACTGAGTCCCCTCCACCTCTTATTGGTAAATAATATTGAATATGGTGTTCAGCTATTTTAATTATATGTGCATGTCTCCTCGTTATATGTCTGATATGTTTTAATATTTCGCCTCATTCCACAGAAGATAATCAATTGATCTATAACTGTATTGCATTATATTTACATACTTTAGTATTTGGCATTATATATCCCTACACATATATATATATATAATTTTTTTTGGGATATACCTCAACAATATCAGGATGTATGTAACTATTGCTATTTACTAATCCAATGTCTAGGTCATTTTTGACCTCATATTATTGTAGACATTTGTGATCATACTATTGTATTTTTCTAGATTTATTACTTGTGTTTTCTGTCTGATAGTGTGTTATTGTCTCTCGTCTGTTTATACATTTGTGTGCATATATTTTTCCGCCCCCCCCAAATTGATTCTTTTTGCCTTGTAGTGTTATTTTAGTCATGACATTTAATAAAAGTAATATTTTATAATACTTTCCCATCCACTCTAATCAGAGTGTGCCCCATAATAGGAGTCTTCTTTTCCCTTGTGCTTTATACACAGAGGCTAGTGCCTGCACTGTTGGTTCCTTCTCTGTGGCAGGAGCCGAGTGCTGCAGGAGAATGCTACACTGCAGCATCCGGCTCCTGTCACTGAGGAGGAGCCAGCGTTTTGGTGTCACCCCCTCCAAGGGTGACACCTGGGTGCAGCCCGCACCCTGCGCACCCCCATAGTGACACCACTGTCTAGATTTGTTTTGCATGGTGGAGGTTGTATAATTAAATATTCATGTTTGTGGTACAGGGAGAAGCATTTATACAGGCTATATCATGTGTACCTTAATGCTTACCTTGCTTTTGGTGGGAAAGCAGTGTTCTTCAGCAGCCACAAAGGGCACAAGTGTGCTTGTGAGGCAGTTTGTCACTACCTTAGGCCAGAGCCTGGTTATATACCTTGGAGGGTGACCCATACTCTGACAAAGAAGGGCAAGATGTTAGTCTTCAAATCAGGTTGTGCTGTGGGTGAGGATCCACCCCCATTTTTTAGGCTTCAATAGGCTCTTGCTGAAAGGATGCTTTGCTTTTTTGGCCAACCCACTTTGCCATTCTAATTAATAGAGCTGTGAATTTATTTACACCAATCACTGTCTCTGTGTCATTATTTATTGATTTAAGCTTTAGAAGTGGCCGGGATCAAGAGTGGCGAAGTAGCCAAAGCCAAATCATAAATTGCTGGTTGACTTATTGTTTTACATCAGATTTTAAAGAAAAAAGTACATGTTTGTATATGTAATAACAAGAATAGGCGAGAGATAGGGAGCAAGAAGTTTTAAAGGACTCATTTTAACAAATGGATGGCATAGGTAAAATGTTTGAATTTTGTTATGATTATTTTGGAGAAAGACTGTCTGCACTATTTATTTTAATATAGAAGTATTCCCCAGTGTTTTGCCAAAAAAAGTAAAAAAAAAAAAATATCATACTGTATCTGTAGCCATGATTTTAGTGACTTTATGTAATGGACAATTGTATGTTTTCCTCGGACTTCCCGTACCTCTGACATTTAATTTTTGCAGAATAATTTAGTAAGTATTTAAATTGCAGATTTGTTCCTTCCATATTTATGACATGAAATATGAATTCTCAAAACTAATCACATGCATCGTGATATTCCTCTTTTAGGTAATTTTACTTATTTTATGCAGCTGTCTAGCAGCCTAAGGCAGATTCTCAGTGACTGTTTATAGAGCAGTAACTCTAGGGAGACTACTAGTGACATTACATCGTGTTATGCTTGTAGCCAGTTCTAAGCTCTATTGAAGTTACAGGAAACTTTAAATATTTTCTAGGAAAAGAGTGTGGAGTATATAAAAAAAATAGAAAAACTGCCAAATAGGTGGCGAAAAATAAGTTGGATTTTAAGAACTTATTTTCATATACGTTTTACAAATATATTTTGTTTTATGATTATATTACATTATTTGAAAACAATCATTTCATTAAATGTTTATATATCTTTATATCCCCACAGTACAGAGCTGTAATAAGTACTAGTAAAGAGCAAAATCACATTCCTGCTGAGGTGACCAGAGTGCCAAGCTTTCAAAGGCATCTAAAATACTGAATGAATGATATAATGTTATTAATTTAATATTTTTATATTTCCCTGCGACATCCCTGCACTGAGCACCGGGTTCCAGGAAAACAGCCCTTTCTCATTGGCTGACAATGGTGACAAGGGGGTGGGATAATTATATATAAGCATATTGTCTGGCTCTCTCCTTCCCAGATTGGTTTCCTTCTCCTTTGCCCCTAACTTTACAAGGTCATGAGCAGTAATACAGGGGAGGAATGAAGGGATGGATGTATTGCAGAGTGAGTAGTGAAAGAAAGTTAGGATTAGGGAAGTTAAGGAAGGAACATAAATTACAGGGTTGGGTGAGGGAGTAGTGAGGTCTATAAGAAAGTGGGAGGTGATCATGGGAAGGAACTGTGGCAGATAAATTAAATAAAGGGGAAGGGAATGATGGAGGTGTTTACATGAATTAAGGGGGGAGTGGTATGGGGTGAATAAAGTACATGGGCGTGTGGTGAGAAATGAATTACAAAGGGCAAAACACATACAGTACATGCATATGACAAAAACACTGGGGAAGTTGTCAAGGGGAGATAAATATGCCCAAGGTTCCTGGCTTCTGTCTTGATTGCCAGACCACCTGTGAGAAGCTGATAAAAGGTTGGTCAGTTACTCTAGTCTATCTCTCACTGCCTGGGGAGCAGGTTGAGGTCTACAGAGAGAGAGTCACCACTAGGTCCTTCCACCTTGAGAGAGGGAATTGTATGTTTGTTAGAGCCGGACAGGCTAGGATTTATTTTTAAGTTGTTTATTTTGTGATCTTAACTAAAACCAGCTGTGGATACTTGTACCAAGTGCCTGGACTGTTGTGATACTGATTGGCTGCTGCATGCAAAGTGCAGCCAGTTACCCCAGGAAACAGCACTCCTAAACCTGATCTTGCGACACATGGTGCACTTATATTGCAGCCATAAAAATCTATGCGGAAAATTTAAAGTGACAGACATCCATTATTTTTATTGTTTACATTTTTTTTTTTTTTAACTTCTGAGTGGTCTCATCATCAGATGTTTAAGGAAGCCAGATTCTACTTCTTCCCCCCTTGCCATAGCTCAGGTGCTGGTACAGGCTACCGCTGCTCAGCAGGAAGCTACCAGGTTGCAGCAATTATCCATTCAGGAGGCCTAGAGGCAACAGCAATTGGATGTTGAGGAGATGAGGAGGCAACAGCAATTGGTCATCGATGACCTCCAGAAACAACTATACTAAGACAGCAAAGTCTTCAAAGAGGTGCTGCAGCATCTAGCAACCTAGTTAGCAAATGCTTCCAGGGATATCACGACTAGCTCTAGCCTCATATGGGCTAGCCATTTTCTGCAAAAGGTGACAAAGAGTGATGAAGTTGAAGCCTATATAACAATTTTTGAAAGAACCACAGATAATTAAAGTAGGACTAAAGGTCAGTGGGCAGGCCTCTTAGCACCCTTCTTGTCAGGGGAACCGCAAAAGGCATATTTTATTTGAGCCTTACTGATGCCATTTTGGTGCCCTCAAGCATCTTCATCAAGGGCAGCTTGAGGGGTGCAGTTTTTATTCATCTTTTGGTATTTGATATGTATCTAGTCTGTTTTGCACATTTATGCACTGTTTGTGAACTGATAGCACTGATGACATTTATGATATGGTTCAATATTTTATAAACCTTTTTCATATAAAATATGATATGCTGGTCTTCTGGTGTTCACTGCAACATTGCAGCTATTTACATGTATATGACCAGGCACCCATGATATATCAAGTTTGAGTGTTACTGTTATGGTTGGAGTTGGGGTCAAGATTAGGGTTACAAATAGTGTTAGGGTGTCTAAGCCGGATGATTGGCTGAGACCTAAATTGTAAAATTAGAATCTGCACAATGCCATTTTATGTTTCCCCTGACGACGCCATCTTGCGTCGTCAGCCTGAAACCATTTTGTACGATACTAATATGCTATTATTAGCATCGTGCGATTACATTGCTACCGCATATTGTTTTCCCACCATACCCCATATGCACATGAAAACATACATATAATATACAAGACGCACAGCGCACAGTTGCACTGTTTATTAAAGCACTCTACACATAAAACACAACGCGCATAGTAGCGACTGTACGATACCCCGTGTACAGCTCTGATATGATTATTAGCGTCGTGCGTCTGCCACTGCCCCAGGTTAAAAGTCCTCATTTTACATATACGTACATTTATTACAACATATAATATGAACAATCCTGCAAAGCACGAACCATGGTGTACTCCACTAACACGTAGTTGCACAACGCTAACTAGCATCTTTTCTTAATATCCCTATACTTACACATTGCATACTTACATAGAAAGGTTCTCTAGCATTAAGGTTAATATTCAAGGTTATATTCATTATTAATTATGTTATGAATTGACTGTATTTAAAATTTAAGGTTTAGTACATGATAAGCAGACCATGTTTGGTGCTGTTCTGAACCACTGTTTATTTGCAGACTTCCGGTTCCATCGGCAAGGAAATCGCAACAGGCGTCTGTGAATTATGGTTCAATAGGCATTGAAATGTACTCTGTAATGTAATGTTTGTTAGCCAGTTTAGACTTGTTCTTTGGCGGGAAAACGGACACAAAGAGCTGTTGGGGGCTGAACTATTACAATACAAACTGACCTATGAACTGCATCATAACAGAAGAACCAGGAGGAAGAACCAATGGGATTATGCCAACTTGTTCTATTGTATTGCCTATCTTTGCAAGGGTTTATATGCAAGCACCTTGGATCTGGTAGTTAGTCATCTTTCTTTTCTGTTGACGGAGGTTTCATAGTTGATGCTGGGAAATCTGGATCCAGAGCACATGCGTATGTATCGACTATACCTTCTGATTGTATAATTTGTTTGCGCTAATTGTATTTAGATCACAGCGTGTAACTATATGCTTTTTGTTGAATAATATCTTTTTGTGCTTTGGAACCACAATCAAAGTCTGGAAAGCAATTATTTCTTGTGTGACTTAAAACGCTAAATAGCGACTTTTAGGGTGTATAGACCATTAGGTATTCATAGTTGGGGGCTCGTAGAGTGAGATCACGCTGCCAATTTACACGGTAACACACGGTAATCGATCTCTCAGCGAAGGGTGGAGGTGCCATACACAGGAAAGAACGCATTGTGCCTTTGAAAACCTGCTGCCACTTGATGCTGAGAGACCGCTATCCATTATGGTGTGAGTTCAAGGAGCGCTGATTAGAATCCAGGGACAAGGAAGGAAAAAGTTTGTTTTCCTTCGTTGATAAAGGTTAGTGTTAAAAGGGAAAGTCGCACAATAGCGTACGCATATTTCCTGTATTGCTGTCATGTGTTCAAAACGGTTATTGTATGTATAGCGTGATTGCTTGTTAAAACCTCTGAATTCTACTGCCATATTAAGGGAAGAAGGTTTTTTATTTTCTGCGCAGAAAAGGTGTGTAATTGAAACATGTGATTGTAAAGGCTACTGTCTGTTAAGCCTAAAATAGTGGAGGTTACTGTCTGTTAAACCTCGGTGGAAACTCGGTAGGTGCCTGATGGGGCCGTACAAACTACTGGGCCAGTGCACAAAGCAGGTACATTGTGGTTTAGGTTATCGAGAAACTAAGGGGTTTCTTGGTCCGTCACCCATTAATCGCAAAGTCCATTGATCAGTTAGGTTCTTTGGGCAATGCAATCGGACCGCATGGTTATATAAACCGTGATTGTGAAGTGGGTTGTCGTGGGAGTGAAACTGCTGGCAAGGTTAGGAGTTATTGGAACTTCTAGATGCTACCAGTGGGAGTAAACTCAAAGTAGGAAGCGAGCGACGGAATCTTGAGTTAATATCGTCGCAAGTAGAATAATTTGCAATAGGTGGTTATTCTGCTCCTCATTATACAAGCTGACTGTAATGCCAGGCGGGTCTGCTGTGTATAACGGGAAGGAGTGCATGAACATAGCTCACTGAAAATCATTCACCAAACAAAATTATCTAGAAATTGCCAAGCGTTTCTCAGATGGGTGTGAGGCAATCTCTAGTAATGGTCGATGATGTGCTGCAGATGGAAGGGTCATTAGGGTCGGCCAGGTATGTTATTTTTAAATAGTATTTTTGCATATGCTACAGAGTATTGCGACATATGGGTCAAAATGACCAAGAAATGTAGAACACCTTTTACCAAGATTGGTAGCTTTGATTCAGAGGTTCTGAACAATCTCAGAGACAGTATATGTTTAGTGAAGTCTCTGAAGAAAAGGGTAAAGTTTAACGATTGCTTGAAGTTGTGGCAGCACGAGGGGATATGTGGCTTAGCGGGGTGCTCATGATGCAAACCAGCGTCTCGCACATGACGCAAGGGAGTGTGCATGCAAATAGCATTGCATGCGCGCCACAAAGTAGCGTGCATGCACAGCAAGGTAGCATTGCGGAAGGTAATGTCAGTAGTGCACGCGCACCACCACTGCCCTATGCAGATGGGGGTGAAGGTACACTCGATCTAAAAACTCAGAAGAGGGTACAAGTTACTTGTTACATTTTTATAAGTAACTATAAGGAACATGTTTATGATGCAGAAGATGAACCTGTTGTGATGTCCGCTCTCTCCCATATTGCACAAATGTTAAATGTACCACCACAGCAAGCACAGGTAGCTGCCCGCTAGTACCAGAAATGGAGATAGCCCCACCAGTGCAGGAAGAATTAAAAGTAGCGGAGATTACTAATACCATACGTAGTAGCAGTAGGCTGAACCCTCAACTAGGTAATCAGGCCAAAGGTAGCATTATGGCAGGCATCCATCCCGTTCGGACAATAACTGTTCCCAATGGGAATCCAGATGCACATGGTGTGGTGGCCACAAGGGATGTAGCAATGCATTGTCCATGGACAAGGGCAGAACTACGTTCCATAATGACAGATTTCCCCGACCCTAGGAAAGTACTAGCAAAGTGCCAGAGATTTGTAAAGGATTAGGTAATGCTCATGAGCCAACCAATAAAGATTGGCAAGTGGTATTACGGGCATGTCTTCCACACAATACCGACGTGAAAAAGTTTATCATGGCCTGTGTATTGGATGGATATAATCCCATAACTGATGCAGGGAAATGACAATCACAGTGCTTATGGATGGTCTTAAGAACACTCCAAAGGCCAGGGTTCAGACCTCACTTCCTGGATGGAGGGGAGTTACAGTAGACACACTCAGGGAGTCTTCAATTGAACATGATAAAAACATATTTAGGAAGAGAGAAATGCAGAGCGAGAAACTAATGGCTGTTAGTATTCAAGCCCTGGAAGGAATGCAAATAACACCGCAGCACTCTTATCACACTCAGCCACAATACACTCACCCACTACAACCTCCAAACCATTATCCCTATACACAACCACAATCTTTCCTCATTCCCCAGCCCACACAACAACCACCTTTCACAACACGTCAACCACGGAGGTGTTATAGATGTAACAAGGAGGCCCACATAAGTAAGTTCTGTAAGGCTAAGAAATGGGAAACACCAAACCAGGGAACACCGACATACCCACAGAGGGGGCACGCACAACAGACAAAACAATTCCAGCCATCACCTGCTCACGTTGCAGCAGTGAACGCTTTGCTGGAAGAAGATAGTCAGCTCTAGGAGTCAGGTCACAGCTGTAGTCTACAGTCAGTCAGGTTAACTGGGGATGTTAGAGAAGAACCTGTCATGTTAGTTGATGTAGCTGGTACTAAACATTCTTTTCATGTAGAGACAGGGGCGACCAGATCAGTTATAAAATCTCTATCTAATTTACAGGAGACCAGCAAAACAGTACCAGCAATGGGTGTAACGGGTAAAGTGCAACATTATCCTTTAACCAAATCTGCAGAGATTACTATCGGTCCGTTGCATACCAGGCATTCCTTTCTCCTGGCAGCACTGGCCCCTACTAACCTACTGGGAAGGGATTTGTTATGTAAAATGGGATGTGTCATATATTGTACCCCTTATGGTATATTTCTAGATATCCCAGAGAGAGTTGCGCACGATGTGAGGGACACTCCCCAAAGGTTAATGTTTCACTCTACTGTTTCAGATAACAATCCATCTCAGGTAGAGCAAATGTTATCTGAAATATCAGGTTCACTTTGGACCAAAGATGGACATGACACTGGATTAATGGCAAATGTAGCTCCTGTAATGGTAAATCAAAAAAGCGGTAGGCAAGCTCCAAAAATTCCCCAGTACCCGTTAAAACAGGAGGTAGAGATAGGGGTTTATCCCATAATTGAGTGGTTATTACAACAGGGAATTTTAGTCCATACAGCGAGTGTAGCCAACAGTCCCATCTTTCCTGTGAAGAAGAGTGGTGGGAAGGGTTATAGGCTGGTACACGACCTTAGAGGGATTAATAAGGTAGTAGAGAGCCAATTCCCCGTAGTGCCAAATCCAGCTGTCATTCTAATGCAGATCCCACCAAATGCAGCCCATTTTACTGTCATTGACCTCTGTTCTGCCTTCTTCTCTGTCCCTCTTCATCCTGACTGCCAGTACCTATTTGCATTTACATACAGGGGGTACAATATACATGGACATAATTTCCCCAGGGTTTCATAGACAGCCCCAGTGTCTTCTCCCAAGCCTTACACGACTGTTTACAATCTTTTCAACCTGCCAATGGATCTGTACTAATACAATATTTAGATGATTTATTGTTGTGTTCTGATTTGTTTATGTCATGTTTAAATGATACTAAACCACTGTTGCTCATCTCTCACAGACAGGACACAAAGTTACTAAGGACAAATTACAGCCATGCCAGTCCAGGGTTAAATATTTGGGACACTACCTAACCCAGGGGTTATGACACCTGACCACTGACAGAATCCAAGCCATACAGACCATGACACTGCCGCAGAACCAACAGCAAATCCATACCTTCTTGGGAATGTGTGGATACTGCAGAATGTGGATCCTGGGTTTTTCTATTTTGGCTTTACGATTACAGGACTTAGGCCCTCATTCAGAGCCATACGCTCTGAGCAGAGCGCACGCTCTGAATGAGGGCCGGCCTCCATAACTATGGAGCGTCCTCCTGGACGCTCATATAGCTGTGGGTCACCACCCACAGCCTATACGAGTGTGCATTTTGATGGCCGCGATGGTCGGGACCATCGCGACCATCGAAACTGCGAGCCGGAGCCTGCGGTTGAGGTTTTCAACCGCAAGCCCCGGAGTGATTTTGGCTCTATCAGAGCCAAAATCACTCCCACTGACATCACTAGTGATGTCAGTGGGCCGGCTTCTGATGGGAGGCGTTCCCGTGGGAACACCCCGTCAGGGAGGCACGCCCCCGGCACGCCCACCAAAGGGGGCGTGCTGTCAATCAACATCGACAGACGCCCCCTTTGATCAGACACATCGAGCGAAGGACTTTCCTTCGCTCGTCGCGTCTGGCGCATGCGCACGACGGAGCTCCCTCCGTCGTGCGCATGCTCAGTACAGAACATCGACCCACTTGCGAGCGGACAGCCGCTCGCGAGTGGGTCTGAATCAGGCCCTTAGTCTCTTCCTCAAAGCCTAATCATGTCATACACACAGAGGAAACAGAACAGGCTTTCCTTAACCATAAGGATAGTCTGACAAGAGCACCTGCATTGGGAATACCAGATTATGAAAAACCGTTTGATTTGTATTGTACGGAAGCTAATGGTTGTGCAGCAGGTGTCCTCACACAAAAACGTGGTGATACCAGTAGGCCTGTAGCATACTACAGTGCACAATTGGACACTGTGGCAAGATCACTCCCAATGTGTTTAAGAAGTGTAGCAGGAAAATGCTCTATTGGTCAGTAAGAGTGAGGATGTAGTATTAGGCCATGATATGATAGTCTATACACCCCATACTGTATTTACTTTGCTAAATTCTGCCCAAACCAGACACGTCTCCTCTGCTAGGTTCACAAAATGGGAACTAGCCCTAATAGCACCTGCAAACATCACCATTAAGCGGTGCAGTACGTTAAATCCAGCAACGTATTTACCATATGTGCCTCAGAATGAACAAAGGGTGGAGATAGTTGAGTCGCTGGTGGAAGGTGAGTGCTGCAGGTATGTTGATGCACTTGATTGTATGGAATATCTGAATCAGACCTTTACTGCAAGACCTGACATACGGGATACACCTTTAGAAAATGTAGATGTGACATATTACACGGATAGGAGTTGTCGTAGACAGACTAACACTGGAGAGTTATGTACAGGTTAAGCTGTTGTAAATGATGAAGACATCATAGAAGCCGAACCTCTTGGTCCACCTCACTCGGCCCAAGTGGCGGAGCTGGTGGCACTAAGAAGAGCATGTGAATTAGCAAAAGGCAAATCTGCTAATATCTACACTGACTATAGGTACGCCTTTGGGGTAGAACATGATTTTGGTGCTCTATGGCATCTGAAAAATTTTATGACAGCAGCAGGCACACCAGTCGCACATTCTAGACATATAAAAGGACTACTGACAGCGATCCAACTGCCAAAGGCAGTGGCCGTAATTAAGTGTAAAGCCCATACATGCGAGGATGATCCGGTGTCACTGGGCAATAGCAGGGCAGATGAAGCTGCCAAATGGGCAGCAGGGTTAAAAGTGAAAATGCCAATTAACCAAATGATGTTTCAAACGATTGATATGCAGAAATTAATTGAGATGCAAAATTTGTGTTCCATTCAGGAAAAGGCAGTTTGGAGGTCCAAGGGATGTGGGCAAGAGTCCTCTGGACTCTGGAGAGATAAGGTAAGCCAGTGGCTCCCAAGGCATACTACACAAGCCTGGCTGAGACAGTGCACGGTCTGACTCACCTGGGAAAGCAAGGTATGTGCAAGTTGGTGAGAGCATACTGGTGTACACTGTTTTTTCTTCCCAAATGGAAAAGAGAGCAATGTCCTGTTTGACCTGTTTGAGGAAAAACATTGGGAAAACAATCCCTACCGAGCCATCCCACATTCCTCCGACTGATGGACCTTTTCAGGTAATACAAATTGATTTCATCCAATTACCACCCTGCAAGAATCTCAAGTATGTATTTGTCTGCACTGATGTATTTTCTAATTGGGTTGATACTGCTGCGTTTACTGTTAAGAAAGTTGTTCAGGAGTTTGAATGCAGATACGGTATCCCTAGAATTATTGAAAGTGATAGGGGCACTCATTTCACAGGTGATGTCTTCCAAAACATGTGTAAGTTGATGAGCATTAATAGTAGACTTCACACCCCCTACCGACCACAAGTCAGTGCCAAGGTGGAGAGGATGAACGGTACTATTAAAAATAAATTAAGTAAGATCATGGCATAAACTGGACTGGGGTGGCCAGAAGCACTACCACTTGTCCTTCATAGTATCAGGAAACTCCTAGACCCCCTCTCAATCTGTCCCCCTTTGAAATACTGTTTGTTAGACAACCTCATTTGATTATAAGTCCGCAGGAAGATTTGAAAAGTAACAACGAGGTTACTGTAAGGTATCTTATAACAATGAGTAAACAGTTAAAGCAGCAACAGCAGAAACTAAAATTGCTGTCACATGATATGCCAAAAAACAAACTGTCATGATGTTGATCCTGGAGTTATGATCAGGAATTTCTTGCATTCAGGTTGTTTGACAGATCGGTGGGAAGGTCCGTATAAAGTGTTGCTGACAAGTGCAACTTCCTTGAAAGTGGCGGATAGAGATACCTGGGTCCATTCCACTCACTGTAAGAGGGTCAACCAACCGGTGAAGAGACAAGGTGGAATCGAGGCAGATAACATGGACCTGTCAATTGCGAGTCTGTTTCGGGAGGGTTAAAGGTAACAGTGAGATACCTGAGCTAAAGAAATTTGTAGATCATTGTTTTCAGCATGGGAGTGGCCTGCTGCGGTAATCCTTGTGTTTTCTCCCAGAGTTTTCATCATCCAGGGTTGTTTTCAGGATCTCTGGTTTCTGTGATGGAGGACAGAGGACGGAGAGGGGAGCTAATGGTGATATCGATGGAGTGGAGTTGGGAGAAGGAGCAGTACAGTCACAAGGGCGGTATCTGACCAAACCCAGTACAGTATTTGTTAAGAGATCTGTTATGCCTGTAACTCCGAGACAGTGTGAAGGTCTATCGTCTGAGGACTATTGTATTTGTGAGTTTTGTGGGTCCCAAATTTATGAGAATTGCATCCAGCGGTGCCAACCTAAGTATAACCAGTATTGGGGTGGGTATCTTTTAGAGGCTTATCATACTATGGTGGGCAAAGTTTTAAACCAGACTGACTGTTGGGTGTGCCTCAAGGACAGCATAATGTAGGGTTAGTGCCATTTCCATTAAATGTCTCTGAGGTCTTAGAATAACAACAAGGGAAGACGCTGGATGGGAAATTTCTTATGTCCAAACCACCTCATTTTAAACTCTACCAGTACCAAGTGGATAGATCACTATTATGTTTGAACATCACCAACTTCAATAAACCAGGAAGTTGGGAGGTGACTGGGAATAACCAGACGATGACCTTCTCACTAAGAGCTGATTATGAGCCTATAAATTTTGAACTGTTACGCACAATTAGGTTGAGTGGGAGACACTTCCGGTATCCGTATACACTAAGTGACACCAGAGAAATGGTTGGTAGAGTACCAGAAGGGTACTGTGCCAGGGTTATACAGCCAGAAACGTGTGTTAGCCAGATGGGAGAACCTGAGATAGGATCATTTGTTAGGGAAATGTGTTGGATGATTATGATGCATTCTATTCCTTATGTTCTCCCCGATGATGTATATTTTATTTGTGGAAGAAAAGCATATAAGTGGCTCTCTCCGAGTTCCGAAGGTTTGTGTTATCTGGGAAGAGTACTCCCAAAGGTTATGACCCTTACACATGGTGAAATGCTTGGTATTCATAAAAACACACCATCACCATATCTCCACACACAGTATGAACAAGAGAAACATGATACCTGGTGATGTACATAAAGCCACACAATTGATTAGTGAAACAACTGGCTTTCAAGTTTTGGTAGCATTAGATCCCACCAGGATCGCTCGGGGTACTCTAAATTTCAGATATGTTCAAGATCTTGCTAAATTAATAGATAATGTCACCGAGATGTATGATGACACATTTAGGTATACAGGTAAGGAGTTACAGGCCTACAAGAAAGAACTGATGCAACACAGATTAGTGTTAAATTATCTAACAGCTGTCACTGGAGGGTACTGTGTGACCTTAGCCACCCAATTTGGTGTAAAGTGTTGCACATACATCACAAACGATATTAGTGACCCCAAGGAGGTGATAGACCGGAAGATGGATGAAATTCTGCAGTTAAAATGGGAATTTCGGAAGAACCATAATGCTTCAGTAGCTGAAGTAGAGGAAAAGGTAGAATGGGTTTCTTGGTTGAACCCAGTGAAATGGTTCTCCGGTCTAGGAGAGTGGGTCTAGGAAATGATTGCTAGTATAGGTAAACTCCTAATCCTCATATTGGTTGTCATCTTAGTAATTGGCTTATGTGTCAGGTGTGTTCCTACTGTGTTGAAACATGGAAAATGTAAAGATAAGGTAAATCGAAGGAATGAAATTATGATGGTGGTCACTAGTAACAATATGAATACTGAGGTAAATGAAGGACTGTATTACAACCCTGAATTAGAATGTACTATCAGATGATGTATAGTTTTAGCCATGCATGAAATGTATTATTAAATGTTATTTTAAACATCTTAAATAATGTAAGTCCATAACCCCTTCAAGACTTCCTTTATAGGTTAGGTGCATCCCCACATCTTTCCCATGATCTTCCAAGATCCGCAGTGTGCATATAAGGGTAGTTTTATGTCTCTCTCAGTGACACATTATTGATGGTTTAAGAACCACCTTGTGCCATCCCATAATATAACATTAAATAATATGTCATAGTGTAAGCCTAAATTAAATTTTTAAATAAAAAAATCCATTTAAGAACAGAGGGGGTCATTCAGACCCGCTCGCGAGCGCAGGACGCTCGCAAGCGGGTTGATGTTGCCCCACTGCGCATGCGCACGATGGAGGGAGCTCCATCGTGCGCATGCGTGAGACCCGGATAGCGAAGGGCTCTTCGTCACTCCGGGTCTCGCACCAAAGGGGACATGCTGTCGATGTTGATTGACAGCACGCCCCCTTTGGTGGGCGTGCCAGGGGAGTGGCTGCCAGATGGAGGCGTTCCCATGGGAACGCCTACCGTCTGAAGCCAGCCCCACTGACATTACTAGTGATATCAGTGGGAGTGATTTTGGCTCTGATAGAGCCAAAATCACTCCAGGGCTTGCGGCAGCGATACCCTACCACAGGGTCTCCATCGCAAGCCCGATGGTCGCGATGGTCTTGACCATCACGACCATCATCATGGACGCTCGCATAAGCTGTGGGTGGTCACCCACAGCTATGCGAGCGTCCAGGAGGATGCTCCATTTTCATGGAGGAGGGCCCTGATTCAGAGCGAGCGCTCTGGTCAGAGCGTTCAGCTCTGAATCAGACCCAGAGTGTGATAGCATTTGTTTGCTATCAAAGGGTGGACTGTTGAAGCCATATGATTGGCTGAGACCTAAATTGTAAAATTAGAATCTGCACAATGCCATTTTATGTTGCCCCTGACGACGCCATCTTGCGTCGTCAGCCTGAAACCATTTTGTGCGATACTAATATGCTATTATTAGCATCGTGCGATTACATTGCTACCGCATATTGTTTTCCCACCATAACCCGTATGCACATGAAAACATACATATAATATACAAGATGCACAGTGCACAGTTGCACTGTGTATTAAAGCACTCTACACATAAAACACAACACGCATAGTAGCGACTGTACGATACCCCGTGTACGGCTGTTATGATTATTGTGATTGTTATGATTATTAGCGTCATGTGTCTGCCACTGCCCCAGGTTAAAAGTACTCATTATACAAATATGCACATTTATTACAACATATTACCATGGTGTACTCCACAACCACATAGACGCACAACGCTAACTAGAGTCTTTTCTTAATATCCCTACACTTACACTTACACATTGCATACTTACATAGAAAGGTTCCCTAGCATTAAGGTTAATATTCAAGGTTATATTCATTATTAATTATGTTATGAATTCACTGTATTTAAGATCTAAGTTTAGTACATGATAAGCAGACCGTGTTTGGTGCTATTCTGAACCACTGTTTATTTGCAGACTTCCGGTTCCTTCGGCAAGGAAATCGCAACAGGCGTCTGTGAATTATGGATCATAGAGAGATAGGCATTGAAATGTACTCTATAATGTAATGTTTATAAGCCAGTTTAAAAACAGTGTCAACATTCTGACCATGTGGACATCACATCATTGTGAACATGGTCAATATCAACATCATGAACATGTTGACATGATGTATGTTGACCTAATATATGTAAACTTAAACAACCATCCTCTGACATTGAATGAACATTTACCTGGTACCTACTATAGCACTGACTTTGTTTGTTGCACTCTCCAGCAGCTACAGTAGCTTGCTACTGATGGTGAAATGTAATGTTTTACATGTTATTTCAAGCCTCTACCATCTTAAACTAGCTTACACACAGACACTCAGACAAAAAAAAATAATGAAAATAATGTGTGTCCATAGAAATATAAGGGGGGTTTGGACGCGCAAGTGATTTAGAGTAAGGTTGTAAAAAATGAATAAGGTTTTGAAATTGAAAAAGATGGATAAATATTGTTAAAATGAAGAAAATAAATGTGTGCAAATAAAACAACAATTACATGTTTATAAGACCGGCAAATGCTAAGTATACAGAGGGCTGAAAAAAGATACATAGAAACACAAGGATGTTCATAGCTCTTTCATTGAAAACTGTATGTGTTAGAAAAATAGTAAGTCTGTTACGGCGGTCCCGTTTCTTGCACACTGAGAGTGGAGCAGCGGTCTTGTTACTCACCCTATCTTACCCTATTGACGGCGCAGACTGAAGTCCGCTGACGACTGTTGGGAATGGGTTGTACCGGCTGTGTGCTCTGCGCTGTGGCCGTCCTGCCGGAATTTCTCCTGGCTGTGTTGTTTTTCTGGCTCTGTGATGCGAGCCAAAGTCCGGGGTTCCTGCTGCCGCTTGCACTCCTACTGTCACTCTGTGATGTCACTACGGGCTCTCCTGTGTATCCATGCCAAAACAAGAATATGACATTTTTCCAGTGACAACGATACTTGCTGAAGACTCCAGTTCATAATGGCCTTAACATGATTTACTACACATGTCCAAGGGGCCTATTCATGATGTTAATTTGCCACGGCCACCGGAGCAATTCAGAATTGCTCCAGTGCAGTGGCAGCTGATGTGAAATCAGCTGCCCCCGCGAGCGGCTTCACTGTTCCTTTTCGGAGCAGTGAATCTTTTCACTGCTCCTGTCGGAGCAGTGACGGCGGTGCGCATGCGCGACCTACAGGTCACGCTTGTGCACAAGAGCCCCGACGTCCAGCGGAAGGAGCCGGACAGGGGCGGAGGGATCCAAAAGGATCCCTTCTCGCAACCCGGACCTACTTCCCATAGGGAAGAGCGGGTTGCGAACCCCAAGCGGGGGTATTCGCCATCTGAAGATGGCGAATGCCCCCGCAGTCAAGCTCCGAAAATATAATATTTTTGGAGCTTGATGAATTCTGTCCCCATACTAGTATATGGGGACAGCGGGCCATTCCGCAAACAGAAGGTAAGTAGGAGATATCTGTGATATCTCCTGCTTCACCTTCTTAATGAATGGCCTGAATACTTAATTGTCACAATTGCAGGTGAAAATGTGCTTTTTCACCTGCTTATGTGACAATTAAGTGATGATGAATAGGCCCCCAAGTAATCTAAATCACAGTAAAAGCTTTTTTTGTTAAATTATGAAATTCTGTCTGGAAATGTTTTGGGAAAGCATTGTATAATACTGCCAAATTTACAGTAATACATAAAGTTCAGTAAATAATCATAAAACATTAAACTCACAATAACAATGTACCCTAATATTTATTAAAGTCCTATATTAAATAATAAAATAAATAGAATATCTCTGCACTTTACTTATAGGAATGTTGTGACATAGCAGAAATAAGTAGTCAGGACTCTGTATTTATATCATATATATATATATATTATTTAATACAACATCGCACATAAGAACATAATTGTACATTAATTATATGTAATAAAACACATTTAAAAGTCAATTAGTCATAGTCCAGATCATAAGTATTTACGGACTAATACACATCTATTACATATAAAAAGAAAATTTATAAAAGCTGGTTACTTTCACCCTGGATTAATAGGTATTCTAATGATTAATACTTCACAGACTTTCTGAAATCGATCTGGCTTAATGAAAATACTCCTGATATTTTAGTTTGTATCCATGTGTTTTTCACTAGAAGCCAAATATGTTAATCCTGCTCGAACAGTCATTTAAATACATTACTTTGAGTCTCAATTATAAGGATACCTTGTAGCACTAATGCTGGTTTATGTACAAAGAGTATGGTGGTCGCTCACATCAGCTTAATGACATTGCACAGGTGCTTGTAAAGGGCGGGGTTTACACTGAACTACAGAGAAAAAAGGGATTTGCCCTCCAGCACACTATCTATGTGCATTAAGTGATGATGCCCTGAAAAAGGCCCAGCCAGAGCAACTCCGGGGGCCCCACACCCAAACGCTCACCCCAAAATAATTGTTGCTACCTAATAGTAGCACCCACTCTGGGTCATATAATTACATATGAAAATACTGCATGATAACAGCACATGTATAAGCCGAGAGCTGAATCACCTAAGAGGTACCCCAGAAACCTCCAAATGGCACTATATGGACCAGCACATCCTCCCGATGCTGGATCCCTTCATGCCTCACAGAACTACAAACAAAAAGTATGGTGATCGCTCACACCAGCTTAATGACATTGCACAGGTGCTTGTAAAGGGCGGTGTTTACACTGAACTATAGAAAAAAAGGGATTTGCCCTCCAGCACACTGCAGCAATATCAACAAAAATACTTGAATCCTACATAATAATAGAAATTCAGAGGTATTAGTTACATGCACTTGCAAATATATGAATAAGCGCCAGGCCAGCGTCAAGACTGCTCTATACTGGCGTCCTTAACATTATGGGGTTCACGTCCGAGGTGCAGGGAACTCCAAAATAATCTAGCCAAGGACCATCCCTAGGGCATCACACGAAAAAGGGAAAAAAGGTGATAGTGAAGTGTAAAGTATAGATGTGAAAAGATAAATCCATAAGTGTTAATATAATGAGAAAGAGTTAAAATTACATAAAAAATAGACAAATCTAAAAGTGATGAAAAAATATCTATGTGCATTAAGTGGTGATGCCCTGAAAAAGTCCCAGCCAGAGCAACTCCGAGGGCCCCACTCCCAAACGCTCACCCCAAAATAATTGTTGCTACTAGAAATTCAGAGGTATTAGTTACATACATTTGCAAATATATGAATAAGCGCCAGGCCAGCGTCAAGGTTCCTCTATACTGGCGTCCCTAACATTATGGGGTTCACGTCCGAGGCTAAATTCTTTTGGGGTTCCCTGCACCTCGGACATGAACCCCATAATGTTAGGGATGCCAGTATAGAGGAGCCTTGACGCTGCACTGACTAGTCTCACAGCATTTTGAATATGTGTTGTGTGGCCTGTAATGTGTCTTCACGTGATTTTCTCATGTATTTTGATATTTAATGTTTTAATAAATAGGTTAATGTTGTGTTTAGTTGGACATCTTGTCTGGAAATGGTAGGCTTCTTAAGCTAACTGTAATGTGTTGTATATTTACTTTTGTCTATAGCTATCATAATCTGTTTACTTTTTATATTATTTTGTATTCTATTCAGTCTAGTCTTTTTAAATTAATTCTTCAAATTTTTTGTATTCAGCTCTGGTTTCATATCAGTGAACTCATTATCTAACTTTCTGAGCTCTTGTGTATCTAATAATTTCTAATTTAATAATACCTAAAGTGTAATTCCATAATTTCGTAAAGGTGCTATTATTCGCTTTGTGAGTTGATTTATAAAAAAGATGACTAGACCATGGTACCATGCCAGTAAGCCAGTGTTCCACCAGTATTTGTATTAATGAAAGTGGTCATCTTCATCAATGTTATTAAAACGCATTGAAGCCTCTATCGAATATCTTATGCAAAACAATAAACCAATTGACCTACACAAACTCCTCTACTTGTGTAAAAAAATGTAATAATAATAGTAAACTTTAAAATTGGCAAATGTTCAATTACTGCATCCATTGACCTTAAGAGTGTTTGAGAATCTGCAAACAACTGATTTGCATAAAGAATGTTTTAGCCCCATCTCCTCTTAACATTTACATTTTTTTATTTGTTTCAATTTGTTTTTCTAATCATGTTTTATTATAAAAAATGCTTTTCTTAAGCATTATTTCTTACTCAAAGTACCCATCATTTGTCTAATTTTCTTTCATTTAGATTATTTTCATGTATTTATGTATTTTTCATGTATTCATTTAGTCAACAGCATGTTTATTGATATACATTGTTAGCAAAAAATAAAAAATAAAACAAAATTCTAAATTTTTTTTTAGTTTGTTTAAAATTTTATGAAGACCTAGTTTTTTTTGTCAACCATCCAGTATATTTTACATGGCCATAGGAAGAATTATTGTTAATAAGTGATTCTTTCAAAAAGGCGTTTCCTTCTACTACAACCTTATTTTGTATTCAGTAACACCATCCTCTGTAATTTCTAATGCATATATTCAAACTGCTTCAGGATAGGAAACCATCCATCTTAGGTTTACTGACAGAATTCTGAAACAAAGCCTAGATGCAGCAGTCACCGAAATAATTTATGGTCCTGATGAAATACACAAATATCTTCTGAAAGAAAACATGAAAAAATACTATACAGCCCATGAACATGCAAGTGCAAAAATAATCTGCTATAGTGTTACAATACCACAGCATCCATTCAGGCAAAGAAGATACTGGGGTTTGTTAATATAAAGGAATATGCACTGATTTATAGATCTGCATGTATTAACGGTGCAAATGTCAGAAAACCAGGACCCAATGCATTTTGCTGGATGAACACGATGCAAAGGTTGCTACTTATCCTATATTAATGGCTACACTGATAGAATATATTATAGAATTAGGTTTTTAATTGAATCAATTAAATCTTTCAATAAAATGGAGCACACAGGATGGAACGCTATCCTTGAAAAAGGGCCAGGAGCCTGAAACGCGTTGGTTTTAGCGCACATCTGACACACAGCAGAGACATAGTGACGTCATCACACTGCACCTTTGCAGCATCGGGCCGTTTATACGGACGAAGAAGACGATCACCCCGTGCAGGGAACCAGCCGGACGGAGCGGAAGCCGTTAAAGGTAGGCAGATATAGGGAGAGACAGTTAGTTTTTCACGTCTGACTCCAGTATCACACCGCACTGCAAGGCATGTTATCGGAACCCTGATGTCAATTATGGACTTTCCTAAAATTAAAAAAGGGTTTTAAACATCTTTTACTAATCCCTTTTTTTTTTTTTTTTTTTTTTTTTACAGGTATTGCGTTACATTCATACATGTTTATTCACAAGCGCTCTTTATTTGTTACATATTGAAATTATTTTATTAGGAGCTGCTTTCAAAATAACATCCATAGCGCAGAATATATATTTTTTTATTACACTGATAGAATGCTACAACTAAAATCATGCATTCATAGAAAATAGCACGAACATTTAATTAACACAAAACTGACCATAAATACATCTGGTATAAATGCCGGAAAGTAGCTTATAAACATATATGTGATTAATGATTAATATGTCTCAAATCCAAGAAGTTACCAAAAGATATTTCAGAATGTAATCTTTCACACTTTTTATGAGTTTAGTGTTGATAAATCAGGTGTGTTAAGATGTGTTAAGACAGGCATAATGTCGAAATTCATCTTGTCAACATTTATAATGTAGAAAGTCGACATATCATCCCTGGTGGCCTAGCAGTCATTTACCTGCTCCTGGCAGCTGCAGCGGCTATATCACGGCTTCCGTGTCCTGGCGGTCATGCGACCGTCAATGCCTGGTCAGGTATTTCTTCCCAATTCATAATCCCTATCCCCCTCTCTAGTGCCTAACCCTAACCTCCACCCTGCAGCCTAATCGTAACCTCCCCCTAGTGCCTAACCCTCCTGCCTGCACCTTAACTCTAATGATATGTTGCCTGTCAACATTTAACAATGTCGACATTATAACTGTCAACATTGTGGTGTTGACCTATTGACTACATACTGATAAATCAGTGTGCAGCACATGATTATTCTACTGTAAAGCCAGTAGTAGTTCTCTATCATTTTTTGGACCTTTGCAAGGTGACACTCTTTAGAACACTATTATTTCCCAGGAATTTATTACTATCCATCTATCTATCTATCTATCTATCTATCTATCTATCTATCTATCTGTCTATCTATCTGTCTATCTAATATCTATACAGTTTAAAACATAATTTGTTTAGTAAAGCTAGGGCCGGTGCAAGGTTTCAGGGTGCCCTAGGCAAACTTTCACAATACCGCCCCTGCTTCCACCAAATCCTCCGCCCAGCTCACAGACACATACACATCCACTACAGCTCCCTAATAGTATTCACGTGTCCCAAATTAAGTGGATGATATAGTAAGCCTATAATATATATCTAGGGTTGAACAATGAATGACCAAAGTGCTTAAACACAATTTAAAAAAAATTAATAAACAATTAAATACTAGTCAATTCCCTATACATATTATTTAACCTTATATGGTGGATAGCCACCACCATTAATTTGTTGTTAGAGCTGACATTTACACTTATTAAGGAGCGCATTACACTAAAACACACATAATATCACCAAGATATCAAGGGATATAAAGGTGTTTTAAACGATTTGACGCTGAGGTTATTTACAATATTTATATATATATCATACTTACCAACTCTCCCTAGTTGTCAGGGAGACTCCCTGAAATAGTAGTAATCTCCCTGAAGAGTCTAGAAATCTCCCTGATTGCCCCATTATGAAGCTGTTATCTAAAAAAATAAAAACATATATATATATATATATATATATATATATATATATATACATTCTAATGGGATTATTAGTATCATTTCCCTGCATTGGTTATAAGGCACAATGATCCCTATGGCTACATGCATTTTCTGAAAAGTATCAGTTTGTTTTCATCAACAAGTAGATCTTACTGACTATTTGGGACTCATTTACATTTGGATGTAAATCATTGTTATGACACGCCTCTCAGATGTAGCCGTACACGCCCACATTACCGCCGCGCACAGGTGTTGCTGTCACAATCTCCCTGAGATGGTTATATGTATAACATACCATGTTAGGAATAATAGATGCTCCAAAAAGATGATTTGCAAAATAAAAAAAGGCGAACAAACAGAGGAATGCAGGAGGAAAGGGGGACAAATGTATGTAGAGATAGCTGTGCTATTTTATTATTTAACACTGTAAGACATTTTTTTTAGTTAAACTTACCCAGAGTGCCTTCTCTGTCTTAGCTAGGTCATTTTGCTGTTACCAGATTTCAGAGGCAGAAGAGCAGTGTCCAGCATTAATAACCCATGGATCTCACTTGGGAGGTGGAATGAGTGGGGTGAGTGTAAGTCTCCCGTGGTTCCTACATCATGGAGGTGACTGACTGCAATGCCCACTGCAAGGGGTGGGGGTAGGAGGGGGCTGGCTACACGGTGGGGAGGGACGCAATGTAGGCAGAGGCTGGCAGCATTCACTGTGACTACAAGCACTGGCTAGAGCAGCACAGGGTTGCGGGGGGTGGGGGTGGGGGCAGGCTAGATCAGCACATGCTGTGGGGAGGGAGGGCAGGCTACACTGCAGGGGTAGGGGTTAGCTGTAATGGAGGAGGAGGCTGGCTGCTGCACTCACTGTGACTGCAGTGAAAGGGGGTCTGGCTACACTGCGGGTGGTAACTGCAATGGAGGAGGAGGCTGGCAGCACTTATGTGACTGCAGGGGCTAGTTACAGCAGCACAGGCTTGGGTGGGGCTTAGCGGAGGAGGCTGGCTTCGCTCAATGTGACTTGCACAGCTCATAATGCATGCATCACACACAGGTGTAGAGATGATTGGAGGTGAGAAGTTGACAGAGCAGGCAGTTGAGCTGCGCTGCAGTGGTGACTGGCTCCCCGGGCTCCCAGCTGAAAGACTGCAACTCCACTTCTTCCTCCCCTCGCATAATAGAAGCAGAGTATTGACCTTGCTGCTTCTGCTGCTATCCTGCCTGTGTGTGTGTGTCCTCTCCCGGCTGGTGCTAGCAGCAGCATTTCAACACAGCGCTGCAGGCCATCTCCAGGGCCAGATTTCAGGGGGCCTAACCACGGGCCCCTTGGGACCCGACTGGCCCTAGGCCCTGACTGTTCACCATTAGCATCCATGCCAGCTGTTCACGCATGTGCAAACTGAAAGCCAGCTGTTCACCACCGTAGTCCAAAATTCAAATAGGGAAGTCACACCAACTGCCAGTGAGGATGTCAGTGAGGATGTCAGTGAGGATGACAGTTGGTGTGGTTCCCCTATTTGAATATTGGATTGTGCTGCATCCCCACCTCTGGAGCTGCCACTGCTAGTCAGTAGGTATTCCTGCTTCTGACAGTGGTGCTGTGTACTGAGGCGTCCACATTCGCCGTGTCTGTGTGTTACATGCCGATATTAACCTTTATCGACTCAGTCTTCCAGTATGCCTGGACAATAAATACGCGTTGTTCAGCTGTGTACCGGGTCATATCGACACATAACACACAGACACGAGATGGGGCTGTAAAATTTCACTAAATAACGTCAATTACTTTAAAAGTTATAAGAAAACTTTGCGGCCAATAGGGAGTGAAACATCCATATAAGTGTTATACTTGGTGACAATTATACTTTTGCTCATCTGTACGATTTTTATTTTGCAGCAAAAATCTTATGCAAAGAGTTAACCCAAATGTCTCATGACTGTATGAAGCAGGTGCAGTATTGTTTGAGCCCATTAAATTACATACCCACTTATTTTATATTTGTACAATAAAAGATAAACATGGAAATATCTCCCGATATAGGCTGAAAATAGAATATTATAGATTAATAATGGAAAGGCATCCAAATTGCTGATTCCCTGTAAGGGAATAAATGTGATCACTGCTATAATGAACTCCCAAATCACCTTGTCTCTACAACCTTACCTTTATATGCATGCTCTGAGAAAGCTGTCCAGGTCATAAATGCAAATGAAGTACATGTTAACTTCTAAAACAGCAAAGAAATTTAGAAAGACAAATATAGAATCTTTAAAAAGAGTCTTATTCTAGTTATATCAGCTGTTTTCCACCAGCGGCAAAGTAATCTGCTCAAGCCAAGAAAGGACCATTAACAAACTGTGTCTAAAACAGGCAAATTAAGGAGACGTTTCGCTGCTAACAATATGCTTCATTTTAATTATCAGTGGGTCATTTTTTAAAAAGTAATTACATTTCTAATTACTGCTGATCCTTGCCATTTTGTTATTGTGTTGCTGCCAAATAAACAATGTTTCTTAGAAATTTTAAACGCTAAACACAATACAGGAAGAATGTTAGATCATTTAGATTTAGTGAACAGAATCCAGATAAGGCTATTGATGTAACATAGAGTGCTTGCTTCAGGCCTTAACCAACTTCCTTTTGAAATATAGGACGGGATGTACTAAGCATTGCATCCACGATGTGGTATATCCCGCTTCTCTTCGGGTACATTCCGCCTCTCTTCGGGTACATCCCGCCTCTCTTCGGGTACATTCCGCCTTTCTTCGGTTGATTACCACGGTATATACCTAGAATATCACAAAGTACAGCTCTCCTGATAAGAGCTGTCCTTTGCGATGCTTCTAGACAGAGGGACTTCCAGGTTTAACACCCAGAAGCCCCTCTGGCGTCCTTCTGCGCATGTGCAGAAGGACGCGGGTCGCGGAGGTTATGGGAGGGATCCAATTGGATCCCTCTCAGGGCGAGAGTGCTGGAAAAAAGACCATTGGCTTCTATTGGGTAACGCCACCTGAAGGTGGCATTCCGCCTCCACACAGTGAAGGTGGCATTCCGCCTCCACACAGTTTTTAGAAACTCTGCAATATCCTGCTTTATATGCTTGCTGTCACTACTTATACAAGCTTGCTACCCATATACATTCACCGGCTAGTGACCTGTAAGCTCCACATAAGCTCCACTCCATCCAAAAGTCTGTATGCATATAACTGTCTGTGATTTGAGGGATCCGCGGTGCATAATATTACTTTGCTATATCCATAAACAGTAGTACACACCTATTCATCACTTCCGAGGTTGCCACTCCCTACTTGCCTAATTTCCATCAGCTAATGACCGAAAAAAACAGGGCAACATTGGATGATTTATATAGGCAACTACACATACATTTTTTAATTCTATAGTTTGTTTTGGCTTTTCATTTTCATAATGGATGGCACAGAAGATATCCCTTTAGACCCGGGTGTAGCAATCTATCACACGTAATGTATTACAGAAAGATCTCCAGTGTGCTTTTATTATTAGCAGTAGTTTGGGCAAATTAGATCTGGATCATAAATGAACTACCGTAGCTAATGATGATTCTCTGACATTTCAGCTGAAATGTTAGAACCAGCAGAAGGGATGTGTTCACCTCCTGTAGTAGACATGCATTGTGACTTTCCCTGGGCTGCATACTATTCTTCTACCGCTGTGGTTCTCAAACTCGGTCCTCAGGACCCCAAACAGTTCACGTTTTCCATGTCACTCAGCAGGTTCACAGGTGTATTCATTACTCACTGACACATTTTAAAAGATCCACAGGAGGAGCAAATTATTTCACTTGTGATTCTGTGAGGAGACCTGGAAAACATGCATTGTTTGGGGTCCTGAAGACCGAGTTTGAGAACCTGTGATCTAGTGTTTGGTGGAGTAGAATGCGGTTTCTTCAGAAAGACTTGGCTACTTGGGGCATAGATAGAGATAAGTGTTTTGGGTTATATCCACAGTTCTACATTTTAACATCAGTGCATTTAGCAAAGAGTATATTTCAGCAATAATTAAACACATTAGTATGTTTTCTAAGCAAGCTCATAATGTGAAAAAGTAATCAGATGTTGTTTGTACAATGATTTTATTTTCAATTTTAATTATCTCTGCGGTAATTATCTCTTGAGGAAAAGAGCATTTCCATCACATTATGCCAATATTTTATTACTTTGCAAAGTAAACCAAACTAAACCCGACTTAAAGGTAAGAATAGATGTTAAACACTTTGATACAGGTTTTTAGAAACAAAAATTACTTTACAAATATAACAGCAGCCTAATTGCCACTGTAAATGTATTTGTTACCTATTGTTTCTTGTAATTATAGAAAAGGAGAAGGAGGTACAATCTGGTTCCTCTTCCTCCAGTTCTTCTGCTTGGAGAACCTTAAATAACTATACTAAGGTTCCAATTCATCACTTTCTGGTTTCTAGGTTACTGGGTGGGATGGGTACGGGAAACCGGCGCTCAGGATCCAGGCGGTCAGAATCCCGATGCCAGCATTCCAACAGGGTTAGAATATCGACACTTGTCGGTCAGTATTCTAACCCTCCCCCTCTCCCTACCCTAACCCTCCCTCCCTGATGCCTGACCCTAACCTCCCCCCTAGTGTCTAAACCTACCCTCCCTCTCCCTGCACCCTAAACCTATCCCTCCCCCCTTAGTGCCTAACCCTCCCCCTAGTGCCTAACCCTACCTAAAACCGCTACTTACCTGCATTCTGAGTGCCTGAATCCCCGTGGTCGGGATATTGACCACATCATGTAAAAGCCAGTTGTCACTGTTCTATGGCTAAAGCAGTTCATAAATCAGATGTAGTCAATAAGTGGACATTTACAATGACATTCATAATATTGATATTCTCAGGCAGACAGCATGTCGACATTCTCAGAATGTGGACAAGTCAAATGTCAGAATTGTGTATCTGCATTTCCCCCCCTTTTTCTGCATTAGAACTACAGGTTTCAGCATGGTAGCACCTCTTATTATGTTTACATTAGGATGTGCAGCCCAGCCTCCCTTTTTCCTGTGACATTGTCAGAATGTCAACATTAGGGTTGGGCTGTGGGTGGGAGCATTGGAGTCAGTCACTTGGTGGAGGTTAGGGTAACGCTGCAGTGGGGGTGGCTAGGGTTAGGCATCAGGGAGAGGGTTAGGCTGCCGTGGATGGAGGTTAGGGTTAGGCACTATGGGGAGCATTTAGAGTAGGGGTTAGGGATAGAGGAGAATCGGAGGTCTGTCTCAGAAGTGACCACCCAAAAGCCATGCTGGAGCTGCTGCAGCCATCAGGAGCAGGTAACTGACTGCTGGGCTATCAGGGATGAAAAGTCAACATACTAACATGTCAACATGTCATCAGTGTCAACATGATAAATGCTGACATGACTGTCGATATATCATAACTCGCCCCCATAAACCAAATCTAAAAGTTCTCTCCTGTAAAGACATTAGATTATTTAGGGAGAAGAAGGAGCTGGGGTTTTTATAGTACAGGTCTGTGCCCTGTACAACAAAGCTACCAGAGATGAGTCTGTGCAGTAAATCATATAGAGATTTGAGGATCCAGCAAAGTCTTTCTGGCTACATGTGACCGGACGCCTTTTGTCTAGGCCGGCCCTGGTCACGAGTTAGCGCTTTCAGATTCCCACTCACCGCCAGTGACCGCATGTCACTGACTCTGCCCACTGTGCCGTGGGCGTTTACTGAAGCTGCCACCACTCAACCATCGGCGTTTGGAACCGCTTTTTACGTTACTCTCAGGCTCCTACCGCCGGCGCCCTGGAACCGCTCTGCTGCATGTGCATCGACTAACTGCGGACACTCTCCTGTTTGGTGTCGGCTGTTCCCACCTAATCCCTCGCAATGGACCAGGTCTGCATGGTAGCTTGGAAGAGGGCTTGAACTTGGAGACACTGAGCTCTTACCCAGAACAGCAGGAGAACGGAATAGCATTTTGGCGGAATTCTGTTGGTCGCAGGGTACAGATATAGTTGGAGTAAAGGCAACGGTGTTTATTGCTCTCAGTCTTAAAAAAGACCCTCCCTTCGGATTGAAGGGGAATATCAGCATACATAACATGTTACAGCAATTCTTCTCCACACAGGATTTACAAGGATGTACAATTTTACCAGGCACAAAGCCTCCTTTTATGCCACTCCAATACACATTTCCACAGGGGTAAGCCCGCCCTGTGGTTTCCAACCAATCATCCTAAGTGCATGACCTGTGCATGTGCTGGCCACATGCACATTTAACATTGTCCCCTATGGACAGAGTGGAGTGGTCACTCCCCTGAGCCTACCTTGGGTTTTGGTCACCACCCAGGAATCAGCTCGTCTGGGCCGGGGGAGATTTCCCTCCAAAACCCTACTTCCAGGAATCTGCTAAGGGACCAAGCTTGCTATCTTTGCCTAAATCTGAGCTCCATAGGTGGGCAAGCAGGGTCCCCGGGCACGGTTTCCTGACCATGGAAGAGAAGCTATTTGAAGCTGCCTAAACCCACTTAGCTGCCTGCATTAGCCAGCTTCCTATGCACCCCCTCATACCACTTCCAGGCATGAGGCTGCATAGGAGAACATTTTATTCCCCTAGGGAAGAGGCTGAGGATCCAGCAGCCCACAGAGAGCTCTGGATCCCCCTGGACCTTCACAGGCCACAGGTAAATGCACTTTTCCTTAAATTATACATTTAACATACATGCATTTCATATTATACATTTCATTTAACAATATGTACCTAGGGGTGTGCTTTTAACTGTGCCCAGCGCTGGGCTTTACTTAACTCTGCCCTTCCATGCTGGGACACTGGAAGCCGAGCTACCAGTCCCCAGCATAGGGCTCTCAGCTCTGCAGCCTGGGACCATGCCCTGGCTGCAGCAGCTGTGCTTTTACTCAGCAGCCCTCAGCTGCTGCTTCCTCCTGAGAGCCGCAGCCACAGGACTGGCTGTGAGCGCTCTGTACTTCCCCCACACAGCCCCGTTGCACTGGGAGCCGGCTTCTCCGGTCTTCCAGCGTGTGGCCTCTCCTCTGCACTGGGGTATCGGGAGCTAGCACTCCCAATCCTCAGCGTGCGGCTACCACAGTTCTCCCCTTAGCCGGCTAGCCCAGTCCTCCCTGCCTACGGCGCTTAACCCTACAGCCCGGGACACTTGTCCCGGCTGCAGCGGCTTTTGCTGCCCTGGAGCACCGGGAGCATTCCTCCTGGTCCCCGGCAGTCAGCTACAGCCTGCTGGGGCGCCGGGAGCTAAGCTCCCACCCCCAGCGTGGAGCACTCAGCTGCTCCCTGCGCTGTCCTGTGGAGCTGGGGCGCCGGGAGCCAGGCTCCCGGTCCCCAGCGTTGGGCCCTCCTGTCACTCTGCCGCAGCCACCGGATATGATCCAGGGCTGCAGAACCAACATAAAGCCCCCACCCCCAGGGCAGCACGCCGGGGGTTAACCATAGCAATGCCGTGGCCACAGAGTGGGTCTGGCCGCGGCAGCCTAAAACTTATTTTACACACCCGGCGCCTAGCGCCAGTAAACATTAACAAGAGGGCTCCTAGCGCCGGTAATACATTTTAAATATGGCGCCTAGCTCCCATTTTCCCTGTCGAAAATGGAGCCACATCACAGGGGTTAACCCCTTCAGTGCCGCTGCAGCCATTAACCACGTGTGGCCAGCCTCCGGCCACACTACATAAAAGCCTTTTAGGCTTTGCTGAATCCCCACAGTCTTGAAGCACTATGCGCATGTGCAGCTGTCAGTATCCCATCGCCGGCAGCCTTAGGTAGCTGGCAGCACAGCAGAGGATGCAGAGAAGGTATCGAAAGCTCTGACCTGCATTTGTTTCTAATACATCCCAGTGGTACTTAATTTAGAACCCAATAAATAATGAATTTGCCCCTATGACAAGCGGTTTAGAGTTTGAATCCCTCTGTGTATTTTAATACAGGTATTAATGTACACTTTTGTATGTTGTTTTAATTTAAGATCTATTTGTATTAGAATAGTATAGACTAAAATGTAGGAGGAGTCAGATATAGACAGGATAGGAGTCTATATTAATTGTTAAAACACTCCACCTAAAAAGTCTAGATCTGCCCCTGGTCGGCAATCAGAGGCTGAGCTGTTCGGATGGCCTGGATAAGTAGCTCCACCCCTGGCGCTGTGCTTAGTGGGATGTCATTATTTGTAAGGTATGACATGATGTCATGACAGCACATCACACATACTGGGGATGCTGGGAGCCACTGGAGCAGCCAAGAGGAGAACCTCCGGAGCCGGATGCTGTCATTGAGGTTGGTTTTAAATGCCATAGACAATTTTTAGTACCAGTCCGGCCCTGTATGGTAGTCATTAGAATACATTGTGTAGTGGACATGAGGATATTTTGTATGGCAGTCAAATGTTCTATTTATTAAACTGTATTTTGTTTAAAAACTTGCTGTCTGTATTATATATCTATCATTCAGACTGTAGTGTATATTGGTCATAGATTGTTAAACATTTGTCATTTTAATATTCCAACCATTGCTCTCAACTGTACTTATTATACATGCAGATGTCAGCAGTGGTCACCTGCTAATAAAATTGGATTAAAAAAAAGAAGGTAGCTAGGGGGTGTGTTCATCAAAACTCTGTTATAGAATGAGGTGTTCCAGTTCCTTCCATTGACGTATTTATAATGGGTGTAGGGTGCATTTCACATGGGCTCCTGTGTCCAGGGGGCCCACATTCCCGATGTTTTGCGCACATGCAATAGAGAAGTCTCCAGGAATGTGGCACGTGTGCCATGTTTCCGGAGTTTTGCTCATGCACAGTAGACTCTGGCACAAAACCAGAGTCCACTGTGCTGCCAGAGAGGAGAGGACCCACATCGAGCCTGCTGACAGGCCATCTCCTCTCTTAAGCTGGGTACACACTATACAATGTATCGTATGATATATCGTTCCACAGTCTTCTTGAGGGAGACTGTGATAGACACACCACAAAGGCTACCATTGCCACTGTGTCATCAAAGCTAGGCAACACATACATTCCACTGCCACCACTGAGTGTATGTGCAGGTGTGTGTTTTATATACTGCACACTACCTGCAGTAACTCCTGGCTGGTCTTGTTATACCCTACATTCCTGTATTGTGTACCTGCTGCATTAGCACTGTGTTGACTCGAATCCTGTGTTCTACATGGTTAATAAACCAATCCCTCATTAAGCTATTCATCACACACTGCGGACACCTATCAACACCATAGTTTCTGCTAATAATAAGTTGTATTTGTTTGTTTTATTATTTGTAATTGACAAAATAATTACAATTATGAATATTGTGCTAAGAGATAACATAAAAGAGATAAAGTTGTTCAGCTTTTAAAGTAAAGCTATATGATGAAAAATCATGTATTGCTGTACTCACATAAAAACAAACATTGTCTGACCACATTTCCTGCAGTTCCCCATTAAGCGGCAGAATCAGAGGTGGACGCAGGACTGGTGTGGAAGTGGTGTCTTAGAAGTTCCAGGACACTTGCTGTCAAATAGAGAAGTGCCCCTCCAAACAAAAATATGTAAAACACCACTATGCACAACATTTACGGGGACCCCCAGACCTGTAGTGTAGGTGGACACACAGCTAGATATATATATATATATATATATATATATAGATAGAGAGAGAGAGAGAGAGAGAGAGAGAGAGAGAGAGCTGGGGTATATAGATAGATATATCTGGGGGTAGGTGGTATATAGATTTATATAACATGATAATTTATTGTAAAATGATAAATATGAATACATGTATAATATATAATCCTACAATGAATGGGAAAAGTGAGGGTTGTCCCGGTAAATGAGAAGTCTGATTAGTACACTGATGCAGGTAAAGCTTTGTTACATACCTATCCTGGATCCCCCCGGGTGGTGATGTTGTCCAATGTGGTTGACTTCTGCTTCCCACTCGTGTCTGCAGTAGCCAATCAGGTTCGCAGTTTTCTCTTGTTGGCTATAGTTAACTCGTAACTATGCAAGCCTGCTGTGGCTGCCGCTGGTCACAGTCCAGGGGTGCAGAGAGACTTTCTCTGCTACCACCGGTGAGTGGTTGCCTGTGGCACCCTATATTGCGCTGGTTGCAATCTCTCACGTGTAGTCTGGCTGCCATTTACAGAAGGCGGCGGCTGCCATTGTCCCCCTCAGCACCCTGGGTCCCCCAACAAGGACCTGCTCGACCCCACTCTTGGTGTCAGTGGCCATAAGGTGCCGACCCTGGTCTGATCTAGAAGAAGGATGTCTCTTTTAGAGATATCGTTCATTTTTCTCCCAGGTGGACGGTAATCACACAGCCGCTGTGTGCTGTGCAATATTTAGCAAATACCTCAAGATGCATCTTGTGTAAATAAGTGCCACCTGCCGGCTTTTGTGATCCGCTGTAGTATCGCCCATCTGAGTAACCCCAAACCTATGCAGCATGCCCCCAGAACTCTGCTGCAGAGGCCAGTAAATCTGTGTTGGAAGACGAAGACACTGGCCTTGGCACACCTGCAAAACGGTGCTGACATGCCCCTGCTTTGTTAAACGCTCCCCATTGCCGCCCCAAACGGCCGCGGCCTATCAATCAGGCTGCGCTGTCCAGGGAACTATGACTGGAGTCGCAGCACCAGCGCATACCCAGTTAAATAAAAAAACACTGACATTTGTGGAAAATTCAGTAAATCTTTTTGGTGAGTTTCATCTCTAATAATTATAATTTATTTCCAATATACACTTGAGATTTGTAAGGAACATTTGCCATGCCTGTGTTTTACAGATGTCAGATATTATTTAAAATGTCTTAAAACATTTTTCAAGTAAAGTACACATTGGTAATCTAAAACATGATATAATTAGTATTTATCTTAGTCTACTTATTAGGAGTAAATAAATTTTTTACTACATTGTCAACAAGTCAGCTTGGGAACAGTCAGCTTTGCCATTCTAATTAAAAAACAGATGTCCATAATTTATTTTCATTTAACATCTGATGCAAAAATATGCTCCTTGATGTGAAAAATGTTTCCCAAATTCAAGTGTTTTTATGGAGGGTAAATAGTGCACCATTCTGCAAAGTACTCTGACCCAACATTCTCCTCCATGCCTCTGTGCAAACGCTGCCATTTTGACTGTGCAGAAAACTATGAACCTGTAGAAATTGAGACATGTTTGTGCATTTAAATTTGCAGTTTAATGTCTTATAGAAACTATTCTACTTATTGCAGGTTATTTATGAATTCCATATCAGTGTAATGTTACACCTCTCATGGTACTGTTATCAGTTTTAGGGGTCTATATACTAAGCAGTGTTAGGAGACAGAGTGAAAAGTGATAAGAAAGTTATAACGTGCCAGCCAATCAGCTCCCAACTGTCATTTTTCAAACACAGCCTGTGAGATGACAGTTGGGAGCTGATTGGCTGGCACCTTATCACTTTCTTATCACTTTTCACTCTGTATCCTAACACTGCTTAGTAAATAGACCCCTTATAGTTTTATGAAGTACTATTTTTGTGAATCTAGCCTAGAACTTTTGAAAATGTTCTAGACATTTAGGGCAAAATGTAATAGGGTGAGAGTTTAAAAAATGTGAGAGAAAACTCTCACATTTTTAAACTCAGCCAATGTAATAAAGTCACAGAACATGCAAACTTGTTTCCTGTATTAAAAATACAACTCGATCAATGTATTAGTGTGAGAGTTTTACTGCTAAACTCTCACATTTTCTAAACTCTCACCCTATTACATTTGGCCCTTGAACTTTTATAAATTTTTAGCACTTGAACCCAATTTTTGTGTAACTGTGCTACTGTTAATGAATACAGTAATGAAATACATATAAACAGGGGCGGATTAGGAAACCAGGAGCATGGGACAGTTTTCATTGGGTGGGGCCCTATGCTCTCCTCGGTGGCTAACTATAGACCCTGGCTGTCCCCCGTGCCAGGCCACTTAACAGAACCGACAACAGAAGCATGTATGGGGTTCGGGGAGCCTTGGCTGTCACTAGTATTCCCTTTCTTGCCCTGTCAGCCTCTGTAATAATATTTTTTGTTTATTGCTTTGCAGCACTCATGACAGTATGTCAACACATCACACTGCTGAGAAGCAGAGAAGAGCCGCAGTGCAAAGAAGAACAGCCAGAAGACACCAAATAATGTAAGTGACTATGGATTTGAGCCAGAAGGATGTGGGGGTTTTGATCTGGAGACACAGAAGGGGGCTGTAGAGCAGAGACACCGGGTGGCTGGAAAGACAGAAGGGAGATAGAGAGACAGAAGATGGCTGGAGAGACACTAGGTAGCTGCAGAGACAGCAGAAGGCTAGAGAGACATTGAGGAGCTGGAGAGACAGAAAAAGGCTGGAGCTGGAGAGACACAATGAGGCTGGATCTGGAGAGACACTGGGGGGACTGGAAAGAAAGTAGGGGGCTAGTGCTGCAGAGACAATGAGGAGCTGGAGAGACAGAAGGGAGCTAGAGTTGGAAAGACACAAGGAGACTGGAGCTGGAGAGACACTGGGTGACTAGAGAGACAGAAGGGGACTGGAGCTGGAAAGATACAAGTGGACTTGAGCTGGAGAGACACTGGATGGCTGGAGAGACACAATGAAGCTAAAGCTGGAGAGACAGAATGGGGCTAGAGAGACATAAGGGAGGTAGAGATGGAGAGACAGAAGTGGGCTGGAGAGACACTGGGGACCTTGAGACACAGGAGGGAGCTGGGGACACAGAAGGGAGCTAGATCTGGATAGACACTTAGAGATTGGAGATGGGGAGACACTGAGGGTCTAAAGAGACACAAGGAGGCTGGAGCTGGACAGACTCTGGAATGCTGTAGAGACAGAAGGGAGCTGGAGAGATCCAGGGGAAGGATGAAGCTTGAAAGATACAGGGAAATGAGGTTTGAAAGAACTAGCGGAGAGTGGCTGGAGATTATCCACGACTGGCAGGATTATAAGTAAAAGGCTTGAGAACAGTAATCTTGATTAAGGCACCAATTCTAAAGAATCCATATTACTGATACAAATGGTATACCAAATTAGCAAATACAGTTTAATATTCTAAAATTGTTTGATCAGGGAAATTCACATTGCACTTTGCCCCAACACTTCTGTTACTATGTATTAGCTGGTTGAACCTCTGTTATATGATGATGAAATTGGTTATATTCTTACACATTTTGGTGTTTTTTGGACCATGTGATGTGCTACCTGAATAGTGAATACTGACTAAAGTCACCATCTGCCCAGAGAGGAACAATTTCTTCAGAAGTTTCTCCTTTGCAGAGAGACCACCATATAGGTAAGAAGGACAGCGTAAGACAGGTGCAATCTGACTGAGCCAGTTTAACCCTGTGGTTGTGGTAGCAGTATACCTTTAAGGGCTTTGATGTTGGTGTCAATCATTAGTGTTAGCCTATAGGGATCCTTGGGGGTTTGGCCTTGCTGGTATATTAGGTCCAAAGACTCAGCCTCTTTGTTTCTGGGAGTCAGGGAAGTGATCTGTGTTTATTACACTGAGTACATTCTCTGCTTTATTTGCTTCAAATTTACTTTTACTGTCTCTTTCCTATTCTTTTTCCTCAACCTGCTATGCTATTCTACATATCTACTGAGCCTATTCTAGTTCTTTCTGTTCTTTATTCCCTTTATTTGTAATTCCCCCTTTTCTTTCTTTTATTCTCCTGTAGAGAAGTGATCCACATTTGTTTTCATTGTGCCCACTGCGGCTCTGGGTCTCCGGCTGGCCGCCTCTCCTGCTCAGTTCTAATCCGGAGCAGGATCGGAGGGCGGCAGCACGGCGCGGGGTCATGTGTCCCGCCGCGACAGGCTGTCGGGGCTGGAGCCATCTATGACTGCCCCAGCACCCGGCAGTAACGGTGACAGGCTCTGCTCACCGCCTGTTTTTGGGGGACATGGCCCACACGGCTGCTGTGGGCGTGTCCCTCCATGTCCCTCAGATGGCAGCCTCGGGCGCTGCAGCTGCGTGGTCGGTGATGCTTCCGTTGACCCCGCAGCAGGTCGATGTGCTGTCCAGATAGGGACAGCGGTGGTTAACTCTCCTGTTAGTGTCCGCAGTACTCATCGGTCCGTGCGTGGGGGCGGGGCTTAAGCAGCCATTTTAAATTCTATCTCCTGGTGGACAGAAATGGTGAGGGGGCATGGCCATGCAGCGCTGGGCTCTAGTGGTCCCTGTTTTTTATTATGTGCAGCAGCCTGCAGTTTATACTGGGCCCATAGTGTTGGGATGGCTTGTTGCTGCACAGCAGGGGCATTTGGGGGCTTCAGGCGGCCAATCCGGTCGTGCCGCCCCCTTATATGGTGAGGTAGTAGCTCCTGGGCAAGCTAGTTTGCTCAAGGGCCAACTTTGCTGGTGCAAGATACTGATCTCCGTTTGCGCAACGTGTTAGACCTCAAATATTGGGTATTCACCCCAGTCCTTGAAATGTGGATTTTGAGCTAGAATGCAGCTTTTGATATTGGAGGTATAATATTACCCAGGTCAATTATCAACCTCAATTAATTAGTGGCTCCAAGGGCTTTATTTACTACAATCCGCATATTGAATGCAGATTGCAGTGTGGTATTATCGACTGAATTCGCATTGCGAATTCAGGGAATATCACAGGGATTTACTACAAATCCCTTGCAGGGACAGAGCTTGCGATAAAGCTCTGTCCCTAAGAATCCCCTCCGCACACTTACCACGGTATTTTCGCAAAAAATACAGTGACAAAGTGCCCGCACATGCGCCGAATGGCCGCCGCTGCTACCCCCAGCAATAAGCTCCGCCCCATCACTAAGCCCCACCCCCCCACAATCGCAGACCCCCCGCAACGCCCCCTCCCTTAATTACACTTACCTGCATGATCCGGGCCTCCGGTGATGTCCTCCATGTCCTCCGGTCAGGTGATCTCCCATACTGCACTGGGACCAGATCACCTGATGACTGGGCCGCAGTGCACTATGGGAGACCAGCTGACCGGAGGGGAGGCATCACCAGAGGCCCGATCACCGGTCCCTGGAGTCAGGTAAGTAAAAAAAAATTTGGACAATTTTTTTTTCCTTTTTTTTGCAGTGAATCAGCTTGCGGTCTGTTTAGACCACACAGCTGATTACTGGGACCGACTCCCGGCTCTGCTCTCCCTGTTAGAGCAGAGCAGGAGCCCGGTAACCGGGGGAGACCCTGGATAATGCCACCTCCAGGTGGCGTTATTATCACAGGACTTTCCCCGATATTTTTTTACAATTTATTTTTAGTAACTTTGACCGGATCACATTTCCCATTACAATAATGGGAAATGCGATCTGCTTACTAAAAATAAGCGATACTTAGGGGTTGGAGTAGAATTTTACGAATTCTACTCCAATTGCCCTGTAATAACTATAGGTGATACTAAAACAATGTGAAAAGGGTGTGAAAACACCCTTTTTAACTTTATTTTAGTAAAAATAATGTTAATAAATAGAGCTCACAAGCGTGTCGATGTTGAGGTCTCTCTCGCTCCGAGGCTTACTACAAAAGGGACAGCTGTCGATGGTAATTGACAGCTCGCACCTTTTTGTAGGCGGGGTGGGGGGGTGGCTTGCCAAACGGAGGCGTTCCCGAAGGAACACCTGCCGTTTGGGGGCTGCCCCACTGACATCACTCGTGATGTCAGTGGTGAGCTTCTGGCTCTATTAGAGCCAAAAGCTCACTGGGGTTTGCGACAGATGAGACCCTACCACAAGGGTCTCGTCGCAAGCCCCGATGGTCGCGAGGGTCTTTAGTGTTGACCATCGCGACCATCAACCTGGCCGCTCGCTAAAGCTGTGGGTGGTTACCCACAGCTTACCGAGCAGCCAGGAGGCCGGCTTTTAAAGATGAAGCGGCCGCCCTCATTCAGAGCGAGCGCTCACATTTTGCGAGCGGCTCTGAATGAGGTCCTTTAACTCAATTGTGTGTGATCCAGTAGGTTATCACACTGCAGTTGTAGACTGCTAAGGCAGTGTGAAAGTTTCGGTTCAATTTTATGTGTATAATATTCTCATGGGGAGCTTATATACTCTTATTATATTCCCATGGGTGATTAGATACCCTTACTATATCCCCATGGGGTGATTAGATACCCTTACTATATTGCCATGGGGTGATTAGATACCCTTACTATATTCCCATGGGGGGCTTAGAAACCCTTACTATATTAAAGCAAATAATGTTTAGAGCATTTCATAACTTTTCACACTGTTAGTCACTCTCATTGAGATTCTTTTGATATTTATTTAGAACCACAGGCAGATGTCAGACACAGTAAAGGTGCATACACACACAACGATTTTTTTTAACAATTATCGTTAACGATATCGTTTATCGTTCAATCGTTGAAAAAATCGTTCACTTTCTGAGTGAAAACGATGAACGATTATCATTCATGCGCGTTCACGTTTGTAGTTTGTAGTTCAGTCAGACTGAACAACTCAACGATTTTCATTAAGTTAATATGCAAAAATCGTTTGTAGTTTGAAAAAATTCGTTCATTACATTTAGTAAATGAACGATTTTAGTAAACAAAAATCGTTTACTAAAATCGTTCATTTACCAAATCGTTGTGTGTGTATGCAGCGTTAGTCATTTATTTACACAGGTTAAATGTCTGCTAGTGACATACATATAGTTCTATTGAAAACACTTTCACTCCATCCTAGCTATATGGTAGGAATGTGTCTGGTGTTGCTCTGGCCAAAATATAATTAGAACAGATTAGTGGGTGTGTACATCACCTTCTCACACATTATATACAGTATATATGTATTATGGCCCTTATATTGTAGAGTAGTGATCTTTACATCAGATTTATACCCTTTTTACACCGGAGCTAAAACCCGGGTTATTGCAGGGTTAACTCGGGCAGCTCCCTGGTGTAAAAGGGGAGAGGGTTGGACGCCAGGTCGAGTGACCCGGCAATCCAACCCAGGTAAATAGCAGGGTTTAACACGGGCTTATCCCGTGAAACCCTACTGTGAGAACAGTGCCCTCCGGGTCACGATGACCTGGAGTGCACTGCTAGCCGGCTGATTGGTCCGGCTTCAGTGGCGCTTGGAGATGATGTCATCTCCAAGCGACCACTTTCACGCCGGAAAAGCCGGGTCTATGCAGACCCGATTCTGGTGTGAGTGGCGCTGATTCGGGAATATCCCGAGTCAGCGGCGGCAAAATTCCGGGTCTGATCCAGATAGGAACCCTGTTCCAACTCCGGGTCAGACCCGGAATTTTGGCGGAAAAGGGGTATAACTGTTAAGTTTGTTCTATTGCTGTGTCACCTATAATCAGAAAGTATCACTCCAGAGTCAGTGGCAAACGCAGGATTTCCAGAGGGGGCTTTCCAAGTGCTTAATTTTAGAGCGAGTGTGGCCTGTCAATGAAGAGGGCAAAATTAGTACTTAACCAGCTTTAATAAGCATCATACAATTACAAGTATATTGTGTGTATTAATTCCAGCATATACAGTGATCACAGTAAGCCATTAGATGCGTCAGTAGGGCCATCCTGCCTGAGCTGAACATATTTAGTTTAGATGTGGGCACCATTCCAGACTATTGGAGCAAGTCCAGGAGCCTGGAGGAGCAGCAGAAGAACCTAGCACTGCCTTGGACATATTGTATATGTACATTTTGGGCTCTATAGCAGTGCATCTCTAACAGTGCATGTTTTCCAGATCTTCTAGTTGGTGCACAGGTTATTTATTACTGGCTGATACATATTAAAAGATCCACAGGTGGTCCTAATTATTTCATTTGTGATACTGAGAAGAACATGCAGCACTAGTAACAATCTATTATATTACTATTTCTATTGTGGACATGGTGTGGGCTGGGGGGGGTGTCCAGGCAGACGGAAAACCCCCTTGCGTTTGCCTATGAGAGTATATTATCCCTTCTGTCTGTAAATAACATTGCTGCTATGTCTTATGTTGATTTGTTATCAGATTAGGTATAACTCTAGATCAGTGGTTCTCAAACTCGGTCCTCAGGACCCCACACAGTTCACTTTTTGCAGGTCACCCAGCAGGTGCACAGGTGTATTCATTACTCACTGACACATTTTAAAAGATCTACAGGTGCAGCTGACTATTTCACTAGTAATTATGTGAGGAGACCTGCAAAACATCCACTGTTTGGGGTCCTGAGGACCGAGTTTGAGAACCTGTGCTCTAGATGATATAGCCTGTTAATTAAGGCACAGGTTATCAAACGGTCCTCAGGACCCCAAACAGTGCATGTTTTACATGTCTCCACACTGAATCAAGTGAAATAATTAGCTCCACCTGTGGACCTTTTAAAAGGTAAACTTAAAGAAAATACACTGTTTGGAGCCCGCACAGGAAAAAGTCAGATAACAATAATAATGACAAAAAATTTTTCCTGTATAGAACAGGACAGTAGGTTTTTGTTATTAGGAACCAACTAACAGTTTAATACAACACAAATTGTGGCAAAAGGGATAATTACGAGTTGGTGGTGCTCCCCTGAGTCAGAAAATACAAGTAAGATAAATGGAAAAAAGAGAAAGAAGACTATTTGTAGGGGGCACTCAAATAGTAAATCAAATTGATTTATGAAAGAATTAAAACTTAACTTTTACTCTTGTTTTATAAAAGAAGACGGAATGATATACACTACATCATATTGACTAACAAAACATATATATTCTAACTGACAATAAATAGTCAAATCAAATTACCAAAAGAATGGGAGATTAATGTGCACATTGCACCTGATCACATAAGGGTGTGAACTGCACCCAATCAATTCTATAGAGAAGATTCTATTATTCCTCCCACGGCGAGTTATATAAGGTATGCACTGGCTCTTTTATCATGCTACCAAAATATCATAGGAGATTAAAGACATAATGAATGGCGTTGTCCCCAAAAAATGCTTATAAGCTTGTAAAAAAACGTATCAAAGATAAAATGACAAAATATATAGAATATAGGTGGTATACTAAACAGTAATACCCCAAACTTCAAGGATATATATTGTACGAAGCTAGCTATAAATAAGTGGGTTCCAACCGACGATTGCTAGCATAAATGGTATATACATGTATTAGGATAAATACATGAACAAATAGGTCCAGATCTGCTGAAACTTGAAACATAACACAGTTCTGGTTTTGAATAAAATGTCAACAGTTGCGAAATAATAGTGTCCAATACCCTAGGTCCATTGGATTGTGCCGGATAAGTTAGGATATTCCGATTATTTAGGGCAAAAAAAGGATATTAACATAGAGCCTAGACGCTGCACATCTATGTGAAAATATGATTATATAATACAGTGTCACCTAAAAAGGAAAAGTTCAATTAGTCATTTATCATGGATCCAGAGAACCCTCAATAAAAGTTAATTCAATATCTGAATACAATATTTTGCATATATAAGTGCAATGTGAGTGAAGGAGACAAAAATAGTTTTAAAGGGCCCAGATATGGTCTTCCCCTGTTTCTGCTGTCGCTGCGTCTTGTCTGAAACAGAGGACACAGGATGAGATAACAGGGTAGGTGACTGGTTGGAAGAAAGGTGAAGAGCACTTCTGCTGTCGGTGCGCTCGAACCACGTCTATCCTGGTGTCAGGGACATTGCAGTCTAGGTGTGGTAGGTACACCGATGAGACAGTGCAGAAAAATTGCTTTCATAAAGATATTGTCAAAAGAAAGCATTAATCCATCCTACAAAGATTATTGTGAATAGCAGATCAAAACCATAATCAGAGATAGCAAAAAAATTGGATAAACTGTAGAAAAATTTAAAAGTGACACAATCTTGCAATTCCAATGGTTGTAATATATAGCCCTCTATGGTAGCACAAAGTGGTGATACACAGTAATAGGTTAATTGCTGAGCTATACTCTAACAGTTATACAATAATAAAATAGCTGTTTTTACAAAAGCCATCAGAATACCAAATATACTGTGTAGCAGTGGCTGGACTTAATCACATATTAATATATCCCGATTATGTTAATGTTTTTTAAAAAAAGGTCAGGAAATCGTCACCCATGCCTGTGTAACAGGCTATAGTACCCAATCCCAGAAGTTATGCAGAAGGGAGACAGAGTTTAAATAGAATGTTTACTGTGAGCCAGTAGTTGCGTACTGACTAGGAGAATCTCTCCGGTTGTCAGCGGGTTGGTGCCCCGGTGATCATTTCGTCACGTGACCTGACCGGCCGGCCGGGCACCATCCCGCTGACTCGTGGAGAGATGCTCCGGAGAGTCCAATAGGGACTTACAGCTTTTACAGACGCCACCCGGTCATCTGGTTTTCAGGGCTTACTGAGACGGGTCGTAGTGTGCTGCTTCTTGGCCGTCCGCATGGGTCAGGGAAGGTTTGACCAGGCACTTACTTTTCCCAATCATAGTGGCCATGTAGCTTTGGGGTGAGCGTCTCTGTAACTCTAGCATAATATTTTGGCGCGACAACCTTGGCGTAGTTCAGGCTGTTAACCATCAGTGAGCGTCTTCCTTGCCGGTTCTGCATTTGCTTGATAGGCTATTTTTGCGTTATTTATTCTGCAATGTCATTTTCAGGCTCAGCATGTCCCTGGAGTCGAGAATACCTTTGAGGATGTGCTTTCTAGGTTGCACTAGGGGTGCTTGCTAGGAATTTTTTGGCATGCTAACCAGGGGTTTAGACTACTCGCTTTCAGGGGTTTGGAGGGAGTTTTATGTTTCCTACGGAGGCAACAAATAGTTTCCCTATAAAAATAGAAAAGATCCTAGTAGGTTTTTGTTTTTACCTCCAGCCTGGTTGGCGTGCTTGTGTTTGTCACTAACATTGTTATTGTTGTTTTATGTTGTCATGTCTGCGGTTTGCAGGTGTGCATGGTGTAGTTTGAAAGTTGTGGATTCTTCAATACCTTTATTCTACGGTGCGAATGTTTCGTCGGCCTAAGGTGTTGATCGGGCAATTTGGTGGAAACGATGGCAGAGTTGTGGTTCATCGTGCACTCAGGATCAAAGGCGGCAATTGTTTAGGTCTGACGGTGACCATTTGTCAGGGACAGTTTTGCTTCTGTTTGTGGAGGCTTTGTTAAGGTGATGGTGGAGTTGGTTTAGTTTGTTTGGTGGCGGGCTGTGGCTTTGAGTTGCCTCGCTTTGGCGGAAAGAACGGTAGTGTGCTTTTAGTTATACAAACTTGATGGGAGCGCTCTCCTTGTTCAATGATAGGCCAGAAACGTCCCTACCGGGAAATGACACAGCCCGTCCGGGCGTACTTTTTGCTGGAGAGTTGAACACCAACAGTGATGTATTTGGTCTGCATGTGTCTGTGGGAGTGTCCAGTCTTTGTTGTCCGCCACCAGTGGCGGGCTGGACCGGGGGGCAAGGTGCCATCTGCCCCCCATGCCGGTACAATTCTAGTGTGTCAGGGCCGGCAGGCAGGCATAGGATGCGATGCTACGCCTCCCTGCTACTGCCCAGAGAGAGAGCCGATTCAAGTAACAGGGGCTAACACAAAATGGCTGCCCCCATATCAGGCTACTAAAAGATGGCCGCTGTCGACCAATGGGGAGCCAAGTTTCCCTACCCACAATTCGAAGAGACTGTAGAATGAGAAAGGGGGCATGGCCTCTCGGGGGAGTGGAAAGAGCCTAAAGAGGAGCTGTTTATCACACCCATGGAGGAGAGAGGGCAGAGATGAGGAGTGCCTGCTTCCTGTCTTCTACACCCATACCAGGTAAGTGAAGGGTGTCACAGTGGCATAAACTTTGTGTTGTTTTGTTATTTAAAATATGTGTGTGCTGACTAAGTGTGACTGTATCTGTGTGTGTGCTGGCTAAGTGTGATTATATGTGTGTGTGCTGACTTACAGGGGTATTCAATATGGGAGCGATAAGTCCGTTTTTGCGTTAATATCGGAGGTATGACGTCATTATCGCAGGTTTTACTTTTACACCGTATTCAATTTCAGAGACTTATCGCAGTTTTGAAAAGTCTTTGATAAAAAACGGGGATAACTTTTCACCACTGAATAGGTGGCGAAAAAAAGTGCAGAATTGGGGTTTAGGGGTGCAGGTTTAAAAAAAATAGCCTGCACCCTTCAGAATGACCCCTTGAAACGATCTGTGTTAAAAAAAACAAAAAAAAAAACGGGACACCCCAAAAAAAGCACTTTGAATTTGGGGGCCAAAAAAAAAAATGTTGGGGAACAAAGTTAAAAAATAGCGAACTTGACTCCGGGGGGTACCCAAGTATGCCCCAGGTGTTTTTTTCATTGCAGCTCCTTGCGCAAGTGGGTTTTTCACGATTTTTTCAAGTCTGTTTTGCAACTTTAAAATATGCTGACCCCCATTTTCAAGTACCCCAAATTTGCTGGGCATAGTTATTTTTCGCAAAAAAAATTTCTAAATGCTCTTCTGCACCACTTTCTTCAAAGTCGCATTTATGCACTTGCCGCGGCTATTAGAAAGCCCGACTTCCTTCAGGAGTTAAAAATGGGGGTACCCATAGTGATCCCCATGTCTAGACATCATTAGGGGGGTCCCTAGAATATTTCCCGAAAATTCCCATTTTTGTTAACCTTTAAAAAAAAAATTGTAAAAATTTTGGGAAAAAAATGACATAAGGTCCCCCCCCCAAAAGCCAAACCAGCCCCAGGCTTGCAGCCAGTGGTGGTTTCTAAAAATACGGGAAACAAAAAGTGTAGGGTTCCACCGTATTTTAGAAACCAACCCAAGGCTGCAGGGACTAGTGCTGGTTTTAAATATAGGGGGCAAAAACGACGTGGGGTAGCCCCTATATTTAAGACCAGCACCAGACCCAACTGACCGGGGTGTAATGCCACAGCCCGGAGTCCCAATCGCCGGGGCTCCAGGTCCAAAGCATTACACCCCAAGTCGGTCAGCGCAAGCCGGTGATCTCGGGGGAGTCGGGGACCCCCCAAAAAAGAGTCCTCCCTCTCCCGAGCTGAAGCCTGGGGCTCATTCCCATACCCCTGGAGCGGTGGGTATGGGGGTAATAGGGGGGCCAAATAATGTAAAACAATTGTACTTTACAGTGGAACTACAAGTGCCAGCATGCCTGCCACTTTGCACTTGTGGAACTACAAGTGCCAGCAGACATGCGGCACCTGTAATTTCACTGTAAAATAAATAGTTAAAAAAAGACAAAACACACACACCATGCCCAGTATAAGTTTATTACACACACCTACCCATTCACACATACTTACCTATACCAGATGTTCGGTCCCCTTGTCAAGTATAGACCCATGGTAGCTGCTCCTGCAAGAAAGATTTCATACTCATCTACATCCAGCGCTGGTCTCCGCAGTAATCCATGGGTGTTTTAAAACAAAAAAACGTGTTACCCGATCCACGCTACAAGCTATGTGTATGTGTGTTGTCACACATACACATAGCTCCCGAATGGCCGCTGCCGGGACTTCACGGGGCATTGCAGTCCCATCAGCCAATCAGCGGCAGTGCTCACTGTAGAGCGCCCGCTGATTGGCTCCGGCAACTGACAGTTCCCACGTGGGCTGACTCACTCAGTTGCCGGAGCCTATCATTTTTATTCAAAATTTTTACACATTTTTTTAACAGGTTAACAAAAGCGGGAATTTTCGGGAAATATTCTAGGGACCCCCCTAATGATGTCTAGACATGGGGATCACTATGGGTACCCCCATTTTTAACTCCTGAAGGAAGTCGGGCTTTCTAATAGCCGCGGCAAGTGCATAAATGCCACTTTGAAGAAAGTGGTGCAAAAGAGCATTTAGAATTTTTTTGGGGGAAAAATAACTATGCCCAGCAAATTTGGGGTACTTGAAAATGGGGGTCAGCATATTTTAAAGTTGCTAAACAGACTTGAAAAAATCGTGAAAAACCCACTTGCGCAAGGAGCTGCAATGAAAAAAAACACCTGGGGCATACTTGCGGTCCCCCCCAGAGTCAAGTTCGCTATTTTTTATCTTTGTTCCCCAACATTTTTTTTTTTGGCCCCCAAATTCAAAGTGCTTTTTTTGGGGTGTCCCAATTTTAATTTTTTTTGACACAGATCGTTTCAAGGGGTCATTCTGAAGGGTGCAGGCTATTTTTTTTAAGCCTGCACCCCTAAACCCCAATTCTGCACTTTTTTTCGACACCTATTCAATGGTGAAAACTTATCCCCGTTTTTTAACTTCGACTTTTCAAAAATGTGATAAGTCTTTGATATTGAATACAGTGTAAAAGTAAAACCTGCGATAATGACGTCATAATTGCGATATTAACGCAAAAACGATGTTATCGCACCCATATTGAATACCCCTGTTAGTGTGACTGTGTGTGTGTGCTAAGTGTGACTGTGTGCGATTGTGTGTGTGTGTGTGTGTGTGTGTATGTATATATAATTATATATATATATATATATTTATAATCTGTGTGTGGTCGAAGTAGACATTTTGAAGTGGGGGTATGGAAATATCAGGGGGGCTTTACTTAGGCAGGCCCAAATCCTGAGCCCCCTGATATTTCCATACCCCTACGTCCTCTTACACACAGCACACATTCCCTCACAGTCACAGCACACCACACACCATAGCTCATAGCATACTTCACACCACAGCACACTGCCCACCTTCGCCTAGTCTGCTCTGGTGACCGGGGTCGCGACACTCTCTTCCCAGGGCCCTTCCCCAATCTTTCTCCTTGGTGGTACTGGCATTTTGAATTCAGCGCCGGCTGTGAGCAAATGACAGCTCCGCGGACCGGCAGCCAATTGGACGGCCACGTGGCCACTCCCGATTGGCTGCCGGTCCGTTAACCGTGATTGGCTCGCGGCAAGAGCCAAATTTAAACATGCAGCTGCTTCGGTACCGGCGCTGAGACAGTGATAGTCCCAGCCCCGGCCTCCCCTGATTGGCTGCTGCTCCGCGAGCCATGATTGATTCGTTGTCGGAGATAAATGTAAACAAGCAGAGAGCAGCCGCTTGTTGACCGGCACTGGGACAGTCCCAGTGCCGGACGGGTGCCGAAGTGAAGTGACTGCATTACATACCATCTCATACCCGCACACTTCAAGCAATGTATATATATATATTTTTTTTTTGTCAGAAGGTGAAAAACAAGCACCTTATAGTGTAATATATTCAATGTCATTGAAGTAAATAAAGGTAATTATGATGTGTACCATATAGGTTCAAACATCGGCATGTAGTAGTTTACTGTGGTACACACCCCCAACATTACTGTCATGCCCGTTTTTAAAATTGCACTCGCCGGTAGAAAAGCAGGGCCACTTGCTCTGGTTTGCCCCCCAGGCTGAAAGTTGCCAGCCAGCCCCTGTCCGCCACCATACTAACTTTAAGCTCACAATCAACTTCAATGGGCAACATCTAATTAGCTAACTCGATAGCCCAAATTCAATATTTTATTAATTATTAATTAATTATTAATAATCTGATGTCAAATAAATTTGACCTTTAATTTTAAATCCAACTCCTGTTGTGTTTATTTTAGATAAGTTTTTAGTTGGGTTAAGTCTGTAAGGTATAGTGCACATATCAACCATAGGGAGTTTAAGACTCTCAAATTGGCCTCTACCTGCCAATGACCTGGGGACAGGGTCCAAGAAACATGGGTGTACCATGATTTCTGTTGCCAGCCCTGTAAATTCATAACTGCCTCTAATCTACTATAGCTCAGGGTTGCCTACCTTTAACATTCTCTTCCCGGGAGAAGCCCGGGTAAGAGATGCAGAAGGGGGCCGACGGGGGCGGGGCTTGACGTTTCGCGTCATTAAGCCCCGCCCCCTCGCGGTAAAATTGCCGCGATTGGGCACAATTTACATAGGGGGCGGGGCCAAATGCTGTGATTCATGCAGAATCACAGCTTAAGCCCCGCCCCCTTCACGGAGACCCGCGATTGCCGCGGGTATTCTCCTAATTCTGCCCACTTCATTAGGAAGTGGGCAGAATGCGGGAGAAATGCCTACCCTTCCGGGGGTGCGGGGGGTTACCCGAAAAATCGGGAGCCTCCCGCGAAAACCGGGAGGGTAGGCATGTATGCTATAGCTATATAATATTTAACACAGGCACGGATTTGGATTTGGTTCTAATTCGTCACCTGGCTTTGGATTTGGATTTGACAAACTGCGGTGACTGGCTTTGGATTTGGATTTGGCATTGTATTTTTTGCAAAAATTGCTAATAAAGCTAAAATTACATAAATTGGGCTTTTTTTTCTCCCTAGAGTATTATTAACCTCAATAACATTAATTTCCAGTCATTTATAGTCAATTTAGACCACCTCACAGCTTATAATATTGTTTTCACCATTATTGGCCAAAGGTTGCAGTGAACTGACTGGTTACTAAGTGACAGAGCAGCAGCACAGACACCACAGTTTAAAGCACATCTATGAAACATTGCCACACAGCAGTGGCAGAAATGAAAGGTAGTGCAAGATGGAATTGTCCTTGGGCCCTGCCACCCATCCAGTGAGGTACGGCCAGCAGAGTCACAGTACTTGTATACACAGTGGGCTACGGCCCTAGGAGTCACAGTACACAATATTATTCACAGCACATAGTGCCCCTGATTCACATTACACCATAAAGTAGTGTCTCTTATTTATGTTACAACACACAGTACTGCCTCTTTTACATAATGACCACAGTAGTGCCCCTTTTACACAATGTCCACATTAGTGACCCTTATACACAAAGCCCACAGTAGAAATGCCCCTTATACAATGCCCACAGTACTAGTGCCCCTTATATAATGCCCACAGTAGTAGTGCCCCTTATACCATGCCCACGGTAGTAGTGTGCCTTATACAATGCCCACAGCAATAGTATCCCTTACACAATGCCCCCCAGCAGTGGTGTCCCTTACATAATGCCCTCAGTAGTAGTGCCCCCTATGCAGTGCCCTCAGTAGTAGTGCCCCCAGTAGATTGCCCCCAGTAGTTGGTTCCCTAGTAGCATGCCCCCATTAGTAGTGCCCCAGTAGTATGCCCCTATTAGTAGTGCCCCTAGTAGTATGCACCCAGTAGTATGCTCCCATTAGTAGTGCCCCTAGTAGTGTGCCATTAGTAGTTTAGTAGTGCCCCTAGTAGTATGCCCCCAGTAGTATGCCCCCAGTAGTAGTGTTCCTAGTAGTATGCCCCCATTAGTAGTGCCCCCAGTAGTATGCCCCCAGTAGTATGCCCCCAGTAATATGCCCCCAGTAATATGCCCCCAGTAGTTATGTCCCTAGTAGTATGCCCCCATTAGTAGTGACCCTAGTAGTGTGCCCCCATTAGTAGTGCCCCTAGTAGTATGCCCCCCAGGGGCCTATCTATAATGGGTGCAGGGTGTGCGGGGAACACGGGCCCCTGGGTCCAGTGAGGCCCCGCACCGCACACCCTGCACCCATAATATTACTTAACTCTCCAGAGTCCCACGTCGGTGCGGGGGTCCGGCGCTGTAAAACGACTGGTTTGCGCATGCGCAGTACAGGGAAAATGCCCGCCGCAGCCATTTTCCCAGTGATCTGTGCATTCATTATAGACTCTGGGCACACTCTAGTGCCCAGAGTCTATAACTCCGGCACTGGCCGCGCACAGCTCAGTGCACTGCCGGCCGCCGGGCGGAGAGGAGGGGGCCCGTGTCGGAGACTGCACACGGGCCCCCTCCTCTCTAGAAACGCCCTGATGCCCCCTGTAGTATGCCACCATTAGAAGTGCCCCTAGTAGTTGTGCCCCCATTAGTAGTGCCCCTAGTAATATGCCCCCATTAGAAGTGCCCCAAGGAGTTGTGCCAAAAAGTAGGTGTGCCCCATTATTTGTGCCCCTAGTAGTATGCCCCCAGTAGCGCCCCCTTACACACAAAATAAAACCCCCTTACCTGAATCCCCGCTCCTGCCGTGACCGCAGTTGTCCGCTCCTCTCTGCACTATGGGAGAGACGTCATGTTCAACCTCGATATATATATATATATATATATCTTAAAGACAAAAAGAAAAAGGGGGCACAGATAGTGCAGTATGTTAAAAGCTCAATGGTTAAAAACTGGCATGTCAGGGGCAAACAAGACTGTTAGCAGAAAGTACGTCCAGTGGAAGCTGGTTACTGGTTTGAAAACGGAGTCATGGCGCTTTCTACAAATAGGATTGTTGGCCCCTGATATGCCAGTTTTGTAGCTGAAGTCACGGACACAACTGCAGTAAAAGATGCAATGAATCTGGCCCTATGAGGAGGAAGTACTGTATGCTTTCCACTCCACAGACCACGTCCCCTCAACAGAACCGACCCCATTAGGGCTGCTGAAATTTTCCGGGCTGGTTTTCCATCCCAATAAGCCCCTGCATTTAAATTAAAACTGTTTAATGCAAATGGGAGAAAATGATCACGTGTGACATTGATAAGACTATCGCAACTAGGTTTATATATGGCATACTCGCCTACTCTCCTTAATCTTGGGTGTCTCTCTTGGATGCGTGGAAGAGTGGGCAAGTCTCCTTTAAGCCTCTTTCCCAAGTGAAAAAGACAGTTTGAGCAGCCAATGGCACAATTCACAATGCCGACAATTGCAGTATTATATAGTGTGTGATGGGGCCACAATGATGTAATTGTGCCATCACACTCACGCACCACCCACTTGGCTATGCTACATACTCTTTCCCCCGGCACATTACCAACCTTGCTGCCCCCTCCCATTAACATTCAATACCATTTTCTTACACTATGATCAAGAAATTATCAACACACGGTATTGATGTGCTCTCGGCCCTTCTTGTATTAAAGTGTTATCTTACTAAGGTGATGTATCAAACCTTGAAAAAGATAAAGCATTTCATATCAGAGTTTTTTTTCTGCGTTAAGTCTGGTGCGCGCTCCCGCTTATCCCCGTATTCAATATAAAATTAACGAAAACGGGAAACTCCGAAGTTGGATTTGCGTAAAGTTACGAATTTTTCCTTAAAATAAAGTTGTAAAAACATGGGGGATCACTATGGGTACCCACGTTTTAGCCTTTAATTGAAAGTCGGGGATTTAAATAGCCGCAGCAGGTGCTTTTTTCCCGACATTGAAGAAGTGATGCAGAAGAGCACTTAGGTTATTTTTTTCGTTTTTTTAAGTGGTCCCATCAAATTTGGGGTACATGAAAATGGGTACTAGCATATTTTGGTGTCCCTAAAGTAGGTTTTTAAAAATTCTGCATTTGTGCACCTGCCGCTATAATTCTATTCTAGAAAACACCTGCCGCATACATGCAGAATAGCCCTGAACCTATTTCCCTATTGTTTAACAATTTTTTCCCATTTTTTTTTTTTGCACCCCATTTTTTAAATACATTTTTTGGGGTGTCCCTATTTTTTTTAAAAACTTTTTTTGACACAGTTCTTTTCTAAATGTCAATCTCAGGGGTGTAGGCTATTTTTTTTAAGTCTGCACCCCTAAACCCCAATTCTGCACTTTTTTTCGACACCTACTCAATGGTGAAAAGTTATCACCGTTTTCTATCAAAGACTTTTCAAAACTGTGATAAGTCTTTGATATTGGATACAGTGTAAAACTAAAACAAGTGATATTAACGCAAAAACGATAAAAAGTGCGATATTAACGCAAAAAACACCCATATTGAATACCCCTCTATAACTGTTACTTTTCAAACACAGCATGTAAAATGGCAGTTAGAAGCTGATTGGTGGTTGGTACTACAGTGTATATATATATATATATATATATATATATATATATATATGTCCAAATAGTTTTTCTATAGCTCCACCCCCAGTAGCTCCACCGACAGTTCCGGAACCTATTTTTCCAGAAAAATTGCCGTGATGGGGCCTATCGCTTCCTAACAGAGGCGGATTTTACCTAGGAACTGCAGCCCCCCCCCAAGTAAATTTTGCCACTTGCAGGGACTGCCTCGTAGTGACAGTGGCTTCTCATTGGTAGCACTCCCTGGTGATCATCATCACAGCCAGGCAGGCGGTCCCAGGAGGTGTTTTCTCCCCCTGGGACTGCCAGTGCAAACTGCAATAGCAGAGAGAGTATTTCCAATGAGAAGCCACTCCCTGCTATTATGGCAGTCCTATCTAGCTTCTAGGAGCTGCTGCTGTTGCAGTCCCTAGAAGCCAGCATGTTTGCTAGCAGCACTGGACTTAAGCCATGCCCCTTTATTTAGGCTCCACCCCTCACTGTTGCTGGACTTAAGCTCCACCTCCTGGTGACATCAGCTGTCAATCATCGGGATGGCAGGGAAGAGAGGGCTGCATAGACTGTAGCATATGACGTGCAGATCCCCCAGCCAGACAGATAAGGAGCCACCGCTGCTTCCTATATTTGGGGCCACGGATAGATTTCTCCAAGTACTGGTGTGCCCACTTCTTGAGGGACCCACTTAGGCATGCAGCTTAAATGTCGGGACCACATGGAACCAACCTAGATTGCATGACCATCAGCCTAGTAGGTGTGTGACTGTGTTGTTCATTTGGAAGCTAGTGCTTCACTCAATCACATTTTACCACCAGTAATACCCCTACTATAAGGTCCAAGGGACACCCAGGCTAATGTGCTTTGTACCCTTAACTTCCCTTTCAGTGCCTATGCATCTGTCAGTGTATATATAAAATTAATCAATCGGGCTATAACATAAAGTTATTCTGATTTACGACTAGCCTATAGATTAAGAGAAACAAATTTGTGGGGTAGATTTAATAAAGGTTCTGAAACAGACAATTGGAGGTGTTGCCCATAGCAACTAAGCAGATTATGTTTATCATTTTCTAGGATGCAATACAGAAAGGCTATAATCTTATTGGTTGCTATGGGCAACACCAGCTCTTTTAATTTTGAAAAGCTTTAGTAAATCTTCCCCTGTGTGTCCTTTACATTCAGCAAGCATACAAAAAAATAATTGAACCCTCTACAATACTGAGAGTTGGGAAGAGCTTCAGAAAGAGAGCTTCAGGCTCTGCCACTGGTCCATTCAGTCATCAGCCACATATCCAACATATCGTCCACATCGGCCAGTGTGTACACTGCATATATAAAATCGACACAGCGTTAATGGAAAAATAAAGTTTGTCTTGTTATATTGGTAGAGCTCTGCCTTACAAGCAGCACTGTTGGTGTGTCTACTTATAGAAAACACTTTTATAAATATACTTTAAAAATCTCAGTTCATGAAGGACGTGAAGCAAACAGTCTAGCAATACTTGTCATTTATAACTTGATTCAACAATCCAGATAGGTAATATCTCATAAGACAGTAGTATTTTTTTACCTAAAAGCTTCTTTTGGAGACAAGCAGTTCCTCTTCTATTATCTTTCCTAACAAACTGTCAATCTTTTCTGACCAGCTTTGTGTTACAATATGGAGTTCAATCTGCCAACAAGAGTCAGTCCTTTCCTAGTGATCACTGCTTGATCAATGACAGCATATACCATCTAGTCAGGCCAGCAGGCACTGGTAAAGGGGATTCTGCTTCTGCTACAAAAGAGAAAGGGAGATCCGGAGTTGCACTGCAGGGCCTGTTAACCTTTATATCGAGGTGAAAGAAACTCCTGCAATTGGTTGATGAAAAATTTCCTTACATTGGGCCAATAGCTGTATCTGTATCAATTCAAGTTCAAAAAAACGATATTAGAGAATTTTGTAAAAACAGGTCACGTTGGAGGGTTAAATCATGTTAAACAATAAGGGAACCATGACCCACTGCTGTCCTAGTAGGGATGTATATTTGGTTTTACTACCTCAAGTGGTCATGAGCTGAATACAATACTGTTTTTGGAGGTTTTCTGGAAGTACAGTATGTCTACAAGATAACCTTTGAAGACTGCAACTGTCTAGCAGGCCACCAAATGGTCAGCCATGTTGTAGCCTATCTGAAGGTTTTGAAGGGTAGCACTGCACAGGTATAGATGGGGGATGGTGGTGACCGGAGTAAAGATGGGGGAATGGGGGATGAGGGTGTACTGGGGGGGAAAGGGGGGAGGCGAGCAGATGGGAAGATGGGGGAAGCCCGTGAGGTGGGGTGGCTGTGTCTGGTAATCTATATTGGTGTGGGATGGTGTGTGATGCTGGCGTGAATAAATACTGGAGAGTGAATACAGGGCCTGATTCAGAGCCGGACGCTCTGACCAGAGCGCTAGCTCTGAATCAGGGCCCTCCTACATGAAAATGGAGCAGCCTTATGGACGCTCGCATAGCTGTGGGTTACCACTCACAGCTTATGCGAGCGTCCATGATGATGGTCACGATGGTCTTGATCGGGCTTGCGACAGAGAACCTGCGGTAGGGTCTCGCTGCCGCAAGCCCTGGAGTGATTTTGGCTCTATCAGAGCCAAAATCACTCCCACTGACATCATTAGTGATGTCAGTAGGGCTGGCTTCAAACGGAAGGCGTTCCCATGGGAACGCCTCCATCTGGCAGCCACGCCCCCGGCACGCCTACCAAAGGGGACGTGCTGTCAATCAACATCGACAGCACGCCCCCTTTGGTGCGAGACCCGGTGCGACGGAGAGCCCATCGCTAGCCAGGTCTCGAGCTTGCGCACGACGGAGCTCCCTCCGTCGTGCGCATGCGCCGTGGGCAACATCGAACCCGCTTGCGAGCATCCTGCGCTCGCGAGCGGGTCTGAATGACCCCCACAGGGTGAACAGGTGTTTATTGCAGTTTACAAATAAGGGATACTGCTCAAAGTACTTGTGCAAGTCCCTCCTGGGCTCAGCACCGTATGAAGCTCGTTACAGTCCAAGGGAAAAAGTGGTTAAGAGACCACCCAAAAAGGACAGGGTCTTTTCCACTTTGAGGTGAAAACTTAATATTTCTATGATACCATTTAGATCTGCTTAATTCATCATAGTTTTCCAATTAGTTTAACTTCTTTCTCTGTAAAGCTGTTATAATGTCTACCGATATAAAAAAAATGCATCTGAACATTTAAATTACAAACAAGTATCAAGATAAAAGACTTTAAAGCACCCTGATGGATGTGTGCAATCTTGAAATGTTTCATTCCTGTTAATCAACATAACATATTTAATTAATGCATCAATGAGTATTTTAAATGAACTGCAAGAAAGTGGTATTCATCTATCATGATTGCTGCAAATTACCATTCCAAATAATGTTTTTCATCCTGTTTAATATTATCTGCACACAAAATATTTTCACAAAAATATTTCACAGGGTTTTAATTCAAAGATGATGACTATCATTAAGTTATACACAAAAGGCCTGATTCAGAGACGCTCGATATTTGCTCTGAATCAGGGCAGGGAGGAATTTTTTATTTTTTTTCCTGTCCGCTCGCAAAGCTGTGGGTGCCCACCCATAGCTAGTGCGTGTGGGCAGGAGATGGTCACGATTATCGCGACCATCGGGTTTGCGAGAAGACCCTGTGGTAGGGTCTCAGGTCTCACAAGCCCGAGTGGACTTCCTGCTCTGATAGAGCAGGAAGTCTACTAGTGATGTCAGTAGGGCCGCCAACAAACGGCAGGCGTTCCTTCGGGAACGCCTCCGTTTGTTCAGCCTCCCCCCTCCCCACCTACAAAACGGGTCGAGCTGTCGATCAACATCGACAGCCACCCCGTTTTGTTGTGAGCCCCGGAGCGAGCGGGCCACAATCAACCCGCAATGCGCTTGCAAGTGGGTCTGAATCAGGCCCAAAGTCCCATCTATACTAATGGACTGATTAGAAATGTCAATCAATAGGAAGGTGATAATTCTCCTGTGCGAAATATACTAATAATTAGTGATTTATACAGTGTTCCCAAGCTGGGTGCTACGGAACTCCAGGTCACCACAGGTCAATATCATTCAGTTCCTATGAAACTGAAAATAGAGATCTCACTCAGGGCTGTTTCTAGAGAGGTGGGGGCCTGTGTGCAGTCTCCAACACGGGGTCCCTCCTCTCCGCCCGGCGGCTGGCAGAGCACTGAGCTTTGTGCGGCCAGCGCCGGAGTTATAGACTCTGGGCACTAGAGTGTGCCCAGAGTCTATAGTGTATGCACAGGTCACTGGGAAAATGGCCGTGGCGGCCATTTTCCCTGTACTGCGCATGTGTAAACGATGGGCAAATGGCCGCCACGGCCATTTTCCAGTAGTTTTACAGCACCGGACCCCCGCGCCAACATGGGACTCCGGAGAGGTAAGTAATATTATGGGTGTGCGGTGCGGGGCCCCCTTGGACACAGGGGTCCGTGTTCCCCGCACACCCTACAACCATTATAGATACGCCCCTGATCTAATTTTATAATAAGTTAAAACTGTGCTGAATTATAATGGTCTCTACGTAACTGTCAGAAGGCTTCAATTTAGGTCCAGGAGTTAAAGCCAGCAATGATTCAATATGACAATCAACATTTTCTTTTGAGTCTTTTGAGTGTGCATGTATGTTTGAATAAAATTGTACTGTCACGGTGTGTGTGTATTGTCTTTATTTTAATATTTATTTTGCAGGTGAAATACAGGCACCAGTTGGCCCATAATGTCCCGCATGCTGGTACTTGTGGTTCTCCAAGTACCAGTATGCAGGGGAGGCTTGCTGGGACCTGTAGTTCTACTGCAAAACACAATATTTTGACTACAATTTATTACACTACACTATACATAATCAACCCGACACCCACCGACCAAGGGTGCCGGGGATAGCCCCAGGCTATCAGCCCAGGCCTGGGGTACCCTGGAGAGGGGGATCCCTTTATTCTGGGGGTCCCAATAAGATATCCTATTCTCCCTAAAGAAACCCAGATGTGAGGATCTCAGCACCTAAGAGAGTGAGTATGGTATGCATCATTTATGTGATATATAGTGGTTTAAAGATACCCCCGCTTCATTTGTAAGTCCGGTACGCACTATCCTATATAAATCGGAAATCAGTATCTTTAAGATTCCTTGTGGTGTATTTTCATATCTTGTCCGGACCTATTACACTATGGTGTTCTTTTTGTTGTCTCCACACATGTGACTACTACTGAAAGAAAGACCTTTTTCCATCTTCAACATTCCGGAATGCACATTTAAGTATAAATTGGACTTCCTTTTTGTCTCCATTTGATGTTATATGTTGGATTACACTTAGCGCCGGCATCCAGTAATTTTATTTAAATAGGTTTAATGCTTTGGCTGGGGGACCCAGGGAAAGGTTTCCCCGGCAGTGGCATTACTCGCCCGCAAGAGTCCAGTGCTGGTTATGGAAAATACAGGGGACTCCCCTACTCATTTTGACCCCTGTATTTCCACAATCAGGACCAGTTCTACAAAACCATGTGCTGGTTCGTAAAATACAGGGGACCTCTATGCATTTTGTCCCCTGTATTTTAAAACCAGCGCAGGCTCTACAGAGCCAGGGGCTGATTATGCTTCTTGGGGATGGAGTACGTCATTTTTAAAAAAAAATGTTAGCGGCACTTCTTTTTTTTAACAAACAGAAACCTTAGTGGATCTTATTGATCTGTGATCTGGTTGCATTAAAAGGTATGAGGCTACATAGGAAATATTTGCATGCATTCGCATAGTGTAGTAGCCTTGAGTTTGAAAGTTTGCAGGCTATTACATTTGCGAGTCCCGGCACCAACTCAAACCTTCAAAAAACACGAGAAGGTGCGAGTTGGATTTTTACTAAAACTCACACTCTATTACATTTGGCCACATATCTCTCAATTACTCATTTGTTAGGTTAACGTAGCAGGGTTTTCAATTTCAGTTTATATCAGTCTTCACTGCTTATCAATAAACATTGTATGGATTCAATTTGCCACAGATTGCTACTTATAGGACCTAATCACTGGGCTGCCAGTTCTATGTAATTTACCTTGGTGATGTACAGGAGAGATGTGTTATCAGGTCTAATAAAGTATTCAGAAAAATCATCCATGAAAGGATATGCCATAACTTTGTATACTTGACAATAGTGCAACAAGGTAGACATACTGTAAACACTTACTGCAAATAACATTAAATAGGTTAGTTCATCTTCTGGAGAGAAAAAGTTAATTAATGCATTTGATTGACTTATATTCAATGATGTGCAGCTCATTTTGGTCCACAATGCCACACTCTTTAAGTTCTTGAGTGTCTTCCACCCAAAATCACATAATTTTCAGTGATTGCCTATCCCTTCACGCCTTCTCCGCTCCCTATCTCCTGATGCCTGTTCCCATCTTGTCCATCTCTTTCATCTCTCCCTCTCATCAGGAACTATCCCCTCTGTATTTAAGCATGCCCTTGTCTCCCCCATTCTGAAAAAAACACCCTTGATCCTGACATTATTCCCCCTACTCTCTCCCCCCATTTGCCTCCAAACTCCTTGAGTGGTTTGTCTTCAACTGCCTTACCGTCTTTCTTTCCTTTCACTCGCTCCTTGACCCATTTCAGTCTGGCTTTCATCTTCTCAACCCCACAGAAACTGGCCTCACTAAGTTTAGCAATTACCTCCTTGCTGCGAAAATCAAAGGCCACTACTCCCTCATCATTCTCTTAAACCCATCTGCTGCTTTTGACACTGTGGACCACCCTCTTCTCCTGCAAATCCTTCAGTCTGTGTGATACTGTCCTCTCTTGGCTATCCTTCTTCCTCTCTGACCGCTCTTACTCTGTCTCCTCTCATTACTCCACTTCCCCCCCTCTTCCACTAATAGTAGGTGTCCTCCAAGGTTCTGTTCTGGACCTCTCCTATTTTCCCTTTATACATTCTATTTAAGTGAGCTCATCAGCTCTTTTGGCCTCCAATATCATCTCTATGCTGATGACACTCAGATCTACCTCTCTTCCCCTGACCTCTCCCCCTCTCTCCTCACTCATATCTCCCTCTGTCTCACTGCCATTTCATCTTGGATGTCCCAGTGCTTTCTTAAACTTAACATGTCTAAGTCTGAGCTGATAATCTTTCCACCCTCCCGCAATTTCATTATTTATTGACAGCACAACCATCTCCTCTAGCCAAAAAGTGCGCTGTCATGTTTATTATTCTACACAAGACTTAGTTATAGTAAAAATAAAAAAAATAATACAATGAATAGAATGAATAATATGCATTACAGTAAGATATAAAATTTAAAACAACCGTCTGGTGATCACACAAGCATTTAATCTATAAAATATATACTTTCAATGTTGTAAGGTAATGCATTATATGGTCATGGAATCTTATAATCCACAATTTCCTCAGGACCCCAAACAGTGCATGTCTTCCAGGTCTCCTCACAGAATCACAAGTGAAATGATTTTAGTTCCACCTGTAGATCTCTTAAAATGTGTCAGTGAGTAATGAATACACCTGTGCACCTGCTGGGTGACCTGGAAAAAGAGAACTGTGTGGGGTCCTGGGGACCGAGTTTAAGAACCACTGCTAAAGTCCACAGTACTAAAGATACATATAAGATATTAGAGCATAAATGGTTAAAATTACTTTTGTAGATCTGCCATTCCTGATATCAGATGATTGGTAGTAAAAGAGCTGTTCATAACCATCTGCCAAAGATGTATTTGTAGGCTGTTCATAAATTATGCCAAAGATTTTGTAGGCTTCTAGTTTCCCAGAAGTCAAGTGTTATGTGAAGGTCCTGGTGCGCGCACCACCTATCTTTATTTATGCTGTGTTCGCCTGCTGGATTGCTGGAAGGGAGATGCTGTCTTCCTGGTGGTGTGTGTAAGATGGCTGAGAAGACGAGGTGGGTCGTGCCTACCCGAGGCAACACTAGACTAGACAGAAGCACAGAAACAACATATGTAACTGTCCAGCATATTTTAAAACCACTACATCAAGCACATATGTCTACAGTACATATCCACAAAAATCAGCATAACAGTCTGCTGTTGGCTATTTAATGTCCCATGCCATGGTTTAGTATTTATAATACATACTACTGCAATAATATGAAGCCCTTTGCAACCATATATCTTTGCTGCTACTACTCAGAACCATGACTTAATATAGACCACTGGAAATTAAATGTAGACAATTGACTCTATATACACAGGGCCTGATTCAGACCCTCTCACTAGATGCGGCCGCTCGCTTTCAGTGTATGGAAATTCAGCTAAGTGATGTCAAGGCAGCTGCTCGCACGGCAAGGCACGGCAAGGCCACTATGTCTTGGCGAGCGATCACTTTGTGTTTCCAGGCGCCCACCAGCCTGTCTTTAGCCACCCACTAGCATACGTCATCTCCAGGAAGAGATGATATACAACCATCGGTACATTGGGAACCATCGGATTAGACCGCAGCGCTTGCGGTTGACTGTACCCTACAGCAAGCACTGTGAGCAGTTCAGTGAAAAATCAACCAGGTGACATGTACTATGATGCTGCCTGTTAATTATGCACGCCTATGAAACGGCATTGAAACACTCTGGCACGCCTGCGTCCCCAACTCCACTCCCCCGTTACTACTGGCCTGCCCCTGTTACCACCCACAAACGGCATCTCCCGTCACTCATTCCACTGGGCTGTCTTGGCAGGGCGAGCGAGCACATTCCGATCCCTCATACTAGTTTGCACACGCGCACTGTGAACTACACTCATGCGCACATTAGCGAACATCGTCTACAACGAGCGGTCGCTTGCTAGCGAGCGGGTCTGAATCAGGCCCACAGTCCCATAACATCTGGCAATACCATGTTTCTTTATTGTCTCATGCCATCATACATTACTCACAGCTGGGACTAAACCACTCTTATCTACTTGTTTAACCTCTGAGTAATTCTGACAAGTGGAAGGTGAGTCCTCATCTAGACACCAACCCCTGCAATGTAATGCTGTATTTTGCTGCATTAAGGGAATGATTCAAGTCCTGATTTTGAGCCGACTGCATATAGTATGAGTCTGAAAATATTGTGTGCATGTGCTGCACCATGTATCCAAAGTAGAAAGGAGTTGCTTCCATGTCACATCTCGTGTGGAGACTAGCATCAAGCATGTCTGGCAATTGGGTGGCTAATACCACAATAAAGGTTTTTGTTTATTACTTAACACTGCATCAGTGACATTATTTTCCACACTAACATTGCACATACCCTAGAAGCAGTAACTGAGACACACACACAGATGGAGCAAGACACTCAGGTGTATCGCTAATACCATCTCTCTATATATTCGGGCGTACATCCACCTGCCGATTTCTATGTGCGATTGAACGATAACAATATCAATATCGTTCAAAAATGAATCAATGTCGGAAACGACCAGCGATGCGTGCTCCCGCTGGTCGTTTCCGACATCAATCATCGGCCGAACATGCTGGACTGCCTGGTTGAGCATGTTAGGGGATGATTGATGTGCCTACACTGAACGACTGATCATTCAGTGTAGGCACAGCACAGACTGTGAAACGACTGCACGATTACAATGTTGTAATCGTGAAGTCGTTTTTTTGGTCTGCTAGTGGATGTGCCCCTTTACATGTCGACATTTCTTCAGTGACATTATGAATGTCTGTTAGCATATCATACCACAAACATTGATTTTCATGTTATGGAGATGTCTAAAAAGTAGGGGTGTGCACCGGCCACTTTTCGTGTTTTGTGTTTTGGTTTTGGATCTGGATCTTTCTTGGTGTTTTGGATGATCTGGATTGGTTTTGCCAAAACCACCCTTCCATGTTTTAGGTTCTGGGTTTTGTGTTTTGAATCTGTATTTTTTTGAAAAAAAGCATAAAAACAGCTTAAATCACAGAATTTGTGGGTTTTTCTGCTCCTATGCAATTATTAACCTCAATAACGTTCATTTCCACTCATTTCCAGTCTATTCTGAACACCTCACACCTCACAATATTGTTTTTATGGCCAAAAGATTGCACCGAGGTAGATGGATGACTATGCTAAGCGACACGAGTGGGCGGCACAAACACGTGGCCCATCTAGGAGTGACACTGCAGTGGCAGACAGGATGGCAGTTTGAAAAACTAGGCCCCAAACAGTACATACTGCAAAGAAAAAAAAGAGGTGCAAGATGGAATTATCCTTGGGCCCTCCCACCCACCCTTATGTTGTATAAATAGGACATGCACACTTTAACAAACCAATCATTTCAGCGCCAGGGTCTGCCACATGACTGTGGCTGAAATGATTGGTTCGTTTGGGCCCCCACAAAACAAGCTGGCAATTAATGTGTCCCTGCACAAACTGGCTCTACGGAGGCAAGATGTCGTCCTCATCCTCCTCATCCACTGATTCCTTGGATAAAACAGGAAAAAGGGATTTAGGTGTCCCTGGACAGCTTACGGTCTTAGCCAAAGTTTCTGAACTTGACAGTAACTTTTTATGAACGCGCTGCAGGTGCCGTATAAGGGAGGATGCTCTTAGGTGGTTAACGTCCCTACCCCTACTTATTTCACCTTTACATATGGTACATATGGCAAGACAGTTGTTGTCCGAATTTGGATAGAAATATTGCCAGACCAAAGAGGTGGAATGTTTGGTCTTCTGCCCAGGCATGACCGTGATGGGCTTTTTCATCCCACGGACAACAACTGTCTCCCCCGGAGCCTGATTTAAACAAACCACATCACCATCAGAATCCTCCTCGCCAACTTCCTCCTCAGTGCCAGCTACACCAGTATCCTCATCCTGTTGTACTTCAACAGTGACATCTTCAATTTGCATATCAGCAAGTGGACTGTGGGTGCTCCTTTCAGCACTTGCAGGGGGCGTGCAAATGGTGGAAAGGGCCACCTCTTCCCGTCCAGTGCTGGGAAGGTCAGGCATCGCAACCGCCACCACACTTGGACTCTCCTTGGGGATTTGTGATATCTTCTTAGAATGCACAGTTCTTCGCTGTGCTTTTGCCAGCTTAACTCGATTTTTTTAGCGGGAGGAGGGCTTCCATCGTCATGTGAAGCTGAACCACTAGTCATGAACATAGGGAAAGACCTTAGCCGTTCCTTGCAACTCCGTGTCGTAAATGGCATATTGGCAAGTTTACGTTTCTCTTTAGATGATTTAAATGTTTTTTCAAAGTCATTTTCCTGAACTTTGTCATATGGGATTGTATGTGCCCTCTACTATGACATTGGGCATCGGCCTTGGCAGACGATGTTGATGGCATGTTATCGTCTATGTCATGACTAGTGGCAGCAGCTTCAGCACTAGGAGGAAGTGGTTCTTGATCTTTCCCTATTTTATTTTTATCGGAGAAAGTTTGGTCCTCCATTTATGTTATATTGATATATAAAGGCACACACAAACACAGAAAATAATTTTTTATTTTTGTTGGAGACTAGTGCACTTTGTGGGTTACACCACCCTTTAAGAAATGAGCCAGCCGGCCCTTTACTTATGGGACACAGGCGCACGCTTGGCGCTGCTCCTTTATTGATGCACATGCAGCTACAGCCCACACAATTCACAAACACAGAAAATATTTTTTTATTTTGTTTGGAGTGCCCTTTGGGGATCACAGCACCCTTTACCGGACAAGCCAGCCGGCCTTTTACTTATGGGACACAGGCGCACGCTTGTCGCTGCTCCTTTGTTGATGCACGTGCAGCCACAGTGCACACAATTCACAAACACAGATTTTTTTTTTTATTTTGTTTGGAGTGCCCTTTGGGGGTTACAGCACCCTGTAGCGATCAATCCAGCCGGCCCTTTATTTATGGGACACAGGCGCACGCTTCGCACTACTTTGTTGATGCATGTGCGGCTACTGCGCACACAATTCACAAACACAGAAAATATTTTTTTATTTGGTTTGGACTGGAGTGTACTTTGGGGGTTACAGCACCCTTTAACGGTCAAGCCAGCTGGCCCTTTACTTATGACACAGGCGCACGCTTGGCACTACTTTGTTGATGCACGTGCGGCTACTGCGCACACAATTCACAAACAAAGAAAATATTTTTTTATTTGGTTTGGAGTGTACTTTGGGGGTTACAGCACCCTTTAACGGTCAAGCCAGCCGGCCTTTTACTTATGACACAGGCGCACGCTTGGCACTACTTTGTTGATGCACGTGCAGCTACTGCGTACACAATTCACAAACACAGAAAATATTTTTTTATTTGGTTTGGAGTGTACTTTGGGGGTTACAGTACCCTTTAACGGTCAAGCCACCCGGCCCTTTACTTATGACACAGGCGCACGCTTGGCACTATTTTGCTGATACATGTGCGGCTACTGTGCACACAATTCACAAACACAGAAAATATTTTTTTATTTAGTTTGGACTGGAGTGTACTTTGGGGGTTACAGCACCCTTTAACGGTCAAGCCAGCCGGCCCTTTACTTATGACACAGGCGCACGCTTGGCACTACTTTGTTGATGCACGTGCGGCTACTGCGCACACAGTTCACAAACAAAGAAAATATTTTTTTATTTGGTTTGGACTGGAGTGTACTATGGGGGTTACAGCACCCTTTAACGGTCAAGCCAGCCGGCCCTTTACTTATGACACAGGCGCACGCTTGGCACTATTTTGCTGATACACGTGCGGCTACTGTGCACACAATTCACAAACACAGAAAATATTTTTTTATTTGGTTTGGACTGGAGTGTACTATGGGGGTTACAGCACCCTTTAACGGTCAAGCCAGCCGGCCCTTTACTTATGAGACAGGCGCACGCTTGGCACTACTTTGTTGATGCACGTGCGGCTACTGCGCACACAATTCACAAACAAAGAAAATATTTTTTTATTTGGTTTGGAGTGTACTTTGGGGGTTACAGCCAGCACCCTTTAGCGGTCAAGCCAGCCGGCCCTTTACTTATGACACAGGCGCACGCTTGGCACTACTTTGCTGATACACGTGCGGCTACTGTGCACACAATTCACAAACACAGAAAAAATATAATTTTTTTTAGCACTTGGGGGGAGCACCCCTGATGGACAGAGCACCCCCTGGACAACACTATAGCACCCCTTTAGGACTGGGACACTGCACAGGACTTTGGAGTGGACACAGCCCCTATGGACAACTGACTGCACAACACAGTCCAGCCAGCCCCTATGGACTTTGAAGTAGTGGACACAGCCCCTATTAACAACAGCAGCACAGCACAACACAGCCAGCCCCTATGGACTTTAAAGTAGTGGACACAGCCCCTATGGACAACAGCAGCACAGCGCAGCACAGCACAGCACAACACTACTCTGCACTACACTACACTACACAGCCCAGCCAGCCTAACTCCCACCCTCCCTCTTCACTGTCCACAGCCGAGTGAGAAAATGGCGCAGACGCGGGTACCTTATATAGGATCCAAAACCCGCGAGACCCGGAAGGCGGGATGATGACGTTTTGCCTCGATTTCAGATCCGAGTCAGGCGGGAAAAGTCGAGCCTGACTCGGATCGGCCTCGGATCGGGGGGGCTTGGGGGGGGTCGGATTTCAGAAATCCGAACCCGCTCACCCCTACTAAAAAGGCATCTTATGATAGGTGAGGCAAGCTGTTATAGAATGTTGTGCATATAGGCTTTCCAAAAGAACAGACCATTTCACAGAGGTTTGTGTCCACTTGAGTTCCAACTTCCTGTGATACTGTCTCTAAGGTCAGATTTTATATTTCCATCCTGTCTAATGCTACTCTACACCATTTCAATCAGAGTGAGTACTAAACCCGTTTGTGTGGCATAGCTTGTATACATTTGCTCTGCTCATGTCCAGAACATAGTGTACATGCCTGTTTACCCATGCAGATTTTTAAATGAGTCTGCCACTTATGCCTATCTGCATCTGGATGGTTGGAATGGGTTAGGGCAGATTGTGAATAAGATGTCTGTGAAAGCTGGTGCAGGTACAAATGGGGGAGGAGGGTGATAATGATCACCAGGACTAGTGAACCACTTGTGATTGGCTGTTTGAGAACACTCCGCTGACACTTATTGGTGCAATCTTTATTGCTTGGGCATAGAATATGCTTTTGTGAGTGTGTTTAAGATATTTTTCTTGTGAACAAGAGATGGGGAGTTGTCTTTTCCGTATAAGAGAAATTTTAAGTGGTGCCTAATAATAAGTGCATTTACTTTACATAAAATAAATGGTTTACCACATGAGCACAATTGGTACATAACTGTCTATATTGTGTGTCTGGCATAAATCAGACACCTATTTTACAGATGCCAATCCAATCCCATCTCAAGTAATTCACACCAATTTTGCTATTAACTATATATCAGCCCATGTGTTTATACTGTACGTTTGGATAATAATGGAATTGATAGTCTAGGATTAGAGCCAGAAATTTGACATCAATTCTTTCTTTGGTGTTGTTCGTTGGGGAAGGAGTAGGAAGACTTAGGGCCTGATTCAGAGTTGGGAATAGAGTGAGATATCTCTCTCAACTGTGAACCTGAACAAACCATGTTGCAATGCAAGGGGTGTAAATACATACATTTTTTTTACATGTGGGGTAAATACTGGCTGCTTTTGCATGTAGCCCACAAATACTGCACAGCTTTATTATGACTCTACAATTTAGATGTCAGTTTGGAAACATTCCTCCCAAATCTAAGGCTGCATACACACGTTAAGATTTTCTGTCCAACCATCCAACTAGTTGATTGGTTGGAAAGAAAATCTGGTAAAGTATGGGAGTAAATGATGATCAGCAATCTGCTACCAAATGCCGGAAAATGAACAAAAACTATTGTTTGAACAAATTGTTTAGATCAAACTAGGGATGTGCAGGCTCGGATAGGTTCGAGTTTGCACGTGGAGTTCGGATTTTTCCCTCCAAAAAAACGGAACTCAGAACGAGGCAAAACGTCATCTTACATGGACGAACATCATCATTCCTGGTCTTTTGTCCAGGAATGATGATGTTCGTCCATGTAAGATGACGTTTTGCCTCGTTCTGAGTTCCGTTTTTTTGGAGGGAAAAATCCGAACTCCACGTGCAAACTCGAACCTATCCGAGCCTGCACATCCCTAGATCAAACATTTAACAAACTTGTCTGACGACCAATTTCATCTGTTTTCTGGCATTTAGGAGCAAATTGCTGATCAGTTACTCCCATACGTTAACAGATTATCATTCCAACCAATCAACTAGTTGGATGGTTGGACAGAAAATCTTTATGTGTGTATGCACCTTTAATCTCTCTGCAAATTTGAAATCTGCCCCACCTGCAGTGCAGCATGGTTTCACCAAGATGATCAGTTGAGAGAGATCTCTCTCTCTATATTCCCAAGTCTGAATCAGGCCCTTAATACCATATGCCACTGGTGAAACCTCATAGCCAAATGCAGATCAAGGCAAATATGTGTAGAACTGTATATAATATGTCTTTGCACCTGACATTGAATGCTCTGGTAAGTTAATGACATTTCTCATTTTGCTTTTAATCAAGTCTGACATTTTGCCTTTGCCACTATTGACTTTATGTGAAACATTTTGCTTTATCCATTAGCTGCACTGCATATCAATACAAGCCTCTTTGCTATATATGAGCTATTTCAATTTACTATTGTTAAAATGTGAAAGTGTTTAGTTAATTGATAATGTTATACATGACATACTGTAGCAGAAGATAAAAGATTTTGTTGTAACATGATAGTTGAGAACAAAATCATCCAACTGTTCTATATCTCTTGTGACTAATGACTCAAAAGTCTTGATGTGGTGACTCTTTAAATGGCTAGGGAAGAAGGGTGATTTGGGTCTCAATGGAGTATGTGTATACTTGCTACACCCTATTCCTTCCAACTCTTGATGGTTCATAATGATGGGGTTGTGAATGAAGTATTTTTTCCATGTAAGTTTCCTAGTGAATGACTGCCTATCACAGTATATGTTGACATGTCAGAATGTTGACATATCATCTCTACTGGCCCAGTGGTGACTTACCTGCTCCTGGCGGCTGCAGTGGCTCCAGGACGGCTTCCGGGTCCTGTCACTGTCAAGTCAGACCTGTGATCCTCCAGAATTCTTCTGCTATCCATAACCCTAATTCTCACTCTATATCTAACCCTAAGAGCCTAACCCTAACCTACACTGTAGCCAACACTCCTGTCTGCAGCCTAACCCTATTTTTTACATCCTGACAATAATTATATTGACACGTTGCCTGTCAACTAGAGATGTGCTCCGACCCCCGTGTTTAGGTTGGATTAGGTGGATCTGTATCTCTTTTGAGGTTTTAGATCTGGATCTGGTTTTGCAAAACCGCTTTTGCGTGTTTTGGTTTTGAATCTGTATTTTCTTAAAAAATTGATAAAAACAGCTAAAATCACATAATTTTGGCCTTTTTGTGTTCCTACGGTATTATTAACCTCAATATAGGTTATTATTAACCAACATAGGCCAAAGGCTGGTTGGCTAAACTAAGCAACCAACAGAGCAGCGGCACTAACACACGGCAGTTATTTCTGTTTACAAATGTTTTACAAATTAGTGATGTATTAGCAATAAGGAATCAAACTAACTCGCAAGTACGTTCAATAGAAAACGATACAAAACAGAAATTTACTAAAAATCGTAAGTGGAGTATCTTTGCTTAAAACAATTAGTAGTAATTAACAAGCAGTAAACTAAAAAACCCTAAATCATGTGTAAATAGCAACAGCAGACATGAATGACCCCTACACAAGTGCACATGCCCTTAGCACATACCTATTCTCAGTGCCCAATCTGTATTTCCCTCCTGGGTGTGCTGGGCCACTGATGACTGTCACTCTGCTCCCATGTAGAGGCCTGTTCAGTCTATTTGTTGAGCAGTTCCTCAAAATCTCCCAACCATAAATACAGCATTCCATACCTGAGGGTCAGATACAGTGCGGGTCGGATACAGTGAGAGTTGGATACAGTACAGGTTGGATATAGTGCGGGATAAAGTGTGGGTCCGATATAGTGCGGGATACAGTGTGGGTTGGATACAGTGCAGGCCAGATACAGTGCGGTATACAGTGTGGGTTGGATACAGTGCAGGTCGGATACAGTGCAGGATACAGCGTGGGTCTGATAAAGTGCGGGATACAGTGTGGGTTGGATACAGTGCAGGCCGGATACAGTGCGGGATGCAGCACAGGTCTGATATAGTGTGGGATACATTGTGGGTTGGATACAGTGCAGGCCAGATACAGTGCAATATAGAGTGTGGGTTGGATACAGTGCAGGTTGGATACAGTGCGGGATACAGCGCAGGTCTGATATATTGTGGGATACATTGTGTGTTGGATACACTGCAGGCCAGATACAGTGTGGTATACAGTGTGGGTTGGATACACTGCAGATGGGATACAGTGCAGGTCTGATATGGTGCGGGATACAGTGAAGGTCGGATACAGTGTGGTATACATTGTGGGTTGGATACAGTGCGGAGTACAGTGTGACTTGGTTACAGTGCATGTCTGATACAGTGCAGTTTATAGTGCAGGTCGGATACAGTGAGGGTTAGATACAGTGCGGGATACATTGTGGGTTGGATACAGTGCAGGACGGATATAGTGTTGGATACAGTGCAGGTTGAATACAGTGCGGGATACAGTGTCGGTTAAATACAGTGCAGGTTGGATACAGTGCGGTATACAGTGTGGGTTGGATACAGTGCAGATTGGATACTGTGTGGGTTGGATACAGTGCAAGTCAGATACAGTGTAGGTTGGATACAGTGTGGGTTGAATTTACTAATAGTGCACTTACTGTGACAGCAGTGTCAGCAGTGTGGGGGTGTCCTCAGTGTGGGAGTGTTAACAGTGCAGGGGGGGTCTGAAGGTGTTCTCAGTATGGGGTGCGGCAGTGCAGGGCTGCTGGCAGTGTCCTCAGTGCAGGGTGCCAGCGGTGTCAGCAGAGCAGGGATCCAGAGTTGTCCTCAGTGCATGGGTGCTGGTGGTGTCAGCAGTGCGGGGGTGCCAGCGATGTCCTCAGTGTGGGGGTGCCTGTAGAGTGTCGACAGTGTAGGGGTGCCAGTGATGTTCTCAGTGTGGGGATGCGGGCGGTGTCAGAAGTGCAAAGGTGCCAACGGTGTCATCAGTGCGGTGGTGCTGGCGGTGCCAACAGTGTCCTCAGTATGGGGGTGCTGGTGGTGTGGGCAGTGCAGGGGTGCCAACAGTGTCCTCAGTGTGGGGTTACTGGCTATGACAGACAGCTCTCTCAGCCAATCAGCGGCAAGCCCTTTCAAAATGGTCGCTCGAGGCAAAACCTCGAGATCTGACAGCGAGATCTTGAAGTTTTGCTCGAATAGGGATCCGGGGAGGGAGGGGAGATCTGAACTGTGTCTCGGATCACCAAGGTTCAGGTGGGCTTGGTTCTCTGAGAACCGGGCCCGTTTATCTGTACTGTCAATCATTGAACAATGTCGACATCATAACTGTCGACATTGTGGCGTCAATTTAATAACTTCAGCCCTTTGTAATCTGATACAAAACATCAAGTATTGGCTTTGTACACATTTGCATATGTTTTTTCTTATCAAATACATAAAATACAAGCAAAAACACATATAACCACATTGCATATATCTATGCATTTTGATAAGAATTATGATGCGCTTACAATGCATTCAAAGCATCTGTGACAATATAATAGCAAACATATGTTTACAGGTTACCATTCATATTCCATTGTAAGCATATGATGATAACTATAATGCCTCTCAGCTAATGTCTGTAATGTGCCAGAGGTTGATACATTCCCCTCTCCACCTTTGTGCAATATATATTGTGCTTGTAAGAATAAATAGCACATATAAATAGGCCCTCATTCAGAGCCGCTCGTTAACAGCAGTACGCTCGTTGTGTTCCGATGTTGAGAAACCGCGCATGCGTCGGTGTAACACTGCGCATGTGCGTGCGGCATATTGCGAGTTTTTTATTGTCTCGTTCATCAAATTGCGTACAGGAAGTGACATGTCAAATGTGATTGACAGAACAGGGCGTTTTTGGGCGTTGATGGGGGTGGAGATGGAAAAACGCAGGCGTGGCGAGGCGTTTTTTGTGCGTACATACATTATCTGATGCGAACGTCAAATGTGTTCGTACCAAGTCATACGTCACTGGATGATCCTCTTTCCGTTCAAACTGCTCGCACAGCTTGGGGTCTGGATTACTCGCCTTCTCCTCCGTCCCGGCCCTCCACGATGTTTCATCGATTAATCACGGCTTGTCAGAAAATCAATCAGTTTTGAATTGAAAACCAGTTTGTAATGTGTTTTGAAAACAGTTTTTTTGGTTAGCACAAAACCGTACGCAGGTGGAAATCATAGCTGCTAATTTCAGGATTACACAATCAATTAGAGTACATTTGTAGGTATGTTTTTTTTGGTTTGTATTTGTTTTTTGTGCTATTGTAACAATAATGTCATCATGTTTGTGTGTATTTTTCCATTTTGCTTTTGTCTGGAGAATTTGCATCCTTATGTAAATTTTAAAGTGTTCTTTAAAGAGCCATTTTTTTTTTCGTTTTAATTTTTTGGGTGGTCGTTTTTGCCTTGTGGGCCAGGATTAACTGTAAACCATTTCTAAAATAATGTCAGAATACAATGTCGAACATTTTTTCAAAATTTATTGGAAACTAAAAACATTTTCTGGCCCATTTTTGGCCCAAACATTTTTGGCAGTGTTATTACAATAAAAATTATAATTTGTGCAAACATAAAAGGTATGGAAACTTAAATCAAAAAATTTAAAACAATTCACAAGAAAGGAGAGGGAAGTTTTGGCCAGAAAGGAATATGGGGCAAGCACAGAAGGAGTGTGGGAAAAGTAGCCAGTGCTGTCAACGTTTTTTCCCCCGTTTGGCTGGGGGAGGGTGGGCGCCAGACCGGGTCTGGGATGTCATCGGGCTGGCCTGTCCAGAGGCAGATGTTGTGGCCTCTGGACTAGGCACAGGGCTAGGCACATTTGGAGGATTGGCTGATGTTGTGCCAGAGGTGGAGGATCCTGATGTTCCGGCAGGAAGGGAGGTCGGCTCCACCATGTGCTGGCGAACGAGCTGCTCCAGGGCATTGGCGATGCAGATGTTGGCCCTGGTATTTTCCGCCAGGGCCTGACCAATGGTCACGTTGGCCGCAGCATTTTGGTCCAGGGCCTCAGCCACCCGTACCAGACTGGCGTCCATCCTCTGCAGAATCTCCGTATGGAAATCCGATTTAAAATTGAGTTCTGTGAGGAGTGCCACTGCCTGCGAGGGGGATTGCCCTGGACTGGCTTCTGCAGGGTCCTCAGCCGGATGTACTGGTTCCTCCCCTGCAGAGCCAGCAGAAATTCTGCGGCCAAGGCTCCCCTCTGGAGCAGACTCATCCGCCTGTGTCTCTGTTTGAAAAATGAGAAAAGAGTCACATTAGAATCTACATATTGGCACAATAACATTTCAGAGTTGGTTACATAACAATATTTACCTGGGACAACATGAGGAGCCGCAAAGTCTGGCATGTCCGTATCCATGTTGGACACGTCAAACACCTCCACAGCCTGCACACACCCCTGTGCCAGCTCTTCTAAATCATTCAACTCCAATGACACAGGGGTGGGACCCCCACCTGTCCCCCTTGCATGCCTAGCCCTGTCCACCATTTTTTGTTTCAGGCGATATTTGAAGTCTTGCCATCTGTGGGTGAAAAAGTAACCATTATTCAGTTTTTTTTTTGGTTTTGGTTTTACGGGGGGTCAAGTTTTTACTTACCGCCGTTTGACATCCCGGGCTAGACGGACATAATCACCCACCCTATTGACAGCACTGGTTACCTCCTCCCACATTCTCCACTTCTGGCTTGCACCCATATTCCTGTCTGCCTGTGGCAGGATGTCCACACACTTCTGAACCAAAACCTCCATCTCCTTTCTTGTGAATTGTGGCTGCCTTTTCTTTTTCCCTGCTTTGGCCGGAATACTGAGCCCAGCAGCCTCTTCCATGTCATCCTCCTCACCTATTTGTTTAAACGTTGAGAAATTTAAGCTTGCAAACTTTCACTATATTATGTTTCAAAATAATCCTTGTTTGGAAATGCATGAAATACTTACCGGCAGACTCTTGGCCATTGTTTCCCTGGTCTGTAGCCATTTCTTACCTCCAAACAAGAAATACACCAGAACGTTTTTTTTGGGTCGTGACGTATTTATACATGCGTCCTTATTTTTCGTCCGCATCATTGATTGTGCATTCCTATGATCCCTCCTTAATTTGTGCGGGAAAATAAACAGTATTTATGGCTTGGGGCATCTCGAGTCGAGGTGGCGGGTGTTGGTTGTTGGAGGTTACGTTAGTCGGAGTGGATTGTTGGCGGGATTTGTATTTGGCGTTGTTTGGAGTTGTTTTTGGTTTGTCTTTTTGGAGTTTTTATTTCCGTTCGCTTTTTTTGGTGTGGTTATTTTCTTTGTCGTGTTATTTTTTGGTAAGTTTTTGCCCATCTTACTTTTGTTCACTTTGTGTCTCCTTCTTTATGTTAAATTTGGGTCGTTAATTTATTTCAAAATCTCCTTTGTTAGGTTTCTTTTGGCTCTGCCCCAACGACCTTTTTATCCGGTGACTTATATATCCTCTATTGGTAAGTTTTTTTCACTTGTTTATTAAATGTTCATGTTTTTTTTTTAACGCAATTTTGTTTGACCTTACACTTTTAACCTTTGGTTTTGTGATTCCGAAATGTATGAACTAATTAGCGCTTTTGTATCTGCTTATTTTTTGTCTTGTATTTGCAAACTAATTAGTGCTTTTTTATCTGCTTATTTTTTTACTTGAAATTGGTTGTGATTTCCCTTTAGCAAATTTTTATTAAATTTGGGCCCAAAATGAGGTAGTCTGCGCACTGTCGTTTTGCTCTTTACCCAAATGTGTGTTTCTCCCCTTTTATGTTTTGTCTTGCATCCAATTTAGATTCCTAAATGGCCACCCTAAATTGTTGCTTTGTTTGTTATTATTTATAGGTTGGGAAAATCATGACAATACCCTGGCATGTAAGCATCATTGGATTGTATCGTCAAGCTAAGTAATTTTTCAATTATTTTTGTCCCAAAAAACCTTACATTCAATTCTTGCCATTTCAGGTTGATCTTGGTCGGATTGTTCTGGCCATGCTCCCGGAAGCCGACCAACCTCAATCTCGTCCCAGGCATAGGCGTGCAAGGCCCCAGATATATCGAGCACGTGTCACCCTTTTTGGAATGCCCAATGATGAGGTGTTAAGACGCTACCGTCTTCCGCCCCAAATCATCATAGACACTCTCTCATTAATAGAGAGTGATCTTGAGCGGCAAATGGACAGTCCTACAGCAATACCACCACTTACACAATTTATGGCGGTGTTACATTTCTGTGCCTCAGGATCATTTCAAACAATGGTGGGAATAGTGGTGGGAATCTCCCAATCCTCCTTTTCCCGGATCCTGAAGGCAGTGATGGAGGCCCTTTTCAAGCACCTCCATCATTTTATTCAAATGCCTTTGGATATGGGTGCCCTTAGTGTGGCCAAGGCCAATTTTTACCAAATAGCTGGCTTCCCACACATCATAGGGGTTGTGGATGGTACTCACATACCACTTCAGCCTCCAGCACGGCTGGAGGCCATATTTTGCAACCGGAAACACTATCACTCCCTGAATGTAATGGTGGTATGTGATGCCTCCCTCCAGATCCTGTCCCTGAATGCAAAATTACCCGGAAGTGCACATGACTCATTCGTCATCCGGCAATCAGGGATATGGCACAAATTAAACAACCTACAAGCTGGTGATGCGTGGCTTCTGGGTAAGTGGAGACCTTTAGTACATAACAATGTTAAGCTTGATACACAGTGATCCTGATGTTGTCACTTCTTTTTCACAGGAGACAGTGGCTACCCTTGCACGCCCTGGCTGCTCACTCCTTATTTGGCTCCCACACCAGGGCCACAAAGTAATTTTAATTCTGCACTTACAGCCACCAGGCAAGTGGTGGAGCGCTGTATCGGCCTTTTAAAAGGCCGATTCAGATGCCTCCACCGCTCTGGTGGCGAGCTCATGTATTTGCCGGATATGGTTTCGAAAATTGTGGTCCTGTGTGGGATATTTCACAACATCGCCATAAGGAGTGGTATCCCAATGCAGCCAGAGGATGCCTTGCCTGAGGATGGCCCACCCGAGGTTGGACGGAGGTCAGTATGTGGGGGGGCCATGCGCGATGATGTGGTGGCCAGATATTTTAGGTAATTATTGGCACAAAAGAAGTTCTTTGACACAATGTGGTACGGATTTTTGGAGACCATCTAATTAATTTGTTTTTTGTTTCCCATCTTCTGTTTGATTTCATAATCTTTGGGACTCAAACGATGACTACTTCCTGCTACCCAAAACAAACCTTCATGGGGACACATTGGATATATATTCTGGAACCAATATTGAAATGCAACATTTGTGGAATCATGTTGGCATGCTCATTCGTCAACCAGTTCTTGATTTTTTTCTTTAATTTTTTCATATGGTGTTTGATGGGTTGTATTTTTTGTTATCACTGTGTGTATTGTTTGTGAGCCAACACTTTGGTTTTTTAGTTATGTTTTGAATAAATTTTTTGAGAGTGTAATTTTGCAAATTTTATTGACCATTGCAAGCAAGTGTAACCAGGTTCACCCATGTTAAAATTGCTTAAGGGTTAATCCTGTAATGTCGCAATTTGATCTAAATTTAAATTTGCTTTCTGGGTCAAAACCAACACCAAAAGGTATTATGTACAATCAGTAGGCTTTGTAATCTCGGGCTAAGCAGGTTGCCCCCCCAAATTGGAACATGTAAAATATAGTAATATAAAAATTGTAACACACCAAAAAAGCCCAAGCAGATTGTTACTGTTAGCTGTTCATGTGCCTGTTTCCTAAAAATCTACAACACACAATCTTAGTGACATTAATTGCAAATACTTGCTGGAAGAGTCTACTTATGTCAGTGTAAACAATCTAAGATTTGGAGACAGAATGAGACAGAACGCTAAGTTTAAAATTTTTATTCCGAAAAATATTTGTAACTGAAAATAAAAAATTATGGACGCAGGATCCCAGACATACGGTCAAGGACCACCAGCAGGCCGATCACCTGGCCCCGCATCACTTGGACGCACCCGGCTAGGTCCGCCAAACGCCTCTGGTCCTCTGTGGGTTAGAAAAGTGTGGGGCTTAATACATAATTAATGAAACCCCCTGAAAAAACAAGCCAAACAAAGGTATCCAAAAATGACAATATTGTGACCAAAAGCACATTTAACCCAAAAAAACAAAGGACACAGAAATGGACAACCAAAAAATTGCACAAAAAACTAAAAAAATTTGACATGTGGGAAATATGTATGGGGAAATCAGCAGTAAAAGGTAAAGACAAACAGAGATCTACCCAAACTTCTGACAAACCAAAAAAAGTAAAAGGCACAGACACAGGATTAGATCCAAACATTTTAAAACACAAAAAAGGATAAAAGGGAAACACACCGTTCAAAATGACGCCTGGCCCAGAACCAACTCCCTCGTCCTCCTCGGAGGTGGCAACATTCCCCAACGAGGTGGGAGGGGTGATTTCGGATTCAGGGGAGGGGGTAGTTACGAGAGGGGTGGTTGGAGGGGAGCGGGAATTGGGATGGAGGGGAAGGAGCCCAGACGGATGTGCCACAGGGTCTGTGCAGGCTGGGGAGGAGGGGGAATTTAGGGTATTTTGGGGTGAGGATGTTTGGCTGGGGGTTGGGGAGAGGGGCCGAGAGCGCCGTCTTTGACGGCGATGACGCCGTAGTCTTCGCTCTGCCCCTAAATGATGGAAAACAAATTGTGGTTATTTTAGAACATCACCTTGTTAAACGCTAATTTTTTACGCCCAAAATATGTAAGCATGCACATGCAGATATGAGTACAAAGAATAAATAGGCCATACATGAAAACATGCACATGCAGATATGAGTACAAAGAATAAATAGGCCATACATGAAAACATGCACATGCAGATATGAGTACAAAGAATAAATAGGCCATACATGAAAACATGCACATGCAGATATGAGTACAAAGAATAAATAGGCCATACATGAAAACATGCACATGCAGTTAGGGCCACAAAGATAAACATGAAAACCACAGTCAAAAAAACGTACTTTCCGATATCTGCATGCGAAAGCATGCCAGCAAGCGGGGCGTCCGCCGTTGCAGGTCGGACCACCTGCAACGATGTTGGAGTATTGCTTTATTTTGAAATAAAAACATGTTACAGTGCAGTAACTGTGACAAAGGATACATTTGTGATTTGGTTAAACAGTATTCCTAAGCATCTTTATACAATAATTAATTTAACTTTTGTTCCAAAAAAGCCGATGTTTCAAAGCTGGAGCGGCTTTGTCATCAGGGTGCAGAAGTGAAAACATACAACAGTGAAAAGTGCTTACCTTATATAGAATACTACACAGAGTATAGTGCGGAGATTCTCGTGCTCACACAAGCGGCGCGGCGTGGGACTCCGACGTCATCAACCTGGGACCCGACGCAAGGCACTCTGTGGTGGTAACCAGGGACGCTGTCGGTCCCGATACTGACACTGTTGCTAAGCAACCATGCTCAGCGCCGTGGCTGTGGAGTGAGAAGAATACAAAGATTATTAACAAAGATCAACATCAACTATCAGATCAACATATTTGCAATAGAGCTAACTATAGTCAGACACAAGAACTGTATCTATTTCCAAAAACGATATTGATCCCATCTAGTAAGTAATTTGTAATAAAAATACACAGATGTCTAAACCTTAATTAGGCAACTTCCACTAAAGCACAATGTATAGTGTATTTATATAAAATATATGCATCGCTCGCTAGTCCCCCAAAGGTTGATGGGAGAAAACATAAAAGACGATGGAATCCTAAATAGCCAAGCCACATAATTATTGTCACAGACATTACATCCCTCCGAAAAGGACACTACAAAAAGGCGGACCACATAATTTTGTCATTAAGGCCTTTTGGGTGGATAGTTTCTAAAATAGAAATCCATTTTGACTCCATACGTAGAAGTTTATTGGCTCGATTCCCTCCCAACTTGAACGGGGGAACGTGGTCTATTATTTTGTATTTGAGGCTGGCAAGTTGATGATTTGCCTCTTTAAAATGCCTCGCCACAGGCTGGTCGGATTCTCTTCCCTGAAGCGCTAATTTTATAGAGGAGCGATGGACAGCCATACACTCCTTGAACATTCGCGTGGTCTGGCCAACGCAACTTAAACCGCACGGACAAGTCAACAAATATATTACATATTTTGAAGTGCAAGTTAGTACATGCTTAATATTGAATTTTTTGCCAGTGTGAGGATGAAAAAAATGTGGCCCTGGGTCCAGGTATCCACATGTCACACATGATGTACATCTATAGCATCCCGGTTTTTTATACATGGTTCCTGCGTGTTGTTGTAGCATAGAGGTAATATCCATTTTCATTAGTATATTCTTTAAATTTCTGCCCCTTTTGTAACTTATAAGGGGAGATTTATCGTGAAGTATTGGCAAGTCTTTATCAGTACGTATGATGGGCCATAGAGCTTTAACAGCTTGAGATATAACCGGGCTCACCAATGTGTACTCTGTGACAAACGGGATCCTAAGGTCCGTTTTCACCTTAGATTTAGTAGCAAGTAGTTGGTCTCTTGATATTTGTAATACCTCTTGCTTTTGATGTATCAATGTCTGCTTATTATATCCTCGTTGTACAAACTTACTGATGATAGAATCCAGAGCTTTATCTACATCTTCAGGAGTACTTGTGATGCGAGCAGCTCTCATCATCTGTGATTTCGCTAAGCTCCTTTTTAACGCTGGAGGATGAAAGCTGTTAGAAGTCAAAAGCGTATTGCGATCTGTTTCCTTTGAGTACATAGATGTATTGATTTTACCTCCTCTAAACATAACTCTCACATCCAAAAAATGTATTTCTTCAGAGTTATAGTTAGAGGTCAACTTGATCAGAGAGTCCCTCTGATTAATATTGGCTATTGTTGAATTCAGGAGACTTTCATCTATCCATATCAAAAAAATGTCATCTATATAACAGATGTATGTAAGAATATTACATTTGATATTAGGATCCAAAAAGAAAAAGGACTCTTCCTGCTCGAACATATATATGTTTGCGAGGCTTGGGGATACATTCGAGCCCATCGCACATCCTGTCCATTGTCTGTAGAATGACCCATTGTAATAAAAATAATTGCGAGTAAGTGTAAGATGTAATAACTGCACAAAAGTATCAATATCGCATTCCTGAAAAGAGTTGGCTATAAGGAAACGTTCCACTGCTTGGAGACCTTCTTGTTGGGGGATCACGGTGTATAAGCTTTTAACATTTAAAGTGCAAATAAGTGCTTGTGGCGGAATGTCAGTAAGGTTCCTAAGCTTTAGTAACAAAGATGTAGTGTCCTTTAGAAACGTGGTCTGCTTCATTACATATGGTTGAATAAGAAAATCTAAAAAGTGGGACACTGGTTGGAACAGAGAGCCCAAGGCGGAGATGATCGGCCTCCTCGGTGGCTTATGTTTTTCGGTACGGTGTAAATCAATGGAACTCTGGGATACTCTGTACGGAGTGCCTTAGCTGTTTTAGCATCCAGATGTTTGTTTACTTCCATTGTATATATTATATCATCCAATTCCTTTTTATATGTCCCAGTTGGATCTTCAGTTAGTTTCTTGTATGTGGAAGTGTCTGATAATTGATGATCTAGTTCTTCTTTATAATCCAGCACATCTTGAACTACTATTCCCCGGCCTTTATCGGCGGGGTGGAAAATTATATCCGAACGTTTAGACAGATTTTTAAGAGCTCTCTGTTCATTGGGTGTCAAGTTGTGGAATATTTTTGTTTGTGCCTTGCTATATCTGTGTACTGAGTCGTCCATAAGACGTGAAAAGGTTTTTATAGATGGATTTATCGATGGAGGGTCAAAAGTCGATGGGGAACCAATCCTGGGAGGCAGCGAAATAGAATCTGAAATGCTGGTGGTGGTCTTATGCTGAAAGAATTCTTTTAATCTCAATTGTCTGGCAAACTTGTAATTTTCTATTTTCCAGTCAAATTCTTTATATTTATTTGTCGGAATGAAAGTAAGACCCTTATTTAAAACAGCCAGTTCAGATTCAGTAAGTGGTGTAGAAGACAAATTGTAGACTAGGTTTTCTTTTTGTTTGTCTTTGTTGTTCCTTTTATTTTGGCCCCTGCGTCTTGTGGGTTTACAGGCGGGATGTCCACGCGTGCTCTGGTGGCAACCCCTAAAGGGACTCGCCTTTTAGATGTAGGGTCATTTGATTCCACTATTTGAAAATCGCTGTCACTGTTGGAAGTCGATCCCTCTTTACGGGGACGATTTCTCCTATCTCTCCAAGTTGGTCTCTGAGGTCTTATTGACTGGGAAGTCTTATCCTCTCTGCCACTCAACCATCTATACACAGTATTGGTGTCATAATCATTATTGACTTTGTCCAATTTTTTTTTTTTTTTTAATTTTAGGAAATCTTTTTTATATTGTTCACATTGCATGGACAATTTATTCCAATACTGTTGATATGATGTATCCTCAAGAATATTCCTGTGCGTCGTGGTATATGCTTCAATTTTAGACCTGACAGTCTGCAATTCTTTTCCTGCATGTCCAGTGACTAAAATCATTAAGTCCAGACTGCACTTATTAAGAATCACTATCCAGCACCTACAAAAGTCTGCATTATTTAAATTTTTTACCCTGAACCCCCGTGGTATCAACTTTGATCTAAAATAGTCCGAAAGGGTGGTCCCATGGAGGAGGTAATCAATCTCCTTTCTTTTTCATTTCAGCAGGCAGTTATAAATGTCTTCAGCAGTATTGTATTCCAAAGTGGGATTATCTCAATCTTTAAAGAGAATTGCAGAAATTTGGGCGTCTGTGAACGATAAAGTCTCTCCTTTAGGCAGTTCAAGATTAATAAATGACATGGGGTCTGATCTACCTGATCCTCCCTCCATACTAATAGACAGGTTAAAGTAATAAATATATCCACACTACTGTCAAATATCATACAATCTGATAACGAACGTTTGAAAGTGCCTAGTGCAAAAAAAGTGTCATGTGCAAAAAAAGTGTCCAGTGCTTAAAAAAGTGCACAAACAAGCAAAGCACTCCGCTCCGATGTCCAAATGATGTTTTTATATATTAGATAAGAAATTCCGGTGCCACAACTCACAGGAGAGTAAACAAGAACCCACTATTTATATCCAATTTGCATGTAGATGGGCACTCCAGGTACACAGTCAAATGCCAAGGTGCCTTCCTAGATACAATTCACAGAAAACCAGACTTCCATATAGAAGGAGGGGGCACTAATCTGGACTTATTTTAAAAGGTAAAGTGCATAATTTATTGATCCGACGTTTCAAAGCCGAAGCGGCTTTGTCATCGACTTTTCCCGCCTGACTCGGAACTGAAATCGAGGCAAAACGTCATCATCCCGCCTTCCGGATCTCGCTGGTTTTGGATTCTATAAAGGTCCCAGCGTCGGCGCCATTTCTCACTCCGGTTATGGACAGTGAAGAAGGAGGGTGGGAGCTAGGGCTGGCTGGGCTGTGTTGTGCTGCTGTTGTCCATAGGGGCTAGCTGGGCTGTGTTGTGCTACTGTCATAGGGGCTGGCTGGGCTGTGTTGTGCAGTCAGTTGTCCATAGGGGCTGTGTCCACTCCAAAGTCTATAGGGGCTGGCTGGACTGTGTTGTGCAGTGTCCCATAAAGGCTGTTGTCCTAGAGGGGTGCTGTAGTGTTGTCCAGGGGGTGATCTGTGCATCAGGGGTGCATCAGGGGTGCTCCCCCAAAGTGCACTCCAAAAAAATAATTTTTTTTTGTGGTTGTGAATTGTGTGCGCAGCAGCCGCACGTGCATCAACAAAGTAGCGCCAAGCGTGTGCCTGTGTCATAAGTAAAGGGCCAGCTGGCTTGTCTGTTAAAGGGTGGTGTAACCCCCAAAGTGCACTCCAAACAAAAGAAAAAAAATATTTTTTGTGTTTGAGAATTGTGTGCACTGTGGCTGCACGTGCATCAACAAAGGAGCGGCGCCAAGCGTGCGCCTGTGTCCGATAAATAAAGGGCCGGCTGGCTTGTCCATTAAAGGGTGCTGTAACCCGCAAAGTGCACACCAAAAAAATAAAAAAATATATCTTTTTGTGTTTGTGAATTGTGTGCGCAGTAGCCGCACGTACATCAACAAAGTAGCGTCAAGCGTGCGCCTGTGTCATAAGTCAAGGGCCGGCTGGCTTGACCGTTAAAGGGTGCTGTAACCCCCAAAGTGCACTCCAAACAAAATTTTTAAAAAATTGTGTTTGTGAATTGTGTACGCAGTAGCCGCACGTACATCAACAAAGTAGCGTCAAGCGTGCACCTGTGTCATAAGTAAAGGGCTGGTTGGCTCGTCCGTTAAAGGGTGCTGTAACCCCCAAAGTGCACTCCAAAAAATATATATTTTTTCTGTTTGTGAATTGTGTGCACACTGCGTGCATCCTCAAAGCAGCAGCGCCAAGCATGCGTCTGTCTGTTAAAGGGTGGTGTAACCCCCAAAGTGCACTCCAACAAAAATAAAACATTTTCTTCTGTGTTTTTGAATTGTCTGCACTGTACGTACATCCTCAAAGCAGCAGCACCAAGCGTGTATCTGTCTGTTAAAGGGTGGTGTAACCCTCAAAGTGCGCTCCACAAAAAATTAATTCTTCTTTTTTTCTGTCTTTGTGAATTGTGTGCACTATAGCTGCACGTGCATCAACAAAGGAGCAGCGCCAAGCGTGCGCCTGTGTCCCATAAGTAAAGAGCCGGCTGGCTCATTTCTTTAAGGGTGGTGTAACCCACAAAGTACACTAGTCTCCAACAAAAATAAAAAATTATTTTCTGTATTTTTGTGCGCCTTAGCTGCACGTATATATTAAAAAACATAAATGGAGGACCATACTTTCTCCGATAAAAATAAAATAGGGAAAGATCAAGAACCACTTCCTCCTAGTGCTGAAGCTGCTGCCACTAGTCATGACATAGACGATAACATGCCATCAACATCGTCTGCCAAGGCCGATGCCCAATGTCATAGTAGAGGGCAAATACAATCCCAAAGGACAAAGTTCAGGAAAATGACCTTATAAAAAACATTTAAATCATCTGAGGAGAAACGTAAACTTGCCAATATGCCATTTACGACACGGAGTGGCAAGGAACGGCTAAGGTCCTTCCCTATGTTCATGATTAGTGGTTCAGCTTCACATGACGATGGAAGCCCTCCTCCCGCTAAAAAAATCAAACTAGTTAAGCTGGCAAAAGCACAGCGAAGAACTGTGCATTCTAAGAAGATATCACAAATCCCCAAGGAGAGTCCAAGTGTGGTGGTGGTTGCGATGCCTGACCTTCCCAGCACTGGACGGGAAGAGGTGGCTCTTTCCGCCATTTGCACGCCCCCTGCAAGTGCTGAAAGGAGCACCCATAGTCCACTTGCTGATATGCAAATTGAAGATGTCACTGTTGAAATACAACAGGATGAGGATACTGGTGTAGCTGGCGCTGAGGAGGAAGTTGGCGAGGAGGATTCTGATGGTGATGTGGTTTGTTTAAATCAGGCTCCGGGGGAGACAGTTGTTGTCCGTGGGATGAAAAAGCCTATCACGGTCATGCCTGGGCAGAAAACCAAACATTCCACCTCTTTGGTCTGGCAATATTTCTATCCAAATCCAGATAACAACTGTCTTGCCATATGTACCATATGTAAAGGTGAAATAAGTAGGGGTAGGGATGTTAACCACCAAGGAACATCCTCCCTTATACGTCACCTGCAGTGCGTTCATAAAAAGTTACTGTCAAGTTCAGAGACTTTGGCTAAGACCGTAAGCACTCTAGGGACACCTAAATCCCTTTGTCCTGTTGTATCCAAGCACCTGCAATCCACACCGTCAACTCCCTCCATGTCAATTTCCTCCTTAGTCAGGATCGGAAGTAGTCCTGCAGGCCATGTCACTGGCATGACTGACTCTCCTATCTGGGATTACTCCGGAGGATCCTGCATTGCTACGCCTACTGCTGCTGTTGCTGCTGGGAGTCTTCATCTTCCCAGAGAGGAAGTAGGAACACCACTACTTTTACTAAACAATTGACCCTCTAACAGTCCTTAGCGAGGAGGATGAAGTACGACAGCAGTCATCCTGAAGCAAAACGTATAGCTGAGGCCTTGACTGCTATGTTGGTGTTAGACGTGCATCTGGTATCCGCCATTAGTGCAGTGGGATTTACACAATTGATGGAGGTAGTGTGTCCCCGGTTCCAAGTCCCATCTAGATTCTACTTCAGTAGGCAGGCGATACCGAGACTGTACAGAAACGTCAGAAAAAGTGTCCTCAGTGTCCTGAAAAATGCGGTTGTACCCAATGTCCACTTAACCATGGACATGTGGACAAGTGGAACAGGGCAGACTAAGGACTATATGACTGTGACAGCCCACTGGGTAGATGTATCACCTTACGCAGCAACAACAGCAGCGTCACCAGTAGCAGCATCTCAGAAACGCCAGCTCGTTCCAAGGCAGGCTACGCTGTGTATCACCGGTTTCAGTAAGAGGCACACCGCCGACAACTGAGGGAAATCATCGCCCAGTGGCTTACCCCACTTAGACTCTCCTGGGGATTTGTGATATCTGACAATGCCACCAATATTGTGCGGGCATTACATCTGGTCAAATTCCAGCACGTCCCATGTTTTGTTAACACAATAAACTTGGTGGTGCAGAATTTTCTGAAAAGCGACAGGGGCGTGCAGGAGACTCTTTGGGTTTTCGGGCCACTTTCGGCATTCAGCGACTGCGTGCCGAAGACTGGAGCACCAGCGAACACTCTTGAACCTGCCCCGCCATCACCTGAAGCAAGAGGTTGTGACGCGGTGGAACTCAACCCTCTATATGCTTCAGAGAATGGAGGAACAGCAAAAGGCCATTCAAGCCTATACATCCACCTATGACATAGGCAAAGGAGGGGGTATGCACCTGACTCAAGCGCAGTGGAGAATGATTTCCGTGTTGTGCAAGGTTCTTCAGCCCTTCGAACTTGTCACACGTGAAGTCAGTTCAGACACTGCCAGCTTGAATCAAGTCATTCCCCTCATCAGGATTTTGCAGAAGCAGCTGTAGAAAGTGAAGGAGGAGCTAAGACGAGGAGATTCCGCTTGGCATGTGGGACTTGTGGATGAAGCCCTTCATTCACTTTGCCAGGATTCCAGGCTGGTCAATCTGTTGAAATCAGACTGCTACATTTTGGCCACCATGCTCGATCCTAGGTTTAAAGCCTATGTGGTGTCTCTCTTTCCAGCCAACACAAGCCTGCAGAAGTGCAAAGACCTGCTGGTGAAAACACTGTCAGCTGAAGCGGAACGTGACACGTCAACAGCTCCTTCATTTTTTTACCTCAACTGGGGCTGCCAGGAAAAATCTTATGTATCCTAAGCAACCCGCTGGCGGTGATGCAGGGCAGGCAGGACCAAGTTTGGACATCTGGTCTGGACTGAAGGACCTGGCAACAATTTCTGACATGTCTACTGTCACTGCATATGATACTGTCACCATTGACAGAATGGTGGGGGATTACATTGGTGACAGCATTCAAGTAGGCATGTCAGACAGTCTGTACCTGTACTGGCAGGAAAAAGACGCAATTTGGAGGCCCCTGTACAAACTGGCTCTATTTTACCTGAGTTGCCCCCACCCTCCAGTGTGTACTCTGAAAGCGCGTTTAGTGCAGCCGGGAACCTTGTCAGCGAAAGGCGTAGGAGGTTGTTTCCACAAAATGTGGAGAAGATGATGTTCATAAAAAATGAATGATCAACTATTCCAGGGAGACCAGCCTCGCGAACGTACAGAGGGACCTGTGGTGGTGGATTCCAGCGGGGACGAATTAATACTCTGTGAGGATGTACACAACACTGAAGAGGGTGAGGAATCGGTGGATGAGGAGGATGAGAACGACATCTTGCCTCTATAGAGCCAGTTTGTGCAGGGACAGATTGATTGCCAGCTTGTTTTGTGGGGGCCCAAACGAACCAATCATTTCAGCCACAGTCGTGTGGCAGACCCTGGGGCTGAAATGATTGGTTTGTTAAAGTGTGCATGTCCTGTTTATACAACATAAGGGTGGGTGGAAGGCCCCAAGGACAATTCCATCTTGCACCTCTTTTTTTTTTTCTTTGCATATTGTACTGTTTGGGGCCTAGTTTTTCAAACTGCCATCCTGTCTGCCACTGCAGTGTCACTCCTAGATGGACCACGTGTTTGTGCCGCCCACTCGTGTCGCTTAGCATAGTTATCCAGCTACCTCGGTGCAACCTTTTAGCCATAAAAACACTATTGTGAGGTGTGAGGTGTTCAGAATAGACTGGAAATGAGTGGAAATTAAGGTTATTGAGGTTAATAATAGCATAGGAGCAGAAAAACCCACAAATTCTGTGATTTTAGCTGTTTTTATGCTTTTTTAAAAATAAATACAGATCCAAAACACAAAACCCAGAACCCAAAACACGGAAGGGTGGTTTTGGCAAAACCAATCCAGATCCAAAAAACGAAGAAAGATCCAAAACCAAAACACGAAAAGTGGCGGGTGCACACCCCTAATATATATATAGCATGCAGCATCTTCCACGGTTACACGTCAGTCTCCTGTGTAATGTACATACATTGTAAGTAATCTGTTTGTAGGCATACAGCTTGAACACATATACACATACACAGTCTGTAGCTTTGTGTCACAATAATGTTAAAAATGCTGCTGTATTATCCTCTGTCGAACCTCATTCCCGGCCTCTGTACTGACAACGCTCTCTGATGGGAAAGGGTCCGGCTCCTCCACAACTGCTGCAATGTCCCCAAGGTCATCATGGCCTTGTCCAAGGGCCATGTTATGGAGCATGCAGCACGTCTGAATGATGTCATACACTTTACATGCATTGGAAAGTAGGATGTCAGCCGACTGGTCCAATCAACGAAACCTGCTTTTCAAAACCCCAAAAGTACGCTCTAATACTGACCTTGTAGCAATGTGTGCGTTGTTGTACCGGTGCTGTGAAGTGCCTCGTGGTCGCAATAGCAGTGTCATGAGCCAAGTCTGACACCCATTTCCTGAGTCACCTAAATGATGAAAGAGGGTATTTAAACACTAAAAATAAACCTACTGAACTAGCATTTTTAAAATGCAAACACTTTAATTACATGTAAAGATAGAAATAGTACTAATTGCAATCCTGGCATTTTGTAATATAAAAAGCAATGGCAACCCCCCCCCCCCAAAAAAAAAACAGTACAGCAATAGAGAGAAACACACACCTATTCAAACTATTTGTAACTTGAAAAATAACACACTGAGGGGCCTATTCATCATTACATAATTATCACTAGTGATAATTATGTTTTAAACTCTCTGCGAGTTTAAAAAAGTAAAAGAAGGTATTCATCATGCCTCCTTGCCTAAAGTATCACTTCCGAAAAACTGCTCTTTTTGCGGAGTCAACTTTTCGGAAAAGTGATACTTTTCCCCATGCAGCTGAGTTCTCCATGAGGATTTCCTCAGTGGGTCTGCCCACCCCCTCCTCTCTATTTCACTGCTGTCCTCCACCCCAGACACCCCCCAAAGAATTATAGACCCGCCACCGCCGCTGTAGTACCCCCTCTGCTCCCGCAAGTGTCCGTCCCGTCTGCCGCTGACCCACTGGTGTTCATACCGGGCCCGGCTGCCCTCACCCCCTCCCCGGCCATCGCTGTAAATAACTCCCTCCCCCCGTGGCCCCCGCGCACACCCATCGCAGCCACATGGGTCATTCCTGCCACCCCCCCCCCCAAGGCTGCTGATGTCATCCCGGTTGTTCCGGCATGTGTCCTTCTCCCACAGGGCTGACTGTTGCAGGATATAGGCATCATGGCAAGACCCTGGGTTACCTGCAACCACACTGAGAATCTTGAGGTTAGCATTGCAGACCAGCTGCAGATTGAGGGAGTGGTAGCAGTGTCTATTTACATAGACAAACCTCCTCAAGTGCAGTGACCTGATCCCAATGTGGGTACAGTCTATGGCTGCCAGCACATTAGGCAATGCTGAGAGCCGATAGAAAGCTACCTTAAGGTCCTGCCACTCGGACTCACAACGAGGGATCAGATATATGTTCGCCACAACTTTTTCAGGGCAGATAACACTTAAATAAATGCCTAGAGAAAGTGGCCTGTGTAATACCCAGCACTCTAGCGCTCACTGAAATCATCTCTCACCTGCCGATATAGGGTCATGAGGTTTGTGCGGTTCAATCTAAATAATTGAACCACCTCATGATCTGAGAGGGAGCCCAGGTCCAACCTTAGTCGATATCCTCACGAAGCAGACTAGGGAACTGGATCTGGTGATGCTCGTGCGCCCTCCTCCTGCGCAGCTCCTCCATAGAAAGCAGCCCACAAGCATACAGCTTCAATGAAGACTGTACAAACTCCATTACTGCAACCCTCAGAGGTGCAATGGCTGTAGCTGTGGATTACATAGGGAGGTGATTAGGTTTTATGGACTTCACATGGGTTAATTTGGCACAGATTTTTTTAATTTATGAAATTGACTTTAAACTCGCCTATCTGAACCTGGTCTAAAGTTTTTGCGATTTTTTGTTAAGTTTGGATTGAGAATTCATAACTCGCACTCTATTACATTTGAGGAGTTGTATCTTTAACATTGGAAAAGATCTGGATGCGAGTTTCAAAATGACGTATTTGAAAAAGAAGAGAAACATGTGAAAAAGCCTGTTCTCACACTCCTATTACATTTGAGAGTTCCAAAAAAGTGCGAATTTAATGACAAACTTGCAAAAAAAAGAAAATCTCATCCTTTTACATGTACCCCATAGTGTGTTAATATCCCAGCACCACAAATGTGTTGAACACTGTAGTGCCCCCAGTTCACATTGTGCCACAGTGCCCCCATACTGGTGATGTAGCTATGTATGGATGCCCTCTGAGTAAGTTCCTGCTTTGTGTAAACCAACTCACTTTTCTCCCACAAAAATGTATTTTTAGGCGGTCAAGCACAAATCAATAATTATTGTAATGTGAAGCTAGAAACATTCTATGCATTTTAAGGGGTGAATCCTATTAGCCGCGATGATCTCGTCGGTGCGAGTCATTGCGGCAATGGCCACACTTAACGGCAGCCTGGATTCGCTGAATTTTGCTCGCAGCCCCATAGGGCTCCAAACAAAATTCAGCGAATTTGGGCTCGGAGCGGGCTGTGAAGTGTGCGAGGTGCCGGTCCGTTGCCGGTGTTTTTTAACGTAGTTGAAATGGCAACTCGCACCCTTCGCACATAATAGGATTGACCCCAAAATCTCCACAATAACTAACATGACCATTGTTATGTTCAGGTTTTATGCTTATGCAAATGGCTCAGGCGTAATGCCATGTTTGCTATAGCACAGTGCTTTGGATCTGCACCAAGACTACTTTATTAATCATGTGCCTTATACTGAGCACATCTTTGTTTCATTTGCAGCCAGAGCTCCCAAAGCTGATACTCAAATTATATTTTCTAGCTGCAAGAATCTCAGACAGCTATTTGCCAGCTAAAGCATCCTGGGCAATAAATGATTCTGCAGCAGTAAATTAGTGTTCATCACACTTCATGTCTGCTGTATCCTCACGTATCAAAGGTTAATGTCTGCTGTAAGATAAATATATGTGACAATACAGTACATACAAGGCCTTCAGCCCGGTTGGATGCAACAAATAGTTGTTTTTAATGACTACTTGAGCAAGGCAGACATAGCATGACTTTAGTAGCTGACCCCATTTTTAACAAAGGATATGCTAATTTTTTGTTTATTTACTCCTTTTATGATGCTATTTGTTTTTCTCTGGCAGGTTCGTGCTGTGATTTGTTGTTATTAAATCAACACCCTGTTAACATAACTAAGGATTGCTAATAAGAATTTTCTCCACAGGAGCCCTTATAAACGGCTCCTGGCGCCAGTAAGCAGGCAGGAAGTTATTGCCGGCTGTACTTAGTTTATGCACTGAAAAAGTAATGCTGGGATAAAGAGTTGAGCTATAACTAGCAGAGTTTATAAGTAATAAAGGATTCACCATCTTGTCAGGACAGATAAACTTTCCCCCATTTTCTTGAGCTTATATTGTTGTAAATCTCGATACTATACTGCACATTTAGGGCCAAATGTAATAGGGTGTCAATTTTAGTAACAGTACAAACTCGCACTTTCTCGCACTTTTAAAAAGTGCGAGTTTGTACTGAAACTCGCAAATTCAATAGCCTGCGAACTTTTCAGCTTGAGGCTACTGCATTTGCGAGTGCAGGCGAGTTTAGGACTATGTAAACTGACACCTTTTAATGCGAGTAGCATTAAAAGGTGCGAGTTTTAGAGAAGCCATCACAGATCAGTGAGATCCGTGATGGCTTCTGTGTGTGTTAAAAAAAAAAAAAACGTGCACCCCCTCCCCAAAAGCATAACCAGCCCCGGGCGCGACATTGTATCATTGATGTAACCACAAGATTAACATCAATTAATCTTGCGGTTACTATGTAGCGGCTCCCACCATAGACGGCTATGGGGATTTCTCACCATAGACGTCTATGGGAGACAGAGGCTGGCCGCATTCAGCTAATCGGGGAGCTGCTCCGACGGAGATGCTCCCTGATTGGCTGGCGGCCCCTGCACTGATGGGGCACACTTGTGCCCCGGTCATTTACGCGGATCAAAGGTATGTGTACACACATACCTTTGCTTGGTCCGTATGGTTCGGTTTTTTGGCGTTTTTTTAATTTTAACCCCTGGATTGCCTAATTGCAGAAGAGGATGTGATCTACGCATAGGAGAGGTGAGTATGGATTTTTTTTACAGGTACACCCCTATGGATTACTTCGGATAATAGGTGAGTATGGTTGAGTATGAGTGTGCATACATGTTTTATTAAAATTATACTTTCACGGTGTAAGTTTGTTTATTTATGTATTTCTTTAGTTGTGGAACTACAAGTGCCAGCGGGCCCGTAATGCCCCGCATGCTGGTATTTGTGGTTCTCCAAATACCAGCATGCAGGGGAGGCTTGCTGGTACTTGTGGTTCTACAAATAAAGTCAATATGGTAAATTTAATTTTACACTTTACACTATCAACCCGGCACCCACCGCCCTAGGGTGCCGGGGATAGCCCCGGGCTATCAGTCTAGGCCTGGGCTGCCCTGGAGAGGGGTATCCCTTTATTGGGGGGGTACCCAACTCCCCAGGGATCCCTGGTCTGGACTGACTAGCAGTCAGGGATAATGCTTTTGCCGGGGAAACCGGTGAAAGGTTTTCCCTGGCTGTGGCATTATCCCCCTGAGTTCGGTGCTGGTTCTGTAATTTTCCGGGGACCCCTACTCGTTTTGTCCACTGATTTTCCAGAACCAGGACCAGCTCAACAAAGCCCTGTGCTGGTTCTTAATATACAGGGGCCCCCTACGCACTTTGGCCCCTGTATTTTTAGAACCAGAACAGGCTTTATAAAGCCCGGGGCTGGTTATGCTTTTGGGGAGGGGGTGCATCTCATTTTTTTTTATTTTATATCATTTAACATAAGTACACACAGAAACATGTACATATCTCATGGATATGTGCATATTTCTGTGTTAATCTGACCTGCTCAGGATGTACTCGCTAGCCTGAAGCAGGTCTATTATTTGGGGACTTTTGGTAATCTTTTTTTTGCGAGTCTGAAACAGACACTCTATTACATTGGGCGAGTTGATTGTTTTCAATGTGAAAACATCTGGATGCGAGTTTGAGAATGGAGAGTTTTAGTAACTCTGAAAAATGCGAGTTTTAGTGAACAGACACCCTATTACATTGGAGAGTTGTGAAAAATTGCGAGTTTAGCACCAAACCCGCAATTTACCAAAACAGACTACCTATTTCATTTGGCCCTTAGTCTTTTTTAATGCAAACCCTATATTTGTATTGATTACAGTTTTTTATAAACACCTGGGTGGGGGATTCCTCCTATGAGATAATGTGAGAACCTTGTAGCAGGCAGCATAATGCTAAAGGGCAGCATATATGTTTTTTTGTTTACCTCTGGGCCCCTGTATGTGAAGTGGCACACACAACACCACTCGCATGCGGCATCCCCACACCAGCTGCTTCTTACCCTGGCTGGTGGAAGGTGGGGGCGGAACTCTTGGATCTTCAGACTGGGAGTGGGTGCTGTGACACATTGGGAGTTCACCCTGATCGCCCCACTGTGGATCTGCCACTGCATGGCCGTGCTCCAGTTTGCCACAACCCCTCTCCCCAGTGTGCTGCAGAAACATTCTGCTTCTCGAGACCACTGATACAGGGAGGTATGTTCTAAGCGTCAAGACAGTATTTTAATAGCAAGGGTATTAAAGAGAAGATTCCTTAAAATAAATGTATTCCACCATTATAAAACACATGCTAAAACTGGTCTTATAGAGAAATGGTTCTATAAAGAGGTAAAAATCATAAAAATAATACATTGTAATGTACTTTTGAGCAGAGAATATACCTGATTGCACTGTACAACAAATTAATACTTTTAATTTGTTTCCTTCTAAAAATAGTCATACATTACTAATTTGAGGTCCAGAAAAACTAAAATGATTTCAGAATGTTTTTACTAGCTCTATTTTTTGAGCTACACTACTTGCACTATACTGTATGTACATTAGTAATATAGTCATAGTGAAAAGCTATTTTAAAATAATCTGATATTTTCTTGATAGAAAATAAATAACAGTTGTTTTAATTCAATCAATCACAAATAAGAACACAAAACGAAACAAACATACAGCATACGAAACAAACATACAGCATACGAAACAAACATACAGCATACGAAAGTACTATCTAATATAGTGGCCTATTCATGGGGGTGCTTTCTCTTTGCTTGTCGCTTGCACTCCTGTTCTGGGGCATCTCTTGTCACTGTCCAACAGTAGTGATTCACCTGCCCTGATATCTTTGTTCCATTGCTGAAATGTCTTGGTGGAATCACTCACTATGCTTGTCACTCAGTGCACCACAGTTATCTAGTGTGGGGAATCACGTGAATCGCATATATTTGAATAGCGGAGGGGACAAATAACTGATTCATTTAATTGCTGGTAAGATTCTCTCCATTCTGCCCACTTCACTAGGAATACCTCTACATCGTCATAAATGGGCTATATCTCGGAACTCTGAGCTAACTGAGGGGGTCATTCAGACCTGCTCGCGAGCGCAGGACGCTCGCAAGCGGGTCGATGGTGCCCTACTGCGCATGCGCACGATGGAGGGAGCTCCGTCGTGCGCATGCGCGAGACCTGGCTAGTGACGGCCTCTCCGTTGCTCCGGGTCTCGCACCAAAGGGGGCGTGCTGTCGATGTTGATTGACAGCACGCCCCCTTTGGTGGGCGTGCCGGGGGCGTGGCTGCCAGACGGAGGCGTTCCCATTGGAACGCCTACCGTCTGAAGCCAGCCCCACTGACATCACTAGATCTGATAGAGCCAAAATCACTCCAGGGCTTGCGGAAGCGAGACCTTACCGCAAGGTCTCCATCGCAAGCCCGATGGTCGCGATGGTCTTGACCATTGTGACCATCATCATGGACGCTCGCATAAGCTGTGGGTGGTAACCCACAGCTATGCGAGCGTCCATAAGGCCGCTCCATTTTCATGTAGGAGGGCCCTGATTCAGAGCGAGCGCTCTGGTCAGAGCGTCCGGCTCTGAATCAGGCCCTGAGAGTTTTAAATGTCATATAAATTTTTTGCATGCTGAAATCAATTAGAAGTAACTATTTTCACATCGGAAACATTTTCATTGTTGTGCAGTGTTGGTGATCAAAAGGGGGCACTAAATTCAAACATTTTATTCTGTATAGTTTTGCGACACAAATAGTTATTTGGACATAATTTACATAATAATTATATGCCGAATAATTTACATATCTAAGTGTGTTTTATCAGTATGGCCCAGCAGATTGGTTCATTCACTGTGAATCAAACCAAATTATAAAAAGTGAGTTTATGTTAATGTCGATGTTTTTTACAGCTCATTTCAAAGTACAAGTAATCGGTATATTTGGTAATGAAAAGCACTGGGGCAGCAATACTATACAGCTGTTAGGTAGCAAAATAACAGCAATATAAATTTAAATAATTTAACTCAACAGATGGGCTTGTAGATTGTTATAGGCAAATAAAATTACATATTACCATCATGGATTCAGTCATAATTCCGAAAGACAGCACAAGATACTTGAACCTGCTTGGTCACCTCTGCGTGTACAATATGAGCTCTACAAAAATGCCAGTAAATCTGTGTAAACGACTGGTCCATGACATGCATAGGATTGCTTATAACATTAAACTGGGAATAGCAATTTAAGAGTATCGGAACATTGATTTTTGTTAGGTCTATATAGAAACATCCATGTCTCTCATGGTTTTAATGAGGGAAGCACTCAGCAATACAGCATCGTTAGCTCACTAATACTAACTGAACCACATATGCAAAAGGATCAGATGCCATCTTGTGGTGATCCCTTTCATGAACAGTACAATAGGTCATGCTAGCATACCTCCCAACCAGCGGGACAGCACCACTTTTCTGTCCCACGCGTTAGCCGCACTTTCCCGCGGGCAGTCGGGAGACACTCTGGGCTTGATTCAGAGAATGGACGCCAATGCGATCGCAGCTGCGATTTCAAAATATGCTAATAGTTCCAAAGCTTACCCGAACATAGGGACGCCCACTGCTGCCTTCTCGTCTGCGTCCGATGTTGCGTACCGACATAGAAATCAGTAACATCGAAGCACATCAGCCAGCCATACAGCACTTGCGGTAGATGTGACCTGTCTCAAATACAGCGGCTCTCCAGACATGCAGAGAGCGCTCATGTTGCATATGTGAACGCAATGGATCATTTATTCACACCCGTGCATTTAAACGGTCAGACACACCTGAGTCTTTCTGACTACCCCTATCCCCGTTACTTCCCCCAAATTCTGACTACCTGTCACCCACTTTGTGAATGGGTTCTCTGTGCATGCGGAATTGCAACATAATTGCAGCGTGTGCGCAGTGCGACTTTGATGCATACACAATAGTTCGTTTTGTGTAAAAATCATTATTGCGTACATCTCTCGATCAGGCCCTCTGTCACAGATGCTCTGCATAGTGGCATCCATTTAGTGCCGGGTGAGGCTGGGAGCAGCCCAGCAACTACGAGAGTGCTGGACTCACCTCCAGTATGACAAGAAATAGGGGTGTGACATGCAGTCAGGAGCCTAAAATGTCACACACAAGGGGTGTGGCCTAGCGGACATGAGGCCACGCCTCTTTACGCACACACATCTATGAATATCAAAATGTCGTGAGGTATGTGCTAGTATACTTTACTGTACTACTATATTCTCATTTACAGTGAGAGTCCACATTTGTAATCATTTGTAACTGCAAGCTTATGCCTCTAACAGTATGCCTATTTTTAACTCTTACCAGCTGACCATTACCACATCCACATCCCTTGTTGTTTATACTGGGTGCTATAATCTCTACCTAAACTTATTATGTCTGCTATGCACAGTAAGATATGATACTCATATAGGATACATATATATATATATATATAGGATACTACACATCTTACTGGGATCATTTCAGTCACTGAAGAATGATGTCATTATATAGTAGCACAGGGCTGTAGGCTAGGTGCTTTTATACAGGTCACAGAAATGATGACAAAATACATTGTTTATAAAGATATTATTTGCAAGTGTTTATACAGGAAACGTTCAATATCCCAGTGCAGGGGGTGCTTAGCATACCGGCGCCATAATCCTGACACCTGTCATCTTCGGCACCAACATCCTAACCGCCGGCATCCCGAAGGTAAGTAGTGGGGTTTGGAGGAGGGTTAGGGTTAGCAGTTAGGGTTAGGCACTAGGGGATGGTTAGGGTTAGGCACTAGGGAGGAAGAGTTAGGTTTAGGGTGCGGGGAGGGGGAGGTTAGGTTTAGGCACTAGGGGGGAGGTTAGGGTCAGGCATCGGGGAGGGTGAGTTAGGGTAGGGAGAGGGGGAGGGTCGGGATACCTACCAATAGGTGTTGGTATCCTAGCCCTGTTCGGATGCTGGCGTCAAGATTTTGACCACCGAGATCCAGAGCACCGCCAGAGCCATACCGATCCCGTTTATACGTGTCAACATCACTTGTGTAATGTAAATGGTACAGGATACCAATAAATGATGCCACCATATACTGTGTACATATTGAATGCTTTAATACAGACCCTGGATCTCCATGGTGGCGTCTAACATCTGAATTAATTGAAGTAGGAGTGTGCGTCGTGAGTATTTGAAATGCTAGTAGGGTGCGTTATTACCTATAAATTGCTAAACTTTATAATGAACACTGAAGTTATGACATCAGAATATTCTAGATATTATTTACAGGATTTTCTACACATTATTAACATCCCATGTGTAATATAATACAAGCTGGGTGATGGGGCATTATTACCTGTTCTTCTCCTAGAGAAGCTCAGAGAGGAGATGCACCTGACCACTTTGGGACGGGCCCGGGCATAGGGCATCATTAGGCAAATTGCATAATTTTTTGCCACATCCTCTCCATTCGGACCTATAATTACTGGTATTATCTCCCCATCCTGCCCACTTCACTAGGAAGTGGGCAGGATGCAGGAGACCTATCTACTCTTCCAGGGGTCTGGGGGACTACCTGAAAAATCGTCAGGGTAGGTAAGTATGTGATGGGGGTTTGAGTTGAAATGTCTTCACTCACAACAGGGAAACTGTGAGGTTAGACCTGGCATACCAACATGGCAATAATGTGAATTACAGCATTTTAACAGTGTAGGCTTTACAACTTCAAACATGATGCTTTACCAACTGCTCCAGGTTTTATTTCATAAGTAAATCCCTTAGAGCTCAATTTATGATTTTCTTTTTATAATTTGTGTACAGCAGTAACCAGGGCCGGCTCTAGGGGTGTTTAACCAGTGCGGTCGCACAGGGGCGCACCCCTCCCCAGCATCCCAATTTCAGCGGGACAGTACTGTCCTGCTGTTCCACCCATGGGCCGAAGTGGCCCGCGGGTGGTTAAATCGGGAGGTTGGGGACCCCCACCCCTGTTGCCGGACCCCCGGAGTGTGAATGGCGCGTGGCATCCATTCACTGACGGCAGAGGGCTGGGGGAAGCCCAGCCAGTGACGAGGGCTGGGCTTTACCCCCAGCCTGACGTTATTTGGAGGTGTGCCATGCGGGCACGCCTCCAAATAACGTCACACCCCCTGTGGCCTATGGAAATTGGGGGCATGGCCTATGGAAATGAGTCCACGCCCCCAATTTTGGGGCGCTATGTACCTTGCTGTCACAGGGTGCTCAGACCCCTGGAGCCGGCCCTGGCAGTAACTTCATAGATCTCGTTGCATTGTTCCGATACATTATGAATTACCTCTGTAAAAAAAGTTGGGTCACTAGCAATTTGCATACAGGGCATTGCTGAATGTGGAATGGCATAGTAAAAAATATAACACTATGAGCTCATGAAAAACCAGATGGTGCAGGCGCCAGCGCACAAATAACTCACAGGGACTGTAGGCGGCCATATTATTAGTGGGAGCTGAGAGTACACACTGGACAGGGAGCACTGAATTATGGAGGACTCCTCTCCCTGCCTGGGATAACACAGGGAGATGGTGTGCAAGTGGCAGGGTACAGAGAATGCTGAGCCTATTAGGACCATGGCTGCTGCTGCATGTACACTGTAAAGGGAGCAAAGCTACATGCTAAGGACGGGGAGAAAACAAGAGGAAAATGCTCTCTTCTGCTTTTCTCCTCCAACTAAGCTTGTTCCATATTATAATGACATTATAGAATGGTGTTATTATTTTATCTAGAACAGAGGTAAACAAGGTTGGCAGAGGATCACTTTCCCCATACTAGTGTGTGTGTGTGTGGGGGAATTAGACCATACAAAAAGGGCTGCAAGAAAAAATCATAGATTTCTATACGGAAACCCTATTAATAAATCAGACAAAGCTGTAATAACCCCTTAAATTGCAGGAGCGGATGAGAAATGGGTTATCACAGCATAATAGAGCCCCCTTAGGGGTGTATTTAACAAGCTTTGGATGGAGAGAAAGTGGACGGTGATAAAGTACCAACCAATCAGCTCCTAACTGTCATATTTTAAACACAGCCTGTGACATGGCAGTTAGGAGCTGATTGGCTGGTACTTTATCTCCGTTAACCTTATCTCCATCCAAGGCTTAGTAAATAGACCCCTTAGTCGCATAAAAATGTATCGATAACAACGGCCCTGATTAAGAGACGCATGCTAATGCGGCAGATCGGAAGGTCTGATCTGCCACAGTCTTGGGAGCTATTCTGACCCACAGATTTGCGTATGCAATCGCAGTGACTAATTTATGCATGCCCATGAAACAGGTTTTCAAATGGACAGACAAGTCTGCGCTTTTCATACCACCCCCAATCGCTGACAACCTGTTACTCACTTTGCGATGGATTCCTTTGTGTGTCCGTAGTCACAATGTGATTGCTGCGCTCGTGCAGTGCGACTTATACACATGCGCGATGGCAAACAATTGCTCGATCTGCATGCGTATTTGCGTCCAGCTCTGAATCAGGCCCAACATCAATTTCACATTAAGGCCCCATTTAGAGTTTGATACTTACACCCAATGATAGAATAGAGATGCAGTTACCAGTGCTAGTAATAAATGCAAATGTCACTTTAACCTATTTGTACACAATACAATAATAAAAATAAGTCTTATATGCACAAGAAATAACTCTGTCTTGACAGTTATTAATAAGTCACATTTTCAATATAAAATGTTATGAAACACAGGGCCTAATTCAGCAAGGATCGCAACTGCAATTATGCACGCAATCGGCCAATTGGTGCGTTCTGTGTATGCATATGTATCGCATTGTGCTTGCGTGAACAAGCTACTGCGATCGCAGAGACTACGCAGACCCATCGCAGAGTTATTGACAGGAAACACCATTTGAGGGAGGTAATGGGGGAGGTCGGCCGAACGCAGGCGTGCCAGTACGTTCAATCGCCGTTACAGGGGCATGCATAAGTTATCCACTGCGATGCCATACACAGCTTGAGTACTCATAGCGTGCGATGAAGTTAGCAATTCCTGAGTAAGGTCAGAGCTTGTGTAAGTGTGTATGAGGCTGCGATGTTACTCAATGGTACCGAAGGTTTTGCAGTCTTGCTATGGATTACGGATGTGTGTAAGGTAAAGTGGGTGTCCTTATGCTGTGCTGCGATGGCATAGTGATTGCAATGGATTAAAGTGAGACTGCGGGTGTAATTGCTATTGCAATCGCAGTTGCGATCCGTAGTGTATCAGGCCCACAAACACCTCCATATCTTTCCATTAGTTGATAAATTATATGCAAATATTGTTCAATACAGTACAGCAAATGGAAATGGCAATTAGGTAATGGGAATAGGAATCTGCAACTGCATTTAATAAATTATTATTATCATTTATGTATATAGCACCACCATTTATTTTATACAGCACTGAACAGAGAATATCTGTTATTCATGTCAGTTCCTGCCCCACCATAGCATAGTGCACATGATGAATAGCTTTACCAGAATTGGTTTATTAACCAGGTAGAACACAGAATGCAAGTCAACACAGGGTTAATGCAGCAGATATACAATGCAGGTCCAGCCAGGACCATGCTAACAATGGTGGTGTGCGGTATGTGGAGCATACACCTGTGGGCCTAGTGCTGTATTGTGATTGCCATCAGCAGGGCCGGATTAAGGCGTGTGGGGGCCCCGTAGCAAATAAGTTTTGGGGTCCCCCTCCATGCCATACAGTGCCTGTGCCTACCCCCCCAAGCCAAACGGCGCTTGTGCCTAAAAGCCACACAGTGCCCGTGCCTACCCCCCCAAGCCACACGGCACCTGTGCCTACGTCCCGTCCCCCCTCCAGCCCCATACGGAGCCTCTCCCACCTGATGTGTCCCGGCCGGCAGAGTTGTTCCTGGGTTCCCTCCTCAGCGTCACGGACACGTGTCACATGACGCTGATGAGGGGACTTGGGAGCCGCACTGACAGTGGTGCTGCATGCAGTCGAACAGCTGCTGCTCCTGAGCCCGGCCTCCATCCGGGAACAGGTGCCGCTGGATATATGTTCTCGGCATGGTAACATCGACCCTATGTGGGAGCACCTATATGTGTGACGACTGCCCCTGTCCCCCCCCCCTTTAATCCGGCCCTGCCCATCGGTTTGGAATTTAAGCCCAAATCGATACTTAGTAAATTTATCCTTTAATCAGCCTTTAAATCAATCATGTTGACTTATCCAAAAATGTATCTTCAGTAAATAACTGTGCCCTTCTTAATTATTTGATTAAACATAAACACTTATACGTGTCCTTGTAAAGTAATTATATATATGTATGTGTGCACATGGTAATGTTTTGTATAGCTTACAGTGGCACATCTTGGCAAACGATAGCAGCTTTCATACTAATGAATACGGATGCTTAGACAGAAGCTTCTAATATATGTCAGCAATGTCTAATGTTTAAAAAAAGAGTACCAGATGAGATTACGTAATGTGCCTAATTGGCGTGACGTGCACACACTTTTTGATTTGTATCAAAATGAATGTCTATAATCATACTAACATAACTTTGCATATAGTTGACTTAAATAGAAAAGGACATTTGATCTTTTGAGATAAAAACAACGCAAGGACAGCGATTATTTTTTACCTTCTACTTTTACTGAACTAGAATAATTACTAAATGGTGGCTTGCTACTCTCATAAAGCTTTATCTTTAGTATTAGTTCTTTTGATAAATGTTCCTACAATGTATAAGAAAGATATAGTATAGTCTCACTGCCATAGTAAAGAGAAGCTTTTGTGCTTGCATTAGAAAAAGCAGCTCGTAACTTTTTGGCAAGCGGACATGACTACATAGGACACTTCGGGGTCTATTTATCAAAGAATCATAGCAGGAATGGGGCTTTTACTATTTATTTATATTTATTTATTTAAGCTTCCCTGCAGGTGAAGTCTATAACTGGCTATTGAATCTATATCATTCACGGGGGGCATTCAGCAAAGCGTCCCCATGCTGCAAAGCATTGAGCAGGGCTTCCAGTTCTACATGCATACGGGAGCAGATAAGCTGGCTCACACATGTGAGTCTGGAAAGCAGGAAGACTACCCTTACTGCTGCCATCCGATGTTGCCAGGGTGCTGAGCATTGCTTTCATTTATTTACTTTTTATTAGTAAATCTGCCAGAAATAAAACATGTTACATGTTGTCATTATAAACATGTCAACATTTTAATCATGTCAGCATTTATGAATATTGTTGTTTTCCGTGTCTACTTTATGTCCATGTCGACATTTCGACTGTCAAAATTCAACATGTTGACATTCTGGTGTCAGCAACATTCTGAATGTCAACATTATGACCAGATACCCTTCTATTACAATTAGTTATTTATTTAGTAAAGAGCGGATTATAGAAGTGGAAGTGTTGCCCATAGCAACCAATTGGTTTCTACTTATCATTAATCTAGCACCTTCTAGTAGATTAATAATAGCTAGAATCTGATTGGTTGCTATGGGCAACATCTCCACTTCTATAAACCGCACTTTAGTAAATATACCCCTAATTGTACTTGTCTTTTCCTTTTATGTACAAAGAAACAAATAAAAAGAGCAATAGAAGATAATTACACTATACTTAATATGCACAAAACAATGGTACTGTATAAACCAGTGGTTCCCAAACAGGGTGCTGTGGAACCCTTGGCACTTGCAGGGGTGCCATGGGTTAGTAGTCCAGGACCACATCAAATTAGTTATGGTCAATGTGGTGGCTGCTAATCATAAAATATGTAGACAAACAGAACGGCAACCTTGTTCTCCAGCGAATGGATGTGTTAAAAATAAACTGCCAATGCATCATTCTTTGATTAAAAACTTTGGTAAGTTATTGAATAAGAGAAAACTAGTTCATACTATAAATACTGTTTATCATAATTTGGAATCCTTTAGTTTATATATTCATCTTCTCTCCTGTCTGACTAACATATGTTACACATAGTCCTCCCACCTTGTGCAATTTCCAATCTGTTCTCCCTGCAACAAACATGTGCAGTTTACAGTAAGTAGGAGAGGAAAATCACTGATCCCTATATACAGAGCATTAGTATAACATAACATTAACAGAACATTTTTATGTACTGCCTGGCCAATCTTGAGTTTAGCCTGTTCTACAGTTTTTTAATTCATAGAAACATTTTTAAAGCTAACATGGTTCTCATTGGGATCAATGAACCCCACTGTAAAATATATTTATCAAGTGATAAAGAAAACATATGTGTAAAGTACAAGTACCCTAATTATCAGGAGAGCCATGCCAAAGTGAAAGAATGGCACAATAGTTGGCAGGCGCCAACATTAAACTTTGTTTCAAGTAGAGATATGTGCCGGGCCGTTTTTGCTGGTTTTGGTCTCAATTTGTCTTCCGGTTTTGGTTTATGAGCTGCGGCTCGGATCGCCTTGGATTCAAGAATATCGGGTGTGTTCGGATTCCAAGGAATCCGAACCGCGCATCTCTAGTTTCAACTAGCTCTGCAGATCAGGCTCATCTTTCTATATCATTTAGCCCCCATATTTCCATATTTCAAAGTCTCAGTGGGAAGGATGGGGAATTTATTTTTCTAAGAATCGGTATGTATTACCGTCGGACCTAAGCCCGGCGGATGAAATACCAAGGACGGAAGGCCGGCAGATGAAGATCCCGACTGAGGTGAGTATTTACCCAAACCCTCCCCTCTCCCTCTTCCTAACACTCCCTTAGGGGTGCCTAATCCTAACCTCCCCCAGTAGTGCCTAACCATAACCTCCCCCCAGGAGTGCTTAAACCTAACCCCCATCCCCGCACCCTAAACTTAACCCTCCCAGGGGGGTGCCTAACCCTAAACTCCCCCCCCCCCCCAGGGGTGCCTAACCCTAATCCTACCCCCGGGGGTGCCTAACCCTGAGTCCCCCCGGGAGTCCCTAAACCTATCCCTCCCCCCTGTGGCTATGAGCTCCCGATGCCCGACTTACCTACATACGGTATGCCGGGCATCGGGATTTCGACGTGGGGTTAATGATAGTATTTAGACACCTATCATTAGTCCCATGTCGGGCTTTCACTGTCGGGAACCCGGCGGTCGGCATTTCGACTGCCGGCTTCCTGACTACATCCCATTTTTATAGCTACCTTTTATAAAGTGGATTTACCTTTTACCAGTACACTTCAAAGCAACATGTCAGTAATGATATTTTACTGATACTATTCAGACCCTAGAGTACTTCAATTTAAAGTGCTGGCTTTTTGTTTCATGGGATATGATATTATGTTTATATGGAGCACAGGCAAAATGTTGAAGATATATATTGTATAAAGCTTATACTATAAAATAATATCTCAGATTACAATTCATATAAATATTACAGTGCTTACAGTATTTTCTTAGCATAGGATGTGCACAGTTTGTACACAGACTGAGAAATACAATTTCAGTTGTAAAATGATTAGTTAATTTAGTTCTTTTAAATGTGTCTCCTATCTTTTCCTCTGTGTAATTGCATCCTTTATTCAGTCTGAGCAGTAATAGCTCTATAGTCTAGAAAACATCTTGAAGTATCTACACAGCTAATTAAAGTGGACCAAAGTCGTACAGTCTCCTCTTGTAATAAATTTCTCACAGCTCATTAAATGTCAATTTTGAAGTAAGAATCTTTTGTTCTTTGTAACTGTGGTCTGAAAAAAGTATTTATAATTCTGTTTGAGACATGTCTCAGTCTACTGCACCTGCATTAGTATTAGGAGGATACAGTCAGCCTTAGTAGAAAGTTGTTACACAGTTGTATAAAGTTACATTATTTCAAATTTCATACGAATAGCTCAAAATGAAACACACTAAACACTGCAAAATTGTAAATTGAAAATTGTGGAGCTTATAGAAGATCTCTACCCAAAACTAAGATTATTATTAAGTGGAGTTAATTGAGATAAATCAAAATGTTATTCTTTCCTAGTATGAGCAGTTGGGTCGGCCAGGCTCCCTGATGCCCATAACAAGCCCACACCACCACGCTATGTACAGTATGCTAACCATTTGCCAGGCCTAGTTAAAGTAGCATGGATGCCTTTCCCAGTCATCTGAATGGAATCAACATCTACTCTGACTAGTACGTGGCTGAAATATTGTGCTTATACAACTACCTGCTAAAAACACCTAGGACAGACCAGCTTAGGGACTGTTTATTATGATAGGGGGGAAATGCAGTCGCTTTCCTAAAAACTATATACTCAGCCTAACACTTAGGGGCATATCCAATTAGCTGCGGGGTTTACCGTCTCCTCCCCTCATTATCCCCTACATACTATACTTATTGATCCTCCTGTCTACTATTGGTGATCTGTCCAGTCTCTATTGCTGTGGCAGATGTCATAGTAAGTGTTACCCTGCTCTCACTGCACATGATGGGGACGGGATAAACCACCCACAATTATTAAATAGATACTGTAAAGTCAGAGCAGCTGACGTACTGGAGTGGACATAGTGCCTGATTCAGCAAGGATCGCAACTGCCTCACTACTGCACCACAACACTGAGGTCGTGGGTTTCCTCCGGGTACTCCGGTTTCCTCCCACACTCCAAAAATATACTGGTAGGTTAATTGGCTCCCAACAAAAATTAACCCTAGTGTGTATGTGTGTGTGCATGTGATAGGGAATATAGATTGTAAGCTCCACTGGGGCAGGGACTGATGTGAATGGCCAACTATTCTCTGTAAAGCGCTGCGGAATATGTGTGAGCTATATAAATAACTGGTAATAAATAAATAAATTGGTAATACGCACGCAATCGACGAGTGCTGCGTACTGGCATACATTGCAGTGCGCGTGCGCAAACCAGCCACTGCAATCGGGACTGCGATCGCAGTGACTGAGCCAACCCATCGCAGAGTGATTGACAGGAAGTGCCATTTGTGGGTGGTGAAGGGGGGTGGTTGGAGAAACGCAGACGTGCCAGTGCATTTGAACGGTGTTGCATGGGCATGCATAAATTATCCACTGCAATGCCTTACGCAGCCTGAGTACTCGGTGTGCTATGAAGTTAGCAATTCCTGATTAAGATCAGAGTTTGTGCAAGTGTGCATGAGGCTGTGATGGTACTCGGTTTCGCAGTCTTGCTAAGGATTATGGAAGTGTGTAAGGTAAAGTGGACGTCCTTATGTTGTGCTGTGACGGTATAGCGATCGCAATGGATTAGCATACTATCGCAGTGAGACGGCATACGTAATTGCTATAGCAATCGCAGTCGCGATTCGTACTGAATCAGGCCCATAATACAGAACTTAAATGGATTTTCCTAATTTAAATGTTACTAAATCTCTTCCCTCACACTGTAATAGTATTTTGCTGAGGGTCCCTTCCCAGAACCTGTGCTCCAAGCTCCGGAGCACGAATGAATGTCGGTCATCTATCTCTATAGCAAGGGAAATCCAAAACAACAGGTAAAAAATCTTGGGTCAGATCAGATATTTTCTGTTATGGAGACACAAGCAGCGCTCTAGGTGACTATCAGCATTGCCAACTATATATAACTGACAGCTAACTGCAACAAAGAGTGACATAGAGGATAAAGTAAAATTATATTTAAAGTGGAAAGTACCTTAAATTTATTTTAAATCTGTGTGTGTATGTTTACATTCTGTACATACATACTGTACATCTACATGTTTCAGATACAGTATTGCATTACCAAGACAGTCATAGACAGAAAGTCATGCCATTTAGTGGACTACATCCCCTAGTTTCCTAAAACCCATCGTGTATGTGGATTTATCAAAATAAATGAGACACCATTAAATGCAAAAAGAAGACATCAAACATGTTCAGATTAAAAGAGAGAAAATAGATTATTTTAATCCATTATTAAAAAAAAATCACTTCCACCAAACCTTGAGAAAAACAGCTATTTAAAAAGTGGGTTTTGATGTATAAAAATAATTACCGTACTGTCTGACACATTTTTTCTTATTTAGCTCTGAATAATGGATATGGGCGTTATTCTGTTTAGTTATAGGCTGTGCTCAGTCACACATAAGTAAGTAATAGAGTGATGACAATCCGTGCAGCTGTCATCGTATCTACATAGAGCAAATTCTAGCAGGCATCTAAAAAATACCATATTTCACAATTGTCCTTGGCAAGTTATGAGTACAGAATCCCTATCAGGGAGCAATTTAGTAAACAACAAATACCTTGCAGTGGCAAACGCAGGATTTCTAGAGGGGGGGTTTCCAAATGCTTGATTTTAGAGTGAGTGTGGCCAATCCATGAAGAGGGCATAATTAGCACTTATCCAGCTTTAATATGTTACATACAAAGTATATTGTGTTGCATAATTCCAGCATATACAGGACCAGCGATCACAGCAACCCATTAATGCGGCAGTAGGTCCATCCTGTCTAAGCAGAATGTTTTTCTCAGATGTGGGCACCATTCCTGAGCAGCAGTCCGGGAGTCTGAAGGAGCAGCAGAAGAACTTGGCACTGCTGTGGACAGATATGTACATATCGGTCTCCTTATGTACTGGATAGTGTATTATTATACAGTATTAATTATTAACCCTATTGATGGTCTATAGCAGTGCACCTCTAACAGTGCATGTTTGCCACATCTCCTAGTTAGTGCGCAGGTATATTTATTACTGGCTGACACATTTTAAAAGATCCACAGTTGGTGCTAATCATTTCATTTGTGATACATGCAGCACTAGTAACATTCTATTATATTACTATTTCTATTGTGGTCATGGTGTGTTCTGGGGAGGGGGGTTTCCAGGCAGATGGAAACCCCCCCTGTGTTTGCCTATGCCTTGAACATCATCCAATTTGTACTTTGCACTTCCTTTTTGAACGACAGGTGTTAAGTCTTTTAAAGTGATGTTGCAGTACAGGCTGGATGTATTTTAAAGTCTTTGACTAGTAATATATTCTTGGCTGCTTGCATTGAATATGATGGGTTACTTATTAATCAGTGCTACACCAAAATCAGATAACAGTTTACTTAGTGAACCAACATTTCTATTCAAGGTAAATGGTTGCATTGTGTGCCAATAAAATATGTCCAATAACTCTGTACACTGAATTAATGGAGAATAATGATAATTAGATCATATTGCAAACTAAGATCTGTAATACAGAGTGCCAAGATATTTAAACAAATAATGACATTGTCTCCATGCTGATGCCATATGCTGCTGAATGAGAGTAAAGGGGCAGTAACTGAGCATTCAAAGATAGGATATATGTTCCAACGGTGTGTTATGGACATGTATTCTAGATGTAATTGATGCTCTGACAGGTGCTGCTATCGATATCGACAGCTGCAGCTGTCGTTGCCCTACCACCACAGGGAGAGTACTGTCCCTGTTGTGGCAGCTGCCGGCTCCAGGGGCTGCACGCGGGATCTTGTGATGCTTGCAAAATCCTACGCATGCCCAGTGAAGCCAGTCTGGAGTGAGACACAGTGCATCAGCACTAAGCTGATGCGGTGTACTCAGGCAGGGATCACCGGAGGGGGAGTTTTCATTCCTCCACTCTGGCAGATGACATGTTATCACATGTCATCGGTAGTGCTTCCTGCTTCGCCTTGGTAAAGAGTTATAATACATTTCCCGCAGAGATCCATCTGTTTTCAAACATATCGCTTGCACTGAAGATAAGGTTAGTACAAATGCCTGCTGATTATGTGATAACTACTTTCACAACCCAATATATTGGGGCTGTGCTCCGTATACATGTGGCCAACTATGAATACAGGTGCATATGGACATTTGTTTCTCAATATGCAATAAGCAGACCCTATATCTATACTCAAGAGCTTCAGAATTCAGTACCCTGGACAGCTCGTCAAAGCTTGTTCATTCGATACTGGATACTAAAATATTTTGTCGAAGGCTTAAAATAACTTGCTTTATACTATATTTGAACCTATTAAATCTGAGGTAATGGGGATGTAAATCTCAAACAATTGAAAGATTGTGAATGAGATGGCGTGGACACCATGTTACTGTAGACCTACACAATGCCAGTCTACTGCACTGCAGAGAGGAGAGAGCAGCGTGGAGTCTCCACACAGACTTCCTCCTCTCTTATACTTCCCCTGCTTCACACACAAATAATATCATTCCATATAAACGATAAATTAAAAGCTACATTTATTTAAACATAATACCAAATAATAAAAACATGAAACTTTGTTGTGAGTCAATTCACAGATACTTGAGGGCCTGAGTTAGAGGCAAACGTAGTGTTGATGTCGTACACTGTGGAGCAATTTTTGACTACTGCGCTTGCGCTAATGCCGCACTGCCCAAGCTCCACAATGGGTTTGAGATGGCGGTCACACCAATTAATTTTTCGCAAAGTGAGTAACAAGTACAGTAGTTAGTGTTTGGGGGTGGTAATGGGGGGTAACCAGAAAAAGTTTCAATATGAGTGGCTTCCCATCCCTATAACTAAAATATTGTATTGCTCCTTTGTTAGCTAGTTTCTATTTATCTATGTAGATTTGTACAATGACCATTGTAGTATATCATAATGCACTTCTTTTGACTGTATTTATTAAAACTGGGCTAAATGTAAAGTAAAGACTGCTCCGATGGATGAAACGGGTTAGTAACTGACTGCTAACTAACTAGTGCTGATCAATTTCTTTTTATGTTTAACTGATGTTGAGTGGTGACCCAAACTGCAACTTACCATTAATTGAGGTATTTAATATATGGGTTTCACAGTCACAGGAATAGAAGACTGTCAGGATCATTTGGCACAATTTATTTACAGGATTTGAGCGGAAATTTAATTTGGTGTCTAATGGTAGGTTGCAGTCTGTGCTTTATTTTACCCCGGTAACTTTATGACTTACAGTATTGGGATTTTATCCCATCTGTCTGTCTTTGACCAAAATTCATTTGGAACTGTCACGTTTGGGCACAGAAGATCTTCCACAGATGGTTTAGAAGTTGGGTGCTAGGTTGGGGAAGGAACCGGAGGTGAGGGGCCTGGATATATGGCTTCCTTATCCACAAATACTGGATGTTGGCTAGACCTGACCAAAGGCACGGAGTCTAACCTACTGGGAGGTGTTCACCAGTGACACCTCCAATCGGGATATGGGTTTAAGCTGCACCCAGCAGGCAGGTCATGGCCCTTTGGTCAGGTATCCGGTACAAGTGGGAAACAGAAGAACATAAACACAGGGAAAGCACAGGAGAAAGGTACTAGGAGTCAATACTTGGGTGACGTACTGACTACACACACAATTTATCCAGATGCAGGACTGGTACAGAAGAATGGCACTAGGAGTCAGTACTCGAGTGATGTACTGAGTACACATATTGTTGATCCAAATGCAGGACTGGTACAGGAGAATGGCACTAGGAGTCAGAACTCGGGTGACGTACTGAGGGGGTCATTCAGACCCGCTCGCGAGCGCAGGACGCTCGCAAGCGGGTCGATGGTGCCCTACTGCGCATGCGCATGACGGAGGGAGCTCCGTCATGCGCATGCGCGAGACCCGGCTAGCGATGGGCTCTCCGTTGCTCCCGGTCTCGCACCAAAGGGGGCGTTCTGTCGATGGTGACTGACAGCACGCCCCCTTTGGTAGGCGTGCCGGGGGCGTCACTGCCAGACGGAGGCGTTCCCATGGGAATGCCTACCATCTGAAGCCGGCCCCACTGACACCAGTAGTGATGTCAGTGGGAGTGATTTTGGCTCTGATAGAGCCAAAATCACTCCAGGGCTTGCGGCAATGAAACCCTACCGCAGGGTCTCCATCGCAAGCCCGATGGTCGCGATGGTCTTGACCATTGTGACCATCATCATGGACGCTCGCATAAGCTGTGGGTGGTAACCCACAGCTATGCGAGCATCCATAAGGCCGCTCCAAGTTGAGGTAGGAGGGCCCTGATTCAGAGCGAGCGCTCTGGTCAGAGCTTCCGGCTCTGAGTACACACACTGTTGATCCAGATGCAGAACTGGTACAGGAGAATGGCACAAGGAGTCAGTACTCGGGTGACGTACTGAGTACACATACTGTTGCATAACACTTGGAATAATACACTAGAAGAAAGGAGCGTGGAAGCTGAAATGCTGTAACAGCAAGTAATCACTGGAAGTAGCAAAGTTGTTCAGGGAACTTCTTGTTGCCTGGAGCCCGGCTAAATAACCTAAGATAGTGATTCATTGGAGCATGGTGTCAGCTGACAGCAACCAATGCTACCATTGGGTAAAAGGCTAATCAGGTGATGTAGACTATCATGGCTGCATCCATGACGGTAACTGAAGGAACCAAGTCACGGAGCAACACATGGATGTCCTAGCAGACCCCAGGAATAATCCTCAGCGTGCCACTCGCCGCTGCACCTGGCGTATGACTGCACAGGAAGTCAGGGGAGGCCGGCGCTGAGGTGAGTAACGGCCGATCCTAGGCCGCAACCTGACAGGAACATTTAACAACGATATATTTTAAGTTGCAGTGATAGGAATTCATTTTCAATAACACAATTCATTTCAGATATACCTGAAAGTATAAATTGCATTGCTGTTCAGTTGCAATTGTTTATGATAACCAAATATCTGTGTATTGACTTACAGTATGGCCAATATTCAAAAATTCATTTTTTTATTTGTTATTATGTTTTATTAATAAATCTGTTGTCTTTATGTGTTATTCCACTTGTCACTAATCGTTAAGTGTTGTCGTCTTAACTGCCTAATTATAGATCTGCATTTTACTGTTAATTCAGATTCTACTTGTCATTTATCTAGCAGCTTCTAGAAGATAATAGCTAGAATCTGATTGGTTGCTATGGGCAAAATCTCCACATCTAAACTTTAGTAAATATACCCCTGTGTGTTACTTGTGTAGTACAGTATAATACAAATACTTGAACAGCTTGATATATCTGTGCTAACTTTCAGCATCGCAGATGCAGATTGCTGAAAGATGACAAAAGGATCAGTTTCATCTCAGTGTTTAATAAATGGACCCAAAATTATGCATTATAAGGCAGCCAACCAGCCCTTTTTAGAGAATTATTTTACAATTATCTATTAGAACTCATAGTGAGATATGATTCATTTGAGATTGCACAGACGGTTTAAAATGGAAAGCCTCTAGCTACAGTGAGAAAAAAAATGAAACAGCAGATGTTACTGAACACTATCCAGCTGTACTTGACAGATATTTTACAAATTCACAGATACATATTTTTATATTCCCATCACTCTAAAATATTCCTAGGGGCACAAATGCCCCAAGTATGAAGCAATTGGATGGCAACCTTTGCTTGTTTTTTTAACATATATTTTTTGTTCGGAAGAAAATACAGTAGACATACTTATTCATTTAAATCAGCTGTTATCTAGCCAAAAAATCCATTATAAAAAAGACAAGTATTTTGATTTGGTTTTCTTATCTAAAAGCTATGAATAATCCACAATATTTTTTTGAAAAAGAACTAGCATCCCATGGGTCCTTAATTTGGTTTACATCACTTTACAAGCAATATGCTTAGATACTACTAAAGGGAGGAATTGCAAGGGGCTTGAATAATTGAACAACTTTATTTACAGAAGAATCACGGAAAAGCTTTACATGAAATATATCATGTTATTTACGCCAGACATTTAGCAGACAATCTAGCAATATTCCCAATAGATTATAGTGTAGTCAGACTGTTATAAGACATTTCTTACTGATGTTTAGAACCAGGATTGAGTTTAGGACATTCATTTGAGAATATCCACCAATTGTATATCTTCAATACCTCCAAATTTTTTAATTATTACTTACAAAATTAGTGTTTTTTTATATATTTAGAAACATAATTGTTGATGAAACAATCCATCTCTCCCATTAAATTAGATCATAAATAATAATAAAAATAGTCAAATGAAGACAATAATGACGTTCTAAAATGGACAAAGAACAAGTGGACATAAATAACTAAAAAAATAAAAAATAAATAAATGTTATAAAAATAACAGTACATTCTTGTACATTATTACTATTAAAATCATATGAGCGATACATTATTTTATCAATTACAGTATATGAGTATAACAGGATTGGAAATCACGATTGACTTCCTCAGGCACATTATAACTTTGTGGAAAATGAATTACAGTATATCAGGTTCATGGAATGAACACATGGAGCTGTTGGAGGTATAAACCCAGCCACCCTCAGTTCTAAACAATGAGTGGTTCATAGTGGGACTGGGTTACAAGACATAAAATGAACCTAGAGAATAAGGACGAAAGCAGGCTAGGTAATATACATAAATTAGGCATATTAATGTGATATTAAAAGTGCTTGTAACTGGTTTGACTTCCATAGTATGCTACAAATATATGAAATTATTATCAGTATTATTATTTCTTTTTTTTCAACATATTTTGCTCTTTTAATTGATATAATACAAATTAGTTCTGTCATCATACTGTAGTATATAAATTTTCTACTTCAGGGTCCATAGGGTATCCACAGGATACCTTGGGGTATAGGTGTGACGTCAGTCATCGGGCACCAAAGAGTTAAGCTTGCAGCCTCCCAGGATGCACTAGGTCCCCCTCCTATACCCCGCCCCCGAGCCAAGGCACCTCAGATTAGTTTGGTGCCCGGCCGGAGTCGGGTGCACCTGTCGGAGTGGGGGCTAGAAGAGCCCCTGAAGCTTTCTTCTATGCAGCTGTGGCTGCACATCTGGATGTACAGCATGGACAGTCAGTCCTGACGTCCATGCTGTCTTCCCAACACCCCCGCCGGTACCAGAACGCAGGTACCGATCCGGGGATGCTGGTGAGCATCTGGGGTCACAGCTAGCGGTGACCCCAGATGTTCCGGACCATGGCCGGATTCAAGGGGGACAAAGGTAAGCAGCGGGGTCCCGCGGTGGGTCCCCGCTGATCACATGGTCCTGAGTCCCCAGGCAGGGGGCTCCCTGGGGACTGGCTGCAGCGTGGAGCCAGGCGACCAACCTGCGCTTCCACTACCCCCTGGGACAGCGGACCGCAGCAGAGCGGTAGCACTGCGGCGTCCCAGGGGTTAAATGCATGCCAGGGGAGCGCGCCTTCCCTGTCTCACAGTCGGCACCTCCCCCGCTGCACACAGCCCTCTCTGCACGCTGCCGACTGGTCCTGTGGCAGCGCTCCTCCCCCAGGCCAGCCTCCTCTCTGCTCCTCGGCGGCCATCTTCCTCTGAACGCATGGTGAACGCTGCTGGAAGCCTGGACGGAAGCATCATGGTCTGGGTCCCCCCGCATACCTCTCCTCCGATTTGGGTCAGGTCTGTGTATGCTACGCTGTGTCCTACCAGGCCCTGTGTCTGCGTAGTTGATTGATCAGCGCTGTTAGTGCAGGAATTGATATTTCTTTGCATTGTATGTGACTGTGCTAGCGCTGCTGCCTGTAACTTTTCTTCTAAACTGTCAGCTTTATTACTATCCCTGTTCTTTCTGCTAAGCCCTTGCGGTGCGGTGCTGCAGGGTGGTCTCTCGCCTATTTGATATATAATTGGTGAGAGGGGTCACATACTTGGTGCCATCATGTCTGAAAGTGATTTTCCTCTCCGGCTACAGTGTACTACGTGTAAAGTACCATTAGTGGAGGGGGAGGGTAGCGCGGAGGGCCACTGCCGGCAGTGTTTGTCCATGGTGCGGCCTCTTACGGTTACAGCACCGGTACAGGAACCGCCCTGGGCTTGTTTCGCTCAGGCGCTTACAACCTTAGTGGGCCAGTTAGCTCTGCAACCCGCGTTTACACCGATGGGTTTGTCCCAGCAGTCAGTGGTGTCGTCACCCATGCAGGGTTTCCCACGACAATTGGTGGTACCTCACAGTCTCCCTATTTCCCCGCTCCCGGTTTCTCAGGAGCCGGCGTGGGTTAACTCCCTGACGAGTTCTGTACCGCACTTGTCAGATGTGTTGCAAGGGGAGTCTGTGATCCGGCCACATAAACGGCCGGTGGCGTCTCTGTCGGCTCCTTATGAGGATGACGAGGGGACATCTGATGATGGGGAGATTCTGGATCCTTACGATCAGGAACCTCTCCATACTAAGGACGCTGATGCTAAGTCCAAGGTATTTATTCCTGGACTTATTCGGGCAGTCCGCACAGCCTTGGTGACTGAGGACGAAGTTCCCCCAGCGGCTAAATCTAAGTACGCCTTTTTTAAAGATGTGAAGGGCGATGCCACAGTCTTTCCTCTATCAGGTCAGTTAGTGGACCATTTAGAGGAGGCGTGGAAACAGCCTGGCAAAAGATACCAGCCGCAGAGGCGCCTGGCGGTCGCTTATCCGTTCGCGGATAATTATTTTGCAAAGTGGGAATCCCCTCCACAGGTGGATTCTCACGTGACCCGTCTTGTCCGTAGTGCCACATTGCCTATGCCATCTATGTCCTCCCTTAAGGATGCTACGGACCGCAAGGTGGAGATCTGCCTGAAGTCCACTTATTCCCTTGCGGGGGGGGGCAGCACGACCGGCTATGGCCATTTGCTGGGTTGCCAGAGCGATGGAGCGCTGGGCGGATTCATTAGAGGCATCTTTTGATTCTGACTGTCCGGCCGAACAAGCGGAGTTGATTGGTAGTCTCCGTGATTCGGCCACTTATATCAACGAGGTGGCCTTAGACATTAGTACTCTGGTGTCTAGAATTTCTTCAGCAGCGGTGGCTGCTCGTCGCACCTTGTGGCTGCGATCCTGGAAGGCGGACGCAGATTCCAAAAGGGGTCTGGAGGCGTTGCCATTTACCGGAGAAGTTCTCTTTGGTCCGGATCTGGATAAGATTGTGGCCACGCTGGCGGCAGCCAAATCGGCTTGTCTCCCGTCGGCCGCTGCTCCTTCTGGTTCTGGACCATCGTCCTTTCGGTCATCTAGGGCCCAGGGCAGGCCCAAACCACAGTCTTTTCCTCGACAGGCTGGCCCTAAGAAATCGGCCAAGCCCCAGAAGCAGGCATGGAGTACCAGACATCCGGCCCCCAAGCCAGATGACAAGCCTGCGGCCTGACGGTCCGGGCCTCCCTTTGGGGGATCCCAAAGTGGGAGGCCGCCTGCTGCAGTTCGCCCAGTGTTGGTCGGTCACTACGACAGACACTTGGGTTCTCGAGGTGGTCTCCCACGGGTACGCCCTCTCCTTCCGGCACAGACCCCCGGCTCGATTCTTCACCACGGGTCTACCATCAGACCGGAACAAGGCTACGGAGCTGCGGAAGGTATTGCACACTATGCTCCAGGCTGGAGTTAGTGCCTGTTCCATTCTCCCAGAGGGGCCAGGGTTTCTATTCATATCTCTTTTTGGTACAGAAACCCAATGGGTCGTATCGTCCGATTCTCAACCTCAAAGCTCTCAACAGGTCTTTGTGGGTACCGAAGTTTCGGATGGAGACCCTACGGTCCATCATTCTGGCGCTGGAACCTGGGGAGTACATGGTGTCATTGGACATACAGGATGCTTACCTGCATGTCCCTATTCTTTTGCGCCATCAACAGTTCCTCAGGTTTGCAATCCGCAGCGACCACTTCCAATTTCGGGCGTTACCTTTTGGCCTGGCGACAGCACCACGTGTGTTCACCAAGGTGATGGCGGTCATGGCGGCTTCTCTGCGGCTGCAGGGAGTCCGCATGTTACCGTACTTGGACGACCTTTTATTGGTGGCAGGATCTCCAGAGCTCCTTCTACGCCACTTGGGCCTGACCATTGCGCTACTGCAACGGCACGGCTGAATAATCAACTGGCAGAAGTCCACTCTAATCCCGTCTCGGAGGATTCTGCACCTCGGAGCCTTATTGGACTCGGAACAGCAGAGGATCTTCGTGACGGAGGAAATGATCTCTGCTTTACAGTCGAGGGTGCGCAGTTGTCTGCTCAGTCGCCGGGTGTCTCTACACTCGGCGATGAGGTTACTGGGCTCCATGGTGTCGGTGTTCGATATGGTGGAATATGCCCAGTTTCACTCCAGACCTCTGCAGCACCTGATTCTGTCCAAGTGGAACGGGCTGCCGCAGTCTCTGAAGTCCCAGACAATTGTGCTCACCCCGGAGGTTCGCCTGTCCCTTGCCTGGTGGTTACAGATGACCCATCTTAGCGGGGGACGTCTGTTCTGGGTTCCAAATTGGGTCCTGTTGACAACGGACGCCAGTCTTCGGGGCTGGGGAGCAGTTTCGGGTCCACACTTGTTCCAGGGCAGGTGGACGCCGACAGAAGCGGAACTTCCAATCAATATCTTGGAACTCCGTGCGGTCTTCAATGCTCTTCATCAGGCACATCGGGTTCTCCAGGGTCGCCCGGTACAGGTCCAGTCGGACAACGCTACCACCGTGGCCTACATAAACGGGCAAGGAGGAACCCGAAGTCGGGCGGCTCTCGTGGAGGTCTCTCGGATCCTGGTATGGGCGGAGCGCAATCTTCCAGCCATATCAGCGGTCTTCATCCCGGGAGTGCTAAATTGGGAGGCGGACTTTATAAGTCGCCAGGACGTTCATCCGGGGGAATGGTCCCTGCACCCGGACGTTTTTCAACTGCTGGTGGACAGATGGGGTCTTCCAGAGATCGACCTCATGGCGTCCCGGCACAACAACAAGTTGCCGGTGTACGGGTCTCGCACAAGAGACGAGGGGGCGTCTCTGGTGGATGCTCTGTCCGTCCGGTGGACATTCCGGTTCGCATACCTGTTCCCTCCGGTCTCCCTTCTTCCACGGGTAATCCGGAAATTGAAACAGGAAGGAGGGACGCTCCTGTTGATAGCTCCCGCGTGGCCCAGACGGCACTGGTTCTCAGACCTTCAGGGTCTGTCCGTGGACAGTCCTCTGCGGTTGCCGCTACGACCGGACCTTCACCCGGACCTGACTCGGCTGTCTTTGACGGCGTGGCTGTTGAGATGGCCATGCTGAGGTCCCGGGGGTTTTCCAGCTCTGTAGTGCGTACCATGTTGCAAGCTCGGAAATCGTCTTCCGCGAGGATATACCATCGCGTGTGGCATACGTTCTTCCAGTGGTGTCGACCGAGAGGTTATGCACCGCAGGAGTTTCGTCTGTCTCGGATTCTCGCCTTTCTACAAGCGGGACTAGATCATGGGCTTCGCCTTGCTTCTTTGAAGGTACAGGTTTCGGCCCTGTCTGTCTGGTTTCACCGTAGGATTGCTACAATCCCGGATGTGCGCACCTTTATGCAAGGTGTTCTCCGCATTCAGCCGCCCTTTCTTCCACCTGTGGCGCCTTGGGATTTGGCTGTGGTCCTGAGGGCTCTCCAAGGACCGCCGTTTGAACCACTGGGCTCAGTGGATCTTAAATGGTTGACAGCTGAGACTGTTTTCCTTCTGGCTATTGCTTCAGCCAGACGTGTTTCTGATTTAGGGGCTCTTTCTTGTAGACCCCCTTTCTTGGTTTTTCATGGGAACAGGGCAGTGCTCCGCACTCGGCCCGAGTTTCTTCCCAAAGTTGTTTCCCAGTTTCATGTTAACGAGGAAATCGTTGTTCCGGCCTTTAACTCACCGGGTCTCCGTGGGTAAGGCCTCTTTGGATGTTGTGCGGGCCTTAAGGACTTATGTTGACCGCACTTCTTCGTTTAGGAAGTCGGACGCTTTGTTTGTCCTCTATGGCTTCCGTAAAAAGGGTTGGCCTGCCTCAAAGCAAACTTTGGCAGCCTGGATCCGTATGGCTATTTCTGAAGCTTATCTTCATGAAGGCCTACCGGTTCCTCCTTCTCTGAAGGCTCATTCCACTAGGTCTGTGGGTCCTTCGTGGGCAGCTCGACGTGGTGCCTCTGCAGTCCAGATCTGCAAGGCTGCTACATGGTCCTCTGTCCACACCTTCGTGAGGTATTACAGGTTTGACACCTTCGCCTCTCAGGATGCTTCCTTCGGGCGGCGGATTCTCCTTTCTGCACAGGAGCGTCCCCACTCTTAAAGGATACTGCTTTGGGACATCCCCAAGGTATCCTGTGGATACCCTATGGACCCTGAAGTAGAAAATATGAGATATGGTAAGAACTTACCCTTGTTATCTCTATTTCTACGAAGTCCATAGGGTTCCACAGGACTCCCGCCCTGTCGCACCTGTGCTGCAGATGGGCTTTGCTCTGGTCACCGGTTTTTCCGTCTCCCTCTGGTGAGAATGTGATTCTTGTGTGTATCCAGATCTTTTTTTCTCTCTCTTCCTTCTCCTCCTCCGGCCTATAGCTTGGTAACTAACTGAGGTGCCTTGGCTCGGGGGCGGGGTATAGGAGGGGGACCTAGTGCATCCTGGGAGGCTGAAAGCTTAACTCTTCGGTGCCCGATGACTGACGTCACACCTATACCCCAAGGTATCCTGTGGAACCCTATGGACTTCGTAGAAACAGAGATAACAAGGGTAAGTTCTTACCATATCTGATATTATAATATAGTGGTGTTTATTGTTTTACTGCATTTATATATATATATACAGAAATGCACCCATTTAAATTGACATTAAACTTTCCAAACATTGAGGGAATGTGTCATCTCTGCACCTCATATTTAGCTGGTTATTGAGAAAATATTTATAAATATCTGAATTGTTTAATTCAAGCAATGAGCTTCCAGTGCACCATATGTAGCTTTTTATTGAATTTTTATAACTGTCTCTTAAGATTTTACTAAAAAGTAAAAATAACAAATACATTAAATTAAATTGAAAAATGATATTCTGGACTTTTATGTTGCCACTTGATTTGAACATTTTGCAGTAATATTTGGCAATGACTTCAAAGTCTGTTTCTAGCTGTGAACTTTCCATGATATGTAGCCTTCTATCTCATTGTAAGGATTATAAAGGGTATCAATTTGTTGACAATTAATCTAATATACAGACTGTTTGGCAAACTTCAAGTCAAGTGTTCATATTGTGCAGATTATCGTCGAAAATTTATTTATCTATATAATAAGCGAGAAAGCATGTCTGTCTGTCCAGAGTTTTGGACCTAGGTCCATCAAATTTGGCATGGTGATGTAGATTGACCAGGATTAGGTTTTTGGTTAGGATTGAACTTCGTCAGAGCCACACACTGTTACACAATCTCTAAAAATGGGGACACTCTAAAATTACGCCAGTCACTAGTCAATCGGAGCTCGCAGAACATCCACCAACCAGAAGTCACCACCGCTAATTGGCTGCCAGTCTGTGAGCTCTGATTGTCTCGCAACCGGCGGCGCTGTCTTTTAGTGATTACGTGCCAGTGTGGGCCGGCACCAAATCAACATCGCTGACACCCAGGCCCCCCTCGAAGGCCAATCTAGTCAGGGCCAATCTTGTGTACATGACTGGGTGCAGGGAGAGCAGTGGACCACAATGACACAGGCTGCAGGTGTATTTCAGGGTCCAGTCTTCAACCCGGGCAATGCTGGGTATTCCAGCTATTGATGATAAATAAGAGGAACATCCAATTATAAACAATAATTTTGTTCTCATGCGGTAGTATAATATTCATATCAATTTTAGCCACAGTCAGAAAGTGATTTTGTACCTTACATAAATTATTGCAAAAATACACATAACAGCATTCAAAAGCAAAAACAAATGTTCTGGTATGCAGTCAGGAAGCAGACGGTCGAAATGCCGACCGCCAGCTTCCCGACTGTGCAATCCCGACAGGGGACTAATGACAGGTGTCGAAATCCCGATGCCTATTATTATCCCTACGCCAGGAGCCCGACACCTGGCATACCGAACAAAGGTAAACCGGGTGACGGCGCAGGCAGCAACAAGGGGAGGTGGGTTAGGTTAGGGGATCCCAGGGGGCACTTAGGGTTAGGCACCCCCTGGGAGGTTTAGGCTAGGGGAAGAGGGGGTTAGGGTCAGGCACTCCTGAGGGGGAGGTTAGGGTTAGGCACACCCCCGTGGGGGGTTAGGTTTAGGCACTTACGGGGGGGGTTAGGGTTAGGCACTAGGGGGGGAAGTTAGGGTTAGGCAGCCCTAAGAGAGGGTTATGGGGGGGGGAGGATTATGTATAGTTAGTTTACTTATCTATCGGGATCTTCACCGCTGCCGGTCTTCCGGCGTCGGGATTTGAACTGCCTGACATAGGTCCAGAGGTCATTCATACCGATCCCAATGTAAAAATGAATAAAATGATTCATATGTATTTTAGAAAAACAATGTATTGCATTTTCATGATATAGTCCCTTTTCTGCCCTTTTATAGGATATCTAATCAAGGCAATGTACAGATGATATAGGATCCTAAAATATAATTGTGGCAAAAATTTCCTAATATTTAGAGTGACACCAAATTATGTAATCTGATCACAGATACATTTCAGTAAAGTGGGCAAAGTCAGAAATATTTTATTTACTTATAACATGAAAGCGATACATAATAACAAATAAGCATATTGCTTGCAATATGGCGTAGTACAGTATATAAGTAAGCATTCATGCACTAGCATTAACCACAGTAATTCTAATCCACAAACCACACTATATGGAAATATAACCTTAGACTCATCAATGGATGTTAATCAGAGGTTTCAAATTTTGTAAAGAAAGTCATAAGACATGTCCAGAATGTATGAGTAGTGGTTAGATCACACAGAGTAAGTTGTGATATCATCTATACATGTATCACCCCTAACTGTCAAGTGAGTAGTGTATCACTTAACAGGCTCAATTATGGGAAATGTACCACAGAGGGATGCATAGAAGTAGCAAGTGTGTCAAATATCTATTTAATATTTAAATTGATTGATCATCAACATCCCCGTGAACCAGATGATGTATCATATAAACAATGTCACCTAAAATGCTGTCTCAGATACACATGTATTAATTAACCATTATCCTCATTCACAATATCACATATAATTTATATTAAACTGATAAAGTACACAAATACAGTACATGATAAACCTATACAGTATCCTCATAAGGGGGTAAATTACTAAGCATTGGTTTTTCAGGGGTTTTGGAACCCCTGTTTGATGTGGTTTTGTAAACCACTGTAGATATGCAGTTGTTTTACATCGTTTTTTTGGGGGGTTTATAATGGGTTTTCACCAAATTGCCATAAAACTGATGCAAAACCGATGCATCTTTCTGGCCAGTCAGCACGAGAGGAATAACCATACACTTATAATGAAGGCAAATATTATATTCTATTTTGCTAAATCAGTCAGAAACTGTTACATTGATAATGCTTTTGTGAGGCAAATACTCTTTTATTGATATATTAGTGGGAAAAATTGTTTACATTTATTAAGACAGCAATTTTATTTATTAATTACATTAAAGGAGCAATAGTAAACAACGTTTAATTGGTGTTTAAAATTATAGCTATATAAATGTACCCACATCATAAAATATAAAATGCTTCTTCCTCCATTAAAATAATTTATAAACACCAATTAATAATTACTTAATACTGCTCCTTTAATATAATTAATAAATAATATTGCTCTTTAATACCTCCCAACAGCCCCGATTTTGGTAGAACTATCAAGTTTTTCGAGCACTGTCCAGCCATCCCACCCATGGTCTGCATTGTCCCGCAGTGGGGGAGAGGGGTTGGGAGACTCCTGCGGTCAGGATGCTGGTTGGTCAAAAGACTGACAGTGGCATCCCGATGTTCAGGATCCCAACAGGGGCCTGTAAGTAGCCTAACCTTCCCCCCTCCCCCCCCCCTAACCCTGCCCGAGTGGTGCTTAACCCTAACCTCCCCCTGGTGGTGCCTAACCCTAACACCACCTCCCCACAGCCTAACCCTAACCCTCCCAGGTCAGTGCCTAACCCTAACCCACCCTGGGAAGTCCCTATACCTAACACCCCCCCCATCCCCGGCCTAACCCTAACCCACATACTTACCATCGGGATGTTTGCAGTTGGGATGCCGATGTAGGTACCTTCATTTCTTTGGGATGGTAGCATTGGCATTCTGACGTGCGTCGGGATTCCGGCATCGGTATATTGACATCAGGCATCCCATCTGCCAGCATCCTGACCGCATCCTGTTCTATTCTATTATATGCTAAAGTGTGTTTTTTTTGGTATTTTTCTGTCATTTTGGGCTTTAGTAAATCAGCGGATTGTGAAACCATCAGAAAATCGCCAGAAAACTCAAAACCGATGATTAGTAAATATACCTGAAGGTGGTAAAATGAGGGATCAAGAATTATCAATTGTGTTACGTGTATGTAAAAAACAGGCGTAAAATTATATAGTGGGAAGCACAATCTAGGATGAGAAGTGTGTAACTGTTTCTGCTGTCCACTGTTTGTAAGCACTGGACTGTAGATAAGAGAACAGATGAAGAGAAAGTTCACTTCTGCTGTCTACGGGGATTCCAGAATCAGATCCTGCTTCTGGATAGCACTGCAGGGAGAGGCTGAATGGCATAGATGAGAGACTGCAAAGAAAGAAGGAGAAGGTACCTGATTAGAAAGTGTCAGTGTGTGGGGAGGAATCACAATTAACTTGAGGGTCAGTCCTTGTGGATGTGTGACTGGAAACGTTGTACATTTCACCTTCTGGGCTTGGCTACATGATCTCATAACCTGCAAGTCCCCCATAACTAGTAAAAGATGAATTGCATTGCCAATCGCAGAGTTGTTAGTTGAGATTGACAGCTAAATTGGCTAATGAATGTTGTAGATACTAATGAATATATTTGTTATTATGAAATTTAAAACATGAACATCATTTGAGAAAAAAGGGAAATAGATACTGTGATGAGACAATAGCATGGGCAGAATTATGGCAATATAAATGATTCATTAGAAAAGGGTATTTTCAATCAATGCAACAAACCAAAACATAAACAATATACATAGCGTAAAACCAGGGCCGATGCTAGACTTCTAGGCACCCTAGGCAAAACTTCTGCACGATACCCCTGCCCCCCCCCCTTACTCATTTAAACCCTCAGGTGAAAATGACTTTGCACAGGTGGAGTGGCGGATGGGTTTTGTGGTAAAAAAAAAATAGATATACAGTGTGTGTGTATATATATATATATATATATATATATATATATGAATAAAACACATAACTTATCCGCCACTCCACCTGTGCAAAGTCATTTTCACCTGAGGGGCTAAATGAGTACGAAGAGGGAGGCGCAGGCAGAAGTATGTATATATACACATATATATGTATATATATATACATACTCACACAGTATCAGGGGTGTAACTAGAACTTTTTGGGCCCCATAGCAACACTTTTAAGGGCCCCCTCCCCTACCTTAGGTCTTAAACAATGCCCACAGTAGTAGTTCCCCTAAAACACTAAATGCCCACTTGTAATGGTGCCCCTTATGTAGTGCCCACTGTAATGGTGCCCCTAAATCAGTGCCCCCAGCAGTAGTAATATCCCCTGTAGTGATGCCCCTAAAAGTAATGCCCCCAGTAGTAGTGCCCCCAGTTATAATGCCCTTGTAGTGCCCCAGTAGTAATGCTCCCTGCAGTGCCCCAGTAGTAATGCCCCTTGAAGTGCCCCCAGTAGTAAGGGCCCCTGTAGTGCCTCCAGTTGTAGTGCTCCCAATAGTGCCCCCAGTAGTGCCGCCCCTGTAGTGCCCCCAGTAGTGCAATCTCAGCGTGGACCCGGCAAATGGGGGGGGGGGTGATCGGAGGGCCGGGCTCCCTCTAGTAGCCGGCGCCCCTAGGAAGCTGCCTAAGCTTGCCTAGTGGAAGCGCCGGCCCTGAGTAAAACCATCGTAATCCTGGGAAGTAAAAGGAGACAGAAACGTCAGTTATATGGTAAATAAATTAAGAAGTATGATTTGGTGAACAACAAGGAAAAAGTAGAAAATGTGGGTTGCTGGTTAAATTAAATAAAGGAAATGTATAAATAAGTGAAGAGATCATCTAAGGCACAGGAATGTGGAAATAAATGTAAAGGATTGTACCATAAGTATGAAGGTGATCAACTGTTTGTTTTTTTTCTCCTTTGCTTCTCCTGCACCCCCATTGCTGAGTGTATATTACTTTTATTGCCACGGTACACTTATATATTGGTTTCTAATGCTACAAAAAATGTTGATTACTGCCTACCCACTGTCAAGATAGATCAATATCCTGTGTGGAATTATTTCCCAATTGCAGGACATATTGTATCCTGGCCAGTTAGGTGCAGCAGTGGTAATTACAGCTAGCTATACAATAGCCACTGCTGTAAATCAGTATCTCTTTGCTTTAGGTAGTGTCTTCTGCTTGGTCTGGGAATAGTCCGTAATCTGGGGTTTTAGGCAACAAATGCCCCAGTTTTACATGACAACATGGGAGCACTGATGCTGTCAGTCTCCAAACTGTCTTCTTGGCATTATCTCTCTTTCCAAACTTTGCAGGTTCTTATTACAAATGGTGATAGTTGATAGGGGTCGGTTTATTTTTATTTTTTTCAGTTTGGATCAAAAAAGAGGAATTATAATAAAGTGGTGAATGAGGGCTTCTGAAGGCTTCTATTTAAATACAGTTTATTTTAAAATTGTGTTTGGGTACTGTACACTGAGAGATGTCTGAGCAAAGAGACCCAAACCAGTAAAGATTCAGGAATTGATCTGGTACAGGCATGCACCTTCCAACTTGTAGAGCCATTTGGAGTGGCACCTCACCCTCAGCGTGACATTACATCACATGTTCAGGAGCGGGACCAGCACTCAGTGGTACAGAGCCCTGCTCAGGCACTGGCCCACTGAATTACTGCATGTGATTGGGCAGCCCAAATTTATTTAACCCATCAATTGTATTGTGTTAACTAGAATAGACCTTTGAAACCGGATGTAGTTACCTTGCCAACGGATGGGATGCAGGCTGTCGCAATCCCGACCCGGGACTAAACATTGGTGCCTAAATCCGAACCCCAGTTTAGAAACCGACGCCAGAATCCCGACAGCCGGCATTCCAAATGTAAATATAGGTGTGGCCGGGTTAAGTGCTAGCCGCAGGGGGCAGGGTTAGATTTAGGCACCACAGGGGGGTTAGGGATAGGCTCCAGGGGGGAAGGTTATGGTTAGGCTACGGACGGGGGGGGTTAGGGTTAGGCACCACTGGGGGGGTTAGGTTTAGGCACTAAGGGGTAAAGGTTAGGTTAAGGCACTAACGGGGAGGGTTAGGGTGCTGGGTGGGGAGGGATAGTGTGCAAGAAAGGAGGGTTAGGTAAGAGGAAGAAGGGGGGAGGGTTAGCATAGTTACATACCCCTGTTGGGATACTGAGCATCAGGATGCCGCTGTCGGTATTTTGACAGCTGGCATCCCAACTGCTGGTATTTCATACCCAACCCCTTTGAAACATAGGGCCATATTCAATTAGGTGCGAAAAGCCATGATCAGCGAAAAAGTATCGCCGATTGCATCTTTTCGCCAGGCGGAAACTATTCGCCGTATTCAATTGCAAAGCCTTTCGCGTACGCGGAAAGTCAATGCAATATAATAGGCGAAAATGTTTTGCCTATGAATACCTGGTGGAAAATAGTGCAGAATTGGGGTGCAAAGGTGCGGAAACCACTCTGCACCCTTTGGACAGCCCCCCAAAGGATAACTGCGTCAAAAAAACGCAAAAAAAAAAGAGGAACACCCCAAAAAAACACATTGAAAAGTACAAAGTGGGTGTACAAATGCAAAAACTAGCGAAATAAACTTTTGGGGTGTCGACAAGTATGGGGGAGGTGTTTTTTATATTGCAGGTGTTTGTTGAAGGTGCGTTTTTTGCAGCACTTAAAACTTGACTTTAGCAATATTTAACTATGCTAGCACCCATTTTCAAGTACCCCAAATTTGACAGGACTACTTATTTTCACACAAAAAAAATGCTTAATGCTATTCTTCACCACGCTATTTTGGAGCAACTGACAGCACTTAAGTACCCCAAATAGCTTCAGTAGGGCTAATCTGGGATATCTACTTTGATCTGCAATATTAGTGCATCTTTTGGGGTGTCAGGCTGATTTTCCCCAATTCTGCCAACACTTTTCGCCTGTTAGTGTTTCGCTGGGGCGCGTTTTCGCTTCCTTTGGATTGAATACAGAGAATAGCGGGGGCGCGCACTATACGTCGGTGAAAAATGCGACATGCAAAAAAGTATCGCGTGTGCGAAACTAATTGAATACGGCCCATAGTGTTAACTACAATAGGTTTAAGCTTTTTATTGTGATTACCAAAATAACGTTCTGTATTGTACTGTGATTAACAAAATAGGGCTTTGCATTTTTCCGAGGGCACCAGAATATGAAGCTGAACTTTATTGTGCATTCACCATAATAGGCTCTGCTCTGTATTGTGGTCCCCAAATATGGGCTCTGCATTATAGTGTGGTCTTTTTTGCCAAAGTAAGGTTGGCTAAATTAAACATTATTTGCAACTGTTTTGGCCTTTGCAACAGATGGCATCCCTTACTTGGATCCAAGTTCAGTAAAGCATAACGTTCAGTTGTCCTTTCCTGTAGAGTATATGTAATGTAGATTATTGTAAAGGTTGCAAATGCAATTATTTCACTTAATATGATAAACAAGATAGCATATTGTTTCAAGGACTCTAACCATTCATTATACCCCCCATAATAATTAGCACATAGAGTATGATATACCCAAGCAAGCAATTGTCTTTCATGTATGTGTACGTAATTAGAAATAAGTATTGATAAATTATATTGAGAACATAAACTAAATATGTGTGTTTATATATTCACATTTATAAACAGTATAAACTTCTCAGTATTTTGGCTTTATTTGTATGGTTTTTGTTATCACTGAAACAGTTTATAGTCTAAACTTCCTAAACAGATTCTAAAAAATGCAATATGAGAAAAACAGATGTTATCACCCAAAGAGATCAGCCTGTCACATGTGAATACATTATGTAGGGATAGTGGGAAAGTACAAGTTAAATCTTTCTAATCTGCCTAGTCTAACAGTATAGTCTCTCATAGGAATAGGGGATGGATATTACAGCTACTGTAGTGAGTTATCCCACGACACCAGTGCAGAAACATTCAACATAGGCACAGGATACTGGACATCCCATAGGAAAGCCCTTCTTTATACAGAAAAAAAGAGATTTGCCCCCCAGCACACTGCAGCAAAAACAATACTTAAATCCTACATGATAATAGAGATTTAGAGGTATTAGTTACACACATATGCAAATATATGAATAAGCGCCAGGCCAATCGTCCAGGCTCCTCTATACTGGCGTCCCTAACATTAAGGGGCTCACGTCCGAGAAGCAAGGCACCCCAAAAAAATTCAACATAGGCACAGGATACTGGACATCCCATAGGCAAGCACTTCTTTATGTAATATTCCACAGAACTCACCAAATTGGGGAGAAGGAGAAAAAGCAGATGCAGCAGAAGACACTAAAGCCTGCAAAACTTGTGTGACTATAGGGGCCAATTGATCAGTGGAAAGAGAGTGGAATCACTCTCACAGTTGCAGCAGGTGGCCCAGCAACTGATGTAGATGGAATCGGGCCAATAGCAGAACTGTCAGGAGGAAAAACCCTGCTTCTATGCCTGTGCGGTGTATGTGCCACTCTTACAGCCTGTTGTCCATTAATAATATTAGATAGAGCCTGACTGACAACAGCCATATCGGCTACACTCTGACGGCGGGGATGCTGCATGCTGGGCCTCAGAATAGAGGGGGGAATAGATAGGCAGCAGAGCAGATAAATAAGGAATAAAGGAATTAGAAGGAAAGAATAACAGGATAGAGGCAGAGAGAAAGTTAGAAAGACAAATAGGGGTATTCAATATGGGTGCGATAACATAGTTTTTTGCGTTAATATCACTGGTTTTAGTTTTACACCGTATTCAATTTCAAAGACTTATCGCAGGTTCGAAAAGTCTTTGATAAAAAACAGTGATAATTTTTCATCATTGAATAGGTGTCGAAAAAAAGTGCAGAATTGGGTTTAGGGGTGCAGGCTTAAAAAAATAGCCTGCACCCCTGAGATTGACATTTAAAAAAGAACTGTGTCAAAAAAAGTTTTAAAAAAAAATAGGGACACCCCAAAAAATGAATTTAAAAATTGGGGTGCAAAAAAAAAAAATGGGAAAAAATTGCTAAACAATAGGGAAATAGGTTCAGGGCTATTCTGCAAGTATGTGGCAGATGTTTTCTAGAATACAATTATAGCGGCAGGTGCACAAATGCAAAATTTTTAAAAACTGACTTTAGGGACACCAAAATATGCTAGTACCCATTTTCATGTACCCCAGATTTGATGGGACCACTTAAAAAAATGAAAAAATAACCTAAGTGCTCTTCTGCATCACTTCTTCAATGTCGGATAGAAAACACCTGCTGCGGCTATATAAATCCCCGACTTTCAATTAAAGGCTAAAACGGGGGTACCCATAGTGTTCCCCCATGTTTTTACAACTAGAGGGGGTCTTACAATTATTTTAAGGAAAAACTCGTAACTTTACGCAAATCCAACTTCAGAGTTTCCCGTATTCGTTAATTTGATATTGAATATGGGGATAAGCGGGAGCGCGCACCGTACCTTTACGCAGAAAAACACTCCCATATGAAACGTTAACTTCGCCAGGGAAGTTAACCTTTCATATTGAATACCCCTCAAAGAGAGAAGAAAGCAAGCAAAAAGAAAATTCAAAACCACTTTTATTCAACAATAGAGATGAGATCCTGAAAGAGAGAGTAAGAAAATAAAATAGGAAGGACAGGAATCAGAGAAGAAAGATAAAATAGCAAAGAAAACATAACCTAAATTATAACCCCACCTCTAACCAACCTAACTGCCTAACATTAACCAGGGGGACCTCAAACAATCCATCCCATAGTCTCATGGTTTAATCCATGATAAGCATATTCTGTCTTCTGTTCTTCATACAGTCACCAAAATTCAGAACTGATCCACCAGAACTAAAAAATTAATAGTTCCCACCATTAAATGATTAAATCCCATCACACCAGTAATTATAATATAGGATTAACCCAAACCACACCATAAAATTAATATCCCATCCCCCACCTCTATTTCATTAAATTAGGCTCCACCACACCATAAAATTAACAGCCCATCCCCACACCCATTACAATAAATGATTAACCTTACTCCTACTGAGAGTCTTCTCTCCACCACCACTGACAGTATTTTCATGTATCCTGCAGTACAAATAAGAGCAATGGTGAGCGTGCGCCCTCACTGATCCAGCTGGCCTCCATAGAGTGTATCTTCTCCTGTCCTCCTCCATAGTTGAAGGACTCAGTACCTCACTCAGCAGCAATCGCCAATGCGATCGCAGCTATGATTTGCATGGAACGCAGCTGTGAAAATGTGTTAATGCTTGCCAAAGCTCAGCCGTCATAAAGACACCCACTGCTGCCTTCTCATATCCATCCACTGTCACTCTTCTGTGTAAACACTGGTACCATCGACACACATCGACCACTCACACAGCATTTACACCAAGTCTGACCTGCTGCAGACACTGCAAGTCTCCTCGCACGCAGAGGGCTCTCAAGCTGCATATGTAATCGCAGTGGGTAATTTACACACGCCCAAGCAACTGTGATGAAACGGACAAGCGCCTGCGTTTTTCTGATCACTCCCCAGTCACCACCCACAAACTCTCACAGCTTGTCATTCACCCTGCGGTGGATTCTTCTCTGTGTCCGTAATTGCACTGCACGTGCAGTGCGGCTTATACGCATGCGCAATGGCTAACAATCACTTGATCTGCGTATACGTAGTTGCATTTGCGATCGCTGCTGAATCAGGCCCTCAGAGCGACCAAATAACACTTGCCAGCAATGTATATAATAATGTATCAAAGCTTCCTAAGATTGGAGGAGTTGTCCATAGCAACTAATAAGCCTCTAGCCTGCATTTAGCAAGTACATTTTATACAGTGATAGTTAGAAGCTGATTGGTTGCTTTGGGCATCATCTCCATTTGACCATTTCTCCACTATTTAGAAGGTTTGATCCATCTCCCCAAAGTCTTATTTTCACTGTGCTCAGGTTTGGTGTTGCGTTGCGCTGAAACTGAGCACACATTGGCCAGCGTCTTACTGCTGTGGTACTGGTGTTATTTTCAGGCCAACAGGAGTGTTTTCACGCCACCAGAGGTGGTGCTGGGGGTGGAAACCGCCAAAAGTGTTCCCCTGGAAAGAGGTAGGAAGTGTTAATATCTGCCCATTTTAAATGATTGAGAGGGATCAGCACTAACGGTCACCCAATTAAACAACATCATCTCCATATTTATAAGCACACTCCTCCTCAAAGTTTTTGTGTACATTTCCAAATGAAATGACATGGTACGCTTTGGTCTGCCGATGTTTCGTCAGTTTCCCTTCACACTAACCTGTTCTTCCTTCTTACATCAGATCATGCATCATGGTTCGATGGGAACTACAAATTGTCCCATGCATGAAAAATAAATGAGCCCTTATGCTACATGCAAAACATTGTTGCGCGGTGATTGGGTACAGCATGAAGGGTCGGAATAACCATATCTATCATGCTCTGCATTCTGCCCGAATCACTCATTACAAAAAGCTTTTATACCATGCATTAAAAGAAGCATAGGCACACTTCATTAAAAGGAGCATTTAGATCACACATTATATCAGTCACTGCACATAAAGGCTATGTATCCACTAAAATGCATTTGAGATGCAAGTGAGTATGTAGCCTAAGCCATACTCTACATCCTGAGACTACGCATTGCAAGGTAGCCCCCTTTACAGTGATGTCCCTCCCTCTGGTGACACCTGGGGCAGCCTTGTAGTGCTGCACTCCGGCAAAAAGGGGGCATGGCCTCGTGGGTAGGGGCGTGGCATTGTGAGTAGGGGTTGTGGCCTTGATGCCCGAACCCTCCGTTTTAGTCACTCCGGGGTTCCAGGAGGTGCAGACTGCCCCCGGGTACCACTTTGTGTGCAGTGCCGGCTCCCTCACTGTGTCAGGAGCCGAGTGCTGTATGTAATGCTACAGTGCAGCACCCGGCTCCTGTCACTGAGGGGGAGTCGGCACTTTGGTGTCACCCCTCAGCCGGTGACACTCGGGTGCGGACCGCACCCCCTTATGACGCCACTGCCCCTTTATCAGTAATGTAGAGCACATACAATATTATACAAATGACCTGGTAACAATGCAATCAAGTTACTGCTAAAATGTATGCAAACAAAACGCAAAAACAATTACAATTGTAAAAGAAAATGATTTTACGATATCCCTGCAAAATACAAACATATGACCTCAAATAAAATATAGCAGTGGTGTACATATTCTACTGAAATGTATGCAAAGTTTAGGCAAAATTAGAAACTTATTAAATATTCAGGAATACCTATTGGTATACATGGCTTCAAATGTGTGTGTGTGTGTGTGTGTGTGTGTGTATATATATATATATATATATATATATATATATATGTGCAGGTTGAGTCTCCCATATCCAAAATGCTTGGGACCAGGGGTATTTTGGATAACAGAATATTATGTATTTTGGAATATTTGCATACTATATTGAAATGTCTTAGGAATAGGAGCCGAATCTGAACACAGAATGCATTTATGTGTTATATACACCTTAAACATACAGTCTGCAGGTGATTTTATACAATATTTTCTAGAATTTTGTGGCTCAAACAAAGTTTGTGTACATACATGAAATGTATTTATGTTTCATATACACCTTATACACACAGCCTATAGGTCATTCTATACTTTATTTTTAATAATTTTGTGCCTTAAACAAAGTTTGTGTACATTGAACCATCAAAAATCAAAGATTTCACTATCTCAATCAAGCAAAAAATATTCCGTATTTCAGAATATTCCTTATTTCGGAATATTTGGATATGGGAGACTCAACCTGTATATATAAAATTTGCAATCTATTCCTTACTAAATTACGTAAAATGTACAGAGAAAATACTGTATATTAAAATCAAAAGCAGTGTTCCATTGAGGTCATGTGGAATGAAAGTATTTAGGATGATATTTTTTTTATCTCTTTATTTATAAACATAGATAAAGAGAAAACAGAAATCAAAATAAGGGACAGTCATATATCATGTACAATATATTGTAAATTAAATATTAAACCCAGTAAAATTAAGAATGTACAGCTTAATTATTATTCAACTATTAATTTTATAAGTATTAAATAAATCTATAGGAACAATAAAATTGTAACAGACAAATGAGTCATGAAATGGAAATGGGTAGAAGGGGGGATTGTGAAAATGTAAAAGGTTTCATGTTTGTGTAATACATTTGTACAGTGTTTTACTGTATCTGGATCACAATCAGTGTGGTACTGGGGCATGAGGGGCCCACAAGGGGTATACAGTGCTAGGGGCCATGTTTAAGGGGTGTGGCCAGCCACCAGTTCATGGTCCTGTTCCACTAAGTAGCACCCTCTAATACCCCTTTCACAGCAAATGGGATATTGCTCAGCGTGAAAGGGCCCAGTTAAAATAACCCGGGTTGAGCATTACATATTCTATTTAGTGTGCTCCTATGCACACCTGAAGGCTTGAGACGCCTTCAGCCTAGGATAGCACCACTTCCCACCTGTCCGCAATTTGGTTTTAAGCAGGGATCTGGCATTTTGACTGCACTTTAGTAAGAGGCACAGTCTAGATAAGTCCTATAAATTTTTATACTGTAGTGCAGCTATGGGTTGTCACAATCCTGGCTAGTTTTTACCTTTTGAGACTTACCTCTGCCAGCTGCTCCATGGATTTGTGTTTGTATTCCCCTGGGAGATCTGCTCTGACTGAATCATGCTGGCTGTGATAACCCTGTGTGTGCAGACTGCTCTCCTCCCCACACTGATTATCACCTGGACTCTGCCCTGTCTGTGAGCATTGCTAGTCTTAATTGGAATCACAGGTGTGGTCCTCTGTTTCTCAAGGGCTGCAGAAATGATGACCCCCTCTGCATGTTGTGCCTTGCTCCACTCTGAATGCCACTGCCAGACCACCTGTCTATCCACCAATTGCTGCCAGACTCTAGGTATACAGATCCTCCTCTAATAGCACTCAGTGCTTGAACATCTTGTTACGTCCCGTGGTGTACTATTTGTGATATAGCTGTACCTCTGTGTACCAGTATGTCCCAGGCTCCTGCTGGTTCCTAGACCAGTGTTATTCATAAGCCTGCTGCGTTCAGCTATGCATGCTACCAGCTTCTCCACACGGCTCCCAGGCCGCACCAAGCAGCTTTCACGCTACCATCTCTCACGTACGGCTCCCAGGCCGCTCCAAGTAGCTTCCACGCTACCAGCTTCTCCACATGGCTCCCAGGCTGCACCAAGTAGCTTCCACGCTACCATCTCTCACCTACGGCTCCCAGGCCGCACCAAGCAGCTTTCACGCTACCATCTCTCACGTACGGCCCCCAGGCCACTCCAAGTAGCTTCCCAGCTACCAGTGTCTACCCATGGCTATCCACCCACTCCACGTAGCCACCCAGCTACCAGCGTCTACCCACAGCTATCCTGCCACTCCACGTAGCTACCCAGCTACCAGCATCTACCCACGGCTATCCAGCCACTCCACATAGCTACCCAGCTACCAACGTCTACCCACAGCTATCCAGCCACTCCACGTAAGCCACCCAGCTACCATCCATCTGCAAGCTCATCTACTGGTACCCCGACCAGCTCTGTCAGCTTACCTGCCGGCCCCTCCAAGTTCCTTCTGGTCTCACTCCAACGTTTCAAGTTTCCAGTTCCAGTCACTCATCACCAAAGGCAGTTCTCACTGCTACCCAATTCCTATATTAAAAGAGCTATTCATGTTTCCCATGGTTCCAGTCCAGCTGGCCTCCAGTGATTCCAGTTCATCACCTGAGACAGGTAACTCACTAACACCAACTGTGACAGTATGTTCAAGCCTAACGATGGTGGCGGATCAAGCACCTAATCCTGGATCAAGTGCTTTCCGTAACCTAATCACTCGTTTGGATTCACAGGAGGCGGTACAGCATCAAGTACTACAGCTTCTGCAAATTCTGACTAACCGGCTAGATGATACCCAAATCTTGCCTGAACCTCTAACTGCTTTCCATCAACTGCTGGAACAGCTACAGGCTCTACTCAGCAAAATCTTTCACTTCATTCCTGAATTTCTTAGAGCTACCTCTGTCTCAACTAAAAACTCTGTCTTGGAATCTCAAAGAACCAAAGATTCTTCCATGCCAAGTAAAATGAGACATCGAAGTTACCCGTGCTCCAAGCTCTCTGTGGCTGAACGCCAGCGGCGCAAGGATTTACATCTCTGTCGGTATTGTGGAGCTTCTGACCACTTTATCAAAGGCTACCCCTTTGCAATTCCAGCAGTATAACAATGTGTCAACGTCTCAATGCCTGTTCCGGTCCTGTCCCGTATTCTGCCTGTTCCGGTCCGGTCCCATATTCTGCCTGTTCCGGTCCGGTCCCGTATTCTGCCTGTTCCGGTCCCGTCCCGTATTCTGCCTGTTCCGGTCCCGTCCCGTATTCTGCCTGTTCCGGTCCCGTCCCGTATTCTGCCTGTTCCGGTCCCGTCCCGTATTCTGCCTGTTCCGGTCCCGTCCCGTATTCTGCCTGTTCCGGTCCCGTCCCGTATTCTGCCTGTTCCGGTCTCGTCCCGTATTCTGCCTGTTCCGGTCCCGTCCCGGATTCTGCCTGTACTGGTCCCAGCCCGGATTCTGCCTGTTCCGGTCCCAACCCGGATTCTGCCTGTTCCGGTCCCAGCCCGGATTCTGCCTGCTCTGGTAGGGGACTCCAGTTGGCAACCCCAGGAGGGGTCTCCAGAGTCTCCACCCCAGGAGGGTCCTCAAGTCTTGTAACCCAAGAAGGGGTTTTGAGTCACTCATCCCAGGAGGAAGTCTCTGTCCTCGCATCCCAAAAGGGGGGTTCATGTTCCATACCCCAAAAGGAAAAGTTGAGTCAGCTTCCCCAGAAGGGGATTTTGGGTCCAATACTCCAACAAGGAGTGTCAAGTTCTGTACTCCAGGAGGGGACCTTAAGTCTCTCACCCCAGGAGAGGGTTACAAGAATTTTGCCCCAGGAGGGGGTCTCAAGTCTCGCACCCCAGGAGGGTGTTTCAAGTCTCGCACCCCAGGAGGGTGTTTCAAGTCTCGCATCCCAGGAGGGGGCCTCAAGTCTCACACCCCAGGAGGGGGCCTCAAGTCTCATACCCCAGGATGGGGTTTCTAGTACTATTCCCCAGGAGGGGAATTCAAGTGCCTCATTCCAGAAGGGGATCTCAAGTCTCCTACCCCAGGAGGGGGTTTCAAGTCTCATACCCCAGGAGGGGTCTCAACTCTTGCACCCCAGGAGGGGGTCTCAAGTCTCGCACCCCAGGAGGGGGGTCTCAAGTCTCATACCCCAGGATGGGGTTTCTAGTGCTATTCCCCAGGAGGAGAATTCAAGTTCCTCATTCCAGAAGGGGATCTCAAGTCTCACGCCCCAGGAAGGGGATCTCAAGTCTCACGCCCCAGGAAGGGGTCTCAAGTCTCGCACCTCAGGAATGGGTCTCAAGTCTCGCACCCCAGGAAGGGGTCTCAAGTCTCGCACCCCATGAGGGGGTCTCAAGTCTCAAGCCCCAGCAAGGGGCCTCAAGTATCACACCCCAGGAGGTGGTCTCAAGTCTCATGCCCCAGGAGTGGGTTCCAGGTTCCAGATCCCAGGGAGAAGTGTCATGTACTACTAATCCTGATCATGGCTCCTGTTCAGCATCTCCTGAAAATATTGTTCCAGAGGATGACAGTTCCGGTAGTCTGTTCTCAGCCTTGATTGTTGAAGCTGCTGTCTCTGGCTCCTCAGACCTCCTTCCAGTTCCTTTAGTTAGTCCAAGTACCGAACAGCTATCAACTTCACAATCTTCGAACACACAAACTTCATCGGATACTCCAGGATACATATACTTCGATGGGGACTTATCACAATACTTTGCATTACTGAAGCATTATGCTGCAATCATGGAAGCAGATTCAGCTTGTGGTATCACTCCTACCAACTTTACTAAATACCTTTTTGCTTCCTTTAGAGGTAAGGCGTTGGACTGGGCCAACCCTGTCATCGAGTCAAAAGATCCTGAGCTTCTAAGTATAAAAACTTTCAGTGAAGCTGTTATTAAAGAGTTTGCTCTTAAACCTGTCAACCGAAATTCTAGTGAAATTCTCAGTTCTGAAAATCAGTCCAAGCAGTCTGTTGGTTCTACTAAGGAATCATCCCCTACTGAGTCCTCCACTTCCCTGAAATACGAACAAGGTCAAGTTTTCAAGGGCCAACGTGCTGAACTCGAAGCATCCAAGGTGAGTGGTGCTATAGAATTGGCATCCTTGAACATGAGATGTGCGTCCACCTCCTTGTCCTCTTCATACTGCGGTACCTCCCAGAAAACCATCAAAAATGGTTATATTTCGCTTAGTTCCTCCCAGGAGTCCTATCATTGGTCAAGTCCTACTAAACCTTCCATTTTACCTTTAGATATTGACTCGGAGTCTGAACTCGATCCTGCATATGATAATTCTCCATTCCCTGAAAACCATCTGTCATTTGACCCTGTCCTTTCCAGTCATGTATTTCCACGGGAGTTACCAGAGGTCCCAGTTCCGGGTTGTCTAATTTTTTCGTGTTCTCCTATGTATTTGTTTGGGTGTACGGAGTCCACCCATGAAGAGGGGGGTACTGGCACAATCCTGGCCAGTTTTTACCTTTTGAGACTTACCTCTGCCAGCTGCTCCATGGATTTGTGTTTGTATTCCCCTGGGAGATCTGCTCTGACTGAATCATGCTGGCTGTGATAACCCTGTGTGTGCAGACTGCTCTCCTCCCCACACTGATTATCACCTGGACTCTGCCCTGTCTGTGAGCATTGCTAGTCTTAATTGGAATCACAGGTGTGGTCCTGTTTCTCAAGGGCTGCAGAGATGATTACCCCCTCTGCATGTTGTGCCTTGCTCCACTCTGAATACCACTGCCAGACCACCTGTCTGTATCCACCAATCGCTGCCAGACTCTAGGTATATAGATCCTCCTCTAATAGCACTCAGTGCTTGAACATCTTGTACATCCCGTGGTGTACTACTTGTGATATAGCTGTACCTCTGTGTACCAGTATGTCCCAGGCTCCTGCTGGTTCCTAGACCAGTGTTATTCGTAAGCCTGCTGCGTTCAGCTATCCACGCTACCAGCTTCTCCACACGGCTCCCAGGCCGCACCAAGCAGCTTTCACGCTACCATCTCTCACGTACGGCTCCCAGGCCGCTCCAAGTAGCTTCCATGCTACCAGCTTCTCCACACGGCTCCCAGGCCGCACCAAGTAGCTTCCATGCTACCATCTCTCACCTACGGCTCCCAGGCCGCACCAAGTAGCTTCCATGCTACCAGCTTCTCCACACGGCTCCCAGGCCACACCAAGTAGCTTCCACACTACCATCTCTCACCTACGGCTCCCAGGCCGCACCAAGCAGCTTTCATGCTACCATCTCTCATGTACGGCTCCCAGGCCGCTCCAAGTAGCTTCCACGCTACCAGCTTCTCCACACGGCTCCCAGGACGCACCAAGTAGCTTCCACGCTACCATCTCTCACCTACGGCTCCCAGGCCGCACCAAGCAGCTTTCACGCTACCATCTCTCACGTACGGCCCCCAGGCCACTCCAAGTAGCTTCCCAGCTACCAGTGTCTACCCACGGCTATCCAGCCGCTCCACGTAGCCACCCAGCTACCAGCATCTTCCCACGGCTATCCAGCCACTCCACGTAGCTACCCAGCTACCAGCGTCTACCCATGGTTATCCAGCCACTCCATGTAGCTACATAGCTACCAGCGTCTACCCACAGCTATCCAGCCACTCCACGTAGCTACCCAGCTACCAGCGTCTACCCACAGCTATCCAGCTACTCCACGTAAGCCACCCAGCTACCATCCATCTGCAAGCTCATCTACTGGTACCCCAACCAGCTCTGTCAGCTTACCTGCCGGCCCCTCCAAGTTCCTTCTGGTCTCACTCCAACGTTTCAAGTTTCCAGTTCCAGTCACTCATCACCAAAGGCAGTTCTCACTGCTACCCAATTCCTATATTAAAAGAGCTATTCATGTTTCCCATGGTTCCAGTCCAGCCGGCCTCCAGTGATTCCAGTTCATCACCTGAGACAGGTAACTCACTAACACCAACTGTGACATGGGTTGATTTTTGGGGCATGGGTTCCCTGGATTACTTTGATTGGGCTGCTTCAGGGCATCGCATTGTAAACACATTTTTCCTTTCTTGCACTTTTAGCACCTTTATTGTCTGTTTAATATATATGTATTATTTTCACATCTTTATTTTTCACCTTACTATATGCAGCAGTAGCTGCTCTTATCTATCTCACACCTTTTTACACTTCACCTTTCCTCATTAGAGTGATGCCCTGGGGTGGCTCAGCTGGGTTTGTTTGGGGGTGTCCTGTGCTCTGGATGTCAACCCCGGTATGTTAACCCTCAGAGGTTACCTGGGCGCGGTGGGTAGGCCCATAACCATGGCCATGATTATGCCAAAAACCTCTATTGATTTATTTAAAAATTCTATTGCAAAATGTATTTTTATATATAATTAGTAACATTGGAGTTGTGCATCTGTAATTCTTCTTTTTGTGTTTGCAATAATAGTCTCCATAGGTAGCACCGTTATATATATATATACATGGTGTGCAGTCTAGGGCCCATTTCTACATAATGTATTTGTTAATTACGTGGTTAATTTGATCTATATTAGGGATGAGACGAACAGCAGGGATCCGAGTCCACCCGAGCCTCCTGAAGTCGGATTCTCGCGAGAGTTCGCCTCTATATAAGGTGCACTGCTCTGTTGAAAGTGTCCAGAGACTCACAAGTGGCTTTGCTGGCAAAGTGACTGTGTAAAGGGGGCAGCGCTACACTCTGCTGATTAAGTACTGTGTCCAGAGACTTACAAGTGGCTGTGCTGGCAAAGTGACTGTGTAAGGGGGCACACTGTATGCTGCGCTATACTCTGCTGATTAAGTACTGTGTCCTGACTTAAAAGTGGCTGTGCTGGCAAAGTGACTGTGTATAGGGGCAAACTGCACGCTGATGTATGTTGTGCTATACTCTGCTGATTAAAGTGGCTGTGTCGAGAATCACAACAGTACAAAAAAAAGTTTAAAAAAGTAAACAAAACTTTAAAGAAAGTTAAAATTTTAAAAAGAAAAAACAAACAAATGTATTTTGTGGTGCTGTACCCCATAGTGTATACAGGCACCGTGACTCCTTGGGCCTTAGCCCTCTGTGTATAAAAGCAATGGGACTCCTTGGGCCTTTCCCCTCTGTGTATAAAAGCAAAGTGACTCCTTGGGCATTCGCCCTCTGTGTATAAAAGCACTGTGACTCCTTGGGCCATAGCCCTCTGTGTGTATAAGCACAGTGACTCCTTGGGCAATAGCCCTCTGTGTGTATAAGCACCGTGACTCCTTGGGCAATAGCCCTCTGTGTGTATAATCATTGTGACTCCTTGGGCAATAGCCCTCTGTTTGTCTAAGCACCGTGACTCCTTGGGCAATAGCTATCTCTGTGTATAAGCACCGTGACTCTATTGAGCAATATCCCTCTGTGTGTATTAGCACCGTGACTCAACTGAGCAATAGCCCTCTGTGTGTATAAGCACCATGACTCATTGGGCAACAGCCATCTGTGTCTATAAGCACCATGACTCATTGGGCAATAGCCATCTGTGTGAATAAGCACCATGACTCAAATGAGCAATAGCCCTCTGTGTGTATAAGCACCATGACTCCTTGGGCAATAGCCCTCTGTGTGTATAAGCACCGTGACTCCTTGGGCAATAGCTATCTGTGTGTATAAGCACCATGACTCTATTGAGCAATAGCCCTCTGTGTGTATTAGCACCATGACTCATTGGGCAACAGCCATCTGTGTGTATAAGCACCATGACTCAACTGAGCAATAGTCCTCTGTGTGTATAAGCACCGTAACTCCTTGGGCAATAGCCCTCTGTGTGTATAAGCACCATGACTCATTGGGCAATAGCCATCTGTGTGTATAAGCACCATGACTCAACTGAGCAATAGTCCTCTGTGTGTATAAGCACCGTAACTCCTTGGGCAATAGCCCTCTGTGTGTATAAGCACCATGACTCCTTGGGCAATAGCCCTCTGTGTGTATAAGCACCGTGACTCCTTGGGCAATAGCCCTCTGTGTGTATAAGCACCGTGACTCCTTGGGCAATAGCTATCTGTGTGTATAAGCACCGTGACTCATTGGGCAACAGCCATCTGTGTGTATAAGCACCATGAGTCAACTGAGCAATAGCCCTCTCTATGTATAAGCACCGTGACTCCTTGGGCAATAGCCCTCTGTGTGTATAAGCACCATGACTCCTTGGGCAATAGCCCTCTGTGTGTATAAGCACCATGACTCCTTGGGCAATAGCCCTCTGTGTGTATAAGCACCGTGACTCCTTGGGCAATAGCCCTCTGTGTGTATAAGCACCGTGACTCCTTGGGCAATAGCTATCTGTGTGTATAAGCACCGTGACTCATTGGGCAACAGCCATCTGTGTGTATAAGCACCATGAGTCAACTGAGCAATAGCCCTCTCTATGTATAAGCACCGTGACTCCTTGGGCAATAGCCCTCTGTGTGTATAAGCACCGTGACTCCTTGGGCAATAGCTATCTGTGTGTATAAGCACTGTGACTCCTTGGGCAGTAGCGCTCTGTGTGTATAAGCACAGTGACATCTTGGGCAATAGCCCTCTGTGTGTATAAGCACCGTGACTCCTTGGGCAATAGCCCTCTGTGTGTATAAGCACCGTGACTCATTGGGCAACAGCCATCTGTGTGTGTAAGCACCATGACTCAACTGAGCAATAGCCCTCTGTGTGTATAAGCACCATGACTCATTGGGCAACAGCCATCTGTGTGTATAAGCACCATGACTCAACTGAGCAATAGCCCTCTGTATGTATAAGTACCGTGACTCCTTGGGCAATAGCCCTCTGTGTGTATAAGCACCGTGACTCCTTGGGCAATAGCTATCTGTGTGTATAAGCACCGTGACTCTATTGAGCAATAGCCCTCTGTGTGTATTAGTACTGTGACTCATTGGACAACAGCCATCTGTGTGTATTAGCACCGTGACTCATCTGAGCAATAGCCCTCTGTGTTTATAAGCACCGTAACTCCTTGGGCAATAGCCCTCTGTGTGTATAAGCACAGTGACTCCTTGGGCAATAGCCCTCTGTGTGTATAAGCACCGTAACTCCTTGGGCAATAGCCCTCTGTGTGTATAAGCACAGTGACTCCTTGGGCAATAGCCCTCTGTGTGTATAAGCACCGTGACTCTATTGAGCACTAGCCCTCTGTGTGTATAATACTGTGACTCATTGGGCAAAAGCCATCTGTGTGTATAAGCACCATGACTCAACTGAGCAATAGTCCTCTGTGTGTATTAGCACTAGGTGTGAGCGGGTTCGGATTTCTGAAATCCGAACCCCCCCGAGCCCTCCCGATCCGAGACCGATCCGAGTCAGGCTCGACTTTTCCCGCCTGACTCTGATCTGAAATCGAGGCAAAACGTCATCACCTTCCAGGTCTCGCGGGTTTTGGATTCTATATAAGGTACCTGCGTCGGCGCCATTTTCACACTCGGCTGTGGACAGTGAAGAGGGAGTGTGGGAGTTAGGGCTGGCTGGGCTGTGTAGTGTAGTGCAGTGTAGTGTTGTGCTGTGCTGCTGTTGTCCATAGGGTCTGTGTCCACTCCAAAGTCCTGTGCAGTGTTCCAGTCCTAAAGGGATGCTGTAGTGTTTTCCAGGGGGTGCTCTGTCCATCAGGGGTGCTCCCTTCAAGTGCAAAAAAAAGAAATATTTTTTCTTTGTTTGTGAATTGTGTGCGCAGTAGCCGCACGTGCATCAACAAAGTAGCGCCAAGCGTGCGCCTGTGTCATAAGTAAAGGGCTGGCTGGCTTGACCGTTAAAGGGTGCTGTAACCCCCAAAGTGCACTCCAAACAAAATAAATAAATATTTTCGGTGTTTGTGAATTGTGTGCAATGTGGCCTCACGTGCATCAACAAAGGAGCAGCGCCAAGCGTGCGCCTGTGTCCCATAAGTAAAGGGCCAGCTGGCTTGTCCATTAAAGGGTGCTTTAACCCCCAAAGTGCACTCCAAACAAAATAAAAAAATATTTTCTGCGTTTGTGAATTGTGTGCACTGTGGCTGCACGTGCATCAACAAAGGAGCAGCGCCAAGCGTGCGCCTGTGTCCCATAAGTAAAGGGCCGGCTGGCTTGTCCCTTAAAGGTGCTGTAACACCCAAAGTGCGCTCCACAAAGAATAAAAAATTCTCCTTTTTTTTCTGTCTTTGTGAATTGTGTGGGCTATAGCCGTACCTGCATCCTCAAAGCAGCAGCGTCAAGCGTGCGTCTGTCTTTTAAAGGGTGGTGTAACCCCCAAAGTGGGCTCCAATCAAAATAAAATAATCTTCTTTTCGTTGTTTGTGTGTGAAATGTATGCGCAGTAGCCGCACCTGCATCCTCAAAGCAGCAGCGCCAAGCGTTCATCTGTCTGTTAAAGGGTGGTGTAACCCTCAAAGTGCGCTCCACAAAGAATAAAAAATTCTTTTTTTTCTGTCTTTGTGAATTGTGTGGGCTATAGCCGCACCTGCATCCTCAAAGCAGCAACGACAAACGTGCGTCTGTCTGTTTAAAGGGTGGTGTAACCCCCAAAGTGGGCTCCAACCAAAATAAAATAATCTTTTTTTTCTTGGTTTGTGTGTTAATTGTATGAGCAGGAGCCACACATGCATCCAAAAAAGCAGCAGCGCCAAGCGTGTGTCTGTCTGTTAAAGGGTGGTGTAACCCCCAAAGTGCACTCCAACAAAAATAAAACATTTTCTTCTGTGTTTGTGAATTGTCTGTACTGTACGTGCATCCTCAAAGCAGCAGCAACAAGCGTGCGTCTGTCTGTTAAAGGGTGGTGTAACCCTCAAAGTGCGCTCCACAAAAAATAAAAAATAAAATGTTTTCTGTCTTTGTGAATTGTGTGCACTGTAGCTGCACGTGCATCAACAAAGGAGCAGCGCCAAGCATGCGCCTGTGTCCCATAAGTAAAGAGCCAGCTTGCTCATTTCTTAAAGGGTGGTGTAACCCACAAAGTGCACTAGTCTCCAACAAAAATAAAAAATTATTTTCTGTGTTTGTGTGCGCCTTAGCCGCACGTATATATCAATATAACATAAATGGAGGACCAAACTTTCTCTGATTAAAATAAAATAGGGAAAGATCAAGAACCACTTCATCCTAGTGCTGAAGCTGCTGCCACTAGTCATGACATAGACGATAACATGCCATCAACGTCGTCTGCCAAGGCCGATGCCCAATGTCATAGTAGAGGGCACATACAATCCCAAATGACAAAGTTCAGGAAAATGACCTTAAAAAAAACATTTAAATCATCTGAGGAGAAACGTAAACTTGCCAATATGCCATTTATGACACGGAGTGGCAAGGAACGGCTAAGGTCTTTCCCTATGTTCATGACTAGTGGTTCAGCTTCACATGACGATGGAAGCCCTCCTCCCGCTAAAAAAATCAAATGAGTTTAACTGGTAAAAGCACAGCGAAGAACTGTGCGTTCTAAGAAGATATCACAAATCCCCAAGGAGAGTCCAAGTGTGGTGGCGGTTGCGATGCCTGACCTTCCCAGCACTGGACGGGAAGAGCTGGCTCTTTCCACCATTTGCTCGCCCCCTGCAAGTGCTGATAGGAGCACCCACAGTCCACTTGCTGATATGCAAATTGAAGATGTCACTGTTGAAGTACAACAGGATGAGGATACTGGTGTAGCTGGCGCTGAGGAGGAAGTTGGCGAGGAGGATTCTGATGGTGATGTGGTTTGTTTAAATCGGGCTCCGGGGAGACAGTTGTTGTCCGTGGGATGAAAAAGCCCATCACGGTCATGCCTGGGCAGAAGACCAAACATTCCACCTCTTTGGTCTGGCAATATTTCTATCCAAATCCGGACAACAACTGTCTTGCCATATGTACCATATGTAAAGGTGAAATAAGTAGGGGTAGGGACGTTAACCACCTAGGAACATCCTCCCTTATACGGCACCTGCAGCGCGTTCATAAAAAGTTACTGTCATGTTCAGAAACTTTGGCAAAGACTGTAATTAGTCCAGGGACACCTAAATCCCGTTGTCCTGTTGTATCCAAGCGCCTGCAAACCACACCGTCAACTCCCTCCTCATCAATTTCCTCCTTAGTCAGGATCGGAAGTAGTCCTGCAGGCCATTTCACTGGTATGACTCACTCTCCTAACTGGGATTCCATCGGAGGATCCTGCATTGCTACGCCTACTGCTGCCGCTGCTGCTGTTGCTGCTGCTGGGAGTCGTTCATCATCCCAGAGTGGAAGTAGGAACACCACTACTTTTACTAAAAAATTGACCCTCCAACAGTCCTTAGCGAGGAGGATGAAGTACATCAGCAGTCATCCTGAAGAAAAACGTATAACTGAGGCCTTGACTGCTATGTTGGTGTTAGACGTGCATCCGGTATCTGCCATTAGTGCAGTGGGCTTTAGACAATTGAAGGAGGTAGTGTGTCCCCGGTTCCAAATCCCGTCTAGATTCCACTTCACTAAGCAGGCGATACCGAGACTGTACAGAAACGTCAGAAAAAGTGTCCTGAGTGTCCTGTAAAATGTGGTTGTACCCAATGTCCACTTAACCACGGACATGTGGACAAGTGGAACAGGGCAGACTAAGGACTATATGACTGTGACAGCCCACTGGGTAGATGTATCACCTTACGCAGCAACAACAGCAGCGTCACCAGTAGCAGCATCTCAGAAACGCCAGCTCGTTCCAAGGCAGGCTACGCTGTGTATCACCGGTTTCAGTAAGAGGCACACCGCCGACAACTGAGGGAAATCATCGCCCAGTGGCTTACCCCACTTAGACTCTCCTGGGGATTTGTGATATCTGACAACGCCACCAATATTGTGCGGGCATTACATCTGGGCAAATTCCAGCACGTCCCATGTTTTGCTCACACAATAAACTTGGTGGTGCAGAATTTTCTGAAAAGTGACAGGGGCATGCAGGAGACGCTTTGGGTGGCCCGAAAAATTTCTGGCCACTTTTGCCATTCAGTGACTGCGTGCCAAAGACTGGCGCGCCAGCAAACACTCTTGAACCTGCCCCGCCATCACCTGAAGCAAGAGGTTGTGACGCGGTGGAACTCAACCCTCTATATGCTTCAGAGGATGGAGGAGCAGCAAAAGGCCATTCAAGCCTATACATCCACCTATGACATAGGCAAAGGAGGGGGTATGCACCTGACTCAAGCGCAGTGGAGAATGATTTCCGTGTTGTGCAAGGTTCTCCAGCCCTTCGAACTTGCCACACGTGAAGTCAGTTCAGACACTGCCAGCTTGAGTCAGGTCATTCCCCTCATCAGGCTTTTGCAGAAGCAGCTGGAGAAAGTGAAGGAGGAGCTAAGATGGAGCAATTCCGCTCGGCATGTGGGACTTGTGGATGAAGCCCTTCATTTGCTTTGCCAGTATTCCAGGGTGGTCAATCTGTTGAAATCAGACCACTACATTTTGGCCACCGTGCTCGATCCTAGGTTGAAAGCCTAATTGGTGTCTCTCTTTCCGGCCGACACAAGCCTGCAGAGGTGCAAAGACCTGCTGGTGAAAACACTGTCAGCTGAAGTGGAACGTGACACGTCAACAGCTCCTTCTTCATTTTCTCCCGCAACTGGGGCTGCCAGAAAAAAACTTAGGTATCCTAAGCAACCCGCTGGCAGTGATGCAGGGCAGGCAGGACCAAGTTTGGACACCTGGTCCGGATTGAAGGACCTGGCAACAATTTCTGACATGTCTACTGTCACTGCATATGATACTGTCACCATTGACAGAATGATGGAGGATTACATCGGTGACAGCATCCAAGTAGGCATGTCAGACAGTCCGTACCTGTACTGGCAGGAAAAAGAGGCAATTTGGAGGCCCCTGTACAAACTGGCTCTATTTTACCTGAGTTGCCCCCCCTCCAGTGTGTACTCCGAAAGAGTGTTTAGTGCAGCCGGGAACTTTCTCAGCGAAAGGCGTAGGAGGTTGCTTCCACAAAATGTGGAGAAGATGATGTTCATAAAAATTAATTATCAACTCTTCCAGGGAGACCAGCCTCCAGAACGTACAGAGGGACCCATGGTGGTGGATTCCAGCGGGGACAAATTAATACTCTGTGAGGATGAGGATGTACACAACACTGAAGAGGGTGAGGAATCAGTGGATGAGGAGGATGAGGATGACATCTTGCCTCCGTAGAGCCAGTTTCTGCAGGGACAGATTAATTGCCAGCTTGTTTTGTGGGGGCCCAAACGAACCAATCATTTCAGCCACAGTCGTGTGGCAGACCCTGGCGCTGAAATGATTGCTTTGTTAAAGTGTGCATGTCCTGTTTATACAACATAAGGGTGGGTGGGAGGGCCCAAGGACAATTCCATCTTGCACCTCTTTTTTTTCTTTGTATTATGTACTGTTTGGGGCCTAGTTTTTCAAACTGCCATCCTGTCTGCCACTGCAGTGTCACTCCTAGATGGGCCACGTGTTTGTGCCGCCCACTCGTATCTCTTAGCATAGTCATTCAGCTAACTCTGTGCAACCTTTTGGACATAAAAACACTATTGTGAGGTGTTCAGAATAGACTGGAAATGAGTGGAAATTAAGGTTATTGAGGCTAATAATAGCATAGGAGCAGAAAAACCCACAAATTCTGTGATTTTAGCTGTTTTTATGCTTTTTTTTTCAAAAAAATACAGATCCAAAACCCAGAACCCAAAACACGGAAGGGTGGTTTTGGCAAAACCTATCCAGATCCAAAACACGAAGAAAGATCCAGATCCAAAACCAAAACACAAAACACGAAAAGTGGCCGGTGCACATCCCTAATTAGCACCTTGACTCCTTGGTCAATAGCCCTCTGTGTGTATAAGCACCATGACTCTTTGGGCAATAGTCCTCTGTGTATAAAAGCACCGTGACTCCTTGGGCCTTCACCCTCTGTGTGTGTGTATAAGCACCGTGACTCCTTGGGCAATAGCCCTCTGTGTGTGTATAAGCACCGTGACTCTATTGAGCAATAGTCCTCTGTGTGTATTAGCACCGTGACTCCTTGGTCAATAGCCCTCTGTGTGTATAAGCACCATGACTCTTTGGGCAATAGTCCTCTGTGTATAAAAGCACCGTGACTCCTTGGGCCTTCGCCCTCTGTGTGTATAAGCACCGTGACTCCTTGGGCCTTAGCCCACTGTGTATACAAGCACCGTGACTCCTTGGGCATTAGCCCACTGTGTATACAAGCACCGTGACTCCTTGGGCCATAGCCCTCTGCGTATACAAGCACCATGACTCTTTGGGCAATAGTCCTCTGTGTATGAAAGCACCGTGACTCCTTGGGCCTTCTCCCTCTGTGTGTATAAGCACCGTGACTCCTTGGGCCTTAGCCCACTGTGTATACAAGCACCGTGACTCCTTGGGCATTAGCCCACTGTGTATACAAGCACCGTGACTCCTTGGGCCATAGCCCTCTGCGTATACAAGCACAGTGACTCCTTAGGCCTCAGTCCTCTCTGTGTCCATAACACACAAGTACTGTGACTTTGGGGTCTATTTACTAAGCAGTAGGAGACAAAGTGAAAAGTGATAAGGTGCCAGCCAATCAGCTCCCAACTGTCATTTTTCAAACACAGCCTGTGAGATGGCAGTTAGGAGCGGATTGGCTGGCACCTTATCACTTTTGACTCTGTCTCCTAACACTGCTTAGTATATAGACCCCTCAGTAGTGAGTGGCAGTTAGTGGCAATGTTTTATAGATGTGCTTTAAACTGCGGTGTCTGTGCCGCTGCTCTGCGCTTAGTAACCAGCCAGCTCAATGCAGCTTTTGCCCAATAATGGTGAAAACAATATTGTGAGCTGTGAGGTGGTCTAAATTGACTGTAAATGACTGGAAATGAATGTTATTGGGGTTAGTAATACTATAGGAACAAAAACAAGCCCAAATTATGTGATTTTAGCTTTTTTTGTCAAGTTTTGTAAAAAAAAATCCAAATCCAAAACCAGTCATGGCAGGTTTGGCAAATCCAAACCCGGATGACGAATCAGAACCAAATTCAAATCCAGTAAAAATGGTCCGGCACACATCCCTAATCTATATGCATATGCTTTTCTCTATCAGTCTTCAGTAATTTCACTATCGATCTAATTGGTGTGGTGGTGTCTTTCAGGTGCTGCTGGAGACTGTAACCCAATCTGAATATGAGGAGGCAAAATATATTTATTATGTGGGCAATCTTGTTAAAGGTGGAAAAACCTTAATAATTACCTTGCTGGGACAATATCTTTTAAAGGATATATTATGAGGTCAAATTAATTAATTAGCAATTAGATTAATAAATCATTATTATTTATAAGGTATAGTTGGTTGCCAATATTAAATGCTTGCTAATAGCGCCAATAAAAAATTAATTTATAACAGGGCAAATGATTGTCCTCCTTTACACATGGAATCAGCCTGCCCAGCACAGCAGCGGGGGAACACTGACGAGATGCTGTGCACATACTTATAGCACCTAAACATTGTGGGGAGGAGAACCTGGGTTGAGACCACACCACTCCTCTGAGACCACGCCCCCTTTCGGACGCACTTTTATCACGCACATGGTCCCGGTTTAGCATGTATTGTTGGGAGGCATGCAGTACACACATACATTTTAAATGGTATTCTCAAAGCTACATTTTCTACACCCTTATTTTGCTGGGTAAAACTCCTGCTGCAGATTTGCACATGTTTATTTCTACATTTAGAAGCAACAGGAATAATTATTTGTTTTCTCTGTTTTCATTCTCATTTGAAAATGTTTCTATCCATTTTATATCATTTTATCCCTGTGAACTCTGAAATGAGGTTATAGTATGCTAGCTTTTGTTTTTTAATTGAAAATAATTACAGGGTACATTCATTATTTTATTATACCTAATAGCTTTAAAATGCAAGATGGGGATAATAAAGACAGTCTTCTGAAGGACTCTGAGAAATAGAGCTACTTACACTTCATGGTCCTGTGTTGTGACTGCAGAACATTCAGATCAGACTAATTATAAGTCTACTGTGGTTCATCTCAGTAATCTATCATATAATATGATCGCATATAATTTTGCAGTCAAATTAAGTTTGTTAGAATCAATTTAAAGAAGCCACTTACATCAACGTGGCTAGTCTACATTTATAAACCTGGAATGTGAAGTACAGCCAAAGGGTCCAATGCAGGGGAAGAAGTAATTGATTTAGTTCCTAACCCTTTCATCACTGTAACTTATTAAAAACATCCTGACACCACTGGCTAAACAACACAGGAGAGGTACAGGAGGCAAAGGGGAAACCTATGATGATTCATGTTCATCTGGATATAAAAGCAGCTGGCATGACAACTAGGATTAGACTCAGATTACAATCTATAATATATTACATAAAACAGGGAATAAAGAAAAATTATATAAAACAAAGAATCAACCTTAATTCCACAACCACCTTGAAAACAAGACTGTGGGGTAAATTTGCTAAAGGTCGACTTAGATTGATTTAAAATCAATCTAATTTGATCAACATCATCTGCAAACTCCGCATATTTATCATCCGTAGAGGGAAACTCTAGGGATGATTAATAAGCAGATTTTGAATTTGGTAAACCCATTTGCCTTACAGTATATCCTAAATGTACTGATTTCCGTTGGAATGTTCACAAATCTGTTCTGCTGTCCCTTAATTTGGCCCCCAGTGGTTAGAGCAATAACATCCACTATAATGCAGTATTGTTTCCAAAATCCCAAATGTTGGGCGGTATGCATTTGAATTAATGTCACTAATATTTTCATTATAACAATCATAAATGCTACACAGGTTGATGGTAACCCCAAACTAATCAAATGGTACCTGCACCACAATTGTTGTTGGTACACTTCCAGCTCTAGACACTTCCCTCCTTAAAAACACACATTTTGTATTCTCCTGAACTTTTATACCCATGTGCTATAGCAGTATATCATTACGTAAAAGAGGGTATTGTAAAACTGCATAATATTATACACATTTATTCCTGGGCACAGAGAACAGTGTGTACAGACTCACTGAGAAGGATCGGGTACTGCTATGTACCTACTACTTACAGTAGCACTGAAACTCGATGCAGGTACAGATTCAAGCCCTAGAGTTGGCCTGGGCCCAATTGCAGCCCCATTCTCTGCACCTACTATAGCTATGCCCTTGCCTGTAAGTGGCAGCTGGTCTGCCAAAGATTGGAAGAGTGTGTATAGTGATACAATACTTTCAGTACATTGTTTAAGCAGATGCAGATCGGAGATCTACTGCAAAATTTACCAGGTGTTTATGTACACATTGAGTGTGAAAGCTGCATCCAAGTGTACAAAAGGATTGTGTCAATAGTCTGGTTTGGAGTTGGATCCCCGGAGCATTGGACAAGTGTGTACCCATCTTACGTCATGGAGTGACATAGAAGTATAATTTATTTATCCATTGTTTCTAAATTAAAAATTGCAGATATAATAGAAGGAGATTTCTGAAGGGGTAAGGGTGATAGGTAAAAATTTGTTATATAATCCTTACCTAAAGATGTTATTCAGATTTTATTTCTAAATATGTTGCTGTTCCAGACCTAATTGGAACACGTAATCCAAAGTACATATTTGTAGTTGTTATCCAAAGTTGCATACATAAAGCTGGATCTATTCACAGAGTATCGATGCAAGTCTAAAAGTCACCATAAAATGGCTGCCAGTAACTGGGCATCCTTTACATTGGACTGTGACCTGCATTGTGACATCACAATGCATGCAGACAGTAATTAGAGAAGGCTTTAGCTTAGATTAGCTCTGCACCCTGATGCCCTGCAGCAGAGTTCTGGTAAGAACAGAATAGCCGGGGCTCATGAGATAACACTGAAACTCAATGCAGGTACAGTTTCAAGCCTACAGGTGGCCTGGGCCCATTTGCAGCCCCATTCCCAGCACCTACTATAGCTACGCCCTTGCCTGTAAGTGGCAGCTGGTCTGCCAAAGATTGGAAGAGTGTGTATAGTGATAAAAATACTTTCAGTACATTGTTTAAGCAGATGCAGATCTGTGATCTGCTGCAAAATTTACCAGGTGTTTAGGTATACATTGAGTGTGAAAACTGCATCCAAGTGTACACGAGGATTGTGTGAACAATCTGGTTGGATACCCGGAGCATTGGACAAGTGTGTACCCATTTTATGTCATGGAGTAACATAGATGTATTGTTTGCTTTATCCATTTTTTCTAAATTAAAAATTGCAGATATAATGGAAGGCGATTACTGATTGGGTATGAGTGATAGGTCAAAATTTGTTATATAGTCCTTACCTAAAGATGTTATTCCGATTCTATTTCTAAATATGTTGCTGTTCCAGACCTATTTGGAGACGTAATTGCATTATTGCAGTTGCATAGACAGCATGTGTGTATTCCAATGACCACACAATTCTGTGAATTAGTAGCTCCACCATTTTGTGAGTGACAGCAATCTCACTCTGTGAGAGTGCTGAATCTGCAGTTAACCACATGGTGTCATGGCATACCATATCTGTATTATGCAAGGAACACAACCATTAAGGCATCAGTCTTAATTATCGTAATTTCATTGCTTTTTGGAGTTTGAGTGGCAGAAATTCAATAGGTTTTGTGATTTTTCAAATCATGTCTAAGAAGCCTTAATGGGACATGTGAAACCGTAAGGTTTTTTTTCTATGGAATTTCATAGATTTTTTAAAATGTATTAACTATCAGGGTTTGGATGAGCAAACCGGGCCACCTGCAGGGGAGAAGGGCAACAAAATAGTACACTAACACAGGTGGAAGAGGGGACAGCAAACAGGAGGTTGGTTTGGGAGGTGCAGAGTGTGAGACGGCTAGTGGCAGCAGTGGTGGTGCAGAGCAGTGGCAGTGGCTTCTCTCCAGCTACCCGGCCGATGTATTGACTGGAAGGCACCTCAGGCTGGCTTTACATAAGCAAGCTGAGGGGGTGTGGCGATGACGTTGTGAGCCATGATTGGCTCGTGGCAGCCATCTTTGAAATTCAAAAATGGCGCTCGGTTCTCACCATTGAAGTACTTGGTGAGAACAGCTCATTGGCTGAGAGGCAGAAGGCTCGCACTGGGATTTCTGAACTGAAATTCCGGGCGGAGCTGTCATTCGGTTAGTAGTGTTCTTGGAGAACACTACTAATGTACGTGGGTCTGGGTATCTATATTTATTTTTTGCCAAGACCCTGGATTGTCTGAAGAGGAGAGATCCACGCATAGGAGGAGGTGAGTATGGATTTTTTATTACAGGTAATCCATAGGATTATCTACTGGAGAAGAGGATATACTGGCAACAGGGATACATAGGTGAGTATGTGAGATAGTGTGTGCATGTGTGAGTACATGTGTGTGTGCATGTATGTTTTAATAACATTTTTACTTTTCTATGGTGTGTGTTCTGTGGTTTTTTAATATTGCTTTTACTGTGGAACTACAGGTACCAGCAGGCCTGTAATGCCCCGCATGCTGATACTTGTGGTTCTCCAAGTACCAGCATGCGGGGGAGGCTTGCTGTGTACTGTTGTTCCAAAGCAAAAGCCAATATTTTAACTCTTTACTTGCACCACACTTTACACAATCAACCTGGCACCCACCACTCCAGGGGTGTCTGGGATAGCCCTGGGCTATTAGCCTGGGCCTGGGGTGCCCTGAAGATGGGGACCCCTTTATTGGGGGGTCCCCAGCTCCCCAGGGATCCCCGGCCTGGGCTCACTAGCAGTCAGGGGTAATGCTTCGGCTGGGGGGCCCGGTCAAAGGGCTCCCCTGGCTGTAGCATCACCCCCCGCTAGAAAGAGTCCAGCGCTGGTTCTTGTAAATACAGGGGGACCCTACATATTTTTTTCCTCTGTATTTCCAGAACCAGGGCTGGCTCGGACCCCAGTTCTGGTTACGCTGAATACGGGGGGCCCCTGCATCATTTGTCCCCCGTATTTTGGCAACCAGGGCTGGTTCTGTCTAGCCTGGTGCTGGTTGTGCTTCATACAGGCAACCCATATGTAATTTGTTCCCTGTATTTAGCACAATCAGTACTGGGTCTTCAAAGCCCGATGCTGGTTGTCTTCGGGGGGCGGGGCCACGCCATTATTATTATTTTTTAAACACAGAAGCAGGTATCACGGATCTTCCAGATCCAAGCCTGCATCTTTGTGCTGCTACCTTCCAGATCCTAATGCCTGCACCACCACCATCCACACTGCCGCCCGCACTGCCGCCGTTATGGCCCGCTACCATCCCCGAGTCCCGGCCCCAGCTAATGCCCGCTACCCCCGCGTCTTTCCTCTGGGTCACACTGCAGCTAGAGGCCGCTTCTTTCCCCTGAGCCCACCACCGCTAAAGCCCTCAAATGATGGCCTTCTTTGTGCACCCAAGTGAAGCCAAAGTGAGTACACCTGCTGGAGGCTCCTACTGAGGCTGTGCAACAAGTTGAAATTTCCTATCTATTCAATGGCGTATTCTTGAGGTAATAGTTTAAAAATTGGAACTTTCTAATTTACCTGAACTCCAAAAGCACATAGCCTGGCACAATAGCTACCTAATGAAACAAAGTCTAAATTCGCCCCCTACCCTGGTTATGCCTTCCCAAAAATCCCACATAGAGAACAGCAGAAAAGGGTTCCTAATTGAGAATGTCAGAAAAAAGTGACAGTTGGAGCTTTAGATTACTCCCAAATCCTATTTTTTTATGTTTTTGCCCTGAATTTTGTCATGCAACAATTCTACCCACCCGTGCCAAATTTCAGCTTGGTACCTCCAACAACTTTTTAGGTGTAGCCCCTTAAAAACCATGTGTCCCCCCTTTGGAATTCTTTATGGGAGAATTGCAGTTTTTTAGATGCAGCCTTTTATATAATGGCATGACTGTACCCTTATAATATGACATATTGTGGAATTGTACTTGAGATTTATAGACTATTTTCTTTTGGTTGGGTCTGAAACTGTACTGATTGATCTGTTAGATAAACAGAATGCTTCTGAGAGTGTAGTGAAGTTGACATATCAAATGAGTCCCTCCAATGTAAATTCTGGATGTTCATATTTCATATGATGGGGAGTGTTTTTTGACATCTTTATACACAAAAAGTACAGACAGAAATACATTGTTGAGGAACGATAGTTTTCACCTCTATGGTTTGAGCAAAGGGTTACCATATTCTCAGTTGTTGAGAGTAAGATGCATCACTTCTGATGAAAGCAGAATTGAGCAAGCTTTACAAGATACAGTATGGTAGAGAATTTTGTATGACGGGGCTACAAATGGCAGGAATTAGATATTATTAAAAACAAAGTACTGAATACACCACGTGATGAACTATTGTTACCCAAAAATAATCAGGTTGACACACTAGACATGAATAGTGTCCCTTGGGTAAATAGATTTAGTGCACAAAGCACACATACAGTTAAACGAGCTAAACAATGGTGGGTTCCGATAAGGAATTGCCTGCATTACATAATTCCAGACTACTACCTAGTTTTACTAGGAATAGGAACAACAGGGACCAAATTGTTCGACTTGATATCACCAACTTAAGTCGACAACAAAAACCTACACATTTTTTGAGTATTAAAAAAGGTTGTTTCCGATGCTTGGGATGTGTGACATGCAGGTTTTTATAATCTGGTACTTCTTTTTGTCACCCACATACGGGAAAAGATATCAAATTAACTTTGCACTGACCTGTTCAACTACATATGTGGTGTATATGCTCACCTGTCCTTGTGGCTTGTCGTATGTGGGTAAGACCCAGCGGCAATTTAAAGAGTGTATGGCTCTCCATCGCACCGCCATACGACAGACCACAGAGAGTTGAGTAAGTGAGCAACCAGTAGCTCGCCACTGTGCTCAATTCAAACATGGTGTAGCTTCCATAAGAGCTATAATCATTGACCATATGCCTCCTTTACCCAGAGGTGGGAACAGAAATACAATTTTAATGAAAAAAGTGAGTAAATGGATATTTACACTGGATACCACTACCCCCAGGGGTCTCAATGGACGGTTGGGATTACAGTGTTTTCTTTAAATTATAAATATGTATTGTCATTGTATATTTGATACTATTTGCATTTATGTGATAATTATGGTACATATTGTTTTTTTCAAATATTGTTTTGTCTCAAAAATTGGTTGTTCTGCCTATTAATGATACCACGTTCTTTTCCAGGGTATATATTTTTATATTTTGGTGGAGTTTAGTTTTTATATGTTTGCAGGTGCATACATATGTGTCAGTTTATTGTCATAACATGTATACGTTTTATACATGTGTTAGAATGTGATATCATAGTTGTCATTCGTTGCTAAGCAACATGCACTGTTTGTCAACATCCTAGACAGACACCGTCTGTTGACTCCACACGCTGTTGATTGGGACGCGCTGCCCAGGGAGTCTGAGGCTAGCATGTGAGTGGCGCTGGTGGATGACGTCACGGGCAGTGCGACTTCCCTACCTGGGGAGTCTGAGACTGGTGTGCTGCAGGTGAGAGTCATTGTTCTAATTATTATGGCTATATATGTCTGTCTGCATTGTATGTTGTGGTGTGCTGCTGTCCTTGACAAAGGGGGAAACCCCGAAACTTTGGATCATTAAAGGAACATTTTAGATGATTGCAAGTCTACTAAGTGCCGTCCTGTTAGGTGTATATATGTTAGGGGTGTGCACCGGACACTTTTCGTGTTTTGTGTTTTGGTTTTGGATCTGGATCTTTCTTCGTGTTTTGGATCTGGATTGGTTTTGCCAAAACCACCCTTCCGTGTTTTGGGTTCTGGGTTTTGTGTTTTGGATCTGGATTTTTTCTTAAAAAATAAAAAAAAACCGCTAAAATCACATAAATGGGCCTTTTTTTGTTCCTACGCTATTAATAACCCCAATAACATTAATTTCCACTCATTTCCACTCTATTCTGAACACCTCACACCTCACAATATTGTTTTTAGGCCAAAAGGTTGTACCGAGGAAGCTGGATGACTATGCTAAGCGACACAAGGGGGCGGCACAAACACGTGGCCCATCTAGGAGTGGCACTGCAGTGGCAGACAGGAAGCCAATCAGCGTTATGGTGCCCATTTGCATGTAGCACGAACCCGGGAGATCCGTGCTACATGCATCTGTGTGATTGGCACAGAGCAATGACAGGTCCGTGAGACCCGTCTGTGCTGCTGTGGTAAAAAAAAAAAAAAAAACCTGTGTAAAAAAAGAAAAAAATGGCGTGCACCCCCCCAAAAAAGAGCAACCAGCCCCGGGCATTAGTAACCCAGTGCTGGGTGTGCTTAAATACAGGGGACAAACGACGTAGGGGTCCCCTGTACTTAAGCACAACCAGCACCGGGCTAGTCAGAACCAGCGCTGGTTACCAAAATACGGGGGACAAACGACGTAGGGGTCCCCTGTATTCTGCGCAACCAGCTCTGGGCTCTGATCCGGTCCTGGTTCTGGAAATATAGGGGACAAAAAATGAGTAGGGTTCCCCTGTATGTTCCAGAACCAGCACTGGACTTTTTCTAGCGGGGGGCTGATGCCACAGCCAGGGGAGCCCTTTCACCGGGCCCCCCAGCCGCAGCATCAACCCTGACCGCTAGTCAGCCCAGGCCGGGGATCCCTGGAGAGCTGGGGACCCCCCCAATAAAGGGGTCACCCTCTCCAGGGCACCCCAGGCCCAGGCTGATAGCCCGGGGCTATCCCCGCCACCCCTGGTGGCGGTGGGTGGCGGGTTGATTGTGTGGTGTGGTGTAAATAAAGAATATCAAACATTGTCTTTACAAGTAGAACTGCAAGTCCCAGCTAGCCTGCCCCGCATGCTGGTACTTGGAGAACCACAAGTACCAGCATGCAGGGCATTAAGGGCCCACTAGTACCTGTAGTTCACCTGTAAAAAAAATGTTTAAAAAAACACAGGACACACACACCGTGACAGTATAAGTTTATTAAACATACATACACACACACACATGTACACATACTCACCTATGTAACCTGTAGCATCGGTCCACTTGTCCGGTAAAGTATCCCTAGGGGACCTGTGAAAAAAAACATACTCACCATCTCCTATGCGAGGTTCTGTCCTCTTCGTTCCAAAGTAGGCATCCCCGGACTTGGCAAAAAAAAAAAACGAAAACGCGATCCACGAACTTAGTACCGTTCTATAGAACGGTACTTCCCGAATGAGAGCTTAGCGGCGGGGTATCACCATGGAAACCCCGCTGCTAAGCGTTCATTGGCTGAGAGAGGTCATCTCCCGTCTCTCAGCCAATGAACGGCTCCCTCCATTGTAGTCAATGGTGGGAACCGCAGGGTAAACTTTAATAACCTTGCGGCTCCCAGCATTGACTACAATGGAGGGAGCCGTTCATTGACTGAGAGAGACGGGAGATGGCCTCTCTCAGCCAATGAACGCTTAGCAGCGGGGTTTCCATGGTGATACCCCGCCGCTAAGCTCTCATTCGGGAAGTACCGTTCTATAGAACGGTACTAAGTTCGTGGATCGCGTTTTCGTTTTTTTTTTTTTGCCAAGTCCGGGGATGCCTACTTTGGAACGAAGAGGACAGAACCTCGCATAGGAGATGGTGAGTATGTTTTTTTTCACAGGTCCCCTATGGATACTTTACCGGACAAGTGGACCGATGCTACAGGGTTACATAGGTGAGTATGTGTACATGTGTGTGTGTGTGTGTGTGTGTATGTATGTTTAATAAACTTATACTGTCACGGTGTGTGTGTCCTGTGTTTTTTTTAAAAATTTTTTTACAGGTGAACTACAGGTACTAGTGGGCCCTTAATGCCCTGCATGCTGGTACTTGTGGTTCTCCAAGTACCAGCATGCGGGGCAGGCTTGCTGGGACTTGCAGTTCTACTTGTAAAGACAATGTTTGATATTCTTTATTTACACCACACCACACAATCAACCCGCCACCCACCGCCACCAGGGGTGGCGGGGATAGCCCCGGGCTATCAGCCTGGGCCTGGGGTGCCCTGGAGAGGGTGACCCCTTTATTGGGGGGGTCCCCAGCTCTCCAGGGATCCCCGGCCTGGGCTGACTAGCGGTCAGGGCTGATGCTGCGGCTGGGGGGCCCGGTGAAAGGGCTCCCCTGGCTGTGGCATCAGCCCCCCGCTAGAAAAAGTCCAGTGCTGGTTCTGGAACATACAGGGGAACCCTACTCATTTTTTTCCCCTGTATTTCCAGAACCAGGACCGGATCAGAGCCCAGAGCTGGTTGCGCAGAATACGGGGGACCCCTACGTCGTTTGTCCCCCGTATTTTGGCAACCAGCTCTGGTTCTGACTAGCCCGGTGCTGGTTGTGTTTAAGTACAGGGGACCCCTATGTCGTTTGTCCCCTGTATTTAAGCACACCCAGCACTGGGTCACTAATGCCCGGGGCTGGTTGCTCTTTTTTTGGGGGGGAGGACGCCATTTTTTTCTCTTTTTACACAGGTTTTTTTTTTTTTATTTACCACAGCAGCACAGACGGGTCTCACGGACCCGTTAGTGCTCTGTGTCAATGACACAGATGCAAGTAGCACGGATCTCCTGGTCCGTGCGTGCATCTGTGTCATTGAAATACACAGCAGCACAGACGGGTCTCACTGACCCATCTGTGCTCTGTGTCACTGTCAATCACACAGATGCATGTAGCACGGATCTCACGAGTCCGTGCTACATGCAAATGAGCACCATAATGCTGATTGGCTGAGAGCCGTGACAGACGGCTCTGTCAGCCAATCAGCACTTTGCCCATTAAAGGCAAAGGCATTTTTTTTTAAATGGCCGCTCGAGGCAAAACCTCGAGATCCGACAGCAGATCTCGAGGTTTTGCCTCGGGAGAGGGATCCGGGGCAGACAGGGAGATCCGAGCTTGGGCTCGGATCGCCCCGGATCCCCGAAGTTCGGGTGGGTTCGGTTCTCAGGGAACCGAACCCGCTCATCCCTAATATATGTATATATATATATATATATATATATATATATATAATATTAGGGGTGTGCACCGGCCACTTTTCGTGTTTTGTGTTTTGGTTTTGGATCTGGATCTTTCTTCGTGTTTTGGATCTGGATTGGTTTTGCCAAAACCACCCTTCCGTGTTTTGGGTTCTGGGTTTTGTGTTTTGGATCTGTATTTTTTTGAAAAAAAAAAGCATACAAACAGCTAAAATCGCAGAATTTGTGGGTTTTTCTGCTCCTATGCTATTATTAACCTCAATAACCTTAATTTCCACTAATTTCCAGTCTATTCTGAACACCTCACACCTCACAATAGTGTTTTTATGTCCAAAAGGTTGCACCGAGGTAGCTGGATGACTATAATAAGAGATACGAGTGGGCGGCACAAACACGTGGCCCATCTAGGGGTGACACTGCAGTGGCAGACAGGATGGCAGTTTGAAAAACTAGGCCCCAAACAGTACATAATGCAAAGAAAAAAAAGAGGTGCAAGATGGAATTGTCCTTGGGCCCTCCCACCCACCCTTATGTTGTATAAACAAGACATGCACACTTTAACAAAGCAATCATTTCAGCGCCAGGGTCTGCCACACGACTGTGGCTGAAATAATTGGTTCGTTTGGGCCCCCACAAAACAAGCTGGCAATTGATCTGTCCCTGCACAAACTGGCTCTACGGAGGCAAGATGTCGTCCTCATCCTCCTCATCCACCGATTCCTCACCCTCTTCAGTGTTGTGTACATCCTCATCCTCACAGAGTATTAATTCGTCCCCGCTGGAATCCACCACCACAGGTCCCTCTGTACGTTCTGGAGGCTGGTCTCCCTGGAAGAGTTGATAATTAATTTTTATGAACATCATCTTCTCCACATATTGTGGAAGCAACCTCCTACGCCTTTTGCTGACAAGGTTCCCGGCTGCACTAAACACTCTTTCGGAGTACATACTGGAGGGGGGGCAACTCAGGTAAAATAGAGCCAGTTTGTACAGGGGCCTCCAAATTGCCTCTTTTTCCTGCCAGTACAGGTTCGGACTGTCTGACATGCCTACTTGGATGCTGTCACCGATGTAATCCTTTAACAGACAGACGCATGCTTGTCGCTGCTGCTTTGAGGATGCAGGTGCGGCTACAGCCCACACAATTCACAAAGACAGAAAAAAAGAAGATTATTTTATTTTGGTTGGAGCGCACTTTGTGGGTTACACCACCCATTAACAGACAGATGCACACTTGGTGCTGCTGCTTTGAGGATGCAGGTGCGGCTACTGCACATACATTTCACACACAAACACAGAAAAAAAGATTATTTTTATTTTGTTGGAGCGCACTTTGGGGGTAACACCACCCTTTAACAGTCAGACGCATGCTTGTCGATGCTGCTTTGAGGACAGTATCATTTGCAGTGACAGTAGACTTGTCAGAAATTGTTGGCACTTCCTTCAGTCCGGACCAGATGTCCAAACTGGCCCTTGACTTATGACACAGGCGCATGCTTGGCGCTGCTACTGTGTTGATGCACGTGCGGCTACATCGCACACAAGTCACAAACACAGAAAAAAAATAGTTTTTTATTTTTTGGAGCACTTTGGGGGTTACACCACCCTGTAACAGACTTATGGGACACAGGTGCTCGCTTGGCGCTGCTCCTTTATTGATGCACGTGCAGCTACAGTGCACACAATTCACAAAGACAGAAAAAAAAGAATTTTTTATTTTTTGTGGAGCGCACTTTGAGGGTTACACCACCCTTTAACAGACAGACGCACGCTTGTCGCTGCTGCTTTGAGGATGCAGGTGCGGCTACAGCCCACACAATTCACAAAGACAGGGAAAAAAAGAAGAATTTTTTTTTGTTTGTGGAGCACACTTTGAGGGTTACACCACCCTTCAACAGACAGACGCACGCTTGTCGCTGCTGCTTTGAGGATGCAGGTGCGGCTACAGCCCACACATTTCACAAAGACAGAAAAAAAAAGAAGAATGTTTTATTTTGTTTGGAGTGCACTTTGGGGGTTACAGCACCCTTTAACGGACAAGCCAGCCGGCCCTTTACTTATGACACTTTTGGGCCACCCAAAGCGTCTCCTGCACGCCCCTGTCGCTCTTCAAAAAATTCTGCACCACCAAGTTTATTGTGTGAGCAAAACATGGGACATGCTGGAATTTGCCCAGATGTAATGCCCGCACAATATTGGTGGCATTGTCAGATATCACAAATCCCCAGGAGAGTCTAAGTGGGGTAAGCCACTAGGCGATGATTTCCCTCAGTTTCTCTAAGAGGTTGTCGGCGGTGTGCCTCTTACTGAAACCGGTGATACACAGCGTAGCCTGCCTTGGAACGAGCTGGCGTTTCTGAGATGCTGCTATTGGTGACGCTGCTGTTGTTGCTGCGTAAGGTGATACATTTACCCAGTTGGCTGTCACAGTCATATAGTCCTTAGTCTGCCCTGTTCCACTTGTCCACATAACCGTGGTTAAGTGGACATTGGGTACAACCGCATTTTTTCAGGACACTGAGGACACTTTTTCTGAAGTTTCTGTACAGTCTCGGTATCGCCTGCCTAGTGAAGTGGAATCTAGACGGGATTTGGAACCGGGGACACACTACCTCCATCAATTTCTAAAACCCACTGCACTAATGGCGGATACCGGATGCACGTCTAACACCAACATAGCAGTCAAGGCCTCAGTTATACGTTTTGCTTCAGGATGACTGCTGTCGTACTTCATCCTCCTCGCTAAGGACTGTTGGAGGGTCAATTGTTTAGTAAAAGTAGTGGTGTTCCTACTTCCTCTCTGGGATGATGAACAACTCCCAGCAGCAGCAACAGCACTAGGAGGAAGTGGTTCTTGATCTTTCCCTATTTTATTTTTATCGGAGAAAGTTTGGTCCTCCATTTATGTTATATTGATATATACGTGCGGCTAAGGCGCACACAAACACAGAAAATTATTTTTTATTTTTGTTGGAGACTAGTGCACTTTGTGGGTTACACCACCCTTTAAGAAATGAGCCAGCCGGCCCTTTACATATGGGACACAGGCGCACGCTTGGCGCTGCTCCTTTGTTGATGCACGTGCAGCCACAGTGCACACAATTCACAAACACAGAAAATATTTTTTTATTTGCTTTGGAGTGCACTTTGGGGGTTACAGCACCCTTTAACGGTCAAGCCAGCCGGCCCTTTACTTATGACACAGGCGCACGCTTGGCGCTACTTTGTTGATGCACGTGCGGCTACTGCGCACTCAATTCACAAACACAAAAATATATTTTTTTTTTGGAGTGCAATTTGGGGGTTACAGCACCCTTTAATGGACAAGCCAGCCGGCCCTTTACTTATGAGACACAGGCGCACGCTTGGCGCTGCTCCTTTGTTGATGCTCGTGCAGCCACAGTGCACACAATTCACAAACACAGAAAATATTTTTTTATTTGGTTTGGAGTGCACTTTGGGGGTTAAAGCACCCTTTAACGGTCAAGCCAGCCGGCCCTTTACTTATGACACAGGCGCACGCTTTGCGCTACTTTGTCGATGCACGTGCGGCTACTGCGCACACAATTCACAAAGACAAAAAAAATATATATTTTTTAATTTTTTGGGGAGTGCAATTTGGGGGTTACAGCACCCTTTAATGGACAAGCCAGCTGGACCCTTTACTTATGGGACACAGGCGCACGCTTGGCGCTGCTCCTTTGTTGATGCACGTGCAGCCACAGTGTACACAATTCACAAACACAGAAAATATTTTTTTATTTGCTTTGGAGTGCGCTTTGGGGGTTACAGCTCCCTTCAACGGTCAAGCCAGCCGGCCCTTTACTTATGACACAGGCACACGCTTGGCGCTACTTTGTTGATGCACGTACGGCTACTGCGCACACAATTCACAAACACAAAAATATTTATTTTTTTATTTTTTTGGGAGTGCAATTTGGGGGTTACAGCACCCTTTAATGGACAAGCCAGCTGGCCCTTTACTTATGGGACACAGGCGCACGCTTGGCGCTGCTCCTTTGTTGATGCACGTGCAGCCACAGTGCACACAATTCACAAACACAGAAAATATTTTTTTATTTGCTTTGGAGTGCGCTTTGGGGGTTACAGCACCCTTTAACGGTCAAGCCAGCCGGCCCTTTACCTATGACACAGGCGCACGCTTGGCGCTACTTTGTTGATGCACGTGCGGCTACTGCGCACACAATTCACAAACACAGAAAAAATATTTATTTTTTTTTGCACTTGGAGGGAGCACCCCTGATGGACAGAGCACCCCTTGGACAACACTACAGCACCCCTTTAGGACTGGGACACTGCACAGGACTTTGGAGGAGTGGACACAGCCCCTATGGACAACAGCAGCTCAGCGCAGCACAGCCCAACACTACACTGCACTACACTACACTACACAGCCCAGCCAGCCCTAACTCCCACCCTCCCTCTTCACTGTCCACAGACGAGTGAGAAAATGGCGCCGACGCGGGTACCTTATATAGAATCCAAAACCCGCGAGACCCGGAAAGGCTGGATAATGACGTTTTGCCTCGATTTCAGATCCGAGTCAGGCGGGAAAAGTCGAGCGTGATTCGGATCGGGGGGGCTCGGGGGCGTTCGGATTTCAGAAATCCGAACCCGCTCACCCCATATATATATATATATATATATATATATATGTTCTACAGAAAATATTTCAATATTCAAATTGCATTAAAAATATAATAATGATGAGATATTTATCTGCCTTAATTTAGAATGTGGAACACACTCCCGGCACTTCATTGCAACCATAACAATGCTATTTAATATCTAATGATGTTCATTATTGCTCCTATGACTTAGCAACAGCCAGAAAACTTTACCAAGCTTCATGGGCCAGCCTGTAAACATCCCTGAAATTTTCTTTTCAAGGTGATTTGCACAGATATTAGCATGGTCTGTGATCAGAATATCAATAATCAGCTTACAGAACGATCAATAGAAAAGAGTGCAAACTGAAAATGGTCTATGAAGTTCTTCTTTGTGAAGTTCTTTAGTTCAAGTACAAAATAAATCTGTAATCATTTGTTTTACTGTTTAAAAACAAAACAAATAAAAACAAACTTTTGAGAATTTTCAGAGTGTTACATGTTCTTGCTTGTTATAATATAAATATAAGATAGCCAACAAAAGCAGTGGTTTATCTATAATGGGTGCAGGAGGTGCTATGTACATTGTTTCCTGGGCCCAGGGGGCCCACACCGCTCACCCTGCACCCATATATTGTACAGTGTACTCACCTCTCCGGCAGCCATTTTTCTGGAGATCCGCAAATTCGCAGTAGAGAATTCACTGGGAACATTCCGGAGACGAGATGTAGTCAAAAGATCGACAATAGGCTAGAAAAAAGGGATATGTAAGGCTGCGCTTAACCCAATACAATATATATGGTAGCTCTAGGAAAAAGAAACCAGGGAAACACCTACCCCGTATCTGAAAACAAAGTAAGAAATATATAGTTGAAGTATAGATGTTGTGCCTCTACATATATGGATTCCAGAAGGGCACAATATGAGCTACTATTAGTAGCATGAACGTTTGAGTATGGAAGGGTGGAAGTTCCATCCGCCAGTTGGTTATTACGTGCCGCAGCTATGAAGATATAAAGGAAGATCGAGGACTATACCCTCATCGAGAGATGAGGGCAACTATTAGCAGCAAGGATGCTGAGTATGTAAGGGCGGAAATGATATCCACCAGCTGGAAATGACCTGCCGCCGCTACAAGGATAAAGGAGAAGGAAGATCAGGTACTCTGCATTCTGACTAAGCCTTTTACAGGTGAAACGCATCGATCGCAGAGGACGCTGATGGGACGCTGATTTAGACCTTTACGGTCACACCACACATCCCTGTCTGCCGGCAGACCTTTCTGTACCACCCGTGGATTGGATTATACGCACCGGAGCCTGCGTCCGGTTTGGGTTTATTTAGACCCCTCTCTACCAGGACATCTTGGGGTTTTTTTCCCTAAATGGATGAGATCTTCAGCAGGTAAATCCTTGCTGCACAGTTTATTCCATCTGGACATTGATTTTCTATTTGACTGTTCACCATTTACCTCATGTGAGTGATTTTTATACTTTACCAGTATAGTAAGATGCTAAGTTGTGCTTTACTGGTAGACATATTATAGACTTTTTACTGTAGACCTTGTATTTATGTTGTATTGTTTGTATGTGGTCTGTTTTGTGTTGTATATGTACCGGTCATAGCCCTCATTCAGAGCCGTACGCTCTGAGCAGAGCGCACACTCTGAAAGAGGGCCGTCCTCCATAACTATGGAGCGTCCCCCTGGACGCTCGTATAGCTGTGGGTCACAGCTATTCTGGTTCTGCGTTGATATCTGGTTCTGACCTCGGCTATTCCCTGTGACCCGTTTAAGTCTGCTCCCTGGTACCGTCTCGTCTGTTTGGTTCTGACCTGGCTAGTCGACTACACTAAAGTCTTCTGCATTCGAACCAAGTCTCCCAGCACGTGTATAGGAAAACCTAACCTGAGGGCCGCGACCTGTGTGTCGGACGCAGCCAAGCCCATACCTTCTTGCAAGGGTCCCTGGTGAAAACCGCCGGCACTTTAGACTCCGTGCCTCAGGAATAGGTCTAGCCAATTCCCTGAATACGGGTAGCATCCATAATCCATCCAAGAGTTTGTGACACTGATCCATTCTGATTGAGACACATTCCATAAATGGGTGGTTGGTAGTCAGGTCCCAGCCTACCAGCCATATTCCCCCTGCTGTCCAGTTCTTCTCTACCCAATTGTCCTTCTTAAAATAATTATTATTATGCAGATTCAGTGGAAGTTAGGCTTAATTTACATTATGGATATGTGTTTTGTCACATTAATATGCTTTAATTGCTATATTGATTATTGCTGTAAACTAATGTTTTGTTTCTCCTTTGTAAAATTATTTATTTCCTTTACAGCCAATTCAATCCACACTCTATTACAAGGAAGTCTTGTCATGGGCCACTTGATCTATTGTACCTAGGACAAATGCCCCCTTTTCCCCATTACTACGGCAATACTGGCAATATGTCCCAGCATTCCCCTTCTGGATAATCAAGTAGGTAATACATCTACTTTTAGAATGGGAACACTATAACAGAAGCAAGTGGAGCTATTTTCATGGGTAAAGTTGTGTTTGTTATGATGATTTATGTCCATGATCATTATACAGTACATCATTCCACCATCCCTACTCTATTTTTATTAGCCTAATTACTTGGGATTGCAGACACCATTCATTGGGCTTTGGATAATTGGTCCTAGCAGTTACATTGTATAGAATTTGAGTGTCTCCCTGCAGTATACTCTGAGAGAAAGTTCATGTAAGCCCACATCAGCCTCCAGCAGGTGCAAAGTCTTATAAATAGCAGAAAGCGGTAATAAAAAAAGAATGCTGTGAAATATCTCCTCTAAGATAATGTGTACAATATTTCTTGTGTACTTATTGATTCACAATAAACTTCTTTTTGGTTGCCTGGCACACATTCTTGCGTTAATAAGCAGAAAAATGTTCTATTATTCTTTAGTTTGCTTTGACCTGTACAATGTTTTAAAAGATAATTAAACTGAAAGCATGGCATTTTCTTGCAGGGAGTAAGACTATAAATACACTGAGACAAACAGCAATGTTCAACCTAATACCAACTGTCCATTACAGTTCTGTTTAAAAGTTAGTTATGGTAGTGAATGTCATCACAAGCATCAGCAATCACATCCCACATCTTGCAGTTTATAGTTAAAGTCAGCTGACCTGGGATAAAAAGCTGTAAAAGCAAAACACAGCATGCTTGGTTACTAACTTTCAGGGTCTGATTCAGCAAGGATCGCTATTGTGATCGCAGCTCCGTAATTGCACGCAGGTCTGCTGCGTAAATATGCTAATGATTGCAATGCCGTCGCACTGCCAGCATAGAGATGCCCACTGCCTCCCACTACAGCTATTTCACATCCGTAATATTTTGCAATCAGTGTTGGACTGGGACATGAAGGGCCCACCGGGGTTATACAGTGGCAGGGGCACAGTGGTAGAGGCACAATATTAAGGGGTGTGATCAGCCACCAGCGTGGGTGCGCTCAGCCACTTGGCTAACCATTAGGCGAATTCTGGTGTAGTTTGTATAGAAGTGCACCAAGAACTCAAGTTTTTTCGTGGTCCTGCTCCAACAGGTAACTGAACTTCTCATAGAGTAACAATGTGTAAGTGCACACTGGAACTTGACATGTAGAGGAAGGGGTGGGGCCCTCAGACAGTGGGGCCCACCTGGGAATTCCCCTATACCCCTCTGGGCCAGTCCAACCCTGTTTGCAATCCTTTACAAACATTGAGTGCCATTGGTCTCTCACGCAGAATTACAGTAGCCCTGACCTTACTCAGAAATTGCTAACTTAATTGCACGCAGTGATAGCTCAAGCTGCATATGCCACCGCAGTGACTAATTTATGCACACCACTGTAACGATGTTCAAACGCACTGGCACACCTGTGTTTCTCCGACCACCCCCCATCACCACCTCCAAGTGCTCACTTCCTGTCAATCACTCTGTGATGGGTCTGCGTAGTCTCTGCGATCGCTGCACGATTGCAGTGGAGCCTTCACGCATGTGCATTTCGATGCATACACATGCGCAATACTCAACAATCGGGCATCTGCCTGCATAATCGCGATAGCAATCCTTACTGAATCAGGCCCTCAGTCCATGTTTGCTGACATTCTGGCATCCCCTTCGGGAGGGGGCAGCCAGGTTGGCAGAGTGGAGGGCGTGGTACGGTGTAAGGAAGGTGTGGAAGGGACATGACAAGGCATTGGGGGTGGAGCGGGTGGCATTACCACACGATTGTGTCATCATGGTCCCTACCCCACTACACAATGCTGAGATTACCACCATTGTGAAGCAGGGGACGGGGCCCTATGACGTGATTCAGCACGAATCGCGTAGTCAGCCCCACTGCTGCGAGGGCATGTGCAGGGGTGAGGTATGGGTATGTGTGCGGGGAGGGTGCGGGGGTAGGCGGCCGGCCGGGAGACTTGCCACTTTTCAGAACATACAGGAGTGCCATCCGATTTCGGTAGCCTCGCGGCCGTTACGGGAGAGTAGGCAAGTATGTTTCAGTCTTAGGGGGTCTATGTCCTAATAATCGCGGTACTGTCGTGATTATTATGTATCCATCTCACTGGGGATTTTTTAATTTGTAGTGAAAACATTCCTGCTATGTACAAAGGGGAACTCGCAGGAACAGCGGTTGCGGTAACCACAGTCCCTGCGATTTATATCTCTGGCAAATTGTAGAAATCTTTCACAGAAGTGAAAGACTTCTCTGGAGGAAGCTGACACTGCACATGCACACAGTATCAGCTTCCAGAGCCGGCCACGACCAACGAGAACGCGCATCGCTGGTCGTTGACGCATTTTACTGCATGATTAATGATCGATTGAACGATTACGATGTTGTAAACGTTCAATCACTCATTTTTCTTGTCTAGTGTATACGCGCCTTTATTTTTGTAAAGTTATACATATGCTATTTGTAAGGCACAGTGAGGGTCATTTACCAACTAGAACAAAACATATTGTATTATATATGACAGTTTTGTACAATTATAAGTCCAGCTGGAAACTTGTAGTATATTTGAAAGTTTTTTAATACATTGGTCAAATTATACTTAAATAATTCTTCCTCCTGCGGATGTGTACAAATTCAGTAAGTCCCATTGTTGTGAGAAATTGCTCTGTTGTCCCTCGGTAACCAGTGAATTGTACCTTAAATGTTCTCTTTCTGCCTTCAAATTTCATTTACATTTATAATCCCAGCAATAAAATGAAATGCTTACATGTAACCATGATACAAATGACAATGCGTTTTGCAAGCGATAAACTGATCCACCCACGTTCTCCCATTAGCAAATGCAAAAATTCCCCCCCAGCCCTAGTAACCCACAGATTCATACTCTTCTCTATGAATGGTCAATAAACACTAGTTTCCCATTCATGTCCCCAACGTCCAAGTTCCTCATTCCATCCATAGCCCGTTACAGGTAGCTGCACAAAAGGCCAGTCAGCAATGCTTTAATATTGGTAGCTGATAATGCTTGTGCCTTACAGTAGCCACAAACACTTTCCTCACCATCAGTTACAATTGTTGTCCTGCTAACCTCTGCATCAAGTGTCCCTACACTTATTAGCTTGTAAACTCAAGTTTCTTTTCATTATTATATGTCATTTGTTTGTCCTCTCAATGAAATGCACTGCATAATACAGTGTGTTATATAATATGATAACAATTGTAATAATAATAGTGATTTGCTCAAAAATATGCACATTACATCACAAACTGACATTGGCCATGAAGCCCCCATTTTTATAGTTCAAACATTTAATGCAATGCCCGGATGGGGGAGGGGGGACAATTCATACCTTCATGACTAGACAATTTTTTCAGAATTTTGGAATTTGAATAACTTTTTACATATATTTTTAATTTCCTTTTTTTAGTCCATCCAAGGGGTTGGGTACGGGATCCCAACGGTCATGACGCAGACGGTGGTCAGAATACCGACAGCAGCATCTGGACAGACTTTGGTAAGTATTTGAACCCTTACCCTAACCTCCCCCCTAACCCAGCGCAGTAACTTTGAGTTATGGTGTCCACTGCCGGCAAAGCCCCCTTCAGCACATTGTATCATGACATCATGCCACAGGGGGGTGGGGCCACAAGCGTCTGGAACAACAGCGCAGCCCAGAGGATCCCCAGGATGCTCCGGGGGGCTGTTATGGGTGCAGTCTGCCATAACAGTGCTGAACTGCATTGCATCTCTATTCATGCTGCAGGGTGCTGTTCTAGGCACCCTGCTATCCAGATACAGGGACCGTGGATGGTTGGCAGTGCCACCCACAGAGCACTGTGCTCTGTGCGGCAGCATCGGTCGCCCATAGCTAGTTATGACCCTGCCCTAACCCTCCCCTCCTGCAGCCTAACACTGACCCACCCCTCCAGCAGCCTAACCATCTTGTCCCACAACCTGACCCAAAACCTCCCTTCCTGCAGCCTAGTCCTAACCCTCCCCCTAGTGCCTAAACCTAATACTTTCCGTTGGGATCTGTCGGGATTGTGACTGTTGGGATGCCGCTGTCGGTATTGTGACCGTCGGTATCCTGACCTTCGGAATACTGACTACCTCCCCATTCAAGTTTTGTTGGACTTATTTTGGAATAACTATTGTTTTATTTTTGGATATTCTAAATGAATAAAAATACAAACATTAGAAAAGTACATGTTTCCTAATTCTTTTCTTAATTACTTCCATTGCATTTATCCCCACATTTTCTTGGCCAGCTCTCAATATGAAATATGGTTATTCTACATAAAGACTGAAGCAGTTGTACAGCACAGGAACAAGTGTACACTAATTTGCCAATCTGTTGTAAATAGGTCAGTATTGCTCTTTAGTATAAATAGGTGTATTCTCCTCCCGGCAGCTAAAAGAATGAACTGTTGCAGAGCCTATTATGCAGTAGGTAGGCAGGAAGATCGTTAGCAATACACATTATGTAATTAAATGAACCTGGTGGATAAAAACAGAAGAATAGAACTATGTTCATTTTTATTGTATAAATAAAGTACCTCTGCTTTGAGGTAGAGCTCGCTGCAGCTAACTAATGGCAGGCGATAATGCTTTATTAAAACAGAAAACCCAAGAGGGTTATTTAAGAAGGTTACAGAAGGGTGAAATCCTGAATAACAGGCACAATCGTAGATTACCACATTTATTTTCTCATTTATTTGTCTTTCTCTGCCCTGTTCAAGTTAATGCCTAATGAGCCCATAGAGAAAGTGAGAAAAGATACGTAAACAAACAGATTGCTACCTCTTTATAACAAAAGCTTAAACAGGCTGCACTGGTGTTATAGGGAGAGTGATTAATAAAGAGAATGATATATAATGAATACATTTGAATGCACCATACATTTATGCAGAGAATATTCCTCAGGGTAAGCAAGGGTGGTGTTTTTAATAAGGGAGCTTGAAGTTTAGGGTATACAGTGAGCACTCATGGGCAGTGTAATATCTGCCACAGTGCATTATCTGCATTCACTAAACACTCGTCACCAGTGTGATCACCTGATTGCAATGACAAGAGCTATACATTGTGTGAATTATGGAAACACCATACAGTATGTATCCATCTGGTAGCAGTTAAAGCACCCAAGAATGTAGTTATAGTTCTTGTCATGGAGGCTTATCAATCAATACTTTGAAAAGAGTTAAAAGCAGGAAAAAGTTACAGCACACTATCGTCTCACAGGGAATTAGGCCAAGGTGGAAGGCATGTGATATATTCATTAACCGTTCTATACCTAAGACTAGGGACCCTGGTTGTATTTACATCACCTTGCTCCCCTTTCATTCCCCTCAACTCTTTGTTTGTTTTACACTTTCCCTCCTTACGTTATGTAACTCATCACAACTCACCAGACGGCTGTTCCTGCTGCTATCTTGTAATAATACTGATACTTCAAAGATAAATCGTATGACTTGTGACCAATGGACCACTATGGTACCAGCTACATGGTTTATTCGTTACATGTGTAGCTGGTCCACTGGTTACTAGAGATGAGGGAATCTATTTGGCCAGTTATAATTATACGTTGTTATGATGGTACGTGTAGAATCAAGGTGACAACTACCAAGTCACTATTATTTTTTACCTGTACTATGTGGATGTCTGATAGGAGTCAGTTAGGGAAAACTGGAGCTGAGATCCATGATTGCAATGTTTGGCTGATGCTGCGCCTTCAGAGAAGCTGACAGTGGGCGTCTTTTTGCAAATATGGCTCCTGCGGCATTTGCATAAATTATCACATCTGATTCTCAGATCCGCTGCTACAGAAGATGCAGCAGTGACCAGACTACACCCACCTGTGAATCAGTACCATAGCATTAGATGACATGCCAAGTCCATATGGAAATACACTGACAAAGACTTGTCATAAGCATTTATAAACTCTGTGAGATAAAGAAGGAATCACCTAATGGAGTCCAATAGTTTCATTAGGCACCAAACAAATCAGTCTTTATACATGACACATTCATTTAGAGATAAAGTAGAGTCATCATGATAACCTTTAGACTTTAATTGGATTTTACCAGTCCATACCTATTTGATCAATACTTTGTGGGGGGACTTGGTTGCTTCATAATGAATACAGCTAATCGTTGTTTCATGACAGCTTAGTTGAGGTGTGATAATCATAATCTGTCATTAAATGCTGCTGGATGTCATTGTGTCTTCCGCATAATGTGAAGCTTACAAATAATTTATAGTTTAACCTCTTCTATGAGTGATATTTGTCCCAATGATCTCCTCCAAAGACTAAAATTAGGTAAAAATAACATCTCATAAATCAGGAAGAAATAGATTAGAGATGAGGTTTTGACTGAGATGGGTGTACTGTACAGACAGCAATACTTAGACCTGAGCCTGCACTGACAGTGGGTATACAGACAGCAATACTTACACCTGAGCCTGCACTGACAGTGGGTATACAGACAGCTATACTTACACCTGAGCCTGCAATGACAGTGGGTGTACAGACAGCTATACTTACACCTGAGCCTGCAATGACAGTGGGTGTACAGACAGCAATACTTACACCTGAGCCTGCACTGACAGTGTGTGTACAGACAGCAATACTTACACCTGAGCCTGCACTGACAGTGGGTGTACAGACAGCTATACTTACACCTGAGCCTGCACTGACAGTGGGTGTGCAGACAGCAATACCTACACCTGAGCCTGCACTGACAGTGGGTGTACAGACAGCAATACTTACACCTGAGCCTGCACTGACAGTGGGTGTACAGACAGCTATACTTACACCTGAGCCTGCACTGACAGCGGGTGTACAGACAGCTATACTTACACCTGAGCCTGCACTGACAGCGGGTGTACAGACAGCTATACTTACACCTGAGCCTGCACTGACAGTGGGTGTACAGACAGCAATACTTACACCTGAGCCTGCACTGACAGTGGGTGTACAGACAGCTATACTTACACCTGAGCCTGCACTGACAGCGGGTGTACAGACAGCTATACTTACACCTGAGCCTGCACTGACAGCGGGTGTACAGACAGCTATACTTACACCTGAGCCTGCACTGACAGTGGGTGTACAGACAGCTATACTTACACCTGAGCCTGCACTGACAGTGGGTGTACAGACAGCTATACTTACACTTGAGCCTGCACTGACAGTGGGTGTACAGACAGCTATACTTACACCTGAGCCTGCACTGACAGTGGGTGTACAGACAGCTATACTTACACTTGAGCCTGCACTGACAGTGGGTGTACAGACAGCAATACTTACACCTGAGCCTGCACTGACAGTGGGTGTACAGACAGCAATACTTACACCTGAGCCTGCACTGACAGTGGGTGTACAGACAGCTATACTTACACCTGAGCCTGCACTGACAGCGGGTGTACAGACAGCTATACTTACACCTGAGCCTGCACTGACAGTGGGTGTACAGACAGCTATACTTACACCTGAGCCTGCACTGACAGTGGGTGTACAGACAGCTATACTTACACTTGAGCCTGCACTGACAGTGGGTGTACAGACAGCTATACTTACACCTGAGCCTGCACTGACAGTGGGTGTACAGACAGCTATACTTACACTTGAGCCTGCACTGACAGTGGGTGTACAGACAGCAATACTTACACCTGAGACTGCACTGACAGTGGGTGTACAGACAGCTATACTTACACCTGAGCCTGCACTGACAGCGGGTGTACAGACAGCTATACTTACACCTGAACCTGCACTGACAGTTTGTCTGTGTCTCAGCTATTTGCTCCACCATGCAAAAAAACAGGTGTGGTCTCGCTGGGAAGGAGTGTGACCCCACAATAGTACAATAGTACCCCCAATTCAAATAGTGCCATGCAGTAGGGCCCCTTAGTCACTTTACACCAAAAAGTAGTGCCCCTTAGTCACATTACTCCACACAGTAGTGTCCCTTATACCCCTTTCACATTGCATGTGCCGGGTCGCACCCAGGATTTGTACACGCTTCAATCCTGGGTGCGACACGGCTGAGACCCCTTTCAGACTAGTGGCCCGACCCGGCATGCTGAGCCGGCCTGTGGAGATGAGATCATCTCCAAGTGCCGGCTCTCCCTATGCACACTGCACTGCGAGCCGGGTTGAATGCGTGTTCAACTCTGCTCATTACCCAGGTTGAAATTATTTCAACTGGGCCCTTTCACACTGCACAGTAACCCGGGTTGCTGCGCGTTCATTTGCAATAACCCGGGTTATTTGATGGCAGTGTGAAAGGGGTTTTAGTCACATTACACCGGACAGTAGTTTTCCTTATTGAGGTTATGTCACACAGTAGTGTCCCTTATTTATGTTACAATTCTCTTTGCAATGATATCCTCATTACACAATCTCCCAGTGATTGCATGCTGAACAATAAAAATTATTAACCAGCAAGAATGATAGATCATATCTTACATGGTTCTTGGTAAGATCCGCTCCCCGCACACACCTCCCTGGGCAGACTACACTACCCCTAACCCTGCTCCCGCTCCCTGGGCACACTACACTACCCTTAATCCTGCTCCTTCTTCCTGCTCACACTACACTACCCCTAACCATGCTCCAGCTTCCCGCTCACGCTACACTACCCCTAACCCTGCTACCCCTCCCTCCACACATTACACTACCCCTAACCACACTGCACTACCCCCAGTGGTCTAACTAGGGACATTTGGAGCCAAGGGCAAATAGATAAATGGAGCCAAACACCCCCCATGTGTGCGCATGCCGCAGGCGTGGCCACTGAAAAATGGTTGTGTCAACATGACACACCCCTTTCTTGTCACTGGGAACATTCTTTCCATATGCACCTTAATGCAGTGCCCCTTATACAGTCCACCCTATGCAGTGCCCCTAGTAGTGGTTCCCCTTATGCAGGCCCCCAGTAGTGCCCCTTATACAGTACCCCCAGAATGCAATTCCCCCAGTAGTGGTCCCTCTTATGCAAGCCCCCAGTAGTGCCCCTTATACAGTACCACCAGTAGTGGTCCCCCTTATCCAGGCCCCCAGTAGTGATCCCCCATATGCAGTGCCCCTACACAGTGCCCCCTGGAGTGGTCCCCCTTATGCAAACCCCCATTAGTTCCCCTTATACAGTGCCCCCAGTAGTGATCCCCCATATGCAGTGCCATTTAGACAGTGCCCACAGGAGTGATCCCCATTATGCAGGCCCCCAGTAGTGCCCCTTATATAGTGCCCCCAGGAGTGATCCCCCTTATGCAGGTCCTCTGTAGTGCCCCTTATATAGTGCCCCCAGTAGTTATCCCCCTTATGCAGGCCCCCAATAGAGAGCGCGCATATTGGCCGTACACACTGAACGATGCGGCCGTTATGTTATTCCGATTTGGCCAGAAACTACATATCGTGCCAAAATCGTCTAAGTGTGTACCCAGCTTAACTCCTGCAGTGGGAGGGCTAAAGATCTGCATTTTATGTTTGAAGATATGAATAAATAATTATACACTATAAATGTGTGCTCTGTTCTCTCTAGGCATAACACAGACCCTCCAACACGACCCATTCCATTAGGTACAAAATGCTCTGCTCCTGGACTTCCCTCTTAATTTATGATTGCAGCCACCTGTGCATATACACCTGTCCAATCAGTTACCTAGTTCAACACAGGTGATTGCATTCATACATTAGGTGGGACGTCCAGGAGCAGAGTGTTTTGTACCTAATGGAACGGGTCATGTTGGAGGTTAGGATAACATATAACATACAATGCACTGTAATATAGTAAAGCTTTCTGTTTAGGCACCAACAGATTGCCCAGTAGCAGCATCTGAGTATAATTTTATGAGGTGCACATTTGTCTGCCTATAGGCAGGGTGCAGAGAGGAGGCAGTACAGAGTACCTGGGCCTGCCAAGGGGTTGTGGCCATTCCCCCATCAATGTTGTCTCAAAGCTTGATTAGCTGAACCCAGTATTCACTACCAGGTCTCTACAGTTGCCCATGCCCCCCTGATTGCTATCTTATTTTAATACCTGGAACTTAAGCAGAAAAATCCACTCCACTAGTAAATAAGACATTAGTAGTCAACTGTGCAGTCATCTCCTGGTAAGACAAAGTCCTGTGTCATCGCCCCGCTCGCACCCCCCCAATCACCCCCCCAAGCGGACTAGAGTACTACAGTAGAGGGGGAGGGTGCCGGCCGAGGGGGGGGATTGCAAGCTGTGGAATGAGGGGGGTTGCGGCAGTTGCGGTGCCGCAGGACTTTGTCTTGCAAGGGACTTACCTTCTATTTGTGTAATGTACCCTCTCTGGATGCGCACCTTGCCTTCTTCTAGCTCCTTCTTCTCAGCTCCTCTCCTCTCTGTGTGTGTGAGACGTCACACGCAGCAGACAGTGCAGAGGAGAAGTGGTGAGCCAGGCATAGCTGCACCCGGCAACTGTCCATTGTGCGGATAGTAAGCCGGGGCCGGTACTTAATAATAAAAGCCTCCATTATCTAGTCCTGTCGGCGGGCCCCCTGGGACCCTCCGGGCCCTAAGCGGCCGCCTGTGTTGCCTAGCAGTAAATCCGCTACTGCCTCCTACAGTTCTGTTCATAAATGGCTCCAATCCATATGCACTGCATATTTTTTGCAGAAGGAGAACATTTGAAATTGCCCTAACAGCAGATTCATAATTTCTTTTTACAGAAGTGATACGGTTAAAACATCCTATCACTGTATAATTCTGTATCTGACCTTGATTAATTGTGAGAGTGAAGTTAATGAAGCATTGTGGAATAATTACAAAAAACATAGGCTGTCTGCAATTGAACTTACTGATTGGTGTGCATTTCCAGAGCTCTAGACTGCATCAAGACAATGTGCTTTGAATGATTATGGAACGTTCCCTCTAGATTCAGGTCATGCAAATATTTATTGCCTACATTAAATAATAAATGGATCAATCTGCATATTAGTAAATCTGTCATGTTACATTTCATCCAGCAGCTTTGGATGGGTTAGGTTATAGTTCATTTCTCTTCATCTGCCCTCTAGAGAGCAAAAAAAACAAACTGGTGAGCTGACATCTCTATATCATGAGACACCTGAATGAAAGGAGGGGATCTCAGCAGCGTTTGTGGTGAAAAGAACTTTTCACAGACTATAAAAACTTGCCAGAAACAATTCTCTTATGACCTAAAACGATGCTTAAATCTTGCCTCCGATGAGCTAGACATTCTTTTTTCAGAGCCAAACGCCATTGTAGCTGAACAAGGACAGCTAGGACAGCAAATTATACGTTTTATTATGCCATTGCCCCATGCCCATTAGTATTATGAAATATCTGTATTAAAGAATGTAGTCTTCTTTATTTATTTATTAAAGATCTTTTTTTAATGTAGTTTATACAAAGGATCTGAAAGTCAGATAAAAAAAATAGGTAATATAAATCTTCACTGAATTCTGTCCTAACCGATTGTTATAATTATTATTATGTTTAATAACATTTTACATTGTGCTGTATATTGAGGGAATCATAATACAAACAAATGTTGTATATTTACATGAAATAAAAGGTAAAGATGACCGTACCCAAATGAGGTTACAGTCTTAAGTTGGGTACACATGTAAAGATTTTCTGTCCAACCATCCAACTAGTTGATTGGTTGGAATGACAATCTGGTAAGGTATGAAAGCAATTGACAATCAGCAATTTGCTCCCAAACGCCGGAAAATGGACAAAAACTGTTTTTTGAACAAATTGTTTAGATCAAACATTTAACAAACTTGTCTGAACGATGATTTTCATCTGTTTTCTGGCATTTAGGAGCAAATTGCTGATCATCAGTTACACCCATACGTTAGCAGATTTTCATTCCAACCAATCAACTAGTTGGCTGGTTGGACAGAAAATCTTTACGTGTGTACCCAGGTTAAGAGGTGAAGGGAGCAATTCATACATACTGTAAGGAAACAGAATAACAGCTTATCGTTGGAAAAATGTCTGAGTCTATTGTAAGGTTGAAGTATCATCAGCCATAGTAAAGGAGCCATCTTTGTACAGCCTCTGGTGGTGTGGTGCAGATGGAATGAGGAGAGGCAGTGAAAGGTGAAGACATGAGAGGTTAATTGGGGGTCTATGTACTAAGGGCCTGATTCAGAGCTGAACGCTCTGACCAGAGTGCTCGCTCTGAATCAGGGCCCTCCTACCTTTTTTTGGAGCGTCCTCATGGACGCTCGCATAGCTGTGGGTTACCACCCACAGCTATAGCGAGCGTCCATGATGATGGTCGTGATGGTCTTGACAATCGCGACCATCGGGCTTGCGATGGAGACCCTGCGGTAGGGTCTCGCTGCCGCAAGCCCTGGAGTGATTTTGACTCTATCAGAGCCAAAATTACTCCCACTGACATCACTAGTGATATCAGTGGGGCCGGCTTGAGACGGTAGGCGTTCCCATGGGAACGCCTCCATCTGGCAGGTACGCACCCGGCACACCCACCAAAGGGGGCATGCTGTCAATAAACATCGACAGCACGCCCCCTTTGGTGCGAGACCCGGAGCGATGGAGAGCCCGTTGCTCGCCGGGTCTCACGCATGCGCACGACGGAGCTCCCTCCGTCATGCGCAGTGGGGGAACATCGACCCGCTTGCGAGCGTACTGCCGCTCATGAGCGGGTCTGAATGACCCCCTAAGCTCTGGAGAAAGCTGAAGTTGACGGAGATAAACTGTGTGTGTATATATATGTGTGTATATATATATATATATATATATATATAGTGGTTAGAGGGGTTGTCTCTCGCTTGAATTGCCTACATTCTGGTGGGTAGGATCCCTCCAAGGGCAACTGGAGTGAAGCATGTGCATTCTGCATTAGAAGTAGAAGTTTGGAACTCCGGGTTTTCTGGGCTGCACAGTTTAAAGTGAAGATGAGGAACTCTGAGTTTTCCTGGTCACCCAGAACCAGCAGGAAGTCAGCAGCACAGGAAGGGGTTAAAATTCTCATCTGCCTGCCAGTTGCTGTGGGCCTTGATGCTGACTAGTGGCCAGGTCGTAAGGGGCATAGTGTTTTAGTGCAAGGAAAAGGGCGCTGGGAGAGCATGGCCGATTGTGGCTGCAAGCCACTGCTGACTACTAAGCACAAGGAGTGCTGGGGCATTTTGCTTTATTTGCTTATTTATGTTATGCTCACGTATGCTAAAGTACAGTGTCTGCTGCCTCTAAAGACACTACTTTACCGAGTACCTGCTTGTCTGTAGTACTAATTTCTATACCCCATGTTACAATATATATATATATGTATGTATATATATATATATATATATATATATATATGTATTGGTTGCAGACTATCCAGATGATAATAATTTGGCATTCATTAAGATGCCAAAACTGCTCCACATTAAAAGGAAATTGTCTCAGAAATCATTGAATTTCTGAGGTGATAATCAAGTTTTAGAAATGGGATTTTCTTCAAAAATGAAATAAAGAATATTGTTATTTAAAAGAAAGAAAAAAAATAAATAAATATAAATAACGCTGCATCATCCTACCAGAGATACTTTGGGAGTGATTTATTGGCGTTGTACTGATATCTACTTTTAGACTGTCAAAATATAACACTGTCCAAATAATTGGTAGCAAGTTTGCTGCTTCTTACTTCATTTGTACCTTCTACATGATGAATTTTCATTGACGCACTATCACAGCTGGTTGAACAGAATGCATTTTCCATTTTTACTTTACTGGGTAGAAGACATGCGAGAAGCCCTAGTTAGACAGTCTGGGTTGCCTGACTCCATATGCCTATTTAAATTAGTTGCACAGAGAAATTCTGGTTTTCAAGCTTTAATTGGATGTTGGCAATGGTTACAGACAACTCATTCTGAATGTACAGAATGACAACGATAGACAGATAGACATGTCCAAAATCAACTTTTTCAGGACAGTTTAGATTACTTTGGGATTTTACTGAAAACAAATGACAAAAACCACATTAGGCAAATCAGACACCCTCAGTTTTCATGGGGTGCATGTATGTACTATACACATCTTATACAATATCCTAAACATTAGGGATAAAGTAATGTCCGCAGAGGCTTCATAGATTTGATGATATATCTGTGACTTTATACTACAAAAGAGCCACACTTCATCAATCCCTGTTCCTCGTATACCAAGAACTGAAAACTTAATGACTCAGTTGATCAGGTGGCACAAGATCATGACAAGACTGTGGGAGTTTGCCCAGGGACAGTCTCCAAGGTTCTCAATACATATGTTCTGTTATGTATTATTGTGTCTCTGACACTCCCTTTATTGAAGACCAGAGCCAAACTGGAAAGTGTTCTCTGGAAAATGTACTAATTGTGCTACTGGTCATATTATAGATCTGGTGCTGCCTAGTCTGAACTGCTCATCTGGAGATTCTGCTAAGGCAGGGGTTCCCAACCACGGCCCTCAAGGCATACTAACAGTCCAGGTTTTAAGGCATACTAACAGTCCAGGTTTTAAGGATAGCCATGGTTGAGCACAGGTGACTTCATTAGCACCTTAGGTATTTTGATTTACCCATCTGTGCTTAAGCATGGATATCACTAAAACCAGGACTGTTAGTGTGCCTTGAGGACCGAGGTTTGGAATCACTGTGTAAAGGCTTCCAGTTCTTCAAAGGCTGGGTACACACTGGAGTGACTCACTTTGTTCCGACATCAGAACAAATGCCAGTGAACAGTGATTGTGTGTCCACACTGGACAACTGTAATGAACGACAGAACAATCACTGTTACGTCATTCATTAACAATTCACTGGCCGCTAGGTTTGATGTGCAGCACATCAAACCTGGTGATCATTGCTAGCGATTGAGGGAGCAATCATGCAGACACACTGAGCGATGTAGGCTATATGTCGTTACGAAACGGCATATCGGCCCAACGTTGCTCCAGTGTGTACCCGGCTTAACATTTTTTAGTGGTGATATAACTGATAACACCGCCAACAGCAAATTCAAAATATATAGACCTCTAAATGTTGTTCTATTTTGCCAGTTTGGATATATTTTCTATTTTTACTTGGCTAAGGTATATGTATTGTCTGCATTATTGTTACTAATGTTTTTCTTTATTGTTCCTTATATTGTCCTTTTTATACTACCGTGCTTCAGACTTTGGGAATATGCTGCTGTGCATATTTATTATTTTGATAATATATATTTTTTATCTTAGCTACCGGTATTACTATTACTAATAATTATATATACAGTCAGGTGCATAAATATTGGGACATTGACAGAATTTTCATATTTTGACCTCTATTCACCACCACAATGGCTTTGAAATGAAACAAACAAGATGTGCTTTAACTGCAGACTTTCAGATTTAATTTGAGGGTAATTACATCCAAATCAGGTGAACGGTGTAGGAATTACAACGGTTTCTATATGTGCCTCCCACTTTTTAAGGGGCCAAAAGTAATGGGACTATCAACTCAAAAGCTATTTCATGGACAGTTGTGGACTAGTCTCTCGTTATTTCATTATCAATTAAGCAGGTAAAAGGTCTGGAGTTGATTCTAGGTGTGACATTTGCATTTGGAATCAGTTGCTGTCGACTCTCAATATGAGATCCAAAGAGCTGTCACTATCAGTGAAGCAAGCCATCATTAGGCTGAAAAATCAAAACAAACCCATCAGAGAGATAGCAAAAACATTAGGTGTGGCCAAATCAAATGTTTGGAACATTCTTAAAAAGAAAGAACGCACCGGAGAGCTCAGCAACACCAAAAGACTAGGAAGATCACGGAAAACAACTGTGGTGGATGACAGAAGAATTATTTCCCTGGTGAAGAAAAACCCCTTCACAACAGTTGGCCAAATCAAGAACACTCTCCAGGAGGTAGGTGTATATGTGTCGAAGTCAACAATCAAGAGAAGACTTCACAAGAGTGAATATAGAGGGTTCACCAGAAGATGTAAACCAGTGGTGAGCTACAAAAACAGGAAAACCAGATTAGAGTTTGCCAAGCAACATCTAAAAAAGCCATTACAGTTCTGGGACAACATCCTATGGACAGATGAGACAAAGATCAACTTGTACCAGAGTGATGGGAAGAGAAGAGTATGGAGAAGGAAAGGAACTGCTCATGATCCAAAACATACCTCCTCATCAGTGAAGCATGGTGGTGGTAGTGTTGTGGCGTGGGCTTGTATGGCTGCCAATGGAACTGGTTCCCTTGTATTTATTGATGATGTGACTGCTGACAAAAACAGCAGAATGAATTCTGAAGTGTTTCGGGCAATATTATATGCTCATATTCAGTCAAATGCTTCAGAACCCATTGGACGGCACTTCACAGTGCAGATGGACAATGACCCGAAGCATACTGCAAAAGCAATCAAAGAGTTTTTTAAGGCTAAAAAGTGGAATGTTATGCAATGGCCAAGTCAATCCCCTGACCTGAATCCGATTGAGCATGCATTTCACTTGATGAAGACAAAACTGAAGGGAAAATGCCCCAAGAACAAGCAGGAACTGAAGACATTTGCAGTAGAGGCCTGGCAGAGCATTACCAGGGATGAAACCCAGCGTCTGGTGATGTCTATGCGTTCCAGACTTCAGGCTGTAATTGCCTGCAAAGGATTTGCAACAAAGTATTAAAAAGTGAAAGTTAGATTTAGGATTGTTTAGTTTGTCCCATTACTTTTGGCCCCTTAAAAAGTGGGAGGCACATATAGAAACCGTTGTAATTCCTACACCGTTCACCTGATTTGGATGTAATTACCCTCAAATTAAATCTGAAAGTCTGCAGTTAAATCACATCTTGTTTGTTTCATTTCAAAGCCATTGTGGTGGTGAATAGAGGCCAAAGTATGAAAATTCTGTCAACGTCCCAATATTTATGCACCTGACTGTATATGGTAATTTCTTCAGTCTTGTATTACTAGCTATCAGTAAGCATTATCATACTGAGTTTAAAATTATTTAGATATTTTATTATTCGGCAGCACATAATTAATTTTCACACTGGAGGACAAACAACACAAATTCTTCTAAATGCTCATTAATCGTTTTCAGTATCAGATTCCTTTAGTATAAATGGAAAGTTATTGCCTCCCATTTGCGACACCACATTGATTGTTCACACTTTCTCTTTGCATTTTTGCCTTGTTAGATGTACTTTCATATATTGGTCCTTTCTGCTTTGGTTACGATAAATGTAAATGTGAAGGAAGGAATTCCCAATTAAATGTTTTCTACCCTTGCTCCTTTGTCTAAATTTAAACAAGACATTCTGGCCCTCATTCAGACCCGGTCGTTAGATGCAAGCGGTCGCTCTGATTGAGGGCGGCCGCTTGCATCTTGAAGTGCGGCCTCCTGGTCGTTAGCTACCCACAGCTTAGCGACCAACCAGGGGTGGCACCATCGGGGCTTGCGACGAGACCCTAAGGTTGGGTCTCGGCACTCGCAAGCCCCAGGGAGCTCCTCCTGATCGAGCAGGAAGCTCCCCACTGACATCATTGCTGATGTCAGTGGAGCCGCCCCCAAATGGCAAGCGTTCCATTGGGAATGCCTCCGTTTGGCCGGCCAACTCCCCTGCCCGCCTCCCAAACGGGGCGAGCTGTCATTCAACATCGACAGCTCACCCCCTTTGGTGCGAGACCCGTAGCAACGGAGTGCCCGTCGCTAGCCGGGTCTCGCGCATGCGCACGTCAGAGCTGGCTCCAACGTGCGCATGCCCAGTGGGTCCACATCGACCTGGTTGCGAGCGCTCATCGCTTGCGACCGGGTCTGAAAGAGACCCTCTATTCTTACAGGAGACCCACATTTCTATGTTTACGATTACAGATTTGATTTTGCAAGATTATTCTCATTATTTTTTCTTAAACCAATACCAATAATTTTTAAAAGTCACTAAGAGGTCTATTCAGGGGCGGATTGGGAATTTAAAGTGGCCCTGGAAAATTTTCTGAAAGTGCCCCCAGGCTGGCCTTATAGAATTGTGGAATGGGACCTTTGCGCAAAAAAAGGGCATGGCCATGTGGAAAGGGGCATGGCCTTGCATAAAATACCATGCCCGCCAGCCAGTTGCCCCATTTTCGTCACCCTGGGGGCATGCATAGTGCTCCAGTAGCTGCTGGACATGCCTCCAGTCCCTTTCTCCAGTGAACCGTGTGCACGGTATCTATTCACCGCTCGCATTGTTAAGCAGAGCAGCGGATGAGCCAGTGAGAGGGAGCCTCCGAAACTCCCTCCCCACCATGTGTAGGAATAAAGCCAATATCATCATCGTGCAACAGTGGTTCAACCAGATAATACAGAAGTTTTGGGGCAGGGAAAAATGTTTCCCATATCAAACAATTTAATATTAATAAAATATATTTGCTAATTTTGGTACCATGTGTATCAGTAATTGGTGTCTTACTGGAGATTACTGTGCCCCAGCCTTTTATTGTAATCCTACTAGTGGTCCTTCCTATGTGTCTCCAGCACCATACCCCTGTATCTCTCCAGGGTTGTATCTAGCACCATCCCAGTGTACCTCCACAGTGCCAACCACATGTGTCTCTCTAACGCCCCTCAGCACACATTGAACCCGTTACTGCCCACCTTACAGCACTGCCCCCCCCACTGGCCCCGCAGCACACACTGACACTCCTCATAGCACCATGCTGATGCCCCTGTTCCACTATACTGTGGCCATAGAGGGCATTCAACCCCAAGCCCCTGCTCCCTTATACAAAAGGCATACAACCCCAGTGGTGACACCAGTCATAAGTTGCTACCTTCAGGGGCACTGAAAAGGGAAGGGGAGTAGGTATTAATTACCCGAACCCTGGCTTGTTGGAGGGGCCCGCTGGGCCCTGGGTCCGACGTGACCCCCCCCTCCTTCTGTGTGCTGGGCTGCAGTGGCAAACCAGGGAGACTGCTCCTGCTGCTGAGCAGCAGCAGCAGTCTCCTCTCATCTACCTATGGAGGGAGCAATCACACTGACTGCGCCACTCCCTGGATTTGCCTCGGGCTGAGGGGAGCACAGCACCCCCTCCCGAGTGCACAGCGAGACTTTGTATACAGGGTGCGATTAGGCCATGTCCCCTCATCAGTAATGGGGCCTGGGCCAGCTCTTAACGGCCCTGGCTGCCCTTAGGGCTCCCCCTGCACCCCAGTAACAGAGACCCCACTAAGCACACAACCCTGCAGTGCCCCATACCTTATTGAAAGCAGGTCCTCTCTGGCTTTACTCCCTGTGGGGGTTGTGTCATATAATTATGTTAAAGTTGTATAATGTAAAACCAGCAGTAGTGGGTGTACATTTCTCTTTATCGCCCATAACTGCTGCAGTGATGCCTGGGAGAGGAGCTGGTCGGTGGGGGTTACACTGAGCTGCCCGATCACTGTGGCCTGCAGTGATTGGGACGTTGAGTGGAGAGCCACGGCTAACGTGAGCTGCGGCTGCACTGTAGCTGCAGTGTGATGCTGGGCTGCTTGATCACTGTGGCCACGCCAGGCAAATGGTTAAAGGCCACTTTAAATACTTTGGAAAAAACATTAAAAAAACCATCATAAACTGGTGGTTTGTAAAAAACACAAATGAGATTTAGTAAATAAACCCCTAAGTGTTTAGGATTATATGGTTATTCCTATCAATCTTGTAAGTCTTTTCGATAAAAAGAGATCTTGCTGAATCCTTTGCCTTTCCGTGTTATGCACATACATTTTATTTAAAGGACAACTATAACAAAATTGATAATACAATATAAGATAAACTGCATGGCATAAAGTAATTTCACAATTGGAATGATTTTAAAACTTGAATTTAAAAAATACTCCTCAACTGTGAAGTATCAATGAGCTTTGTGTATTTGTGTGCTGGCTCCCTCCAGATTTCATATTTTGTGGAATGTTCTTTAGAATTAATCTTTAAATTATTTCAACTGTGAAATCATTTTAAATTACACAACCAATCATATATTTTATTTTTCAATTTCAAGATAATTGTCAGAGTACATGTATTTTTATAACCAAATTGTTTTAAATCAGGGCAAATCTCTTTTTGTAGGAGTCATACCCTGGTCAGTATAATTTGGTGGGGTCAACTAGGACAGCTATGAGAACAAATAGAGCTCTCTGCTCAAATATTTCTCTCCTCTCCTTTTTTCTGATATTAGTTATTTTTCATCTTTAAATTGGTCACAGGACCTAAATGGCCTATTTAGGAGGAAATTGAGTGTGGGTACATGTTTTCCTCTGTAAATAATTGTAAAAATTTTGTTGATTAAAATATACTTTGTAGATATTTTAAAAAGGTCTCTAACTTCCACTAATGCCTCCATAGATATTACAACTCCCATTTGGACTTGTTAATTGTTATTTGATCCAGTTAGTAAATACAATTGAAAGACAAAATTTTGCACGTTAGCAAAAATGTTCCAATACAGTACAGTACATGCAAAAGCAGACACTATTTTCCTTATATGCACACTGAAATGCATTTGTATCACTTGCATTGCAACATGGTTTGCTTAGGTGTAAATTTGCCCCCTTTATCTGTATTTCAAATAAGGCCCAATGTGTTTAAAGACCAAGGGGCCAATGTAAAATTGGACATAAGTCTAACTTTTAATTACAAAATGCAAATTTCATTGATGTGCATGTGTGGTAAGGTTACATAAGGGCAAGTACAGTGGCGCGCCTCGGAGTTGAAAGTATCCAGTTTGCATAGTGTATCCTGTGATCATACGGCGCATGCTTGGAAAGTGAACGCATATATATTTGGCGCTATACAGTCCTGCAAGCATACCAAACCTTATGACCAAAGAGGAGAAATGGCAGAGAGAAGAGGCGTTCTCATGTAGGCAAAGCTCAGTAAGGACATTCCCATACAAGTGCATCCCATGCAGACCAACAATTGTACACATACGGTATATACCTCTGCAGAAATATGTTATTTATTTATGCCCAGTTTACAATCAGTCCCCATGTACAAGTGGCTGTAGCTGCAATATACAGAAAATGTCATGGAAATGCTGATACCAGTAATACCTATTCCAGCCAGGGCTGGTAGCAGGAAACTCACAGTGTGGAGTCCACTTGCAGTAGTGATAACCAACCTTAGGTCCAGTGGTGTATTTATAATTAGTGCAGGATGTGCAGTGAACATGGGCCAAACACACACTGATTATAAACACATTTATTAGATATAAGTGCACCACCCCCATCCATTGTTCACTGAATTCTTAATGCTGGGACGATCCTCTTCTTCTAATTCAATCTGTGGGTTAAAATGAAAAAAACTTAATAGAATGGCAGGACTTGTGCTGATTGGAGCTGGAACAATAATGAAATAGAAGTGACGTATCAGTTCTCTTTGTTACAGCTGGCCTTTTCCATGTTCTGACTTCCGCCCATCAGAAATCCCAACTGTAATACCTAGAAATTATATAATGCTAGCCCTTGAGATGCTCAGAGCATATCTTCTGCTTTTAGCATACCTTATACTATTTGCGTATCTTTATCAAAAGTATATACTATCCACAGTCGCAGGTATTTTAAGATAACTGCAGTTCTTCATATTGTGCAAAATGCAGATTTCTTCTGGACACTATTTACGTGTTCTAGATGCAAACTGTATCAAACTCTACATGAACAGCCAAATGTTTAAGATAATTGTGTGAATGTTGCTCAGTATGAAGATGATCTTGACTTAAGCAAATACAGACAGTTCACAATTTTGTTTCCTCAGCTTCTTACTCAAGAGCACATACTGTACAGTATAGGGGATGGATCTGAGTTGGGAACAAAGCAAAAGAAGCAAGTAACTTTGCATCTGGAAAGAGCCATGGTGCACTGCAAGGGGGGCTTTATTTTTACACTGTAATTAAAGTTTTCACACAACCCTCCCAAATGTAAATCTCTCTGCACATTTTACAACAGTAAAATAAAGAGGGTAAAGGGAACTGGGAAGGATTCTGCACAAGAGAATTTATACGTGTAATTATGGATATAATTCCAACTATAAATGTATACACGAAAATTAACTAACTATACAGAACAATAATAGGGAATACCCCCCTTATGCTAAATTGAAATTGTTGGTGGTGCCCCCAATAGTCAATTATTTATAACAAGAAAAAAGGTTCCCTGCGCAGGCAGGCCAAGTGGACTATTTTTTGGGGCACTCTTAACTGATGACAAGTGAAATGATTTTTAATATGATGTGTAACAATTAAAACATTAATTTTATTACTCTACTCATTAAAATATTAGTGCCGTGAAGCACTATATAACGAAACAACATATATGACAATAAACATACAATGATCTAAAATCATAAATCTTGTCTGAGGAGACATGAAATAAACTCCTATGGCAACAATAGTGTGGGCAAAATTATTAAGAAATGACCATCTCATATGTATGGAGATGATAAGATGCTGGCAAGCACAGGAGTCAGATCATAGATCAGGATTATGTAAATCACATTAATTGTTCTGTCTCACACTAGTGGTACAAAAAATATCAGACCAAATTGTATTCACATCTCCGATATTAATATCGGTACAGAGACATAAATATGAATCCAATGCACACCATAAGGATAAGATTCTAATAAATCATACCAGTGCCTAAAAATATTATATCATAGGTCATCAAATAGTCACAATTGGTATAGGCAAAATACATGACAAGTGAAAATGTAATCAGCAGTACACTTATAATACAACATACCACTGTTGTCAAGTGGTGAGACCTTCCATCTTCTGTTGAAAACCAATTACATCACAATTCATTAATTGACCATTGCATAAGCAGTTAGAATGATATGTAAATGGAATGCAGTTGGCAACAAAAATTTCTTTTATATCACTAATCTTAAATAGTGAACCCTTACATTTGCAGCTGATAACCAAAATACCTTATATTACAGCTCATCATTGCATAAGCATGGTCTGGGAAAGCTTATTTTTTGTTGCCGACTGCATTCCATTTACATATCATTCTCAGACAAGATTTATAATTTTAGATCATTGTATGTTTATGTTCATATGTGTTGTTTCGTTATATAATGCTACGAGTATCAGTATATACAGAATCTGCCCCGGTATATATGAGTATCAGTATATACAGAATCTGCCCCAGTATATACGAGTATCAGTATATACAGAATCTGCCCCGGTATATACGAGTATCAGTATATACAGAATCTGCCCCGGTATATACGAGTATCAGTATATACAGAATGTGCCCCAGTTTATACAAGTATCAGTATATATAGAATCTGCCCCAGTATATACGAGTATCAGTATATACAGAATCTGCCCCAGTTTATACGAGTATCAGTATATACAGAATCTGCCCCGGTATATACAAGTATCAGTACATACAGAATCTGCCCCAGGATATACCAATATCAGTATATACAGAATCTGCACCGGTATATACGAGTATCAGTATATACAGAATCTACCCTGGTATATACGAGTATCAGTATATACAGAATCTTCCCCAGGATATAGGAGTATCAGTATATACAGAATCTACCCCGGTATATACCAATATCAGTATATACAGAATCTACCCCGGTATATACGAGCATCAGTATATACAGAATCTGCCCCGGTATATACGAGTATCATCATATACCTAATCTGCCCCAGTATGTATTCTTATATTTGTCAGATGAAGACATTTTGTTTTGTATTTCAGGGAATTAATTGTTAATTGATATATAAGTCATGGAAAATATTCAATATTATTTTTTTGTGTTTGTATACAAACATATATATGTATAAAACATGAAAAAAAAAACATATATTATGAGTCCATCTAAATCAAATCATATTTCTTATAACATGTATCCATAAAGCCCATATATAACCAAAAACAATATATACATTTCTGGTAAACAAACACAAAATGTATTTCAAAATGAATTAATGTTTCAGCACCAGTGTAACATCCCTGTAATGGGATAAACATGTTTTCCTAGTGCTCTAGTACAGGATAGTCAGTAAATAAAGCTTCCTGCTCTTTATCTCAGTTGCCAGTTTAAAAGGTTGAAAACCAGTGTTTGTTTTATTGATGTTAAACAGGTGCAACATGCATTGGTAAACTTAGCTCCTAAAGATATAGATTTAATTTGGCAATTAAAAATAATATTTACTATGCAGAGAGCAGTCAATCTTCTTTCTTGTAAATGACTCTGGCGCCTCTCCAAAGCACATTGCTAGCAAGAATTGATGTGAAGGATAAATCATTCCAATGGCATTTCAAGGTGTCTAGTGTAACTGAAATACAGTGAATCTCATTCATAGCCACTGATGCATATGTTACAATGTTAAATCTTGGTGACTGTACAGCAACAAAATAATCTTTCCATGGAACATAAACATGTACAAACTGTTCATGTACAGTATAGACAATAATTCCCACTTGGTACTTAGCAATCTCCTTCAAGCTTTTAACATTTTCTTTTAATTAAAGGGCAATTACGAATAGGTAATGAAACTTCAGCATAGATCCTGGATGTCCCTCTTTTTGTATTTAAATTTATTATATAAATATTTATGGAAATTGCCTGTTTATTAATATCAAAACGGCTTCTTTCTGGTTCAACATAATTTTATAAAGAATCTTAAAACATTGGTCTCTTCAGGGCCATGGGCATTAGTTTAATTTTTTTCACTTCCTTGATGAAAAACAAAAATTTGACTTAAGCACAGAGCAAAAATAAGTTACACCCATTGTCAGGCTGGCCATGAAGGGCCCACCGGGTAATGCAATGTTAGGGGTATGCTGAAAAACTACCAGGTTGGCCTGCATGTTTACCCAATGAACGATAATGACGAACGACCCGCGGGAACGCGCATCCTCGTTATCGTTCAATGTTTTGGTGTTAAAAATGGACGATAAAGTGGACGACTGAACGATAACGATATTCAGTCGTCCATATTATCGTTCAGTCGTCCACTTTAATTGCCCAGTGTGTACACACCTTTAGGGATAAATTTACTATAGTGCGGGTTTTCAGAAGTGGAGATGTTGCCCATAGCAACCAATCAGATTCTACTTAACATTTATCTAGCACCTTCTAGAAGATAATAGCTAGAATCTGATTGGTTGCTATGGGCAACATCTCCACTTCTAAAAACTCGCACTTTAGTAAATATACTCCTTAGAATATGGAACACAGACAAGACAGGCAGACACTAAGGATATAAAACACAGACAGGATAGGCAGACACTTAGAATATGGAACACAGAAAAGACAGGCAGGCTGGCTAAAGAACACAAACAGGATAGGCAAACACAAAGGTGTAGCATGGAGCCTTCGTGCCCGGAGCATGCCTATGTGCCCCCCCCCCCACCCGTTCCAAATTTTGCTAAAGTAGGCATGGCCAGCATCTGTGGCAAATTTTAAAAAAATAATCATAAATGGTCTACACAGACCAGGGGCGTAACTAGACCTAGGAGGGTCCCATAGCAAAATTTTCATGGGCCCCCCCCTAGGTCCATATACTATCAAATAAAAGTACAGGAGACTATTTATTAATGCTTTTACTCCAAACAATAATGCAGAAACTGCCCTACTCTTTATAGGTTGGATATTACCACCTAACCTACAGACTATGTGTGTGAGGGATGTGGGGGGAGGAGTATGGCAGAATGAGGAGGAAGATTCTGTAAGTATGAGGGGGGACTGGCAGTAAGGGGGAGAAGTGTGGCAGTATGGGGGGGGAGTCTGGAAGCATAGAAGGTGCAGTATGGGTAGCAGCAAGAAAGGGGGTGTCTGGTAATAGGGAGAAATGTACAGCCTGTGGTACTTGCTACAGGAGGTTGAGGTGGGGTGTTCTGAAAGCAGAGAGAAAAGGAAGTGTCTGCAAGGCAGGGTGGGGAGCTAGTGGCTGAAGGCTGGGTCTCTGGAAGCAGGGTAGAGGTAGGTGAGTGGAATGGTGTATAAAGGTAGGGAGGGTGTGTGTAGGGGGGTTCTGTTTATGGGCAGGGGGGTGAGGAGGTGTCACATAAACCATTCCTCACAGTAAGGTCTAGGATAGACTGTATTACTGACCTCATCTGTATCTATCATGCTGAGGGGTCTCTTTTGTTTGCTGACTGGAAAAATGGGAGTGAAGCGAGGTATCTGGGAGCACGGTGAGGGGCACTACCTCAGACCTGCACTTTGCTCAGGGGGATGTCAACCGCGGCCCTAGAACAGCAATGAGGGCGGATCCTTCTTGCTGCTCTACTTCTATCAGCGTCATTGTGTGGCTGCAGCTGGACATGGGTGGGCGGCTCTGGGGCCATGTGCTGGGGAATCAGGTAAGTAAAAGGGTGGGCAGAGGGGTCAACGTAGACTGCGACTCTGCACATCCCAGTCCTGGAGCCTGGAGAGAACTAAGATTCATGAGATGATAATGTCATCATCTCACGAGACCAGTAGCTCCACAGCAGCGCGGTGGCTGAGTACCCGGGGAACATGCAAGTCATTCAAAAGTCATGCAGCACGCACTGCGGTGATCCCAGTGGGCATCATCAGAGTCTGCCTGACATGAAACACCCGCCATGATCACTGCTGCACGACTTTTGTGTGACACATAGTGTGGTCAAATTGGACAGTCCCGATGGCGCCTTCCATTCCTAACTGCGCCTGGAGCATGAGCTCCACTGGCTCCGCCCTCGCTACGCCCCTGGGCAGACACATGCTATGGAACACAGACTGGACAGTCAGACACTTAGGATGTGGAGCACAGACAGGACAGGCAGGCACTTAGGATGTGAAACACAGACAGGATGGGCAGTCACAGGATAAGACACACAAGATATGGAATACAGACAGGACAGGGAGACGGGATATGGGACACAGATAGGGCAGGCATCAAACATCTGACCACATAGCACTTATATTTGCTGTACTGCTACAATGGTCACTGCAGTGCTGCCAACTGGATGGATCCCCATGAAGCATGGGGTAGGGCTGCTGATGGGAGATGACACTGCTGAGGCTTCCTCCTATTCCTTCAGTGTTGAAGCCCTCATGGTCAGCAGCAGTGCTTCTGATTAGCTGCTGCCTTCCCAGTGCATTCTGGACCCCTGCTGTCTGTGGTCTCAGAAGGTCCTTGCCCTCCCAGCCAGAGTCTAAAATAGCCAGAAGAACATGCTGGACAGCCCCCCCGCCCCCCATCATGGCCTACTAAGCCCCACACCATCACAGAAAGGGTTGGGACCTTAAATCAGTGGGGCCCACTGTGGAATTAACCCACCCCCTACTGGGCCTGTCTGAGCCTGGTGGCCCTATTTATCCATAATATGTGTGGGATATCCCCCCACAAAAACATCCATTTGTCTGGGTGTATTAGAAAGTATTAAGGATTTCTTCTGGGATGTACCATGTAGGGATATCTCTGATATCTGCTGGTGTTTCAGACAGCATAAACATCCACCATAGGTTTCTATTGGGGCTGCTAGGCTGTCTGATTACCAAGATCCAGAATGCTTGGACCCAGCAGGTAATGTCATAATCAGATGGCATTAGCCCGATGTAGCCTATGGACTCAGTGGCAGAACAATGGGGGTGGGGGCGCTGGGGCTGTCCTGGGCGCCGTCTGACCAGCCTGGCATGGGGCACCGCCGGCCGCAGTCCAGGTCTGGTAAATTCAGGGTAGTGCGGACCACAGTGAGTATGCTCCACCCACCACACAGTAACACACACACCACCACCAGCGCTGGGTAGTACACTCATACTACCCGGCGGCAGTGTGTGTGTTTCAGCAGCCAATGAGAGTCAGACAAACTTTAATTGGCTACTGCTACTCACTCATGAGCTCCGCCTTCCGGCTCCCACAGTGGGTGATGGGAGAGACGCCATGACATTTCTCCTATAGTAGCAAGCGGGAGGACGGAGGATCGAACAGTGGCGGGCGCAGCAGGAGTGGTCATTCAGGTAAGTGTTTTGTGTGTATGTTTGTTGTGTTCTACATGTAAGGGGCACTGCTGGCCAGGAGCAATGTATAGCGGCACTGTATCACTACTGGGGGCACGGCATAAGGGGGACCACTACTGGGGCACTGTATAAGTGGCACTGCATATAGGGGACCACTACTGGAGACACTGTATAAGCAACACTGCATAGGGGGGACCACTACTGGAGGCACTATATAAGGGGCACTACTGGGGGCACTGCATAGGTTCACCACTACTGGGGGCACTGCATAGGGGGCATTGTATAAGGAGCACCACTGGTGGCACTGCATTAGGAGGACCACCACTGGGGGCACTGCATAGGGGGGACCACTACTGGGAGCACTGTATAAGGGGCACTAACATGGGCACTGTATAAAGGGCACTACTGGGAGCACTGTATAAGGGGCACTACTGGGGCACTGCTACTGGGGACATTGCATAAGGGGCACTACTACAGTGGGCATTGCAGTAGGGGCACTAATACGGGAGGCATTAAGGTGCATATGGAATGGAAAGCAATGCTCCCAGAGTGACGAGAAATGGTGGTGTGTCATGTTGACAACCCCCATTTTTCAATGGTCATGCCCCTTGTGGCATGTGACCATGCCCACTTTTCAGCACACGCACATAGGGGGGGGCTCCATTTTTCATCTTGCCCTGGGCTCCATATACCCTAGTTTTGCAACTGTATGGGCTACACCTGCAAAATTTATCAGAAAAGGGCTGCTGCCTGCTCGAAAATGCACCACCCATGTAAAGTGGATGCGATCACTTTACTTCACTGATAATAATTAATACATTCAGGCAAATAAGGATTCCTTTTTTGCCATGAATTGTCGGTGATAAGAAATCCTTATATTCAGGGGAAGACCATATATATTGATAAATATGCCCCATAGGCAATAACTGATTAGGACTAAACTATTGTCTAGGGTTGTTATGCCTTTAATTTATTTATTTTTATGCAATGTTTGCCTGGCTAGGGTGCGGCCTCCCAACAGTCAGAATCCCAATGGTTGTAATGCTGCAGTAAAAACGCCTGCGATTTTTGTAAGTATTTATAAGGCTAACCCCAACCCTAACCCACCCCTTTTACAGCCTAACCCTAACCTCTCCCCCCACAGCCTAACCCTAACTGTCCCCCCACAGCCTAACCCTAACTGTCCCCTTCGACACCCTAACCCTAACTTCCCTTTCCCCCACAGCTTAATCCTCCCAACCCGCAGCCTATCCCTTCATCTAACCCTAATACTTACCATTTGAAGTAGATTCACATTTTGACCAGTTGGAATGCCGCAGCCAATATAGTGAGCATCGGGAACAGTGGCATATCAATAATAGGTGCAGTGTGTGTGGGGCACACGGGCCCCTGGGTCCAGGGGGGCCCTGCACCGCACACCCTGCATCCATATTATTTTAAACTTATCTGTCCGTGGTCCCGCGGCATGTGTCAGCGCTGCTCAGAACAACGAAAAACGGATGCCGCAACCATTTTTCCGGTGTTCTGCGCATGCGCAGTAGACTCCGGGCACACTCTAGTGTCTACTAATGTTCCGGTGGCTGGCCCGCCGCATCAGTCGGCTGCCGGCCACTGGGGAGAGAGGAGGGGGCCCCGCATGGGGAGTGCACACGGGCCCCCTCCTCTCTTAAGACGCCCCTGATCGGGAATCTGACTGTCAGGATGCCAACTACCTCCCATAGTTGCTTTTCAGTGGGTTTCATTGTTTGAGTTTTCATTTGCAGTATTTTGAGTCTTATAATTGCATATTATTATGGGCCTTCATTCTGTCCTATTTTCATTACTGAATACTTCATAGTAAGCTCAAATATAATAGATGGGTGATGGATGTAAACCCTAATACAACGGAAATGTAATGGATAATCCCAACAGGTGACATCACTGTGAAAGAACAAATGGAATTGGCTTTCAGAAGTCATGGTTGTAGAGGTGTATCTTTAGCTAAAGCAGTCTATGCAACTAGTATGGGAACCAAACATTTTAGAGGTCTAGGATTCGGACATATGTCTATGACAGCTCCCTAAATATAGCAACCAGGACCAGCGCATTACGGTAAGCGGACTCTGCAATTCAGGGAGGCACCGGAGAAGCGCCGTCTCCACAGCCTTGGCCATTTTCCTGGCACCTACCAAAATTTTGTTACAAGTGGCCACACGACAGCTCCTTATCTGCAGCCGTAGACTGGAGCTCACTACTGAGCTCTGCCTTCCGGGTGCTGCAGTGTGTGTAGAAAGAGATGTCATGGTATCTCTCTCATAATGCGAGCATGAGGAGTTGTCGGAGGGCGGCGGGTCAGTTATGTGCTGTATGTGTGTGGCATAATGTGTTAGCAGCATTACTGTGGGCAGTGGGCATTATGTGTAAGGGGCACTATTACTGTGGCCAATATGTGTATAGGAGGCACTACTGTGAGCATTATGTGTACAAGGGGCACTACTACTGGGGGCATTATGTGTATAAGAGGCACTACTACTGTGGCCATTATGTGTATAAGGGGCACTACTACTGGAGTCATTATGTTTATAAGGGGCACTACTGGGGGCATTATGTGTATAAGGGACACTACTTCTGGGGGCATTATGTGTATAAGGGGCACTACTACTGGAGTTATTATGTGTATAATGGGCACTACTGGGGCATTATGTGTATAAGGGACACTACTTCTGGGGGCATTATGTGTATAAGAGGCACTACTACTGTGGGCATTATGTGTATAAGAGGCACTACTGTGAGCATTATGTGTACAAGGGGTACTACTACAGGGGGCATTATGTGTATAAGGGGCACTACTACTAGGCATTATGTGTGTAAGGGGAACTACTACTGGGGGCATTATGTGTATAAGGGGCACTACTACTAGGTATTATGTGTATAAGGGACACTACTACTTGGTATTATGTGTATAAGGGACACTACTACTTGGTATTATGTGTATAAGGGACACTACTACTAGGTATTATGTGTATAAGGGGCACTACTACTAGGTATTATGTGTATAAGGGACACTACTACTAGGTATTATGTGTATAAGGGGCACTACTACTGGGGGCATTATGTGTATAAGGAGCACTACTACTAGGCATTATGTGTATAAGGGACACTACTACTAGGTATTATGTGTATAAGGGACACTACTACTAGGTATTATGTGTATAAGGGGCACTACTACTAGGTATTATGTGTATAAGGGACACTACTACTAGGTATTATGTGTATAAGGGACACTACTACTAGGTATTATGTGTATAAGGGGCACTACTACTGGGGGCATTATGTGTATAAGGGACACTACTACTAGGTATTATGTGTATAAGGGGCACTACTACTGGGGGCATTATGTGTATAAGGAGCACTACTACTAGGCATTATGTGTATAAGGGACACTACTACTAGGTATTATGTGTATAAGGGGCACTACTACTAGGTATTATGTGTATAAGGGACACTACTACTAGGTATTATGTGTATAAGGGACACTACTACTAGGTATTATGTGTATAAGGGGCACTACTACTGGGGGCATTATGTGTATAAGGGGCACTACTACTAGGCATTATGTGTATAAGGGGCACTACTACTAGGCATTATGTGTTTAAGGGACACTACTACTAGGTATTATGTGTATAAGGGACACTACTACTAGGTATTATGTGTGTAAGGGGCACTACTACTAGGCATTATGTGTATAAGGGACACTACTACTAGGTATTATGTGTATAAGGGGCACTACTACTGGGGGCATTATGTGTATAAGGAGCACTACTTTGAATAGAGAAGGTTATCTGCACTAAATGTGTGTGCTTATAAGCAGCTCAATAAAAAAACAAGCAGTTTATGAATGAAAGATTGAGCGCTAATATGTGTAAATTAAAATAAATAGGTTTAAAAGGAAAAAAAGGAAAAAACAAACAAAAAAACAGGTTTAAAAAAATAATAATACATTTAAGATGGTGTTGGGATAGAATTAGGGTTGGGATATATATAGGATTATACAGTAAGAATGAGAGTGGAAATGATACAGAGAGGAGAAAATACAGGGGAGGAAATAAGGAGGAGAAAGTAGATACGATCCAGCACATTAAGGTTTATGCTCTTTTGAAAATTGTGGGATGTAGCCAGGTTGAATCAGCGGAATGGGTGGAACTGTCCCTATTCCTTACCCTACTTAGTCCGGGTTCTTCAGACTGATAGCGCAGTCCTCCCCGGGCCAGCTTCTTGCTTCCATGTTTGTGGCGATCGCAGATTCAGGTGATGATGTGAACCACTGCGTGCTGCTTGTGTCGGCTGTTCAGCTGTGTCTATGTTGTCCGCTTGACACAACCAACGCGTTTCGCAGCGCTTGGCTACTTTATTAAAATGGTGGCGTACATTTCACCTCAGGCGGGGCTTGTTCACACATATAGGGATAGGTGCTAAACCTACACAGAATTTAATACCTCTTTCTGTTTTTCCCTCCCTTCCTCCCAAATTATTTATTTATATACACTGTTTCGTACTTAATATACGTTTTTGTTTGTTTGGGAGACTATAACAATTCCATATGACACTCTGGAATTATCATAATATTGTTTTCTACCATGGAATATTCACTACATTTACCATGAATACCTTAGAGGTAAATACGGAACTGTGAGAAATTAATGAATCTGTTTTGTACCTTTAGAGGGGAAGTGACTGAATACTGTCCATCTCTGTAGGAAACCTATGTATGTGTTACTAAGGAGATTTATGTCTGATGTTAACACAGAATATGGGATTTGACTAGAGCATAATACTGGTTTATCTCCAAGTACTAGGATGAGTGTCAAACGGAATGTGTCATAAGAACAGGAGATACTATTTTTTTCTTTCCATTTTTTTGCATGTGCTAACTGTGAATGAAATACCAGACACTGTTACAAGTATCATCTTTATGTTACAATTTGTCTACTGTGTTACAGAATTGTTTCTACACATAGGAATTGGCTCTGACACATCCTTGTCTTTCTCTCTGTGTGTGCCAACTGTTGAATGATGTTCTGGACACTGTGATAATTACCATTTCTATATCACAATTTGTCTACGGGCTTACAGAATTGTTTCTATTTGTATGTATCAGTTCTGGCATATGCAAATAATATAAGGTGTATGCAACTTTGAAAACATTTAATTGCTAGTATTGCTATTTTTAAACAAAGCTGCTATTGTTTAATAGTTCTCTATTATCGCAGCAGGGTACTTAATCACACTCAGAGAGAATCTTATTTGAGATTCCCCTATTGTTATTGTATCTATGTTTAATGTATGTCCAACCTAATTTTAGAGTGATAGAAATAAATGCTAATTTTTAATATTGTCAGATTACACAATCAAGTAGTACCCCCAAAAAGAGTCTTCTTCCTCTCCTTTTTTTTGTTTATTTGAGACATCAGTGTAGAAAGTAAAGTTATTGAGCCACTCAAATATAATACGCAGAATACTAGCAGAATTTTAAAGAAGGATATTTGGGAAATAAATTTCACCCAAAGAGGGGCATTTTGGAGTTTAATCATGGCAATGCGTGGGCATTTGTCCAATCAAATGAACCACATAAATTCTTTGTGTAACAGTTTTTCATCCGCAGGAGTGAGAATTACAGGCAGAATTTGTAGGGGGTATAAAACTTTAGGGAAGCTGACCATGTTAATGAGATTGGCATGACCAAGATAAGAAATAGGGAGAGATTTCCAACCTTGCAGTTCCATTATTATAGAGTAATGAATGCGAATAAAGAGCATTTATATTTCTTGAGATGAATAGTTTGGTCCTGCAGAAATCCGAAAGCACCTGAACATGGGGTTTCCGAAGAGACTGAGGGCCTGATTCAGACCCGCTCGCGAGCGCTGAGCGCTCGCAAGCGGGTCGATGGTGCCCTAGTGCACATGCGCACGACGGAGGGAGCTCCGTCGTGCGCATGCGCAAGACCCGCATAGCGATGGCCAAGCTGTCGTTATGGGTCTCGCACCAAAAGGGGCGTGCTGTCGATGGTGAGTGACAGCACGCCCCCTTTGGTAGGCGTGCTGGGGCGTTGCTGCCCAGACGGAGGCGTTCCCATGGGAACGCCTACCGTCTGGGGCCGGCCCCACTGACATCAATAGTGATGTCAGTGGGAGTGCTTTTGGCTCTGATAGAGCCAAAAGCACTCCTGGGCTTGCGGCAGCGAGACCCTACCGCAGGGTCTCGTCGCAAGCCCGATGGTCACGATGGTCTTGACCATCGCGACCATCTTTTTGGCCGCTCGCATAAGCTGTGGGTGGTCACCCACAGCTATGCGAGCAGCCAGAAGGCCGCTTCAGTTTTAGGTAGGAGGGCCCTGATCCAGAGCGAGCGCTCTGGTCAGAGCGTCCGGCTCTGAATCAGGCCCCGAGTGCCGAGTAGGGTCTTTGCCCGAAGTTTGGTTCTCAAAGTAAGGCAAAACATCATTATATCCCGGAAATCTCGGATTTTGGATGTTTTAGATTGCATATGAGTCCCTACCTTATGATCAGGTGCCATTTCACACAGGAGAGTGTATGGATAAGGGTAGGCTGTAGTTGTGCTTCAATAGATGCCATTAGAGATGTTATTAGAGAGGAATGGGTGAGAAGGGTGTAAAAGACTGCAGGCATCTTTGTCAGTGTATATCTGTATGCCAAACACTAGCTAGCTATTGCAATCAGGTGCAAACTGCAAACAGGCTACTGTCATTGTGTGTTTGTTTTTCAGACACTAGTAGCCCCATAAATCCAGTGCAAACAGGCTCTTGTGTATGTTTAGTAGAACTAAATGTGAAGTGTGCACTTACAATTGTTTTTCACAAGGATAGCTATCTATACTGCAGTATATATTGTCACTTGTGTATGAGGGCAGAGACAGTGTGCTATTTAAAGTAAGCTGTCCAAAAAATACTGTGCTGTGTCTGAGTGAGCTGCACCCCAAAGATATATTTTCCTGTTTTAAATAAAATCTTAAGTCTTTTACAATTCAATTTAAATCATATTTCAAGAGTGTATATTTGAGAGGCAGCTTATATTACTGTTTCGCTGTTTGATAAAGCTGGGGATTACCCAGTGAAATGTTTTAGTTGTCAAGCACCCCAACTCTCTTAGATTAATGGATTATGCAGTGAACCTTTTGTGACCTGAACCAGACTCCCGGATTCTCATTTAGTTTTTAAAGTGGACTTTGGTCAGACAGAGAATATACAAGCCTCTGGAAGTAATCTTACCACTCCAAGGGACCTACCACCAGAGCGTGATTGCTGTTCCACCAATCAATAAGGACCCTCAATATCATGAGTTGGTAACATACTCCTCAGTGGACCATAACACCAAACTTCAAAATATTCTTGATAATTCCTAAGGAGTCACATAGGAACGGGACACTATATACTGCACTTATACTCCATTTGGACTACTAATATCCAGAGAGACGTGCCTATGCATTAGCTTATTACTATATTGTTTTATTCAGTATAATATTTTCTATGTATTTTATTTGAAATTAAATGCTGCTATTTTTTACAATTCACTTCATCTGATTGTTTTGTCACATTCTTCCATCCGCATAAGAGCACTGATTATTGCATTCTGTATACCAATTCTGAGGATTGACTATCCCTATTTTTAAAAGCAACTGTGGAAATAGAGCCCAGCACAGTGCCTGTACAGAAATAATTGATATTTAATTTGCTGCAATAGCTGGGAATCGAACCTGTCCTCTTCATGCTTTGCAGTCAGACAGACATCTGCTGTTAAATGGGAAACCTGTGAATTCTAACTATATCAAGCTACTTTACATTCGCCATCATTTAAAATATACTGTAGTTATAGTTAGGAATCTAACCTGTAAATTCATGCTTTGCAGTCAGACAGAGTAATTGAGCTACCTTCTACTACAGTGAAAGCATGTGAATTCTAACTATATCAAGCTACTGTACTACATATTCTTATTAATCTAAAATACAGTCATTGAGCCATATTCAATTCGGTGTGTAAAGTCAGCTATCGCCATTTTCACTTATCCCCATATTCAATTTCAAAGACTTTTCGCAGTCTTTGTAAAAAATCGGGGATAAGTTATCCCCACTGCATAGGTGGTAAAAAAAAGTGCAGAATTGGGGTTTTGGGGTGGGTTTTGGGGTGCAGAATTTTAAAAAAGTACCCTGCAGCCTTTGGAATGTCCCCTTAGAGTAATGTGTGTTAAAAAAATTTTTAAAAGTTAGATAGGACACCCCAAAAAAAGTGGTTTCGTTTTGGGGGTGAAAAAAAAGTTGGTGGATAAACTTAAAAAAGTAGCAAAATTGACTCAGGTGGGGGTCCCCATGTATGCGGCAGGTGTTTTCTAGAATGCAGGTGGTTGCGGCAGGTGGATTTTTGAAGAATTTAAAAAAATCACTTTAGGGACTTAAGACTTAAAAATATGCTTGCACCCATTTTCATGTACCCCAAATTTGATGGGACTAGTTATTTTTCCAAAAAAATAAAGCTAAATAATATTCTTCACCACTTCTTCAAAGTCGCATTAAAGCGCCTGCCACAGCTGTTTAAAAACCCCAATTACGTTTAGCAGGCCAATTCAAGGGTACCCATAGTCAACCCCCATGTCAGACCATCTTTTGGGGGGTGACAGGCTGATTTCCCCAAAAGTGACAGGACTTTACGATACTTACCTTTCCGCCGGGTCCCATTTTCGCCGATTCCTAATTGAATACGGGGATAAGCGGGCACGCGCCCGATACTTAATCCCATGGAAAAACGGTGATGATTGCAAAAAGTCCGACCTCTAATTGAATATGCCCCAGATTTGGGAATCAAACTTAGAATCTTCATGCTTTGCAGTCAGTCACCTTACTAATGGAGTCACCTGCTGCTACAGTGAAAGCCTGTGAATTCTAACTGTATCAAGCCACTACACATTCTTATTAATCTAAAATATAGTCAGGTAGCAGATGGTAATGCCCATTGTTGATGCGCACGCATACGTTTGGGGGGGCACCATTTTTCATCTTGCCCTGGGCGCTAAATACCCTAGCTACACCTCTGATTAAGGTTAGGCTGCAGGTGTGGGGGGTGGGATGGGTAGGGTTAGGCTGCGGAGAGGGGTTAGGGTTAGGCTGTGGGAGGGGTAGGTAGAGTTAGGTTGCGGGGGCTGGGTTAGGGTTAGCCTTACAATTCTTGTCGAAAATCACAAATAATTTTACTGTTGGGATTCTGCTGCCGGCATTCTGACCATCGGGATTCTGACTATCGGGATACCGTATCCTACCTAGAAGAAAATACTGGTCAGTTTTACACAGAGATCCCATTTTTGGATATTTATCGACAAAGAGACCAGTACATATCTGTAGAAAAGCACGTAATTTAAAATGCACCTTAGTAATAAATGCACATATTACAACTACGAAGTAATCTGGTGCAATAACATCAACAGGATTTTATAGCTGTGCCTCCTGTTTGGGATATAAAAATAAAATGTAAAAAGAAAGAGTCCCAGAAAAAAACAGGCTGTGTTGCTATAAATAATAAAAAAACATAATATTAGAGTATTTGTAACATGCCACTTAAAAAAATAAAATTTATCCCTTGGAGAGTACATGTAATACATTTTACTTTGAAAGTACCTCGAGACCCCTGAAAGTGTGGATAGCTGAACGTTTGTGACACATTAAGAAGAGTTTTGAAAATCACACTTTCTCCTTTTTTTAGACATATCTATAATTGTTCAACATCACATATAAAAATCTTCTATGAGATCAAACAGCTCAAAGAACAAATGAGATCTAAAGATCTAAAGATATAACTGGAAGACTGACGAGGGCAGATATGTAATGTATTCAATTTACTATTTAAACTCCTTCTGCCTTCGGGTCTCAATAGGGACTTTGAATTAAAATGGTTAATTTGATCTCACTAAGAGGGAGATGTACTAAACCTTGGAGAGTAATAAAGTGGAGAGCGATAAAGTACCAACCAATCAGCTCCTAACTGCCATTTTTCAAACACAGCTTGTTGCCTGCGGATTTGCCCACGATGAAATCGCTTCTGCCAACATTTTTTTTATTTGAGGTGTTCTAGTTGCATTGCTTTGCATGGCTGCCCTGTCGCAGAGTGGCCCACGTGACCAGCAGTACTAGACAGGCGGCAGCACCTTAACCCACCACTCACACTAATGTCACTTGTGCCCTGTGCAGAGACTGCTATGTAGCCTATCCTATTCACCCACCACTCACACCAATGTCACTGTGTGCCCTGTGCACAAACTGCTATGTAGCCTATCCTATTCACCCACCACTCACACCAATGTCACTGTGTGCCCTGTACACAGACTGCTATGTAGCCTATCCTATTCATCCACCACTCACACCAATGTCACTGTGTGCCCTGTGCACAAACTGCTATGTAGCCTATCCTATTCACCCACCACTCACACCAATGTCACTGTGTGCCCTGTACACAGACTGCTATGTAACCTATCCTATTCATCCACCACTCACACCAATGTCACTGTGTGCCCTGTACACAGACTGCTATGTAGCCTATCCTATTCACCCACCACTCACACTAATGTCACTTGTGCCCTGTGCAGAGACTGCTATGTAGCCTATCCTATTCATCCACCACTCACACCAATGTCACTGTGTGCCCTGTGCACAGACTGCTATGTAGCCTATCCTATTCATCCACCACTCACACCAATGTCACTGTGTGCCCTGTGCACAGACTGCTATGTAGCCTATCCTATTCACCCACCACTCACACTAATGTCACTTGTGCCCTGTGCAGAGACTGCTATGTAGCCTATCCTATTCATCCACCACTCACCCCAATGTCACTGTGTGCTCTGTGCACAGACTGCTATGTAGCCTATCCTATTCATCCACCACTCACACCAATGTCACTGTGTGCCCTGTGCACAGACTACTATGTAGCCTATCCTATTCTCCCACCACTCACACTAATGTCACTTGTGCCCTGTGCAGAGACTGCTATGTAGCCTATCCTATTCACCCACCACTCACACCAATGTCACTGTGTGCCCTGTGCATAAACTGCTATGTAGCCTATCCTATTCACCCACCACTCACACCAAAGTCACTGTGTGCCCTGTGCATAAACTGATATGTAGCCTATCCTTTTCATCCACCACTCACACCAATGTCACTGTGTGCCCTGTGCATAAACTGCTATGTAGCCTATCCTATTCATCCACCACTCACACCAATGTCACTGTGTGCCCTGTGCACAGACTGCTATGTAGCCTATCCTATTCATCCACCACTCACACCAATGTCACTGTGTGCCCTGTGCATAAACTGCTATGTAGCCTATCCTATTCATCCACCACTCACACCAATGTCACTGTGTACCCTGTGCACAGACTGCTATGTAGCCTATCCCATGCATCCACCACTCACACTAATGTCACTGTGTGCCCTGTGCATAAACTGATATGTAGCCTATCCTTTTCATCCACCACTCACACCAATGTCACTGTGTGCCCTGTGCACAGACTACTATGTAGCCTATCCTATTCTCCCACCACTCACACTAATGTCACTTGTGCCCTGTGCAGAGACTGCTATGTAGCCTATCCTATTCACCCACCACTCACACCAATGTCACTGTGTGCCCTGTGCATAAACTGCTATGTAGCCTATCCTATTCACCCACCACTCACACCAAAGTCACTGTGTGCCCTGTGCATAAACTGATATGTAGCCTATCCTTTTCATCCACCACTCACACCAAAGTCACTGTGTGCCCTGTGCATAAACTGATATGTAGCCTATCCTTTTCATCCACCACTCACACCAATGTCACTGTGTGCCCTGTGCACAGACTGCTATGTAGCCTATCCTATTCATCCACCACTCACACCAATGTCACTGTGTGCCCTGTGCACAGACTGCTATGTAGCCTATCCTATTCACCCACCACTCACACTAATGTCACTTGTGCCCTGTGCAGAGACTGCTATGTAGCCTATCCTATTCATCCACCACTCACCCCAATGTCACTGTGTGCTCTGTGCACAGACTGCTATGTAGCCTATCCTATTCATCCACCACTCACACCAATGTCACTGTGTGCCCTGTGCACAGACTACTATGTAGCCTATCCTATTCTCCCACCACTCACACTAATGTCACTTGTGCCCTGTGCAGAGACTGCTATGTAGCCTATCCTATTCACCCACCACTCACACCAATGTCACTTTGTGCCCTGTGCATAAACTGCTATGTAGCCTATCCTATTCACCCACCACTCACACCAAAGTCACTGTGTGCCCTGTGCATAAACTGATATGTAGCCTATCCTTTTCATCCACCACTCACACCAATGTCACTGTGTGCCCTGTGCATAAACTGCTATGTAGCCTATCCTATTCATCCACCACTCACACCAATGTCACTGTGTGCCCTGTGCACAGACTGCTATGTAGCCTATCCTATTCATCCACCACTCACACCAATGTCACTGTGTGCCCTGTGCATAAACTGCTATGTAGCCTATCCTATTCATCCACCACTCACACCAATGTCACTGTGTACCCTGTGCACAGACTGCTATGTAGCCTATCCCATGCATCCACCACTCACACTAATGTCACTGTGTGCCCTGTGCATAAACTGATATGTAGCCTATCCTTTTCATCCACCACTCACACCAATGTCACTGTGTGCCCTGTGCACAGACTACTATGTAGCCTATCCTATTCTCCCACCACTCACACTAATGTCACTTGTGCCCTGTGCAGAGACTGCTATGTAGCCTATCCTATTCACCCACCACTCACACCAATGTCACTGTGTGCCCTGTGCATAAACTGCTATGTAGCCTATCCTATTCACCCACCACTCACACCAAAGTCACTGTGTGCCCTGTGCATAAACTGATATGTAGCCTATCCTTTTCATCCACCACTCACACCAATGTCACTGTGTGCCCTGTGCATAAACTGCTATGTAGCCTATCCTATTCATCCACCACTCACACCAATGTCACTGTGTGCCCTGTGCACAGACTGCTATGTAGCCTATCCTATTCATCCACCACTCACACCAATGTCACTGTGTGCCCTGTGCATAAACTGCTATGTAGCCTATCCTATTCATCCACCACTCACACCAATGTCACTGTGTACCCTGTGCACAGACTGCTATGTAGCCTATCCCATGCATCCACCACTCACACTAATGTCACTGTGTGCCCTGTGCATAAACTGATATGTAGCCTATCCTTTTCATCCACCACTCACACCAATGTCACTGTGTGCCCTGTGCATAAACTGCTATGTAGCCTATCCTATTCATCCACCACTCACACCAATATCACTGTGTGCCCTGTGCACAGACTGCTATGTAGCCTATCCTATTCATCCACCACTCACACCAATGTCACTGTGTGCCCTGTGCATAAACTGCTATGTAGCCTATCCTATTCATCCACCACTCACACCAATGTCACTGTGTGCCCTGTGCAGAGACTGCTATGTAGCCTATCCCATGCATCCACCACTCACACTAATGTCACTGTGTGCCCTGTGCATAAACTGATATGTTGCCTATCCTTTTCACCCACCACTCACACTAATGTCACTTGTGCCCTGTGCAGAGACTGCTATGTAGCCTATCCTATTCACCCACCACTCACACCAATGTCACTGTGTGCCCTGTGCACAAACTGCTATGTAGCCTATCCTATTCACCCACCACTCACACCAATGTCACTGTGTGCCCTGTACACAGACTGCTATGTAGCCTATCCTATTCATCCACCACTCACACCAATGTCACTGTGTGCCCTGTGCACAAACTGCTATGTAGCCTATCCTATTCACCCACCACTCACACCAATGTCACTGTGTGCCCTGTACACAGACTGCTATGTAACCTATCCTATTCATCCACCACTCACACCAATGTCACTGTGTGCCCTGTACACAGACTGCTATGTAGCCTATCCTATTCACCCACCACTCACACTAATGTCACTTGTGCCCTGTGCAGAGACTGCTATGTAGCCTATCCTATTCATCCACCACTCACACCAATGTCACTGTGTGCCCTGTGCACAGACTGCTATGTAGCCTATCCTATTCATCCACCACTCACACCAATGTCACTGTGTGCCCTGTGCACAAACTGCTATGTAGCCTATCCTATTCACCCACCACTCACACCAATGTCACTGTGTGCCCTGTACACAGACTGCTATGTAACCTATCCTATTCATCCACCACTCACACCAATGTCACTGTGTGCCCTGTACACAGACTGCTATGTAGCCTATCCTATTCACCCACCACTCACACTAATGTCACTTGTGCCCTGTGCAGAGACTGCTATGTAGCCTATCCTATTCATCCACCACTCACACCAATGTCACTGTGTGCCCTGTGCACAGACTGCTATGTAGCCTATCCTATTCATCCACCACTCACACCAATGTCACTGTGTGCCCTGTGCACAGACTGCTATGTAGCCTATCCTATTCACCCACCACTCACACTAATGTCACTTGTGCCCTGTGCAGAGACTGCTATGTAGCCTATCCTATTCATCCACCACTCACCCCAATGTCACTGTGTGCTCTGTGCACAGACTGCTATGTAGCCTATCCTATTCATCCACCACTCACACCAATGTCACTGTGTGCCCTGTGCACAGACTACTATGTAGCCTATCCTATTCTCCCACCACTCACACTAATGTCACTTGTGCCCTGTGCAGAGACTGCTATGTAGCCTATCCTATTCACCCACCACTCACACCAATGTCACTGTGTGCACTGTGCATAAACTGCTATGTAGCCTATCCTATTCACCCACCACTCACACCAAAGTCACTGTGTGCCCTGTGCATAAACTGATATGTAGCCTATCCTTTTCATCCACCACTCACACCAATGTCACTGTGTGCCCTGTGCATAAACTGCTATGTAGCCTATCCTATTCATCCACCACTCACACCAATGTCACTGTGTGCCCTGTGCACAGACTGCTATGTAGCCTATCCTATTCATCCACCACTCACACCAATGTCACTGTGTGCCCTGTGCATAAACTGCTATGTAGCCTATCCTATTCATCCACCACTCACACCAATGTCACTGTGTACCCTGTGCACAGACTGCTATGTAGCCTATCCCATGCATCCACCACTCACACTAATGTCACTGTGTGCCCTGTGCATAAACTGATATGTAGCCTATCCTTTTCATCCACCACTCACACCAATGTCACTGTGTGCCCTGTGCACAGACTACTATGTAGCCTATCCTATTCTCCCACCACTCACACTAATGTCACTTGTGCCCTGTGCAGAGACTGCTATGTAGCCTATCCTATTCACCCACCACTCACACCAATGTCACTGTGTGCCCTGTGCATAAACTGCTATGTAGCCTATCCTATTCACCCACCACTCACACCAAAGTCACTGTGTGCCCTGTGCATAAACTGATATGTAGCCTATCCTATTCATCCACCACTCACACCAATGTCACTGTGTGCCCTGTGCATAAACTGCTATGTAGCCTATCCTATTCATCCACCACTCACACCAATGTCACTGTGTGCCCTGTGCACAGACTGCTATGTAGCCTATCCTATTCATCCACCACTCACACCAATGTCACTGTGTGCCCTGTGCATAAACTGCTATGTAGCCTATCCTATTCATCCACCACTCACACCAATGTCACTGTGTACCCTGTGCACAGACTGCTATGTAGCCTATCCCATGCATCCACCACTCACACTAATGTCACTGTGTGCCCTGTGCATAAACTGATATGTAGCCTATCCTTTTCATCCACCACTCACACCAATGTCACTGTGTGCCCTGTGCATAAACTGCTATGTAGCCTATCCTATTCATCCACCACTCACACCAATATCACTGTGTGCCCTGTGCACAGACTGCTATGTAGCCTATCCTATTCATCCACCACTCACACCAATGTCACTGTGTGCCCTGTGCATAAACTGCTATGTAGCCTATCCTATTCATCCACCACTCACACCAATGTCACTGTGTGCCCTGTGCACAGACTGCTATGTAGCCTATCCCATGCATCCACCACTCACACTAATGTCACTGTGTGCCCTGTGCATAAACTGATATGTAGCCTATCCTTTTCACCCACCACTCACACTAATGTCACTTGTGCCCTGTGCAGAGACTGCTATGTAGCCTATCCTATTCACCCACCACTCACACCAATGTCACTGTGTGCCCTGTGCACAAACTGCTATGTAGCCTATCCTATTCACCCACCACTCACACCAATGTCACTGTGTGCCCTGTACACAGACTGCTATGTAGCCTATCCTATTCATCCACCACTCACACCAATGTCACTGTGTGCCCTGTGCACAAACTGCTATGTAGCCTATCCTATTCACCCACCACTCACACCAATGTCACTGTGTGCCCTGTACACAGACTGCTATGTAACCTATCCTATTCATCCACCACTCACACCAATGTCACTGTGTGCCCTGTACACAGACTGCTATGTAGCCTATCCTATTCACCCACCACTCACACTAATGTCACTTGTGCCCTGTGCAGAGACTGCTATGTAGCCTATCCTATTCATCCACCACTCACACCAATGTCACTGTGTGCCCTGTGCACAGACTGCTATGTAGCCTATCCTATTCATCCACCACTCACACCAATGTCACTGTGTGCCCTGTGCACAGACTGCTATGTAGCCTATCCTATTCACCCACCACTCACACTAATGTCACTTGTGCCCTGTGCAGAGACTGCTATGTAGCCTATCCTATTCATCCACCACTCACCCCAATGTCACTGTGTGCTCTGTGCACAGACTGCTATGTAGCCTATCCTATTCATCCACCACTCACACCAATGTCACTGTGTGCCCTGTGCACAGACTACTATGTAGCCTATCCTATTCTCCCACCACTCACACTAATGTCACTTGTGCCCTGTGCAGAGACTGCTATGTAGCCTATCCTATTCACCCACCACTCACACCAATGTCACTGTGTGCCCTGTGCATAAACTGCTATGTAGCCTATCCTATTCACCCACCACTCACACCAAAGTCACTGTGTGCCCTGTGCATAAACTGATATGTAGCCTATCCTTTTCATCCACCACTCACACCAATGTCACTGTGTGCCCTGTGCATAAACTGCTATGTAGCCTATCCTATTCATCCACCACTCACACCAATGTCACTGTGTGCCCTGTGCACAGACTGCTATGTAGCCTATCCTATTCATCCACCACTCACACCAATGTCACTGTGTGCCCTGTGCATAAACTGCTATGTAGCCTATCCTATTCATCCACCACTCACACCAATGTCACTGTGTACCCTGTGCACAGACTGCTATGTAGCCTATCCCATGCATCCACCACTCACACTAATGTCACTGTGTG